>JAZHEH010000196.1:0-1401629 GCA_036589455.1 Ateles fusciceps
TTCCCAACCACTTCAGCTAAGTGATTTTTCCGTTTTGTGAGTTGGGAGAGATGCTGCTGACTGGAATTAATATGTCAATAACAACACAGTATTTTCTTGTCAAAAGGATATTTGTTGTTTAACTACTGAAGTGATACGTCTTTTCACCCCATCTGATTGTAAACTATCTGAGAACAGGAGCTATCTCCTGTATCCCTCTGTATCTATGGTAGACCTAAGTAGTAATAATGATCACCATTGTAATTGATTTTCTAATAATTTATTATGTATCATACATAGAAAAACATCAGTAACTTCTTTTTGGCTAACCCATTTGTAGTTACACTCACGTGTAGTTTTGTTGCTTGTGTTTCTTACTCCAATTTATATTTTAAAAATAGTTTTACTCTCAGGCTTGTAGATTTTTATGTTACAGATTTAAGGACACAGATGCCTTTGTGTTCACAGGTCAGCCTCCAAAACATAAAGGAAAACAAAAGTCTCGAAACAATGAATCAGACAAGTTCAGGTATGTTTTCTCTCTGAGGTATGTTTTCTTTTCCCTAGTGTATTCTTCCCAAGTAAAAGGGGAAAAAAACTTGTTTTTCAAGTGTTAGCTACTTTAATGTATGTATTGTGATGAGTTCTAAAATCCCTTTCAAATATTGAAAGCATCTCTTAGGAAAGGGTCATTTTTGGTTAAATGATTATTAATCCTGGGATATTAATATATTGGCTCTTGAAAGTCATACCATATGAAATATGTCCATGTTAATGTTTAAATTCTAAAATATGTATTCTAAAAGGAAAAAACATTCAGAGAGATATAAGGTGAACATGAAATCTCCTTCTCTGCTCACCTCATTTACCTCTCCTGCAGTCCCTTCTCTGGGGCTTCCTCCAGGAATGCACTCTTAACAGTTTCATGACTACTGGGAAACTTACTCTGCATACACAGACATGGGTATGCATATTTTAGATGCCTTTTGAGTAATTATCGTTAGGGGAAAATATTCCTAATGAATTTTGACTACTTCTAAACAGAATTCTACCAAACATCCTAGTGAAAATTAATAGAAATTAATTGCCTCCTATCTTTTTTTTTTTTTTTTTTGGAGATAGGGAATTGCTCTGTCACACAGGCTGGAGTGCAGTGGTGTGAACATAGCTTGTTGTAGCCTTGAACTCCTGGGCTCAAGTGATTCTTCTGCCTCAGCCTCCCAAGTAGCCAGGACTACTGCTGCTACCATGGTGCGTGTCACCATGCCTGGATAATTAAAACAAAATTTTTTTTAGAGACAGGGTCTTGCTTTGTTGCCCAGGCTGGTCTTGAACTCCTGGCCTCCAGTGATCCTCTGCCTGGCCTCCCAGAGTGCTGGGATTGCAGGCATGTGCCTGGCCTTACCTCCTGTCTTTATGGTTATACCCCATTGCCAACAATTTAGAAATTAATTACAAAGTGAAATTGTAAATCTTTTAATACAGAAGTTCGTGAAGTGAATGAAAGTGATGTTGGAGAAACAGCAAAGCCATGTCTGCCACAATACACTGGTTTTCAGTTTCTTCTCCTTCATTTCTTAATCTGAATCCATGATAGGTGCTTTAGGGGAAATAATTTGAATATGAAAACACTAAAAAAAAAATGGCCATTTTTGGATGCTGCTACAAAAATTAAATACAAAGCAAGGATATAGCATATTATTATGTTATTCTGTTATTTGATAGAAAAATCATGAGTCTTCTTCTCTACCTTCCCCTTTATTCCTAAGGAAACCTGATCTTAATATATGGTTATTTTTTAAATACAGAGTTGTAATTTTAACCTGTTTATTAAAGATAAATTTATTTTTCTAATATTTTGTTTCACTTTTCAAACTGACCACTCCTTATTTGATAATATCTACCAGATGGGGCTATTTTATCATTAAATAGGATAACCACATAAAACACTTAGAACCCTGGAACATAGTAAATCTTCAGTATACTTCAACTGTCATTATTGTTACCACCATCATTTTCATTGTTACTAGAATGACTCTGGCCTACAGCTTGCTTTTTACCTCTTACAAAATATCTTGTGTTTCTTCTCATGTTCAGAACACAGAGATCTCCATTCTTCATTTTGATAGCTGTGCAATATTTTGTAATGTAGCTGTATCTCCCATCTTTGTGCATTTAGGCCCTTAGTTCCCCTTTTCCTTCCTCACTTTCTTTCCCTCTCTCCATCTCTCTTTTGCTTTCTTCTTTCTTTCCTTTGAGAGGGATAAATCAGACAATACTTTAAACACCCTTGCACATGCTCCTTTGTGCACCTGTTCATGTATATTTCCAATAAGTACATCATAAATAAGGTTTAGAAGTTGTTTCTGTGGTGGGATTGCTGTATAAAAGGGGATGCATGATTTTAACTTTGGCAAGTATTGCCAAATTCTTCTCCCAGAAAATGGGCACTGTTCACACTCCTACAAGAGGGTGTGGTATAATAAAAAATATATATATTTGGTATTTGTCCCAGTTGTTGGTACAGAACTTCCAAAACCCATGAGAATTTCCTGAATGACAAGAGTGTATTTTGTTACTCATCATGAACCCTTTTCTATGAACTTGAGTTTATGCTAATGAGGTGACTCGAGGTGATACCCCAGATAGTTCAGGAAGTGTAGTTACCAGAAAGACCAAGCACGTGATTAGACAGTTAAGACTTCCAGCCCTATACTTGACCTCCAAGGAGGGGGAGGCGAGCTGGGAATTGAGTTTAGTCACCAGTGGCCAGTGGTTTAGTCAATTGTACCTACATGCTGACATAATAAAACCTTAGTAAAACCCTTAAAAGAGGGGCTTGGGGGAGCTCCTGGGTTGGCAAACACATTGATGTGCTGGGAAAGTGGCATGCCCAGGGGGAGCATGCAGCTCCTCGCACCCCCTACCTTCCTGTGCGTCTCTTCCGCTTGGCTGTTTGTGAGTTGTATCCTTTATAATAAAATTGGAAATAGTAAGTAAAGCACTTCCATGAGTTCTGTGTGTTTTTCTAGTGAGCCTGAAGAGGGGATCATGGAACCTCTCTAGTTTGTAGTCAGCAGGGCAGAAGTGTGGGTAACCTGTGCACCCCACTTGAGCTGAAGTGAGGGAAGTCTTGTGGAACTGATCCTTTACCCTGCAAGGTCTGCGCTAACTCTGGGAGTTAGTATCAGAACTGAATTGCATTATTGCACACTCATTTTGTATTGGACAGTTGAATTGATACGAAAAAATGACAATATTTGGTATTGGAAAAAAATCCACACATGTGATGTCAGAAGTGCTTTCAGGAAACTCCACATCGAGTGCCAGTTTTCCTTACTCTCACCGACTTAGGGAGTCAGACTTTTCCAAAACGCTTACATCTTACTACTCGATTTTCCCATCGTATTAAACATCTTTGCACTGTTTATTGGGCACACTGCTTGTTTTAGGCCCATGTTGTTACTCATGACTGCAGATTTGTAATACCTTTTAATAATCAAGGCAAATACCCGTCAATTTTTCTCTTTTTTCAAAAGCTGTTTTTCCATATCATCTTTATAATCAATTGATCTGGTTTCCCTCCACCTCTGATTTTATAGGAATGTTTATTGAGACTGCATTGGATTTAGAGATTTCTAATAGAAATATTGCCAAAATGCCAATTCTCCCCTGCAAAGAGTGGCCAACTTGTATGGCTCACCATTTACTCTGTATTTTAAATGGCCTTCAGTAAATACATCTTTTTCTTCTGTCTGTCACACTGGAGGGATGAGAGTGAACTAATATTCAGATTCTATATTTTTCTTTTCTTTTCTTTTTTTTTGTTTTTTTGAGATGGAGTCTCGCTCTGTTGCCCAGGCTGGAGTGCAGTGGTGTGATCTCGGTTCACTGCAACCTCTGGCTTCTGGGTTCAAGCAGTTCTCCTGCCTCAGCCTCCTGAGGAGCTGGGATTACAGGTGCCCACCACCACACCTGGCTAATTTTTGTGTTTTTAGCAGAGACGGGGTTTTACCACATTGGTCAGGCTGGTCTCAAACGGCCTCCCGAAGTGCTGGGATTATAGGTGTGAGCCACCGTACCCGGCCCTATTTTTTCTTCATATGAGTAGAACTGTTTTATTTTAAAATTATTAAAAACAAATGCTTTTTTTCTTTTAGTTCTAGTTCACAGTTGACTTTACCAGCAGATTTGAAGAACATCTTGGAGAAACAATTTTCTAAATCTTCCAGAGCTGCACACCAGGTAATGGAGAAGTTTTTCCAATGGAAAAAGCAAAACTCTTTGAATGAAACATTGTTCACGTGAATAAAATTCTAATCATGTACATCTCTAAGATTTATTTTTTAATATAATTACTGTATTGTAGTTTTGTAGAGATGGGGTCTTACTATGTTGTCCAGGTTGGTTTCAAACTCCGGGCCTCAAGCAGTCCTCCCAAAGTGCGGGGGATTACAGGTGTGAGCCATCACACCCAGCTGTTACAGACATATAATTTAATATCTATGACTGCTAAGAATCCAGTCTATCATTAATTTAAATATTAACTTGATAATTATGCTAGCTAGAGGTTTAACTAACGATTAACTCTGTGGAATTATTTGCTTCTCAAAGAGTTAATAAGTAATATTAACTAAATATTTTTAAAAGATTTAAATAATTTAAAAAGAATTTAAACACCATTTCATTATACCTACTCTAAAATCATTCAAGAGCAAACTTTTATTCTTTAAATGGTTTAACTTAATCAGATAATGTTGTACATAAAATTCTTTTTATGTTGCTTTGTGATGGAAAACATACATTAACATGGAATAGTATGCTTGTTTCAAGACGTGAATCTTTTTTTAGGTATACATAACATATTTTACAAAGAACTAAAATAGACTTCTAATTATTTTCTTAAAGGCATTTTTGAGAATTTCTTAAAGTTGGAGATTTTAAATTGTATCTTTTTACATTGATTTTTACTGGCTCTAAAAACCATGAAATACATAGAAGACAGCCTGTGAAGATGAAAAGACTGTTTAAATAAATATCATTATTGTTTCTGAGCCTCTCTTTGTTCATTCAACACAGTTTGAATGAGGCTGTCTGCATATGCTGAGGACTAAGAAAGTTTGGGTGTGCAGTGATGTGATTTCGGCCTGCTCTTGCTGGAGCTTTCAGGACAGATCATTTATGTTGCATTGAGGGAAGTGACTTCCAATGAAAGCATGAGGCTGTATGGATCTGATTTCTAGACTGATAAAGAAAGCTGGGGTGTGGTGGCATGTGCCTGCAGTCCCAGCTCCTCAGGAGGCTGAAGTGAGAGGATTAGCCACTGTACTCCAGCCTGAGCAACATAGTAATTTATTATTTTCTTTTGTTTTCTTTTTTAAGCCTCTCACTAGTTTGGGCGCCCTGTCTCTTTTAAAGAAGAAAAAGAAAAAGAATGAGAATGAGATTAAAATTGAATGAGTTTATGCAAGGCTAATAATAACTAGTATTTGTAGGGATAGCACATCATCATCTGTAACTTCAGGTTCATATCTTAAAACAAGTATGGCTGTCATCGAGCTTTTAAGTTTTTTGTGAGAGCTGCTCTTTTCCACGCATATTCTGGGGAGCATTCTGCCAGACTTTGATTCACTTGATTCAAAAGCCAGCAGAATGCTTTTGTTTATGGGTAACCAAACTACTTTTTCCTCTGTGATTGGTGCAGTGAGGTCTCCTTTTGGATCTTCATTATTAGGAACGGCAAGGAATACAACATACGTATTTGCATTTGTTGCCCCTTGAATGGTGCACACATGTATGGCAAGGAGTGAGGAGATTTTAGACTTAATGTCTAGCCTTGCCTCTCCAGTCTTTATGGAACTTTGGTGACTTACAGCTATTCCCATGTCACTAAAATATGAATTCAAATTATAATGCGTGTGCACATAAGTATTCGAGTTACGAAGTTTTTCTCACTTTAAGGGTACATGATAGCAATTTTGTTTTTATTTTTTATTTCTTATATTCTTCCTTTTGCATTTAACTTATTATTATCTCTCCCAGTAATTTTATCTAGTTATATTCAAGTATATGTTAAGCAAGAGTACAGTTAACAATTGAAATATTTCGTTCTTTCTTAGAATTAAGGTTTGTTTCAGAGCAGAATGGCAGTTGTTAAAATCTGGTAGTGATCGCTGGGTGCGGTGGCTCACGCCTGTAATCCCAGCACTTTGGGAGGCCGAGGTGGGTGGATCACCTGAGGTCAGGAGTTCAAGACCAGCCTGGCCATCATGGTGAAACCCCATCTTTAAAAAAAATAAAAATAGAAATAAAATCTGGTAGTGATGAGTCCATTGATTGCATATTCTTATGTGTCTAATTGTTCTACTTCCAAACAATGTACTTATTTAAATGATGGCTGCTGTTTTTCATATATATTGTTAACACTTAAAAATACTGTGTTTAGTCTGGAATGCAAGCTTTGCACCATGTAGTGTAAAATGAACCACTTTTGTCACAGGCAACAGGGGAAGTGTTGCAATTAAGATGGTTAAACGGTACCTTTTCATTTTCACTTTAAAAGTGTGGTGCTGAGAAAGGAATATGATGAATAAAGGATAGTTTGGGTATTGATTTAAACATTTTCTCATGAGTTATAAAGTATTACTATGAACTTGGCATCTTAAGTTTTAAATTAAAAATGTGTAGGCTGGGTATGGTGGCTCATGCCTGTAATCCAAGCACTTTGGAGGCCAAGGCGGGCGAATCACCTAAGGTCGGGAGTTCAAGACCAGCCTGACCAACATGGTGGAACCCCGTCTTTTAAAAAAAAAAAAAAAAGAAATATTAAAAAAAAAATGTGTAGATTTGGGTTACTGAAATAGAATTTCTTTTTTCCAGGATTTTGCTAATATAATGAAAATGCTGAGAAGCTTAATTCAAGATGGCTATACAGCCTTATTGGAGCAGCGATGCCGCAGTGCCGCACAGGCCTTTACAGAGTTGCTGAACGGTTTAGATCCTCAAAAAATAAAGGTAAATTTTCCATATCATAACTTGTTTATCAATGCTAATGCACCTCAGATGAATGCAGGAGATAAACAAGGCTTTAACTCCTTGTAGTAATATTCCTAAGACCTTGCTGAGATTGGCTTCAGGTTATGGAAGCAGGTAGTGCTCCAATTCAGACTTCGTGAGTATGCTCAATACATGATCCATGTTTGTACTTTCTCCTTGACTATAGTTTAGGGTCATTAGAACTGGCTTTTTCTCTAAATAAAGCATTTCAGCTCACTTGAGTCACATCTTTTCATCCAGGAAGAAAGTACAGGCACACCTCCTTTCGTTATGCTTTGCTTCATTGCACTTTGCAGACAGTGCATTTTTTACAAATTGAAGTTTTGTGGCAACCCTGTGTCAAGCAAGTCTGTTGGTGCCATTTTTCTGAAAGCATGTGCTCACCTCATGTCTTTGTGTCACATTTTGGTAATTCTCACAATATGTCAAACTTTTTTATTATTACTATATCTGTGATTAGTGATCTTCAGTGTTACTATTGTAATTGTTTTTAGGGCACTGCAACCTGTGTCCATGTAAGAAGGGAACTTAATAAATGGTGTGTGTCTAGTTAGAATGGCAATCATTAAAAAATCAGGAGACAACAGATGCTGGAGAGGATGTGGAGAAATAGGAATGCTTTTACACTATTGGTGGGGAGTGTAAATTAATTCAACCATTGTGGAAGACAGTGTGGTGATTCCTCAAGGATCTAGAAATACAAATACCATTTGACCCAGCAATCCCATTACTGGGTATATACCCAGAGGGTTATAAATCATTCTATTATAAAGACACATGCACATGTATGTTTATTGCGGCACTGTTCACAATAGCAAAGACTTGGAACCAACCCAAATGCCCATCAGTGTTAGACTGGATAAAGAAAATGTGGCACATATACGCAGCCATAAAAATGGATCAGTTCATGTCCTTTGCAGAGACATGGATGAAACTGGAAACCATCATTCTCAGCAAACTGACAAGAACGGAAAACCAAACACTGCATGTTCTCACTCATAAGTGGATGTTGAACCAAGAGAACACATGGACATGGGGAGAGGAACATCACACACTGGGGCCTGTTGGGCCTGAGGGATACCAGGCGGTGGGGGGGATTGGGGAGGCATAGCATTAGGAGAAATACCTAATGTAGACGACGGGGCGATGGATGCAGCAACCAACCGCCATAACGTGTATACCTGTGTAACAAACCTGCACGATCTGCACATGTACCCTAGAACTTAAAGTATGATAAAATAAGAAAAGGATGTACATGGACAAATAAATATCTATTTACAGCTTGAGAATGAACATTAAAAAAAATAAAATAAATGGTGTTTGTGTATTCTGAGTGCTCTCCCAACCAGCTGTTGTTTCCACCCCATTCTTTAAGTCTCAATGTGCCCTGAGATACGATATTGAAATTAGGCCAGTTAATGATGCTACAATGGCCTCTAAGTATTTAAGTGAAAGAGGAAGACGGCATATCTCTCACTTTACATGAGAAACTAGAATGATTAAGCTTTGTGGGGAAGGCATGTCGAAAGCCAAGAGAGGCAGAAAGCTAGTCCTCTTCTGCCAAATAGCCAAATTGTGAATGCAAAGGAAAAGTTTTTAAAGGAAATTAAAAGTGCTGCTTCAGTGAACGCATAAATGACAAGAAAGTGAAATAACTTTCTTGTTCGATCTTCTTGAATAGAAGATCAAACCAGCCACAACATTCCCTTAAGCCAGAGCCTAATCCAGAGCAGGACCCTAACGCTTCTGTTCTGTGAAGGTTGAGAGAGGTGAGGAAGCTGCAGAAGAGAAATTTGAATCAAGCAGATGTTGGTTCTTGAGATTTAAGGAAAGAAGCCGATTCCGTAACATGAAAGTGCAAGATGAAGCAGCAGGTGCTGATGGAGAAGCTGCAGCAAGTTATCGAGATCTAGCGAAGATCATTGATGCAGGTGGCTACACTAAACAACAGATTGTCAATGGAGACAAAACATTATTGGAAGAAGATGCCATCTAGGACTTCCTGTTGGAAGAAGATGCCATCTAGGACTTTCTGTTGGAAGAAGATGCCATCCAGGACTTTTCATAGCTAGAGAGAAGTCAATGTCTGGTTTCAGAACTTCAAAGGACAGCTCGTTACTCATTAGGGGCCAATACAGCTGGTGACTTAAGTTGAAGCCAGTGCTCATTTATGTTCCAAAAATCCTCAGGCCCTTAAGAATTATGCTAATTCATTCTGCCTAGAGCCCTAGAAATGGAACAAAAAGCATGAATAACAGCACATCTGCTTACAGCATGGTTTACTAAGTACTGTAAGCCCACTGTTGAGACCTACTGCTCAGAATAAAAGATTCCTTGCAAAATACTACTGCTCATTGACAATGCACCTGATTGCCCAAGAAATCTGCTATACATGTACAAGGAGATGAGTGTTGTTTTCATGCCCACTAACACAATATCTGTTACGTAGCCTATGATCAAAGAGTTATTTTGACTTTCAAGTCTTACTATTTAAGAAATATATTTTATAAGGCTATAGCTGCCATAGTGATTCCTCTGTTGGATCTGGGCGAAGTAAATTGAAAACCTTCTGGAAAGGATCACCACTCTAGATACCGTTAAGAACATTCATGATGCATGGGAGAGATCAAAATATCAACATTAACAGGAGTTTGGAAGAAGTGAATTCCAGCCCTCATGGATGACTTTGAGGGGTTCAGGGCATTAGTGGTGGAAGTCACTGCAGATGTGGTGGAACAAGCAAGAGAACTAGAATTAGAAATGGAGCCTGAAGATCGGACTCAATTGCTGCAATCTCTTAATAAAACTTGAAGGGATGAGAAGTTGCTTCTTACAGATGAACAAAAAAAGTCGTTGCTTGAAATGGAATCTACTACTTGTGAAGATGCTGTGAATATTGTTGAAATGATAAACTTAGTTGATCAAGCAGTGGCAGGATTTGAGAGGATTCACTCCAATTTTGAAAGAGGTTCTAGTATGGGTAAAATGCTGTCAAACAGCATCACATGTTACAGAGAAATCTTTTTTGAAAGTAAGAGTCAATGAGTACAACAGACTTCATTGTTGTCTGATTTTAAGAATTGCCACAGCCACCTTAATTTTCAGCAACCACCATCCTAAACAGTTAGCAGTCATCAATATCAAGGCAAGACCATCCACCAGCAAAAAGATTATGACTCACTAAAGCCTCAGATGATCATTAGCATTTGTAGCAATAAAATTTTTTAAGATGTGTACATTGTTTTATAGACATAATGCTACTTAATGCTTAATAGACTACAGTATCACTTAAACATAACTTTTATATGCAGTAGGAAACCCACAAGTTTGTGAGACTCACTTGATTGTGATATTTGCTTTTTTGTGATGCTCTAGAACTGAGTCCACGGTATCTCTGAGGTATGCCTCTAATAGCGAAGTAAATGTCTTAATCTGTCACTAGTACCCCTTATATGCAAAATAATATGACTCTAATTAGAAATTATTCTAATCTATTATGAACCGTGCCTCAAGGAACTTTGAGACAGTGATTCTGTGTCTTAAATAGTGTGTAATTGCTTTATTAGGACAAAAATCCCTTTTCTAATTTGATTTGGACAGTCATATTGATTAGTGAGATTTTATGACAGTCATTGATTAGTAAGATTGATTAGTGAGATTCTATTACACTTCTTTTTCTGTTGTGACTAGAAGGTTAGTATGATGTAAATTGAGCAGAATTATGTTCAGATGTTTAACTGAGGCATTTTTATTGACAGCAACTGAACCTGGCCATGATTAACTATGTCTTGGTTGTCTATGGACTTGCCATTTCTCTCCTTGGAATAGGGCAGCCTGAGGTAAGATTTGTAAGAGAGGTAATAAACAGTTAAAATGGTATTGACATATCTTATAATATTTTTTCTCATTTTGACCCATTTCCTTCTCTGTACCTTCTAATTTGTCTGAAATATCTCAGTTTAATTTAGTTTGTGTTTTTAAAGAAAAGAAAAAGGCTTTATCATGCAATCATTGGGAATCTACTTTTTATTTGCATAAAAAGTAAAGAATGTAATGTATAGATATATTTTAGAAACATAATCTTGAGGGAAAAGCAAGTTGGAGAACATAAACATTGTGATGCCACTTATATACAGTTTGGAAAACATACATAACAGTACTATATACTGCTTATGAATACCTGTGCATATTGTAAAAAAGTGAAAAAATATAGATTATGTTTATATCAAATTTAAGATAATGGCTGCCCTTAGTGATGGCGTGAGGGAATGGACCTGGGGGAGGCTTTGTGTTATGCTGTTTTCCTAGAAAAACAAAGTTAACAACGATAATCTTAGCATGTTAGCATAATGTTAGCATCTCTTATTTATAGGTAGAAAGTACTTGGGTATTGTATTATTTCTAGATTGCAGGCTTCCTGTAACTGCATATAGTCAGTGTATAGATATGAGCTTGGAGGATTTCCATTAGACATGCTCCTGCCTTGCTCTCCTGGAATGTTTACCTACCTATACTGTTTGGCATCATAACTTTGCTTTCTGAGGTTTTGAGTTTGCTATAAATGTTGAAATGCTCTAAAATGACCTCAAGTATAATAAATAGTTTGGGTTCTGTTTTTCCCTGTCTAGATGAAGGTTTAGCCCACCTTCCTACCTAGTGAGGATCTAAGTAGTCTTTCATGTTCTGTTCTCTCCCAGAAGTCCACAGTGCCCAAGGTTTTTTTTTTGTCACAGATTAATAATGTCTTCCACGAATGCTGTCTAATTCTATTTTTTGAGAGACAGTTGGAGACAGGACTTCAGGATTTTAATTTTATTCCTGACAGAATAGTAATAAATACCATATTTTACCTTATTAGAATTGAAGAAATCATTTATTACATTTGTGATTTAATGTAAAATAGTGAGACTGATTTGGAAAAAAAAAACAAGTGTTATAGTAGAACTTACATGTTTAAAAGAATTTCATCAGAGGACAGCCCTTGCTTCAGACATTTTTAGAATGCTTCCTTTGGAACTGGTCTCAAAGCTCCATTTAATAGTGACATTTCCTTTTTTTCACTCACAGTAGGGTTACCAGTATTTCTTAGAACTAAGTATCTTTTGGATGTTTTTCTAAAAGCAAAATTCATTCAACTTAGTGGTTTTTCACTCTTGAGAATATTCAAAAAAGAATGTACTCTAAGCTATGTTAAGTTTTTGCTAAGGGACTATTTTTAAGACAGAGCTTTTCATCTGTCTAATGCTACAAAAGACTGTGATATCATTGGAATGGCATTCCTTCCAAGGGAATAGCACTTAATAGGATCTATGTTATGGTGTGTTTACACCAAAATTAGCCTTTAAAAAAGAACACACACGATTTCACTCTTTTTAGTATTAGCCAACACACATCAGGCCCTTAGTCTGTACTAGGGCCTATAGGCTGATTGTCTGATGTGTGCAGCAGGATTGGTTTGGTTGTGTCTCTGAATAGCCATATGATCAGAAATTTATATAATTCCTGAGAAAATGAAACACAGAGGTACAATTTTGCCACAGGAATTTGGGGATATGCAGTTGTCATTTTAATATTAAAAAAAAAGAATCAGCCTTCAGATAAAACTTATTCCAGTATTTCTCTTTGTATGTAAGTGATCATTGTTTTCACTGCTATTGAAGGAATTATCTGAAGCTGAAAACCAGTTTAAGAGGATTATTGAACACTACCCCAATGAGGGACTTGACTGCCTGGCCTACTGTGGAATTGGAAAAGTATATTTGAAAAAAAACAGGTTAGTAGAAATGACACTACTTTAAGCTCTAGGCTGGTAACTCATTTAAAATCCAATGTGATAATGATCCATGTTCTGGAATTATTTTGATATAATTTTTGGTTAAATAATTATTTTTAAAAATCTATATGAAGGTGGTTTTAAATAAGAGGTATATATGCCTGACCACTATGTTGGTCAGGGAGGATAATTGCTTCAACCCAGGAGGCGGAGGCTGAAGTGAGCTGAGGTCACACCACTGCACTCTAGCCTGGGCGACAGAGCCACACTCCATCTTAAAAAAAAAAGAAAGTTTTTATTTTACTTCATGAAATTACTGTCTGTCTTAGCTGAGCTATATTAAGGATCAAGTAGACACAGGGAAGGTAGAGACTTAGCAATCACCTTTGCAGGAATAGCAAATGCAACTAATTTAAAAATTTAGTATAAATTGTTTAGGATATACCCATTTGATGTAGTGGTTACATGCAAATTCACAAGGTCTAGAAAAATTACATAAATGTTTAGAATCATGAAGATTGTGCAAAACTAGAAAGTCTTTGCCATATTGAAAAGCATTTACATTTAATTTCTGAATAATATGATGTGGGACTAAATAGCTAATATGCTGTTTTTTGGTGTTGTAATATGCAGTTTCTGCTTTGAAATCCTATGATTTATAACTGTTTTATGGTAGATGGTGGTCTAGCTTTTCTGCACATGAATCTTACTATAGCTATAGGCAAAATAAGTTTTTAAATGGGGAAGTCGTTTCAGGATTGGAAAAGGCAGGAAACTCTTCTCCAGTGTGAAGAGAAGAATAAAGACTTAACATTTTTTTTTTCCTTGAGACAGAGTTTTGCTCTTGTTGCCCAGGCTGGAGTGCAATGGCACAATCTCGGCTCACTGCAACCTCCGCCTCTTGGAGGCTATTCTTCTACCTCAGCGTCCCAAGTAGCTGGGATTACAGGCGTGCGCCACCACACCCAGCTCATTTTGTATTGTTAGTAGAGATAGGGTTTCACTATGTTGGTCAGGCTGGTTTTGAACTCCTTACCTCAGGTGATCCACCTGCCTTGGCCTCCCAAAGTGTTAAAGATTTCAGGCATGAGCTGCTGCGCCCAGCCTTGGTTAACTTTATAATCCAGTACTTCATTATTCTTTCGTTGAATGGACTGTGGGAATCTATTGACATTATTTCTTCAACTCGTGAGTCAAATCAGAAGTAAAACATTTTATATTTACAGTTAAAGCGATTTAAATGCACATTTAAATATTTGCTTTGTTAAAATAATTCACTGTTTTATGCTTGAGAGAAAATATCCAGGATACGTGATGCCTTTAAATTTTTTTTTAGCGGAGAAATTTTTACTACCATTGTCCTAATAGAGTCAAATTTTTAAAAAGTCCACTGTTTATGAATTATTAGTTGAAGTGGAGGTTTGCTATTTCTCTATAAGAAACTAATTAGTTTAATTAATGAAACAAAGATTGAACAGATTATTCACTTTTCTCTTTCAATTGTCAGAAACTTTAGAAAACAAATACCAACTTTAAAAGAAATAGTGTACACCTACCACAATAAAGCCAGTGTCCAGGATGAGTTGTTTAATGTCTATTACTTTTATAGCAAACAGCAATAGTGACTTTATTTTTTTTTGAAGAAAATATAGGTTACATTGACTATTGCTGTTCAGTGATCCATCAACTGTATTCTTCCCAGTAAGCTTGAGATGTTTGGTGACTTTTGTTGTGGGGATTGAAAATACCATTTTACATCTTTAATGCCTTTTTCATAATTATGACTTTAGATTTCTAGAAGCTCTCAATCACTTTGAGAAAGCAAGAACCTTGATTTATCGTCTTCCTGGAGTGTTAACTTGGCCCACAAGTAATGTGATTATTGAAGAGTCTCAGCCAGAAAAAATAAAGGTAATCATTTATTTTTCCAGAGTGTTTCTTACTGTGAATGCCCATCTGCATTGACTGACTCAGGTATCAGGAGGCAGGGACATAGGAGCACTCCATCCCCACCTCCCCCACATACATTTCCCCCTCTACAGTTTAATGAGAATCTCTGACATTTATTGAATGTTGTCTATGAGCCAGTCACGTAGCTTCCATTTATCATTACCCTTAATCCTTGCAGCAGCCCTGTGCAGGGGGGTACTGTGATCATTTCCACTTTACAGATGAGAAAGGTTAAGTTCAGAGAGGTGAAATGATGCACTCAAGGTGAAACAGCAAGCAAATGGTGATCCTCAGACTTGAGTCCAGGCATTCTGACTTCCGAGCATGCGTGATCATGCAGTATGCTGGACTTGGTTGTACTTAGAGAAGGTATAATATTGTTGTTTCATTATAAAGTTACCACAGTTATTGAGATGGTACTTGAAGATTCAGAAAAATAGGAATTTAGTCTCATATCCAGAAGCATAAGGATGCTTTGCTTATTCTAGCAAGACTTACGTGTGAATTGATTAAGATAGCTTTTACTTGTAGTGAACTCTCACATGTACTCAGAAGTTGATTTTGGCTGAAGCTTTTAAAACCACAGAAGTCAATTCTTACAACTCAATAATAAAAGGACAAATAATCTAAGAGGTAGACAAAGGGTCTGAATAGACATTTCTGCAAAGAAGATATACAGATGACCAATTAGCACATAAAAAAATATTCAGCATCATTAACTATCAGAGAAATACAAATCAAGACCACAGTGAGATACCATTTCACACTCACTAGGGATGTGGGTAGACAGTATTGGCAAGGATGTAGAAAAACAGGAACATTCAGACATTGCTGGTGGTAATGTACAATGATGCAGCTGCTTTGGAAAATAGTCTGGCAGTTCTTCAGACAGTTAAATGTAGAGTTATCATGTCTCCGTCCATTTGTTTTGTTATAAAGGAGTACCTGAGACTGGGTGATTTATGAAGAAAAGTTAGTTTATGGTTCTGCAGGCTGTATAAGAAGCATGGTTGCCGGCATCTGCGTCTGGTGAGGGCCTCCAGCAGCTCCTACTCATGTCAGAAGGCGTAGGAGAGCCAGCCTGTAGAGATCATTTGGTTAGAGAAGGGGAAGTGCCAGGCTCTTTCAACAACCAACTCTCTAGAGAACTAATGGAGTGATAACTCATTCACACCAGGGAGGGAATTACTCTATTCGTGAGAGATTTGTCCCAACAAACACCTCTCACTCAAACACCTGACTCAAGACACCTCCCACTATGCCTCCACCTCCAACACCAGGGATCAGATTTCAGCATGTGGTTTGGAGGGTCAAACATTCAATATGCTAATATGGTATGCTAATACCATATGACCCAGGAATTTCACTCCTAGGTGTGTACAAAGAAAGGAAAACATGTTCTTTTAAAAACTGGTACATGAATATTCATAGCAGCATTAGTTATAATAGCCCAAAATGGGAAATAGCCCAAGTGTTCGTCACCTGATAAATGGGTAAATAAGTATTGGAACCTGGTAGGTTGAGGCCACAGTGAGCCGTGATTGCGCCACTGCACTGCAGCTTGGGCAACAGAATGAGACTCTGCCTCAAAAACAGATGGCCAGGTGTGGTGGGTCACACCTATAATCCCACCACTTTGGGAGGCCAAGGCAGGAGGATTGCTTGAGCTCCAGAGTTCAAGACCAGCCTGGGCAACATGGCGAAACCCATCAATACAAAAATTAGCCAAACATGGTGGCACACACCTGGAGTCCCAGCTGCTCAGGAGGCTGAGGTGGGAGGATCAGTTGAGCCCGGGAGGCAGAAGCTGCAGTGAGCTGAGGTTGTGCTGCCACTGCATTCCAACTTGAGTGACAGAGTGAGACTCTGTCTCAAAAAAAAAGAGTACTGCTAACATGCTGGAGCATGGATGAACCTTGGAAACACTGTGCTGAGTAAGGGAAGCCAAACCCAAAGGGCTTATGTGAGTCCATTCATTTGAAATCTCCAGAACAGGCAAATCTGCGTATGGTGACAGAAAGTAGACTAGTGCTTGCTGGGCCTAGGAGGTTAGGGGAAGATGAGGAGGGACTGCTAATGCATATGGAGTTTCTTGTTGAAAATCTTCTAAATTTAGATTGTGGTGATAGCGGTACACCCTGTGAATATGCTAAAACCACTGAACTGTACACTTTATATGAATTGTATAGTGTGTTGATTATATCTCAGCAAAACTTTATAAAAAATAAAACACAGAGATTCTTGGATTTTCTCTCTTCATACAAGATTGGGATGGAGGCAGAGGAGCTATTGATAACAAAAAGCCAGCACTGGAAGCATGGCATGAACCTCTTGTGGGCTTCATTAGCAACAGAGGCAGAGATGCAAACAACAGAGGCAGAGATGCAAGGAGGAAGATGAATGGGAGTGTTAGGATCCTGGATGGGGTGCTGTTGGGCAAGAGGAGCGTGGTAAAGTCCTCAGGATTACCCTAAGGGTTATTCTGTTTTACTTGACTTCCTCTTAATGCTTATGGGAGATTTCTGAGAGCTGTAAATTTTAAAATGAGATTTGATGATTGTAACAAGACAAAATTTTGATTCTGTCAAAATTCTGAAAATTTGTTCAGTTCTCTTTTTAAATCTCTCCCGTGTCTCTGTATCAGCCTTCATTTTTAAAGGAAAAACTTTAAAAGTTGGATGTAGTTTGCTGTTGGTGAAAAAATTTAGTCATTCCTATGCTGAAAATATTTTGATGGCAAGTGGTTATTGAGATCACAAACATTTTTATTGACAGATTAGTATTGTAATGGTATCGTTTTTGTTTGTTTTGTTTTAGATGCTGTTAGAGAAATTTGTTGAAGAATGCAAGTTCCCTCCAGTGCCAGATGCTATCTGTTGCTATCAGAAGTGCCGTGGATATTCTAAGATCCAGATTTACATAACTGATCCAGACTTTAAGGTAAATAATGATCATACAGTGGTACAGTAACTTGCAAAATCATTCCTTAAAATGGGCTCAAAACAAATTCTGTAATTGGAGGCACCCAAGTTCTCTGTCTAGTTAGCAGTTTTGTGTCCTCTTGTCCATCCCTTTCCCTGGACTTTTTTAGGTCTGCATCATTTCACATGGGAACCAGAGCCACTGTCGTAAACACTGTGGGCTGGGGTAGTGACCTGAGAAGGCAGGCTGGCTCGTTTCTTTTCTTCTTCCAGCTTGCTTAGCAGGATAGGAAACAACATGAGATTGTTACCTCTGATTTGTTGCAATTCTGATGTCTCATAAAATTTGAGTCCAGCATCTAAAGGCCATTGCGGTCACTGAATTAGCTGCCAGAGACCTCAGTTTGAGATAAGACTGGCACTTAATTAAGCTGTACTGGTTTATTCAAGAAGATAGTAGCTGTCCCCGTCCTACTGACCCACTGTCCCGGTTAGTAAGTCAGATGGAATAATGTTTATAAAATATTTGATATAAAGAATAATGCAACTTTATGCTGCGGAAATAAATATGTTAGTCAAGCTCTTTCTATGTGTGTTGTAGTAAGTATGTGTGCAGAGCCATCTTTAAAATGTTAATTAAATTTTTTTTTTGAAACCCTAGGGTTTTATTCGCATCAGCTGTTGCCAGTACTGTAAAATAGAATTTCACATTAATTGCTGGAAGAAGTTAAAAACTACAACCTTTAATGATAAAATTGACAAGGTAAAGCAAAACAAGATTGTCTGAATTTTTCAGTATACTTATTGTATATCAACTCCCCCCCCCAAGAATTCCTTCCTCAACATTCTGCACATAATTAGAAAGTTATAAATTATAACTTCAATAATAAAGTGGAAAATGAGGTTTTGTTTTTACTTACACAATTATAAAGGCAGTAACCATAGAGGCTTTGTTTTTTTAAAGAGACGAGTCTCACTGTGTTGCCCAGGCTAGAGTGCAGTGGTGCAGTCGTAGCTCACTGCGGCCTCTGACTCCTTGACTCATGTGATCCTCCTACTTCAGCCTCCCAAAGTGCTGGGATTATAGGCATGAGCCACTGTGCTAGGCCCCACATGAAAATTTCGATGGGGAGTTAAGAGTTTTCAAAACAAAAATATGAGGTAATTTGTACTAAGAAGTCAACTCAAAACAAATATTTTTAATGTTGGAAAAAAGAATCAACTTCAATTTTAAACTGCCATTTCTCACCAGGGATTTTCTTATTATCAAGATAATGATGTTAATTACATTAAGTAGACATACATTGAGGAAAGGCACAATATTACAATGTTACTTGTATTCATAGATTTTGTTTCTGATCTATAGAAACTGTGGACCTTTTCCTACACTGCATAGGCTTATGCAGTCACTGTTCTTATTGGGGAAAGAACAAGGCAGTTGTACTAGGCGTCTGTTAACAATAGCAATTACTAAAGTTTGGTAGAAATAAATCCTCACATTTTGTGCATATTCACATAATTAATTAACAATGTAATGATATATGTAAATAACTGTCACCTTTGAGTCAGTACTGCTATGTCTTTGGCTTACCTAAATTGAGTTTCTCTAGTGATACTCCCTCTTTTAATGGTCTTAACCATTTAAATATGCTCTGTAAATTAGTCAGCTTTCACTAGGATATGCTGAAGTAATATACAACCCAAATATCTTGTGGCATACATTCAGAGAGGTTTGTTTTTTCTTACATGACTTGTCCTGCAGTTCTGCAACTGGCTGGGACTGGGCTGTAGCAGTTCTATTCTGTGCGACTCTATTCTTTGTTTCTTAATCCATGTTGAAGAGTGACCCATTTCTGGATCATCTTCCTGTGTCAGAGGAAAAGAACATGTCCAGTCTATGAAGCGTCATTTGTTAAACTTTTTGCCTAGACATGTATGTGACATGTCTGGTCACTTGCATTGATGGCACTTGGTCAGACCCACACCTAGAAGTATATTTTTCCTACATGGAAGCTTTAAGTTTGCATGGCAATGAGTAGGGATTTTCACCACTTCCCTGAAGATGATTTTAGTCCATATTTTGACTGTTCTTAGTGGTAAAAATAGTATACATCTATAGATTTATCTCCCCCAGACATAACATTTTTTTTTCTTTTTTTTTTTAAATAGGATTTTCTTCAAGGAATATGTCTCACCCCTGACTGTGAAGGTATCATTTCTAAGATTATCATCTTCAGCAGTGGTGGTCAAGTTAAATGTGAAGTAAGTAATAAAGGGAAACCTTATTAAATAGATAACCAAAATGTTTGCATCTTTTGAAACATGATTTGAATTTGTAGAAGTAGTGTAATTTGGATTTTTTCCAGGAAAGAAACAATTACTTCATTTAAGAAAATATAGGAAGTACTCTGATGTGAGAATGCTTCATTGTAATGAAAGCATTCTAATGTTCTTTTATTTCTTAATAGGAAAGGAGGCTTCTTACATCTGAGTTTTACTGTTTTTACTCTTTTGATAACTCCATTTTCTTAATCCCAGTAAACTTGTGGGAATTTGTGGGTATGCAGGTTTTTAGGGAGGGGAGAGTGTCTTGAGGGATTATCTTTAACTTCATGACATGGGAGTGGCAGGAGTGGGTTAGTTGTAATAATTTAATTTGCACTTTATTAGATTGTCTGCTTGCTCTTGATTTTTTAAAAACTCTTTCCTAAAGTGTGTCTACTCTCTTGTTCCTCTTCAGTAAATTATTTTGCTAAAGCTTTCTGGGCTTCTGTCTGGGTCAGAACATCATCACTGTTCTCTATCAAATTGAACATTGTGTGTGCTTCTGAAATGCTTGTTACTTGTGGTTTTGTGCTTTATGTCATGGGAGTATGAGACAAATTTTGGATGTCTTTGTTTTATTTAAAGTTTGAACACAAGGTCATAAAAGAAAAAGGTTCCTCCAAGACCTATTCTGAAACAGAAATGTTCTAGGTAAGATTTTTAACACTCAATCAGTGGTTTGATGATGTCTCTTGGAATATAATTCTAGTGAATGCAGATGTCTAAATTGTGCCTTTTTTTAATTGGCTATGTATACATATATCCAAATAAGTGTTTTTTAAAATGATTTTTATGGAAATTTAAAACTTAAGAGAACTAGTCTAGAATGATTAAATACTAGAAACTTGATTCAGATTTATTTATCTAGTGGTTGAATTTCTAAGTAAAATTATAACATTTGATGCTGTGAAATTACATGTTTGATTAATAGATTTGGCATTTATATAAAAACAATATATTTTGCTCTCAGTTGTTGAAACTTTAATTCCAAAAACATATTTTTTCTTTTTCTCTCTCTTCAATAAACATTTTGAACCTATGGCTACTTTTTACCCTGAAATACTTAATGTATTGTCTAAATTACTTACTTCTCTATAGGTTTTTGTTTAGATCAAATAATTTGAATTCTTTTTTTTTTCTTTTTGGTACTGCTTGTTTTTCTAAGAAGTGATTATTTTTCATCATTTGTGACCAAGAAAAAGCAAAAGAAAAGATGAACAGAATTATTTGTTGAAGAGGATTCATTGTAACCAGATCAACCAAATTATAGTGTTGTGGGTCATTATTGAAATGTGAAAACTATATTTTACTCTGGGATCTTTCTTAGAAATGAGAGTTTACATGAATTATTTTACAGAGTAATTTGTACTATTTCTGTTTACCCTATGAAGTAACTTACATACAGGGAAGTGACATCTATACAATCTATAGACTGCATCCTTAGACATCACTTAATCATTGAGGTTCTTGTTTTCATGAAACAAGTACCCTTATGTTGACAATACTGACAGTTTCTTATATTGCAAGGAAGATGTAGGCCGGGCTCTAATTAAAAAGGAAAACTTCAAATGTATTGCTTGGAAGATGGTTTCTACAATAGTCAAAGGAAAACAGTTCATTGAATTATCACTAATTGTAACTGTTTATCAGCCTAGAGAAACTAAGACTGAAAGAAGACAAAAAATTGAAGAGAAAGATCCAAAAACAAGAAGCAAAAAAATTAGCACAAGAAAGAATGGAGGAGGACTTAGAGAAAGTAATCCACCCAAAAACGAAGAGCAGAAAGGTATGCAGAAGCCCAAGGCATGATGAGAATAACATAGTCTTGCTTAAAAGTACAAATATAAGCATCTTACTGGGCCTTATATTCTTCGTTATTGAACTGAAATAAAGATTTCAGTTAGTAGTTTAGTACTATTACTGTCTTCTGTTACTCGACACGGAGTTGTGTTGGTGTGAAGAGTACTGACTTTAGAAGCAGTACCCAGGAATTCCAGCACTAACCCGCTATTAACTGTGGACAAAATCTCTGTCAGTTTCCTCATCTCGGAAGTGAAGGTGGACATAATGTCTGACCTGTGTGTTGTATTTACAGCGCCCTATAAATTGTGCTATGCGGTTTAAGTTCCAAAAATGTTGAGCTGTAAATTAGCTACTAATTATCTGTAATAATGCTGAATTCCAATTAAGAGGCAGTTCACAAAAGGTACCATAAAGAGGACCTAGTCTAGCCTCCTACTTTACGCTTATCTTGTCTTCACTCCCCCATTAGCATGGGGCTGTCTCATTAGTAATTTTACTGTTCCTGTATACATGTTGACTGGTATGTTTATTTTCAGTTTTGAATTGATGTATGTTTTCTTCATACTCTACTATTTGAATGGCTGTGTTTCCAAAGTGAAATATTTTTCACTTGCTGTATTTTTTTTAATCTGGTGTTCCATTAATGTTTCTCAAATCAATCAGAACTATCATTCTAAAAAAGCTTTCAGAGATTGTATTTTAACTTTGCATGCTTGATGACTAACATATTTACTGTATGTAAAGTTAAGGTATTTGATGAGGTTGGGTTAGGATTGTTGAAGGAAGTGGCCATATTTTAGAGGAACTAAGTTTTAAATGCTACAATATGATGCTTCAGAATGAAGGGTATTCAAGATCAGAATGAAGGGTATAAAATGATTACTTTTGATATGTTTATTTTAGTGTGCACTTTCGTGTCTTTTCAAAAGTATTGTTAAATGTTTATATTTCTAATTAAAGTTTCTTGAGTTGTTTATGTAAAACACTATAATCAATCTGAATTATATTTTATATTATGTAATTTTACATTATTTCTAAGTACATATCATTGTGAATTAGTCCTAGTTATCACTTTAACCATTGTTATTTATCCTTAGACAACTGTAGACAATGTTCAGCATTGTCAGTTCATTGATGACAGAATTCTGCAGTGTATAAAGCAGTATGCTGACAAGATTAAATCCGGCATACGGAATACAGCCACACTTCTCAAAGAATTGCTTTCTTGGAAAGTTTTGAGCACAGAAGACTATACAACCTGTTTTTCTAGCAGAAATTTTCTAAATGAAGCAGTGGACTATGTTATTCATCACTTGATTCAAGAAAAGAACAGAGTAAAGACAAGGATATTTCTGCATGTTTTAAGTGAGCTTAAAGAAGTGGAGCCCAAATTAGCCACCTGGATCCAAAAACTTAATAGCTTTGGTATGTCCCTTTATATTCCAGAGCAATATACTTAAGTAGGAAGAGGAAGTGTAGGTCTCTGAGTCATTGTAATTTTTCTGTCATATAATTTATAACTTTAAATGCAGGACTATAAATTTGTATGCCCATCAGTGATAGACTGGACAAGGAAAATGTGGCACATATACCTTGAAATACTATGCAGCCATAAAAAATGATGAGTTCGTGTCCTTTGTAGGGACATGAATGAATCTGGAAACCATCATTCTCAACAAACTGACACAAGAACAGGAAAACACCACATGTTCTCACTCATAGGCAGGTGTTGAACGATGAGAACACATGGACACAGGGAGGGGAGCATCACACACTGGGGTCTGTTGTGGGGTGGCTAGGGAGGGACAGCAGGGGGGTGAGGAGGTTGGGAAGGGATGACATGGGGAGAAATGCCAGATACAGGTGATGGGGGATGGAGGCACAAACGACCTTGCCATGTATGTACCTATGCAACAATCCTGCACAATCTGTACATGTACCCCAGAACCTAAAGTACAATTAAAAAAAAAAGAAGAAGAATGCTCTTCCAGTCCCAGCCTCTTGGGAGGTTGAGGCAGATGATTGCTTAAGCTCAGGAATTTGAGACCAACCTGGTAGGGTTGCAAGATCTCTCTCTAAAAAAATTTTTTTAATTTTTAAAAGAACTAAATATATGAAGGCCTTTAAGGAAAAAAAAAATTATTACACAATTTTTACGTTATTTTATATGTAGGTTACAGTATACTTTTTCAAAAGGTATAAACAATGGAATGACCAGTCAATAAAGACATCCAGACCACCTATATTAGACTAAACTGTAAATGTGTAGATGTGTGAACACTAAGCACAGAAGCACAGCCATGAGTGAATAACACATCCTGGAGTCTGCCGTCTGCTCAGGAGCTGGGTTGAGAAGAAAAATCTATAATTCAGGCTCTTTGAAGAAAAATTTAGAGGGAATAGTGGATGAGACTAATTGCTTAGGGTCACCTAAGGCAAATCTGTATCTAGAGATTAAGGGAAACATATCCTAGGGTTGGACTGAGCTGTGGTAAATCACAGTATTATATAACTCTGTTACTCTGTTCTGACTTGACTAATTTGGCTGGGAGAAGGGGAAGAGTGTGCAAGACCCCTGCCCTCCCCCAAAGCAGGCTCTTTGCCTAAGGCCATGCAGGACTGCGGAAGGCAGCTGCAGATGCAGTTGTGTAACGCTAGATCGGGATGCTTTGGCACTATTTATCTTAGTGACTGGATAGCAACTGGCCTAGCGTTAGCAGTTTATTCAGTTGGCCGCTGTTAGATAAGAGACTAAAGGGAGCCACAGGAAAAAGGCAGGGCCTATTAGCAGCAGACCAGAGAAAGGGGCCTGCCAAGCCTCTGCTAGCCATCCTACCTGCCTGAATTTCTAGAAACATGAGGCTATTAGAATTTTAAGGTTTCAGAGAAGTTGTTGGTCAGTTTCTGCCAGAAGAGGCAAAGTAACACGGTGGCAAGCTTGGCATAGACAGCTGAACATTCCCGCTTTGAGCATAGATCCTCATGGATTCGTGGTCCCGGAAAGTTACTTTTAAGTGATAAGATTGTCACTAGTGAATATCACGTAAGCAAATTATAAAGTTACTGCTTACTTTAACATGCTTTAGGAGATAATCAGAACTGGAGAAGTAGGTGTGCCTGAGTTATGCTACACGGTCAAGACTGTCAGCCAGTTTACATTCAGGTAAACATAGCACTTGAGCCTTCCAGCTCGCTGGCAGGAAAGGGTGAACATGTCTTCTAATATAAACATGTTTATTCTGAGGATTAAAGGTATCATTTTAATAAGGATATATGTATCCTCTTTAAAGTAGCAATTTTCATTTAAAGTTGTGAGATGAGTTCAAGCATGTTAATTAGTAAGGCTGTTACTACAGCCCTGAAGTAAAATGCACACTTACTTAAATAATAAAGCAGTTTTCAGTACTTGGAAATTTACTTCTCATAAAACATCTATATGGTGGACTTACATCATGCACATATTTCACATAAGAGAGGTCAGTTTATATGTTCAACAAAAGATGGAGGGAGGAAAGAGAGAAAAAGGGAGGGAGGGAGAGAGAGAAATAACAGAGCACTAGTGAGAAAAATTTGACATTTCAATAGTGAACACGGCCTGCCTGCATTCCCCCACATTGAGCACAAGCTCTGACGTGGATAAGGAACGGAGATGTGCTGTTTCTTAATTGGGCTCTTGTAAATCTTCTATTGTGTGAGTATCTTATATGGTCCCTGATTCTGGTGTTTAAAGACCCTGATTTTCCTGCAACATGATCTCTGCAAGCTAACTCTTTAATCTGGAAGCAAGCAGTCTAGTAATTTCGACTGAGCAATCTCTGCTTCATTTGTTGACTTCATTTGTCAACTAAGGCCCTCAGAAGAAGTGACCATTTCGTATCGGAGGCATGATGGAGAAATTGGACAGAGCTCCTTTTTGCTTTTTGGTGGCTGTTCATCAGGAGTGGGGCTTCACCGTCTTTTCAGTAGGAGTATGTATGAGATTGCAGTCACCCTGTTTTCTAATTTGGAGAGTGGAGAATAAAAGCAGGCATACTGACCACCTTGAATTTTGTAGAGAGGGGTAAGGACCCACATTTTGGGGAATAAGGAGCAGTTACTGTAGGTGTTGGGGGACAGGTTTACCTGTTTTCCTCTTTTAGATGCATTTGGGAAGATTTTGCAGATTGTTGATTTGTTGACGTTTTGTTACTATGGAATCCATATAAAAAAACATAAAATCTTGCAAGTTTGTACTAATTGGAATGAAAGTCATTTTGAATTAGTGAAAACATTGTTTGGGTTTTTTTGTTTAGAGATAGGCTCTTGCCCCATCACCCAGGCTGGAGTTCAGTGGAGCCATGATAGCTTACTGCAGCCTTGGACTCCTAGGCTTAAGCAGTCCTCCCACCTCAGCCTCCCAAGTAGATGGGACTACAGGCATTCACCTCCATGCCTGGCTAATTTATTTTTTTTTATTTTTGTAGAGAATAGGGGTCTTGCTATGTTGCCAGGGCTGATGTGGAACTCCTGGCCTCAAGTGAGCTTCTAGCCTTGGCCTCCCAAAGTGCTGAGGTTACAGGCCTAAGCCACCGTGCCTGGCCTCATTATTATATTTTTAAAGGAATTTAATGCCATACTTTCATCTCCTAGGTCTAATAAAGGTAACTATGATAGTAGAAGGCTTTGGCCCACATTATTCAAATCTAATAGATAAGAATTACTATAATTAGCCTAACAATGTTAAATCGTGTTTCTAAAATGCATAATAGCTTGAATGAATCTGTTGTCAACTGTTATAATGTTTTTGCTGAAAATATAAGCAAACTGTAGTCAGTTGCTTTCAGAGATGTGAACCTGAATCTGATTTTACAGTAAATACTTTCCTTCCTCTTCTGATTTGAGTTTTGTTTTTCTTACAGGCTTAGATGCCACAGGACCTTTCTTTTCTCGTTATGGAGCATCTCTTAAACAGCTTGATTTTAGCATCATGACTTTCCTCTGGAATGAGAAATATGGTCATAAACTAGCCTCTATTGAAGGAAAGAAACTTGATTATTTCTATGAGCCAACATCATTGAAGGAAGCCCGTTGTTTAATATGGCTACTGGAAGAACACAGAGACAAGTTCCCAGCATTGCATAGTGCTTTAGATGAATTCTTTGATATAATGGGTATGTTGACTGAGTTTAGATTTACTTTACATTTAATCTTCAGGGGGAGAAAAAATCTGTGAAGGACCTACGTTATTTAAAGACATCACAAAGAAAATAGTGAAAATTATTATGGTACAACCAGTTTATGTGGGGAAGTTAGTGATTAACAATCGCGATTTTTTTTTTAAATATCACGAAGCTTTTTTACTTTATCAGTTACAGAGATACTCAAATGCTAACAATACACGATGTTCTTCCCCGTCTTCAATATTTCGACAGCATCATGGGAAAGATTGCATGTCACATTGACAGAATCTATTAGCAAGCAGTTTGATTTGTAGCATTTTAGAAAACATTGGCCTGCAGAAGTAGGTGATGTTTGCAGAATCTAGAATGGATAGCACGTTTTAATGGGAAGAGCCTAGAACTGGGGATCAGGAAAAGTAGGTTCTGGCACAGCTTCTTCCTTAGTTTAGTTCATTAAACACCTGTGGGCCCAGTGCTAGGTGTCGAGAAGGAATTCAGAAATGCTTACACTTGTCTCTGCCCTCAAGGACCTTGTGTTCCAGAAAGAGAGTAAGATACATGCACTAATGACAGTAACATGGTAGTAAGCTCAATAAGGGAGGGCCAGAGAAAGTGCCAAGGGCATCAGAGGAAGGACCCAATATTTCCTTTCTCCCTGGGAGAGAGGAAAGCTGTGGTGCAGGGGTAGAGTCTCAGATGGGCTGTGAACATGAAAGTGGAATTAGAAAGCTGGGTGTTAGAGCTTATTTGGAATTGGGGTGCCTATTTAGGTAATGGCATGGAGTCCAGCTTGGACTAACTAGCTAGCTAGCAGCTAATTCCTTCTCTTCTCTTAGATCTTAATTTCCTCATTAAAATGAGGTGATTTCGAGCCAGTGATCTGTGTGGTCCTGTTTTACTTAAAAATTCTAATATTCGTAATTCTAAATTAATCATAATTTATTACCTTTCATACTACATGAACGTGTTATGATAATCCCCAAGTCCCTCATAATCAGAAGTCTCCTTTATGTATTGTTAGGAGTAGGACTTTTAAATGTCATGCTGTTTGTTTTAAAGGGTACGTTAAAAGGTCTGGCTTTGTACGATCGTGTCACAGATGATAAACTTCCAGTGCAGTAGGAGGAAGCAGAAACCTTACTTTTGACAACAAAAGTTCTTAGAAAAGAGCACACTCAAATACAGATGGCTTTATCTTTCCAGAATACTGCTTCATGACTGATGGTGACATGCTACTTGATAGCCTGAGTTTATTGCCATCAGTTTGCTGCTGGTGGTAATAAAATGCTGTCCTGGGACTGAGCTTACAAAACTTGATGCATATTTGGATCACAAAACAAGACAACTAAAAAGGACACAATTCCCTCTCAGCGGACACCTGTTCTTTAACTTGTGTTCCCTACATAAAATACACAGCACTTCCGGCTGCCACTGTTTCTCTGTTTCTAGTCATGATATCAGAGGCCATTAACCAAATTGTTGGCAATCCCAGTGTATTCTCAAGTCCAGTAGCCTTCTGCCTTCATCCCAGACATTTTCAGATTTATCTCTATTTGAAAGAATGGTTATATTTCTTAACACTTTTCAAAATGCACTGATCTTGTAGATCAGAGTGTTCAACAGCATCACCAGTGCTATAAAAACTGAGAGCCCCAACTTTTCCCCTGACCTCTGTCATGCATGATTCCCTAGGGTATTTCTGTGAGAAAGCCAAAGGGCCCCTGAAAGCAGTGTGACTGAACCCACTCCTGAGACCTGTTTTCCCTCAATTTCTCTCAGTCGATAACGTTGTATATCTAGTGTTTAAGCAGGAAACCCTGTAATTAGTCTCAATTCTTTCTTTTTTGTATTAATAGTATAACTTGTTTGTCATCGGTCCAAATGAGCTTTGTCTTTGATCTGTCCTTTCCTGTCCATTCCACTTCACAAGGCCAGGACCTTGGCTGTCTTTCCATAGTTAGACTACTGTGGTAGCCTCCAAACTGGTCTCCATGCCTCTGGACTCTCCCACTCTTCATCTTCCTCTTATGTTGCAGCTAGTGACTCTTGTAGAACATCTGTCTGATTCTGTTAACTATTCGATGTGGGAAACATTAGTTTTACTTACAAATTAAGTTCACATCATCTGTCTGGGGTCTGGGTTCATTCTCTCTCTCAGAGCACACACCCCACTTCTGACTGTGCCCAAAGCTGCCCTGTGCTTTCCTGTCTTCTGTTTGCTCATCTAGTTCCCCCAGCCATGCCCGATGCCTTTGCTCATTCATTTCAAGTGTAACTTAAATGTCCCCCTCCTCCTCAGAGTCCTCCTTGCCTCTGTGGTGGGCCTGTCCCATGCAGATGGCAGACTTGTGAGCTTTGTTGCCTTGTGTTGCATGTGGTACTTAGCACACTGGGTTACAGGTGTTTGTCTGTTTGTCTTTCTGACAGTAGAACAGGAGTTCATCGATGACAGAGACTGTCTTGTGCATCTCTGTATTCCCAGCACTAGCATAGATGGCACCTAGAAGGCACTCAGACTCTGCTGAATCGGGTTGAAGTTTTATGGTCTTTGTAGTTGATTTCCCATTTAGTCAGCCCTTTTGCCCTTGGTTTCTAAACCACACTTGTGTCAAAGCCAAGTAAGGAATAGAACATGGTCGATGCCGGTAGTATCAGGAGTAGTTTTAAGGCTTTGGTGTATTGTATGCAAATGTAAATATTTAGTTCCCTCACAAAACCATCTGTATATTCCTACAGACAGCCGCTGTACTGTGTTAAGGAAACAAGACAGTGGTGAAGCACCGGTAAGTTACTCGATCACTTGAAATCTTACGTTCTAATCTGTGTTAAACCAAGGACTAGCGGGGGACCCAGGCCAGTGTTTATTGACATCACAGGCAGTATTCAAGAACCACATTAAAAGGACATCCGGTAGTGTATAATATTTCATTAGAAAGTCATTGCCAGTCTTCCTCTTGGAATTAGAGCAATAATCAGCAAACTCTGAGGCTTAAATTAGACAATTTCCATAAAGTTTCAGAGCTGGTAAACATTAACATTCTAATTAAGGAAGGAAGAGTTCTTCATTTCCTGGCATAAAAATGAAAAGTTATCCTTAATAATTAAAGTTTTAATGTCTTGCTGTAGAAGGAAACCAAAGGGACTTCGTTTTGAGTGTCTCTTAACTGAATTTAAGTTAAAACAGTTCCAGTGTTGTCTTCTCAGTGGTTTGCAATTACCTTTTATTCTTTCTTCAGAAATTCTTCAGTTTAGGAAAGTGATTAAATAGCATGGCGGCAGTTTGCAAAGAGAAAGACACCTGTTTGCTGATTTTCAGGAGCAAATCATCTATCTGTATGCACTTGTCCTAATCTGCTCCATCAAAATATTGCCCGGCTAAGCAGGGAAACACAGCTGACGTACTCTGCGAGGAGCTGGCGGCTTCTTTATTCACTGTTTGTGCCCCAGTGTCTGGCAGGTGCAGAATGTCTAGTTTGGCTTAGTAAACGAAATATATTAATAATAAAAATATGATTATAGCGTATGACTGGAATTACTTAAAAGTCTGATTAATTACTTGAAATAACATTCCAACCCTGTGGAAAATAAGAATGTTGGAACAATTTAATTTTAGTTATAACATTAGGTATTATTAAATTTTTGCTTGTTTTCTGTTATAAATCATAGCATTTGGGCTGATACACTGTAGTGTTATTTTTGTTAAACATTTTATATACATTTAACTTATGACTAGTCTATGAAAACCAATATGGTTTCTTTATGTTGAGCTTCATAATGCCGTTGAGTGTTCACTGATTTTCCCCCCCATTTTTTAGTTTAGTTCTACCAAGGTGAAAAACAAAGGCAAGAAAAAGAAGCCAAAGGATTCAAAGGTATTAGTTCTTGTCTGAAGTCTCCAAAGTAGTTGGACATATAAATTAGAATTAAGCAATCCTTGGGATGTTTTGAAACATTTATAGAGAATGACTTTCAAGCCGTTAAAGATGTTTTGGCAGTCTTCTACATACTGAAGAAATTCCAGGTTCTTTTTATATAATAGCGAGTCTTGAGACTTGTATTCTTTATTGTCTTTTTTATTTTTTAGCTATTTCTGAGTAAAAAAAAAAATTGTCATAATGTCCCCCAAAAATAAATGTCTCATAAATGATAACTTATTTAAACTAAAAGTGATGAATACTAATCATTATGACAATTCCAGGATTGATAGAATCCCTTTCTTCCTCTCACCAAAGGCTCTCCTGCAAGCCCATGAGATAAGCAGGGCATTTTTATTTTTATTTTTGGGACAGGATCTCCTTCTATCACCCAGGCTGGAGAATGGTGGTGCAGTGACAGCTCACAGCAGCCTCAAATTCCCAGGCACAAGTGATCCTCCCACCTCAGCCTCCCGAATAGCCGGGATTACAGGTGCATGCCACCACCACGCCCAGCTAATTTTTTGTATTTTTTGTAGAGATGTGGTTTTGCTGTATTGCCCAGGCTGGTCTAGAACTCCTGTGCTAAAGTGATCTGCCCACCTTGGCCTTACAGGCGTGAGCCACTGTGCCAGAGTAGGGCATAATTTTTAAGTCTCGTGGTGGGTTCTTCATGGCTCTTGTGTATGTGGGGAGCAAAAGGGGGGATGGAGTGTGAGAGAGTAGCAAGTCTTAAAAGGATGAGAACAGCTAAGGAGTTCCAATATAACTTTTATTTTTATCTTTGACTATATGTATTTAGTTTAGATAAAGTGGGAGTTTAAACTGAGTGACATTTAAAGTTTTTTTGGAGCATTGGAAACTACTCTAAATGTTAATTTGAGCTTATTTTTGGCTGTTGAAACTTTTATTACTGTGTGTTCCTGTTTATAAGAAAATTTGGATAGATCTTATATATTAGCAGTTTGTATGTGTGCTTATATAAGCATTCATCAATTTTAATGGTGTTTTTTTTTTTCACTTTAATGAAATTTTAAGGTAGAAAATCATTGTCATTTTTCTTTAAACCAGCCGATGTTAGTTGGGTCTGGAACAACTTCAGTAACTTCAAATAATGAGATCATCACTTCAAGTGAAGACTATAAGTAAGTATAATTTTGAAGTTTTTGCTTCGTTTTAACTCAAATGTCTTTACTTAATAAATTGTGTTAATTTAATGTATATAAACTTGTATTTATTTCCATAATTTCCCTTTCTAAAGCTGTGCACCTGACAACCTGATGTAATTCTATATTGATTAAATTTACATAACGTGGCTAGTAGGCATTAAGAATTCATTCAAACTGTGTTAAAGTCACAAGACTGGTGACATTCATTCACGAAGTCCATATTCAGAACTTACCATGTGCAAGGCTCTGTGGGAAAATCCTAGAAAAATGTCTAGAGATTATTTTTTAAAATAATCAATGAAGAGAAAGTCCTGTTAATAGTGCATTTTTGCTGTAATAGAGAGGAAGCTGTTTTGGGAGCTATATATGATATGGTTTCACCTTATACATTAGTGATTTTCATTACCATTTGGATGTTGAAACTGAATTTTCAAGAAACAAATATTTAAGAAATAAAACTAGTAAGTAGCAGTAACTGTTTTATAACATATTCCTTTATGAACCAAAAATGTACAACATGAGTTTTTTTTCACATTTCTTAAAGGAGCTGTCAGAACTGTTAAAAATTTACGTAGTCATTTTCATGGATTCCTTAAGTAGGGTGATTGTTTTAAATTAAAATAATAGTCTGTCTTAGTCAGTTTTGGCTACTATAACAATACACCATAAACTGGGAGGCTTACAAACAGAAATTTATTTCTCACAGTTCTGGAGGCTGGAAAGTCCAAGATCACGGTACTGACTGATTCAGTGTGTGGTGAGGGCCTGCTTTCTGGTTCATAGATGGTGCCTTCTAGCTGTGTTTTCTCATGCTGGAAGGACAAGGCAACTCTCTGGGGCCTCATTTATAAGGGGACTAATCCCATTCACGGGGCAGAACCTAATTACCTCTCAGAGAATCCACATCCTAACACCATCTCATTGGTGATTAGGTTTCAACATAGAGTTTTGCAGGAACACAAACATTCAGAACATAATATAGCCTTTACTGAGATCAACTCTTATGTATCAGGCATTATTTTAGGGGGTTTACGTATATAAACTCATTTAATGCACTTATCCTGCCTACGAGGTACAGAAAAGGAAACTCTGAGGCATAGTACAGAGCAACTTGCCCAAGAACACAAAGCTTATATATAGCAGAGCTGCAGCCTGGTTTTAGAGCCCACACTCAAACTACTGCATAATTTTAGAGTGCTAACTTCTTATATTCAAAAACACTTTTTTTAGTACCATTTACCAGTCTCAGTCTCACTTTAACTTAATAGCAGTTATAATAAAATCTTTATTTGTCTTTCAATCATTTAACAAGTTAAAATGAATGCAACATTTAAAAAAAATACGGAGTTTTAAGAATTTTGCTCTTTGGAGCAAGACTAAATAATTGAAAGTGCTTAGTTAGAATGTTGGATATGATATTTCTTGACTATAACTGTGGAAGGGTAACTTTTCTACACTTAAGTTTTCCGGTGCAATTTTTTTTTGGGGCAACATAAAGCTGAGTAATATATCGCCATTATTGTGTTTATTTCAGTTAAACATTCTTCTGGCTAAATAATAAATCAAAGGTTTATCATTCACAAAATTGGGTGTTTTTTGTTGTTATTTACCAGCAATCGAAATTCAGATTCTGCAGGCCCATTTGCAGTGCCTGACCATCTTCGACAAGACGTAGAAGAATTCGAAGCTCTCTATGACCAACACAGTAATGAATATGTTGTCCGCAATAAGAAGCTATGGGACATTAACCCAAAGCAAAAATGTTCAACTCTGTATGAGTAAGTGGGTTGAAATTTTTACAACCATTATTTTATACTGAGGCTGCTAATTAAAGATCAGAAGTTGTTTAATTTGTGCTATTTTTAGAGATTTTGCTACATATAACACAAAGTTAATGGAGGATTTATTTTATTTTATTTTTTTGAGATAAGAGTCATGCCATGTCACCCAAGCTGGAGTGCAGTGGTACAATCTCTGCTCACTACAACCCCTGCCTCCCGGGTTCAGGCGATTCCCATGCCTCAGCTTCTGGAGTAGCTGGGAGCACAGGCTTGCACCATCACACCTGGCTAGTTTTTGTATTTTTAGTAGAGAAGGGGTTTTGCCATGTTGGCCAGGCTGGTCTCAAACTCCTGGCCTTAAGTGATCTGTCTACCTTGGCTTTCCAAAGTGGTGAGATTACAGGTATGAGCCTCCACCTCCAGCCCTGAGGATTGTTAATCATTAAAGTCCTAATGATTATTGATTTTGTCCGTTTGAGCTACTAAGTGAATATTGAGTGGGGTGGATAAAACAATCAAGTAAAAAATTCAGGAAAATCTCGAAAATAGCTTACCATTTTGAGCTTTGCGTTATTAAATAGTGCATGAAGACTTCCTTTTAAGAAAAGAAATCGAGGCTAAGCTCTGTAATATAATATTAATTTAAAAGCAAACTCTTCTCCTGGAAGTCCTGTCAGTATCATACCCACCATACGGTCCTTCTTTCTGTTTGCCTCCATTGCGTCATTCCTGTTTAGTTTTGTGCTCTTAGATCCTTCTTCATGGTTTGTCTTTAAAGTTGAAATGCTGAGCAAATCGTATTTCCGGAGAACTCCTGGATGACAGTGTGGAAACAACTGGAAAATTATACTCTTATTTCTTAAAATATGCTAGAATTTGCTTCAGGCATCCAGAAGTAAAGCTGAAGTGTATAGTTTTCAGTAGCTTGTCTCTTAAAGAATTTATTGTCATTATAAGTGGGAAGAAATTAAACAACTTTATGAGAATAAAACCGTTTTGTTTGTATTTTAAGACAATTTATTTCTTATAATAGTTGAAAACCAAGATGTTACAGGAAATTACATTTTAAAGCATAATTCTTTGAATTTTCACAAATAAAAACATGATAGCATAAGATTGAAGATTTGTTTTATTGGCCAATGGATGAAAGAGAAAAATGAAACTAAACTTCGGTATATGAAGAGAGTGTAGAGTAGAAAAATATTAAATATTGGTCAAGGAGTCAAGAATACTGAGATAACTGCTACAAATTAACCTTTTGTTGACTTCAGTATTTCATCTTAAAATAGAGAACCAGACAAATTTATTTTTAAAGGCCCCTTCTAGTTATAATACTTTAGGATTTAGATAGTTGAAGCAAATTATTCTGCATTTAGTTTTTCCTAACGCCACTTTACTGGTACTAGTCAGTCAGGATATATTAACCACATATGGTTAAGTACTGTTGCAAATTCCAGAAAACGTGGAACGTGTAGTCCTGTTGTGCAGCCTGCAGCATCACAGGAGAGCAAGCTGATCATTGAAAGAATTATAGTATATAGCAAATAAAAATGACATTCAGAAATAAGAATTATCATGTACAAAATGGTGATTTTTTCAAAGAGGTGATTCCAGAATAGGAGGATGGGAGTGCTTTTCAAATGTTTTTCCCTATCCTTTCCCCTGTGCATCTGATAGTGACATTCTGAAATTTTAGTGCACTAGCATTCTGAAAGTTCATTTATGACTGTTTAAGACACAAATGGTCATCATCAAAGTATGAAGATGTTATATATTCACATAGAAACATATACATATATACAAAGCAGCTTTTAATATCTCTGGTGTAATTGGCTTTATTTATTTGCTTCTCTCATGTACAGTGTGACCAGTTTTCTAGTTCTTTTTTTTTTCTTTGCGACAGGTTCTTGCTCTTCTCCCAGGCTAGAGTGCAGTGGTATGATCACAGCTCACTCAGTGATCCTCCTGCCTCAGCCTTCAGAGTAGCTGGAGCTACAGGCATGCACCAGCACACCTGGCTAATTTTTAAAATTTTGTAGAGATGAAGTATCTCTGTGTTGCCCAGGCTGGTCTTGAACTCCTGGGCTTCAGCGATCCTCCTGCCTTGGCCTCTTGAAGTGCTGGGACTACAGGTGTGAGCCACCGTGCCTGGTATGCTTCTGATTCTTAAGAATAGGAATAACCAGCCTTACTGGCATCTGAGAGTTTGAAGGGGCCAGTTAATGGGAAGGGAGATAAATTTCATAACCCAGCTTAAACTAAAATGGTCATATAAGCCCCATCATTTCAGTTGTGTCTAGCATCTTTTGTTACAGCCTTAGCTTCTTTTCTGTCTACTAAACAGATGTATCAGCATTTGTTCAGTGTGTTGGTGGAATGATTCTAACCCCTGTAAAACACTAGATTATAAAGAACTATTTGTACTATTTTGGATCCAATGTTTATCTTACTGAGCTTACTTTTCAAGGCCTAGAGAAGTCTAAATGTAAAGTTTACTTTGTGTTGCATTTCAAATAACAGTAACTCTAAATATGTAATTCACAGTATGGTTATAGTACCATTTCTGTTTGGACTAGGGACCCTTGTTGAGTTAAATATTGTTCTGCCTGAATGTGTGAAAAATATGTTGCTCTGTAACCAGTGGGGAAAATGTGGAGGCTCTAAGTCCTTGATAAATATTTTTTTTATTATAAAAGTAGTAATACAAATTTTTATGGAATTTTCTAAAAACTCTAAAGGAAAAAAATTTAAATTCTGAATAATTTTACCACCCAGATATAACCACAGTTAACTTTTGGTATATATTCTTTCAGACATAAAATGTACATGTGTAAAACATTTTTTAAAGTTTCCAACTGTGATTTTACTACATACTCAATCTTCATTTGCCTTTTTCACCTAAAAACGCATGGTGCTTTTTCATGTCCTTTAATATTCTTCAGGAACATGACATTCACTGTTTGTCTGCATCAGCCTTTGTGTTGCTAATCCCCCCCTGTGGCTTTCATTCCATTGCTAAGTTACTAAGACTAGTTTCCTTTCACGTGGTCTCTGTTCTTTAGTTATCGTAGTTCACATTCATGTGTTTTAATACAGGTAGAAAAGCTTTATTTTTCAGTTATTCTCTTTAAAATTCATTATGGAGAGCAAAACTATACAGTCAGGCAGATGCTTTAATTTTTTAAAAAAAGGTAAATGTGAGCCGGGCATGGTGGCTCACACCTGTGATCCTAGCACTTAGGGAAGCCGAGATGGGTGGATCACAAGGTCAGGAGATCAAGACCATCCTGGCCAACATGGTGAAACCCTGTCTCTACTAAAAATACAAAAATTAGCTGAGTGTGATGTTGTGCACCTGTAATCCCAGCTACTCGGGAGGCTGAGGCAGGAGAATCGCTTGAAGCCGAGAAGCGGAGATTGCAGTGAGCTGAGATCACCACGCCACTGCACTCCAGCCTGACGACAGATCGAGACTCTGTCTCCAGGGGAAAAAAAAAAAGATAAATGTGTGTATGCCATTCATCAGTTATTTTGCTGTTGCTTCTGGCAGTTTAACAGTGACTGGGAAGGGGTCTCCCTTTAAACAGATGGTGGGGGCCAAGGTTATTTATACCAGTCAGCCAAAATACTCAACAAAGATGACTGTTGTGAGACTGCAATGCTTTATTTCTTTTTTACCTTACCCTCCCTGAGCCCCTTCTGCTTTTAGAGATTTCTCTATGAAAAAGGAAGTTTGATGGGTTTCTTAGGCCATATTTTACCTTACCTTACAAAACAGCATGTATGTAGAGAAGTTTCAATTGTAGAGATTATTCAAAGAGAAAAATACTCATCATAAAACACATTGAAAGAGATTTTTGGGTGACTTTTAAGTATGTAGAGCAGGAGTACAGACAAAGAGAAGTGGCATTTGGTTTTTATCGGGTATTACTTCAAATAAAGGGCTTTTTTTTTTTTTTGAGACGAAGTCCCGCTCTGTCGCCAGGCTGGAGCACAGTGACGCAGTCTCGGCTCACTGCAACCTCCGCCTCCCAGGTTCAAGCGATTCTTCCGCCTCAGCCTGCCGAGTAGCTGGGACTACAGGCGCATGCCAAACGCCTGGCTAATTTTTATATTTTTAATAGAGATGGGGTTTCACCATGTTGGCCAGGATGGTCTCGATCTCTTGACCTCGCGATCCACCCACCTCGGTCTCCCAAAGTGCTGGGATTACAGGCGTGAGCAAATAGAGGTTATTTTTAACTGTCCTATGCAATTATCTGAGGCAGCATCTGCGCATAAAGTGATTTTCTCTTGCCTCAAAGAAGTGCTGCCTTTACTTTCCTTCTAAATAAATTATCCTCCGTGTTAACATTAATTTGCTAAGAAAGCTACTTTGGAGGCTTTTTGTTCTTGCAAAAGCCATGTTAGTGGTGCCTGTTGTGACTTTCATGCTAGTTGTTATGCCATTGTTATAGAGTGAATACAGAATTTGTTTGAGCCTGATTCCTTGAGCTCGATGCAAGAATGAGAAAATAGCTAGACTCAGAAGAGAAATGAAAAAACCTGATTCAGAGCTGGAGTCAGACGAAGGGCCCATTACTGTGGATCTGGATCTTGAACTATCTTGGTTTATTGATCAGACATAATTAATTTAACTCCCTCTGAATCATTTAATATTTCTAAACAAAAAATTTAGTAGACTTACTGTTTACAAATTCAAACAGGATTTGCTTTTGAGATTTGATTTTCTCTTTTTTATTTAAAATTCTTATTGCATTGTTATTTTTTCTGAATAAATTTTCTTATTTTTTTTTGTTTTTAGAATAAATTATATAATTACATAGTTGAAAGTTAAAACTTTTTGATTCCCTTTTGCTTTTCCCCCAAAAAAAGTTTTAAATGATCATTTTCTAGGAGGTAGATAAAATTTTCTTTATAGTATCATTGATTGCAGTTAACCTTATGTTTGTTATATTTGTTCTTGGGGAAACGTTGAGATCAGTGAAAAGTGAAACAATGTTTTGCTTTGGGAGAATACAAGTTTTTTTTATTTTTTAAAATAAACATATTCAAGAAATTCCTTGTAACTCATGTAAATGTAAATTTTTTCCAAGTTACTTCTCTCAGTTGTTGGAGGAACATGGTCCCTTGGACATGAGTAACAAGATGTTCTCTGAAGAATATGAGTTTTTCCCAGAAGAAACTCGACAGATACTAGAAAAAGCAGGAGGCTTAAAATCTTTTCTCTTGGGATGTCCTCGTTTTGTTGTGATTGACAACTGTATTGCTTTGAAGAAAGTTGCATTACGGCTCAAGAAAAAAAGAAAGAAGAAAAACATTAAAACAAAAGTAGAAGAAATTTCAAAAACAGGAGAGTATTTACGAGTTAGACTACCACTGAATCCAGCTGCTAGGGAATTTAAACCAGATGTAAAATCTAAACCAGTGTCCGATACATCTTCAGCAACAGCTTCTGAGGCTGTGAAACCCAAACCTGTGTCTGCACATTCTCCCAAACCAGCTTGTGAAGATGTGAAGCCCAAACCGGTATCCAATAATTCTTCTAGACAAGTTTCTGAGGATGGGAAACCCAAAGGGGTCTCTTCTAATTCTCCCAAACCAGGCTCTGAGGATGCAAATTACAAGCGACTCTCCTCTAATTCTCCCAAACCGCTTCTTGAGGATATGAAACCAACTTACTGGGCTCAATCCCATTTGGTCACAGGATACTGTACGTATCTTCCTTTCCAGGGATTTGACATCACCCAGACACCGCCAGCATACATAAACGTGTTACCAGGTTTGCCCCAGTACACCAGCATATATACACCCTTGGCCAGCTTTTCTCCTGAATATCCGCTGCCAAGATCAATATCAGTGGTGCCGTCTTTTGTAGCCAATGACAGAGCAGATAAAAATGCTGCTGCCTATTTTGAGGGTCATCATTTGAATGCTGAGAATGCTGCTCGTCACCAGATTGCCTCTGAAACACAGATTCTTGAGGCCTCTTCGGGAATATCTGTAAAGTCACAGTGCAGCACAGGTGATGCTGATACAGTCCTGAGTGAGTCTAACAGAAATGATGGGCACTGTGGAAATTCTAACAACAAATTTGAAGTCATTCCAGAAAACACCAGCGCAGTAACAAACATTCCTCACATGCAGATGGTTGCCGTACAGGTAAGGCTTAAATAGAAAAGTCTTCTTAATACTGAAGTTAAATTTTCCTTTTCATTTTTCATTGCCATTATATTTACAAAAATTGTTAAAGTTGATTGACTTTATAATGGTTGCTGAAGCTTTTGCCTGAAAATATTTTTAAAATACAAACTATTTTGTGAGACATGACATGTAATCCTCTTAGAAAGAAGTTTAGGTTCAGTAAGTAATACCCATCTTTGCTACTGAAATTCTACACACATTGAGAAATAAGACAGCAGGTGGAGCCAAAACGTCATCCTAAGAATGAACAAAGGTGCAGAGGAGGAGGTGGCTGTTTCTGTAGGAAAGTTCAAGTGCCAGCTGGCAGTGTAGCCTGCATCACAGCACCTTCCATGCTAGTTACAGGAGGGCCCACCTGGAGGCCTTCCAGCATGGGGTGCCTGCCCGATAAGACTTACTGCATGGAGGAGGAGAAGGAAGGAAAAATGTGCTGGCCGGTTCCTCAGAGAAGGAAAAAGGAAGACCCTGGCCTACACATGCCCAGCTTCTCCTGTCAAACCAGGGGAGGAATGAGAATGTTAAAAGAGACAGCCAGATAGAGAGAAACAAGAGGGATGTGTATGAATGAGTTCCTTCCTAACAAGCATGAGACTAAATCAGGATTCCTCTGTAGTTGCCTTTATAGGGTATGTATTCATTAAATCCTTATTGAATTTTCCCACTCTTCATTATGTTTTCTGTTTTCTAGGAAGCTTTGAAAATATGTTAAGAGCAATGGATCAAAATCATTTTCAGTTATACTAATTCTAAATAATTTTTCTAATATACATGTTTACAGAAACATGGAACATGATCTAAATGGGAAAAAAAAAAACTTTAAAAAATTGTGTGTGTGTTTTAAAATGTTATTACATGATGGATTTATTTTACTAGAGCAATTGAGACAAATTGAATTTTAATTTTTTGTTTTGCCCAGCAGGTATCTTGGAACATAACACACAAAGAAGTCAATACTGAGCCATATAATCCTTTTGAGGAACATCAAGTGAGTCAAAATTATCTTGAACTGTTTAAAGGTTTCGTTTTCATTAATTTATCTAGATGGAATGACAAACTAGGAACTATTTTGGATCCAGCTTAATCCACACAAAGTTACCATGGAATAAGCTTGAGAATATAACAAAAAAATGATTTTTATTGTTGAAATTTGAGAACGGAAGGAAAAGGTAAATTTTTTCCAGCATATTTATTTGAAAGTATAATAGCTTTATTGTTTTGTTTCATTTATTTTAAAAAATTTTTATGATTTTAATTTTATCTTAATTATTTTTTTGAGACAGAGTCTCACTGTCGCCCAGGGTGGCCCACTTTATTGTTTTAACTGGTATGAGCATGTAATAATTTATAAGTAAGCTTATTCATGTGAATAATACAGAAAGATATTATAAAGACCGTTTCTACTATAATGATGATTCAATTAGAAAACCTACTAATATAATTTACTTTGTTAATATATATCATAGGAGAAAAGTTGTCTTACCAACTACAAAGTTGCTGAAAGGGTATTGGATAAATCCAGGTCACTGTCTTGACCAAAACTAGTAAGAAAATGAGAATTGATGAATATTTCTCAACATGCTAATATTTTAAGCCAAAAGCCATCATCTTGCTTAATGGTAAAGCATTACGGAGGCTAAGGCTGTGTACCAGGAAAATCCAAAATGATCAACTGAAAACCTATACTAAAATGTAAGAGAATTCAAAAAGGTAATTGGATATAAAAGAAATACCTTTTTATATACCAGCAGTTACCTGTTAGTTACCTGAAAATACCTTGGTATTTTCAATACCAACAGATAAAATACTTAAATATATGTAAAGAAAATTTTAAAATGCTGCAGAGAGACACATAAAAGCCTTAAATGAAAAGATATTTCATGTACTTGGATAAGAACACCTATTATGATGACAAGATTGGTTCTCCCTAAAGCTTTTTAAAATTTAACACAACCCCAGTGTATACATAAACAGGGCAAATTAGTTATGTATTGCTATATATATATATAACAAACAACTTCAAAACCTAGTGACTTGTAACAGTAAACATTTCACAATTGTGAAATTTCACAATTTCTCTAGGTCAGGAATTCAGAAGCAGCTTAGCTGCTTGGTTCTGGAGGTTCTGATAGGGTTCGCTAAGATGTTGACCAGGGCTCAGTCATCTGCAGGAGTAACTGGCACCAGAGGTTCTACTCCCAAGATGACTCACTCACCTGGCTGGCAAATGGGTGTTGGCCAGTTGGCGGGGGAGCTTCAGTTCCTTGCCTTGTAGACCTGCACGTAGTCCTGCTTGACCTCATGGGGCTGGCTTTTTCCAGAGAGTGTGATCCCAGAAGTTGCAATGCTTTATGAAGTCACAAATAATCACTTCTGCTGCATTCTCTTGGTCACATAGACCAACCCACCAACCCTGACACATGGTAAGAGAGGTCTGTACAAGGCCATGAATACCAAGAGGCTTGGTTACTGCACAGGGTTAATTCGAAACTAGACAGATTGATTCTAAACTTCATATGTAAAAATGAACATCAAGAATGTATATGGAAGAGAAACTGTAAGAAAGGGAGTTATGCAACTAAATATCAAAACACAATATAAATCTATATTACCACAACATAGACCATTAATATGAGAGTGCCAAGCCTGGTGGCTCACGCCTGTAATCCTAGCTACTTGGGAGGCTGAGGCAGGAGAATTGCTTGAACCCGGGAGGCGAAGGTTGTAGTGAGCCAAGATCTCACCACTGCACTCCAGCCTCGGCGGCAGAGTGAGACTTCATCTCAGTCAATCAATCAGTCGATAAAGATGGTAAATTATCAGTGAGCAAAAAGTGGATTATTAAATACATAGAAGAAATGGATTGCCATCTAGAAAAAATCAATTTTGGTTCCTACCTCATTCCTTATACCAAAATAAGTTCCAGGCAGATCAAAGATTTTAGCATAAAAAATGGACCTATAGAAGTATCTAGGAAAAAATGGGAATTTTCTTTCTTTTTTTTTTTTTTTTTGAGTGAGAGTCTCACTCCGTCGCCCAGGCTAGAATGCAGTGGCACGATCTCAGCTCACTAGAACCTCCGCCTCCTGAGTTCAAGCGATTCTTCTGCCTCAGCCTCCTGAGTAGCTGGGACTATAGGCACATGCCACCACTCCCAGCTAATTTTTATATTTTTTAGTGGGAGATGGGGTTTCATCATTGGCTAGGCTGGTCTCAAACTTGTGACCTCATGATCCACATGCCTCAGCCTCCCAGAGCACTGGGATTATAGGCATGAGCCACTGTGCCCGGCTGGGAAAAATATTTTATAAGATCAGGAAAAGGGGAAGCATGGGGAAAAAAGTGTGTTTATATACATATACACATGCATGTAATGTGTATATCCTATATGCATAGCATATATGTAAAAACAAATATATACACATACACGTCAAAACACAGATGACAAGGAAAATTATGTGCAGCATGAAACAGAGAACTAATTTCCTTAACATACAAAGTTTCTATAAATCAGTAAGGAAAAGATGAACAACCTGTCACAAAGATGAGAATGGATGTGACTAGAATTCACAATGAAAGAAATTATTTTTAAACATATAAAAAGATGCCCACGCCACTTGAAATAAGAAAAGCAATCATTCACATTTTGAAAGATAGTGAAGCTGAAATTTCTGGGAAGGCAGTTAGGAATCGATCTGTACTCATATATGTGTAGAGAGACCAGTGAGCCAAGGGTATTTGTATGTTTGTTTTGTCTGAATTTGTATCAGCAGAAAATTGAATACAGTCTAAACCTCCATCAATAGTGGACTAGTTAAATTATGATATAGCTATAAAATGAAATATTATGCTGTCATTTAAAAAGCAGTTCTATAGTTAAATACAGAATGATTGACAAGATCAACGTCTAGTTAAGTAGGTAGAAGGTCAGAACTTTGTGTTTCCTGCTGCCATTTGTACAAATAGCCTTTAGTTTTTGCTAATTATAAAAATACAGAGTCCTTAAATATTTTAAATGAAAAATACCAAAAATTATGAAAGAGAAATTGAAAATCATCTACCTTTCCAACACCCATGTTAATATTTTGATGTGTAGCCTTCCAGGCTGTTTGAACATTTACATATAATTAAACAATAGTTTTTTAAAGATGGGATCACAGCATATATCTTGTATTTGAAATTTTCAGCCTTCATTTAATATATTGTAGACTTGTTTCCATATCAGTAAATACGATTTATAGCATCGTTTTAAATGGATACTTGGTTTTCCATTTTATTAATGTGTGATAATTTATTTGACCAATTTCTTATTGTTGAACATTTAAATTGTGTCAGCTTTTTATGCTTACAAACACTGCTGTAGTGAACATTTTTGCCTGTTTAGTCTTGTTGAAATCTTATGCTGTACTTAGCTTTAAACCAGCTAGGTTCTGTTGTTTAATGAGTCAGTGCTTTTGACCCTCAAATAAATGCTTTTATCAGTGATGGGACCATTCACAAATGCGTTCTTAAATTAGCTCTTAGTTTTAGGACCTTGATGCTAGTATAATTGTTGGCTTCTCAACTAGTGAGACTTGCATTTGAATCCCAGCATTGCTACTTTTTCCTGGGACTTTGAGAAGTTGCCTCATCTGGTTTTCTGATCTATTAAAGGCAAAAATAATGTATTTCTCACAGAAGTATGGTGAAGTTTAACGTAATAACAGAGGTAGCATCTAGCTTCCTGCCTGTCTCTTTTGGTGATTTGGGACATAAAAATTCATTCATAATGGCAAGTTACTATTCACTGTGATCCTTTTGCTGAATCAAGAAATAAAATAGAAGTAATTAAGGTCTTAAACCATAAAGTTTTGCTCCGGTTCACCGTTTAATTAATGTATTTAAACATGGACTCTGTAGTGCTAAACTTTCAGTTTGGGCAGACAAAGTGGCATGCTCCAAAGCAAACTGGCATGGATGGTCAATCTGACCATAATTCACAGTTCTCCAGCTGATCATTCACAGAGTTTCAAATATCTGATTTCCTGCTTTTTTACACTAGAAAGATGCTAAGGTATTGGGGGAAGGTACAGGAGATGTCATAGGTGGACCAGGTTTGTGCCTGGGATAGATTTCCAAAGCCTGGCTTTGGGTTTTGTTTTTGTTTTTGTTTTTGTTTTTCTTTTGAGACAGAGTCTCGTCCTGTCACCCAGGCTGGAGTGCAATGGTGCGATCTTGGCTCACTGCAATTTTTTGTTGTTAAGCTGGTGCAAGAAACATAACTGACGGTCAGGCGCAGTGGCTCACGCCTGTAAGCCCAGCACTTTGGGAGGCTGAGGTGGTCGGATCATGGGGTCAGGAGTTCGAGACCAGCCTGGCCAACATGGTGAAACCTCATCTCTACTGAAAATACAAAAATTACCCGGGTGTGGTAGTGTGCACCTGTAGTCCTAGCTACTCTGGAGGCTGAAGTAGGAGAATCGCTTGAATCTGGGAGGTAGATGTTGCTGTAAGCCAAGACTGTACCATTGCACTCCAGCCTGGGCCACAGCGAGACTCCATCTCAAAAAAAAAAAAAAAAAAGAAACATAACTGCCAATAATTCATTGATAATATTTTAATTTGTCTTTTTGAAATAACCAGCAACTACTTATTTGAAACACTTAAAGTCAAAGTTAATATGTTCTGTTTATATCTAAAATATGTGTAATATGTGCAAGCTTTTTAAACCTAATAAATAATCTTTGGTGTTAATTGTGGAGCGTGACATTATAATCAAACTGTTGATCTAATACTGAACCCTTCTAAAATATTCAGAACTAATTATAGTATAGATTGGAGAATTTATGAATTCCAATAATATGAATGATTGTATTTATCAAAGAGCTGGTTTTGCCAACCAGTGTTCAGGGGTTTTTAATTCCTGAGTTATTGTGACATTTCCCTTATAAATTTTCATCTGCCTTTTACTCTTCTTTATTTTAAGAAACAGTAAAGAACAAGATCATAAGTAGGCATTTTAAATGATTTTTAATAGATTGTTTTGCAATTCACTTTTAGGGGGAAATTTCACGGATTGAAAAGGAGTACCAAGTATTACAAGAGCAGCTTAAAGAAGCATGTGAACATTATGAGCAGATAAAACTTAAGGGCTTAGAAGAGACCAGGGACCTGGAAGAAAAGTTGAAAAGGAACTTAGAAGAAAACAAGGTAATCCTATCTGAAACTTGTCTTTAATTGCATGTAGCATAATCAGGAGAATATGAGTGTAACTGTGCTTGTGCAGCCCCAGCTGAACTTCTGCATTGTTGGCTAAACAAAAGATTCTTTCTCAGAATTGCCTGCTTCAGATTTCTTTGTGACATATTAAAGTGGTTATTTCTTGCTGTGCTTTAGAACCTCTGCAAACTGCCTTATGAGAAAGGGACTGTAAATCTGGGTTTTTGTTTAGCTATAGTTCAGTTTGCTTGGTTAAGTTAAAACTGTTTTATGGTGACTGAGCTCCGAGATAAATTCTTGTTTATATTGAGTGGCAGCATAGCAATAGAGGTTCAGAATGAGAGCCCTGGAGACAGACTGGCTGGGTTCAGATCTAGGCTTGGTTCTATACTAGTTCTACTCTTGGGCAATTTACTTGCCTTCTCTGTGCTTTAATACCTTACTTGGAAAATTTGAGTAATAATAGCTCACATTTTGTATGGTTAGGTTAATACTTATAAAGTACTTAAAACTGCCTTGTTAGTAAGGACTCAGTAGGTACTGGCTACCACTGCTTTTATCATCATCTTATCTTACTCCTAAGGAAGCGTAAGAATAACACATGGAGCCTTAGACAAACTAGAACTGTAAAGTCACCCAGAGTATCTTGTTGAGATCTGCCGACCTTGCATTGTTAGTCAAGACTGATCATCAAATACATGGTTAGTGGAGGGGTAGCAATTAGTGGCAAAGCCAAACTGAATTAGTGGGGGAAATGGAATCATAGATGTGAGGAAATCATGATGCATTTATTTTTAAAAGCTACCATCATCTGTTCAGAAAGGTAACAAAAGGATACTAATTCATTTAAGAAAGGAGGAGTTTGTTCCAGAAGTCTGGATCAATAGCTGGGGTAACATATTAAATAGAAGAAAATTAGCTTAGTGGGACCTTAATCAGGAAACCTGTTTACTAAGATTTTAGTAGAAATCTTAGGGGCAGTTTGTAAAGGTAATTGTCATAACATTTCCCCCAAGAGCTGTTTATACTCAAGATGGGACTGGGGGAGATTCTAAGGACAAGAAGAATTAGATAAAACCTTTCTACTGTCTAATTCAGTAGATAGTAGAAACAGACTTTCTACTCAGTTTCCTGACTGGGAGAAGGAAAAAAGAACAAAAAGCAAAACTCTACATAGCCTAGTGACATATGGAACACAAGTTTCTATAAGCTACTTAGGGGTTTAACAAAACAATCATTTTATAAACCTTATATTGCCTCGGGAAACTTCAGTTTTAATAAATCCATGTGGGAATGCCTGTGGCTGCTTGTTTGCATGATGAGGGAAGATTGGAGACATAATCACTTAAAGGTAGCATTCAGCCAGTGAGGTATCTTTCTTTCTGGCTTTTTGAGCTTTCTGAATTGCTGGTCTGACTGCATGCTCTGTGTGTACAGTTCATCACACAGATGATGTGTACACAAATCTTTGTATAGTCAGTCCAGAAGAGTCTGGGAAATAAAGCATCCAGGGGGTGGTGTGGGGGCTGCAAGGGAGCCACAGCTCCAGGTGTGGGCTTTTTTTTTTAACTTGTTAAGGCTTTGAGTCTGCTGTTGTGTGGCCCTACTCAAGAGTGCCTTAAAAGGGCGGTTACTAAGCCCCCCAAATTATAGGCCTGATAAGTTATTAGACTTGCCACGTAAAATGTGTACCTATTCCCTACCAGGATAAGTCACTAATCTGAGTTCCTTGGGTTGGTGTCCACACAACAATAGATGAGATTTAGCCACAGTCATTTCTTTATTAATAGCGATTATGCTCATAGCTCATGGAGAAATTTTTTATAAACATAGAAAGAAACGTGTGGCTTTTCCTGATCTTTCCCTTTGGCCTTTGAGTGCAGATTGCTGAGGTTATGAGCTAACCAACTTTTCCTTTTACTCCAGTTACTTGATGCCATGTTTGGATTTAGCAAATGCACACCGAGCCCCTTATAGAGAACAGAGAAACGGGGAAGCTATAGAAATCTGAGAGTCTTAGAGTCCCACTGTCCACACCACTCCCCAGCACCGCCATGTAATAGCTTCGTGATGTTAGACAGTTCTTCACCCTGTTTGCCCCCAGTGTTCTCATTAATAATATATTGCCTACGTCACAGCTTTGTGAGGCCTCACCTGGGGTGGTTGAAAAAGGACAGGGGATAGCCAGAGATAGTAAGTGCAGTACTCAAGGAGGAACTGTCCCACCCAAAGTTCTACTTATGTCTCTGCTAAGAAAATCATTTTTTTGCAAACCACTTTAAGAATGCTTAGCATATACTAAGCATCAGTAAAAATCTGAGCTAGCTATTATATATAGCTGATGGGGTTATATTATTATTAATGAGCTAGGAATGGCCTCTATAGGTAATTAGTACAATTACCTATTCTCTGCTGGTAAGAAAAGTAGCTTTTTTAAAGCCAGAATCTCCTGTTGTTTTTTATGTACCCTAACCTGCGACTGCCAGGTTATAACTGGTTGCACTATTGCTCAAGGACATACGTTCATTTTTGTTTGATTGAGAATAATTCACATAACATAAAATTTGCTGTTTTAACCATTACAAAGTGTATAATATAGTGGTTTTTGAATATTCACATTATTGTGTAACCGTTACCACTATCTAATTCCAGAAAACTTTTATCACCCCCAAATAGAAACCCCATATCTATTAATCAGTCACTCTCTATCTGCCCAGGACATATGGTCTTAAAGTGCTTTAATGGGATGCTAAGATGGGCATTGAGTCAATATCAGCTCTTAAAACACTGTCAAATTATTTGGCCTAGAATAATTTATGGGGTAGATATTTGGACCTTGTTAGTATTAGAACAGAATCTTGGCCCTGCCTGCCAAAACTTCCTCAGCCCACACCGGTGCAGAGGTGGGGATTCTCCTCTTCAGTCATGGGTCCTTGTCAAGTTCAGCCTTTTTTAAATCTAACATTTATGAAGCTCCTATTATGTGCCGTACTCAATTGCTAATTTTTACGTGAATCTCAAAACAGTCCTCATACAATAGTGTTATGCTCTAGTACACTAATATCCATGTTACTGATGACGAAATGGGGGTGGGAGCAGCTAATGCAGCTTGCCCCAAGTCATACCAGCACGAAGTGGCAGAACAGGTCATGAGTGTCAGGCTCCAGAGCCCATGCATTTGTCCTCCCTTAAGAGAAAGTCAGTTCCACAGCCCAGTTCAGCTGTTAGGAATGTTTCTCACCACTTTACAGTAGTGTAGGCGTATCAGTTAATCACTGTCAGAAGAACACTGAGTAACTCCCAGCCAGAACACTCCAGTGACACGTGACTGTAAACACTAAGTGTAGGAGGTCTGGATCGGCTGGTCCTGCTTGGGCTTGGCTGGGTTAGTTCACCTTTGGGCCAGCAAGAGCTCTGCAGCTTCTTTGCTGTTCTTGCCTACGTAGCTGGGATCGGCTGGCTATGGATTGATTGATCTAGAATGGCCTCAGGTGGGATGACTGGGACAGCTAGCTCTGCTCCACATGTCTTGCATCTTCCACCCTGAAAATCCTATTCTCAAGGCAGTAGGAAGGTGCAAGGACAAGCCAAGGTGGCCACATGAGTGCCTTTCAAGACTCTGCTGACCTCAGGTCTGCTCAGACCCCACCAGCAAAAGTAGTCACGTAGCCAGCCAGGGTCAGGGCTGGGGAAAATAGACTTTGCCTCATTAGTGGTGGGAACTGCAAGGTCACGTGACAAACGGAGTGGCTACAGAGTGTGAAGGATGCAACTATGAATGCCATCCCTCCGCTATAGTAGGTCAGCGCCAGTAATTTACTAACACTCAGTAATTACCAAGAGCCTTCTGTGATTGGTGCCTGCTTCATCTTCTGCCTTCTCCCTTGCCAGTTCTCTGCATTGTTCTCTAATTTAATGGATAATGTTTGTCATTCAACTTCTCACTTCCAAACCTTTTCCCAGTACCATCCCTTCTGCCTGGAGTGATTTTCCTTCTCCCCAAGCCTGGCTCCCTTCTGCTTAGCCTTTGGGCATCACTTTCTTGAGGATGCAGTTGTTGATGGCAACCTCAGGCTTGCTTACAGCCCTTTGTTCATGCAGTGGTGGTAATAATGACTGTGTGATACAGAAATTATCATTTTGTAACATCTTTACTGAGATATAATTAACCATAGCATAAAATTTACCCATTTAAAATAGATATTTTAATGATTCTGGTATATGCACAGGGCTGTGCATAGCACAGTCTAAGTTTCAACCGTTTTCATCAACCTAAAAGAAATCTTAAATGCTCTAGCTGTCACTACCCATTCTCTTCTGTCTCCCAGCCCTTGGCAACCACTGATGTACTCTCTAGATTTGTCTATTCTGGGCATTTTGTATAAATGGATCATGTTACATGCAGTCTTTTATAAGTGTCTTCTTTCACTTACAGTGTTTTCAAGGTTCATTCATGTATATCCATCTATGTTAATATGTATCAGTATGTCATTCCTTTTTACTGTGGAATAATATTCTATTGTATGACTATATCACATTTTATTCATTCACCACTTGATTGACATTTGAGTTCTTTCCACTTTTTCACTATTCTGAATAATGCTGCTATGGACATTCATGGACAGTTTTTTCTGTGGACATATATTTTCATTGCTTTTTGATATATGTGTAGGAGTGAAATTGCTGATCATGTGGCAATGCCGTATTTAACCATTTGAGGAACTGCGAGGCTGTTCCAAAACCATCCTGCCAGCAGTATATGAAGGTTCCAATTTCTCCATTCTCACTTACACTTATGATCATTTGTCTTTTTATTTAGGCATCCTAATGGGTTTGGAGTGGTATCTCATTGTGGTTTCGATTTTTTATTTCCCTAAAGGTTAATGATATTGAGCATCTTTTCATGTGCTTATTAGCCATTTATATCTTCTTTGAAGGAATGTCTATTCAGATCCTTTATTCATTTATGAATTGAGTTTGTCTTTCTGTTATTTACTTATAAGAGGTTTTGGGCCAGGTGTGGTGGCCCACACCTATAAAACTGCCACTTTGAGAGACCAAGGCAGGAAGGTCGCTTGAGACCAGCCTGGACAACTTGGCAAAATCCTATCTCTACAAAAAGTAAAAAAATTAACTAGGCATGGTGGTGCCCCGCTGCAGTCCCAGCTACTTGGGAGACTGAGCTGAGAGAATCACTTGAGCCCAGGAGTTTTGAGGCTACCATGAGCCAGGATCATGCCATTGCACTACAGCCTGGGCAACAGCAGAGCGAGACGCTGTCTCAAAAGAAAAAAAAAAAAAGAAACAAAACAAAGCAGGCTTCGCACCTGTAATCCCAGCACTTTGGGAGGCTGAAGTGGGAGAATTGCTTGAGCCCAGGAGTTCAAGACCAGCCAGGGCAATGTGATGAGACCCTCACTCTCTACAAAAATGATAAATAAATAAATAAATACTTAGGTATGGTGATACATACCTGTAGTCCCAGCTACTCAGGAGGCTGAGGTGGGAAAATCACTTGAGACCAGGAGGTCAAGGCTGCAGTGAGCTATGATCTCGCCACTGCACTTTGGACAACAGAGCAAGACCCTGTCTCAACAAAACAAAAACAAAGAGTTTTTATATATTCTGGATACAAGTGCCTTACCAAATACGTGATTTGCCAATAATTACTTCCATCCTCCCATCTCCATTTTATGGTATCATTGGCAGCACAAAATGTTTTATTTTCAATACACTAAGTCCAATGTCTTTTATTCTTTTGTTACTTGTGCCTTTGGTGTCATAGCTAAGAAACTCCTCTCTGCTTCAGGGGCACTGAGAGTTAACATTCTGTATTTGTTTTTTTATTTTTTTTTATTTTTTCCGAGATGGAGTTTTGCTCTTGTTGCCCAGGCTGGAGTGCAATGGCACAATCTTGGCTCACTGCAACCTCCACTTCTGGGTTCAAGCGATTCTCCTGCATCAGCCTCCCGAGTAGCTGGGATTATAGGCACCCACCACCATGCCCAGCTAATTTTTTGCATTTTTAGTAGAGACAGGGTTTCACTATGTTTGCCAGGCTGGTCTCAAACTCCTGACCTCAGGTGATCCACCTGCCTCGGCTTCCCAAAATACTGGTATTACAGGCGTGAGCCACTGTGCCCAGCCAATATTCTGTATTTTCTAAGAGTTTTATAGTTTTAGCTTACCCATTTAGATCTGTGATACATTTTGAATTAATTTTAGAATGGTATGGTATAGTAATTATCTTTTATGCATATCTTCTCCACCTGTGATCTTGAGAGTAGGACTGTTTTTTTTTGTTTTGTTTTGCTTGTTTTTTTGACATGGGGGGTCTCGTTATATTGCCAAGGCGGAACTCCTGGGCTCAAGGGATCCTCCTGCCTCAGACTCCTGAGTAGTTGAGACTACAAACACATGCTACCATGCCCAGAAGGATGTTCTGTTTTTTGGTTTTTGGTTTTTTTCCAGACGGAGTCTCACTCTGTCACCAAGCTGGAGTGCAGTGGTGCCATCTCGGCTCACTGCAAGCTCCACCTTCCGGATTCAAGCGATTCTCCTGCCTCAGCCTCCCCAAGTAGCTGGGATTACAGGCACATGCCATCACGCCCAGCTAAGTTTTGTATTTTTAGTAGAGATGGGTTTCACCATGCTGGCCAGGATGGTCTCGATCTCTTGACTCGCCCACCTCGGCCTACCAAAGTGCTGGGATTACAGGCATGAGCCACCACACCTGGCTGGTTTTTATAGTCATCGTTGGTTAACAGCGCCTAGCTCAGTATACAGACTCGAAGCTTGGCAAATGTTTCTCAAACAATGTGTTCGTCACCCCTTGAAAAACTGCATTTAATGAGTTGTGTTTTTATATTCTCCATCAGCCTGCATCAGAGGACATCAGGCTCACATTCTATGAAATTTGCTGCTTTGTTTACTGCTGTATGGAGTTGGGGATATTATCCATTCTTTCATGTGACAAATGTTTCTTGAATGTTCACTCAAGTTCCAGGCTCTGTGCTGGTCTTGTGAGGCGTTTCTGCATTATCCTCTTCATGAGGCCCTTCTGTCCACCATCGCTGCCAGGGCCTCTCTTGTACAACTAGTTGGTTTTTGTGTTGTGGGTACTGAATCGTACAGCTCATTATGTTTTCTCTTTGACCTTGTCTGCCAGACAGTTTTAATGTTATTTCTATAGAATGGTTAGGATCTCATGCCGTTCATTTTTATGCTACTCTGACTCATGGTTTTGTATTGTCATTCCTGTCTTTTTATTCTATTTTCTTTACCTGCTTAGCATTCTTTGTGTCTTTTAAAAAATTTATGTATCTATTATCAAAGGTACCTCAAATATTTATTTTAGAACAACATTGAGGTTTAATAAAAAAGGTAAGAAAACAAATTTTTTTCTAATTGAAAAAAAGACCATCAGAAAGTGTTTATAGTTATGTCAATAAACTGTACATATAGTGGATACAGTTGTGTATAGCCTATTTGTTTTATGTTAAGTTTGAAAGAAAAAGATTGAGGAGATCATTCTGTTCTTTGTGCAGTCAGAAACAAGCTTGTGATAGCTGACCTGTTCAGGATTATGAGGCAGCTATGGCATTCAGCGGTGGTTAGTACAAATAGAAGATTAACTCATGTAGTATTTTCACTGGCTGAGCTATATGTGTGTGTATGTGCGCATGTGTTTAAAATACTTTGTGCTTCTTGATACTTGAACTCCCTTAGGAACTTGTTGCCAATTAGGTTCTCATGCCCCAGCATAACCCTGTGGTTGCACATATTCTCCTAGCCAAAGGGCTGGATCCCAGGGGAGCTCATAGGCTCAGAGTAGGAGCAGAGGACAGGTGAGAAACAAGATGGGCTTGGCTGCCAGCAGCAAGGCATGCACATTCACACCGGCCCTGGTAATAGAACTGAACCAGGTAGAACACAGGATCCTTAAGTAGAGCAGGGATGGTGGTCACCCCAGTCACAGTAATGACTCAGTAAACTGAGGATCAACGAAGTTGCAGCAAAGAAAATATGTGAACTGGTTCCCATGTTAAAGGGAATGTTACTGAGCTGTTGTTCAGTTTCTGCCACCTAAGAACAGTTCTGTGCACAAAATCAACCTTATCCCTGCTGTAGGACTCAGAAATCTTAAAGAACCTTGATTGGTTAGCAAATCTGTTTTCCAGAAACATTGAAAACCTTGGTGTCTGAGGCTGAAGAGGGAGCAGTGGCCTCTTAAATTGATAGAGCTTTTGGCCTGAGGGCCATTATTTCCTATGGAATCCATGTAAGTTGACTTTAGTGTCCTTTCTGACAGAGAAGACCTCGAGTTTCTATAGCTGAACTGTGTTCCTCAGTGACCTAAGTGTGCTTTAAGCCTAAGCAGGAAGCTCAGGCTCTAGGGAACCTGATAGGAAGTAAAAAATGAAGTTTCCCTAAAGCAAATGTGAAGTTAGGATTTTATTAAGCCGTAGTTGACAACAGTGGGATTTTAAGCTAGAAAATATTTATGTTTCCTTTAAATATTGCTTTGATTCACATTTAAATTAGTTATTAGCAATAATAACATAGGGAATGTTTTACTTGTAAGTGACTGGTATTGATAAGCATGTGCCCTGCCCAAACCCCTTGCTACCATTGAATGGATGATACTTCAAAGAAGACATACAAGCTTTAGAGAATTTGTAGATTCAGAAATTTCAAAAAGCAGCAACTACATAGAAAGCTGACAGAGAGGGCTGAATGTCAAGTGGTGCTGTACCAAATCCTCCAGGGGAACGGTAACTAGCATTGTCTCCAAAGAGATTTTCATTTTTCTTTGTCACACTGTCTGAAATTCTGGCAGGTAACTCAACCCAAATGCCTTTAATGACCAGCAAGAGGATTACATTTATATTTATATTTATATATTTATATTTATTAAAAGCAAACAAAAACTATTGGCCTTGCCAACTGAAATGTGTACAGACTCTCTGTAGATTAGAGAATCATTTATGCTGGAGAGTGAAATGTGGATACCTCCGGGCACATTGGAGTGGTTCTTCAGGGTACCTTGCTGTAATCAGGTGCACATAGTGGGTAGGATGTGGCTGTCTGGTGTGACTTGGTGTCCCAGGCTTAGCTGGGGGGCATAGCCTGCCACAGGGTGCCAGCTTGGGAGTGTCTGTTCCACTGAACTTGAGTCATTGTTTAAGCTATGACACCATCACAATTTAAGCCTTTCTGTCTCTTTTGTTAAAAAGTATGTCTTGCCATTTATTTAAGTACTTTCTAAATGCTTTTAGATCTCAAAGACGGAATTAGATTGGTTTCTTCAAGATTTGGAAAAGAGAAGTTAAAAAATGGCAACAGGAAAAAAAAGAAATCCAAGAAAGACTAAAATCACTGAAGAAGAAAATTAAAAAGATTTCAAATGCCAGTGAAATGTAAGTAATGATTGAAAGGCAGTAATTTTTATTTTTAAAAAATATTGTAGCTTTTGATTATTTTCACATTTTTGATATTTAAATGATATCAAGTGAAGTAAAAATGAAAAGGTACTGTTTTCAGTTTTTGTCTCAATTTAAAAAGCATTCATTGAGTAGTTACCTCACCTAAATTTTTTTCTAAACTTAACATTTTTTTCAGATAAATAAAAGTGAGAGTAGCATGGAGCTGGGAATCCCCCAAGGAACTGACTTCCTTCCAGTTAGAACAGCATCCCTTTCTCTGGCCCTCTTTTTCTTATTGGTAAAACATGGGGGCTGGTGTAAAATCTAAGATTATTTTCAAAAGTAAGATTCTGTGATGATTATGATATTTATAATTTTATCCTGAATCATTAAATTAATAAAATTTGGTCTTGCAGTGTGAAGGATTTGATAACATACACAGATCCTGGGCATGATTGTCAGGTGGGCTGAGAGTGTGTTTTAAGATCTTTTGTGATCCATCCCTAACCTCCCTCTACTCTAAACAGTGATATGTCAAATTCTTCAGCTTGTTTTCTACCATTGTGTAAGAAAACACCCAAAAGTCAGTGTCTTGGTTATCAGCCATTGTATTTGCTCATGGTCCTCCAATCTGGGCTGAGTTCAGCGGGACCATTCTTCTGCTGGTTTTGCTATGTGTCCTCATGTGGCTGAATTTATTTGGGTGGTAACTGGGGCTGGCCTCAGCTGGGATGCTGGGGTGGCTCAGCCTCACTTTCTCTCTGTGTAGCCTCTCTGTGATTTTATTTATGTGGTCTTTCCATGTGATCTCTAGCATGATAGCCAGACTTCTTACGTGGTGGCTAGGACTTCTAAGGGTACAGAAGTAGAAGCCACTAGGCCTCCTGAAGGTTCAGGCCCAGAACTGTCACAGAATCATCTCTGCCACCTTTTATTGCTTAAAACAAATCATAGGCTTCTTAACCCAGATTCTAGGGCATGAATAATGGGAGGCTGGGTTCGCTGAGGGCCACGCTACACGCTCACCTTTCAAGGGCTTTTGTGTTTTTCCGTGCCGTATGCCATATGATCAGATGACTTTTATTATGAGTCTTGCTAGCATGACATTTGGGCAGTTTTAGGCAGTCCTCAAACAGTGAGGAAGAATAAAACACTGCCTTAGAATTTTTACTCCCTGTGTCATGTCATTTTGATGATCAAAGTGGCTTCATTAGTAGAACACACTTAAGGAAACGATAATGTCCGTAAAGCTTTTTACTTCTAATATTTGGGCATGTCCAGTTTTAGTCATTTTGTTACTAAAAAATCTGGAAATATTTATATTCATCATACTTTTTATGTTCAATTCAGACATACTATCAAACTAGACAAGCTGACTAGAGGCTGTTAAGGATAAGAAGAAATTTTTTTTTTCTGTAGTAGCATAAAAGTTAATTTCTGCTGAAGAATGAACTTTTTATTGTTGACTTTTTTCCACTTTATTAATAGATTCTTTACCTTTCCTGTCACAATTTAAAGATAAGCCATAGGCGTCTTTCTAAGCTTTTTTTTTTTTTTGAGACAGAGTTTCACTCTTGTTGCCCAGGCTGGATCTTGGCTCACTGCAACCTCCACCTCTTAGGTTCAAGCAATTCTCCTCCCTCAACCTCCGGAGTAGCTGGGATTACAGGCGCCCACCATGCCCTACTAATTTTTTGTTTGTTTGAGATGGATTCTCACTCTGTCGCCCAGGCTGGAGTGCAATGGCACAATCTTGGCTCACTGCAACATCTGTCTCCTGGGTTGGAGTAATTCTCCTGCTTCAGCCTCCTGAGTAGCTGGGATTACAGATGTGTGCCACCATGCCTGGCTAATTTTTGTATTTTTAGTTAGAGACAGGGTTTCTCCATGTTGGCCAGGCTGGTCTTGAACTCATGACCGCAGGTGATCCACCCACCTCAGCCTCCCAGAGTGCTGGAATTACAGGCATGAGCCACCATGCCCAGCCCATATATTTTTTTTTAGTAGAGATGGGGTTTCACCACATTGGCCAGGCTGTTCTTGAACTCCTGACTTTGGTGATCCACCCATCTCGGCCTCCCACAGTGCTGGGATTACAGGCGTGAACCTCTGCACCTAGCCTGCTTTTTACACTTTCCAAATAAATGCTTTAAAGCTCAGTTTTTCTATTTAGATTTTAAAGTAAAATCTTAAAACTTTTTGGATCTCTTTCTCTCAGATGCACAAAGGACATGAAGAATGATTTCTTGGATGTTTCTGTGCTCTCGATCACACTTATTCATTAAGAAATGACTGGGACATAGAGCTCATGATTGGTGCAGTGACACAAACCACAGGTGGCTATGAAAGAAAGCAGGGCTTCCATGAGAGCGTCACTTGGTATTTGTCTATTTAGAGGAGGGAGGAGTGTTTTACAAAAGAAGTAAAATGATGGTTAAACTGGCTTGTATTAGAAACAAGCGGTTTTAGTAAGCAGAGATGACTGCAAAGGTATCAGGGTAGCATGAAAGAAGGGGCAGAACCCTCCTAGAGCAGGGCATGGCTCAAGAATCGGATTCACACTCTTGTTTTGAAGGATTAGCAGAGTGTGTGTATGTGCGCGTGCGCGCACCTGTGTGTGTAGGTGCATGCTCGTTTTGACTTTAGGTTCTATTTTAGAGAGTAGAAGGTTGTTTTCATTTTGAATGAGAATCCACATCTTCTCATTTTGAATAAGAACCACTGGTTGCACTCATGATGATGCCACAATACCTGTGTTCTCTGTCTCCTGTTGAAACCATCTTGAGGTGCACATCTTAGACTGAGATAGGGTGATTTACCTGTAAGCATATGACTTAGAATGAAGAAAAAGGTGATCTGGAAGGAAAACTTCCCAAAAGAGAAATGACCTCAAGTGATTTTCCTATTTAGAAGATACTAGAAATGAAACACAATGTAAAAATTCAAGAAATGTTTATAAGGATATGGGTAGAATTTACTGTGTGGGAGTCCTATTAAAAGAATTTTCAAAATTAATAAAATTTGGTGATTATGCTTTTATAGGTATACCCAGAAAAATGATGGAAAGGATAAGGAACATGAATTACATCTGGATCAGTCCCTTGAAATCAGGCAAATTAAGCTTAAATTTATTTTTAATATCTTTTAATACTTTTAATGCCAGGAGTACAAGTACAGTAGATTTTGAAATATATTGTTGCTTGTCTATTTCTTTTAAATAATTATGTTTCTATTTTCTTTACTTCTACTTCTATTGCATTTTTAAAATTAATTTATATATTCTTTGAATATTTAAATATTTTTATTTTATAAGGTTTCTGCATTTATTTCCCATTGTCAATATAAAAATATTGAATTTATTGTGGTCAGTAACTTTTTTTGGATTAACTTGAAACTAAAAACATGTTTTAAAAACTTTTTGTGGTACTTGGAATATTCATCTCCACCGTAGGCTGGTAGTTCGTTGCTCTTATTCCTCTATAATTATAGGTTCATTAAATTTTTATTAATGCATCTATATAAAGTTTCCTTTTAACCCTTGCTAATGGAAATAATATGTTTTCACATACTAGTAACCAATACATTTGCATTGGTTTCACATACTACAACCAATACCGTTGCATTCTGCTTTTCTCACTGAATATTGTTTCATATGCACATTTCCATCCCTTTTTTTGAATAATTTTGTACAGATTGCTTTTTCCCTTTGGGTCCTTTCCTTGTAATATGTGTCAAAACAGAATTTCTGGCTCAAAGGATGGGGAATGTTTTATAGAGTTTATTTTTTTAATTATTTATTTATTTATTTATTTTTGAGACAGAGTCTTGCTCTGGAGTACAGTAGTGCAGTCATGGCTCACTCCAGCCTTCGTCTCCCAGCTCAAGCAATTCTCTCGCCTCAGCCTCCTGAGCGGTTGGGACTACAGACACACACCACCATTGTATTTTTTGTAGAGATAGGGTTTTGCCATGCTGCCTAGGCTGGCCTTGAACTCTTGGGCCCAAGTGATCTGCCTGCCTCAGCCTCCCAAAGTACTGGGATTACAGGCCTGAGCCACTGTGCCTGGTCTGTACAGATTATTAATGTCACCAGATTGTACTCCACCTACCTCATAAAAATGGTGAACTGGGACAGCGCCCTCACCTGATTCTCAGCATGCCCACCAAATATGCACTTCTGTTTCATACCTGCCTTTGACCACTTGTAAAGCACAAAGAGTACATTAAGTCTGTGTTTTGTGTAGTAAAATATGCGGTGAGAAACTGCTCTGGAAGTTGTAGCTGAGACTTTTGTGGTGCAGTTTCAAAGCTCATCCAGCCTGAAGCCTTTGTCATCTCACTGTGAAATTTTGTTCAAGAAGGTTTTTTTTTTTCCTTCAATATTTGTAGCAACACACTTACAAATGAGAAAATGAAAATAGAAGAGTGTATAAAGAAAGGGAAGGAGGATTATGAAGAGAGTCATCAGAGAGCTGTGGCTGCAGAGGTGAGTCCATGACACTTAGTGATGGCTGTGGCATTTGTCATTTGTTCTTGTGTTTCTTTAATGACATACAAGGCATAACAGACATTACTGAAAAGTGTGGTGCCTAAAGGATATCCTGTCACCCATAATATATTCTCCCTAAAACGACCACTCTTTTTCCTTGCCTATAGCCTTGTGATGTTTTACTGGTATGCTTGTGTTATTACTTAAATGCACTCGTAGTGTACACCAAATTTTGTAACCTGCTTTCCTTATTTACCATTATAATTCACTCATTTCCTATACTATACACTTTGAATACTTTCATCATATTTAATCAAGTGATACACCATGAAGTAGCTAACTATATTTACTAATACTTGGAAAGGAAATTGAAAATAATCCACGTATTAAGAATACACTCCTCCCGCCCCCTAGAAGAATATATAACAATGTCAGTACACTGTTTGAGAAACTACTAAGACAAAAATCAAAATAATGACATCTGGCTGTATTTCAGTTCCTAAAACATGATTCTCTTATGTTTCTCTAGCTGACAAACAAATGATATTTATTGCATATGTGTCTGTGATTATTCTGGTAAAATAAGAAAAGGCTTGCTTTATACAGTCTGCAAGCATTAGGCTTTTCAATTAAGAACAGACTGTGCACCTGCTTCTAAGGAGAGGAAAGGAAAAAGAGCGCCAAAGTATGATTACTCTGTGGGTCCCACACCTGCATCTATATTCCTGAGCTTGTTTAGTTCACGTTTACCACCATTTGGTAAGCAGGTTTGCCTGGTGGGTCCTGTCAAGGTTACTGACACCTGGATTAAAAGACTATTTAATGGATAACATGGACCACAAGGCCATTCTACATTTCCTGCAGTGATTCTCAGAAAAATGGCCAGTTGGCTTCTGGGGAAGCCACAGAGAGTCTAAAATCTTAAAAGCATACCCCAAAGGCTTTTGATACCCTTGCTGAGAACAGCTTCTCTGAGGCTTTTCTGTTGCAGAGGATGCTGCCCTTATTAAGGGTTATTTTGCTGCAGGACCATAGGTAATACACACTGGTGTGCACATGCAGTTAAGCTGGCTCTCTGTTTATATATGGCTAAGCAGAAAGCCATGTACGATTATGCATATCTGCAAAAGGGATCATGTAAGGTATACATTTGTAATGTCATTTTGTTATTCTGTTTTCAAATCTCAAAGTCTAATTCATGTTCACCTATGATATAATCAAGTTCTGGTGATTCTGTCATGTTTCATTTAAGGAGAAATTGGGAAGTGGTTTGGAATGTTTAAGTTTTAACCTTTAAAATAGTTTCAGACTATCTTTTATAAAATACTCATGTGTCCTCTAACCTACTGGCAGGTATCCATCCTTGAAAACTGGAAGGAGAGTGAAGTGTATAAGCTACAGATCATGGAGTCACAAGCAGAAGCCTATCTTAAGAAGCTGGAGCAGATTAGCCGGTAATGTGGTTTTGTGGGTGTTCTCAGCACATCATTTAGAAGATATAAATCTAGGACCATTTGAGAAAAACATTATTTTGTATTAGGACCATTTTATTTTTCATAGTTACATGATTGATACATGTTCAATTGTAGAAAAGTTAAGACATACAAACAAAAAATATAAAAATTATTCATAATTCTAAATGGAGATATAACAGTATTTTGGAATATTTTCATGAAGTGTTTGAAAAAATGAAAATTTGCAGATTTATTTTTACTAAATAGTACATAGGAAATTTCTTTTCATATTGATAATTCCAGTTCTGCAACCTAATTTTGAAAGGTTGGATAGTATTCGAGCATAGAAACATGTTATGATTTATCAAATGCCAGTAAATTTCTGGAATGAAGATCACATTTTCAAGGCTTTTAAAATTTTTTGCCAAGTTGCTTTCCGTAATAGCTACTATTTAACAGTCTGCATGACAGTATATAGGAATGTTACTACAAAGTATATTCACGCATGTTAAATTTTTTCAGCTCTCCATATGATCTCTACCTGTTTTTGTTTGTTTTTAAGATAAGGCTTCCCCTGAGATTCCTAGAGGATCTTCTTCGCCCTAGTACTTAGCACTTCTCTGTGTGGGTTTTTTGCATGTGAGATAACTTTTCATTGGGTTCTTTTATCATGTTCTATACACAGGTTTTGCGTTTTTAATCCCAGGTTTTTCATCGTTCCTGGTGCTTGCCTTTTGATTGAAATTTCAAACCCTCAGCAATGAACCAGAGATTGTGTCAATCATGTACAATCAGTTTTAATGTATGGTTCTTACTCGTTTTTTTTTTTTCTTTCTTTTTTTTTGAGATGGAGTCTTGCTTTGTTGCCCAGGCTGGAATGCAGTGGCGTGATCTCGGCAGCTCACTGCAAACTCCGCCTCCCGGGTTCAAGGGATTCTCCTGCCTCAGCCTCCTGAGTAGCTGGGATTACAGGTGTGCGCCACCATGCCCAGCTAATTTTTTTTTTTTTTTGTATTTTTAGTAGAGATGGGGTTTCACCATGTTGGCCAGGCTGGTCTCTAACTCCTGACCTTGTGATCCACTCACCTTGGCCTCCCAAAGTGCTGGGATTACAGGTGTGAGCCACCACCCCCGGCCCGTTCTTCATTTTCAAGACTTAGTTTTTTTCATGAGAAAACTTTTCTGATTAAGGGTAAACTAATATGCTGATTTAGATTACAGGACTAGTACAGCTGAGGTTGAGACCAAGTGGTGGTCAACTTGGTCCAAAGGTCCAAAGGTACCTCAGACTCATTTCATCTGATAGTATCGACTCTTCTAATAAACTGTAGAGTATACAAAGATTCTTTCTTCAGGATGTCATGCTAATTCTGCCTCGTCCACCAAAGTATAGAAACAGAAAAGGGGTAAAAAGAATGCTGTGGTTTTTCTTCAAGATGCATAATGAGGGGCTTACTACACCCACAGATTGGTAGTGTTTTTGATCCTCTCAATTAGGAGTAGTCAGTTTATCTGTTACTTTCAATAGACCAGAGTCATCAGGTGCTGAGATTATAAATTTATCTTAGGCCTATCCTTTATTTTTATATTAAGGTAGTGATTAGGGTTTGATTGGAATCTTTTGAATGTTTCAGATTACCTTTTAAAAAAATCTTTGAATGCAGAGGCTGGCTTTAATATTAAACATAAAGATGTCAAATGAAGAATGGTCAAACTTTAAAATTTGGGAAAAGAACTTAAAACTCAGGAGAATTATTTTCTCTCTGCCCTTCAGTTTTAGAGTTTTTTTTATATTAAAATTTTCTAAAGTGTCTCTAGTGGCAAGTTTATAAGATAAGCAATTCTTTAAAAATAGTTGGGTTTTTTTGTGTATATGCGATCATGTTAAACGTATCTTTCTCATGTTTAGATGTTTATTTGTACGTAAGTGCTGTTAATTTTTTTAATTTCTAAAGCAGTTTTATATTATACTTTTTCAGTGATTCTGCAGCATGTCCTGACATGGAGTCTGAGATATGTTCGTGGGAATCGTTTATTTCTAATGTAACAAAAGAAATTGAGAAAGCAAAGGCAAGTTGTAAAAAGAGTCTTTTAATTCTGTCGGGATCGTTATGCCATCTATAATTCTCGGGAGGCTAGTGTCATATTGAAACTATTTCTTTTTATCTGTTATTATCAATAATATATTTTTTGTCGAAAGTATGAGCTTTTCATGGACATAATGGTATTTTCTTAATTAACCATCTTGACTTCTGCCTTGATTGGTAAGATATTAGAGGAGTTATGTTTGAAAAGGCTGTGGAGCATTCGGATTAATGAGGTCTTATTTTGAATTTCCTTACAAGACAGTTATGTTTCATTTATAATGTATAGTAACAAACAAAGTATTAATTGACAGTTGTGGCTTTCCCCACCCTTTCCTTTCTACTCACAGTCTCAATTTGAAGAACAAATTAAGGCAATTAAAAATGGTTCTCGGCTCAGCGAACTTTCTAAAGTGCAGATTTCTGAGCTTTCATTTCCCGCCTGTAACATGGTAAGTCTAGCATATTTTTTTTTTAACATAATTTATTTCTTAACTGGCCAAGTAGTTATTTGTTGTTGTTTTCTGGGAGTGAGGATGAGATTGATTAATATTTGCCTTAATGTTTTCATTATTGGTGCTACTGGTTAACCTTTTAAGCTTTATAACATTCTTATATAAAATAGGTCAGTCTTTCTACATCTGTATGAGGAACGGACTGAGGTGAATACACCATTGCTACATTTCTATCATTCTCCTGTACCTTGGCCTGGCTCCTTTCTTCTCTCTCCCCTCTCTCTCTCTCTCTCTCTCTCTCTCTCTCTCTCTCTCTCTCTCTCTCGTGTGTGTGTGGGGGGGGGAGGGGTATATGTATTCCTAACTTTGAATGAATAATCCAGGTGCCTGTGATTCAAACAGGACCCTATCACCACCTCAGATTATACTCTTATTCCTAGATATTTGGTTCATAAGACCAAAATCTAAAATTTAAGGGATTTCCCCCCTCAAATACAATATAAAAGCTGCTATGCCTGAGACATAAAGGGTTTCGTTGGTCTGGCACATCATATTTTACTGCTTGTTTGAGGTATTTGCTCAATCTTGTGAATAACAGTGAATAATCTTGTCTTTTTATTTCAATACACTCAGCACAGTAAAGAAAAGCATTAATTGTATTTTGTGGACTTTACGATATGGCTAAACCCATATTTTTTAGATTTGAACACAGAACAGTTGCTTAGTAAATACTTGAAATGAATTAGGCCCAGAGGAGATCAGACTAGAGGAATTTAAAGTTAGATGTTGAGAGAAAACTTAGGTATAAAGAAAAACAAAATTAAAGGAGGACTGTGTTCTAGAGTTGAAGAGAGAGGTTCCAGAATGTTGTGGCAGGACAGTGAAATCTGGTTCCTAAAGACGGAGGAGACTCTTTCCCACCACATGATTTGCACCCTCCCACTATTGCCAGACCTTTGCCTGGGCTGTTTGTGGCCTGGTACTCCGTCCTCACTGTGCATCCTGCCTGCCCCTGAAAACCAGTTAGGGGCGGCCCTCTTGGGCCTCCCACTGTGGCCCTTCTCTCACCTGACTTAGATCTCAGCCTGGCCTTGAATGTCTATCTCTCACCAGTATATTGTACGGTAAACATTCAAACTTACTGTGAATTCATCTGAAAAAAAAAAAATTAAGTGCAGAAAAAGTGTGACCACCCTGAACTGAGTAGAATATTCTATTGAGATCCAGTTTTCTCTCTCCATTGAACATGCAGTTTTATTTCGAATTGCATTAAAGGGCACTTCTCATTTATTGTTGTTCCAAGTTCTTGTAACAGATACATATAGAGAAAATGTTGGCTCTCAATAGGGTATTTTACTATTAGTTTGTAATTCTAACTTACGTTGTTTTATAAATACTCAAAAGAATTTTCATATCCAAAATTCTGGGAACTCTTAGTGTTCCAGGAGCTTGAGTAGTAAGTGTGCCTAAAAATTATTTACTTTGTATCTCATTTCTCCCTGATTCATTCACTGGGTAATTAGTGGTGATAAAGATTGATGTGGGCTGTGCCCTCAAAGTGCACATTGGCTTGGGGAAAGACAGACTTTAAATCCATAGTTAGCCGCAGGGGGAGTGAGGTTTCTCCAGGGAAAACGCTAGAGCAGTGTGAATCAGGGGCCACTAACCTAATCTAGAGGTATGGCCTCAGCGGAAGATTCCAGAACTCTCCCAGAGACAGAGACCTGCAGTAGGAACTTACCAGACAAAGGAGGAGGGGGTGTGTTTGGAGGCTCAGAGCTCCAGGTGGAACACACAGTGCACCTGGAGCCTAGAGAGACAGAGAACACATTGCTGCCATAGAAGCTCAGTATGACACAGAGACTGGAGAAGTACCCAGGGGCAGAGCCAGGGGAGTCGCCTTAAAAGCTGTGTTACAGCAGTTTGGATGCTTGTAGCTTCCTTAGGCCAGATGATATAGGTCTCAAATAAGGGAACAGCAGCAGATTCGTACAGGAATCCTTCCTTCTTCACAGCTTCACTTTTCATGGTTTCAGTTATCCACAGACAACCGCAGTTAGAAAATACTCAATGGAAAATTCCAGAAATACGTAATCCGGTAAGTTTTAAATTGCACACAGTTTTGAGTAGCGTGATAAAATCTGAAATCTCACAAGGTCACACCTGTGACATGCCTCCTCCCTTTGTCCAGCGTCTTCATGCTGTTGCTGCTCCCTGCCCACAAGCTATCTAGAAGCCGTCTAGGTGACCGGATGAACTTCTCATATTACCCCAGTGCTTGTGTTCAGGTCACCCCTATTTTACTTCATAATGGCCCCAAACCACAGAAGTAATGATGCTGGTCATTCATATATGCTATAGAGAAGCAATAAAGTGCTTCCTTTAGGTGAAAAGCTGAAAATTCTTGACCTAATAAGGAGAGAGAAAAGATTGTATGAAGTTGGTAAGATCTGTGGTCAGAACGAATCCTCTGTCTGTGAAATTGTGACAAAGGAAAAAGGATTCGTGCATAATATACATAGGATTCGGTACTCTTTGCGATCTCAGGCATTCACTGGGGGTCTCGGAATGTATCTGAGGGTTACAGGGGAGCTACTGTGCTTTTTGAAGATGAGCTTACTAGTGTGGGGGAGTGTTGAGGAGGGGCTTGAGTGATTTCCAGTTGGCTGGTTATCAGCTTATGCCATCAGCCTGTCCTGGATGGGGCATGACAGTGGGGGGTGGAGGGAAGAGAACAGATGTGAGAGAGGTGGTTAGGGGTACATTTGCAGGCGCCATGCTGCTCAGGAGACTAGGCCCCATGTGTCCAAGTGGGAGTCAAGGGTGAGTCTTGGGCTTCCATCCGGGAGTACTAGGGGAAGAGCAGGACTGAGGAGGCTGCCTGAGGCTGGTTTCCTACACATTGAGTTTGAGTTGCCTTGGAATCACCCAAGTGGATTTGCAGATTTGGATCTGAGGAAAATATTCTAGACTGAAAACTTTTAAAAAGATTCAGCCTCAGGCAGCTGCATGGGGAGAAGCGTCAGCACTGCAGGTATGGACAGAGGCCTGAGAGCTGCCAGGAGAGCTCAACAGTGTGGGGCTGGGAAGGGAAGAGGAGGCGACCCTGCTGGGATGGAGACAGCTCTGGGGAGTGTGGGGACTGTGATGTTCCATCTGTCAGCTACACAGTTTAGCTTGGAAGGGGAGAAGTGTGACCCAGGCTGAAGGAAGGCCAGTAGGCAGGTGAAATGGTCTAGTTTAGGTGGTTTTTCTCATCTTACAGAGAAAATAGTGACTTATAGAGAGAATTATTTAGAAGTCTGAGCCCTCCTACTCTTGTTCTAATAACTAACAAGTTATTATCAATAATTCTTTTAAACAAAAGTATTTAATTCATGGTATTCAGGTTTCCTGTGCATGGAGCTTCTGGGCTGCGTTATTGTTGTGTTCATTCATCGGCCTTTGCCCTTGGCATTTCTTCCTCTTAATTCAAGGGAAGCCCTAAGTGATCCATCCTGTGGTGTGTTCCTCACAGGCTCATGCCGAGTTACTCCCTGAGTCTTCAGGCCATGATGACCAAGGGCTTGTGACTTCTGCAAGCGACGTGACTGGAAGCCACGCAGCAGTTCACAGGGATCCCAATGTGTTCTCTGCCGGCGATTCCCCAGAGGAGGCTCCTCCTGCGCTGTTGCCAGGGCCACCCCCCAGTCAGCCTGAAGCCACTCAGCTGCCAGAGCCAAAAAGGGCTGGCCAGGCAGCTCTGTCAGAGCAAAGCCCTGTGGCTAATCAGAAGCAACGTGTTCCTCCAGGACGTGCTGCACGTTCAAGCCAGTCTCCAAAAAAGCCGTTCAATAGTATTATTGAGCACCTGTCAGTGGTATTCCCATGTTACAACAGGTATGAACAGAAAATGTCTGTGACTGTGTTCCATACTCAGTTGAACTGAGGTTTCCTGATCAGATAAAATCATGACCAGTCAGGTGTTAACACGAAAAGGGTGGCATAATTGTTTTGCTCAGAAAGACAGGTGCTCTTTCTTTTTGTAAACGTAGAAATAAGTATTTTCAAATAAATTTTTTCTTTTTTTTGGTTTTTTTTTTTTTTTTTGGAGACAGAGTCTGTCTCTGTCACCTAGGCTGGAGTGCAATGGCGTGATCTTGCCTCCCTGCAACCTCTGCCTCGCGGGTTCAAGCGATTCTCCTGCCTCAGCTTCCTGAGAACCTGGGATTACAGGCATGCACCACCAACCCTCGCTAATGTTCATATTTTAGTAGAGATGGAATTTCACCATATAGGCCAGGCTAGTGTCGAACTCCTGACCTCAAGTGATTCACCCGTCTTGGCCTCCCAAAGTGCTGGGGGTACAGGCATGAGCCACCACACCTGGCCTCAAATAAATTTTTTAATGTGCATATGTAAATTGAAAACATTGACCACTGGGTAATGTCATGGGTTCTCATCAGAACCCATGACAGTTTGCTAAGATTTTGATGAGACCAGTAACACTGTCTAAAACTAGCTGTTATAGAATCAATAAATGAACGCATAACAATAATTTTGCATCATTTGGGGAGACAAAATTACATATAGCAAAGAAGGCAGCAGCAACCTATACTTTGTTAGGCAAGACCTCTGGAGTATGAGGTTGAAGACTGGATGGAATTCCATGGTGAATGGGGCATGCAAACATGTTAACAAGGCGTCCTTGTGAGTGGGGGAAAAGCTGCCCTTACCTGAGCGAGCAGGAGCTTGTAAATAGGGTTGGGTTGATGGCAGGCTCTTCAGCAGTGTTTCCTCCACCTCTAGAGTTTCTGTTGTGCAGGTTGGTGCGAGGGGGCCAGAGGTACCTCGTCTCAGCTGTGGGAGATGGTGAGGTAGAGGCAGTGTCTCTGAAGTGCAGCTCAGAACAAAGGATGCTGTGCTCAGGAATGACCTTCAGGATATGCTCTGTGTTAATTACAGGCTTTGAAATGGAAATTTGTAAACAAAGGGGCAGTTAAAATATGATTGGCCAGCAGGCTTGGTGGCTCACACCCGGCCGAGGCAGGTGGATCACCTGATGTCAGAAGTTCGGGACCAGCCTAGCTAATATGATGAAACCCCATCTCTTCTTAAAAAATACAAAAATCACTTGAACCCAAGAGGCGGAGGTTTCAGTGAGCAGGATGGCGCCACTGCACTCCAGCCTGGGCGACAGAGTGAGACTCCGTCTCAAAAAAAAAAGATCTGCTTTTTAGATACAGTGACTGTTGTTATCAGTGGTTTTCAAATTAATTTTGCGTGCTTTGTCTTTGTTTGGGTTGGGCTATTGGATTAATATCGGCATGTAGTAGTTCTCAGCAGTAGAGAACTTCCTGTTGTCATTTACCTTCACTTTGCCTTTCAGCACCGAGCTTGCGGGCTTTATTAAAAAAGTGCGAAGCAAAAACAAGAACTCACTCTCTGGATTGAGTATTGATGAAATTGTCCAAAGAGTGACAGAACACATTCTGGATGAACAGAAAAAGAAAAAGGTATTTTATCCAGATGTTCCATTTCATTCTTTTTTATTTATAAAATATGAGAATTGTTTAAAAAAAAAAAAAGCTTCAAAACAGAGGGAGCAGTGTACTAAAGAGAGAAGGTGGTCAAGTTGCTGCGGAACTGAACTTTGCTTCCCTCTGGTGCCCTGCCCACCGCCCCTGTTATCTTCGCAGCCAAACCCAGGAAAGGACAAGAGGACATGTGAGCCCAGCTCTGCCGCCCCCGTGACCAGGTCCTCCCAGGGCCCACCCTCGGCGATTGTTGCACCATCACCCAAAACCAAGGGGCAGAAAGCAGAAGATATCCCTGTGAGGGTGGTACGTATAACTGAATAGTTTTGTTTTTTAATGAAAAACAAGGAAACAAAATTTTTAATCCATGTTTAGCCCTATTCATTTCTAGACCTAATTTATTTGATCTTAAAATTAGAAACTGAATTTCGGTGTAGGTGAATGTGTCCAGTTAGAGCAATCAGTGAGTGGCCGAGGTCGTGGTCTCTGCTCTGATACCTTGGGTCTCGGTCCCAGCATGGAGAGAGGTCCCTGCACACGAGTGACGTGGACTCTGACCATCGTGGGGGAACTGGGTCTTCTCTCTCTTGCCCTCGTTTTGCTATGATGGTTAAATACAGGACCTTTGTACATCCACTGTGGTATTTTGAACAGTTGGGGGAAATCATTTTTGAATAATTTTCTTCTGTGTAACCATGGCTTTGGAATTGCACAGATTGGTTCCGTCACTTACTAGCACTGGCCCCAGGCACTGCTGCTTGCCCAGGCTGTGGTCTGGATCAGAGGCTGCTGTAGGATGACTCGGTCCGCTCTGTGCTCCAGACAGGCTGCTTGCCGTCCTTGCCTCTTCTTCTAGTGCCTTAGAAGGGACAATGGAATAGGCTACATTTGCCTGGAATTTGTCTAGTGATTAAGCTGTTTATTTTCCTTTTAGACAATAAGAATGTCTAATTTACATAGGTTTCATAAAATACTAAATATCTATGATCTGAATTGATAAGGCAGTGTAATTATCTTTATTTATAGTAAGGAAACGGAGGCACAGATAGCTCATATAGCTTGCCAGCATTCACTTGACTGAAGGCATGGAGGTAGCTCAGAGTGGGCCTTTCAACTTGTGGATGTCCCGTGTCGTTCCCTCATCCTTACCACAGGGACTGGCTGATGCTGGAACCATGCAGTAGGGACCACAGGGGTGGCTACAAGAGGGCCTCTCACCTGTATGGCTCAGGGCCGTGGGCTCTGGATGGAATTCTGGTGTCAAGCACATCTTCCCTTTGTCCACCTATGGTGTCAGAGTATAACCAACATCCACAGGGGGAAGAGTTGCAGGCCCCATCACCTCAGCCAAGGAGCCAGCAGTAGGAGATTGCACGGAGAGTACTGGTTTGCTAACTTGAGCAGGCATTGAGTCTTTTTGTAAACTTAGGTTTTTATTCCTCCCAGATGTTTTCACTTTCCACTACTCTTTGGAGACTTTTCACACTGCATACAGTCAGCTCTAGAGGGCCTCAGCCCCACCCACACCCCAGTGAGGGAGCTTCTGAGCGTGTAGGGCATTCCTGCAAGACCTGGCTGGAGTCCCTCCTCTCTTGGGGGTTTCCCTGATGGGTCACGTGTGTGCATGCGCAAAGTGAATGTGGTATCATGGCCACCCCCACCCCCACAGACCATGATCGCCTGGAGAAGAGAGTTCTCTTTTTGCTTCATGGTCGATGTTTATAGTAATGAAGATATAAAAGCTGACTTAGTTAAACTTCACCAAATTGTATGAGAAAGAAAAATGTGTGTTCAAACTGGGACCTAATTTGATAATCATAGTTTGTTAAAAGTATTAATATTTAAATTACAAAAGCATTACATACTCACAATAGAAAATAGGGCATTTAAAAACCCACCCTGTTGGCCGGGCGAGGTGGCTTATGCCCGTAATCCCAGCACTTTGGGAGGCTGAGGTGGGTGGATCATGACGTCAGCAGATTGAGACCATCCTGGCTAACACAATGAAACCCCATCTCTACTAAAAATACAAAAAAATTAGCCAGGTGTGGTGGCACATGCCTGTAGTCCTAGCTACTCGGGAGGCTGAGGCAGGAGAATTGCTTGAATCCGGGAGGTGGAGGTTGCAGTGAGCTGAGATTGTGCCACTGCACTCCAGCCTGGGCGACAGAGTGAGACTCCATCTTTAAAAAAAAAAAAAACCCACCCTATAACCAGTATTACCACTTTGGTATATATGTTTCTAAACTCCTGTGTGCATGTATACCTGAATTAGTCAAAACTGAATAGTTAGACCTTGCATGTTCTCTGAGGGGCTGGATTTTTTGTTTTTGTTTTTGGTTTTTGTTTTTAATTGTGGTTGTCCTTTTTTCGTTTTACTTAGAAATACACTGTGCCCGTCTTTTCTGGGAGACAGAAAACAGTCAAGTTAAGAAGTGTAGACTTTTTCACACTAAACCTGGCCCCGAGCTTTGCACCCCCGAGCTTTGCACGGGGCATGGGGAGAGGCCTTCACTGGCTCTTCCCTGTGCTGGCACTTGCTCTTCTTCCCTGACCCTCGAGTCACGGGCAGCAGTGGAGCGGCATGAACCCTCATTCTACAGCATCTGCCTCTCAGGCTGAGTCACGCCTTGGGAAAGTCGGCAGAACGCTGGACAGCAATTCAAGGTCCTCTCAGGCCCCAGTGCCACTCCCTGAACTGGATCCCACTGTCAGGGCTGCCTGCATTCCCTGGCTCCCTCAGCAGGGGTTTTTAGAGCATGAGTGTAGGCTAGGTTTTTTGCCAGCTGCTAAGGACCCTGATGGGATTCATTTTGTCCCTTCAAGGTGCTCAGAGTTAAGAGGCAGTGAGCTAGAGTAGAAGTTAATGGTGCAGTGTAGGGTAAGTGCTGTGAGCTACAGGGAGAACGTTGTGCCTGGAGTCCCAGGCAGCACTCGGGTCTGTGCTCGCATCGAAAGCACTGTCTGTGCTCACCAGACTGTGAGCCGCTGAGGCCAGAGCCCTCCATTCATCTCTGTGTCCTGAGCCCCACACAGTCCCTGCCTATGGATGTTTGCTGGATGAGCCATCCATTTGTTTTGTTTTGATTTGCACAAGTAATCCATGCTCATAGAAACTAGAAAACAGTAAAGACAAAGGTTAAATCTCCCTTAACCTGGGGGTAACCACTGTTAACATGTTTTTGTAGGCATATATGTATACACACAGCCTGTTTATTAAAAAGTGAGTTATATCTGATACATACTGTCCTGTTAGCTGCTTTCATTCAGCAGGCTGTTGGGCCAGTTTTCTGTGTCAGGGATTATGGACTTCCATCACGATTTCCCTTGGCTACACAATAGTCCATTGTGTGGATGTGTTGGAATTTACTGCCCTCAACTCTTAGATGATAGATGAATGATTAATTCGTGCCATACCACATGATTATCCCATACTACACTTTAGGTATGTTAATCTTCACCTGGGAATCTTTTAGCCACATACAAGTTTTTTCTGTGAGGAAATTAGAACTTTATAAGTAAACTTTTTAAAACAGTATCTTTTTGTGTTTTTATAGTTTCTTAAGAAATGCTACTAAAAAATTAGTTGTTTCTGGCCGGGCACAGTGGCTCACGCCTGCAATCCCAGCACTTTGGGAGGCCAAGGCAGGTGGATCACCTGAGGTTGGGAGTTCAAGACCAGCCTGACCAACATGGAGAAACCCCATCTCTACTAAAAATACAAAATTAGCCAGGCGTGGTGGCACATGCCTGTAATCCCAGCTATTTGGGAGGCTGAGGCAGGAGAATCGCTTGAACCCAGGAGGCAGAGGTTGTGGTGGGCTGAGATCACGCCATTGCACTCCAGCCTGGGCGACAAGAGTGAAACTCCATCTCACACACACACACAAAAGTTGTTAGACTGTTTAGCGGTGATTGTGAATAATCCACCACCCTTTGTAGCAAAAGATGTTTGAAGGCCACTTAAAGGAAGAACTCGTGTCATAAAAACAAATGTAGTTCTTCTTTGTTATTCCGGTCTGTTTGTTTCCACAGGCCCCGGCTGTGAGTTCCTGTGAAATATGCCATGAGGTCTTCAAATCAAAAAATGTGCGTGTGCTCAAATGTGGGCACAAGTATCACAAAGGGGTAAGAGCTCTTTCTGGCCATTGGACAGCATGCATTGGAACCGCCAAGTATTCTGAAAATAAGAAAGGGATTGTCTTCTAGTCATCAGTTTCTTGTGCTTTCAAACCCTTTCTTTGCACACCTCCAGTATCAGTGTTCACTGCCTCCCTGTCCACACACCAGCTGCAGGGCCCCAGACCGTCCTTTCCATCTCGGGGCGGGGGAGAGGAGAGCGGCAGCTCACGCCACTCACTGGTGCTGAGATTCAAAGCAGTATTAGTTCCTTGAAAGGTGGTCTTACACACTTGACTAAGTGGAGAAACAGTGAAAGCATTTTTTTTCACTTAGTGTAGTATATGAAGTCAGTTTAATATTTTAGAGGAGAAAAACCGAACCTAACTTGAGTCCCTTCTGCGTGATCTGGTGACAGTCCTGCTGGTACCGTTCTGGGATCTGTGTGTGCATTTGTGTGTATCCCTGCTGCTGGGTTAGAACAGATCAGGTCTCTGCCATGGGTCTCTGTTCATCAGGTCTCTGTTCATTTTTTGGAACGGGATAAGTACAGCATACTCACTAAAAGGAATTGAGACCACTTGCCGAGTCTCTTTGGTGTGGTCTGCCTCCTTTGGGTGCAGGGTCTTCTGTCTGGGCTGGCTGACTGGCCTCGGCCTCGGCAGTGTGGGCAGAGGCCGCAGGAGTGTGGCGTGCAGGCTCGTGGGCTGTTCCAGGGCCAAGGGTTGAGGCCAGGCTGAGGGATGGGCTAAGAATGAGTGATTGGGTCATGGGGCCAAGAATGCCAGGCTCTGGAATTCAGCACAACTGAAGTGGAAGAGCCGAGACTGGAGCTAGGGCTCAGGGCAAGGCACCCCATGAGGCCAAGTCAGAGGCCCAGAGCGCTCAGGACCCGACCCTGAGGTGGGATCGGTGGCTGCTGGAGCTTCATCCACACTCTGGCCTGAGCAGGCGTTGGTGTCCCTGAGTATTGGGCAGCTCCAGGCCAAGGGCTGGTGAGCCACACCTGGCAAGGAGCCCAGTAGCACAGGGGAGCTTGGCTTCCTCATGCCCCGGAAGGCCTCTCCTGATTTTGCTTTCTCCCTTTCAGTGCTTTAAGCAGTGGCTTAAGGGGCAGAGCGCTTGCCCGGCCTGCCAGGGTCGTGATCTCCTGTCGGAAGAGTAGTAGCCTGCACCTTCTGGAAGAGGCTGGCCCACTGAGAATCGGGAGCCTTCCTGCTCCTCTAGGGAGTCACACTTCACTAAAGCTCATCCACTGGCAAGTTGAATCGGAGGAATGACAATTTCCTACCACTGGTGTAAAAAGCAAACATTTGAAGACCCTCGTGCATTGTGTGTCACAAAGCTCAATACGTGGAAATCGCTAACATAGTTGATATTAATTTCCCCACTCTGAGTAAATTCTTTGATGATGGCCAAGCAGTGGCTAATAGAATGACGGCTACCACATTCATGGGTTGCAGGGGCTGCACGGAGCTCTTTGAGATGGATGTCTTCCTTTGGGAAGTATTGCAAGCGCCACAAAGCAGTATTCTAGTGATAAGAATTCTTAACATATTCAAGTGCCCCACATTTGTTGCCCTTTTGTGTTTGAAAACCCTGTTCTAGTAGCTTGCAAGAGAGATGATACTGACTTTTTAAAATTTTTACATGAGTCTGTATTCCTGAAAATATGCCTACATTTTTCTCAAAGATTCTGCATTTTAAGAATGGGAATAAGCAAAATACACTTTAATAATTTATAGTTAATGTTAAAATATTGGCTGACTTAGACCAAGACTCAAATCTCCTCTTTGTGAAACGCCATCTGCTTTTGATTTTTTATGTTCCCCCCGATAAATTGTTTACTTTTCATCTTTTATAGATGTAATCTGACTTTCAAAAATCACTTACAAAACACTTTTTAATTAATATTGACTAAGATTTTAGCCCCCTGGAGTTGAGGCTGTGTGTCCACCATCCCAGCCCGCGGCTGGAGCCTGCTCTTGGAACTCCAGTGCCTCCTCAGCAGCTTCTGCCCTCTTTTGTGAGTCAGTCAGCAAGTGCTTGGGGGCCACATCCAGCTGTGCTGAGCACACAACGGGCTGTGTGGAAACGGCCACCGTCATTCTCCTTCCCCACCCACCACAAAAAGAGAAGCTGTGCATTTAGACAACCCTGAAGTGTCTGTGTTACAATCGTCCTGTGTTTGACATTTTGTAAAGTAATGCATGCAATCTTGTACTGTGGCCTACGAGCAAAACTAACTACATTAGAAACCATGAAAACATTAGATATTGTTTTGTGACTTGTAGACAGTGGTGAATCTAGAACCGTGAATTCTGGACACGTTCCATTTCTCTCTGACATGAAGGATCAAAAAGTGTTTTTCAGTGTGTTCTTTGTTCCACTGGAAACTTAAGAGTCATGAATTTATGAGCTGATTTTGTCGCCTTCATCTGCCTTTGTTCACTGTGAGTTCTGATGTCTTAGTGACTTAGTTCGTAGAAGCTGATGCCTTAGTTTGAAACAGATTGTCCACGGTGGTTCCGAAAACATTGTCTGAATATTCATGAGAATTGAGCGCTACGGGTGTTAACGTGCATAAGGACGAGTTTGCAGCGCAAGTAGAAAAGGAGAAGAGGAGCATCTGTTGAATGGGTGTGTTTTGTACCTAACTTCAGACACTTGTGAACATGCCTTATATTTGTCCAATAACTGCCAGAATAAAGAACAGTCTAAAATGAGCAGTTCACTGTCATTCTGGTCCATTCTTTCTTAATTTTAAAAATGCATTCTCCTGGAAAACTTAGGACACGGATGTAATGCTGACATTTTAAGAGTGCTTTCTTCAGGAACGAACAGCCACACCATGCTGTGACTGAGGAGTCTGACCAGGGACCGCAGGGCATTTTAGGCCTGGCTCAGAACTCTCCTTTCTGCCTGCATGAGATCGACTATTTACATTTGCGAATAGAGTTCACATAGAGATGATAGAGTTTACTTCTTGAGGATTAAGAGATTTTTCATGTGAATACATATAAAGATGTTGAAGATAAATTGTATTCTTTATTTTTTGAGATGGAGTGAGTCTCCTCACGTTCGTTGCCCAGGCTGGTGGCGTGATCTCAGCTCACTGCAACCTCTCCTGCCTCAGCCTCCCAAATAGCTGGGATTATAGGCATGAACCACCACACCCGGCTAATTTTGTTATTTTTAGTAGAGACAGGGTTTCTCCATGTTGGTCAGGCTGGTCTTGAACTCCCAACCTCAGGTGATCTGCCCACCTCAGCCTCCCAAAGTGCTGGGATTACAGGCGTGATCCACCACACCCAGCCTCTTTTTGTGGCATTTGTGGATTTATGGACCATTGAAGCTGTCGATGGGGTTTCCTCGGACTTCTGGGTATGTTGAACACTCACAGTTTGAAGAAAGTGCATTTTCAAAATCTGTCTTCTGTTTATTCAAGTGTATCCAAAGTATTATCAGTACATATTTTTAGTCTGATAGCATTTAAAGTAATGACTATCTCTTAAGAATTTAGATGAGTTTTCCCTGTGGAACCGCATAATCTATGTTATGAATAATGGATAACCCGGTATAAAATTGAAGTGGTGCCCCAGCAATGCAAAATGTTGCTACAGTTAAGGTGCTCTCAAAGACTACAGAAGTACCCCCCACTTATTTGTGATTTTGATTTCCACAGTTTATTACCCACAGTCAGCCATGGTCTGAAAATAGGTGAGTACATTGCAGTACAATAAGATATTTTAAGGGAGAGAGACCACACTCACATAATCGTTATTACAGTATAATTAATTGTTCTGTTTTATTAGTAGTTTTAGTTGTTTACCTCTTACTGTGCCTAATTTAGAAATTAAACTTCATCAATGGCGAGGGAGTGAAGATGGCGGAATAGACACAACTCTGGTGCACAACACCCAGCAAGAGAGACGCAGAAACTGAGAGATCGCCTAGCTCCAACCGAGGTACCAGTTGCATTTCAACGGGTCTGGTCAGACGGTGAGCAAAGCCCAGGCAGGGCAGACTGAGGTAGGGAGGGGCGCTGCTTCACCCAGAAAGTGCATCTGACCGGTAAGTTGGAGGCTCCCCCTCTGGCACTCCAGTCCAGATATGGCGCTTCCCCCCAAAGCTTCAGCAATACACAGAACAGGGGATCTTTCCCAGTCAAGCGCCAGGAATTACAAGCACAGAGTTGAATAATAATCCAGGACGGTATCCCGGATTGTCACGCAGATCTAAGCAAACTCATAAGCCCATAAGCCAGCCAGGAGAGCCTGCGGACTGATCTATCGCCCCCCTCCCCCTGCCGGGACAGAGAGAGCAGAAAGCGGGAAGACAGCCTGGAGCAGCTAGGCAGGCCCCTCCCACGATGACCCGAGAGAGGGAGCTGAAAGCGGGGGAGACAGACTGTGCAGCTGGGCAGGTCCCTACCCTCCCCAACAAACCCCAGAGGGCTGAAGCACTAACTAGCGAGTTATGCAGCCAGTGCCTCAGTCTGAGCTGAACCCTGAATGATCCAGCCCTGTGGAGGAAACAACCTACTATTAAAGAGGTGGGACTAGGCTTCATGTTTTAACAAAAAACACAGGAAACCTACGTAGCAACGGGATGGTGTTCTTGACCACCCAGCAGCACCTCCAGGTCAGCGGAAGAGGTGGGCCTAACCTCCCAGAGTAAACAAAAAAGACACAGGAAGCCTACCTAGTAACCTGAAGGAATCCCTGGAAACCCAGTAGTGCCTCGACAGGCAGACAAGCGACCTCATCAACCACCTCCCTGAGATCACAGCCAGGTAAATCCACAAAGATGGGAAAAAACTAGTGCAAAAAAGATAAAACCATCCAAGACCAGAACACCTCTTCTTCAAGGGATCACAACTCCTCAACACAGGAACACAACATGACCGAGAAAGAGTGCAATGAATTGACAGAAACAGGCTTCAGAAGGTGGATGATAACAAATTTCTCAGAGCTAAAGGAACACATCCTAACTCAATGCAAAGAGACCAAAAACCTTGAAAAAAGGTTAGATGAAATGCTAACTAGAACAACCAGCTTGAGAGAACATAAACGACTTTATGGAGTTGAAAAACACAGCATGAGAACTACATGAAGCAAACACAAGTTTTAATAGCCGAATCAATCAAGCAGAAGAAAGGATATCAGAGATTGAAGATCAACTCAATGAAATAAAAAGAGAAGGCAAGAAAAGAGAAAAAACAGTGAAAAGAAATGAACAAAGCCTCCAAGAAATACGGGATTATGTAAAAAGACCTAATCTCTGCTTGATCAGTGGACCTGAATATGACAGGGAGAATACATCCAAGATGGAAAACACACTCCAGGATATTATCCAGGAGAACTTCCCAAGCCTAGCAAGGCAGTCCAACATTCAAATCCAAGAAATACAGAGAACTCCACAAAGATATTCCTCAAGGCGAGCAACCCCAAGGCACATAATCATCAGATTCACCAGGGTTGAAATGAAGGAAAAAATGCTAAGGGCAGCCAGAGAGAAAGGTCAGGTCACCCACAGAGGGAAGCCAATCAGACTCACGGTGGATCTCGGCAGAAACCCTACAAGCCAGAAGAGAGTGGGGGCCGATACTCAACATCCTTAAAGAAAAGAACTTTCAACCAGAATCTCATATCCAGCCAAACTACACTTCGTAAGTGAAGGAGAAATAAAATCCTTTACGGACAAGCAACTACTGAGATACTTCATCACCACCAGACCTGCCCTAGAAGAGCTCCTGAAAGAAACACTAAGCACGGAAAGGAACAAGTACCAGCCACTGCAAAAGCACACCAAATGGCAAAGACCAAAAATGCAATGAAGAAAATGAGTCAACTACTGGGCAAGAAAACCAGCCAGTAACAAAATGGCAGGATCAAATTCACACATAACAGTATTAACATTGAATGTAAACGGCCTAAACGCCCCAATCAAAAGACACAGACTGGCAAACTGGATAAAAAGTCAAGACCCATCAGTGTGCTGTATTCAGGAAACCCATCTCACATACAAAGACACACATAAACTCAAAATAAAAGGGATGGAGAAGATTTACCAAACAAATGGAGAACAAAACAAAGCAGGGGTTGCAATCCTAGTCTCGGATAAAACGTACTTCCAACAAAGATCAGAAGAGACAAAGAAGGGTATTACATAATGGTAAAAGGATCAATCCAACAAGAAGAGCTAACTATCCTAAATATATATGCATCCAGCACAGAAGCACCCAGATACATAAAGCAAGTTCTTAACGACCTAAAAGGAGATTTAGACTCCCACACAATGACAGCGGGGAGACTTCAACATTCCACTGTAAATATTAGATCAACAAGACAGAAAATTAACAAGGACAGCCAGGACTTGAATACAGAGCTGGACCAAGCGGACCTAACAGACGTATAGAGAATGCTCCACCCCAAAACCACAGAATATACATTTTTCTCAGCACCACATCGCACTTACTCTAAAATTGACCACATAATTGGAAGCAAATCACTCCTCAGCAAATGCAAAAGAACGGAAATCATAACAAACAGTCTGTCAGACCACAGCACGATCAGATGAGAACTAAGAATTAAGAAACACATTCAAATCCACACAACCACTTGGAAACTGAACAACTTGTTTCTGAGTGTTGACTGGATAAACAATGAAATGAAGGCAGAAATAAAGATGTTCTTCGAAACCAATCAGAATGAAGACAAAACTTACCAGAATCTCTGGGACACCTTTAAAGCAGTGTCGAGAGGGAAATTTATAGCAATAAATGCCCATATGAGAAACAAGGAAAGATCTAAAATTGACACCTTATCATCAAAATTGAAAGAGCTAGAGGAGGAAAATCAAAAAAACTCAATAGCTAGCAGAATACAAGAAAATAAGATCAGAGCCGAATTGAAGGAGATAGAGACACAAAAAACCCTTCAAACAATCAATAAATCTAGGAGCTTGTTTTTTGAAAAGATCAACAAAATAGACCACTAGCCAGACTAATAAAAAAGAAGAGAGAAAGAATCAAATAGATGCAATTTTAAAAAGATAAAGGGGATATCACCACTTATCCCACAGAAATACAAACTACCATCAGAGATTACTACAAACAGCTCTATGCACATAAACCAGTAAACCAGGAAGAAATGGATAAATACCTGGGCACTTGTACTCTACCAAAATTAAACCAGGAGGAAGTTGAAACCCTGAAAAACCAACCCTGAATAGACCAATAACAAGGGCTGAAGTTGAGGCAGCAATCGATAGGCTACCAACCAAAAAAAGTCCAGGTCCAGATGGGTTCACAGCCGAATTCTACCAGATGTACAAAGAGGAGCTGGTTCCATTCCTTCTGAAATGACATCAAACAATACAAAAAAAGGGGAATCCTCCCCCAACTCATTTTATGAGACCAACATCATCCTAATACCAAAACCAGGCAGAGACTCAACTAAAAAAGAAAACTTCAGGCCAATATCCATGATGAACATCGACACAAAAATCTTAAATAAAATACTGGCAAACTGAATGTAACAGCACATCAAAAAGCTTATACATCACGATCAAGTAAGCTTCACTCCGGAGATGCAAAGCTGGTTCAACATACGCAAGTCCACATACATAATCCATCACATAAATGGAGAACCAAAGACAAAAACCACGATTATCTCAATATATTGATTCAGAGAAGGCATTCAACAAAATTCAACAGCCCTTAATGCTAAAAACTCACAATAAATGAGGTATTGATGGAATGTATCATAAAATGATAAAAGCTATTTATGACAAACCTACAGCCAATATCATACTGAATGGGCAAAAGCTGGAAGAATTCCCTTTGAAATCAGGCACTAGACAAGGATGCCCTCTCTCACCACTCCTATTCAATATAGTATTGGAAGTTCTAGCCAGAGCAATCAGGCAAGAAAAAGAAATAAAAGGGTATTCAATTAGGAAAGGAGAAAGTCAAACTGTCTCTATTTGCAGATGACCTGATCGTATATTTAGAAGACCCCATCATCTCAGCCCAAAATCTTCTCAAACTGATAACTTCAGCAAAGTCTAGGATACAAAATCAATGTGCAGAAATCACAAGCATTCCTATATACCAATAACAGACAAACAAGAGATCCAAATCAAGCATGAACTCCCATTCACAATTGCTACAAAGAGAATAAAATACCTAGGAATACAACTAACAAAGGATGTTAAGGACCTCTTCAAGGAGAACTACAAACCACTGCTCAGCGAAATAAGAGAGGACACAAACAGATGGAAAAACATTCCATGCTCATGGTTAGGAAAAATCAATATCATGAAAATGGCCATACTGCCCAAAGTAATTTATAGATTCAATGCTATCCCCATCAAGCTACCAATGACCTTCTTCACAAAACTGGAAAAAAACACTTTAAACTTCATATGGAATCACAAGAGAGCCCGCATAGCCAAGACAATCCTAAGTAAAAAGAACAAAGCCAGAGGTATCACACTGCCAAACTTCAAACTATACTACAAGGCTACAGTAATCAAAACAGCATGGTACTGGTACCAAAACAGAGACATAAACCAGTGGAACAGAACAGAGGCCTCAGAAGCAACACTACACATCTACAACCATCTGATCTTTGACAAACCTGACAAAAACAAGCAATGGGGGAAAGAACTCCATGTTTAATAAATGGTGTTGGGAAAACTGGCTAGCAATGTGCAGAAAGCAGAAACTGGACCGCTTCCTGTCACCTTACACTAAAATTAACTCCAGATGGATCAAAGATTTAAACATAAAACCTAACACCATAAAACACTAGAAGAAAACATAGGCAAAACCATCCAGGACATAGGCATAGACAAGGACTTCATGACGAAAACACCAAAAGCAATGGCAACAAAAGCCAAGACAGACAAATGGGATCTAATTAAAATTCAGAGCTTCTGTACAGCAAAAGAAACCAGCATTAGAGCAAACTGGCAACCAACAGAATGGGAAAAAATTGTTGCAGTCTACCCATCTGACAAAGGGCTAATATCCAGAATCTACAAAGAACTAAAACAGATACTCAGAAAAAAAAAAAAAAAACCCATTCAAAAGTGGGTGAAGGATATGAACACACACTTTTCAAAAGAAGACATATATGAGGCCAACAAACATATGAAAAAATGCTCATGATCACGGGTCATTAGAGAAATGCAAATCAAAATCACATTGAGATACCATCTCATGCCAGTTAGAATGGTGAATATTAAAAAATCAGGAGACAACAGATGCTGGAGAGGATGTGGAGAAATAGGAACACTCTTACACAGTTTGTGGGAGTATAAATTAGTTCAACCATTGTGGAAGACAGTGTGGTGATTTCTCAAGGATCTAGAAATAGAAATTCCATGTGACCCAGCAATCCCATTACTGGGTATATACTGAAAGAACTATAAATCGTTCTACTATAAAGACACATGCACACGTATGTTCACTGCAGCCCTGTGTACAATAGCAAAGACCTGGAACCAACCCAGCTGCCCATCAATGATAGACTGGACAAAGCAAATGTGGCACATATACACCATGGAATACTACACAGCCATAAAAAAATGATGAGTTTGTGTCCTTTGTAGGGACTTGGATGAATCTGGAAACCATCATTCTCAGCAAACTGACACAAGAACAGAAAACCAAACACCGCATGTCCTCATTCATAGGCGGGTGTTGAATAATGAGAACACGTGGACTCAGGGAGAGGAGTACCACACACTGGGGGGCAGTTGGGGGCGGGTAGGGGAGGGACAGCAGGGGGTGGGGAGGGATAACATGGGAAGAAATGCCGGATATAGTCAAAGGGGGAATAGAGGCAGCAAACCACCTGGCTATGTATGCATCTATGCAACAACCCTGCATGACCTGCACATGTACCGCAAAACCTAAAGTAAAATAAAAATTTAAAAAAAAACTAAACTTCATCATAGGTACGTATGTGTAGTGTATATGTAGGGTGTGGAATTGTCTGTGGTTTCAGGCATCCACTGAGGTCTTGGAACATATCTCCATGGATAAAGTGTGTGTGCGCACGCGTGCACAGGTGCAGTGCAGGCAGGTAGTCAAAGTGATCAACACGCTGCAAACTGAAGCAATAAAACTATTTCAGGGCTGGGTGCAGTGGCTCATGCCTGTAATCCCGACACTTTGGGAGGCCGAGGCAGGCGGATCACAAGGTCAGGAGATCGAGACCATCCTGGCTAACATGGTGAAACTCCAACTCTACTAAAAATACAAAAATTAGCTGGATGTGGTTGTGTGCGTCTGCAGTCCCAGCTACTCAGGAGGCTGAGGCAGGAGAATCACTTAAACCTGGGAGGCTGAGAGTGCAGTGAGCCGAGACTGCACCACTGCACTCCAGCCTGGCCGCAGAGTGACTCCATCTCAAAAAAAAAAATTTTCAGAGTAGTTTTTCAGTCAGATTACTAAAGAAGAGGATGAAAGGAAACAGCAGAAAACACAATAGCAAAGATGGAAGTTCCTTCTGTCAGCCTGAGGCTGAAAAGGCAGAGGCCATAACCTGATAGGATGGTTGGTCAGAATGGGGACCAAAAAACATCCACAGTATGACCCCTCATGAAAGAAATGGGAAATATATTTAGGTATTTGAAACACTTGTGCAACATACTTAATTGAAAGAAGAATTGTAAAAAGAATTGGTCATCCATCATGTCTAGTTCCTTTTTATTTTCTTCACTCTGGTGTGATTGGCTGAGAGGAGAGGTCCACGTTTGGTCGCCATATACCTTATGTGCTTTGCTGGGAAGAATGGCCAAGGCCTGCTATAGGCACCACTGAAAACTGGGAACCATTCATTCAGCAAGTGTGTAGTGAGTACCTACCATGTACATGCCAGATGCCAGGCCAGATGTTCTGATACAATTGTAAAGGAGACAAGGACCCTATGAAACATGTCTTTCAGTTGAGTAAACACTCACAAATAAATACGTAATTTCAGGTCATGAGAAGGGCTCGGAGGGAGAAGCGGGGAAGATGAGTAAATTCCTGGTGACGTGCTCAGCATAGTGCCAGCACACAGACTCGTGGTAACTGGAGCTAATAGCTGTCACTAAGGTTAAGGGCCTGGAACTTGCATGGGGGAAGAAAGGATGGTACAGTAGGAAAGCCTCCGTTAGGAAGTCCACTTCCCCAGTGTGGCCGAGACTGGAACATGATCGAGTGGTGAAAAGAGCAAGAAATCAAATCACCTCAGAGTCATGTTGGAAAATAACAGCTTTGTTCCTGAGAGCTCGCTCGAATGGACTTCAGGAATATTGTGATTCTACAGCAACGGGTCATTTTACCTTTTGGCTTTCCCAAATTACCTGACTGAGTAGTTTTGAGCCAACCTTTCCTACCCAGTTTGGGTTCAGGATCCGAGCCCTGTGGTGGGCTCGCTAGGGGTTGCCCTGGAGCACTGCTGGGCCTGGCAGGGCTCACTGTAGTGGAGGAGGTGTGCAGTCCAGACTCCCTGGCTTAGGGTGACAACTGTTCCCCTTTGTTCCATTGTCACCTCCACTTTTTTTTTTTTTTTTGAGATGGAGCCTCACTCTGTGGGCCAGGCTGGAGTGCAGTGGCACAATCTCCATTCACTGTAACCTCCACCTCCTGGGTTCAAGCAACTCCCCTGCTTCAGCCTCCCGAGTAGCTAGAATTACAAGTGCACGCCACCGTGCCCTATTTTTAGTAGAGGCAGTGTTTTACCATGTTGGTCAGGCTGGTCTTGAACTCCTGACCTAGGGTGATCCATCTGCCTCAGCCTCACAAAGTGCAGCGATTTATATGCACAAGCCACTGCACCTGGCCCATTGCCTCCACTTTATACTGTCTCTTCCTATTTTCCCTTTAAAGGTGAAAAAAAAATTACTTAGCAAGAATGCAGAAATTAAACAATAGTAAACGAGAAAATCCTAATGAGTCATCCGTCAATCAAATCTGATTGATAAACCGTCAAGGCAAAAAAGGACTTTTAGCTATGTTAAGAATAATAATTTGGGGGCTGGGACCCGGTGGCTCACACCTCCTCGCACTTTGGGAGGCTAAGGCGGGTGAATTGCTTGAGCTCAGGCGTTTGAGACCATCCTGGGCAACGTAGTGAAACCCCGTCTACAAAAAATGCAAAAATTAGCCAGGAATGGTGGCACAAGCCTGTGGTCCCAGCTATTCGGGAGGCTGAGGTGGGGGCATTTCTTGAGGCTGAGAGACAGAAGTTGCAGTGAGCTGAGACTCTACCACTGCACTCCAGCCTGGGTGATAGAGTGACCCTGTCTCAAAACAAAAACAAAGACAAGAATAATCTGGGCTCTCCATATGGAAATAAATGAAGCAGCCGGGTGTGGTAGCTCACGCCTGTAATCCCAGCACTTTGGGAGGCTGAGACATGAGAATTGCTTGAGCCCAAGAGTTCAAGACCACCCCTGGCAACGTAGTGAGACCGCATCTCTACAAATAATAAACATTAGCTGGCATGGTGGTGCATGCCTGTAATCCCAGTTACCTGGAAGGCTGAGGTGGGAGGATCACTTGAGCTCAGGAGGCTGAGGCTGCAGTGAGCGGTAATCACACCACTGCACTCCAGCCTGGGTCACAGAGTGAGACCCTGTCTCAAAAAACAAAAACATTTGAATTATATATACACTTATATCAAAAACCAATGTACTCCTGATTACCTCAGCTTATTACGTTGGGATTACTGAGGTCTATAGTATCTGAATGGTGGAAATACTGTATAATGCAGCTCTTCCCAACTCTGCGTGTAGTGGGGTCACACTGGTAGCTTGAAATCAACCATTGTACTTACACCACAGTCATTGGCAAACACTGCTTTGCTTCCCTGGAGAAGCTAGTAAAGCCTGGAGTGCTGCTGGTCTGATTGTGCTGGAGGTGCCCTTGGTACTGTTTCGCATTCCACTTTTGAAATGGTGATTCAGGCACTGAGCAAACCCTGCTGGGATGATTTCCGCTGAGTGAGCTCCTTCCCACTGCTCTTTGGCCTCACTTCCCTGGCCACCTCCTGGCCTCACCTGGTTCTCTGCCATTCTGGAAAGAAGACACTGCTCTCTGCAGCGTCGTGGCCCAGAGAGAGGCCATGTCTGTCGCTCCATCAGCCTCTTAGCAGTTCCCTGGGAGCTCCTCCCAGCAGCACCTCTGTCCCTGCCAGGATAGGTCCTATGCTACCAAACACCAAGGAAGCCCCTTCCTGCCTCTGGCCAGGCCCTGCTCGTGAGCGTGCATGTGAATGCAAAGCAGGTCTGTTTCAAAGGTGCCCATCAAGAAGCCACCGGGAGGACATGCCCACACCAGAGGTGACTCATCTTACCTCCCAGAGGATGGACGGGGCTTGAAACGGGGCTGGTCCCTGGGCCTTGCCAGGAGAGCCTTGGTGACGAGCGGCTGGTATGTGTTACTGGCTCCTGTGGCAGGCACTTCAAAGAGACAAGCTTGCTCTCTCTCACATGTGCTTTTGTGTCAAACAGGCCTGTCACTGTTTTCTGCAAATACCTTGGGACTCCAGGGCATAAATACCATTCTGGGTTTTCTCCTCACTCCATTTTTCAGAAGTTATGTATAAAGACATTTTGCCTAATTCCTTCAGTCCTCTATTTCAGTTTCTATTTATTTGGTGTGATAGAAAGCTCTTAATTTAGATCTCCCCCACTGCCAGTTCCAAGAAATCTGCTACCAGCTCCAAGCTTCATGTCCTGAAGTGCCACCTCATTCCTGCGGGGTGGGCCAGCGGCCTCTGGAAAGAGAAGGCCGTTGAACAGATCCACGTTGTGCCTCCGCCGCTGGCCGCGCCCCAGCACCAGCAGGACTCCTGCTTTGACTGGGGCCTCATCTGAGGCCACATCGCTTCTGCTTCCAGTTTCAAAACTGCCACCACCTCGAAGGTGCCAGACCTTTGAGAGCCGAGGCACAGTGCCACACCACTTCCTTCAGAAGACTGTCCAGCCGAGTCTCCTCCCCCTTCCTCCCTCCTCCTCCCTCCCAGACTGGGGGACCTCTCCTAGGGGAGGGGTCTGGTGTCCTCAGCTGGCTCCTCTCAGCCTTCACTTCTACCCGGGGCCTCTGCATCTGCCTTTATCTCTGGGGCGAGCCGTGCAGCCCTGGTTGTCTGGACGGGCCGCTGAACACGCATCCACCTGCTCACTGGCTCATCCATTCATTCATCTGGTCTCTCATGTGCCACGCTGTTCTAGGTGCTTCCATGCAAAGGGGGACGGAAGGCCTCGGCACTGCACTAGGAGGGGGAGACGGATGTCAGCTACAATCGCACAACATATGGGAGGTCACGGGTGATCCCGAGGAAAACGGAGCTGGGAAGGGGGTGAGGGAGTCTGTCTAAACTTGACTCACGTGTGCGTAGGAGACAGAGAAGGCGCCATCTGAGTGCAGCCTGAGGAACGGGGCAGGAGGTAAGGGCAGGAGGCGGGCAGTCAGGCAGAGAAGCCGAGGAGCAGTGCCTGCCAGGGTGTTTCCAGAACCCGAGGGGGCCAGAGCTGCCCTTTGATTGGGGGTTGTACAGAGGTGGCGGTTCCCAGGGAAGGGATGGGAGTAGGGGTGGGGGGCAGTGGCCTGAGCCCAGCAGCTCAGGGATTCATCCGGCAGGCAGTGCAGCTTGTTGGTCAGCCTCAGGAAATGCTAGTTCCGCGCGTGGCCTCAGACGCTGGGGACTTAGTCTTAGGCCAGGCAGGGGGCATTTCTGATGCGACATCACCTGTGTTACTCTATCCATCAAGGCCTGACGGAGCCCCTGCTTCCTCCAGCACCCCCACCCCCTTTCTCCCATGGCTTAAAATTGACCTGGTCAGGCTGCCAGTGGGTCTGCCCTGCAGGGCCATGGGAGCACCCATGGATCCCCAATCCTGGCCCAAGCACCTGCCCTCACTGCTACCTGCCCCAGGCTGTCAGCCTCATTCTCACTTCACCTCCTCACACCTGGTTTCACTGGAGCCTGAGCCATTCCCCCAACCCCTTTCCAAGCTCTCATCTCCCCCCTGCCACAGCCCTGCTCCCTGCAGCAGGGGTCTCAGAGAAGTCAGTCAGTGTTTTGGAGCACTGATTTCTGCATTCACCCAACAGGGATTAAATAAATGTGTCTTGTACATGCTAGCTGCTCAGTAAATGAACAAAAAAATCACAACCCAGGGTCCAGAATAAGAGCCACACCCCACAAACTGGCTGTGGTGGCCTCTGAATCTGAATTTCCCCCACCTCCATGCCACCTTCCTTAAGGCCCTGACTTCAGCCCTGCTCTTCACTATCTCCAACATGATATTTACTAATGGCCATTTCAGGCACTGTGTTACCTGTCCACAAACACTGCAGCATTTAACTTCCCCAAGTACCCTATGAAGTAGACACTACCCATGCCTGCATTTTACAGACAAGGAAATAAACCTAAAAGGTTAAGTTACTTCCCCAAGGCTATGTAACTGGAAAATGTCAGGATTTGTACTTTCTAAACCAACTCTCTCCTCCAGCCATTCTTCTGCTTCTTCCCCTTAATACAAAACCCACTTGTCCCCCAAGGTTCAGCTCAGGTTCCCATGCCAAAACAAAACCTTCTAGGCCTGCAGGCAGCAAAAGCCTTGGAACTCCTGTTTACTACTGCTGGCACCCTCATACCACGGCCACAGTGGGTATCCCCTTCATGTTAGCTCATGAGGCTGATGCAGGGCAGGTGAGAACCAAAATCGGGGCTTAGCCCGGGAGGGTTCTTGGCTTCACCCTGGAAAGAATTCAAGGGCGAGCTGGGAGTGGCAGACAGCAACTTTTATTGAAGCAGCTGTGCACAGCAGCAGCAGAGCAGCTGCTCCCTGCAGAGCAGGGCTACCCCATAGGCAGTGTGCCCCAGAGTAGCAGCTCAGAGGCAGTGCTCAGTCCTATTTATAGCCACTTTTAATTATATGCAAATTAAAGGGAAGATTATGCAGGAATTTCTATGAAAAGGGTGGTAACTTCTGGGTGGTTGGGTCATTGCCGTGGAAAGGGGAAGTATTGTCGGGTGTTGCCATGGCAACAGTAAACTGACCATGTCACACTAATGGACATGTTGCCTTATGGACAGTTGCTTCTTTTTAGTACTTTATATATTCTAGGTACAAGTCATTTGTTGGATGTGTTTTGTAATTTTTCTGCAAGTCAATGGCTTGCATTTTCATTTTCTTAACAGCATTTTTTAACAGCCTTTTGAAATCTGAAGGAAAAGCCTTCAATTTTGATGAAGTTCGATTTATTACTTTTGTTTAAAAAAATCAGCAAGGCTGGGCATGGTGGCTCATGCCTGTAATCCCAGTACTTTGGGAGGCTAAGGTGGGTGGATCACTTGAGTCCAGGAGCTTGAGACCAGACTAGGCAACACAGCAAGACCTCCCATCTCTTTTAGGAGGAGGAGAAGGAGGAGGAGGAGGAGGAGAAGGAAGAGAATGTGGGGGAGGAAGGGAGGAGGGTGGGGAGGGGGAGGAGGAGGAGAGAAGGAGAAGGAGAAGGAGACAGAAGGAAAGAAATCTGCCAAACCACCCAAAGTCAGTAAGATTATTCTCAAAGTTTTTTAGTTTTAGTTCTTACATATTTAGGTCTATGGTCACTTTCTAGTTGATTTTTGTATGTGCTATATCATGAGGATTGAGGTTCACTTTCTCTTTGCATATATTTAACTGGTTAGTTCAACTCGGAATCTTAAAATGATGTACAGTAAGTCCTCCAATTTTGTTCTTTTCCAATTTTGCTTTTGACTATTCTATTTATTTCCATATCAATTTTACAATTAATATCAGTTTTTCCAAAAAGTCTGCTTGGATTTTGATATAAGCTTCTATAGATCAACATAAGGAAACTTAAAATCTCTGTATTACTGAACCTTCCACTCTGTGAATATGGAATCTCTCTCCATTTATTCAGGTCTTCTTTAATTTCTTTCAGGAATATTTTGCAGTTTCCAGTGTACACGTCTTTCAGTCTTGCACAGCTTTTGTGAGGCTGTTAATGATGTTTAATTTTAATCTCCGATTGTTCATTGCTAGTATATAGAAAAGCAATTGGTTTTTGTATGTTTATTTTATATCCTACAACCTTGCTAAAGCCACTTATTGGTTCTAGTAGCTTATTTTTATAGATTCTGTAGAATTTTCTATATAAATAATCATATCATCTGAGAATAAAGATAGTTTAAATTCTTTCTTCCCAATCTGGATGCCTTTTATTTCTTATCTTACTGAACTGCATACAATGCAATTAAGTCCAAATGTTGAATAGAAGTGATGTGAGCAGGCAATTTTACTCTTAAAAAAAAAAAAAAATTCCTTTATTCTTCATCTTAGACTGAAAGCATTTGGTATTTTACTACTAAGTATAATGTTGACTGTGGGTTTTTTGTAGATGCCCTTTAGCAGATTGAGGAAGTTCTTTTATAGTTCTAATTTGCTGAATTTTTTTTTTTTAATCAGAAGTCAATATCAGACTTGTCAAAGTTTTTTTTCTGCAATTTGGATGATCATATGTATCAAATTTTAAGTCTTCTTTGTTTAATACGTTAATATGACAAATTATTTTTAAATGTTAAACCAACTTTACTTTCCTGGGATAAATTCCACTCGGCCATCCTTTTTATATATTGTTGGATACAGTGTTCTAATTTTTAAAGTGAATATTTTAAATTGACAAATCACAAGGGAATATATTTATAGGATACAATGTGATGTTTTGATATGTGTATACAATGTGCATTAGTTAAATCAAGCTAACATTATCTACCAACTCACTTATTTGTTGTGGTGATACATCTGAAATTTGCTCTCTGAGCTATTTTGAAATAGATAATGCATTACTCACTGTCGTCATCCTGATGTGCAAAAGATCTTGAGCACTTATTCCTTCTGCCTAACTGAAACTTTGTACCCTTTGACAAACATTATTTCCATTCTCTACCCCCCCCCCCTACTCCCCAGCCTCTGGTAGGGACTATTCTATTCTCTACTTTTATGAGTTTGACTTTTTTAGATTCCATATGCAAGTAAAATCATGTGATCATGTGGCGTGTCTTTCTGTGACTGGCTTTTTTTTTTTTTTTTTTTTTAAATATGAGAGACTTGCTCTGTCTCCCAGGCTGGTGGAGTGCAGTGGCATGATCTCAGCTCACTGCAACCTCTGCCTCCCAAGTAGCTGGGACATCAGGTGTGCTCCACCACACCTGGATAATTTTTGTATTTTTAGTAGAGATAGGGTTTCACTATGTTGGCCTGTGGTCCCAGCTATGCAGGAGGTGTGGTGGCGGGTGCCTGTAATCCCAGCTACTCAGGAGGTTGAGGCAGGAGAATCACTTGAACTTGGGAGAAGAAGATTGCAGTGAGCCATGATCACACCACTGCACTCCAGCCTGAGTGACAAGAGTAAGACTCTGTCTCAAAAAAAAAAAAAAAAAAAAAAAAAAGATATTTCTCTAGATCCCTTTTTTCCTTAATCTATACAAGTTGTGTATGTGTGTATACATATGTCGATATATATGCCAGTTTACAGTCCCTGACATGAGAACACATTGCATTTTTTTAAATTGTATTTTTAAAATACATGGATAAGGTAAAAATTCAAATAGCACAGAAAGTAAAAACACTAGAAATAAAGACATACAAATCTGTTTCTCTGCATCCCTCCACTCTGACTCCTTGCTCCAAAAGAAACCACTTCTGAGAGTTCATTGTGGCTACTTCCATACCCCTCTCTGATGCACATGTATATAGGACAATGCACATCCTTTTCAAGTGTACACGAATGGAACCATTCTTTATGTATTATTTCCATACCTTGCTTTCCTCACTTTATACCATGAATATATGTCACCTCTCCATATTAGCACATTCAAACCTACCTTATCCTACTGAACATCCACCAACACTGTACTGATACTGATGAAAGATGAGCTGAATGTTTTCAAGTTAAGAAAAATTTCAGTCATTACTTCAGTAATTCTTCTGCCCCATCCAACATTTTGTAGGACTTCAGTTATCTGTATGTTAGACCACTTGCTATTGCCCCACACGTCACTCAAACCCCATTTGTTTGTTCATCCACTCACTTGTTTTTAGTCTTTTCTCTCGCTGTGCTTCAGTCTGGGTCATTTCAGTTGCTCTCTTTTCAAGTTCACTGATCTCTAGAGCCAATGAGTTATTATATTAAACCAATCCAATTTCGTTTCAGAATTTTCGTGTCTAGAAATCCAGTTTTTAAAAAATGTATCTTTAATTTCTTTTCTCATCACATCTACATTTTGCCACAAATACTTAAGCATATTTTCAATAGCTGTTTTTAAATTCCTTGTTTGCCAATTGGACCATCTCTGCCACTTGCAGATTTTTTAAACTGACTTTTCCCGTTTATGGATCACATTCACCTGCTTTTTGGAAGTGTCTAGTACTTTTGATTGGATGCTAGATATTGTGTTATGCTTTTTGGTGTCTAAATTTTGTGGCTTCATTTATAGAGTGTTAAGTTTGTTTTGGCTGGCATTTAACTCCTTGCCAATCAACTTGATCCTTTCAAGGCTTGTTTTTAAACTGTGTTGAGATGGATGTAGAATGGCCTTTATTCTAGGACTATTTTAGCCCTACCACTTGGTGTGACCCGTCCTGGAATCCTTACTGAATACCTCAGGTGTTCAGTGAAGTCTCTTCACTCTGGTTGGTTGAAATTCAAATATATCCTGGCAATGTTAGCAATGGAAACAATTCAGCTTTCAGACAACTGATACTTCTCCCTACCCTTTTGGAGTTTTGCCATGGACACGTAAACTAAGTTTTTAGCAAGATTCCAGGGGACCCTGGATGGTTAATATTGTGTCAACTTGATTGGACCGAAGAATACAAAGTATTGATCCTGGGTGTGTCTATAAGGGTGAGGCCACAGGAGGTTAACATTTGAGTCAGTGGCCTGGGAAAGGCAGACCCACCTTTAATCTGGGTGGGCACTATCTCATCAACTGCCAGCGTGGGTAAAATATAAGCAGGCAGAAAAATGTGAAAAGAGAGACTGGCCTAGCCTCCCAGCCTGCATCCTTCCTTCTCCCCGTGCTGGATGCTTCCTGCCCTCAGACATTGGGCTCCAAGGTCTTCAGTTTTGGAACTTGGACTGGCTCTCCTTGCTCCTCAGCCTGCAGACGGCCTATTGTGGGACCTTGTGATCGTGTGAGTCAATACTAAATAAACTTCCCTTTCTATATATTCCATAGTTCTGTTCCTCTAGAGAACCCTAATACAGACCCCCTTTAGATTTCAGGAGTTCTTTTTCTATTTCTATTTCTCCTCTCCAGTGTTCTGATTCTCAAACTCCAGCCATCTCAGCCTCCCTAAACTCCAATATCTAACTCCTCAACCCATTTGCTCTCAAAAGTAATAAATTATGTCTAATACTTTATTATTGCAGAATGATATTTCCTATTATTCAAACTTGCTGTGGAAGTTTTGGCTCATGAACTAAGATTTACTAAAAAAGATGGAGCTGATCACAGTGGCTCACACCTGTAATCCCAGAGCTTTTAGAGGCCAAGCTTGAGGACTGCTTGAGGCCAGGAGTTTGAGACCAGCCTGGGCAATACAGTGAGACCCCCATCTCTATGAAAAAATTTTAAAATTAGCCTGGGTAACAGAGCAAGACCCTGTTTGTTTCTTTTCTTTCTCTCTCTCTTTCCTCTTTCTCTCTCCTCTCTCTTCTCTCTTGATGGAGTCTTGCTCTGTCACAAGGCTGGAGTGCAGTGGCATGATCACAGCTCACTGCAACCTCCGCCTCCTGGGCTCAAGCGATTTCCCTGCCTCAGCCTCCCGCATAGCTGGGACTACAAGTGCGCACCACCACACCCGGCTAATGTTTTGTATTTTAGTAGAGACGGGGTTTCACCATGTTGGCCAGGCTGGTCTCAATCTCCTGACCTTGTGATCCATCTGCCTCAGCCTCCCAAAGTGCTGGCATTACAAGCGTGAGCCACCGCACCCAGCCAACCCTGTCTCTTTAAAAAAGAAAAAAGTTAAACATAGAGCTACCATATGACCCTGAAATTCTACTCCTAGATATAAATATATCTGAGAAATAAAACCATATGTTGATGCAAAAACTTGCATATGTGTTCATAACAGCATTTTTCTTAATAGTCAAAAGGTAGAAGGAACTGAAATGTCTGTCAACCGATGAATGATTATACACGATATGGTATATCTATACAATGGAATGTTATTTGGCAATAAAAAATGAGCTACTGATACATGTTACAATATGGATTACCCTTAAATAGTCTATGCTAAGTCAAAGAAGCCAGTAACAAAAGACCACATAGTATGATTCTTTTCATAGGAAATGTCCAGAATTGGCAAACCCTATAAGAGACAGAAAGTAAATGACTAGCTGCTTTGGGTTGAAGGAAGGCGGGGATGAGGACTGGCTGTCAATGGGTTTAGTGTTTCTTTGGGAGTAAAAAAAAAAAGTTTCAAACTTAGATTGTAGTGATGGTTGCACAACTCTGTGAATATACTAAAAACCACTAAATGGTACACTTTAAATGGGTGAATTTTATGATCTATGAATTATATCTCAAAGCAAGAACAGAATTGGTGCCTTTTAGATACAATATAATCTATATCATTCTCTTTTTGTACACATCTGAAATTTCCAAAATATACGTTAAAAAAATATGTGCTTCATGGCATCCATTAGGAGTATCATGTGTGTCTTCTTCAACCCAGTAATGTAGTAAGTTGTAGTGACAGGTTTCCTAGTGGTGAGCTGTTCTTGCATACCTGAAATAAACCTCCCTTTTTGGTAATGATCTATTGGTCTTTTAATACACTGAAAAATCAACTAGCTAATATTTTCTTTAGGATTACTGCATACATATTTTAAGTGGTATAGGTTTGTAGTTTGCTCTGCTTTATCAATATGGCAATGTTGCTGGTTTTCAATTTTTCCTTTTCTAAAACCTCTGATTTTCTGTTGTTGTTGTTATTGTTAGGCAAATGACTACACAGGACAAATACTCTTTCTTTGCAGCTATGTGTGGCCATGGCAGTAAGTTCTTGATTATAAGATACAAGCTGCAGCCACACGTGGCAGCTTCTGGAAACCTTCCTTCACAGAGAGCTGGCACCTGGCCTTTATACCCCACTTTTTCCCCCATCATCCCTTTCCCCATCCCACTGCCCAGAATGTAGATGAGATAGCTGGAGCTAGCTGCTACTATCCTAGACCATGAAGACAAGGGCCACGCCCCAGAAAAGGTGGCACAGTGAGCTGAAGTAGCCTGTGTCACTAAGGACTTCAAGGCTCTAAGCTGCCATGCCAGTTCTGGACTACCCACCTGTGGACTTCCATCTGAGTCTTCTTTAAGCCACTCTTACTTTGAATCTCAACTCACAGCTAAACATAAACCCAACTGATAGGTCAGGTTTTGATATGAGGGCAATGCCAGCTTCACAAAATAAACTGGAAAGCTTTTTATCTTTCTCTATAGGCTGCAACAGTAGCAGAGGAAACATCTGATCCCTGAAGGTTTGATAGAAACCTCCTGTAAAACCATCTGGGTCCGGCACCTTTTTAGTGCTATTTCTTTGACAATTTTTTCTAATTTCTTCCACAGGCTAACATTTTATCCAGGTAGTTTACCTTTTGCAGAGTCACTGTGCGTTTTAATGAGGTTAGCACACTTGTTAACAGGGAAGGTCCATACTGTAGTTCTGTAATTTTCATCAGGCTCTGCTTTTTTATCTGAAGTTGCTCCTGGGGTTATATATTTGTTTTTCTCTCTTTGTATTTTGTTCAATTAAAGATCTGCCAACTGAAGTCTTCTTCTCAAGTACCAACTCACGGACAATTAATTTCCAGTGTTTTGCTTTCAGTTAATTCTTGCTTTTATCATTATTTGTTCTTCTTGAATTTGTTCTTTTAGACGTTTAATCTGAATGTCTAACTTATTAGTTTTCATTCTCTCTGGTGCAACATAAACACATTTGACTAGGAATTGTCCTCTGGTTGCAATGCTGGCCAAACTGCAAAGCTTTTGTTATAAGCGTATTCATTTTCACTAGAGTTTTGGTTTTCTCCTTGAAGTATGTTACAAAATTTACAAGTGGCTATATTAAATTTGATTTTTCTTTTGGTGTTAATTTCTAATCTTACTGTACTGTAGCACAGTAGATTATGTGGCTTGGGCAATTCCTACTTAGAATTTTATTGAAATTTTCTTTGTTGCTATACATGTAATTGATTTTTACAGTTTCCATGGATTAAAAAGATGTATTTGCTATAAGATATAAAAGGAAAATGGTGGTGAAAATACACTCACTTCTTAAGCTTGTCTTATCTTTTTTATGTATTTTTTTTTTTGTTTTGAGACAGAGTCTCATTCTGTCACCCATGCTGGAGTGCTATGGCATGATCTTGGCTCACTGCAACCTCTGCCTCCTGGGTTCAAGAGATTCTCATGTCTCAGCCTCCCAAGCATCTGGAATAGCAAGTATGTGCTACCATGCCCGGCTAATTTTTGTATATAAGTAGAGATGGGGTTTTGCCATGTTGGCCAGGCTGGTCTCAAACTCCTGGCCTCAACTGATCTGCCTGCACTGGCTTCCCAAAGTGCTAGGATTACAGGAGTGAGCCATTGTGCCCAGTCATGTATGGGATTTTGAATCTGACTTTAAACTTGTTTTTCTAACACATATTGGTGTTGACAATTGTTTTAAAAGAAAAATGAATATTTAAGATTTTAGTTTTTTGCTCCTTTCTCTCACCTTTCTGTAGCTAAGCCTGGGTGTACCATTTTTTGGTGTATCATGCAGCAGGGTATCCGGGCTCCTGGCCCAGCCTCCCCAGGTGGCCCCATCAGAGGCTATGCACCTGTAGACAGAAAAGCTGGTCCCCTTCCTTTCACTTAAGACCCAGAGGTTGTGGCCTAGTTCTTGAAGGTCTAGTCCTTGACCCAGGTGGGAGAAAGTGACCCCTGAGAAAGGAAGTGACCACACCCTACTTTATGGGGCCTTTGCTGACCAAATCCTAGCTCTCAATAATGCTTTTCTTTTGAGTTGCTTTCTCCTTAAGTCTTCATGCTCAGCCTCCTAACCCAGCTGGACATTTGCAAAGGGAACGAGAACATCTTTTGGGAAAATGACAGTTGATGCAGATGACAGGTAAACCATAACCTTTTGGTATTATCCTGACCCTTGGTCCTGATCAAGCTGGCACTCCCCAGAAATCAGACAAGATCTTACAAACAGATATAGGCACAAATTCCGTCTTCGTACTTTTCTAAGTACTTAAAACCTCCACAGCTTATGTCTTTTATATATTATACACAAGACTGTAAAGAGACTGGCTGGGGTTGGAGATGAAAAGCCCTACAAAGTTGGAATCCTGCTGACCTGGATGGGGTCCATCCAAGGAATTCCCATCTTACCAGTGACATTCACAGAAAAGCACAGTAAAGGACAGGGGATCTTTGCTGAGTTTTAATTCCTCGGTCTGCCTTTCCCCATCTTTTGAGTGATATACTCTAATTTGACTGCATTTTTCTGTGAGTATAGATGGATCCACTATGATTCTAAAAATTAGGTGCCCTTCTGTTTCTTAGTAATGTCACATTCTCTGACCACTGTAGCCACTTAAGATAGTCTCAAATATAAATAGCTTTCAGTGGCCATAGTGGAGAAGATACTGACCCAGGAGGCGTATTCTCACCTCCACCTCTTAGACTCATATACGATTTTTTTTCTCTCTCTACCAAAGTGGCTAGTTTTGACAGCCTTTAGGTTGCAGAATTATTTATATTCGAAAGAAGTCCTCACCTTCACAGAGCATTTTCCTGGGCAATTGTTCTGGTTTGTAAGTTTTTAATATCTACTCTTATTTGGAGTCCCAAAATGAGTTAGCTTGGCTAGATCTCACAATGAAAACTGATTTCTTCGCATAAAACTTTATTCTACCTTTTTGAAAACCAGCTGGAAATAATGAATGGTGGCTTCAATAGTAATGGTTCACGAAGAACTGATTGTGTCCCCATTAATGAGGTCATACCTATGGCAGAGCAATGGCTATTTACTCTGTCTTGGGGCTGTAGTTAAGTTGGGGGAATATCAGGCCAAGAATCAACAGAGCCACGTGGCTTAGGCAGGTCACAGTTTCTCGGTGCCTCAGCTCGCTCAGCTGTGAGATGGGAATAACAAACACCCCTTAGAAGGTATCCTGAGGTCATTCACTAAAGGACATTTCAGTGCTTTGAATGGGTCTGGAACATACCCTGGTATTTTTACTCTACATAGAAGAAATCATTCCTAGAATATAATTAGACCGGACTTTCTGGTCCTTTAATCACACCTCCGTCCTAAACTGGATCCAGCTGCAAATGATTGCCTTAGTTTCAGGACTTCATTTTCGTTTGACTCAGCTGATCGGAACTAAGAGCATTCTGAGCCAGGAGAATAGGGTCTGGAGGCAGGGAGCCTAAGGCCGATTCACACCAACTTCTTAGAACTAAATCAAAAGGAAGACACCAACTTTCCACACCCAAGTAACAATAGGACCAAAGGCTACTCCCTTTGCAACTCTCCTTTTTCTGCCTGGCAGATAAGAAACTGTAAGTACCTAACTGGTCCCCTCCCACAGCCAATGAGGCTATTCACAGGCCAAGATTTTATTTGCATAGGAGTATAACTTTGTACCTTCAGCCTCTGATTGGTTGCTTTCTGCAACTAATCAGACATTTGCACAGGGTATAACTTTATAACTTTGCTTCAGCCTCTGGTTGGTCCCCTCCTGCAACCAGTCAGACTGATCATGGGCCACTTACTTCATTTACAAAGGGTGTACACCAAGTAACCAATGGGAAACCTCTAGAGGGTATTTAAACCCCAGAAAATTCTGTAACACAGCCCTTGAGCCTCACAGGCTGCTCCCATCCTGTGGAGTGTACTTTCATTTTCAATAAATCTCTGATTTTGTTGCTTCATTCTTTCCTTGCTTTGTGTGTTTTGTCCAATTCTTTGTTCAAGAACGCCAGGATGACTGGTAACAATTCAAACTATGAAAAAGGTAACAGAGTGCTTGGCACTTCTCAACATGTGGTGATACAGCTAATAACGTGCAGTGCTTACATGGGAGCAAATGCATACAAAAGCTTGTCAATGACACGGCAAAGTAAAAGCCAAATGAAGCAAAGTAAAAGCCAAATGAAGCAAGGTGAAAGGAGAATGGGCTGCCGTGCAAGTAAAACTGCACCACGTTAAAGACTGCTTGCCTGGGGATGGAACAGTGGGGGAGGTGCGCAAAGGCATGGACAAGCGCCTGGCAAAATGGATTTCTTTCTCTAGACTGCTAATGCTACTAATAGTTCCCTCCTCCTAGGGTCGCTATAACAAAGTAACATACAGCACTTGGAAGACGGTCTGATCCAGAATAACACTAATGTTCACATGGCTGCGACTCTCAGACCAAAATCAATAGCTGGTATCTACTGAAACTTCAGCAAGGCGAAACCACGGGAGTGGCGCTCCTTTGAGTACAGCAACGCACATCACATCCTCCCTAGCCGGAGGCTCTCGCCTCAGCGGAGCAGCAGTTCCCGGAAGAGCCAAGGATATTCCGAACTAGCACGGGACAGCGGCCCAGACTCCCTGGCGCCCTGCCGGCCGCCCTGTTGCAGCTCTCCCGCCAAGATATGCGCCTAACGGCAGGGATTCCTGCGGTCACCAATTATTCTTGGCGCTAAGCTGCCGCTTCTCTTTCTATCACCACCGAGCAACGCAGACCCCGCCGTTTCCTTCCACTCTGGGCCGGCCGCTCCAGCAGCGACGGGGGCGCCAGGTTATGCGGGGGCTGCACCACCCGACCCGAGGCTTTTGAAGCCACGCTTGGGCTCGGAAGATGGGCAGGACTTGCCCCGTGCAACTCCCGCGCACGCAGGCTCCGCGCGAGGCCCGGGCGCCCGAGCGGGGATTCCCACCCCCGTCACCAGCTCCAGGGTGGGGACCCCACGCTGTGGAGCCCAGATCCCAGCCGTCCAGCAGCGCCTAGACGAGCCCAAGTCTCACCGCACTGGGGATCCGCCTCCTCCCGCCAGGGCGAGGGCGCCGTCCTCCCTCGGATGCTACGCAGCCGCGCCCCGCCCTCCGGTCACGTGCTACAGTGCTCGGTCACGCGACCACGCCTCCCGCCAGAGAGTCTGGGAAAACGCCGCTCTGTTCCAGAACGGGAAGCGGAAACAGGAAGGAGCTGGGTGCACTGGCATCTGCTGCCGCCCTGAATTACCGTTAGCATGTGGCGGCAAGCTCAGCCCCCCGTTTTTAAAAACCAGGTTATTCTGATTCAGACACAGGAATTATAGTGAGGGTAAAAATGGACCGTAAGGTTCGTTCCCCTTGCCCACTAAGACTCCAGAGCATGCCCACTCTCCATGAAGCCCTGGGCTTTCCGTACCTCCCTACTTTTTCTCTGAACTCACAGCACAGCTGAGCCAAAATGTGTTCTTACCAAAACGGGCATTTCCCAAAAGACAACACTGTTTTAGATTCATTTTGCACAGCCGCTTTCTTTCGTCTCCCCTTCCTTTCCTCACCTCTTGTTCTAATTGGATAATTTGACAACTCTGAACCTCTGATAGCGGACACCCCCAACTCCAGCAAGCCCGGTAGAGTGGGACAGTTGCAGCCCAAGGTAGACAAACACCTGAGTTTTGCTTAGTAACAGATCATGGAGAGGTCAGACCAAGAAGTGGAAGGAAGTGGCTGGCCTGAGGCCTTTGTTCGGGCCACTCAGGGTTGAATGAAATGATAAAGGTAGCCACGTTGTCTGGCAGTGCTTCAGGTAATAATTATTCTCTAAGGAAAGCAGTCATCATATTTATATCCATAAATCAGTTTATTAAAGACATATAGCAATATATATCCCAGACCTTTTTCAAAATTGTCATTAGTTTCTAAAATTATTTTCATCTCATTAAAAATGGTTTCTTCCTTTAAAATTTCCCAGAAAGTGTGGCCTCTATTTTCTGCTGCTCAGTTTAAACACATCATCAAAGATAGATAATAAATAATGTCATGTGGGCATAAAAGGAGATTTATAAACCAGAAATGAATTTTCTGGGAACCAAGTTTCAAGTGACTCAGATAAGCTTTATTAATTTCACGGATGAAGCCACTGGATAAAGCAGTGCCTAAATCAGGCTTGTTTACCCTTGGCATTATGTCCCCAAACACTGTTTCACGTCCATGGAAATAAATACAGCTTGGGAGGCCTTCGGCCTGAGCCTGTTTTGTCCAAGCCCATCCAGACTGAAAAGTACAAAGGAAGGCTAGTATGTGTGCAAAGCAGCGTGGCTTATTTTAGGGTCCTATTAAAACAGTGGCAGGATTTGAAGAAAGAAATGTATTGCAACAGACCATATCCTTCGAACCACAAAGGGAGACTAAGAAAATGCTGGCTTCAGGCCAAAAAATCCTAGCTCAAAACACAGCTTCCTTAGGTGGCTCAGAGGCAGACCAAGTTCAAGTCAAGGACCTTTTCCTGCTACCACCTTGGGGAGAGGGGCCTTCACCAACCTGCCCTGCACACAGGTCTCCTGCTGTTCAGAACCTACTCAGTAACAACAGGAGCAAATATACATGTTTTCCCCTTATGTAACTTTGCATTTAAATATATTCTGGGAAACTGCTGGGCACAGTGGCTCACACCTGTAATCTCAGCACTTTGCGAGGCCAAGATGGGAGCATCACTTGAGTCTAGGAGTCCACCACCAGCCTGGGCAACATAGGGAGAACCTGTCTACAAAAAATTTAAAAATTAAACTGAGTGTGGTGGCACGCACCTGTGGTCTCAGCTACTCGGGAGGCTGAGGGGGAGGGATTGCTTGAGCCAGGGAAGTCGAGGCTGCAGTGAGCTGTGATCTCACCACTGTGTTTAGCCTGGGCGACAAAGGGAAAACCCTGTCTCTCTTTACATGTTCAGGGAAATGGCAGCGTGAGATTTTATGCCAGTTCTTGAGACTTCAGAAACACTTCAGCACCAGCCAGATACCCCCATGAGAGCAAGGAACACTCTTTTCCAGTTACCTGCAAATTTTAAAGTTATAATGAAAATGTTATAAAAAGAACTATAGAATAGAGTGAGGGTGGAGGGGGAGTCACACATTTCCAGTGGCTAGCACTTTGCCCTGTGCCCTCCACCTTGGAGAGTTATCTACAAACTTCCTATCCATCGAGCATGCTTGCAGCCGTCCTGGATGTCAACTGGCCACAGACCCTTTGCTGTGGGGGAGTCCCAGCCACACGCGTTAGCAACTTGGAGAGAGGTTTCCATTTGTCCCCATGATCCCACTTTCCAGCAAAGCTCAAACTGCTGTCACAATTGTTTCACTGTACCTGAAAAGGAACAGGTAACACGCAGGAGCCACAGTCAATGTTTTCTGTGAAATGGTCTTGCAAATAGCATTAAGAAATCTTGTTGCATTTCAAAGAAAAGGTCTGATTAGAGGCGCCTGTTGGAAGCAGAAGGCTCGAAGAAGTTAACTTGCCTGTCCGCTTCGTTTCGGACATGGAATAATCACAAACACAAGTCTGTGCTGCTCGCTGGAGCTCCCTTAGGATTCGGATAAAGCCGGATTTCCAGATGCCGCTCCGTTTTCCCTGCCTCTCTCCTCCTGGGCTATGTCCTGCAGAGCTTCAGCGGGAAGTTCTCCGTGATGAGGTGGTCAGGCTGAAGAAGCACCACGATGTTAACCTCAAATTCTGAGAAGAGGAGACACAGTGGGTTTATGCTGATACCGAGCAGTGACACCCCATGCCGCCGCCAAGGCAGTCGCAGTAAGCTCTAACGGAGAGGGAGTGCCGGCGCGGGTGGGTTTCATTGCTGTCCCCTCAGCGCCACCCAAGCTTTCAGCTAAACCAGCGGAGATGACTCCATTGGTGTCTGACTACCTCTGTCAGCTTTCTCTAAGTGAGGTTTTGTCCTCTCATCTTGGAACGTGAGTGATCAGCCTTCCCCAACTCCACTTTCCCGGTCTCTTTGCTTTCCTAGAGAGGACCTTCTAGAATCCTTTCAAGTCATTTGTATTCCTTTGCCTTATTTTTACATTTCCCACGGTTCTTAATGAAATAGCAGACCATGAACCAGCCCGTAGCTGTCTGGGCCCATGTCCCCAACCCCCAGGAGAGAAACAGTCTTCAGAAGCAGCAATTTTGGCTGGGCGTGGTGGCTTACGCCTGTAACCCCAGCACTTTGGGAGGCTGAGGCGGGCAGATCATGAGGTCAAGCGATGAAGACCATCCTGGCCAACATGGTGAAACTCCATCTCTACTAAAAATACAAAAATTAGCTGGGTGCATGCCTGTCGTCCCAGCTACTCAGGAAGCTGAGGCAGGAGAATTCGCTTGAACCTGGGAGGCAGAGGTTGCAGTAAGCCCAGATCATGCCACTGCACTCCAGCCTGGTGACAAAGTGAGACTTCGATTTGGGAAAAAAAAAAAAAGTGGCAATTTATTGTTGCTTCATTGGATACTATTCATCCATCACCTTTCAGTGAACAGGATTCCTTCTCCACTGACTCTTCAGCTGCTATGGCTGAGCCTTGCTGATCATAACAAAAGGGGTGTGTGTGGAGAGGAAGTGCCCGAAGACAAATAAGCGCCATGTCCTTCCCCAGTGTGACGAGGGGTGGGGAGGGCGTCGTGTGGGCAGAGGGCCCTATGCCGAGCCCCACACTGTGGCAGCTCAGCTGTGGAAGGGCCTTGAAGTCGGGCCCCACCTGTGGCTGGGGGCCACAGGACAACATCCCCGTGTGGGGTATCCACCTCCGCCCCAACATCAGCCACGAGAAGAGTCGGCCACCAACAGTGCCCCCTTGTCCTTCCTCACTTTATTGTCACATTAGAGCCCTCTGGGCCCTTCCTGCCACCACTCTCTTCAACGGATTCTCCACCCCTCTTGCCGTGTCTCCCAGAAGGGTGGAGGGTGTGGCTGGAGCAGACAGAGAGGGATGCCCAGTAGGCATGAGAGGGAGCTGGTGCGGGCTCTCCTTTTCAGCAGGAAAGCAGCTGCATCTGAGCTGCCACGCTACCCAGGTGCTGCTTACAGCCTGAGTGAGCCAGCCTCGGGTCTGGCCACGCATTTGAGGTCACTTGCACAAAGAGCTGGAGAAGGACACACAGAGGTACTGCTCTTAATGTGATGCAGTGCTCACTCCTGACTTCCAACCTAGAGGTGCCGAGCCTTTCTGAATCACTGTCCCTTCCTACTGAGAAGGCTGTCGCTTCCTACCGAGTCTCTGTTCTGCCTCTTCATAGTGTGGGGTGATCTCTCAATTCACATGATTCTTATTAAGATGGATGGACCATTAAAATATTTATAGGAAGAGTTGGAAACATGGAAATGTTCATGATACAACGTTAAGGGGAAAGAGGCAGGATGTAAGAGTGTCTGTGACCGAATTCAGATTCCGTGGTTAAAATATGACACACAGCTTCATGGAAACTCACTAGAGGCACCCTAGGCCGTGGGGCTCAAGGCCTTCCTGCTGCTGAGCGCTCACTCTGGGGTTTGCACGGTCCTGGACCTTCACTCAGAGCCACCCTGTCAGCATCCGCGCAACCCCTGCTCGCGTGGGGCTCACACGCATGTTTTCTTCCCGGAACTCAGCATCACTGCCCTTGTCTACGTTGATGTGGGTCTGTTTCCCTGTGTGACAGTGGAAGCTCCACAAGCACCAGGACTGCCTGTGGGTGTGTCCCCCTGTGCGGCACGGCAGCTCCCTAACGAGGTTTTGTTCAGTGGCCAAAGGGCAGCCAGCTCTCAGCTGTGTCGCCCACAGAAGGCCCTGGTGCAGAGGGACCGAAGGGCAGCAGGCTCTGAGCTATGTGACCCACAGCAGGCCCTGGCACTGAGCGACCCTTCCCATGGGCCCAGGAGGGCTGGGGGTGAGTGCCACTTACCCACTTTGAAGTTGGTGGTCTCCAGCGTAGGGCAGGTGAACAGCCTGGGGAAGACCATGTAGATGGGAACAGAGAGGCCCCTGCACACATCCCCATCGGCAATCTGAATGTTCTGAATCTCCGTGGCATCGCGGGCATAGCCTTCTGCACACCCTGGGGAAGAGAGCCCACACCATGCAGTCAGGGTCAGCAGAGGTGACGGGGCCTCATCAGCACCGCACCACCCCCGAGTCTGCTCCAAGGATCCTCCAGGGTTCCCTCGCTTTCCTCAAACATGCAGCTACTGCCATGCACAGCCACACTCTTACTTTGCTTCCCCCAACATCCTTTTTTGTTTTTTAGAGTTAGGGTCATGATCTGCTCTGTTGCCCCGGCTGGAGTGCAATGGTGCGATCTCAGCTCACTGCAGCCTCAAACGATCCTCCCACCTCAGCCTCCTGACAGGCAAGTGCGGGGCCTGGGGCGCGGCCTCACCACATGTCTCCACGCGCACCAGCTGCAGCTCCACGCTTCTGATGGCGGCCTCCGAGCTCTCCACCACCAGCTCTCCTGTTAGCGGCTGTGTGATGACGCAGTTTGTTGAGTTGAGATGTCCTCGAATGAGAAATTTGGGAAGTAAAGCTCTCTAAAACAAAATAAAAACAAATACATCAGAATGGAAGAAAGTAGGGACAGCACTCTATAGTTACTTTGGTGTGAATAAAAACTGGAAACAAAGCTGGGTGGTGGTTACATAGTCCACTGGGACCATCTCACAAAATGAGAAAGGAGCAAGAGTACTGACCTCTTGGACGTCAACGGGCTGAACTATTCAACAACTCTCTACATATGGCACCTGACACTCCCTGTACTGAGAATCACTCACAGAACCATCCCAATTTCCTAGACTCAGATCTAGAAAGCTCCTTCTTACCAAGAAATGAGACACAAGAAAGTGAGGGAGTCGCCATGGTGTTCAAGGACAACCTGACACACACACACACAGTTAAAAAAGAAAACCAAATGGCCAGGCACAGTGGCTCACGCCTGTAATCCCAGTGCTTTGGGAGGCAAAGGCAGTAGGATCACTTGACCAGAAGTTCAAGACCAGCCTGCATAACACGGCAAGACCCCATCTCTAAAAAATGTTTTAAAAATTAGCTGGGCAGGCTGGTGCACACCTGTAGTCCCAGTTACTTGGGAGACACAGGCAGGAGGACTGCTTGAGCCCAGGAGCTTGAGGCTCCAGTGAACAATGATTGCACCACTGCACTCCAGCCTGGGTGACAAGAATGAGATGATGAGATACGTCTCTTAAAAAAAAAACATTCAAAGATGTTCCCAATTGTGCAATCTTTTGAAGCCAAGACATTTATTTCATGGAAATTTAAAGAAAACAATTTTCTTTGACGCTTGATGAGAAGCCTATAAACCTTGACTCTGTAGACGGGACACTGGCCAGGAAGGACTGGCAATGGTCTGTAGCAGGGGTGCCCAATCTTTTGGCTTCTTGGGCCACTTTGGAAGAAGAATAATTGTTTTGAGCCACACATAAAATACATTAACACTACTGATAGCTGGTGAGTTAAAAAAAAAAATCACAAAAACAAAATCGCATCATGTTTTAAGGTTTATGAATTTGTGTTGAGTCACATTCAAAGCCATCCTGGCCTGTGGGCAGTGGGTTGGGTGGGCTTGGTCTAGAGAGCTACAGACAATTTTTCCAGGGGTCTTTACCTCTGGCTGGATGCCAGTTACTGAAAGGATCAGAGATTGGCATACTACTGTCCAACAAACGTAATGCAAGCTGCAAGTGGAAGACACATAAAAATTCAGAATTTTCTAGTAGCCACATTAAAAAAGAAGGTAAAATTAACCAATATATCAGAAGTATTATCACTTGCACATGTAATCAATATCAAAAATATGAATGATATTTGACATTCTCCTTTTCATCCTGAGTCTTTGAAATCTGGTCAGTATTTACACTTCCAGCTCATCTAGATGGCCCAGCCATGTCTCCAGGGTCAATGGTCACATGTGGCTGGTGGCCACCTGACTGGGCAGTACAGCTCTGGACCCAGCAGCCCCCAAAGCTACAGACCTCGGAAAAAGTCTGCATTCAAGATGGAGGTTTTTTGGTTTTGCTTTTGTTTTTTCAGGTAGACACATTTTTAAAGACAGGGTCTTGCTCTGTTGCTGAGGGTGGAGTACGTGGCTCACCACAGCCTCACCTCCTGGGCTCAGGCAATCCTCCTGGCTAAGCCTTCCCAGTAGCTGGGACTACAATTGCATGCCACCACACCCAGCTAATTTTTACATTTTTCTTTTGTAGAAACAGGGTCTCACTATGTTGCCCACACTGGTCTTGAACGCTTGACCTTAAGCGGTCCTCCCAAAGGGCTGGGATTACAGGCATCAGCTGCTGTCCCTGGCCAAGCCAGGGCTTTAAACATAAGTAAGAGAAGCTATTTGTGTAGAAAAATAAAAGCGTAGCAGTTCACATTAAAATTCTTTTAGGCGACTGATGAAAAAGGAAAGCTTTCAACATACAGCTCAAGATACTGACTACACACTCATTTTCCCACTCCTCCCACTGACATGATATTAACATATACAAATAAAATAAACCTCCACTATTTTCAGTCTGAGCTCCAGCCTTCCTGTAGTTCCTGTAAAGCTATCTTATAGCCTTCCAATAAATCTCTTTTCTACTTAAAAAGCAAAACAAAAAACCACCAGTGGCATTTTGTGAATATGTAATTTTATTTTATTTGCTTTATGTGTTATTTTCTTATTTTCCAACAATAAACATGAATGGTCCTGTCAAAAGAAAAGTTCCTTACGTTTGTAACTAACCCCACACCTAGAAAAGCCACAGGAGCACCCTGCGGGGGAGCAGCCCCGTCAGGCATTTCTGTCGGACAGAAAGTGGACAGAAGACACGGCTCCCAGGAGTTTGGGGCACCCGTCCTCCAGGTAGCAGGGGGAGCAGTGAGAGCGGGTGCGCTCACGGGGCGTGTGGTCAGCCTGCCGTCAGGCGGGGGCCTTCGAAGGGCAGTAGGTGGGTATCACGGGCGAGCTCACCAGGTGGGGGAAGCTGCCACAGGCTGGCACCACAGCTTCCTGCAAAGGGGATCTCCCACCTGGAAAAGCAGAGTCAGGGCAATGTGGGACAAGTGTCCCATGTCATTCATGGCCACAGTGCAGACAGCGAGCGTCTGGACTCAGTAGACAAGCTGCCTACAAACAGCCCTGCCACGTGCTATCCCCAGGGCAGAGCACCTCTGCTCAGTGTGTGCTGAGGACCAGGAGAACAGGTTCTCACGTGGGCTAAGGACACAGCCTCTTCAACACCACCACACTCACTAGATCCTCATTCACAAATGGAAACTGACAACCAAGGATCAATACACATTTAAGGAAAACAAAAGCAAGAAAAAGACACACGCACTGGACAAACAGAACCAACCCCTGAGAAACAGAATCAATACAGGAAACGGGGATGAAAGGCCACTGCATCTGCAATAGGAGCAGCAGCTAGCCGGAGGAAGAAACAGTGCCTAGAAATGAATCGCATTACTGCTGAGGTCAGCACTTCCACAGATAGGCGGCAGAGGTGGGAGAGAGGAGTCGGAGTGGCCCACTGGGGTGGTATGCCCTCAGAGCCTGGACGGACAGGGGAGTGGCCTTTCCTCCCTCACCTGTCTGCAAGGCTCCCCCATGACACACATCCAGCCTCTGAGGGAGGAGGCCAATGACCTCCCAGGGCCCAGTCCTCCCAGCTCATCCTTAACTTGATCCTAGGGAGTGTGGTCCAGACAGCAAAATGAAGAATTAACAGGACGGAAGAAAAGTTACATCCAGGAAGAACTACAGGAACTCACTTCTTTCTTTGGGACAGATACCATTAAAAAAAGTCTAGGGAAATGCATGGCAGTGGATGAGAGGGTAAAAATCAGGGAGGCTGGGGCCAGGCAGAGTTCTGGATGGGGCCAAGTTAATCACTCTGCCAGTGGGCAGAGCTCATGTGGGCAGCTGAGGCTCCACCAGGGGCTGCCACTGAGAGCCAGACAGCCCTGTCCTGACACAGGAGGCGGGAGGGCTGGGCTGGCACTGCCCAGGTGCCTGTGTCCTCACTGTACCTGTCCCGGCCGTGAGGCATCCACCACGGAGGACGCTGTGGAATCTTTAAAAAGCACATTGCTGCCCGGCCTCTGCCAGGTGGGAATGCTGGGGGGGGAGAAACTGCAAACTAAACATCCAGGGAGGATGACAAGAGGCCAGGGGGCCGGGCTCAGGCCCTGGCTAACCACGAGAAATAAAGGGACATGGCTGTGTCATGGGCAGCAGGGGGTCTCGGGGGCCCATGATGCAGTAAAACTGAAGGAAAACGGTGCAATTGACAGACATACTCTGCAGAACTTTTCAAAAGCACTCTTCTTCTAAGCTGCTTTACTGAGCTTAAAAAGGAAATCAAATGGAAAATACTGAGTAAATCGGGTACAAACAGTCAGGAATCTCTGCTGGCTGATGATGTGATTTCCAAATAAAACCACCCGGGCAATAGCTCGTCTGTGGGGTCTGGCTGCTGGGAAGATACCCACAGCATTTGGGTGAGCAGAACGTCTTACCTCTTTGACATTCTGTAAGGTTTCAGGTGTAATCGTGAAGTCTACAGGACTGGGGAGTCAACTTTCCCTTCTGAGGCTAAAACGAGAGGTTAAACTGAAGTCAGTCGGTGAAGGCCAAGAGCTCTGCAGGTCAAACAGCTTTTCCCCTTCAAAAATAAACAAACGGCAGCCTGGCAAAGCAGGAAGGACGGGGGACTAAGAGGAGGATGCCTGGGTCCCAAACACGGTTCTGCCAAGTTTCCCCATCTTGCTGAAACTCAGTTTCCTCATCTGTAAAATGAGGGGAGAGATGTCTTATTCTCCAATGTGCCTTTCAGATTCAGAATTTAAAAATCAGACCTAAGAAACAGAGCACTGTTATTGGCAGGTACTTATTTGAAACCTCTCAGCACAGTGACCTCCAAGGGGCTCCTCACACCTCCCAGATGGTCCCACTTCACAGATGAGGAAAGTGGGGCAGAGAGCTCAGTGACTTGTTCAGCTCAGCGATAGAGCTGGGAGGCTGAGCATCAAACCCAGGGGGTCAGGTTGCTATTAGCCTCTGAGCTATAGAGCTGTCTACCTGAAGAATCATACCTATAAAATAGTTATAAATGTCACCAAAACAGCAGTAACAGTGATCACCTCCATGTTACATGATTTCAGAATCCATCGATAGAGCTGAGCTTCGTAAGAGCCTGCCTGGCACCTTTTATCCAGGGCTGGGACGCAAAAGGCCACTCTACCACCCAGAGAGCCAAGGGAAGAAGGGCCATGCCCAGCGTGCTGACATGGAGTCCCTCTGGCCCGCAGCCCCAGCTGGGGGACTCTGGGCCAAGGACAACGATGCACACGTGATGCTCACGCCACTGGCAATCTCTGACCCAGGAGTCTCGTGTCTTCTGCCAGCACCCAGGAAACAATAAAAGACTAAATTGTTAGCTTGTAAATAGGGTAAAATCTCAGACCCCATGGGAGATTCCTATTATTAAGCACCAGAGCCCCCAAGTGAAGCTTACAGCAGAGTGAACGATAAATTCACAGGTCTTTGTCAAGTCCTTGGCCAACAGAGACCGCCTCATGTCACAGCGCAGTGTATACTAAAGGGGAGAGTTGGAGAAAAAGAGGTCATCTGAGTGGGATTTGCTTTCATCTTGGAATTATATTCAAAGAGACAAGTCAGTCAACATATTTTAGGGAAATATTGTGCAATCAGTGTATTACAGGAAATTAACATACATAATATATACTAAGAGAGTTAATGTTCAAAATAAAGGCATTTCTATTTTTAAGAAAGAATCACTTTACGGTTATTCTTCAATCTATTTGCACAGCCGTCCTGCAGTTGCACCCACTGGCAGACAGGTGCATGGTCCCGCCTGTAGCAGGGAGCAGGCTGGTGGGACAGAAAGGGCAGTGTGCTCAGGAGCAAAGGCCAGGCCAGATCCCGTTATCTGCCTTACTGTGCGAGCCCAGACAGGTAACACAACTTCTCTGAGCTTCTGCTTCCCCCTCTGCAGAATGGGGCTATTAACATCCACCTGCATCGAGACTCCAGTGAGGTAATGTGTGACAAGCACTTAGTACAGGGCTGGCAGACAGCAGCGCCTCATGAAGCAGCAGCTACTTTGTAAGCGGGATTAGAAAGTACATGCAGTGAGAACTGCAACCTGGGACAGCACCCAGCATGTCACGACCCTTCCTTGCTGAGCACCTGCTCCGAGTGCAGAGCAGTGACCTGGGCACCAGAGCCAAGCTCAAGGTCACACCCGGTCCTCAGGGAGCTTCTAGTTTACTGAAGTAATATGCAGTGACTCACACATCCATCAACCAACTCCTACAAGGGTCAACTCATGGCTAATCTTATTTATCAAAACATCTCTAAGGCCTCTCCCCATCTGCCAAGGCACAGATGAAGCCTGCATCTCAAAGAAAAAGTGACTTGGGAAAAACGTAGCGTCACACTTGCACACTTCCTTTTTTAAGTGGCAAAGCCACGTTCCATTTCTCTGCTGTCCTGAGGTTATTTTTCTGAGCTGGTGGCTACCATGGTGCCTGCTACAAGGTGGGCCCTATTCCCCCCCCAGGGGAGCCCCATTGCAGAGCTTGTATTGAGCTTAAAGCAGGCTTTGAACCGGGACTGTTGCCTCTCATCCCCGTCCATGAGCTGAGAGACTGTGTAGAAACGTAATTCTACAGCATGATCACTGTTGTAATGCCAGTCTTTAAAAAAAAAAAATCACATAATCCACATTTACTAAGTTAGCTATTATTTTAATCATCCAGGAAAAACTTTAGAATTATGTCAAAAATAATTTTCATAACTGGGACTATATGCATAATTGAATCTTACAAGGAGCTGTATTCTTATGAACAACCTGTCCACATGAAATAAGAAGTTACCATATATTTAAGGTACTGCTGGGAGAATAAAACATTGTTTGAAAGAATCATCCCTTGTCTGCAAGGATCTTTATATATAATATGTATACAACATATATAAATTCTCTTTTTGTTTTTTTGAGACAGAGTCTCACTCTGTTGCCCAGGCTGGAGTGTAGTGGTGTTATCTCAGTTCACTGCAACCTCCACCTCCTGGGTTCAAGCAATTCTCCTGCCTCAGCCTCCTGAGTAGCTGGGATTACAGGGGTGTGCTACCATGCCCAACTAATTTTTTTTTTTAATGGAGTTTTACTCTTGTTGCCCAGGTTGGAGTACAGTGGCACGCTCTCGGCTCACTGCAACCTCTACCTCCTGGGTTCAAGTGATTCTCCTGCCTCAGCCTCCAAAGTATCTGAGATTACAGATGCCCGCCACCATGCCCAGCTAATTTTTGTATTTTAGTAGAGACGGGGTTTCACTCTGTTGGTCAGGCTGGCCTCGAACTCCTGACCTTAGGGTGATCGATCCACCCACCTCGGCCTCCTAAAGTGCTGGGATTACAGGCTGAACCACTGTGCCCAGCCTAATTTTTGCATTTTTAGTAGAGACGGGATTTTGCCATGTTGACCAGGCTGGTTTTGAACTCCTGACCTCAGGTGATCTGCCTGCCTCGGCCTCTCAAAATGATGGGATACAGGTGCAAGCCACCGTACCTGGCCCTGTTCATAGTTTTGAAGTAGACTCCTACAAAAGGAATTTTTAACTTTGAAAAGGGATGACTAGGATCTCTGTAAGTTCTGAATATACAATTTCAGCAGACATATTTTATGTTACAGTACAAACTTGCTAGCACAGGTACAAGAGTAGAACAAACCCAATAAAACTTGCTACAATTTAAAGTACTGTAAAAAGAAGTAGTTGCACAAAGGACAAGTACGGAAGACTCATGATTGTATGAAGTATCTAATAACAAGGACAAAAATGAACGCAGCACGACTGAAAAAAGAATGTCAAGCCCTTCATCTAAAAAATAACAAGCAAACCAAGCCTCTGGACTGGCAATCTCTCTCTCTCATACACACACACACACACATACACACACACACACACACATACATACACACACAAACACACACAAGAGACAGACTCAGAGTCTCTATTGCCCAGGTTGGAGTGCAATGAACTGGCAATCTCTCTGTCACACACACACACACACACACACAAACACACACATACACACACACACAAACACACACAAGAGACAGACTCAGAGTCTCTGTTGCCCAGGTTGGAGTGCAATGGACTGGCAATCTCTCTCTCTCTGTCATACACACACACACACACACACATACATACACACACACACAAACACAAGAGAGAGACTCAGAGTCTCTGTTGCCCAGGTTGGAGTGCAATGGACTGGCAATCTCTCTCTCTGTCATACACACACACGCACACACAGAGAGAGAGAGAGAGAGAGAGAGAGAGAGAGAGAGAGAGAGACAGAGTCTCTCTCTGTTGCCCAGGCTGGAGTGCAACGGTGTGATCTCAGCCCACTGCAACCTCCGCCTACCGGGTTCAAGTGATTCTCCTGCCCTAGCCTCCCAAAGTAGCTGGGATTACAGGCGCCCACCACCACGCCTGGCTAATTTTTGTATTTTTAGTAAAGGCGGTGGATCATGAGGTCAGCAGTTCAAGAGTAGCCTGGCCAAGTCTTGCGGTCAGGCTGCTCTTGAACTCCTGACCTCATGATCCGCCCGCCTCAGCCTCCGAAAGTGCTGGGATTACAGGCATGAGCCACCACGCCCGGCTAATACTGGCAAAAATATATATATATCATTATTTTTTGAGGTCTTGCTATGTTGCCCAGGCTGGACTTGAACTCCTTGGCTCAAGTGATCCTCCTACCTCAGCCTCCCAAGTGGCTGGGTTCACAGGTACATGCCACTACACCCAGCATGTCTATATTTTAAATCCTTTGTTCTGTTTTATTATTTTTACCATTTTACATTGTTACTTACAACACAATTCAATTTATAAATGAAAAATTTCTTGGCATACATATAATTTAAGAAAGATGATATTAGAGTTTAACAACAAAACTTTCTATCCAAAGAAATGTGCCTATGTTAACCTTTAGAGTGAGTGTAGCAAACAGTGGGGCCAACGAGTGCTGGCCTGGACCCCCAGGCTGAGGCTGGCCTGTGTGATCACAGGAAGTCACTGCCCTCTCTGGGAGGCACTCACTCGACTATCAAACTCTAAGAAAAAGACCTGCGAAATAATGGCATGAATTAATGAATGGATGAAGACAGATTTTAAGAAATCATAATCTTAGTTTCTCTTAAGTTTATTTTCTCTAAAGAAGCAATGACAAATTTCAATATGAATCAAGAATTAAATGCTACTTGGGAATTTTTGTGAATTCTTATAGGTGTGCAAATGTTAACTGTAATTATATAGACACACGTCCCTTGTTTTTGGAGATGCGCAATGAGATATTTTGAGATGAAGTATAAAGACTCTGAAACTAACTTTAAAATGATTTAGAAAAAAATACAGATTAACAAAGATGGCAAAACACTAATAAATGCTAAATGACAATAAGTGTGATAAGCTCATTGAAATCAGAGGTTAAATTAAGAAATCTCTTCACTGTTAGAAACCTATATCTGGGGAGGTACTGAATTCCAAATTGTAGTATTCTGAGATTAACCCTCAAATTGTAAAATCTAAAGACTAAAAGAGGAAGGTAGGGGCAACTATTCACTTTACTAAAGAAATGAGCACCTGTTAACTCTCCTACTATATTTTAAGTAACCTCCAATTTACATACAGCTCTGCAGGAATATAAGCATACAAGCTTTGTTTTGTTTTGTAGAGACGAGATCTTGCTTTGTTGCCCAGGCTGGTCTTGAAGTCCTGGGCTCAAGCAATCCTCCTGCTGTGGCCTCCCAAAGTGCTGGGATTACAAGCATGAGCCACTGCGCCTGGCCAACACCCACGTTTTCTATGTATATATCTCAACATCTGTCTTGGCAACACGTGGAAAAGAATGAGGTTTCCAATTTGATTTTAAACAAATTCATCTTCTTTTCCCAAATCCTGATTAACACAGGAGTTAACAAATATGATTACTGAAAATGTGATCTTATGCCAGTTTCTAATGAACATATTCTTATATTTTTAAATAAACAATATTAAAAAACTACCATGTGGATAAAGCACGATACTGATACTGGATAGATAATAAAAATAACTTTCAAAATGGAACGTTTAAGATATCTTCAGTATTACCAAAAAGGCATTTTTCATTCAGTTTCTTTCACGGTGGAAAAAGTCCCAACCTAGAAAGCTGATCGGAAGACTCCTGCCCACATACCAGCAATTGGTATTTGTATGGCTACCTAAGCAGCTCCCTCTGAATCCACTGATCAGTCATCACTATGGCTTCCTTGGGGTTGTCCAAAGCCTTTGGTCTCTGAAAAAGCTGTGCTAACAATAAAGGACTGGAAACATTTTTTTGCCTGGTAGAAAGATGGGCATCATACTACATGTGTTTCTTCTTGACAGATCTCTCAGACAATTCATAAAACTCACATACAGATGAATCTTTGGTTAAACACTCACAGGGGTTCGGGGGACTTTTATTTTAAAGGTTCTAATAGTTTCAGCAGGAGAATGTATCTACTAAGGCTAAATTATTGACCAAAACTTAGTAAATCAAAAAAATTCTTGACTTTCATCCCTCTTACATGTAAGACTGAAGAGTTTTGTCTCATCCAGCAAGGGAAGTGCTGCGAGGCTGCTATCACAAAAGTATCTTTCTTTCTGCTGAATAAAGGAAAGGCTCTCTCACCCTGCGTGGACTCCACACTGCTCCTGAGACAATAGCAGACTGTGAAAGACGTCCTTAACCGCAGAGGTGGACAGGAAGTCATGAATCCACTTCCCCTCATTGACAAGGTTTGTTCAATAAAGAATACCAGCCTATGTCAAAGTAGTAGCCTTTGGGTGTTAAACAAAGAGATACTTGTAAGTATAAAATGGACAAGTGAATGCTAGTGCCACAAAGAAGTTAGGGCATATCTGTTACCAGACAATAAAAGCATCCCTTTATCGTGTCAATGTGGCCTGAAAAGAGCCCAAGAGAAACAGGAAAAAGAAGTTAGAGCACAAGTGCTTTGAGGCTCCCATCAAAAATAACGGCCATACATACAATGTATTTATCAGGGAAAAATGAGAAATTAACATAGAATATACATGAGAGGTCTCAGCAATAAATACAGCATTAAATTCTTGGGCCCGTCTATTAATGCTGAGTGAAAGACTACACTGTTTTTCAGAAGAAAACTTGTGAAGTCGGTCGCATGGGACTAGCAAGCTCTCACCTGAATGTTGACAAACACGCCATGATAAGTCTCATAGAGAACTTTGTTACCCTTCACGTGCAGAGGAAATTCAAAAGGGATTTCTGTTTTGCCGCTGGGAAATTTCCCTGGCTTCACCATTTCTATGGTGCTGTTGATAATCTGGATAGGCTGTAAACAAAAATCAATTCAGTCCATCAGCAGGTACTCGGAGATGTCCTTTCCAATTACAGTGTCTGTAACCTTCTGAAAGACACAGTACCCTGAGCCCCTGGAGGCTGCCATCCTGCTGTCATGGGCAGCTCCGTGCTGGGTCTGGAGATGAACAGTGACTTGGCTCTGTTTTTTAAGACTCTGGCACAGTAATGGTTCATTTACAACATGAGACACATAGGTGCTTGATCCATATGGGAACGGAACTGATATGTCCCTTTCTCCTCCCCAAGTATCTCATTTAACTGTTTTAACAACCCCAATCTTCAGAATCAATAAGGAGATGCAGCACAGTGAGGCTGCCTGGCTAACAGGGCTGACGTGTGAACCCACGGCTCTCCTCACCAGGCGCCGTGCCCTTTGGGGCAGCACTGCCTCTGCTCCTGATGGCCCCCCCAGCTTCCTCGGAGCCTTCCTGCTGTAGCTGCTTGGGGAGAGCAAGCCTTCCTCCAGCCCCATGGCCTGCACAGAACTCCTCAGCTGCGCCTCCAAGGAGGAGCAGGAGGGTACTAACATTTGGAACCTGCCTTCAAAGTATGTCGTCATGCTTTTTAAGCATTTGCAGCTTAACATCAGTGGCTCTGAGAAGATCCATGACTTAGGAAGTGAATCTCTAAGTACTAATGGATTAAAATAAAACTGTAGAAAGCACATGAAGCCCCTACATCTGAACACTGTGAGTGCACTTTTCTTCCCTTAACTCTTTTCCCGCAAAACTTAAAAAGTTAAAATGTCCTTCAGGAAAAGGAAACTATAAGAATAGAGAAGGAGTTTACATTGTGGAACACATAACTCTACTCTAAATGACAAAAGAACAGTTACTTGCTCTATTTTCATCTTACCTTAGTTTCAAATCAACAGCAGCATATACACAGCTAATAGAATAACAGTTTTGATTTTGGAAGGCATGTAACATAAGCCACAGGCACAACTTCTCAGAAGAGCTGTGATTTTTTTTTTTTTTTGAGACAGAGTTTCACTCGTTGCCCAAGCTGGAGTGCAATGGCGCGATCTCGGCTCACTTCAACCTCTGCCTCCCGGGTTCAAGCAGTTCTCCTGCCTCAGCCTCCCAAGTAGCTGGGATTACAGGCGCACACCACCACACCCAACTAATTTTTTGTATTTTTAGTAGAAATGAGGTTTCATCATGTTAGCCAGGCTGGTCTCGAACTCCTGACCTCAGGTGATCTGCCTGCCTCAGCTTCCCAAAGTGCTGGGATTACAGGTGTGAGCCATAGCGCCTAGCAGTGTTCTTTTTAATGGCTGAAATTAATACATTTATAATTCTCCTAATCCTGTTTATCAAATGGGAATAAGTATAAGCAGACTTTCAATAACAGGATATACTTAGAAACAAAGTATCTCCAAATTCACAGGTTGGTTAGTAAATATCAGAAGTACCGCCATCCCTTGCAAAATAACAGCAGATAAAAATAAAGGCACACAGCAAGTGAAAACCACCATAAACATTTCTTTTTATTTAAGAGACCATGGTGTGTTGCTCTGTCGCTGAGGCTGGTGTGCAGTGCTGCGATCACAGCTCACTGCAGCCTTGCACTCCTGGGCTCAAGGGATCCTCCCGCCTCAGCCTCCAGAGAAGCTGGGACTACAGGCACACACCGCCATACCCAGCTAATTTTTAAAGTTTTTAGAGAGATGGGGTCTTGCTATGTTGCCCAGGCCACTCTCAAACTCCTGGGCTCAAGCAGTTCTCCCACCTTGGCCTCCCAAATTACTGGTATTACAGGCCTGAGCCACTGTGCCTGGCCCTGAGCCACTGCAGCCAGCCCAACGTTTCAATATTGAACTAAAAATTTGCAATCTAAGCATTCTTACCTTAACAGAATTATAAAAAGCTTCGAACACCCCCACACTTTTGGCACTGAGCTGGAGGTTTACAGTTCCTTCCATGGTCAAAGACACTCCCTGGTGTTGGACTGAATCCTTACTCGATATGACCACCACGCCGGAGAGCACTTCCTGGGAGAGAGAAAAGACAGCCAACAATCAAATTAGCGTGCTTCTTTCATTCACTTTGTTTATTAGCAAAACAAATTGATCCTTCACAATCAATTTGTTTAAAGACCCAGACATTCACTGAGACACCTGGATACCAGGATGGAGAAGGCCCAGGCCCTGGTGGGGGCCAGATGCCCACTGGTAATGACATGGCAGCCTGGACACACCCTGAGGGGGAGCGCCAGAGTGTGGGGATGAGAGATCTCGTCCCGTCACTGCCTTTTAGACATATCTTCATTCCTGGTTGGGGAATGTCAACAGATGTGAGTTCAAGAGTGCAAAGAGAAGGGCCAGGGCAAATGTAAGTTCTCAGTGATATTACACAGGGGCATGGATGAAGTCCCTTCAAAAGGAACCCAAGAAAATAAAACCCTGCTCATTAGGCTCTTTCTCAATTGTGCTGACTAAAATGACAGCACATCTGCAAACGGGTGAGTAATTTCACACAACGGTTAGCCTGGTGTCCTTTCTGTCGAGAGATGCCTACTGGGGGGTGAGACTGGAGGTTACCAGTGCCATCCACAAGGCAGCAGCATGCCACCTTCTCGAAGGACTGCCCTGTCCCTGGAGTTCCTGCTCACGCCGGGAGGCAACGGCACCTCGATTCCCTTGGTTGACACATCATTGAGAGACTTCACAACAGATCATCTATGCTTTATCTGAAAATAATTACTGAGGAATAGATTATGGACGGTAACTACATTCGTTATTGGAGAGCAGTTTCTTCCTGTCACCACAGAACTGGATAGTTTCAGTCTGTTACAGGGGCTTGAGTGGAAGAGGAAGCTGAGGGGGGTGACATAGCACCAAGCAGAGCAGAAAGACTGAATCCACAATCCACACAGAACAAGCCTCAGGCCGGGCGTGGTGGCTCACGTCGGCAGTCTCAGCACTTTGAGAGGCCAAGGCAGACAGGTTGCTTGAGCCCAGGAGTTTGAGACCAGCCTGGGTAACATAGTGAGACTCCATCTCTACAAATAATATGAAAAAAAAAATTAGCTGGGTGTGGTGACACCCGCCTGTGGAGGTTGAGGTGGGAGAATTGCCTGAGCCTGGGCAGTTGAGGCTGCAGTGAACTGTGACTACGCTACTGCACTCCAGCCTGGGTGACAGAGCGAGACTCCATCTCAAAAATAAACAGTAAAAATAAAAACTGGCCTGCAGATCAAACCATTAAAAAACATCTGTCCTACTGGTGTTTAAATCTGCTCATCTTTTATTTCTTCTAGTCATCCACTGAAAAATTTTTACTAAGTTCTTACTTTAACTTGAATTTTGGAAACAAGAAATATTCTATATCCCTTAAATGTGGTAAGTATTTTGTTTTTGTTTTCCACTCCCCACCCCAAAGCCTTGAAGCCTAATTAAAACAAACACGATCATCTCCATTTTAATCAATCTTAAGAATAAAATGAGTTCTCCTTGAATTCTACTTAAAATGGAGATGATCGTGTTTGTTTCAATGTTAATGTGTAAAGTTTAATTTAATGTTCCTAAAAAATTCCTAAGTGAACTTAAATAAAAATTCCTGTGAAATAACTTAAATTCTAAGTTTAATTAACATTAATTCTATTAATTTTTTGTGTTGTCCAAATTTAAATGGAAATTTAATTTTAAAAATGTAGGCCAGGTACAGTGGCTCATGCCTGTAATCCAGCATTTTGGGAGGCTAAGGCAGGAGGATCACTTGAGCCCAGGAGTTCGAGACCAGCCTGCACAGCACAGTGGGACTCCTTCTCTACAAATAAAAAAATGTTAAAAATTAGCCAGGCGTGGTGGTGTGCTCAGGAGGCTGAGGGTGGGAGGATCACTTGAGCCTGGGAGGTGAAGGCTACAGTGAGCCATGATTGAGCCACTGCACTCCAGCCTAGGTAACAGAGTAAGACCCTGTCTCAAAAACAGAAAAAAAAAATGTTTAATCTACTAGTATATTTTTTAAATTTTACTTGATGAATATGTCCCACAAATAAATGAAACAAAGTAATTTGTGAATTTAATCAATTAAACAATACAGCAGCACTAGAGGATGGTCTGTTCCTATGTAATCGTAATATTTTCCATCAATCTCACAGCAACAGATCTGTGGTCTCACTGACTGGCATGTTGTAACTATGACGTCAGTAAAGCCTTTTCCTTCCTTAATTCCTGCAATGTAAGAAGAAAAAAGTAGTGATATACCTCGGAAGTAAGCAGAGTAAATATTTCATGACTCAAGGGATTCTTTCATCATTCTTTCAGTGAGACACAATATAGCACAGAAAATACAAAATTAATGTTTATGGAAAAATTAGACATTCTTATAATATACAGGTTTATTCAACTCCTACCAATGAAAGAAGGATAGGGAATTAGCCCACCTGAGGCTAAGGAGTCAAGGGATTTAGAAACAGAAGAGGGTTTAACAGAGGCAAGATCTGTTCACACACGCTTGACTCATCCTGGCAGAGAAAGATAGGATAAACTGGAAAAATAGACATTAAGGAAACCCCCAAGATCTCACCAAGAACTTCTCCCTCAGACTTTTGTCTAGACATTCATCAAGAAGACATAGGATTTATGGCTCCAGGTCGTACTAATACCTCGTCCAAGATCACAAGTAGAGGCCTTCAACTGGGGGCCATGACTCCAAAGAGGGGCCATTCAGAGACTGGCAATAAACCCAGAAAGTATATACTGAAATCGTGTGCAGTGTGCCACTGTTCGGGAGAAAAGCCGTAGCTTTGTCCCATCATCGAGGAGGTGCCTGCCCTGGGAAAGGTCATGTTGTCAACTGGGAGGAGGGAGAGATGCAGTCCCATGTGGTATGTTTGATCATCACAGAAGCCAGCACAGACCCCGGGACCCACCCATGTTAGGAAGAGCGGACCCCTCTTCAAGGTGGAAAAATGAAGAGCTTTCCTTTGAGGAATGTGAATCCTTTTAAGTTATCAAGCCCAGAGACACTGAAATGAGATGGCAGACCCGTCCTCCCCCTCTCTGGGTTGTGCTCATCTCTTGAAACTAGCTGGTTTTGCCACCAGCAGCTAAGCTACAAATTACCTCCATCATACCACATCCAAGACTACAGCCCACTCCCTAGAGCTTAACAATGGAGAGCCAATTGCCCATCAGTGTCATTTCTGTAAGCCAATGAGAATTCACGACAAACAACTTTGTGTCACCGCACTCCCTGTCCCTCTTTCTTTGCCGTAACAACCTGCTTATAACACAGGTGAATGGAGTTCATATCCAAGGTGACGGTCTGTGTCTTCTGGGCAGCTGTTCTCTCTCTGGCTCAAGTCAGCTCTTTAATATACTTTGTGCCCCAGTCTCTTTGTTTTAGGTGGTCAGAGGTGATACCTCCAAGAACCACACAACTCAGAGCCTGCTTCAAGGAGGCCACGTCCCTGCCCCAGATGAGCTAGGTCTGGGGGGAGAGGCCTGACGCTGCCCATCTTCAACCTCAGCCCAAAAAGCAGCCTGGAAACAAGTATTCCAAAGGCTACCGGCCACCCTTGCTCTTACCAGCTCTGCTGGCTCTCACGGCAGAAACCACTGGCAAGTCTGTTCAAAAATAGAGTAAAAGCAACCACATTTTCTAACTTCCTATTCTCTTTTTTCTTCTCATTCACTCTGTCACCCAAGCTGGAGTGCAGTGGCACAATCTCAGCTCACTGCAACCTCTGCCTCCTGGGTTCAAGCAATTCTCCTGCCTCAGGCTCCTGAGTAGCTGGGACTACAGGCGTGCGCCACCACGCCCAGCCAATTTTTTCTATTGTTAGTAGTTTCACCAGTGTTGGTCAGGCTGGTCTCGAACTCCTGATCTCAAGTGATCCAACCCACCTCAGCCTCTCAAAGTGCTGGCATTACAAGTGTGAGCCACCACACCCAGCCTAACTTAGTATTCTCTAAATGTAAAAGGACACTACCAAACTACACAACTCTTTTACTTATTTGTTCTCTGGAATAAAATGCCAAAACCATAATTCGGACTCTGGGTTTCAAAACGGTGGCATCAAGTTAGCGATCCCCTCTTGGCTTCCTGGAAATCACCCAAAGAACAAGAAACAAAACTACAAACTGCATTTTCGGCGAAGCAAGGAGACAGCTAAATACTGTGAAATAGGTGGAAGAGTTGTGAAAAGAAGTGAAGACTGAGGAGTGGACACGTGATGAAAAATGGAACAAGGCCCCCTGGCTCTGCAAATGTGCTTCCTCTGGAAAGTGAGGGTGCACCTGGAAACAGCTGAGGCCATTCCCAGAGAGGCATCCTATCAACAGCCCCACTGGAAGCAATCGTCTCTGCAGCAGTGAAGGCAACCAGCTTCTGTGCAAGGGGCAAACGCCCCCGCAGCTGGTTCCCGCATAGGCTCACGCAACACAAAGATGAAAGAAACTCACACATAAAATCTCCGACTATTAGAACACTCCAGCCAGCCTGGTCTAGGGAATAAATTCATCTCCTGCAAGGAGAGGTTAAAGGAACCAGCAGAGGAGCACATAACATCTAATGGATTAAAAAATGAGAGTGGGGAAGGGAGAGGAAGGAGGGGAAGTGAGGAAGGAGAAAAATCGAGGGGCAGATGAATAGGAAAGACAGATCAGGTCACTCTTCTACTTAGATCTCTAAGCAGCTCACCATCTCACGCACATGGTAAGAGCCACAGCGGGGATCTGTGGCCCCTACAAAGGGGACCTGCCCTCCCCTTATCTGACGGCCCTCATGTGGGCCCCTCTGCTCCCCTGCCCCCGCCCTGGCCCCCTTACCATTCCTTTAAGAGGCCTGCACATTCCAGCCTCAGGCATCTGCCCATGTTCCTCGTTCCACCTGCTTGTTCTTCTCAAGACACCTGCAGGGCTTGGTTCCCTGAGCCCACATTTATAACTGTACCACTCCCACCTAGCACTCAGTAACCCCATTCCTGACTGCGCTCTGTGACACCACCTTCCAAAATACAACAGAAGTGCCTCCCTATTTTATTTCCTGTCTGTCTCCGGCACCTGAACATGAACTCCACCAGGGCAGAGTGACTGGCAACAGTGAGCACTCAATGAACATTTACTGAATGAATAAACGATCATTCACCAGAAAAAAATCCATACCATCAAGCAGATGAAAATGGTGAATGTGCATTTCACCATGAATTTTTACAGTCCAGTGAGGCAGGTGCTTCTATAAAGGATGAACAGAAAACACAGCTATAAGAGCTCAGGGAGGAAATGATGAGGCCAAAGGAAGAGATAAAAATATAGGAAAGCTCACAAAAGAAGTGAAAGGAAAAAAACAAACCACCACAGAAAAGAAATTAAAAAGGGCCTAAGGATGTATGCAGGGGCAGAAATGAGAAAATCCAAGTACATTAAATGAAAACTTAAGAAATAATTCAAAAAAGAACCATAAAGACAGAGATAAAATGGGAGCCAGATTACAAACACACATCTGTGCCTAGTGAAGTTCCTAATAAGAAAACTGAAATCATGAAGCAGAACAAATATTTACTGTGATAATTCAAAAACACTAAAAAGCAAAAGAATTAGGAGCAGTCAATGAAAATCCTTGGTGGCAAAAGTGTTCTTATTCAAAAAAGGAAATATCCTTTCGGAGTCAGGAAAAAGATCAAGTCACTTATAAGAGGGAAAGAAACCATATTTCTCCATAGCAAAATGCAATTTCAAATGCACGCAGAGTGATACAACAACGCTCACAGAAACAAAGTGGACCCTAGAATTTATACTTACCTAATATGTCATTCAGACGTACGGAAACAGTTTTAAATGTCCGAAAAACAACAACAACAAAAAACATACCCCAAGCAATACTATAGAAATGTCCTTCTTAAGGAATTTACTAAATGGTAAACTATAGCTATCCAAGAGATGGCTAGAAAAACTATGTCAAAAGAACCAATTGTGATGATTAACTCCATTTAATTGTGAGAAGAAGAATGAGATATGTGGTTATAATGAAAGAAGAGAATGAAAAACATAAGTTCTGACAACATAGAATATTTTTTTTGAGTTGGAGTTTCACTCTTGTTGCTGGCTGGAGAGCAGTGACTCGATCTCGGCTTACCGCAGCCTCCGCCTCCGGGTTCTCTCAAGTAGCGGGGATTACAGGCACGTGCCACCACACCCAGCTAACTTTTTGTATTTTCAGTAGAAATGGGGTTTCACCATGTTAGCCAGGCTGGTCTCAAACTCCTGACCTCAGGTGATCTGCCTGCCTCGGCCTCTCAAAGTGCTGGGATTACAGTTGTGAGCCACTGCGCCCGGCAACAATGTAGAATTTGATTAACACTAGTGGGGGAGACTAAGAGAACTAGAACGTAGGAAGTAGTGTAATGTACACGGAGGCTTCCCCATCTTTGACAGCTGGGATTTTTAAACGTACCATTCAAACCATACTTCCATACTTTTTTTTTTTTTTTAAGACAGGGTCTTATTGTTGCCCAGGCTGGAGTGCAGTAGTGTGATCATAGCTCACTGCAACCTCTACCTCCCAGGCTCCAGTGATCCTCTGGTCTCAGCCTACTGAATGGCTGGGACTATAGGGGTACACCATCACACCCAGCTAATTATTGTATTTTTTGTAGAGTTGAGGTTTTGCCATGTTGCTCAGGCTAGTCTTGAACTCCGGGGCTCAAGCAATTCTGCCTTGGCCTCCCAAAGTGCTAGATTACAGGTATACACCACTGCACCTGGCCAATACTTTTCAATATGGTAGCTGTGTGCCATATGTGGCTATTGAAACTTAAACTTATATGAATAGTTAAAATTCAGATCCTTCCATTTCAAGTGCTTAATACCCACATTACGGCCAGTGGATACCATAAGGGACAGAGTGGATAAGAAGTACATTCACATCATCACAGAGAGCTCTACTGGACAGTGCTGATGAAAAATTAATAAATCAAATAATGTCATACAAATAAATTTAACAGAAGTAAAAAACAGTGAATACTGTAATTAACTAAGATCAGGTAGTAGAGGGAATAAAGAGAGAAGGAATGAGGAAATATGCTAATTCAGCACAGTTCATAGTAGGAAATTAATAAATAATGTCCAAAACATGAAGATTCAAGTACAATAAAAAGTTGCAAGGATAACAATTAGAACAAAAAAGATGACTAGAAAATCATACAAACAATATAAAACAAACAACACAGACTGTAGAGAGAAGATGTTTCAAAAGCTACTTAATTCCCCCAAACCAAGCAGGAACGACAGAATTAATGCCAAACATATGTCACATTAACAAATGGGCTAAATTAATGTCTATTCCAAAACAGACATTAATATATTACAAGGCAAAATCCAATTTCATGTTGTATGACAGAGAAGCACCTAAAATGGCAGGGGTGGAGGGTGGATTTGGAAAGGATAAAGAAGAAAGGATAAGCAAAGATATATGAAACAAATGCAGAGAAATGAGCCAGGAACTGTCATCTTAATATCAGACAATGCTGAATTCAGAGAACGAAGGATTAAACAGACAAAGGGTACTTTACAATTCTAAAAGAGCAACTTGCAATAAAGACTTATGAGGCTGGGTGTGGTGGCTCACACCTGCAATTCTAGCAGTTTGGGAGGCCGAGGCAGGAGGACTGTCTGAGTCCAGGAGTTCAAGACCAGCGTGGGCAACATAGCAAGACCGTCTCTTAAAAAAAAAAAAAAAGACATGTGCTATTATTATGTCTGGATCAAATGGTGTCAACACTTGTAAAGCAAAAACTACAGGAGATAGATATAAGGAGAAATTGAGTGAAACACATTCATTGTGGGAGATGTTAATACACAGATCATTACCAATACAGGAGACAGAAAGAAGCAAGGATACAGAAGACCTACGTTACATATCAACAAGGTATAACCAACTGGCATACATAGAACTCTACACCCTGAAAACAGAGAATATGCTCTTTTCAATGTCCATGATATACTTTTAACAATTGGCCAAACTGATCCCTTAGTAAGTCCAACAGGTCCTTCTTCGGGGGGGAAAAAAAACAAAGCAAATTATTAAATAATCTAAATCAAAAAAAGAAAAACAAATATCCAAAATAAGAAATAAGAGGAAAATACTAGAAAAATGGAAGCAATTAAAAGATAATACATTATTCAACTGTACGTAAGTAAATTTGAAAATTTGACTAAGTGAATTATTTTTCTGGGAAAACATAACTCATCCAAAGTAACTCCAAAGGAGACATGAAATCCAAACAAATCAATTATCATTAAAAAAATAAAATTCTAAGTAAGGCCCCCTCAGACCCAGATGGCTTCACAGGAGATCATTCCCTGAATTTCCCTGCCTAAAGAACAGAAAATTCTATTATAAAACTATTCAAAAGCAAGGAACTTTAAAAAAAAAAAAAAAAAAAAAGCAAATGTAACAATGACAGCAAAATAAGACAAAATCTACACACTCAGAGAAAGAGAGAGAAAGACAGGAGAGAGAAGAGTGAAAAACAGACTATTCTCATTTGTAAATACCAATGCAAAGGTCCTAAATAAAATACTAGCAAATGCAATCCAGTAGCAACTTAAAGCAATACTATACCATAACCAAGCAGAATTTAGTCAAGGAATGCAAGCATAGTTCAATAATGAGAAAACTGGTAATACAGCTCATATTAACAGCTATTAAGAGAAAAATATATACAGTCATCTTCATAGATGCTGAAAAGGCATTTGATAAAATTTATGCATTCTTGATAAAATTCTTAGTAAAATAATAGAAAGATACTTCCTTAAAATGACCAAATATATCTACTTTATCCCAAAGCCAGCATCAAACTTAATGAGAAAACAAGATATCATCCATGTAAGTCAGGAATAAAAGAAGGATGTCTACTATGACCACAACGTTCTGCAAGTACTAGTTAATACAATAAACTAGAGAAAGAAAGAAGTAATTCAAAGGGAGGAGGTAAACTGATCATCTTTGCACATGATTGTATACCTGAAGAAATCCAACAGAATCCACTGAAAAACTACTGTCAACATGAAGAGAATTTCAGAAAAGATAACAGCTGGGTACAAAAATAATATAGAGAAACCAACAGGTATCACATATAAACCAAGGACTAGTGAGAAGATACAATGGAAGAAATGTCTTATTTTCAAAAGGAACAAAAAGTTAAAATATTGTAAGTCAGTTTAACAGGAAATGTCTAAAATTCCCAATGACAAAACTTAACACATGCCTGCAAGCCACAAAAAAAAACTTGACCATACAGAAAACCATGCCGGGCTTTTGAATAGGAAAGATTTAACACCCTTAACACTTCTACTTTCCCAGAAGTAGGTTTATAAAGGCAACCTAATCCTACAAAAAATAACATCACAATTGTTTTTCTTTTTGAGGGGGAGATGGCGGGAGTGGGAGGGATATACTAGACAAGCTGATTCTGAAGTTTATATGCAATGGTAAATCCTGAAAAGAAGAAAACTGGAGAAACTAGCCCTGTGAGATATTACAATGCTACTGTAATTTACAAAGTGTGATACAGGACACCTGTTCCGGCTGAAAGATCAATAGAACAGAAAGTCCAGAAACAGACCCAGAGAACAAGGGAAGCTAATGTTTGATAAAGGTAGCATTTAAAATCTACAAGGAAGAGAGGAAATATTCATTAAGTGATATTGGAAAACTGGCCAGAGAATGCTACTAAAAAAATTAAGCTGGGCCGGGCATGATGGCTCATGCCTGTAATCCCAGCACTTTGGGAGGTCAAGGCGGACTGACCACCTGAGGTCAGGAGTTCACCAGGTTGGCCAACCTGGCCAACATGGTGAAACCTGGTCTCTACTAAAAGCACAAAAATTAGCTGGGCATGGTGGTGCATGCCTGTAGTCCCAGCTACTAGGAGGGCTGAGGTAGGAGAACTGCTTGAGGGAGGGGGAGGTTGCAGTGAGCCAAGATCGCGCCACTGCACTCCAGCCTGGGCAATACAGTGAGACTCCACCTTAAAAAAATAAAAATTAAGTTGGACCATACTGAAACATTTTGCGTACAACACAAAAATTTCTAAATGTAGCAAATACTTAAATGTAAAAACTGAAATAATAAAAGTTTTGGACAAAACCATAGACTATTATCATATCAAAGTGGAGAAGGCCTTTCTATGAATGACCCACAACTCTGAATAACTATGACTACAAATATGACTAAAAATGAATTTCTCTTTCACAAAATGATTATGAACAATATCACTATAAAAATGATAAACTACAACTTATTATAACAAATTAGCAAAGGGCTGATTTCCCTAATCTTTTAAGAACTAAAAGAAGTCAGTGAAAAAAATAAACTACCCAGTAGAAAAATGAAAAACAAAAAGGGGAAATGATCTTAACAAAGAGCTCACAGAAAGGGAATGCAGACTGTTTCTAAACGTAAGAAAATATGCTCCTCGCAACAAAAACATGATAAATAGCAATTAAAACAAAGATCAAGAAATGTCATTACACTGTGTTGCCAGAGGAGAGGCAACAAGCCTTCTCTGCATTGCTGGGGGATGAGCTAAAATGTTGCAAACTCGTGAGGGCCATCTGTCAACGCCAAAAACACTTCCTAACACATGGGCCCAGCAGCTACTCTGCAGATGTGAGATGACTTACCAACATAGTTATTTAGTGCAACACTGTTTCTAAAAACAAGAGGGTCAGCAAACTAAATTCCACCAATAGGGAAACTGTGAGTTTCCTTTCAACAATGTCTTGGAGATCATTTCCATTAATACACGTGGCGGTGCAGGGCTAGTTTCCCTCATTTCTCTTCAGAACTGACTTCTTATTGCATATGAATCAGCATGTCCAGTCTATGCCCCTCACTCCCATACATTCTTTTTATTATTATTATTTAAAAGCTGTATACTGCACCACTTGTGAAAAAGGGGGAGAAAAAGCACATTTGTACATACTTACTTGCAGATGCATATGATATCTTTGTAAGGAATCGCAAGAAATTGATAGCCGTGGTTGCCCCACAGGAGAAGCCCTTGATGAATAGGGTGAGAGGAAGGCAGAGGGTATCTATCTTGAAATTCATGAATGTTGAACCCTGTGAATTGATTACCTATTATAATGAATCAATTTTTAAATAAAACAAAACCCCAGAGTGAGTAGCCTTTAGACCTCAATGTACAAAGTTCTAAGCCCCTTAAATTGTAATAACCCATGGGCATAATAGTTTCTCCTCAGGAAAAGATCTTGAAGAGTGTGTGTTAAAAAAAAGTCCCATTTCTCTGGGTTATTTCTTATTTTGCACTTGAACAAAACTGCTAGAGAAGTAGCATCCTCTTAAATGCCTCAGCCATTCTCTCTGCAATGCTTTTCCTTTTCAGTGGTCCTGGCAGTGTGATGTACCCTGACAGCCCATCTTCGTTCCCCACAGTCGTGTGCATATATCTAAACAAGGCCTTCCCTCCTAAACTAACCTGAGACTCTTACATCCCATTTGGTCTAAAGATCTGGTACACCTATAGTGAGATGCCTTTTTATTTACCAATGAGGATCAAACGCACTAAGTAGTTAACTAACATGAAAACAAAACACCAAGGTAAGTTATTGAGCTGGGTGGGAAAACATGAGACAATTAATTGCTTGTTGAAACACTCTACCCTTTCTTAGCAGCACTGAGAGACCCATTTTGATTAGAAAGTGGAAATCAGAAACATGAAAGAGATTTCAATTTGTTAGGTATCCCCATCTCCACTATTTTATATAGCTGTTTTCCATCTTGTTTGAAAAACAGGATAAACAATCCCCAGATAATTCTCCACATGGTAAGTAATGGCCAATATTATGTGGTATTTACTGAAGTTCCAGGAAGAAGAATTTTGCGTGGACTACACCATCCCCAAACTATCATTAAAATTGGGACACTCCAATGCAGTTCATTTCCTGGCATAGAAACAAACAAACAAACAGAAACTAAGACAATGCCGCCTAGCTATCCCATTCCTAGATTTTACCCAAGTAAAATGAAAGCTATGTTCACACAAAAATGCATATGCAAATATTTCTGGCAGTTTTATTCATAATCACCCAAATGTCTTCTACAGGTAAATGAATAAACGAACTGTGATACATTCATGCAAGGGTGGATAACTTGGCAATCAAAATGAATTAGCTATTAACACACAACTTGAATGACTCTGTACCAAACGCACTATGCTAATGATAAAGCCAGATTCAAATGCTACATAAGACATAACCGTATTTATGCCACTTATGTGACATTCTAGAAAAGCAAACTACAGGAACTGAAAACAGAGGCTACAAAGAAACATGAGGGAATTTGGGGGGATCAGATCTGTTCCGTATCTTGAACTGTGGGGTGGCCACAGTCTCAAGGAACTCAACAGTGAAAAGAGTCATCTACTGTTTGTAACTATACCTGTTTTTTAAAAATGCAGAAATTATCATGTGTAGAAGGAAATAGTTACATTATTTTCTGGACAATAGAGTCATATTCTAAAATTGATTAATGTTTAAGAAAATCTACAAAAGTCAGTTCACTAGCAATGAAATTGTAAAATAACAACATACCAATTTACATGGCTTACGTACACGTGCTGCCAATACGGAGAAATCATACCACCATTCGGCAATTTTTTTGGCATGCCTACTATGTGCCCGACGCTGTTTTAGGCACTTAGACATGGCAGGGAACACGACAGGTGAAGCCCACGCTCTGGGGGCTTATATTTTAGTATCACACTCTAAAGCAACGTGGTTCTGCCACATTGGTTCTTTAGAAGGAGCCAACACAGCTGCTTCCTTCTAAGTATGGCATAGTATACAGGTGCCAATGCCAAGTAAAATGGGCTGACAGAAAGCAAGGTTACTGTCCAATGGTGTGATGTCAAACTTCAGGATCTGAAGCTTCTAGCTCTGAAACTTTCTTGACAGCCTGGAAGAGAAACCAGAGCCACTGAATAAAAGTTCAGAAGAAAGAGATAAATACTATTCATAAAAAGTAAACATTAATAAAACTAAGTATATGTGGAGTCTTCAGCAGCAGAGTATTAAACTATAATCCTGGTGTGCTGCACGCATGGTTTCAGGAGTTAGACAGTACATATCAGCAAAAGCATGTTAACAGAGACTATCTGCTTTCAAATTTCAATATGGATGGAGCATCCCTAGTCCGAAAATCTGAAATCTGAAACGTTCCAAAGTCCAAAGCTTTCTGGGCGCTGACATGACATTCAAAGACCCTCACTGAGCATTTCAGATTCTGGATTTTTGGATTAGGGATGCTCAACCATGAAGTATCTACAAATACTCCAAATCTGAAAAAATTCCAAAATCCAAAACACTTCTAGTCCCAAGCATTTAGGATAAAGGATAATCAAGATATAACATTAAAACTTGTAGGTTTACAAAGTTGACATTGGTTTGGAACTATTGGCATAAGTGCATGTAAAGACTCCAGACTATAAACCAAATATTCAGGAGGGCTCCAATTACAAAGGAGCCTGGAGTTGGCATAATTATAGACCAAAGTAATGACTGTGGAACACAGGGAGTCTGCCAAAGAAAATGTTCTGTAGAGCCAGCCCACACTTACATAATGAACAACCCAAAAAGCCATCAGATAGAAATCCCAGTCAGAGTGAAATCATGTATGAATGATAAATAATAGTGCAGTGTTCAAATCCCAGCCAGGACACAGGCAAACTTCAGAGTAAGAGGACAACAGATGAGTCTAGCAGCAAATAAGGCTGATGGCCTAAATGGCCCTTGTTAAAAAGCAAGAGCATGGCTGGGTGGGGTGGCTCGCACCGTAATCCCAACCCACTTTGAGAGGCTAGGATGGGAGGATCACCTGAAACCAGAGGTTTGTGGCTGCAGTGAGCTATGATTGTGCCACTGTGCTCCAACCTGTGTAACAGCGCAAGACCCCATCTCTAAAATAAGTAAAGAAAGAGCGAGCTCAGGCCGGGCACGGTGGCTCATGCCTGTAATCCCAGCACTTTGGGAGGCTGTGCAGGTGAATCACCTGAGGTCAGGAGTTCAAGACCAGCTTGGCCAACCTGGTAAAACCCTGTCTCTACTAAAAATACAAAAATTAGCCAGGCGTGGTGGAGGGCACCTGTAATCCCAGCTACTTGGGAGGCTGAGGCAGGAGACGTGCTTGAACCTGGGAGGCGGAGGTTGCAGTGAGCTGAGACATTGCACTCCAGCCTGGGTGACAAGAGCGAAACTCTGCCTCAGAAAAAAGAAAGAAAGAAAGAAAGAAAGAACTCAGCAAAAGAGCACTGTAGGGCAGATCATGTGCTAATTAAGCAGTACAGCAGGGTATCTGCTTCAGGTTGATCCAGGGTGGGCTCTGGGGGACAGGTCACGTAAGGCTGCCCTATGAAACTACTGTGAGAGGCAGAGAATGTCATGTGGTTAATTCTGGGCATTGTTCACAGGACAGTAGAGTAGAAGGGGCAGAAGACAGTCTTTTGTATTAGCTGTATTTTCTTAGCAAGTAAAAATATGTATTTTCAATGTACAAAATTTTTTTTTAAAATCTGAAACATACAAACTATCACGACTGTATTTTTTTTAATTAGAAAAAGTGTATTTTTTTTCCTGATGAAGACAAGATTTCTGCCCACCAGCTCCTCATTTTCCACGGTCAAGACTTCTGCTCCTTTCCCAAAGATGAAGATTTGGGTTTTAGAGAAATTGTCTTAAATAATTCTTTCTGATAAAACAAAGGAAGAGCTAATTTTGGGCTGATATCACGCCTGGTATGTGACAGTAAAACCATAAACGTAAATAAGATACTGTCATGGGGGATGGTAGTGAGGATGAAGGGAACTCAGCCATCACTGGAAAGCATGTGAGCCAATGCTACCTGCCACCAGAGCCCTCCCACCAGACCAGAGCACACAGGGCAGGTGTGACCCTCATGGTTACCCAGAGGTAAATTCTGTCTGAGCATCAGTAATCCAGGGTCAGGACAGCTTGACAAAGCCCAGATTCCTACCAGGAGCAAAAGGACCACAATCTCATGTTGCCCTTCCTAGCTCAAGTTTCCAGGACAAGTAAGTAGGACAACAGTGAAGGTCTCCAGAGCCCACCAGCTTTTGCTGAGACTAGTCCAAGAACCCCAGCTGAGTATATTCTCAAGGAGGAAAGTGGCAGAAACTATCCAAGGATAGTCAGTAAACTGGTGGGTTTGTACCTTTTTGGTTTCAGTGCTCCAGCAAATAAATGCAAAATATTTAAAGCCTTATTCTATGCACTGCATTTTTTTCCCCCCCGAGATAGAAGCTGGAGTGCAGTGGCATGATCTTGGCTCACTGTAACCTTTGCCTCCCAGATTCAAATGATTCTCCTGCTTCAGCCTCCTGAGTAGCTGAGTTTACAGGTGCCGGCCAATACACTCAGCTAATTTTTGTATTTTTAGTAGAGATGGGGTTTCATCATATTGGCCAGGCTGGTCTCGAACTCCTGACCTCAGGTGATCCACCTGCCTCAGCCTCCTAAAGTACTGGGATTACAAGCATGAGCCACCATGCCTGGCCCTAGGCACTGCATTATATCTGAAAGCAAAGAGAGCCTATAAGTTTTGACCTAAGACCAAATTAAATGGGTTGGCATGAAAAAGCTTCAACCTTATTGGCTTCGGACTTTACAAGAGAACCACTGGGCCCAGACCTGTGAAGACACCTCAGCAGCCTCTTTGGGATGTGAGCAAGAGTCAGGGAAGGCAGGGAGGAAATGCATATTCTCACTTAAAGTAGAACAGCTCTGCTTTTATCTGTTTATAAAATAAAGCATTTTAATATGTATTATTAAAATTGACTTATTAGAATTTTATGTAAGACTTTATTTAATAAAATGGTTTCATTGCTTTTTTGGAAAATCTTTATCCTAAACAATGTTCATTTGATTGACCTATTTATGAGGAAACAACCATTTGTAACTTACCAGATGAAAGGTAAAATGTATTTTCTATCACCTTAGGAAAGGCACTGTTTCTCTGAGCCTGAATTTTTTTCTGCCAACAAGTGACAGCGCAAGCTCTCCATTACAGACGGTAAAAAGCCCAGGCAGTCTTCTTCATGACTGCTCACCATATAAACATGTCCATAAAGTGTTCTGTGTGGACAAGTTAGAGGACAATAAGAAGTATTTTACAAAAATTTCATCTTTACATATTTGTGTTTGTATGAAAAATACGCAGAAGGACATACTCTTTTTTCTTTTTATTCGTGGTAATAAATTTAAGTTTTACCATTTTATAATTTAAAAATGCAAACATGGAGTGGGGGATGGCGGTTGGGAGGCTGAGACCAGATTGCTTGGGCCGACAGGTTTGAGACCAGCCTGGGCAGCATGCGGAAATCCCGTTTCTACAAATAAAAAATTAGCCGAGCGTGGTGGTACGTGCCTGTAATCCCAGCTACTCGGGAGGCTGAGGCAGGAGAATCGCCTAAGCCTGGGAGATGGAGGCTGCAGTGAGCCGAAATCGCACTATACCACTGCACTCCAGTCTTGGGTGACACAGCAAGGCTCTGTCTCAAAAAAAAAAAAAAAAAAAAAGCAAGCAAATATATGTAAAAAGAGGAAGTGCAGCTTCCTAAAATAAAAAAGGATGAGGATCTGAGGTCAACTGACCTCTCCCTGAGCTCTGGACAGGCAAACAGGCAAGGTTTCCCTCTGAGCTTTGGCCCTAGCGGCTTCTGGTGCAGGAGCCCCTGCCCACAGATGACGTTGGACCACGCTCTTCCGAGGAGTCGGGCCCATGTGCTCTCGGGGAGGGGACGCAGGTCAGCCCACCTGGCCGATGGCTAACAAGTTAGTCTGTTTCTGAACGGAAGCCGAAACCTAGAAAAGTAACTAGGTTAGCGTCGGGGTGTAGCCACATGCAGTAAAAGCGCTGTGTGTCTGTATAACGACGACCTGATTGATGAAAAAAGGAACGTATTAAACAGGGAGCGTTAGGGTGCCACAAACTCCAGTGCAGCTGAAATGAAAGTAGAAAGCAAATGGCAAACTGGCATCCCCTTCCAGCTTTTCGGGACCCTGCCCTGCTAATGGTCAGCCCCGAACAAGAGCGGAAGAGAGGACTGGAGAGGAGGGAAAGGAGTGAGGAGCTAGGGCGCCAGAGGCGTGGAAGGACGGGGACAAAGGGGCGGCAAGGACAGCGGCAGCCACGACTTCCCAGGACAGGGGACAGCTGGGGCCGGCAGAAAGGAAGATCGGCGTTAAATGGATTGGAAACCTAGTCTAGACAGAACAACGAGGCTCTACTGACTCCGGGTGGGGCCCCAAACAGGGAGCTGGGCCGCAAGGCAGGGGGACGGTGAAGCTCCGTGCAGCGCCCACCTGCCTGCAGCACCCACCTGCCTGCAGCACCCACCAGCCTGCGCTGTGCCGCACATGGTACCCGCAACTCCAGCTGGGCAGTGTGTGGTGGAGACGAGATCCTCGCAGAGAGACTAAGCGGCCATAGCAGGGGGAAGGGTTGCTCACATAACCCTATGTCGTTCACACTACGAGGTTAACCGCCGGGAGATCTGCCTGCAGTCAGACACAAACCCGTGCTAGGAAAACGCTGCCCAGCGACTTCAATGTGGCTGACTTCAGAGAGTGCCGCTGACCCTGGTGCCTCGGCCCCGCCCGGGGGTCCGGCAGCAGCACAGATTGCGCAGGAGGCGCGCTGCAGTTCCCAGGCCGGTTCCATCCGGCTCACAGACACTGCGCACAAAGCATCTCCGTGCCCTGCCATTCACCTTTAGACATACAGAGCTGCATTCCACTTTTCTAATGTTAAAACCCAGCACCAAAACGAACACGCAGTGTTACGTGTGTTACCTCTGCGCATGCGCCGGGCATCCCCGAACCTGATGACCGTGCAGTGGGGACCCCAGGCTTAAGTGCTTTCGTTTTCCCCGGAAGCTACGTGTCTTCAGTCTACATATTGTTACTTGGAAAATAAAGCTTCCTCCTTTTTCCTTCCTCTCGCGGGCATTTGTTAACAGCAGAGGTGTAGACTCCTAGATGACGTAAGGGAGGGGCCCTGCACTGCGGACTAGGCAGAGGAAAAGCCCACCACCCTGGCTGAGCTTGATCTAGCAAGCAGCTTGCAGGGGTTGAAGGGTGTGCAAGACAGGCTGAGACCTGTCCAGTATTGAAACACCCCCGTGGTGGTCAAGCAGGCTTTACCAATGCTCAGGCCCAGGCCCGTACAAGATCTGCGGCAACAAACACCAAGTGGAGAGCTACATGAACACTTTTTATCCCATCCCAGTTTTCGGACAATTCTGAAAATGCTTCTTATGCATTATATAAGAGTATAGGTTATGATTTAGCAGACAAGCTTTTTCAGGAGTATTAGGCTATTTGCGGAAAAGAGACCTACTTAAAGTTTAGATGATGATATTCCAAAAAGGTTCATACCTCCCAAAATTATCTTAAGATCTCTCCTAGCTCAAAGATCTAAATTTTTATACCCTGAGTCCTTATAACATTCACTATAACTGATTATTTACTAAGGATCCAGCAGGATAAAGTAGAATACTTAAGCTTTTAAAAAAAAAACAAAAAAAAAACACCATTTTAGCTTTGCAATTTTTGTTCATAATAATGAGCTGTTATGTATAGGGTTTCTCCTTTTTGTTTTTAACAAGAAATAATAGGCAGGCCAATTCAAGGCAGTACGGAGGTCCTTAAGGTAACAGTAGTCGGTCCATAGTAAATAAATTTCTTCTCATTGTAACCTAGCTATGCTGGGGGAGTAAATCTCTTATTTATGTTTTTCACAACCATAATATTTAACACACTGTCATTTTCATGAGTTCATGTGCCAGGATTTAAGAATGTAAAACATTCTGAATTTATAAAAACAAATGAATTATATTTACACTACAGAAAGATTTACTGCAGGATTTTTCTCATCAGTAAGCTCCCCTACGGTGTTTCAAGACATAAAGTAACTTACAATGCATTTGAGTCCAACTTTTTGATCAAGAACACATCTACTGCACTGAACAAAGGAGTATGCAGCAATACCAAAACTGCCCTCGGCTCTCAGGGCCAAAAGCACTGTCACCTCTGTATGTTCTCCTTGGTCACTGACCCTCCTTCCTCCAAGTAGACAGTGGGCATATATTTGACAAGCACTCATTATGCCATTTGGAGGGTGTACTAACAACGTGACTAGCATTGTGGCAGACAAAGGACAGTTCTAAGGGCGAACAGACCTCAGAGTGTGGAAAAAACATGACAATGCTACCACCTACTACTGCGGCCCCCACTAGGTGTTGGAAGCTAGAATAAGTGTCTTAAAACACTATCTCATTTAATTTTTAAAACACAGCCTTTGAGTAGGTATCATCTCCATCCTACAAATGAGAATTAAGACCTGGAGAAGGCACACTGAATCCTGGATTTAGGAATAAAAAGGTCAAATATTTGCTCTTATCAGTGCCGCTGGCATGTCTCTGAATTCCCTGGGTCTCAGTCTTCTGAACCACAAAATGAGGAAAACGTCACCTCTTAAGAGTATATGGAAGGATTAAAGCACTCTGTGAGATGGAAAAGGCTATCCTAGTCTGCCTAATAATAAAACAGTATCAGTTAGGTGTTTCCATGGGAAATTTAATCTTTCACTGGAAGTATGGAATTAGGGAATTTTTAACACATTTCTGATCATCTCATACCACACATGGGTCTTTGGAAACAGAAGTCAAGTTTTTAGGCCAGGTGTGGTGGCTCATGCCTGTAATCCCAACACTTTGTCAGGCCAAGGCAGGAGGATTGCTTGAGGCCAAGAGTTTGAGACCAACCTGGGCAACAGAGCATTTCATCTCTATTTTAATAAAATACTTTAAAAGAAGTTTTCTACCGAAGGGGAAGGATGCTTAGGGAGAAGATGTCTTGAAAGCAAGGCTGCAATCTTGGAGAAAGGGTCTATGTTTACACTGAGGCACAGGAACTGGGATGAAGGCCCTGGGAAATCAAATCCTGGACACTTTTCTATTATATTCTATTCTTGAATCAGAGAGAAAACCACATTTCTAGGAATTCTGGGATCTCTACTCTCAATTTATTTGAATCATGATCTTAAGAATGACTATCCTAAAGCAAATACAAGTAATGGAGGGTCCAATGTATAGCTCTGGGGATGTCAAAACAGGAATAAATCTTACCAACATCTGTCTAGAAGTGATAACTAGAATAGTATTTATAATTACAAAGCAAAACCCATAATGTGCCTATAATACCATAGTTTCACCTTTCTGATCAATGCATTTATAAAACCTATCAGTCTTATGCATTTCGTTTAAATGTTTTAAGGCCTCAACTCATCATTTAATAAACAGTTTTTGAGCACCTATTAGGTGGCAAGTACTGCCAGGCCCAGGAATACAAAGATACCCAAAATCACATACTTGAACTGAGTGGACTAATAGAACAAATTCACTACAACAGAAGGTAATCAGTGCTTGATAGAGGTACATACAAAATGTGTTTGTAAACTATCGCCAGTTACTACTAAATTATAGAAAACATTCGCCTGTTACTCTGTTCACTTTGTTTCTTTGCTGTGTAGAAGTTTTTTAGCTTGTTGTGGTCCCATTGGTCCATTTTTGCTTTCGCTGCCTGTCCTTTTAAGGTATTGCTCAAGAAATCTTTGCCCAGACCAATGTCCTGGAGCATTTCCCCAGTGTATTCTCTTAGTAGCTTTGTAGTTTCAGATCTTAGATTTAAGTAGTCCATTTGGATTTTCATTCCCATGTTCTTCTGTCTTTTCCTGACAATTAGACTTGACATTCTGTTATCCCATCATAATCTCACTTTGTTACTCTTTTTCTAATTCTGCTTATAAGAAATTTTCTAAAATTTAAATATTAAAATTAGGAATTATTATAAAGCTATGTGTGACAAGAGTTGCTGCTGTAACAGAAATTGAAGCACACATTTCTAAACAACTCGTGTCAAAAAAACCATAATGGAAATTAGAAGATATTTTAAGTTGTACAATAGTAGAAAATACTATCAAATCTAATCTTGTGGGACACAATTTTCAGACATGGCAGTGGAACATTCTCTTGGGGTCTTCTGACATCCCCCACAGTGCATGAGGTTACTAAACCATGAAACTTCATCAGGGTCCTTTGGAGCAGTGTCTTCTCCCAGAATCTAGGTGGAGTGATCCTACTTCCAGTCTCCTCTCCAGCAGGACCTGGGTAGGGTTATGAGGGTTTGCTTTACAATAATTCACTCACCTATTAAAAACAAAGAAAGTATGGTACAAAGTACTACTTTAGAGTAGTACTTAGTTGGAAATGTCTGCATTTTTTAAAAGGGGGCTACAATTCAATATGCTAAACAGCCAACTTACAAAGTAAAAAAAAAAAAAAAAAAAGACCAGAATAAACCCTAAGAAAACAGAAATATTTTGGAAAGATAGTCAACCTAAGTCACATTAAAAAATTGGTGTTGCTGTCAGATTAGATGAGGATGAGCAACTATAAACACCTGGTCAATCAAGTAAAAGAAATGGTCTACAGGACTCAGATTACACCCCAAATGTCTGCAATTTCTTGTTCACTAGGTTTACACTGTCTATTCCTCATGCCTGAAACCAACAGTGCATGGTGGGCACTTAGTTTAACACTTGATTTTCAAACTAGATTCTAACACTTCACTTTCAAAACTAGATTCTAACACTTAGTTTTCAAAACTAGATTCTAACAGTTTTCAAAACTAGCTTCAATGAAGCTCCAGAAGGGCCTCCAGCTTCTCCCTTTCCCCAAAAATGTCTCTACCCTACTTTATGCCCCTTCAAACACCACAGATGCTCTTATTCAAGCACTTGATCATCTTTTGAATCATCTTTCATTTTATATACTTGCCTATCTCTACTAACCTGTAACTCTCAGGAGATCAACAGACATTGGCTGAATGAAGCTGACTGATTAAATAATATAAAAAAGAATGGGACTGATGAAAATGTTGTGATATGAAAAGGTATCCAAGATAAAGGTACATTATTAAGGAAATGAATAAGTTGCGTGTGTGTGCACACATGTGTCTGGAACAGTACACAACCATCAGTTGATATGTCTAAGGGCAGGACAGGGGATCTGGAGGAGTAAAGAGACTTGATTTTTCTTTGTACCTCCTTCTATAGCATGTTAAGTTTTGTTTTTTTTTTTTTTTTTTTTGAGACAGAGTCTTGCTCTGTTGCCCAGGCTGGAGTGCAGTGGTGTGATCTTGGCTTACTGCAACCTCCGCCTCCTGGATTCAAGTGATTCTCATACCTCACCCTCCCAAGTAGCTGGGATTACAGGTGTGAACCACACCTGGCTAATTTTTGTATTTTTAGTAGAAACGGGGTTTCACCATATTGGCCAGGCTGGTCTCAAACTCCTGGGCTCAAGTGATCTGCCTGCTTCAGCCTTCCAAAGTGCTGCAATTACAGGTGTGAGCCACCACACCCAGCCGGGATGTTACAGTTTTAACATGTCATGTATTACGTTTATATTTTTTAAATGCTTCAACTGTCTGTTTTTTGTTGTTTTTTTTTTTGAGATGGACTTCCACTCTTGTTGCCCAGGCTGGAGTGCAATGGTGCAATCTCGGCTCACCACAACCTCCGCCTCCCCATTCAAGCGATTCTCCACCTTAGCCTCCCAAGTAGCTGGGATTACGGGCATGCGCCACCATACCCAGCTAATTTTGTATTTTTAGGAAAGACAGGGTTTCTACATGTTGGGCAGGCTGGTTTTGAACTCCCAACCTCAGGTGATCCACCTGCCTTGGCCTCCCAAACTGCTGGGATTACAGGCGTGAACCACTGTACCCAGCCTAATTTTTTAAAAATCATTTTCTCAATGAGCATTTGTTCTTAAAAAAAAAAAGAAAGAAAGTCCATTTTAAACCCAAGTATAACTTAGGTTTCTCTGGTGTCCACAGAATCAAGCCATTTTCAAACGCTTCCACAACTAAGATAACGAAAAGCACAGTAACAGAATCAGTATATATTCAAAGTAGAAGTCATATCAGTCTTTTTTCATTAAAATATCACAATGTTATTCAGAGCACTCCCAGGAAATGAATAACAACATTTCTATATTACAGATTCCTATATTTTGCATAAAAATGGCCACTCCCAGGAAGGCAGAATAATAGTGTTCAATGGACATGCTTTGAACTGGAACTGATCTGAGTTGGCATCCACACTCTGTCATTAGTTGGGTGGTGAAGTTCTTCAATTTATCTAGCTGGGTTATGAAATTTTTCAACATGTCTAAGCCTTCATTTCCTCATTAGAAAAACGAGAGTGATACTGCCAGGCTGTCAAACCCTACCCCAGAACTTCTGCTGGAACTTTATAAGCCTGCTTTATGTGCTTACACTGACCAACACGTTTCACTTCAAAGACAATCACTTACCACCTCAAGCCTGGGACAGTACTGCTTAGGATCAGGCTAAAGTGGGTGGCAGCCACCTCAAGCAACCCATGACAATTGTAGGCACAGTGCTCTGGCAGGCCCTAGATAGGTCAAATCTTTGGTAACCGAATCTTTACTGTCACATTGAGATGCAGAGAGAAAACAGAAAATGTGTATGCTATCACCTCCACTTGCAGCCAGCTGGGGGTGAGGAGGGTAGGAGAGAGGGCCGCTTCTCCCATAACCATAGTGCAAACTAGACGTGACATAGGCACTGTTTGCAGTCAATGAGGCCTCCCTGAGGAACAGGCAGCAAGGGTCCTGCTATATGGGGCTTGGAAAGCAGCCATGACAGTGCTAGCTGCCTACTCCACCTACCCTGAATCACAGATCATGAAGTCTACCGCATGAGTCATGGGCACACGTGTCAGAGATTTTTGTCAATTGACTAATTAGTTTAATAACTTTCTCTTCTCTGTTTGCCTCTAAAAAATACAGCAACCATCTATTTACAAGTTATACTGGTTTTTCTTTTACATTCACCATATAAGGTTTCCTTTTAAAATGCATGTAAGTGCAAAAAGTGACTGAAGGTTGAGAGAAGCTGCCTTAAGCCATCAACTGCAGATTCTGTTCCTGATACTTGTACCAGGAGATATACTCTACCGGGACAGAGCTGACTCCGTCTTAAACTTTGCCACCCACCAGGAAGTGGTCCTGGCTGCGTATGACTTCTGCTGGGGCAACTTTACCATTCCATTGCTTGCCTCTTTTCTAATGTTCTTTTCATTACCTTTTCTAATGTACTTTTCATTAATCATACTTTAAACCACAGAAAATATCTCAGCATCCCAGCTGGAGTAATATTTCTGAAGAGAATGTGCTAACTTGTTGATGAAATAATGAATACTAAAGTTAAATGCATATAGTTTCCTGTCACTGCCCTCCCATTCTTATCTTGAAACATTTCCAAGCTCCAGAAAAGTTCCGAGAATATAAAGCAGTGGAGAAATCGGAACCCTCATACAGTGCTGGTAGACTATGAAGTGGTGCAGACATTTTGGAAAATAATTGGGCAGCTCTTCAAAAAGTTCAAGTAGCTGAGGAAAATCTACTCCTAGGTACATACCCAAGAGAAATGAAAACATACTCTCACATAAAAACTGTGGCTCACACCTGTAATCCCAGTACTTTGGGAGGGGAGAGGTGGGCAGATTGCAACATCAGGAGATCAAGACAATCATGGCCAACATGGTAAAACCTGTCTCTACTAAAATACAAAAAATTAGCCGAGCGTGGTGGTGTGCGCCTGTAGTCCCAGCTACTCAGGAAGCTGAGGCAGGGAAATCACTTAAACCCGGGAGGCAGAGGCTGCAGTGAGCCAAGATAACACCACTGCACTCCAGTCTGGCAACAGAGCAAGACTCCGTCTCAAAAAAAAAAAAGAACTTGTACTAGAAAGTTCATAACATTATTAATAGCAAAAATGTAGAAATAATTCCAATGTTCATCAAGAGATGAATGGTTAAACAAAATATGATCTATCTATACAATGGAATATTATTCAACCATAAAAGGAATGAGAAACTGACACATGCTGTGACAAGCATGAACACTGAACATACCTCGAAGTAAAAGAAGCCTGTCAGTCAAAAGGGCCACATATTGTAAAATTTCATTTACAGGAAACGTCAAGAATAGGCAACTCCAGAGACAAAGTCGATTTGTGATTGCCAGGGGTCAAGAAGGAGAGGGAATGAGGATTGACAGCTAATGGGTTCAGGGTTTCTTTTTGGGGTGATGAAAATGTTCTAAAATTAGATCGTGGTGATGGATGTGCAACTCTGCAAATACACTAAAAAACTACTGAACTGTACACTTTTAAAGGGTAAATTTTTTATTTTACCTCTATAAAGCTGTTATTTTTTAAAAAGAATACAAAATAGACCCATGTAGCTTTTAACTTCATTCAGCAACTGTTAATATGTTGCCACATTCACTTTCTTTCTTCCATACACACACGTGCATGAATATATGTGCACACACAGTTTATGGCTGGACACTTTGATCCTAAATACTCCAGCATGTGGAATATTCTCCTACAGAACTAAAATATAAATATTACACTGGAGAAATTCAACACTAATACACAACAATTATAGTCCATATTAGAATTTATATTTTATCAGAAATTAAGCATTCTATTTGGTTCTTATGTCCTTTTAGTCTTTTAGTCTAAAAAAATTATCTCGCCTTTTTTTTTTTTGACATTGATCCAGGCTACTTGTTTCACAGAATGTCCCTCTACTTGGATATGCCTGATTATTTCCTTATTAACTGACTGGATTAAACATTTTTGGCAGGAATACGACATAGGTGAGTTGTGACACTCTCAGTTGATCAGGCCAAGGGGTGTCGAATGTTAGTCTCAATAGTTGTGATGGTAAAGTGGTGTTCATTGTTGTGCTTGGTTAGAGTGTGACTCCATTATAAAGGTAGTTTTTTTCCCTTTTTTTTTTTTGAGATGGGATCTCGCTCTGTCAACCAGGCCGGAGTGCAGTGGCGCAAGCTCGGCTCACTGCAGCCTCTGCCTCCCAGGTTCCGGCGATTTTCCTGCCTCAGCCTCCCGGGTAGCCGGGATTACACACGTCCACCACCACACCCAGCTAATTTTTGTATTTTTAGTAGAGAAGGGTTTTGCCATGTTGGCCAGGCTGGTCTCGAACTCCTGACCTCAGGTGATCTGCCCGCCTTGGCCTCCCAAAGTGCTAGGAATACAGGTGTGAGCCACCGCGCCCGGCCTGCTTTTCCCCTTTGTAATTAACCATCAAGAGAATGACTATTTGAGTTTGCGTAAATACCAGGCTTCCCTAGTTGTCTTTTGCCCAAAAGTTTTAGCATTATTCAAGACTTTTGTCTGGTATTCTGTCCCTTCTGATATTACTTTGCATTAATATGACCAACCACTATTAATTTTATTAGAAAGAGTGTTGGAGCTAGCTGTGATTTCAACCCTAGCTGCACATGTATCACCGGTGTAGCTGGGAGTGGAACCCGAACAACCATATTTTAAAATTCCCCAGGGGACTGATTCTGATGTAAAGAGTTGAGATTCCCCGAGTTAGAGGAACCTTACAACACCCTCATTTGCAAATAAGAACACTTTGGCCCAGGGAGGTTAAATGACTGACTGGCCAATGTCACAAAACTTGTTAATGGCATAGTCAAGATTTTACTTTAACAGAAAAAGGAGTAACTGTCACAGTGTTTTGTTAAAAGTGATTGCCACCTAATATATGCTGCCGCCAGACGTACATATTTCTGCTTCCAAGGTTAGCTTTAGCTTTCATTCATCAGACCTTCATTAGGAGAGAAGGAAGGGGAGTGTGGGCGTCAACTCTGCCCTCAGCGCTCAAGGCGGCAGCTCAAGCCTGAGGGCCCAATGCCCACTGCTGGGTGTGCAAGGGGCCAGACCGGGAGAGCCGCAGCCCCGAGGCCGGACGCCTGCCCCGCACGTCCCGCAGATGCGGCGGCGGCGGCGCCTCCCCTGGGGCACCTGGCAGGGCAAACGGCCCGCGCGGGAACCACCTGCCAGGGACGCACCCACCTGGCAGAGACACACCTGGCGGCACAGCCCTGCCCCGCCCAGGGACGCGGGTCGTGCGCAGGGCGATAGAGACAGTGGAACCTGCAGACCCGCCCAACCCCACCTCCACCCCTACCCCACTCCCAGCCCCCACTTACCCCGGCGTGATAAACTTTATTCGCTCTTTTAATCTTGATGTCCAGGGCCGTCCCCATCTTCAATTCTCCGCAGGAGCCGCAACTTCCGGCAGCGCGTGACCCCGAGGGGAACGAGGAGCGCCCCGTCCCCCCGTCCGGGCCCCGCCCCTTCCCTCTCTACAGACAGCGGCTCACGTGACCTCGCGCCTGTGTCGCACACACTCCTCTGCTCAGAAAGACTAACGCCCCACGCCTTCCTCCTTCCGGCGCAGGAGCGGGCCTGAGCGCGGGCAGAAAGGCTGTCACCCTTCGCCCCGCCCCCTCCAGGCCTGAAAGGCGGGATCAGACTAGCCCCACCTTTTCCGTAGAGACAGTCTTACGCCGGAAATGCTCTTTTTCTGTCTGGGTTAGCGAAGGGAGGGAGGAACTCTCGGCTTTCCCGGCGTGCCCCGCAGCCGTGGAGGGGGCCGAGGCCTTCTCCCCGGGCGCAGCCAGCCCTGGAAGGACGAAGCTCCCGTCAGGCTGTGGGGGCGCAGAGGGGTCGCACTATGGAGTTGTCTTTCAGGAGGTTATAACTTGGGAATGCCTGTCCTCCTCAAATGTTCTTAATCTCCTCAACTCTAGCCCCTCCCCTACTTTCTCCCTAGGGTTCTGAGGAGCCAGCGCCCCCTTGTCCGTCCGCGGCCAGGCGCCGCTCCCTGCCCTTCCCGCGAGAACGGTCCCGGTCACCCTCAGGGGCGCGGCCGCTGCGCTCTCGGCCAGCAAAGCGCTGATTGGCGGGCGGCTCGGCTGCCCCGCCCCCGCCTGCGTCCCCGCGCCCGCCGGCCCCGGGCCAAGGTCTCGGGAAGCGCCGGGTTACCTCGCTCCGCTCCGAGCCGCGGCGCTGGGTCACCCGCCAGCCCGGCTCCGAGGGCCACGAGGGATTGTGGGTGTTCCCCAAGCGCGTGTCCTGGAACCGGGTGTTAAATATTCAGATTCCTGCATCCCGCGCCAAAGCGTGGAAAGGCAGGCCCACCGATTCTGGGGCTCGGAGATTGGTTGCAAATGAAAGACCGGAAGTTGAAGTGAAGCTGCCTATTCTTTTTATTCCCAGCAACAGCTGACCCCAGATATAGTTTGTGGGGCTGGGGGGCGTTACTGCCTTCAGGCAGGGCCGGCAGTGCACTGTTAACATACTTCGTTTACTGAGTTAAAATCTCTGGTAGATGTTCTAAATGAGGATTTTGCCAATAAGCAGAAGGTCAAATTTCATTTTGGCAAATGATTTAATTAAATAATGCGGCGAAAAGTGCTTTTTGTTTAAATTCTTTGCTTTTTGTGTAAATTCTTTGCTTTTTGTGTAAATTCTTTGATTCTGATAATTGTTTTTAAAAGTGCATTACTTTTGGGATGACATCAGAAATTCTCTGTAAAACTACTGCAAGAATTAGTATCACGAATCCCTCCCTCTTGAGAATTTAAAGGGTTTTACAGGCCAGCAGTGATGGTGCTTCAGCTACAATTGCTTTTGAAGGTTAATAAATGGTATTTTCAAATACTCAGGTCTTGGTTTGCAGCTCATTTCTGCCCCTCGGGGCTTTGGTCTCTGTCTTGAATGTTTTACTGGCAACTCAAACTCAGCGATTTTAGAACAATCCATTAGGGACTTGAAAATCAGTCTAGTCTATTTGAATTCAAGAAGTGGATCCCTTTCCACTAAATTCACCCACCATTTTCAAATGGCAAAAAAAGCAATCTCAGTAGACACTGCAGAAAAACGGGAAAAGAAACACATGTATCCACATTGTATACTTGTTTTTTTTGTTTGTTTTTTGAGACGGGATCTTGCTCTGTCGCCCAGGCTGGAGTGCAGTGGCGAGATCTCGGCTCACTGCAACCTCCGACTCCTGGGTTCAGGCGATTCTCCTGCCTCAGCCTCCCGAGTACAGGCACGCTCCACCACGACCGGCTAATTTTTGTATTAGTAGAAATGGGATTTTGCCATGTTGGCCAGGCTGGTCTCAAACCCCTGACCTCGTGATCCACCCGCCTTGGCCTGGGACTACAGGGGTGAGCCACTGCGCCCAGCCTCCAATCGCTATCCTTTTAAATGTTTTCTATCCCTCACACCTTAGATGATACGTTAGCTTTCTGGTCCATTGGAGTTACCAAAAATCAGACCTTGTCAAAGTGTGATCTCCTGTCCCAAGTGGGACCCTAATCCGTAGTGTAAGTGGAAAGGTGCTAGGCATGGTTCTGGCACTGCACTTCTCAATATTTCTCTGCAAGGCCTGGCTTCTGTGTTGAGATAAGATGAGAGGAGAGACAATGAGACAAATATCTCTTAACTGGCCACTGCTGAATTTTCTTAGTTGATTCCTGCTTCTCTAGATAACTGTCTCGTTTCAAATTACGTGGGGTACAGATGGGGAGGTCGGGTGGGGCCTTCTCCCACCACACAGTTCCATGGGAGATCTGTCCCCAGCTTGATCTTTTCCATCACCCCCCTGTCAACACCCAGCAGTACATTCAGTTTCTCAGGCAAGACCCAGCAAGATCGCTCAGGACCATTTATCTTCCACACAGAAAGGCTTTAACCCATAGAAATATATATCCTTGCCACACAAAAGGGCTGGACTGAAGACCACCTGTGGCTGCTCCTCTCTCCCCTAGTATCCCTCTTCAATTTTCTTGTTCCCTCTTGCAATACAGACAGGGGTAAACCAGCAAGAGTGCTGGAGAACCAGATCTGCAGGCAACAAATAGAATCTCAGACTCCCCTTCCAGTAGGCCCCCTGCTACCTAGGAGAGATTGTCCTACAGCCTCCCTGGCTACATCACTTCCCACCAGAAACACTGTTCTCCACAATCCCGACTGCCTCCTTTCATTCCTTTCCCTGCCTTCCTGTATAGATTGGGAAGGAGAGGACTAGGGAAGTATTTGGTGGAAGTGGGGCTGGATCAGCAGCCTTTTATTAAGCCCTCGGGGGAAGTGGCCCCAATTATAAGCATCTTTCGTTAGCAGATGGAGTATTATGCCTGTTGTTTTCCGCTGTGAGCCTAGTGCCAATTCTAGGACAACAGGAGATGTCCCACTAAACATCCTTAAGTGGGTACTATGATTCCCTGCCCAGACTCTTCCTTCAGGACTGAATGACAGACATGTTCCCTGCGCTCCTAGAAGTACTAGTCTCAACAGCTTTCAGCTAAGTCACTCTTCAAAACTTGCCCTTACTGAAGAAAACTGCCTTGCCCAAGGTCATTCCCTCTTCTTGAGGGCAGCCCACACCTGACGATTAATACATTTAGGATATACAGGCCTCTTCCTTGTCCCAGTTTGGGACAACTCTGAAGGACCATTCCAGGTCCAAAACTCCCAGTATTAGTTAAATACTGATGTGTAGCAAATTACCCCAATATGTAGTAGTTTTAAACAACAAACATTACGTCTGTGAGTTGGGAACTCAGGAGCAGCTTCCCTGGGAGGTTCTGGCTCAAGGTCTCAGGTTCTTGCCATCGTCTGAAGACCTGCTGTGGGCTCGAAGATCCACTTCCAAGATGGCTCCCTCACATGGCTGAGGTTGGGAGCACTCACTTCCACACCACTGGCTGCTTGAGAAGCCTCACAATATGACAGCTAACTTCTCCCAGACCAGTCAATCAAGAGAGAATGCAAGTAGGGAGCTGCAATGCCCGGTGTGGCCAAGTCTCTGAAGCACCTCTACTTTTCTTCTCTTCATCAGAAGACAGTCACTAAATCCAGCCTACATTTGGAGAGGGGAATTTAGCTCTATCTTTGTAAGGGAGGGTCAAAGAATTTGAGGACATATTTTAAACCACTACATTCCCCATTGAATCCTGCTTCCTACACCCAAACCCTGTGCGCCTGTTGTTCCTGAGAGCACCTCTCCAATAAACCTCCTGTACACTGAATCTCCATCTCATAGTCTGCTTTCTGGCAACCCAACCTCAACAATCCTGTTACGCTAGTTTTGTAATAACCCTCGTAATAACCCTCAAGACCATCTTATGATAGGAATAATTACTATTTCCTCACCTTACAAAAGGGAAGACAGGCACAGAAAGATTAATGTACTTGCCCAAAGTCATATAGCAAGTAAGTGGTAGCCACCAATTCTGACTCCAGAGTTCATACAGGCAATTGCTGGTCAGTGTGCTACGTGCGTGCGCACCACAAACACCTGGGTGCATAACAACAGGGGGTTCATGATCTTAATCAAAAGACTGGATAAAAGATTGCCAATCAAATGGGAAAATCCAGCATAGTAAAGGCAATCTTAAAGAAAGGAATGGGGTCATTGTATCAACCGATGGTGAAGACAGACTATTAAAACTATTGCAGAACGGCATAATGTTTTAGTCGGCTAGGGTTGCCTCAACGAAGTACCACAAACTGGGTGGCTTCAACAACAGAAACTTGTTCTCTTACACTTCTGGAGGCTGCAAGTTCAAAAGAAAAATGTCAGCAGGGTTGTTCTTCTGAATATGGTGAGGGAAGAATCTGTTCCAGGCCTCTCTCCTTGGCTTTTAGGTGGCCCTCTTCTTATGTCTCCTCACACTATCTTTTAAAAATGTGTTTTCAGGGCTGGGCACAGTGGCTCACACCTGTAATTCCAGCACTTTGGGAGGTCAAGGCAGGAGGATCCCTTGAGCCCAGGAGTTCGAGACCAGCCTGAGCAACATGGCAAAACCCCCATCTCTACAAAAATATAAACATGAGCTTGGTGTGGTGGTGCATGCCTGTAGTCCCAGCTACCTGGGAAGCTGAGGTGGGAGGGTTGCTTGAGCCTGGGAGGCAGAGGTTGCAGCAAGCCAAGATCATGTCACTGCACTCTGGCCTGGGCGACACAGTGAGACCCTGTCTCAAAAAATGAAGTAAGATAAAACGTGTCTTCATGTTCACATGGTGTTCTTCCTGTATGAGTGTCCAACTCCAAACTTGCCTTTTTTCTAAACGTACCAGTCATATTTTATTAGGGTTCACTAATGACCCCCTTTTAACTTAATTACCTCTGTAAACACCCTACTTCCAAATAAAGTCATGTTCTGAAGTACCAAGGGCTACAACCTGAATTTGGCAGGGACGCAATTCAACCCAGAACACATCACAACAAAATACGTGCAACAGAAACATGAGACATACAATGATAAATGGACAGAGACAGCAAGTCGGAGATTTAAACACAACACAGTCTATCAGAGATTGAGTGGAGACAAGAAAAGGACCAAGATTTTAACAAAATAAGGAGTACAATTTATAAATAAAGCAGAATCATGGGGAATTCACTTTTTAAGTGCTGGTGGTGCATTTGTAAGCACTATTGCTTATAAATTATGCTCCATCCTCACAGATGGGATTAGTGCCTTGTAAAAGGAATCGAAGGGAGCTAGCTAGTCCTTTTGCCCTTCTGTCCCTTCTGCCAAGAGAGGACATGGCATTTGTCCCTTCTGGAGGACTCAGCAGTCAAGGCACCATCTTGAAAGCAGAGTGGAACCAGACACAGAACGTGCTGGCGCCTTGTTCTTAAACTTCCCAGCCCTCGGAAGTGTGAGCAATGAACTTGTGTTGTTTAGAAATTACCCGCTCTGCGGTATTTTGTTATAACAACATGAATGAACTGAGACAATTTCATGCATGGCCACTAAGAACATCTGAATTTTGATGATGTGCATGTTTGATTAAGGATGTCTCAGATACCGTAACTACCACAGTTTTAACCACCGGAAGGCACACTTCCTCAAATAACAAAATGTGAGGCATTATTTGTAAAGAAACAAAATGTTTTTTATAAACAAATAAAAAACACAATATGTATATGAAATTTATATATAAACATAAAAATAAAATTTTAAAATAAAATAAAATTTAAATTTAAATAAATTGGCTAGGCATGGTGGCTCACTCTTGTAATCCCAGCACTTTGGGAGGCCAAGGAGGGTGGATCACCTGAGGTCAGGAGTCGAAACCAGCCTAGTCAAAATGGTGAAACCCCGTCGCTACTAAAAATACAAAAATTAACCAGGCGTGGTGGCACAGGCCTCTGATCCCAGCTCCTTGGGAGGCTGAGGCGAGAGGATCACTGGAGTCTGGGAGGCAGAGGTTGTAGTGAGCCGAGATCACGTCGCTGCACTCCAGCCTAGGCAACAGAGTAAGACTCCATCTCAAAAAAAATAAATAAAATAAAATAAAATATTGAAATAAAACAATTGTAAATATAAAAATACATAAAATTTATTTTTTTAAACTATAAATTTTGTTTTATAAAAATAAAATGTATACATAAATTTTATATTTCATATAAATTTTACATTAAAATGATTAAAATACAATATTTGTTTCTTATTTGTCAAGAAAAAAATAAAAATATGATAATGGACTAAATATAACAAAGTATGAATGCTTCACACCAAAACCTATGGGATACAGCTAAAAAAAGAATGCTCTGAAGAATTATTGGAAAAAGTTTGGAAATCTGGCCAGAGGAAATGATAGGATATCTGGAATTTGCTCCTAAATAACTCTAGAAGGAGGAAGAGGAGAAGGAGGAGGAGGGGGGAGGGAAGAAAGAGGAGGATGAGGAGGGATGGAAGAGGAGGAGGAGGGGGACAAAGAGGAGGACAGGGAAGGGTAGAGAAGGAGGGGGAGGAAGTGGAGAAAGAGGAGAAGAGGGATGGGGTAGGGGAGGAGGAGGAGGAGGAATGGTTTTATTCACTCATTCACTCTACCTTTGTGTCTGCTTGAGTTCCATAGCAGAAGAGACGATACATAGACACAGTAAGATCATACTTTTGAATATTAAGCTGAAGTATTTAAAAAATTCCTTGTCACTCCTAGCGGGTGCCCCTCAACTCTCCTTCCAACAAATTTATGCCCTGAAGCAAAAAACATGTGTTGAAGAGCACTTTCCCCAAGACATGAAACACGTTTGGTCTAGAGAAAGGGGAATAGAATGAGAAGAGCGAAAGTAGCTCCTAGGGTGGGGTCCAGCTGGATGTCATGCCTGGAGTCAACGTCCCAGTTGGGGATAGAGATGGGCAGGGCCATAGACAACATGATAGGAAACTCAGAGCTCAAGAGTGAGAAAAATCAAAGGATTAAAACAACCCAAAAGTAAGAGGTATGGGCTGACTCAGCCAGTGGGGGAGCCCCCGGCTCACTCTAGCGGTGCCTTTAGTGTGCCATTGCCTGTGCAGAGATGGGATTTTGAGATACTCCAGTTGAGATATTGGCAGACACCCAAGGGCCATGACATTTTTGAACCGTATGCCTCTCTCCATCCCAAGTAGAACACTTTTGGGGGAAGGTAAGGAGACTGAGGATGTGAAAAGAAAGTTCTAAAACACTAGCTATCAGCTGGGTTCCAACTGAATGATGAGATTTCTTCTCCCCTGTCCTCAGCAGAAATGGTTACTGGGGAGCTAAACTGGGTGAATTTATAGAGAAATGAAGACTGGTACTTTTTTGGTCATCTTTGTGTTATGCCTGTAAATTTTAAAACAGCTAAGTATACAAAAATCAACAGGTGTTTCAATTTAACAGCAACAACCAGTTAGAAAATAAAATGAAGACAGAGACTGTATTCTCAATGGCAATCAAAATATAAAATATTTGGAGTCATCTGAATGTGATCTATGTTTGAGTTACATGAGAAAAGTGTAAGGCTGAATTAAGAAATGTGAAATATGGCAAAATAGAGAGATTTACAGTATTTCTGAATAGGAAATCTATTTTTAAATGTCCAGTTGTATACAATTAATTTTTAGAGCTAATTAATTACTCTCAATAGCCTAATATATTTTTTCATGAGGAAATTTAATGAAATTATGTTAAAATTCTTCTGAAAAAAGAAAGAAGTATTTTTGAAATGATATCTCTATAAAAAGCTAATTGTAGGAGAAAGGTCTGTACTAGGCATAAAATATAGTCAAACTGTAATAATTAAAGCAGCACTGGCCGGGCACAGTGGTTTACGCCTGTAATCCCGGCACTTTGGGAGGCCGAAGCGGGTAGATCACGAGGTTAGGAGTTCAAGACCAGCCTGGCCAAGATGGTGAAACCCCGTCTCCACAAAATACAAAAATTACCCAGGTGTGGTGGCACGTGCCTGTAATCCCAGCTACTCTGGAGGCTGAGGCAGAGAATTGCTTGAACTGGGAGTTGGAGGTTTCAGTGAGCTGAGATCGCATCACTGCACTCCAACCTGGGCGACAGCAAAACTCCGTCTCAAAACAAAAATAAAAAAACAGGATCATCCTGACATAAGAGCAATTGTATAGGAGAGCTAGTTCAGAACAGATCCCAACATATTATGTATAAAATCTTATTTTCATTTATTTTTTATTATATATATTCAAGTTGTATATGAGATTTTATCGTGATAAAAGAGGCATTGCAAATCTATAAAGAACAACAGAGGATGACTCAGCAAATGATATTACACTAAATGGCTTGATATTTAGAAGAAAAATTCATTTAGATTTTACTATCACAGCATACATCAAAAAAAAAAAAAAAAAAAGAAGGGAGAGAGAAGAGAAGACCTAGTTGGATTAAGGGGTTCAGGAAATGATAAAACAAGGCATAGGCTTAATGAAAAGTGTGAAAAACTTATATGAGAAAAACTACTAACGTCTTGCATAAGACATCACAGTAGATTTGAACAGAAGGCAAAACATACCATAGTCTTGGATAGGAAAGTGTAACATCGTGAAAATGTTAATTCTCCTCTGCTTAATTTATATATTTAAATTAACACTAATAAAAATATTATATATATTTGTGGAGCCAGGGAGGTTGATTATAACATTTATTTGGAATAATAAGTAAGGAAGAATAGCCAGAACAAGTCTCAAAAGAGATGAACCAGTGGGGGGAGGGGGGGAGGAGGAGGCGCCTAGGCCGTATCATACAGAGAATGACACCTGGGACTCATTTTAGCCAGTGGAAGGCAGTGAGTTCTGCACCTAAATCTTAAAAAGGCCTGGCAACCGGCCTGGCACAGTGCTCATGCCTGTAGTCCCAACACTATGAGAGGCCAAGTGGGGAGGATCACTTGAGGTCGGGAGTTTGAGAACAGCGTGGGCAACCCAGTGAGACCCCATCTCTAAATTTTTTTTTTTTAATTAGCTGGTCATAGTGGCATGTACCTGTAATCCCAGTTACTCAGGAGGCTGAGGAGGGAGGATTGCTTGAGCCCAGGAGTTTGAGGCTGCAGTGACCTATGATTACACCACTCCATTCCAGCCTGGATGACAGAACAAGATGCCATTTTGAAAAAAAAAAAGGCCTGGCCTGGCAGCTTCTGCTTTTACATACTTCAAGGGCTGAGCATGATGTAAGGAGCCCAGTGACCCTGATGGAGAGACTGTTGAAGGACCACCAGAGACCCTGGACAATATGGAGAAAGAAGGGGTGGGAGAGAGAAGAAAGTCCCAGCTCCCCCAGGGTAACCACCAAGAATGGCCCTCCTGCCATCCCCACCAGGATCCAACAGGCACATGAAGCCATCTTGGGATTTCCACGCCACTGCCATAAAACTGCAGTCACCTGAACGCCACAAAGTGAGACCAGAAAAAGGACCACTCAGCTGAGCCACAGTCTACCAGAATTGTGAAAAATAGTACAGTGGCCATTGTTCTGAGCCACTGAGTTTTGAGGTGGTTTGTCATGTGGCAGTAGATGACCAAATCAAATGATCACCTAAGCGGAAAAGACAGAACAGGGCGGGGGTGGGGACGGGGACGGGGGAGAGAAGTGAGACATCTCTGAATGTCACATCATAGAATTTTGACTCTGTAGCCATGTATATGTTTTAGCTAATTTTAATTTTTTTTAATTTAAAAAATTAAACCACACAGAAAAGAGAAATAGAATGGGATTGTTAAAACTTCAATGGGGTAGAGATGGGAAAACTTTCCACCTGACTGATCACAAAGGAAACACATAACCACAGCTGGCCGCAGTGACTCATGCCTGTAACCCCAGCACTTTGGGAGACTGAGGTGGGGAGGATCGCTTGAACCCAGGAGTTGAGCAACACAGTGAGACGCCTATGTAAAAAATACAAAAATTAGCCAGGCATGGTGGCATGTGTCTGTAGTCCCAGCTATGCAGAAGGCTGAGGCCAGAGGGTCACTTGGGCCTGGGGAGGTTGAGGCTGCAGTGAGTCGTGATTGCATCACTGCATTCCAGCCTGCACCACAAAGCAAAGAAAGAAAAGAAAAAAAAGGTCAATTTTATATATTCAAAATTTTACTATACATCAATGAGGAAACCCATAATAAAAAGGAAGTAACATTATGGGAAACATACACAACAAATCTGACAAGAAAAGTTCACATTTTGACCAAAGAGGACATGTTAGCTTTCTATAGCTGTGTAATAAATAACTATAAATGTAGAGAGGTGAAACAACACCCCATGGTTAGCTCACAGCTCTGTGGGTTCAACTGGATTCTCTTGGGGTTCAAACAAGGTTGAAATCAAGGTGTCTGCCATGCTGGGCTATTACCTGGAGGCTCTGGGAAGCACCCACTTGAAAGCTTACTGAAGTGACTAGCAGAATTCATTCAGTTCCTTGTGGTTGTAGGACTCCAGTCATGTGCCCTCGCTGGCTGTCGGCAGGAACCACTTAGCTTTTAAAGGCCTCTCTCTGATCAGGGTCCAGGGCCCCTCCATTGTCAAAGCCAGCCATGGTGTGCCAAATCTTCTTGTGCTTTGAGTCTCTTTGCTTCCCTTTCTGCCTTCCTTTCTGCTGCCAGATGGAGAAAATTTTCTGCTTTTAAAAGGCTAATTATATTAGATTAGGCCCACCTAGAAAATCTCCCTATTTTAAGGTTAACCATGCCATAATATTGGAAGTGATATTTCTTTTCTTTTCTTTGTTTTTTTTTTTTGAGACAGAGTTTCGCTGTCGCCCAGGCTAGAGTGTGATAGTGCAATCTCGGCTCACTGCAACCTCCACCTCCCAGATTCAAGTGATTCTCCTGCCTCAGCCTCCCGAGTAGCTGGAATTACAGGGGCCTACCACCATGCCCAACTAATTTTTTCTAGTTTTAGTAGAGACAGGGTTTCACCATGTTGGCCAGGCTGGTCTTGAACTCCCGATCTCAGGTGATCCACCCAGCTAGGCCTCCCAAAGTGCTGGGATTATAGGTGTGGGCCACCATGCCCAGCCTGGGAGTGATATTTCATCATATTCACAGCTCCGCCCTCACTCAAAAGGAGGGGATTATAGAAAGAAGAAGGTCACTGGGGGTCATTCTTACAATTTTGGCTACCAGAGGGGGATAACATTCACATCTATAATAAGAACTCTAAGACACAGGACATGAATAACAGTTTGCAAAAGAGGAAATCAAGTAGTTAGCAGACATATGGGAAAACGTTTCACTTCAATTGAAATAAAAGAAATTCTAGTAAAAATCTTCTACTTCATAGATTAAATTAGCAAGAAATACTAAATATTGGCAGCTATATGGTGAAACAGGCATTTCATTCATTGATGATAGCAACGTGAATGGTACAATACATGTAGAAAGAAATTTGGCAATATATACCAAAGCCTTTAAAATGTTTATAGTCTTTGGCCCAGTAATTTGACTGCTGGGAATCTATGTAAAGATTAATCCTAAATTTGGAAAAAAAAGTTCCCAGCAATCGAATAATCCTAAATTTGGGAGAAACCATTTTTTAAACACTGATATGGTTTGGCTCTGTGTTGCCACCTAAATCTCACCTTGAATTGTAATAATCCCACGTGTCGTGGAAGGGACCCAGTGGGAGGTAACTGAATCATGGGGGCAGGTTTCTCCTGAGCTGTGCTAAGAGAGTGAATAAGTCGCACAAGGTCTGATGGTTTTATAAAGAGGAGTTCCCCCTACACAAGATCTCTTACCTGCCGCCTCGTAAGACATGACTTTGTTCTTCATTTGTCTTCTGCCATAATTGTGAGGCCTCCCCAGCAACGTGAAACTGTGAGACCACTAAACCTCTTTCCTTCATAAATGACCCAGTCTCCAGTATGTCTTTATTATCAGCATGAGAAGAGACTAACACAAACACCATGGTATTCATGGCAAATTATTAATAATGAAAAAGTGGAAACAATCTAATTGACAAAATGGACATGATTGGATACGTTACACCTGCAAATCAGTGAGATATTAGGCAGTCACTGAAAACATGCTTATGCTGAAAGAAAATAAAAGAAGGACTAATAAATGGAGAAACAGGGCCAGCTGTGGTGGCTCACATCTGTAATTCTAGCACTTTGGGAGGCCAAGGTGAGCGGATCACAAGGTCAGGAGTTCGAAACAATCCTGACCAACATGGTGAAACCCTGTGTCTACTAAAAATACAAAAATTACCTGGGCATGGTGGCGTGCGCCTGTAATTTCAGATACTCGGGAGGCTGAGACAGGAGAATCGCTTGAACCCAGGAGGCGGAGGTTGCAGTGAGCTGAGATCATGCCATTGCACTCCAGCCTGGCTGACAGAGTGAGACTTTGTCTCAAAAAAAAAAAAATAGTAAAATAAATAAATGGAGACACATTTCATGTTTATGGAGCACAAGACTCAAGATGCCATCTCCCACTCAATGCAATTCCATTCAATAATCCCAGTTTTTGGTTTAAAAATTTAAACACTTGAATGATAATGCAAAGATCCTGTAATAGCCAACACATTTTGAAAAAGTAGAGCATAGTGGGAGGATTTAGACTGCTTGACTCTAAGACCTAACATAAAACAGCAAGGACCAATGCTTACTGACAACCAGATCAATGGAACAGATTAGGGAGTCTAGAAATAAAACCATACACATATGGTCAATGAAAATCATATGTGACTTTCAACAAAGGTGCCAAGGCAGTTCCACCGGGACAGGGAAGACTTCAACAACTGGTGCTGGAACAACTGGATATCCGCATGGAAAAAAACGAATCTTGCCTGTTACTTCACGCCATATACAAACATTAACTTGAAATGGATCATAGATCTAAAAGCTAATACTATAAAGTTTCGTTTTTAATTTCTTTCTTTTTTTTTTTTTTGAGAGGGAGTCTCACTCTGTTACCCAGGCTGGAGTGCAGTGGCACGATCTCAGCTCACTGCAACCTCTGCCTCCTAGGTTCAAGCAATTCTCCAGCCTCAACCTCCCAAGTAGCTGGGACTACAGGTGCGTGCCACCAGGCCCGGCTAAGTTTTGTATTTTTAGTAGAGACGAGGTTTCACCATCTTGGCCAGGTTGGTTTTGAACTCCTAACCTCGTGATCCACTCACCTCAGCCTCCCAAAGTGCTGAGATTACAAGTACGGGCCACCACTCCTGGCCCCTTTTTCTTTTTTTTTTTTTTTGAGATGGTGTCATACTCTGTTGTCCAGGCTGTGGAGTGCAGTGGTGGGATCTCGGCTCACTGCAACCTCCACCTCCCAGGTTCAAGCAATTCTCCTGCCTCCACTTCCCGAGCAGCTGGGATTATAGGCGTGCACCACCACACCCAGCTAATTTTTGTATTTTTAGTAGAGACAGGGTTTTACCATGCTGGCCAGGCCAGTCTCTAGCTCCTAACTGCAGGTGATCTGCCTGCCTTGGCTTCCCAAAGTGCTGGGATTGTAGACGTGAGCCTCTGCGCCGGGCCTAAAAGTTAATACTATAAAGTTTCTAAAAGAATACATATGGGGATGGGCACAGTGACTCATGCCTGTAATCCCAGAATTTTAGGAGACTGAGGCAGAAACTTTGCTTGAGGCCAGGAGTTTGAGACCAGCCTGGGGAATATAGGGAGACCCCCATCTCTACAAAAAAAGAAAGAAAGAAAGAAATTAGCCAGGTGTAGTCATGTGTGCTTGTAGTCCTAGCTACCTGGCAGACTGAGGTAGGAGGGTTGCTCGAGCTATGCCCTTATGCCTGGGCAACAGAGCAAGACCCTGTCTCAAAAAACAAAACAAAAGACCACATAGACAATCTTCCTAAAATTGGGGTAGACAAAAATTCTTAAACGTGGACATAAAAATCATAAATTGAAAGAAAAAAGTAGATAAATGATACATCTGCGACTCAAAATAACACCACTAAGAAAAGGAAAAGGCAAGACACGAACTGGGAGTAAATAGAGCAGTGAACAAATCTAACCAAGGGTTTGCACTCCGAATATATCAAAACTCTCACAGGTCAATCATAAGACAGCAATCTAATTAACAAATGGTTAAAAGATTTGAATAGACACTTCACAAAAGAAGAAATATGAGTGTAACAGCAGAAATAGAATGGAAATAGAAATAAGCACAGTTAAAGATGACCAGAGCCAGGGGCCTTTAGGGAAATGCAAGTTAAAGTTGTAGTGAGATAAAGTTTGACAATTCCAGGGTAGGTGAGGACACAGAGCAACTGGCACTCTTGTATTTTGGTGGCGGGAATGCAAAGTGAAACAACCGTTTTGGAAAATAATCTGACGGTTATTTACAAAGTTAAACGTACACTTACCATAAGGCTCAGCATGTTCACCCCTAAATATTTATCCAAGAAAATGAAAACATATGTCCACACAAAAACTTGGACCTGAATAGTCATAATGGTATTATTCATAATAGACAGAGCCAGGCTCAGTGGCTCCCGCCTATAATCCCAGTACTTTGGGAGGCCGAGGCAGGCAGATCACAAGGTCAAGAGATCAAGACCATCCTGGCCAACATGGTGAAACCCTGTCTTTACTGAAAATACAAAAATTAGTTGGGGGTGGTGGCGCATGCCTGTAGTCCCAGCTACTCGGGAGGCTGAGGCTGGAGAATTGCTTAAACCTGGGAGGTGGATGTTGCAGTGAGCTGAGATTGTGCCACTGCACTCCAGCCTGGTGACAGAGTGAGACTCCATCTCAAAAAAAAAAAAAAGCTCTATTCATAATAGACAGAAACTAGAGAAACCTAAATATTCATCAAGTGATATATGGACAAATTGTAATATACCCGCACAATAGAACACTGCCGAACAATACCACTGAACGACACCCCTTATATAACTTTGGAAAAAAAAAAAGCTACTGATATACACAACATAGCTGAATCCCAAAACCATGCTGTACAAAAGAAGCCAGCCACGGAAGACTACAGGCCTAATACTCCTTGTATATTAAGTTCCAAGCAGCCAAAACTAAGCAATAGTGACATAAAAACAATCAATGGGCCGGTGTGGTGGCTCATGTCTGTAATCTCAGCACTTTGGGAGGCCGAGGTGGGTGGATCACCTGAGGTCAGGAGTTCGAGACAGCCTGGCCAGCATGTCAAAATCCCATCTTTACTAAATATACAAAAAATTATCTGGGCATGGTGATGGGCACCTATAATCCTAGCTGATCAGGAGGCTGAGGCAGGAGAATCGCTTGAACCCGGGAGATGGAGGTTGCAGTGAGCCGAGACTGGCGCAGTCTCAGATCACTGCAACCTCTGCCTCCCGGGTTCAAGCGATTCTCCTGCCTCAGCCTCCCAAGTAGCTGGGATTACAGGTTGAGCGTCAAGAGAAAATGGCTGGAAGATCAGAATTCTTGGGCACGGTCAGCTTTTTCCTGCCACTTCCCGCAAAATCCAAGAGAAAGGTGAACCTGGGGAAAGCCAGCTGGTCTGTCAACTGAGTGAAAAATATCGTTTTGACAAAGGAGCCCTCTCTACCTGCCATTAGCAAGCAAATTTAACTGATAAGCTGGTAATTTGGGTCCTTGCTGGATTGAAAAACCCAACAGCTTCTGTATCCCAAGTAAAGGTAGCTGGGCACAGGTTTTAAGGAGGTCTCAACGTTTTACAAAGGGCTTTACATTTCCAATGCTTGGCTGGACACTGAGAGCCAGTCCAGAGGCAAACACCAACCTAAGGGTGTTATTTTCCCAGCCAACCCTCAAGATAGCTGTCATTGAATTGAAGAGAAGGGGATGGGCGGAGCTTGGCGGCAGTAGCTAAAAGGCTGAAGTCTTCAGGCAAACAAACAAAAACAAACGCCAGTATCGAAGCAAGGATGGCAAGGATGTTGACCTTGGTGCTTGAAAATGGACCTTGAAATAGAACAGAATTGCCAAACAAAATACAAGATATCCAGTTAAATTTGAATTTAAGATCAACACTGAATAATTTTTTAGAATATATCTCAAATATTTTTGTACTGAAGCATGAGTTATTGCTTATTTGAAGTTTCATGTTTAACTCAACATTGTATGTTTTCTGTTCCTTAATTTGCTAAATCTAGCAACGCTAAAGTGGCACAGACCAGAAACAAATGTATCAGAAGCCCTCTAAAATGGTGAAGTATTAATCACCCTGTAAATGCAGGCGAATGAACAACCCTAAAGCAAGGCCCAGGCCCCCAAATGTGTCTAGCCCTCAGGAAAGGCATACCTTCTTATACTCACTTGTTTTTTGTATACTCTCAGAAGGGATAAGCAGTACAAAAGACAGGTTTTTAATACTCTTTTTTTTTGAGACAGAGTATCGCTCTGTCGCCCAGCTGGAGTGCAGTGGCTCAATCTCAGTTCGCCACAATCTCCACCTTCCAAGTTCAAGTGATTCTCCTGCCTTAGCCTCCCACGTAGCTGCCTGGCTACTTTTTGTATTTTTAGTAGAGACGGGGTTTCACTACGCTGGCCAGGCTGGTCTCAAACTCCTGACCTCAGGTGATCCGCCTGCCTCGGCCTCCCAAAGTGCTGGGATTACAGGCATGAGCCACTGTGCCCGGCCTTCTTATACTCACTTCTGTTGTGGCTTTGCAAGATGAGGGACAAGGGAGAGCCCCCTACAGGGCAGAGCCCAGAGGATAATGGATAAGGGACTTTCTCCCAGAGCTGTCTTCGGATGGGCTGACCAAGGAATTTACTGCTGGAGAAGAGAGTCCTCACCCTTCCTGTTCCCGTAGGATTTGATCACTGTATGTGGCAAGGACTGCCGAATCTTTCCCATGATTTCTCTTTTCCCAGTGGGAGTTTCTGTTGTAACTGCCTTTACCCCCGCTGCACCATTGTGCGTTGCTCATGTTGGGGAAGATAGCTTTCCTTTCAGTTCGTGGGTTTCCAGCCTACAAAGAGCTCCTCTAGACTTATGGAGAGCTCTGAACACCACCCCAGGGTGCAGGACTTTGAGCTGGAGGAATTGCCTGGGTGGGACTCCGAAGATGGAATTACAGGCATGCGCCACCGCACCTGGCTACTTTTTGTATTTTTAGTAGAGACAGGGTTTCACCATGTTGGCCAGGCGGGTCTCGAACTCCTGACCTCAGGTGATCTGCCCACCTCAGCCTCCCAAAGTGCTGGGATTAAACCACTTCCATCATGTTTAAGCCACTGTCATTTTGAGTTTTCTGCCATTTGCAGCCAGATATAATCTCAACACTTTGCTTCATGCCCTTGGTAAGGGTATGAATATGTGCCATGTGTGGGGCGAGATAAGTGTATGGATATTCAGGCTTCTAAAAGGGGCAGGCTGTGGTAGTTTGCTTTTCTCTTCCAACATTCTCCTCCTCTTCTATAGCAGAATCCTGGTATGTCATAAATGAGTTACACATATATTCAGATACTGGCGTTCTCAATTTCCAGGGCAGACAAGTAAGCCCTGGAATAGCAACGAGCCTCTGGTCACAATCAGCTTTGTCCTTTCACTCCAGTGTACTGTTATAAGGTTGGGACATTATGAAGTTAAAGTGAGCACAGTCTGCCCATGATCACCTTCACTCCTGAGACCAGTTAAAAGTATGGGAGATTCCCAAAACCTCTCTCAGTTTTGATAATTCTCTAGAAAGACTCACGGAACTCCCTGAAAGCTGGTATACTCATGGTTACAGTTTATTACAGCAAAAGGATACACATTAAAATCAGCCAAGGGAAGAAGAACAAAGGGCAGAGTCTGGGAAAGAATCCATCACAGAGTTCCATTGTCCTCCCCCTGGGAAGCCATGGACAGCACCACTTTCCTGGCATTAATGTGGACAACACACATGGAGTTTGACCGACAGGGATGCCCACTCAAGCTTAGAGTTTTTACTGGGGTTCCATCCTGTGGTAATGATTGATTTCCCATGTGGTTGATCTCAGCCTCCAGCCCCTCTGGAAGTTAAGCTAATACAACGTGACCCCAGCCCCCTTCCTAAATGACACTGTTGGACTTCCTGGTGTGGCTAGCACCCAACCTAAATAAAGATACTCCTGTTGATCATGACTTTCCAAGGGCTGAGAGATTACCTACCAGAAACTCAAGGCAAAGGCTCAACCTCTCTTTGGGCAAGGTCAGATTCTTTATTACACAGATGCACTGTTATGCAATAATGGAATCTCAGTTTCCAACTGAGCCAAAGCAGCCTGAATCAAGAATCCCAACCTCTGCCAGAATCCCAGCCTTTTGTGCATCTGCATACATCCCATCGTGACCATGTGACTAAATTCTAGTCAATGGGATGTAAGTGGAGGTGGTATTTGCCCCTTCTAGGAAGTCCCCTTAAATAGAGGGGCCTTGTTTTCCTCTGCCTTCTATCTTTTTGCTTCCTATATAGGGCTTGAGGAGCCGTCTTGGACTATAGGCGATGCTTCGGGGAGCAACAAGGTGGAAAGAGCCTGGGTTCCTGTTGATTGAGGCACCCTTCATACCTGCACTAGGCTGCTTGGAGAAACCACTTCCATCATGTTTAAGCTGCTGTCATTTTGGGTTTTCTGCCATTTGCACCCAGATATCATTTCAACACTTTGCTTGAAACTTACATTTATATTGGTTATATCCAGATTTGCAAAACTCTGCTCATCAAATTGATGATCTCATCTTTAATCCAGCTCACACTCAGGCTGCCAAATTGTGGCCTGTCCCTGGAACACTAGACAGGGCACTGGACGGTAGCTTTTCCGGAACACTGGCCTTTATTCCCAGGCCTTTATCACATTCAGAAGGGACTGTTTTCTTTTTCTTAAGAAACTCACAGTCTACATTTTCTAAGTAAATAATCATCACACTTTCTGTTTTAACCAGTTGGAGATTTGACTGAACATCTAAACTTTATTAATATTATATTTAAACTTTCAAGTCACTTTTTGCTACACCTTTAAAAAACTGACTAAAAGGTATTTTTAAAATCAAAACGAGCATTTACAGATCTTTCCAAGACCGGATATTTGAATTTTATCCACATTTTATCAAAGTGGGCCAGAGTTTCCTATGTGCAATCGCTTGGCATTGCATGTATAGAAAGCAGGATAAACACCGAATCTGTGCCTTGCATTTTTTTGTTTTTGGTGTCTTGCCATCCTTTGTTCTTCATAAAGACCTTACAGTAGCTTTTACAAATACCTCTAAGAAATTAATCATTACAATAGAACAGATGAACAAAAAACCCTTTGTTCATTATGAAGACAGGGATTCTATCCTTCCTTCATTGAATAGCAGCAAGACACTGAGACACGGATATGGTGCAAGCTCTGTCACCATCTTTCCTGTCTGTACTCCTGGGATTGTTGAAAGAAGATGGCAGAAATGGCACTGGAACCCAAGAGTTCCATTTCTGATTTACCTACCTTAATGACTTGATTTTCTTATTTTCATAGTAAACAGGAATATGTCGGTGTGTTGAAGAAATATGAACATTAATTTTCTCATAGCTGCACAGTCAAAAACAATGTTGAAAACTTTAACACGTATCAGTGACTTGTTCCATATTTTGCTCCATTACAAATGCAAGGAAAGAAAAGACGTACAGCACCCGAAGAACGGAAACGTGAGCAAGCCTCAGCCGGGTCGCCTAACAGCAATTGTGAAGCAAGGGACTCTTGCCAGAGATTTGTGTCCTCAGTGAAAAAGGCCTCGTGGAATTTTCTTGCTAAAAGGAACCTGAGACTTATTGACACATGTGTCCTCCTTTTCCAGATGAAACACCCAAGGCGCAGGGAAGTCAAAGTGTACAGAAGGTCACCCACTAATTAGCAGCAAAGCCAGACTCAGCACCCAGGCTGTTCTCACTCCTGGATCAGGGTTCTCTGTGAACATCCGATGTCCTCTTTATGATAGTTACAGATGTTTCATATCATCAAGGTTAAGATGAAAGTGCTCAGACGCTGCAGAAGTGCTTAGATGCACCCACAGAAAACCACTGGATCCAGCTAGCTGACTCTTCTGTGATTGGAAAGAAACATATTCTGGTGAAGCAAAAGATTTCTATCTCCAGAATAATGCAGAACACATTTTTACCTACCGAGCCACACCAAACCAATAAAAGAACACTTAGATTTCCAAAGTCCATCGGCAGTACAAAAGTCACCTAAGGAATAATGCCAAAGGCGCATCTTCTCCTGTAGGTGGTAAATTCCTTGAAAACTTGAACTGCTCAGCTTCTCATCTCCTACGACACCCACCACACAGTTGGTGCTGGAATTTCTTTTTAATGAATGAAACACATAAAGCATGGCTTTAAACCCTGGAATCGTGCCCTTTTCAAAAGAAGCACTTAATAGACATGTGTCTAATTTCCTGTGCTGTCAGAAATATTATTTAATCACACTGTTAAAAATGAAGAACTGTGGGGCCCATTGAACTGAATTCTCCAGGCCATTAGCTGCTCTTTCCACTTTGGGCCTCTCAGCTGTGCGGCCGGAAATGGATCGTGGGGAGAGGAGCTGCCATTCTTCTGCAAATATCCTGGAATCTTGGCTATGTCAGGAAGTGTTTGGAGAATGCCGCGGAAGCTAGAAAGTATTTCCAAAGCAGCATGCACACAGAGATATTTGAACCAGAGAACTTCCACTCTGAAATAGATGCATGGAGTACATTCAGAGAATATCAGGTTTTCCTCAGGTTTCAAAGCTGCAGCCCAGTACTCTGAACCCAAGAGTTAAGGTAATTGTAAAAAGTGAATGCCTCAGATGGTTGTTGTGTTTGCAACGCGTCACTTGGTTTTACATCAATCTCTTGGTAAAATACATACAAAGTTGTGATTAAGCTCATAGGCATACCATAATGGTTTCCTGGTAAATGACACCAGCAAGTTGCATAAACAACTATATCTTTTAGGCTGGGCGCGGTGGCTCACGCCTGTAATCCCAGCACTTTGGGAGGCTGAGGCTGGTGGATCACCTGAAGTCAGGATTTCAAGACCAGCCTGACCAACATGGTGAAATCCTGCCTCTACTAAAAATACAAAAATTAGCTGGGCGTGGTGGCGCACGTCTGTAATCCCAGCTACTCGGGAGGCTGAGGCAGGAGAATCACTTGAACCCAGGAGGCAGAGATTGCAGTGAGCCGAGACATACCACTGCACTCCAGCCTGGGCGACAAGAGTAAAACTCCATCTCAAAAAACAAACAAGCAAACAAACAAAGGAAACCCCAACAAAACAAAAAAAACAAAGCAAAACAAAACCCATATCTTTTGAAAAAGATAGTCAATGATTTTTCTCTGAAAGATAGATATTATTAATTAAATTCTAAGAAGACAAAGCAGCCAGAGTAAGAAAACTGTCCTCTAGTCTTTACCACGAGCCTGCACAATTGAGAGGCCGCGCGGTTCTGCCCTCAGCTCGTAACACCGAAACAACAAGAAATCGTCCAAGGTTAGAATTTCTAGTCATAGGAAACATCCAGCCATGCCAGCGTGAAAACATTTTGTTTCACTTCAGAGAGTGAAGAGAGCAAATTAAGACATGAAAATGATCCCCCCCATAGAATATGCCCCTTCTACTGATCTATGCAACAGCGTAGATGAATCTGAGACATTTTGCTAACTGAGAAAAGTCAGACACAGAAGACATAGTCAATGATTCCATGTGTATCAAATTTCTAGAAAAGGCAAAACTATAGAGACACGGAATGGTTGATTAATGTGTGGCTGATCACACGGAGGCATAGAATGATCAGTGGTTGCCTGGAGCTGCAGGTGGAGCAGGAGCGACCTCAGAGGAGCAAGGGGAACTTTTGGGGTGTATGGAAGTATTGGGAAACTGGACTGTGATGGTTCCTAAGGGCATCGGTTCACAAAAACTTACCACACTGTACCCTTACAGTGAGTAATGTTTATGGTATGTAAGTTATACCTCAATAAAGCTGTTTTTATTTACTTTATTTATTCTTTTTTTTTTTTTTTTTTTTTTTGAGGCAAAGTCTCACTCCATCACCCAAGGCTGGAGTGCAGAGGCACGATCGCAGCTCACTGCAACTTCTGCCTTCAGGGTTCAAGTGATTCTCATGTCTCAGCCTCCTGAGTAACTGGGATTACAGGCATGCGCCACCACACTCAGCTAATTTTTTTTTTTGTATTTTTAGTAGAGCTGTGGTTTCACCATGTTGGCCAGGCTGGTCTCAAACTCCCGACCTCAGGTGATCCACCTACCTCGGCCTCCCAAAGTGCTGGGATTACAGGTGTGAGCCACTGCACCCAGCCAATAAAACTGTTTTTTAAAAAAGCAATTAAAAGAGGCCAGGCCTGGTGGCTCAAGCCTGTAACCTCAGCACTTTAAGAGGCCGAGGCAGGCAGATCACCTGAGGTCAGGAGTTTGAGACCAGCCTGACCAACATAGTGAAACCCCATCTCTACTATAAAATACAAAAAAAAATTAGCCAATGTGGTGGTACACACCTGTAATCCGAGCTACTTGGGAGGCTGAGGCATGAGAATTGTTTGAACCCTGGAGGCAGAATTTGCAGGGAGCTGAGATCACGCTGCTGCACTCCAGCCTGGGTGACAAGAGCGAAACTCCATCTCAAAACAACAACAAAAAAAGGCAATTAAACGAAAGGATTTTTTCAAGGCCAGTGCAAGACTGCTTTGCAGAAACAGGTGGCCTCCCCTGTAATATTCACTGTAGCCATCACACTTCCCAAGCGTGGGACACTTTGTCCTCAGCAGGGGTTCTCTGAGGTGCACATCCAGATACTGTTACACCAAAGCCGGCTTGGTGGTGTTTCAAACACTAGAATTGACAATTTCTAAACATAATTATTATGATATTAGTCAACTTACAGTACCAATGCTGAGTCCAAGAACATGAATACATAGAATTGAGTGAAACATACAGCACTTCCCTAATTTGGGGGATGGTGGTATGATTGGGAGCCAAGAGAGCTCTGTGGGCTTTTGCTAAACTGCGCAGCTGTTTGGGGCAGCTCCTGGAACGAGGAAAGGTATTTTGGGTGTAGACTGAAATGCCTTCACTAGCAACTGTGCAATCCTGGCTCTCCACATCATCATCACCACAGAAATGTGGGGAAACTATTTTAGGAACATCCATCTTGCTCAGAGGCAAAAGAATAGATCGAACATTCTGTAGTTCACCTCACCAGCGTTTCTATCCACAGCAAGGGATTCTCAAACTTGGGCGTGCATCAAAGCTCCTGATCTGTTGAGAAGGCAGATTCCCAGGTGGGACCCCATGGCTGTAGAATTGAATGTCTGGGACCAAGACCCAGAGTCTGAATTGTTAAAGAGCCTTCAAAGTGATAAGGGTCCTCAAAACACAGCTTGAGGAACACTGGCCTCCAGCAGTGAAGAAGATGAAGACACCTAGTCAGTCTTGCTGTTCGGGCACCTCTGCTGAATTGAGTTCTGCTTCTTTCCACACCTCTCTGTCTCGTCTGCACATCTCACTTTGTGCCTTCGTCCTTACCTGCCTCATAGCCTTGCTCTCAGGGACAGGAGTCCCACCCGCGGTGAACCGGAGACAAATAATTTTTAAAAGGTTTTCTCTTGCCTGCTCCCCTTCCCCTACATGGGACACTAGAATTTACAATTTCTAAACATAATTATTATATTAGTCAACTCATAGCACCAATGTTGACTCCAAGAATATGAATGCATGGAACTGAGCGAAACAAGCAGCACTGCCACTATAACCAGAGGCGGATTAAGCTGTGCCCATTGGCTTCTCCGCTGGTTCTCACTTTGGGATCACTGGAGAGGAAGCTGAAGCAGATGCTTGGTTCTAACACCCTGCTGGGGTTTTAGATTGGTGGCTCATGCCTATAATCCTGAAGTTTTGGGAGGCCAAGGTGGGAGGATGGCTTGAGGACAGGAGTTAGAGACAACGTCTCTACAAAAAAGTTAAAAACATAGCCAAGAGCGGTGGCACACGCCTGTAGTCCCAGCTACTCAGGAGGCTGAGGTGGGAGGTCACTTGAGCCCAGGAGTCAGAGGCCACAGTGACCTGTGATCACATCACAGCACTTCAGCCTGGGCAATAGAGTGAGATCTTGTCTCTAAAATCAATCAATCAATCAACCAATCAATCATCAAACTGTGTTTAAAGGGAGCGAAGCATAGACTTGGTTGAATTGGACAACCCAGCCCAGGACAGAGCCCTAGTGAGGCCGTCTGTTCTGCCGTCCCAGGGAAGGGAGGAATCGACCCTGCAGCAGAGCACCTGCGCCTAGTGGTCCACTATGCTCTTGATTCCTTGGCTTCAGGGGAGGCTCCGACTTCCCACCCTTCTCTGCAGCAGCCCAGCCCATAAGTGGTGACCCTTGGCTTTCTCTGGAAGATTCTCCCAACCCACCCAGACCCTCAGGGGAAGCCTTAGGCAGCCACATCCATAACACGTGACCCCACCAGCTAATGCTGGGACCAGGAGTAGACTTAACCCAACCTGCCCAATCAGAGCCCCATTTCCTGGAAACCTACACTTCTAAGATATTCCCATCATGGTGCCTGTTGGTTTCCCATACAGAGAAGTAGGCAAAACACAGGGGCTGGAACGTTGCTGAGTGAGCGGGATAGAAAGCTTAGATGAAAGGGAGGCAGGTCGTGAGACGGAGAGGGCGTCCTGGGTGACTGCATTCAGCACCCCTCGGGAGTCAATCCCCTCTCAAGGCCCAGCTGAGGTCCTGAGCTCAGTTCCATGAGACGCCCCAGTGTTATTGGAATAAAGAGGCTTTTCTTGTTGTAGCGCCCTCCCAAATGCAGGAACGATCACATTTCCCCAGCGTCTCTGTCCTTGTTTTCACCCGTACCCTCTTCCCATAGACAGGATGGCAAACCACGTTGTCCTCCTGATAGAGCAAAATGGAAATTTTCCCAAAGAACTGATTTGGTTCGAATGACTATCTTTGGTGATAGTATGAAATTATTATTTATAGGTGCAAAAATAAAACTGTGAGTATGTTTTATCTTAAGAGTTCTTGTCTATTAGAGCAGCATGTTGAAATATTTATGCCTGACATGATGTCAGGAATGGCTTCAAAACAATGCCAGAGAGGCCGGGTGTAGTGGTTCATGCCTGTAACCCCAGCACTTTGGAGGCCGAGGCAAGTGGGTCACTTAAGGTCAGGAGTTTGAGACCGGCCTGACCAACATGGTGAAACCCCGTCTCTACTAAAAATGCAAAATTAGCTAGGTGTGGTGGCACGTGCCTGTAATCCCAACTACTTGGGAGGCTGAGTCAGGAGAATCGCTTGAACCCGGGAGGTGGAGGATGCAGTGAGCTGAGATTGCACCATTGCACTCCAGCCTGGGCAACAGAGCGAGACTGGCTCAAAACAAAACAAAACAAAACAAAAACAAAAACAGTAACAAAAAGCAATGCCAGAGGACAGGAAATGGGTGAGGATGGAAATGAAACAGGGTTGACCTGGAGCTGATAATCATCGAATCTGGGTGGCGAGGGTTCATTGTACTGGTCTGTCTTCTTTTGTATATGTTTCAAAGTGTCCATAGTGAGAAGTTTAAAAAAAACACTGATTTGGGGGGTATACCTATGAAATAACACAAAACCACCAGCCTTCCAAAGTGAGAAGGAGCTTCTTAAATGAGAAATCTAAGTGTGGCTCCAGAGGCAGCTACTCCTCATGGGACTGGGCGTGGTGCTGTATGTGCTGATGTGTGAACAAAAACATATGGGGGAAATGTCCCTCTTTCCCTTGGATGAAAATAGCAACTTGGGCTTCGTGTTCAATACATCTCTGATGATGTGATCCAAAAAGAAATATGCGAAGCTCTATGGCTTTCTTTTCAATTAATAAAAAGCACATTTAACTATCTACTTTGTAGTCTGTATTCAAAATTATTTGGTAGATTTAATGGTAAGAAACATTGCCTCCAAGTAGAACATTTTCCTAATAGGTTGAAAGCATATGTGTCAGAAAGTAAAGCATTTTGGGAGTTCTCCAGCAGCTATAAAAAGCTCAAAGTATCTATGCATACCTTCTAATTTAGAGGGGAGAGTGGGAGGTAGGAGGTGGTCGACGCTTGCTGGATATTCAAGAGCATCTGTATTCTTTTTTTTTTTTTTAATAAATTCTTTATGGTTAAGAGTGGTCTTTTGTAGGGGTGTGGATTTCAGAATAATACAAGTTTTCCCTTGAAGTGATTGTCCATTTTACCCTGATGCCTGCCCCATTTTCAAGGAGGCCAAGTTCTGTTTTCTGTATGAGGCGCCAAGGGGCCACTGCTACTTGGATGCCCCATCGCTGTCTAATTTTGTGGTTGATCTCACACTGTGGACACACTTGGGGGCCCACCTCTGAGACCAGGAGTCCTTGACCACTCTGGTGATGTCTGAATGTCCGTTCCTTTTCACTTCCCCCTTTCCATTTACTCCACAATGTCTGCAGTGGAGGTGCTCGCACACTTCAATCGTACTCTGCAATACTTCTCTTTCTTTATTATCGTTATTATTTTGAGAGGGAGTCTCGCTCTGTCATGCAGGCTGAAGTGCAGTGGCACCATCTTGGCTCACTGCAACCTCTGCCTCCTGGATTCAAATGATTCTCCTGCCTCGGCCTCCTGAGTAGCTAAGATCACAGGCGTCCACCACCACACCTGGCTAATTTTTGTATTTTAGTAGAGATGGGGTTTCACCATGTTGGTCAGGCTGTCTCGAACTCCTGACCTCAAATGATCTGCCTGCCTCAGTCTCCCAAAGTGCTGAGATTACATGTGTGAGCCACCGTGCCCGGCCATCTTTCAACTGATCTTTCTATTGTAGCCTTCTGCTTTTATAATTCATGTGTATTCAGGGCAATGCATCCTACTCTCTAAGTTATAGCCCCTTTGGGTCCAACAATAAAAGACTCAGTCTCCACTTCATGGAATCAAGAGTTCATTGTAAGAATACTTTTCATCCAGACACACTGAAACCAAAAATAAAACCGTATTTCTCCACTCAGGAGCCAGGTGCCTCTTGTCATCACATCTTCACATATTCATGAGCTGAATGAGACCAAAGATTTAGAATTACAAGGGCGGTCTTTTAAAATGTTTCTGTTGGCCAGGCACAGTGGCTCATGCCTGTAATCCCAGCATTTTGGGAGGCTGAGGTAGGAGGATTGCTTGACCCCAAGAGTTCAAGACCAGCCTGGGCAATATGGTGAAACTCTGTCTCTACAAAAAATATAAAAAGGTAGCTGGGCATGGGGGCACCCAGATACCTGGGAGGCTGATGTGGGAGGATCCCTCGAGCTGGAAAGGTCGAGACTGCAGTGAGCCATGATGGTGGACTGCACACCAGCCTGAATGATAGAGTAAGATCCTATGTCAAACAAAAAAAAAAATTTTGTTGAAATAAAATATTTACACTGCACAAAAAATAAAGCAAATAATATAGCTAAGTCATGGACCAATTAATAGTTGACATTGTTTTTTTCTGGGAAAATAATATTAACAGGAGTAAAATTTAGGCCAGGCCTTTTGTCCCTACATTCCAAACCCAAGCTAAATTTTAGTTAAATTGTATAATTCAGATTTTGAAATAATGCTTCATTTAAAATATTTTAAAGAAAAATACAAAGGGCTTTCAAACCACAATTTATTCTATGGATTACATCTCTGCAGATGTGCCTGACTATGAAACAAAGTACTATAACATCAATCATTAGGCCAGGTACTGTGGCTCATACCTATAATCCAAACACTATATTTTTTGTTGTTTTTTTGAGACAGAGTGTCATTTTGTTGCCCATGCTGGAGTACAGTGGCGTGATCTCAGCTCACTGCAACCTCTGCCTCCTGGGCTCAAGCGATTCTCATGCCTCAGCCTTCTGAGTAGCTGGGATTACAGGCATGCACCACCACACCCAGCTAATTTTTTGTATATTTAGTAGAGATGGGGTTTTGCCATGTTGATCAGGCTGGTCTCAAACTCCTGACCTCAAGTGATCTGCCCGCGTTGGCCTCTCAGAGTGCTGGGATTACAGGCATGAGCCGCCATGCCTGGCTAATGCCAACATTTTGAAAGGCTCAGGCAGGAGCACCACTTGAGGCCAGCAGTGATAGATTAGGCAGCAAAGTGAGACCCCATCTCTAAAAAAAAAATCAGCCTGGTTTGGTGGTGGGCACCTGTAGTCCTAGCTACTCAGGAGGCTGCTGTGGGAGATCACAGGGGCCCAGGTGTTGGAGACTGCAGTGAGGTAGGACTGGGTGACAGGGCAAGACCCTGTCTCTTAAAAAAAAAAAAGATTTTGCATACTTTTGCACACAACTCTTAGTAAGAAATATATATTTTTAGCCATACAATAAATCCTGAAGACAAGTTTAATACAAAAAAAATTTAACCTTCTACAAAAATATTCTGATATTGCGTATTCTGTTCTTTTGTTTTTTAAAAGTTTTATCATGACCTACAAAACTGATCTCACAAACCACCCATGCAAAGTGACCTAGTTTGAAAAACATTGCTTTATTAACAAATGATGACATAGAATATTTAGTTATAACAAACACCCTTGTAGCCTATTCAACTTTGAAAAATGCTAAAGTTTGGCCATACTTGCTTTATTTTTATCTTATTTATTTATGGATCTTTTTTTTTTTTTGAGATGGAATTTTGTTCTTATTGCCCAGGCTGGAGTGCAGTGGCACAATCTCTGCTCAGTGCAACCTCTGCCTCCTGGGTTCAAGCAATTCTCTTGCCTCAGCCTCCTGAGTAGTTGGGATTACAGGTGCATGCCAGCACGCCCGGCTAACTTTTCTTATTTTTAGTAGAGACAGGGTTTTACCATGTTGGCTAGGCTGGTCTCAAACTCCTGGCCCCAAGTGATCCAACTGCCTCAGCCTCCCAGAGTGCTGGGATTACAGGCGTGAGTCACTGCGTCCCACCAATGCTTGCTTTAGATCATTTTTCGAGATCACCCTGGAAGCCACCTGTGTACTCCTCTTAGTTCAAATGCATCTTCCTATCTCCTAGAGGCAAGAACTATTCTGAATTTGATGATTACGGTCCCATGTCTGTTTTTATGTAATTGCTATTAAGTATGAACTCATAGGGGATATATAACATTAGTTTTAATGTTCACAAATGTAAAACAAATGCTATATTATTCAGCAGCTTATTTTTTCTTTATATTATGATGTTTTTAAGGTATATCCATATCGACATGTTGTTCTTTTTATTTTGTTTTGTTTGAGACTGGATCTTGTTCTGCAGCTTATGCTGTAGTGAAGTGGTGCAGTCATATAGCTCACTGCAGCCTCGAACTCCTGGGCTCAATCCATCCTCCCACCTCAGCCTCCCGAATAGCTGGGCCTATAGGCATGAACCACCATGCCTGGCTAATTTTTCTTCTTTTTTTTTTTGTAGAGAGTCTCACTATGTTGCCCAGGCTGTTCTCAACCTCCTGGGCACAAGTTATCTTCCTGCCTTGGCCTCCCACAGTACTGGAATTACAGGCGTGAGTCACCACGTCTGGCTGACGCATTGTTCTAATTCACGCACTTTAACCACTGCAAGGTATTCCACTGTACAGATGTTCTGTGCTCTATGATCCATTCTCCTGTTAAGGTGTCTTTCAGTTATTTATCGTATTTTATTATTGCCAACAATGTTGCAAAAACATTCTTGCACACCTCTCATTCTGTACTCAAGCTACAATTCGTTTAGGATATGTACAGGAGCTGTGAGGGCTTCCTAATGAGCTTTACACCTACTGCCACGAATTGTTCTGTAAAGGGGCTTCTGCTAATACTGGCTGTGCATGAGATTTGCTGCTCGTCTACATCCTGAACAGTGATACAGAGACTGTCCTTCCAGTCATTGTATCAGCTGTGCTTTTGAGAAGCCATTGCAATTTTCTGTCAAGCCGACTGCATCTACACGGGGTGGTATGTGGTTCTATCATCAGACCCCAGGGTCACAGGCCCACTCTGTACCTTCTTGGCTCTAAAGTGGGTACCTGGTCACTTCTATGTCATGTGGGATTCCTAGTCTGTGGATTAGCCCTTCTGTGAATCCCCTAAGAGTGGTGTGAGCAGGAAAGGTAAATCCAGAATAGACTCTGTGCGTATGCAAAGGATCATTTGACATGAAAGGGGCCCAGTGTAGACAGGCGCTACCGAGGGATTGGTTGGTCTCCTTGAGGAACACTGTCTTTTTTTTTTTGACATGGAGTCTTGTTCTGTCACCCAGGCTGGAATGTAATGGCAAGGTCTTGGCTCACTGCAACCTCCACCTCCTGGGTTCAAGTGATCCTCCTGCCTCAGCTTCCCGAGTAGCTGGGATTACCGGCGCCCACCACCATGTCCAGCTAATTTTTATATTTTTAGTAGAGACGGGGGTTTCACCATGTTGGCCAGGCTGGTCTCAAACTCCTGACCTGGTGATCCGCCAGCCTCAACCTCCCAAAGTGCTGGGATTACAGGCATGAGCCACTGCACCTGGTTGGAACACTGTCTTATCAGGAGCTTGGCACTGGTCTCTGTTGCTGGCAGATGGACATTTAGAAGAGGCAGTACTACGTTGACCTTGGTAAGTGGGAGTCCATGCTGTTGCGTCCTCCTGTAGCCTCCATCTATGCCAAGGGGCAATCCTATTCTGTTCTCCTTGCCGTGGACTGAAAGTTTGTGTCCTTAGATTCATGTGCAAAAACCTAGTCTCCAACGTGATGGTATTAGGAAGTGAGGCCTTCGGGCAGTGATTGGCTTATGATAGGGAAGCCCTCGTGAACGGGACTGGAGCCTTTGTCAGAGAGCTTCCATCCTCTCTTTCCCGATGTGAGGAAACAATATAACAACTGCCTTCTGCAAACCAGGAAGAGAAGCAAATTGGCCAGCACCTTGACCTTGGCCTTCCCAGCTTCCACAAATGTGAGAAGTAAATGCCTGTTGTTTAAGCCACCTGGTCCATATTAATTAGTTATAGCTGAACTGACTAAGACACCTGTCATGCCAGTTCTCCAGCAGCCAGTGTGGAAGGCTGGCTCACCACAACTTGGCTGCTCAGTGTCTCTTCTGCAGTGGATACTTTCTCCTTCTCCCCACCTCCCCCGGCCCCGCATAGCTTTATTGAGATATAATTGATATACAATAAGCTGCAAATATTTAAAGTTTAAAAATTAGTTTTGAGTCTGGCACAGTGGCTCACACCTGTAATTTCAGCACTTTGGGAGGCCGAGGTGGGTGAATCACAAGATCAGGAGTTCGAGACCACCCTGTCCAAGATGATGCAACCCCGTCTCTACTAAAAATACAAAAATTAGGCAGGTGCAGTGGCAGGCACCTGTAATCCCAGCTACTTGGGAGGCTGAGGCAGGAGAATCGCCTGAACCCAGGAGGCGGAGGTTGCAGTGAGCCGAGATGGTGCCACTGCATTCTAGCCTGGCCAATAGAGCAAGACTCTGTCTCAAAAAAAATAAATGAATTTTAACGTAGTATGTATCTATGAAGCCATCAGCACAATCAGGTCAATGAACATATCCATCACTCCTAAAAATGTCCCTTTGTCCTTTTGAAATCCCTCCCTCCCCAATAACTTTTTACGGGAAACTTGGAATGTGCTTGTCTCACTGGAAACTGACTGACTTAGGTAAATAGTTCAGAGAAACGACCTGCTCTTCTATATCACTGACTTCTATAAGTAAGAATCACCGTTAAGAACACAGTTACCAGATAGGTATATTTTTCTTTAAAAAATTTTTTGTTGGGTCCAGGCTCAGTGGCTCATGCCTGTAATCCCAATACTCTGGGAGGCTGAGACAGGAGGATCACTTGAATCCAGGCGTTTGAGACCAGCCTGGGCAACATAGTGCGACCCTGTCTCTACAAAATAATTTAAAAATAAACTGAGTGTGGTGGCACGTCACCTATAGTCCCAGCTACTCAGGAGGCTCAGGCAGGAGGATCACTTGAGCCCGGGAGGTTGAGGCTGCAGTGAGCCATGAAGGCACCACTGCATTCCAGAATGTTTCAAACAGGAAAAAAAAATTTTTTTTGCATTATAAGTCATATACCATAACATTTACCCCTTTAAAGCATAAATTCGGTGTACAGTCACAAAGTTATGCAAGTCTTGCTACTATTTAATTCCAGAACATTTTTATCATCCCCAGAGAGAAACTTTGTATTCCTTGGTAGTCAGTCCCCCAGTCCCTTTTCTCCCCCAGCCTCTGGCAATACCACGGAGCAGCTTTCTGTCTGCTTGAATTTGCCAGTTCCGAGCGTTTTATATAAATGGAATCATACATATGTGGCCTTTTTGACTGACAGGCTTCTTTCACTTAGCATACTGTTTTCAAGTTTCACCATCTTGTGGCATGTCTCAGTACTTCGTTCCTTTTTGTGGCCAAACAACGTTCCGTTGCATGGACATAGCCACATTTTGTTTATCCGCTCATCGGTTGATGGACATTTGAGTTGTTTCCATCTTTTGGCTGTGATAAATAATACTGCAATAAACACTTGTATACAAGTTTGTGTATGGACATATGTTTTCCACTCTCTTGGATATCAACTTAGGGGTAGAATTACTAACTTGCATTGTAAAATATATGCTTAACTTTTTGAGGAGCTGTCAGACTGTTTTTCAAAGCAGCTACACTATTTTATATTCCCATGTTCCAATTTCTGCATGTCCTAGTCAACATTTATTATCTCTTTTTTTTTTTCTTTTTTTGGTCAGGGGCAGAAGGACAGGGTCTCACTCTATCACCAGGCTGGAGTGCAGTGGTGACATCTTGGCTCATTTCAACCTTCACCTCTCAGGCTCAAGCGATCCTCCCGTCTCAGCCTCCCAAGTAGTTGGGACTACAGGCGCATACCGTCATGCCCAGCTAATTGTTTTGTAAATACCTGACTTTTTAATGATGACCATCCAATGATGCAAAGTGGTATCTAATTGTGTTTTTGGTTCACATTTCCCTAATAACTAATGATGTTGTTTATGTTTTCATATGCTTAATGACCTTTGTATATTTTCTTTGGAGAAATGTTTATCAAAGTTCTTTGCCCATTTAAATATTGGGTTATTTATCTTTTTGTTATTGAGTTGTAGGAGTTATTTACACATTGTACATACAGTCCTTCTATCAGATATGTAATTTTTATGTTTTCCCCCCATTCTGTGGGTTGTCTTTGACTTTCTTGACAATGTGCTTTGAAGCACAAAAGATGTTAATTTTGAAGAAGTCCAATTTATTTTTATTTTTTCTTTTGCAGCTTTTGCTTTTGGTATCATATCTAATAATCCATTATCAAATCCAAGGTCATAAAGTTTTACTTCTATATTTTTTCCTAAAAGTTTTGTAATTTAGCTCTTAAGTTTAGTTCTGAACCATTTTTAGCTAATTTTTATATATAGTGTGAGGTAGGGCTATAAATTCATTCCTTTGCACATGGATATCCAGAGTCCCAGCACTATTTGTTGAAAAGACTATTCTTTGGTCTTTTGTGAGATTTTCTTAGTTATTCTTAGTCTCTTGCATTTCCATATGTATTTTAGGATCAGCTGATCAATTTCAACAAAAAGAGAGAGGAAGCTAGGATTTGGATAGAGATTGAATTCAATCTTAGATCAACTTGGGGAGTATTGCTATCTTAATAATATTAAATCTCTCAATCAATGAAAATGGGAAGTATTTCCATTTGTAGATGACTTCTTTAATTTCTTTCAATGATATTTTCTAGTTTTCAGTGTACAAGTATAATCCTTCTTTGGTTAAATTTTTTTTCTACTGTTTTATTTCTTTTGATGTTATAGTGAATAAATTTTTGTCTTAATTTTAATTCAGAAATTTAATTTTTAATTTAGATTGTTCTTTACTAGTATATAGAAACTCAATTTCTTTTTTTAAGTTGATCCTACATCCTGTAATTTTGCTGAATTCATTTATTAGTTTTGGTGAATTTCTTAGAATTTTTGATATGTAAGGCAATGTATTTTGCAAATAAAAATATTTATACTTCTTTCTGATGCCTTTTATTTCTGTTGCTTGCCTAATCGTTCTGGCTACAACCTCCAATGCAATGTTGAATAGAATGGCAAGAGGAAGAATTCTTGTGTTGTTCCTTATCTTGGGGGAAGTATTCAATTTTTCACCATTAGGTATGACATTAGCTGTGAGTTTTTCATACATACTCTTATCAGGTTAAGGAAGTTCCCCCTCTATTCTTAGTTTGCTGATTGTTTTTTTATTATGAAAGGGTGTTGGCTTTTTTCAGATGCTTTTTCTGTATCATTGAGATAATCACGTATTTTTTCCCCTTTTTACATTAATATGGTATATAACATTAATTAATTGTCAAGCATTTAACCTTGCATTCCTGGGATAAATCTCACTTGGCAATGCTGTATAATCTTTTAGTACATTGCAAGATTTGATGTGTTTTTTTTGAAGATTTTTATATCAATATTTATAAAGGGGGCTGCATGTGGTGGCTCACACCTATAATCCCAACATTTTTGGAGGCCAAGGCTGGAGGATCACTTGAGCCTAGGAGTTCAAGACTGGCCTAGGCAACATAGTGAGATCCTGTCTCTAAGTGTGTGTGTGTGCGTGTGTGTGTATACACACACACACATACATACATACATATATATATTAAATCATTTCATAAGAAAACAACTGAAGAGCTAAAAAGTTAGTGGAGAATTTTCTAACCAAATTCCTGAGAAAACTTCAACCAGAGAGGTGAGAGGAATATTAGTACACCCAAGATATTTTTCAACTTTGGATATTTATGATGTTACAAATTTGAGCTTTGATTCTCTGGCTTCAGATGGGAGACAGAGTCAAGGATCAGGACTCCGTAGGATACCCACATTTGGCTGAAATCCCAAAGAACTCCACTTTCAACATTAGTGCACAATAGAGCCAAATCCATCACCACTTCCCTGGGCAAAGCATTTGAGATATTACATGAATTTTAGAAGAAGCCAGCTCAAACCTTTTCTAAATGAAAGCATTATCATGCTAGGTATTACAGAAACTGCACAAGTGACTTTTGAACAGCAATAATCAGCCAGCAGGAATACAAGAAAACATTAGCTAAATACAGCAGACGAAAAGACAGTAGAAACAGACCTAAAAAACCTACAGATATTGGAATTATCCAACAGATTATTCGACTATGATTATGATGTTGAAAGAAATAAAGGATAAACCTAAACAAATGTTCAGATAATAGGAACCTGTTAAAAGCAACACAGTAAAACTAATTATAATATCTAAACTAAAAATAAAATAAATAAAATTAAAATTAAAAAGAGGTGCTTGGCAGAGTATTGGCAGTGAAGGAAGTGAAAATTGGTGAACTGAAAGATAGGTGAGAAGAAATTTGCAATGTGTAACACAGACTATTTTTATTTTTAAATTATTATTATTATTATTTTTTGATATGGAGTTTCATTCTTGTTGCCCAGGCTGGAGTGCAGTGGAGCGATCTCGCCTCACTGCAACCTCTGCCTCCTGGGTTCAAGTGATTCTCCTGTCTCAGACTCCCGAGTAGCTGGGACTACAGGCGTGTGCCACTATGCCTGGCTCGTTTTTGTATTTTTAGTAGAGATGAGGTTTCGCCATATTGTCCAGGCTGGTCTTGAACTCCTGACCTTGCGATTCACCCACCTTGGCCTCCCAAAATGCTGAGATTACAGGCGTGAGCCACCACGCCCAGCCTGTGCTGAAAATTTTAAAAAATAACTCCTATCCAATAATTCTACATCAAGAAAATTTATCTTTCTATATTGAGGGCAAGATAAATAACAGCAGACTTAATAATTTCAAATAAAAGCTGAGAAAATTTATTATCTCAGCCTAATATCTCCTTAATTACTATTAAGGAGAATGTACAAGATATACTTAAGTCAAAGGAATAACAAGTTAAAATGATGCTAAATATGTGGGGAAATGGAAGTAAATAAAACAGAATAATAAAGTCTAATGGAATTAGAAAATAAAGAATTAAAATACCTATATATCCTACCACATAGGTTGAAATCAGAGTGAGTAGGTCAGTGGATGGAGTCATAACGATCTAAGATCTTTGTTTTACCTAGAAGAAGGTAAAGGCTTTTATTAACTTATTTTTCATAAGTATGCATACCATCATTTATAAGGGACCAACTAAAAACAATAGTAAAAGAATGTATGACTTTCAAACTAGTAAAGGAGAAAATCACACACTAAAAAATACTCAGTAAAAAATAGGCAATAAAGGATAAAAGGGATATCGAGAAATAACCGTAAAAATGTGCAACCAGCAGCCCTTTGAGCTGCTCTGTCTATGGAGTAGCTGTTCCTTTATTCCCTTACTTTTTTAATAAACTTGCTTTCACTTTGAAAAAAAAAAAAGTATAAAAGGGAAATAAAGGATGGGAAAATTATGATTTAGTGGCAAATTAAGTTATAAATTTATCAGGAGTTACATTAAATATATGTACAAAAATTGCCATGGTTAAAAGACAAAGATTGTCGAACTAGGTAAAAATATAAAATCCAACTATATGCTTTGATAAGACATGCCTAAAATGTAAAAATATAGAATGGTGAAAACAAAAGCTTGTAGAAAGGTATACTATATAAATACTAACCAAAAGAAAATTGATTAGTAAGACAAAGAGATTTTAAGACAAAAAGAATTGTTAGAGAGACTCCCTTCATGAGGTTAATGGTTAAATTCACCTTAAAAATTGTTTTTAGCTGGGTGTGGAAGCTCACACCTGTAATTCCAGCATTCTGGGAGGCTGCGGTGGGCGGAGTGGATCACTTGAGCCTGGGAGGTCAAAACTGTAGTGAGCCATGTTCACACCACTGCACTCCAGCCTGGGGAACAGAGTAAGACCCTGTCTCAACAAAAAATATTTTTTAAAATTTGTGTGGGCCTAGTAATATAACCTCAAAATACATAATGCAATATTTACAGAAGTAAAGGAGAACTAGACAATCTATAATCATAGCAAGAGATTTTAAGACACATATCTCAGTAAATAATAAAATGAGCACACAAAAAACATTAGTATTGATATAGAACATCTGAACAATAGAAAAAACAAACTTAACCTAAAGAACGTACATAGAGCACCACATCCAACAATTGCAGAATAAACATCATTTTCAATTGCACATGGAACATTTATGAAACTTTAACAAGTACTGAGCTGCAAGGCAAGTCTCAGTAGGTTTCATAGGACTTACTATGTTCAGGGTCTATTATCTGATTAAGCCCACAGAGTAGAACTCCTTAATAAACAACAATTAGAATATCCACAAATTAGAAAATTAAGAAGTATAGTTTATATAATTTATTTTTTTTAAAAAGTAATCATTAGAGATATTAGAATTAAAAGATTCATGAAGGATTGCGTCCTAGAAGTTGGTGATTGTAGCTAAAATGCTAATTTAGGGAAATTTATAGCCTTGGATGAAAACATTAGAAGTGAAAAAAAACCTGAATTATTTTTTCTTTTTCTTTTAGACTGTGTCTCACATGATCATGGTTCACTGCAGCCTTAAACTCCTGGGTTCACGAGATCCCCCTGCCTCAACCTCCCAAGTAGCTACTACTACCTGGCTAGTTTTCTTATTTTTTGTAAAGATGGGATCTCACTGTGCTGCCCAAGGTGGTCTCAAACTCCTGGGCTCAAATGATCTGCCCACCTCAGTTTCCGAAAGTGCTGAGATTACAGGCATGAGCCACCATGCCCAGCCTAAAAAGCTGAAAATCAAATTAAACATCTTTCTCCAGAAGTAAGAAGACAAAAAGCAAAATAAAGCCCAAATAAATAGAAGAATAAAAAATTAAATATGAGTTAAGATCTTATAAAATAGAAAGGAAGGGGCAGCCTGTACTACCTGCACTTTGAGACGCTGAGGTGGGAGGATCACTTGAGCCCAGGAGTTCAAGACCAACTGGGCAACATAGGGAAATCTCGTCTGTACAACAAATACAAAAATTGGCTGGGCACGGTGGCATGCACCTGTAGTCACAGTCACTCAGGAGGATGAAGTGGAAGGATCAGTTGAGCTCAGGAGGTCAAAGGTGCAGCGATCCATGATTGGGGCACTGCACCCCAGCTAGGCCAACACAGTAAGACCCTGTCTAAGAGCAAGGCTCCCCTTCAAAAAGAAAAAAAAAAGAAAAGAAAAGAAATTGAATCAAATCAATAGTTAAAAATATTCCCACAACAAAAGCTCCATGACCAGTATTAATTCATTTGTTAGTTATATCAAATGTTCAAAGAATAAATTATTATCATCTTATGAAAAACCATTCAGATAATAGGAAAAAGACTCTTCAATCTATTTTAGAATACTTTAATAATAATGACATCAAATTTCGGCAGGGATGATATCAGAAATACAAAACTTCTAAACAAAATATTGGCAAACCAAAATCAGAAATAAAGTATAATACATATGGCCAGGTGCAGTGGCTCACGCCTGTAATCCTAATACTTTGGGGGCCAAGGCAATAGGATTGCTTGAGCCCAAAAGTTAGAGACCAGCCTGGGCAACATGGCTTTAAACATTAAGAGACTACTTACTTTTATTGACGAAATAAAGAACAAGTACAATGAATACAGAAAAGTTACAAACGTGGTAGATATTAATTCAACTATATCAAAAATTACTTTAAAAGTGAATGGTCTTTGGGAGGCTGAGGCGGGATCACCTGAGGTCAGGAGTTCAAGACCAGCCTGGCCAACATGGTGAAACCCCATCTCTACTAAAAATACAAAAAGTAGCTGGGCGTGGTGGCATGTGTCTGTATCCCAGCTAATCAGGAGGCTGAGGCAGGAGAATCGCTTGAACCCGGGAGGCAGAGGTTGCGGTGAGCCAAGATCGCGCCACTGCACTCCAGCCTGCATGACAGAATGAGACCCTACCTCAAGTAATAATAATAATAAAAGCAGAGATCACCTTTTAATAATTTTTTTTAAAAAGACCCACAACTCACACTCATTAGAATGGCTACTATCAACAATACAGAAAATAACAAATATTGGCAGGCATGGGGAAAAGATGGAACCCTAGGCACTGTTGGTGAGAATGTAAAATGTTGCAGCCACTATAGAAAACAATATGGCAGTTTCACAAAAAACTTAAAATAGAGTTTTATATGATTGAACAATTCCCCTTCTGGGTAGAGATATAAAAGAATTGAATGCAGAATCTTGGAGAGATATTTGTACATGTATGTTCATAGCATCGTTATTCACTAAAGCTTAAAAAGATGGAAACAATCCAAATATCCATCAATGGATGAATAGATAAACAAAATGTGGCATATACATACAATAGAATATTATTCAGCCTTACAAAGGAAGGAAATCCTGACATATGCTATGACATGAATGAACACTGAGAACATTATGCTGAGTAAAATAAGCCAGCCACAAAAATACAAGTATGATACGATTCCACTTACATAAGGTATTGAGAGTAGTCAAACTCGTGGAAACACAAAAATAGAATGGTAATTGCTAGGGCTATGAAGAGGGAAAAATGGAGAGTAGTTTAATGGGTATATAGTTTTGTTTTTGCAAAATGAAAAAGTTCCAAAGATTGCACAATAATGTGAATATATACTTAACACTACTAAACTGTACACTTAAAAATGGTGAAGATGTAAATGTTGTGTCTTTTACTACAATTTTAAAAAGCACACACAAAAGCATGACCCTACTATATGTCATCAACAGGAAGCCCAATTTAACTGTAAAGACATAGATTGGTTAAAAGTAAAGAGATGAAGAAGAATATGCCATGCTAACACTAGTCAGAAGAAAGTCAAAGTTAACTATGTTAATTTCAGACAGCAAACTTGAAATGAAAATATTCAGGGATAAACAGGACTTTACATGATTCTTCAAGGATTGGCAATCCTTAAAATGTATGCAAGTACCAACAGAATATCAAAATAGTTAAGGTGAAAATGGATAGAACCTCAAGGAAAAATAGACAAATTCATTACTGTGGTCCAGATCTACTGTGATAGATCAAGCCGGCAGAAAATCAGTAAGGATATGGCTGAACTGTGCATTAATCAACCATCAGTCAACGGTACCATTAATCTACTGGGTCTAATTGATGTTTATAGAATACTTCATCCCAAACCAGCAGAATCCCCATTCTTCTCAAGTTCACATGGAACATTCACCAAGAGAGATCATATTCTGGGTCCTAAAACATATCTTAACAAATTTAAAAGGTCAGAAATTATACAAAGGATATTCTCACAACACAGCAGATTTAAGCTAGAAACCAAAACGGAAGATAGCTGGAAAATTCCCAAATATTTGGACATTAAACAAAACACTTCTAAATAGCACATGAGTCAAAGAAGAATGTCGAAGAGAAAATTTACAATATTTTGAACTAAGTGAAGAAGGAAATACAGTTTATTAAAATTTGTGGACTGCAGGAAAATTTATAGCATGAAATGCACATATTAGAAAAACACCTAAAATAAAAAATGTAAGATTCTACTTCAGGAAACTAGAGAAAAGAAGAGGCTAAAGTAAGAAAGAAAGAACTAGTAAAAATTAGAGGAAAAACCAGGGAAATAAAAAATAACAGAGAAAATCAACAAAACCAAACGCTGATTCTTCGAAAAGATCAATAAGAGTGATGAACTTCTAGCCAAACTAAGAATAAAAGAAAGAATATACAAATTGACTAATATTAGAAATGGGAAAGAGATCACCACTGTTGATTCCGTGGACAGTAAAAAGTGGCTCACGGCTGTAATCCCAGCACTTTGGGAGTCCAAGGCAGGTGGATCACTTGAGGTCAAGACTGGCCAATATGGTGAAACCCTGTCTCTACTAAAAACCCAAAAAATTAGCTGGGTGCGGTGGCGGACACCTGTAATTCCAGCTACTTGGGAGGCTGAGGCAGGAGAATCCCTTGAACCCAGGAGGCGGAGGTTCCAGTGAGCTGAAATCACGCCGTTACACTCCAGCCTGGGTAACAGAGTGAGACTCTGTCTCAAAATAATACTACTAATAATAATAAAAACATACTATAAACAACTCCATGCCACAAATATGATAACTTAGATGATGTTAATGAATTCTGTGAAATACACAAATTACCAATGCTCATGCTCTATAGAAAGGGATAACAGCAGACAAGGTAGAGGAGCTTAGTTTTGTTCATTTAGTGGTGGTCGTGTAGCTCCAAAAGCAGAAAGAGAGGGCAAGCCCCATTGCTCTGAGCAATTCAAGTCTCTCCTTGTATCACATTTGCTATAGTTCCGCTGAACAAAGCAAGACCAAGCCAAGGGTTCATGGGGAGGAGGCAACTCAAAGATCTTCATACGTGGAGTGGGAGAATTTGTGGACAATTTCACCATCTGTCACAACAAGGTACAACAATCTGCCATATCACTAGCAAGTGACGGAGGATGTCCCAGTCTGTCCCAGGCAATCTGGCTCCAGTGTTAATGGCCTTATCTCCTAGAGCTGCGCCGTCCAAAATGGTAGCCACCAGCCACATGTGTTTATTCAAATTCAAGTTAAAGTTTAATTACTAATTTATCCCAAATTATAAAATTCTGCTTGTAGCCACTAGCTACATGCTAGTAGTGGCTTGTACAAGCCACTCAATACTACAGGTATAGAACATTGCCATCATGACAGAAACTGCTATTCGATGGCACTGTTTTAAAATATACTCCCTCTCATAACAATATTGACAATTTTTATGTTAGAAATTGAATGGTAGGTTAGTATTCTCAACCATTCTATCACGAAGCCTAAAACTTATTCAAAAACCTAAGGGGTAGCCAGGCGCAGTGGCTCACGCCTGTAATCCCAGCACTTTGGAAGGCCGAGGCAGGCGGATCACTGGAGGTCAGGAGTTCAAGACCAGTCTGACCAACATGGAGAAACCCTGTCTCTACTAAAAACACAAAATTAGCTGGGCGTGGTAGTGCATGCCTGTAATCCCAGCTACTCAGGAGGCTGAAGCAGGAAAATCGCTTGAACCCAGGAGGCAGAGGTTGCGGTGAGCCGAGATCGTGCCATTATACTCCACGAGGTGTTGTTATTATCATTTTCGTTAGCCCACACATTCTAACAGAAATGATATTGCTCCCTTGTCACAAGGGTTGTGGGGGGATTAGATAAAATGCCTTAAAAAGCTGCTTGGGAGCACGATAATACAAAAGTGAGAATCACTGCTCTAGACAGTTGATTATCTCTTAAAGAAAAGTTAAACATACAGGAAAACTACATTTAACTCATACGTTTACCATTTCCCAGTGCTTATTTGTTTATTTAATATTTTATTTTATTTTATTTATTTGAGGCAGAGTCTTGCTCTGTTGCCCCAACTTAGAGTGCAGTGGCACGATCATGGCTCACTGCAGCCTCGAACTCCCAGGGTCAGCCCATCCTCCCACCTCAGCCTCTCAAGAAGATGGGACCACAGTTGCGTGCCACTAGGCATACTCAGCTAATTTTTTGTTTGTAGTTTTTGTAGAGACAAGGTCTCACTATGTTGCCCAGTCTGGTCTTGAACTCCTGGGCTCAAGCGATCCTCCAATCTTGATCCCACAAAGTGCTGGGATTCCAGGCATGAGCCACCACCCCTGGCTTTATTTTATTTTAGTTTTTTTACATAGAGATGGAGGTCTCACTATGTTGTCCAAGCTGGTCTTAAACTCCTGGCCTCAAGCAGTCCTCCTGCCTCACCCTCCCAAAAGTGCTGGGATTACAGGTGTGAACCACCACACCTGCCTTTATTTTATTTTTTACTTTCTTTTTTTTTTTTTTTTTTTTGAGATGGAGTCTCACTCTGTCACCAGGCTTGAGTGCAGTGGAGCAATCTCAGCTCATTTGCAACCTGTGCCTCCCGGGTTCAAGCAATTTTCTTGCCCCAGCCTCCCAGAGTGCTGGGATTATAGGCATGATGGGGTCTCACTATGTAGTCCAAACTGGTCTTAAACTCCTGGCCTCGAGTGATCCTCCTGCCTCAGCCTCCCAAAAGTGCTGGGATTGCAGGTGGGAGCCACCGTGCCTGGCCTCCAAGTGCTTTTTATTCCTTTGTATGGATCTGTGTTTTCATCTGGTATCATTTTCCCTCAGCTTTAAGAACTTTCTTTAATATTTCCTTTAGTGCAGACTTGCTGCTGACAAGCTTGGTCAGTTTTTATTTGTCTGAAACAGTTTTTTTTTTTTCACCTTCATTTTTGAGAGATGTTTTTGCTGGACATAGAATTCTAAATTCACAGTTTTTTTTTTCTTTTTTTAAATTTAAAGACTTTAAAGGTGTCCTCCAATTCCTTCTGGCTTTCATAGTTTCTGACAAGAAGTCCACTGTAGAGGCTGAGGAGATGAACCTCTCCAAAGAAGACACGCCAGTGCCCAAAAACACCAGAAAACATGCTCATCAAAGAAGATATGCCAGTGGCCACAAACACATGAAAACATGCTCATCATCAGAAAAATGCAAATCAAAGTCACAGTGAGACACCGTCTCACACAGTCAGAATGTCTTTGATCCAAAAGTCAAAAAATAACACGTTGGCAAGGCTGAGGGGAAAAGGGAATGCTTATACATTGTTAGTGAGAATGTATATTAATCCAGCCACTGTGGAGAACTGTTTGGAGATTTTGCTCTTTTTTTTTTTGAGACAGGGTGTCACTCTGTCTCCTAGTCTGGAATGCAGTGACGTCCTCATGGCTCACTGCAACCTCAACCTCCTAAGCTCAAGCAATCTTCCTACCTCAGCTTCCAAGTAGCTGAAACTACAGGCATGTACCACCACGGTTGGTTAATTTTTCTTATTACTTGTAGAGATGGGGTCTCACTGGTTGATCTTGAACTCCCGGGCTCAGGCAATCCTCCTGCCCCAGCCTCCAAAGAGCTGGGATTACAAGCGTGAGCCACTGCACCCAACCGAGATTTCTCAAAGAACTGAGAGTTGAACTATCATTCTGCCAAGCAATCCCATTACTGGGAATATACCCAAAGGAAAATAAATTGTTCTGCCCAATAGGGTCCAGCCCTATAGGGTTCTGTGAGCCCCTCCCTGCTGGTGCGAAGAGGGGGCGAGAAACTGTAGAAATAAAAGACACAGACACAGAGATAGAGAAAAGAGAGTTTGGGGTTGGGGGTCCACTGCCAACCAAAGCGTGGAGACCTGCAGTGGCCCCGAGTGCCTGGACGCTCTGACTTTTATTGAGTACAAAGCAGGGGGCAGGGAAGGTGGGTGAGGTCATGGTGGTCGGTGATAGGGTCAGGTAAATCACGTGTCTTGGAGATAGGGGCCCAAGACTTTCAAGAGCGAGGCCAGGAGAAAAGCTAATGAGTCAGCGCTCTTCGCATATTTGTCAGAAATGTCAAGGACACTAAGATTATGTTACGATTATTAATTCTTACCTTTTAAGAAAAGGAGAAACCAGGTGCAGAAGCAGGGCGTGAAAGTAGACACGGAGCGGGACCACTGAGGCACAGCGTCACGTAGAGACAGGTAAGCCCCCGGATGTCTGTGGGCCTCCCTGACAGGGGTCAGGCCGACCGCAAGAGCTTGGAGAAGCGGAGTTTTCTCCTAACTTCCCCAGGAGGGAGACGTCTCGGCCATCTTGGACGTCTCCTTCCCTAGCTGGCTAAACAGCAGGCGCTTTCCCAGCGCTGGCGCTGCCGCAGAGCCGAGGCGCCCCCCCAGCAGCCCTTACGCGGGCGTCACAGAGGGCTTAGAGTGTCTTGCCTTAGGATCACTTTGTTCACAATGTCACCTCAGTTCCATGCTTCATAACCTGATAGTCATTAGTAAAATTAAAGTTTATATTGAGTATATATTTTTATTATTATAAGTGAGTAACCTTAAGATTATATATGATTATATAAAGGAATAACTATGTGCCTACATTTCTAATTCTTTTCTAAATCAATGTTTATATGGGAACAGACTGAGGCTTCACACCCTTGCTACAGCACCTGCAGGGCTGCCCCCTACAGTTCTGCCCAAAGGACACATCTACCCGTATTTCATCGCAGTACTATTCACAACAGCAGAAACATGGAGTCAACCCAGGTGCTCATCAATAGTGGATTGGGGCCAGACGCGATGCCTCACACCTGTAATCCTAGCATTTTACGAGGCCTAGGCAGGTGGATCACCTGAGGTCAGGAGTTTGCAACCAGCCTGGCCAACATTGCGAAACCCTGTCTCTACTAAAAATACAAAAATTAGCTGGGCATGGTGGTGGATGCCTATAATCCCAGCTACTCTGGGAGGCTGAGGCAGGAGAATTGCTTGAACCCAGGAGGTGGAGGTTGCAGTGAGCCAAGATTGCACCACTTCACTCCAGTTTGAGCAAAAGAGTGAATCTCCATCTCAAAAAAATAAAATAATAATAATAAAAGAGTGGATTGGATAAAGGAAATACGGTACAAATGTACCATGGAATACTATGTAGCCCTTAAAAAGGAACAAAATCATGTCCTTTGCAGCAATCTGTATGTAGCTGGAGGCCATTGTCCTAAAAAACTAACAGAAACAGAAAACCAAATAGTGCATGTTTTCACTTGTAAGTGGGAGCTAAACTTGAGTAGACATTGACTAAAGATGAGAAAAATAGACACTGGAGACTACCAGATGAGTGAGAGAAAGACAGAGGCAAGGGCTAAAAAACTACCTACTGGGGGCTCACTACCTGGGTGATAGGTTTAGTCATACCCCAAACTTCAGCATCATACAATATACCTCTGTAAAAAGCATGCACATGCACCCCTGATTCTAAAACAAAAGTTGAAAAAGAAAAAAGGGCTGGGCATAGTGGCTCATACATGTAATCCCAGCACTTTGGGAGGACAAAGTGGGAGGATGTCTTGAGCCCCTGAGTTCAATACCAGCCTGGGCAATATAGTGAGAGCTGTCTCTACAAATAATTTAAAAAATTACCTGGATGCAGTGCCGCACACCTGTAGTACCAGCTACTCAGGAGGTAGAGGTGGGAGGGTCTCCTGAACCTGGGAGGTTGAAGTTACAGTGAGCTGTGATTGTGCCACTGCATTTCATTCTGGGTGACGGCACAAGATCCCTTTTCCAAAAAAAAAAAAAAAAAAAGTTTACTGTAATATTATTTTTTGTGCTTTGTATATAATGTGTTTTTCCCCCTCAAGCTTCGTTTAAGATCTTTCTTCTAATATTAGTTTTCAGCAAGTGGATTATAATGCATTTAGATTGGGGTGTGTTGTACGTATGTTGGGTGTTGGTTCTATGTAATTGTTGTTTTCAAATTTAGAAAAAAATTTTAACCCTTATTTTTTCCTATGGATTTTCCGTTCTTCACTCCTTCCTCTCTGGGTCTCCAATGAAATTGCTGTTAAACTAGCTTATACTTTCTAAAAGTCACAAAATCTGTATTTTTCCCAGTTTTTTTCTCTGTATGTTTTATGGTAGATGTATTTCATTTCTTTTTTTTTCTGATGGGAAATTTATTTCTTAATTTTAAGTTGATACATAATAACTGTACACATTTATGGGGTGAATTCTATGTCTATGTCTTCATGCTGCCTGATGTTTTATTCTGCAAGGTCTAATTTTGTTTAGTCCAAGCCAGAGAAATTTTTATTTCAGATATTGTATTTTCATTTGCTTCTTTTTTTACTTTTTAAAATTGTTCACTTCATTATGCACATGTTTTCACTAACTTGACCACGCCTGGTCGAGTCGTCATCTTTTAAAGACTGTTTCATTAGGCAGTTGATTTACTTGAAGTTATCAGCTTGATACCTTCAACCTCTGGGAAGTAGAATGAAGAATACAGAAATGGAAAACTTTTTTTAATACAGTCTTGTATTTAAATTTTTTCAGTGAATATACAATAATTTTGTGAAAATTATTTTTAAATCTTTCATGAACCTGCGTGGTCATACATTCTTGCCTCAGCTGAATCTACTAAGTATAGATTGAGTATCCCTAATCCAAAATGCTTGGGACCAGCAAGTGTTTCAGATTTGGGAATTTCTTTGGGTTTTGGAACATTTGCATACACACAATGAGATATCTTGGGAATGAGACCCAAGTCTAAACAACAACAACAGAAATCATTTATGTTTCATATATACCTTCTACACATAGTCTGAAAATAATTTTATACAATATTTTAAATAATGATGTATATGAAACAAACTTTTTTTTTTTTAGAGACAGGGTCTCGGATCACTGCAGCCTCCATCTCCCAGATTCAAGCTATTCTCCTGCCTCAGCTTCCTGAATAGCTGGGATTACAGGCATGTGCCACCATGCCTGGCTAATTTTTGTGTTTTTATTAGAGTTGGGATTTCACCATATTGGCCAGACTGGTCTCAAACTCCTGGCCTCAGGTGATCTGTCCACCTGTGCCTCCCAAAGTACTGGGATTACAGGTGTGAGCCACCATGCCAGGCCTGAAACAAACTTCTTTCTTTTTTTTTTTTAATAATTTATTTATTTTACGTTAGGTGCATACTATATCTGGCATTTCTCCACATGTTATCCCTCCCCACCCCACATTGTCTCTCCCCTACCCCCCCACAACTGTCCCCTGTGTGTGATGCTCCTCTCCCTGAGTCCATGTGTTCTCGTTGTTCAACATCCACCTATGAGTGAGAACATATGGTGCTTGGCTTTCTGTTCTTGGGTCAGTTTGCTGAGAATGATGGTTTCCAGATTCATCCAAGTCCCTACAAAGGACATGAACTCGTCGTTTTTTATGGCTGTGTAGTATTCCATGGTGTATATGTACCACATTTTCTTTGTCCAGTCTATCATTGATGGGCATTTGGGTTGGTTCCAGGTCTTTGCTATTGTACACAGGGCTGCAATGAACATATGTGTGCATGTGCCTTTATAGTAGAATGATTTATAGTTCTTTGGGTATATACCCAATAGTGGGATTGATGGGTCAAATCGAATTTCTATTTCTAGATCCTTGAGGAATCGCCACACCGTCTTCCACAATGGTTGAACTAATTTACACTCCCACCAACTGTGTAAGAGTGTTCCTATTTCTCCACATCCTCTCCAGCATCTGTTGTCTCCAGATTTTTTATTGATCGCCATTCTAACTGGCATGAGATGATAGCTCAGTGTGATTTTGATTTACATTTCTCTAATGCCCAGTGATCATGAGCATTTTTTCATGTCTGTTGTTCTCATATATGTCCTCTTTTGAAAAGTGTCTGTTCATATCCTTCACCCAATGGGCTTGTTTGTTTTTTTCTTGTATATCTGTTTTAGTTCTTTGTAGATTCTGGATATTAGCCCTTTGTCAGATGGGTAGGTTGCAAAAAATTTTTTTGCCAGTCTGTGTCTTTTGACTGGGGCATTTAGGCTATTTACATTCAATGTTAATATTGTTATGTGTGAATTTGATCCTGCCATTTTGTTACTGGCTGGTTTTCTTGCCCATTAGTTGACTCATTTTCTTTATTGCATTTTTGGTCTTTGCCAGCTGGTTTGCTTTTGCAGTGACTTGTACTTGTTCCTTTCCATGCTTAGTGTTTCTTTCAGGAGCTCTTCTAGGGCAGGTCTGGTGGTGACAAAATATCTCAATAATTGCTTGTCCGTAAAGGATTTTATTTCTCCTTCACTTATGAAGATTAGTTTGGCTGGATATGAGATTCTGGGTTGAAAGTTCTTTTCTTTAAGGATGTTGAATATTGGGCCCCACCCTCTTCTGGCTTGTAGAGTTTCTGCTGAGAGATCTGCTGTGAGTCTGATTGGCTTCCCTCTGTGGGTGACCTGACCTTTCTCTCTGGCTACCCTTAGCATTTTTTCCTTCATTTTGACCTTGGTGAATCTGACAATTATGTGCTTTGGGGTTACTCTTCTTGAGGAATATCTTTGTGGAGTTCTCTGTATTTCCTGAATTTGAAATTTGGACTGCCTTGCTAGGCTTGGGAAGTTCTCCTGGGTAATATCCTGGAGCATGTTTTCCAGCTTGGATTCATTCTCCCCGTCATATTCAGGTACACTGATCAAGTGTAGATTAGGTTTTTTCACATAATCCCATATTTCTTGGAGGCTTTGTTCATTTCTTTTCACTCTTTTTTCTCTTATATTGCCTTCTCTTTTTACTTCATTGAGTTGATCTTCAATCTCTGATATCCTTTCTTCTGCTTGATCGATTCGGCTATTAAAACTTGTGTTTGCTTCACGTAGTTCTCGTGCTGTGTTCTTCAACTCCATCAATTCATTTATGTTCTTCTCTAAGCTGGTTATTGTAGTTAGCATTTTGTCTAACCTTTTTTCAAGGTTTTTGGTTTCTTTGCATTGAGTTAGAACGTGTTCCTTTAGCTCTGAAAAGTTTGTTATTATCCACCTTCTGAATCCTGTTTCTGTCAATTCTTCGCACTCCTTCTCAGTCAAGTTGTGATCCTGTGTTGTTGAGGAGTTGTGATCCCTTGAAGGAGAAGAGGTGTTCTGGTCTTTGGTGGTTTCACCTTTTTTGCGCTGGTTTTTCCCATCTTTGTGGATTTACCTGGCTGTGGTGTCAGAGAGCTGCTTGATGAGGTCGCTTGTCTGCCTGTGGGGGGCATTGCTGGGTTTCTAGGGACTCCTTCAGGTTAGTAGGGAAGCTTCCTGTGTCTTTTTTGTTTATGCTGCGAGATTAGGCCCGCCTCTTCCGCTGACCTGTAGGTGCTGCTGGGTTGTGGAGAAAGCCGTCCCATTGCTACGTAGGCTTCCTGTGTTTTTTGTTAAAACATGTAACCCAGTCCCACCCCTCTAGTGGTGGGTTGTGCCCTTCCTCCACTGGGCTGGATCATTCAGGGTTCATCTCAGACTGTGGCACTGGCTACGCAACCCACTAGAGTCAGAGCTTCAGCCCTCTGGGGTTTGTGGGGGGAGGTTAAGGACCCACCCAGCTGCACCCGGCAGTCTCCCCCTTTCAGCTTTCTCTCTCTCTGGTCATGGGGTAGGGGCTGCCCAGCTGCTCCCCCTTACAGCTCCCTCTCTCTCTGGGTGGGAGAGGGGGCGATAGCTCAGTCTGCAGACTCTTATTCAACTCCGCACTTGTAATTCCCGGCGCTTGACTGGCAAAGATCCCCTGTTCTGTGTATTGCTGAGGCTTTGGGGGAAGCGCTGTATCTGGACCGGAGCACCAGAGGTGGAGACTCCGACTCGCTGGTCAGATGCACTTTCTGGGTGAAGCAGCACCCTTCCCCGCCTTGGCCTGCCCTGAGTGGGCTTTGCTCACCCTCAGACCAGATCCGTTGAAATGCACCTGGTATCTCAGTTGGAGCTAGGAGATCTCTGGGTTTCTGTGTCTCTTTCGCTGGCTGTTGTGTGCTGGAGTTGTGTCTAATCCGCCATCTTGGATCCTCCCTCCTGAAACAAACTTCTGATCGTGTTTTGACTGTAACCCACCAGGGCTTACAGAAAGAAAAAAGAAAGGAAGGAAGGAAGGGGGGAATGAAAGAAAGAAAGAGAGAGAGAGAAAGGAAAGAAAGAAAGGAAGGAATGAGAAACAGAAAGAAAGAGTAAGGAAGGAAGGAGAAAGAGAAAGAAAGAAGGAAAGAAAGAAAGAAAAAGAAAAGAATAAAGAAAGTGTTATGGTGGTATAGGTATTTCAGCTTTGGGGTAAAGTAAATTCAGTAAATGGTTGAGAATAATTGACTATTCAGCTGTAAGTTGTGGAATAAATAGCCACTTCAAACCAAAAATGAAAGTGAAATGAATTATAGTTCTAGACAAAACAACAAGAGCACTAAGAGAAAATTGAAGAGAATATGTCTAGGGATAGACTAAGTAAAGACGTGAAACTCAGAAACAATACAGACACAAAATATGAACATTTCTGGCAAATGTGATTAGGAAAAAAGCTTAATATCATTGGTGAATAGGAAAATGCAAACAAAATCAAGGTACCATTTTCCTCCTTTCAGTTTAACAATTGCATTTTTCAAAATGATACTTTCTAAGCTAGGTGCAGTGGCTCACGCCTATAGTCCCAGCACCTGGGGAAGCCTAGGTAGGCAAATCTCTGGAGCCCAGGAGTTCAAGACCAGCCTGGGCAATATAGCGAGACTTGGTCTCTACAAAAAATACAAAAATTAGCCAGTGTAGTGGCTTGCACTTGGGGTCTCAGCTATTTCAGAGGCTGAGGCAGGAGGATCACTGGAGCCCAGGAGGTTGAGGCTGCAGTGAGCCAAGATTACACCATTGCACCCCAGCCTAAGTGGCAGAGTGAGACCTTGTCTCAAAAAGAAACAAAACCAAACCAAACAAAGAATACTATCTAGTGTTAGTGAAGACTTGGAGAAAAATCCTTATCAATGGTGGAAATATTAATTGATACAGCATTTTTGGAGGACAAAATTAACATATCTGTCAAACATTAAATCTAGATCCTTTTTGACAAATGAGCGCTCATTTAGAGTGGTAGATTGACCATAAAATATGGATCCAATACTGATACAGATCTTTTTATATTGATGATCTCATTTAATCCTTACAACAACCCTATGAGGTTGCTCTTATTTTTAAAAACAAACTTTATGTTTTAGAATAAATTAATTTTAAATTAGAATTAATTTAGAATTATTAGAATAAATATTTTTATTTTAGAATAATGTTTTTAGGATTTAGATTCTAAAAAGAAAAAGGAAAATGCTGTAGGCAGCACAGAGAGTTTCTGTTTACTCCACTCCCAGTTTCCTTTAGTGTTCATAGTTTCCATTAATATGGTACATTTGCCAAACTTAATGAACCAATAGTGACACACTTTATGCACATTTCCCAGGTTTTTCGTCAAAATTTGACAATCTGTCTCAACATACCACATGACATCAGCCTCCTGTCTTCGTAGGTTCTGGTTGGCTATGGCAGTTTTTTTCTTTGTTTTGATGACCTTGGCAGTTCAGAGGAGATGACATTTAATCTAATAAAATCTTTTAAACATCTTTCTCCATAAGCATTTAGAATGAAGCAGTATCCATAATTTTTCCCTCTGGAATAAGATAAGTTCTTAAACATCTCATGTTTTTGTAGGAATAATCTGAAATTTCAGTTCCAATTGATCAATAACATTCTTTCTACATTTCTCTTTAAAAGAGTTTCTTAAATGTCTTAATCTTAAGATTCCAGTATAAATTTTATCAGTTTATTTATATTTCTTACCACGTTTTCATGTTTTGAATTTAATTATCTTTCTTGAGTTATTTGTTTTTCCCTGTTGAAAATGTTTTCAGAAAGGATGGATGGGTGATGAACTTTCTGAGCCCTTCATGGTCGTGTTTTTCTTATCTGTAACATGGAGATCAAAATACCTGTCCCACAGAATTGTTGAAGATTAAATGAGCTCATACTTTTAAGCTTTTAGCAGAGTTCACTGTATAAGCAATCAACAAATGTTAGCTCTTGTTACTGTTACAACGAGCACATATTATTTTGTAATCATAAAGACAAATATGCATTGACACACACGAGGAAAGAGGAATAGTGGTCAAGAAGATGATAACACGGAAAGTGATTTGACAGAACAGGTGACATAACCACTATTTTCAGCTTGGTAAATGTGGGAAAAGTCCTGAGCATTTTTGCCAACCAACTTAACCTGGGCTATGCTGTCATCCATGGTCCAGACACCCACGTGGGTGTTAGAAGCCACATGCCCATCTGTCTCCTCTGAGGTCACTGGAGTTTATCAGCTGTTGTGTACCCTTAGCATGAGTCAGGAGGGTTCCGAGAAAAAGTCTTTCTAGTTGCAAGGACTGGCAATTCAGTTCAAAGATTAATAAACACAAAATAACACTTGAGAAGCATATGTCATGTCAGATGCAGAACGTGTGTTCCAGAGGGAGGAACAAAACATGAGTGCTCTCTAAACAGACCGAAATGTCTTCAATTGATTCTTTGTTATTCATGAGCAAGGGAGAGAGAACAAATTGTTATGCCTGACACCAGATTTCAGGACTGGAATTTTGTAGTGTGATTCATGTAGCTATATTTAATAGTTGCAGAGTCATCCAGTAACCCCTGTCAGAGCCCAGGGAAGCCTTCACCCTGGGGCAACTCCCTTCTCTACCGTCCATGCACTGCTTAGAGACCCTCCTAGGACGGTCTTGGTATGACATATCATTCCCTGCACACCTGAATGGCAGTTGCTTCTCCATGAACACCAGTGCCAGCCAAACACAGCCAGGTCCTTCATGTCAACTTAGGAATGTGTTGCCTTCATATAGATAAGGCATTTAGTACTGTTGACCTTGTTAAAGGTCTGGGACCAGCTCAGAATTTTTAATACTGGGGAGTAGGGCAGGGGTGGGGGATGGACTCTGGTTGTTTCCTATGCTCAGGGTGGAATCCTGGAACCTGAGTAACCATTAAAAAAAAAAAAAGGAAAAGAAAAATCAGATCATTAAGTTAGGATATTATGTTTCAATCTTATAATGTACTTGTAAATGTTGATGGCATAATATGTAAGTAACAAAAGACATGGCTTCATCAATTTCTACTTTAAAAGCTTTCACAGGAAAGAGATAAAGAATAATGTGGCTAATAAATGACACACTGATAAAGTATTAAAAAGAACAGAACACTTCTGACGGCTTCACACGGAAGTATGGGAAATAGGCAAACGCAAGATAAAGCAGCTGGGTAGACTCAAAGGATATAAAAAAGGGGATCTCCCCACCCCTGTACATTCCCTTAAATAGGAACTAAAAAGGATAATAAAATTGCACCAAACCATGATAGGGGAACATTTAAGCATTCTAATATTGTAAGTAGACATTCAGGCTGAGTTTTCCATGCAAAGCTAGAACAGGAAATAAATCCTTAAGCATAAACTAAGAGACTAATAAGAAAATAATATTTTCAGGAGTTTAAAGTAAGTAGTTTTTTTAATGCAAAAACAACATAATCAAGACATTTTATCACATGTCACATATGACAGCAAATATGCTTACCAGGCTTCTTCCAAGAGCAAATGATATAAAAGTACTTTGAAACTGTAAAACATTATGCCAATGTGCAGTGATATGAGCGTTATTTGGGAAAATAAAAGTACTGGTCGTCTCCCTTTTCCTGTTTCCCATTCCTTTTATTTACCTTAAAATACAGGAGTTTATTTCTACTCAATATATCTGAGGAGTTGCCAAGCAGGAAATTAAACACACAAAATCTGGCTGTTTCTTCCACTCTTATTGTTCATTTATGACAGTATTTGTTTTTCCTGGTTGTTGTTTAAAAATCGTTATGGAAAATTTCAAACAGACATCAATTTAGAGAGAATTTGATTATGAACTTCATGTCCTCATCCCCCAGAGTCTACAAGTATTATTAGCTTTTTGGCCAATCTTATTCCATCTATAATCCCATCCACTCCCCAACTCAGATTATTTTGAAGTAAATGTCAGACATCCTGTCATTTCTGTTAGAATTCCTAAAAGATAAAAACTGTTGAAAAAAGAACATGGGTCCAAGGTGGGCAGATCACCTGAGGTCAGGAGTTTGAGACCAGCCAGGCCAACATGATGAAACTCCGTCTCTACTAAAAATACAAAAATTAGCTGGATGTGGTGGTGGGCACTTGTAATCCCAGCTACTCAGGAGGCTGAGGCAGGAGAATTGCTTGAACCCGGGAGGTGGAGGTTGCAGTGAGCCAAGATTGCTCCATTGTACTACAGCCTGGGCAACAAGACAAAACTCCATCTCAAAAAAAAAAAAAAAAAAGGAACACAGGCTAGATGTGGTAGTTCATACCTGTAATCTCAGCACTTTGGGAGGCTCTGGAGGAGGATCACCTGAGCCCAGGAGTTTGAGACCAGCCTGGGCAACATAGAGAGATCCAGTCTCTACAAAAAACACAAAAATTAGCCTGGCATGGTGGCTGCGCCTGTAGTCCCAGCTACTGGAGAGACTGAGGCTGGAGGATGGCTTGAGCCCAGGAGGTTGAGGCTGAGTGAGCCATGACTGCAACACTGCTCTCCAGCCTAAGTGACAGAGGGGAGAGAGACCCTGTCAAAAAGAAAAGAGCCTTAGTATAACAATAATTCTGGAACATCACCAAAATCCAGTCTGTGCTCCATTTCCCTGATTGTCCTATAATTTTTAAACAAGTTGCTTGAGCCCTCCTGGGCTCAAGCCATCCTCCAGCCTCAGTCTCTCCAGTAGCTGGGACTACAGGCGCAGCCACCATGCCAGGCTAATTTTTGTTGAATCCAAAAAAATTGTTTGAGTCCAAAAAAGTTCCCATTCATTGTGATTGACTGAGGTGTCTCTTAAGATTTTTTAAGCCTGGAGGTGCTGAACAATCTCCTTCTCTCTCTTTCCCTCCTCCTCCCACTCTTTCTTAGTCTCTTTCTCTCTCGCCTCCTCCACCCCCAAACCCAGCAGGTCTGACCCGGGACCAGTGATCAGACTCACATTGGACCCTCTGCCTGAAAAGATGCTGTGCTTCTTTGATTTCCTTCCTTTTCTGTTCTCTCCAAACTGTATGGCGCTGAGGATTTGACAAAGGTTTTAGAATCCAGGAATGAATGAGAAAATTGTTTTAAAAGGCCCCTCCACATTACTGAGGTCATTTACTTTTTCTTACTCTTTACTAAAACCTGTATTGATCACCGATAGAAGAGATGCGAAAGATACTCTAGTGGAAAATGCCATGTAAATGGAAAGGACTACTGTTGGTTATGTTATCAGTCGAGGATGTTTTACAGAGGGAGATCTTTGTAAGAGGAAGTACACGTAAAACTGAATCATGAGCAATTTATGTTATTACCTTCAGGGCAACAGTGAATTAAGCCAGATAATTGTTCCCAGGCTCTGAAAACTCTGGGACAAGAAGCCATGGCTATAAGCCAAGAAAAAAAAAAGTCAGATTTTAAAAAGTACCCATTTAAAAGAGGAAAAACAATCAGGGAGCAGATCCTGTAAGTAAAGGAAGTTGGGGAAATAGCATTAAGAAGGTATCCAACAAGCTATTTAACATGACAGTGGTACATATGATGCAAAATATTGTCTCTTTCTTCCCTCAAAGTTACGGAAACTGGCTCACAGTTTTTTGAGCAGTAAAGAGTTTAGGGCTGGACACAGTGGCTCACACCTGTAATCCCAGCACTTTGGGAGGCTGAGGTAGGAGGATCACTTGAGCCTGGGAGATCAGCCTAGGCAACACAGTGAGCCCCATCGCTACAAAATATTGTGAAATTAGCTGGGTGTGGTGGTACACACCTGTAGTCCTATATATTAGTCTGTTCTCATGCTGCTATAAAGGACTGTCTGAGACTGGGTAATTTATAAAAGAAAGGTTTAATTGACTCATGGTTCCACATGACTGGGGAGGCCTCAGGAAATTTGCAATCATGGTGGAAGGGGAAGCAAACACATGTTTCTCCACATGATGACAGGAAGGAGAAGTGCAGAGCAAAAGGGGGGAAAAGCCCCTGATGAAACCATCAGATCTCGTGAGAATTCACTCACTACCATGAGAACAGCAGCATGGGAGTAACCGTCCCCATGATTCAATTACATCTCATCGGGCCCCTCCTGTGACATGTGGGGGATTATGGGAACTACAGTTCAAGATGAGATGTGGGTGGGGACACAGAGCCAAATCGTATCACCAGCTACTCGGGAGGCTGAGGTGAGAGGATTGCTTGAGCTGGGAAGGTCGAGGCTGCGATGAGTCATGATCGTACCACTGTACTCCAGCCTAGGCAACAGAGTGAGACCCTGTCTCAAAGTAAATAAATAAAATAAAATATTTCAAAAAATAATTTTAGAGATAACTCAATCTACCATCACCCCATTCGCATCTTTTTCATAGATGAGAAAATGGAGGCCTAGAGGGCTACGAGGTGTGCCCAAGGTTGAAGAGCCATTTACTTGTGTTGTGGGTTGGAAGACGTAGGACTCTTGATCCCAAATCCAAGGCTCTTTCTCTCTCTTTCCTCTTTTTCTGTCAGTCTTTGGGAGAATTTACAAAGTGTTTGCCACAATGTTGCGGAAATAATACTAGCAGTAAAGGTAACTTGCTGTCACCAATAGCCTTGAGTCTGCAGTTTCGATTTAATTTATTAAACATGTGTTGGATATTTACCACCGGGTTATAAAAATACTTTGAGGTTTCTTTTGCTTTTAACATAAGACTTATTTCTCAGGTTTTTTGTTTATTCATTTGTTTTCAGATGGAGTCTTACTCTCTTGCCCAGGCTGGAGTCCAGTGGCACAATCTCCTCTCACTGCAACCTCTGCCTCCTGGGTTCAAGTGATTCTCCTGCCTCAGCCTCCCGAGTAGCTGGGATTACAGGTGCACACCACCATACCCAGCTAATTTTTGTATTTTTAGTAGAGATGAGGTTTCACCACGTTGGCCAGACTTGTCTTGAACTCCTGACCTCAAGTGATCCACCCGCCTTGGCCTCCCAAAGTGCTGGTTTGAGCCACCACTCCCGACCACTCAGGTTATTTTAATGCCACACAGTTTACTGTCACATATATTGCTATAGGAGGTAGGGATTGCTGTCGTCGAACTTACCACCAGCATTAGCACCATTTATTGTCCATTATTTGTTTTTCTCCTCACCATCCTCCAACCCATCTCTTCATCTCCCATTCATAGCCAAGGACTGACTTGTTTTGTACAGAGGGTGGCCGTGCCTGCTGATAGGAAGATCAAGAAGGACGTCTGCCAGCGGTGCATGTGGCCATCTGCCCTTAAACTGAAACTTTCTCTTCTGCTTGCTTCAAAATTATAGTTTGAAAGGTCGCTTTCATCAGCAAGTAGATCTAGTCACCTCTTTCCACAGGTAAGACCACAGGAACCCAGAAAGGCAGAAGGCTTGCTCAGGGTAACTCCAGGTATCAGTGGCAGATCCACGCACAGAGCCCAGGTCTCTGCAGTGCTCTGTTGGATGCTATCACACAAGAGAATCAAATCTACTCAGCTGCCTAGGGATTTGTGCAGAAACAACTTCCATTTGTGGTTGAGATAACTGATGCAAGAATTTTCAGTAACAGGATTTCTTGGGTAAATGTGGGAAAAAAATCCCCACTGGGAACAAATTTAAAATGAAAAGCTGTGAAAATATATGCCTCTCTGAGAAAAGGTGTTTAAGCTGCTTCCTGGAGTGACTCGGGTTAGAGAGTGAGTGTGTAAGTGCATGGTGACCCAGTTAACATAGGAAGTATCAAACTCCAGTCACAAGCGACCTGAGAAAGGAGTCCTCTTTTTAATAAGTGTAAACAAATGCTATCTTTAATTTTTCCATTTAATTTTTTTTTTTTTTTGAGACAGGGCCTCACTGTGTTGCCCAGGCTGGAGTGCAGTAGCATGACTGTGGCTCACTGCAGCCGGGACCTGTCAGTCTCCAGAAGTCCTCTCACCTTAGCTTTTGAGTAGCTGAGACTAAAGGTGCCCAGCAACATGCCAAGCTAATTTTTGTATTTTTTTGTAGAAACAGAGTCTCACTATATTGCCCAATTTGGTCTTGAACTCCTGGGCTCCAGCAATCTGCTCACTTTGGCGTCCCCAAAGTGCCAGATTACAGGCGGGAGCCATCACACGTGGCCTAATTTTATTTATTGAAGTAATATATGGCTGGGTGCAGCAGCTCATGTCTGTAATCCCCACACTTGGGAAGCCAAGACAGAAGGATCGCTTGAGCCCAGGAGCTCGAGCTTAGCTCTGGCAACACAGTGATATCCAATCTCTGTAAAAAATAAAAATTAAAAAAATTAGCCAAGCATGGTGGCATGCATCTGTAGTTCCAGCTGCTTGGGAGGCTGAGGCAGGAGGATTGCTTGAGCCCAGAAGGCAGAGAATGCAGTGAGTAAAGATTGCACCACTGCACTCTAGCCTGGGTGACAGAGTGAGACCTTACCTCAAAAAAAAAAAGAAAGTAATATATCTACATAAGAACAGTTCCAATAGGAAGCTGAATCTAATCATGAGGAAACATCTTAGCATGTGAGCCATGCTGAGATAACTAGACTCTGTCCTCCAAAAAGTCAGTGTCATGAAAAACAAAAAGGCCTGATGGGACAGGAACTATTCTATATTTTAAAAGTCCAAAAAGACAAAATAACCAAATGCAAACTATGAAACTTAATTAAATCCTGGATGAAAAAAGATATATAAAAGATATTTTGGGGACTACTGAGGAAATTTGATTGTGGATTGCATATCAAATAATCATAGGAGATTATTGTGAATTTCCTTAGATGTGATAGTGATATTTTGGGTATGGAGGAAAATGTCCTTTTTCTCAAGAGACAGCAGCTGGAATATTTCTGAATGAAGTGCTATGATGTTTTCAACTCACCTCAAATGGTCCAGAAAAAAAGGGGGAAAGATAAAGCTTATGTGGAATCCACTTTAAAGGTACATTGGTAATTATTGTACTGTATAACCGTTATGTAGATGTGAAAAATTTCAAGCTAATAGGAAACAAAAAAATCTAATGCAAAAAGGTTCTTTGCGAAAAAGATGGTCTCCTCCATCCATATCCTTTTCTGTTCCCTGGGAAATCTACTTTTATTTTTTATTTTTGTTTTATTTTATATAATTTTTGAGACGGAGTCTTGCTCTCTTGCCCAGGCTGGAGTGCAGTTGCCCAGGCTGGAGTGCAGTGGTGCGATCTCGGCTCACTGCAATCTCTGCCTCCTGGGTTCAAGCAATTCTCCTGTCTCAGAGACCCAAGTAGCTGGGATTACAGGTGCACCCCACCATGCTCAGCTAATGTTTGTAGTTTTTAGTAGAGATGGGGTTTCACCATGTTGCCCAGGCTGGTCTCGAATTCCTGACCTCAGGTAATCTGCCCTCATCGGCCTCCCAAAGTGCTGGGATTACAGGCATGAGCCACTGTGCCAGGCCTACTTTTAATGTATCTAGTTGCTTGTTCTAGTATTTTACTCCAAATTTAAAAATAAATACAGATACTTGGGTGTATACCCTAAGGATTACAAATTGTTTTACTATAAAGACACATGCACACGTTTGTTCATTGCGGCACTGTTTACAATAGCAAAGACTTGGAACCAACACAGATGCCCATCAATGATAGACTGGATGAAGAAAATGTGGCACATATAGACCGTGGAATACTATGCAGCCATAAAAATGATGAGTTCATGTCCTTTGCAGGAACACGGATGAAGCTGGAAACCATCATCCTCAGCAAACTGACACAAGAACAGAAAACAAAACACTGCATGTTCTCACTCATAAGTGGGTGTTGAACAATGAACACATGGACACGGGGGAGAGGAACATCACACACCGGGGCCTGTTGGCGGGTGAGGGGGGTTAGGGGGAGGGGATACCAGGGGGGTGGGGGGATTGGGGGAGGGGATAGCATTAGGAGAAATACCTAATTAGATGACAGGGGGGATGGATGCAGCAAACCACCATGGCATGTGTATACCTATGTAACAATCCTGCACAATCTGCACATGTACCCCAGAACTTAAAATATAATTAAAAAGTAATAATAATACAGATACTGCTATTTCTTGGGTCTGTAACTTTAAATAATTCTAATAATTTTCTATGATAATAAGTGATGTTTTTAGCTGTTTTAAAACCCCATGTCTTTTCACCCCATATTCCTAGAATTATTCTATCAAATTTTGTGTTGAGATTCATATTTGATATTTTTATTATAACTAAATGATACAAGACCATATACTGATTAACAAAAAAGCGTATAATGATTACAGTTCCTTTATTTTGACACCTGCTTTTTTTTTTTTTAACTGAACTTAATCATTGCTTATTTGCTCAGTTGCTTTGCTTTTATAATCCATTGTTAAGTATTTCCTCACCTGAAGGAAACAGCTTGGTTAAACCTCACCCAAGGCCATTTTTTCCCCTAAAATCTCTACTATTTTGTTTTTCCTGAGAACACCTTGTGTGAACTCTAACCACCTGCTGTGCTCTGCAGTGCATGCTCACCAGGTTTGCTACATAATTACTAACTGGGACTTTCCTTCACCCCCACCCTGGGAATTCCCATTGCATGATTTCTATGTTGGATCCCCTCTGGCTCTTGGGTTCCATGCGTCCTTGCTTCCCTATTTTATGGCTATCAGGGTTGTGTTGAGAAGTTGAACTCCATTTCAATTCCTGACTCTTCATGTCACCTACTTTTTCTCTCTAAAAATTCTTGGGATATTTTCTTCTATCTGATGTCCTGAAATGACACCTTGATGTTCTTTGATGTTGGTCTTTTTCATTCAGTGAGCTGGACATTCCTTGGAATTTTTCATCTAGAGGCACATGTTCTTCAACTCTGGGAAAATTTATAAAACTATTCAATAATTTTCTTCTTTCCATTTTCTCTGGTCTGTCTTTCTGGGACTCTTGTCAGCCAGATACTGAGCTTCTGTATTGAACTTATACATGTGTTACTTTTTTTCTCAGTATGATCAACTTCCTTTTGCTGTGTATTCAGATAGATACATTAAGTGTAATCCTTCAGTCCTTTTACTGTTCTCAAATTTCTGCTACAGTGTGTATTTATTTGTATTTATAGTCACCATATTTTCAGTTTTCAAGAGTTCTTTCTTTTTCTCTAATCCATTCCATTTTAAGCATCTTATTTTTGTTTCATGAATACACTATTTCTCTGGTTTTCCTCATAATTACTTTTTGTTTTTTATCGAAGTTTAATCTCTATATAATAAAATACAAAAACTTTAGGGGTACGACTTAAACTTTAGGGATACAATTTAATGAATTTGTATATAAATATATATTATATCTATTATATATTATTATATTTATATATAACATATTTGTTAAATATTATATATCATATATTTACATAGTTTATATTTATAATGAATTTTAAATTTTGTATCACTATATAAACAATATTTTATATAAGTTGTATATTACAATAAACTAAATCATATAATGATGTGACATATTTATATATATGATTTATATTCTTATACATGATTTATGTTTATATTATTTATATGTATTTATAATATAACATACATAATTTAAATACACTTGCATAATCACCAGTCAGATCAAAACATAAAATGTTTCCAGCATACCATTAGACTGCCTTGTGCTCCCTTCCCAATCAATTCCCCTCACAATATAACCACCATTGCAACTTCCATCACATTATTAAATTTTTCCTATTAGCTTTTATATTAGATATTCTTACATATTTTTTAGTAAGAGAGATCACAGTGTGACTTAGTAACTTATATAGTCTACTTTGAATTGGTCCTTTCACCATTTATAACCAATGCAATAACCTAACAATAGTTTAACTCTTTCACTCTGCTGGCTTTGTGATGCTGTTGTCACGTATTATACGCCTGTATATGTTATAGAACACAGAGGACAGTGTTGTCATTGCTAATTTATCTGGAAATACTCCTTTATATTTTCCCACATGACTCTTTTTGGTGCTGTCTGGTGCTTCTGGTAGTGGCATATGATCATTTTACTTCAATTTCCAGAAGTTCCTATGGTATTTCACTGAGTACACGTCAGATGGCAACACGTCGCCCGGTTTTTGTTTGTCTGAAAATGATTTAACTTTGCCTTAATTTTTGAAGGATATTTTCACTAGGTATGAAATTCTATGTTGCCAGTTTCTTTTCCTGTTAGCACTCTAAAGATGCTCTTCCATTATTTTATGGTTTCCATAATTTTGTTGAAAAATCAGCTGTCAGTCTAATTGTAACTTCTTACAGATGTGTTTTTTACTCTAACAGCTTTTAAGATTTTCTCTTTGTCTTTTGTTTTCAGTAGCCTGGATATAACATTAGTGAATATTAATTTTTTAAAATTTATTTTGCTTAGATTTTGTGAAGCCTTTCGAATCCGTAGTTTAACATCCTTCATTCTCAGACATTATCTCTTCAAATATTGCTTCTGCCCCATTCTCTTTCTCCTTTCCATATAGGACTCCAGTTTTACATTTGTGAGACCTTTTGCTGTGACTCATAAGTCTCTTATAGCAAGTTTTCTTACTTTTTTCTCACTGTCAGTTTGAATAAATTTCTATTGACCTTTCCTCATATTTGCCATTTCTGTCTTTTGCTATGTCTAGTCTTCTGTTAAATTCTTCCCATAAATTCTTATTTTTAGTAATTGTATTTTTCAGTCTTTGTTTCTTTTATAGATTTTGATTTATATGTTGAAGTCTTTATTTAAATTCTCCACTTTTTCATCCATTTTGTCCACCTTCTCCTCCACTTACTTTTACATAGTTTTTAGTTATTTTAAAGTCCTAATCAGCTTATTCCAATATCCGAATTGTCTGTTGGTCTGCTTCTATTGTCTGTTTATATTTTTATTTATTATTGGTTCTATGGACTTGTCTCAATGAAAAGTTATTTGTTTATTATTATATATTAGGCATTGTATATAAAAGAACTGTAGAGGCTCCAGATGATATTATTTTCCACCACAGAGGCCTTTATTGTTTTCTATGTGAAGTATATAGGGTGAAGAGCTAATCACTTTAATCTAGTTAGAAACTGAAGTGGATCAGGGCTGGGCTGCAGTTTTAAGACGATTCAATTCACCTCTGATTCATCTCTGTATCTAGGGTAATCTTCAACCTGACGTATTATTTCGTTGGTCTCTCTCAAATGAAAGCATTAAATTAAATTTTTGTTTTGTGTGCTGGGGACTTGGAGTTGGCCCTCAATGAATGTCCTTTCTTCCATACCAAATTATACAGTTGGAAGAGAAACTATGGAGGCCAAAATATTATATTTGTTAGTGATAGAAGCCCTGCTAGAGAACAAGGCTTTAAGCTTGCTGAACAAGTTAGCTTGTCTGTATGGAATCTCAAATTAGGCAAACTTTCTTACCTACAACGAGATAATGCCGGATTGGATAAAGTCTCCCTGTGCAGGAGTACTGTGTAGGCATGAGGGCCCAACAGAGAATGTTTGGTTCTACAAGCAACTTCCTCCCAAGAAGAAGTAGAGCAGAGTTGAGTTGACTTGCTCAGTTATCTTCTTAAATTTATCAATCAAATTAATGGTTCCACCTCCCTCGTGTTATGGGGAAAATTTTCATTGCAGAAAATAGGAGTGGGAAAAGATATTTCTCTTCTAACAACATGCTGTGGACTGTGTTCTTGATAGGGCCACGATGCTGAGGCAGAATCACCACCCTCACTTGAGTAAATAATTCCCTTCATGCATTCATTCCCTAGTTAAGAATTTAAGAAGGCCTAAAATTAGTCATCCAAAAGTTTTCTTATTGCCAGTTCTCCCCACATTCTCTTACACCAAGGGCTGATAAACTGTGACCCAAAAGCCACATCTGGCCCGCTCCCTCTTTCTGTAAATAAAGTTTTATTTGGCATGCACCCACAGCTGCTTATTTACATATTATTTATGACTGTTTTCACACGTCAGTGGCAGAGTTGAGTACTTAGGACAGAGATTGTATGGTCCTCAAAGCCTAGAATATTTACTATCTAGTACTTTACAGACAAAGTTTATCAACTCATATTAGATCACAGTTAGTTCTGTACTAACCGTTTTCTCTCTCTTCTGAGATTTATTTAAAGAAAGAAAGAATGACTGGATAAAAGGCCAGCTACATTCCTTTCTATCTCTAACACACCCAACATTTGAGGATCTCTGATTAGTTCTCATAGTTGTTTCTTTCTGCCTTTTAACAATAAAGGTCCCAGTCAGAAAAGTCAAGGCATGGTGTGGATCTGGGGAGTTAGAAGGAAACAAGTCTTCCATGATTGATATCAGCTCTGGTTTCCAGCAAAGGGCAAAGTCAAGCAAGGTTACCCATCAGTTCTCCATACCAGGGAGTGGCCAGGGGGTCTCAGTCAGTACAATGACCTTGAGTTCATTGTTTCTTTTCTTTTTTTTTTTTTTTTTAAAGATGGGGTTTCACCATTTTGGCCAGGCTGGTCTTGAACTCCTGACCTCAGGTGATCCGCCCACCTTGGCCTCCAAAGTGCTTGGATTACAGGCGTGAGCCACCGCGCCCGGCGGAGTTCATTGTTTCTTAAGCTTGGCAGTCTCACTTTGGACAAGTGGGATAAGTGCTTATACACACTTTAAGAATATCTCTAGCAGGCATGGTGGCTTATGCCTGTAATCCCAGCACTTTGGGAAACTAAGATGGAAGGATTGCTTGAGCCCCAATGGTTCAAGTCCAGCCTGGGCAACACAGCAAGACCTTGTCTTTATAAAAAATAAAAAATTAGCTGGGTGTGGTGGCCTGCACCTGAGTTCCCAGCTACTCAGGAGGCTGAGGTGGGAAGATTGATTGGGCCCAGGAAGTAGAGGCTGCAGTGAGCTGTGATCACACTACTGCACTCCAGTGTAGGCAACAGAGCAAGACCCTATCTCAATCAATCAATCAATCAATCAATCAAAGAATATCTCTGCAGCTAGGTATGGTGGTGCACAGCTGTAATTCCAATGACTCGAGAGGCTGAGATGGGAGAATGACTTGAGCCCAGGGGTTCAAGACCAGCCTAGGAAACATAGTGAGACCCCCTTCTCAACCAAAACAGCAAAAAAAGAATAATAATAAAAAATGGAAAGAATACCTCTGCAATGTGGCCAGGGATACCTTCTAAACTGTTTGGCTCATTGGCTTTGACTCATTGAGCTTATTTATTCCTGTACCCATAACCAGGCAGCCCTTTGCAGCAGGAGCTATGCTGGTTTCATCATGCTACTTCTCCCCCTGTGAAGACCCGTTCCTGTGTTAGCTGTGGATTTGGCTGTGTATTGGCCTTCTCAAAAGTCTGCTTCCCCAAGATTTGTATGCCAGTATGAAAATCTTGTATATGAAATGAGAATGCTAAGAAAATGAGTTAATGTTGTTACCTGTTGCATCCACATTTTATTTGAAAATTATCTATTCTTACGGATATCAGAGATGTCAGCATGAATGAAGTGGTCCCACAGACTTTAGGAAGAAGAGAGGCAAATTCTCATGTGACCCTGGCTCCAGCAGTTCCCATGTGTGCCAGTGGTGATAATGATTGTGTTGCCTGAGGTAGACTGAATTATTGTTCAATATATTCATTGCCTCTCTCATAGGCTACTCCCTGTAGGAGGATTTTTCTTCCCCTTTGATATCAGACTTGTTACAGCCATAGGAATGTGTGTCACATATGAGCAGAAGTTTAAAGAGCTATCACAAACTCTTTTCCCCTCCACCTAGAGACTGGCCTGTCTCCAATGGAGACATTTGTTTCTGGTGAGGTCTTGCAATAAAGAACATATAGGAAAGAGTCTTAGCTGGCCCATATTATGAGGCAGAGAGCAGCCTTCATTGTGGGAAGCCACTGAGATTTGGGGGGTGGTTTTTTACTACAGCACAACTCAGTGAAAATCAACTAATGTCATGGTAATTTGAATTTCTGGTGATTTGTCTGTGGTGCCCAGAGATACTACATTCCCCTGGCCAAAAATAAGCAATGTGGGGGGAAGAAGGTGAGTTAGAGATTGTAATTTGCTTGGCTAGTGTTACCCAATCAATCAGTACTTTGGGAGGCTGAGGCGGGTGGATCATAAGGTCAAGAGACAGAGACCATCCTGGCCAACATGGTGAAACCCTGTCTCTACTAAAAATACAAAAATTAGCTGGGTGTGGTGGCGCTTGCCTGTAGTCCCAGCTACTTGGGAGGCTGAGGCAGGAGAATCTCTTGAACCTGGGAGGCAGAGGTTATAGTGAGCTGAGATTATACCACTGTACTCCAGCCTGGGCAACAAAGCGAGACTCTGGCTCAAAAAAAGAAAAAGAAAAGAAAAAGAAAAACCCATGTTCATTTAAACTACTTAAATCTCAAAAAGATGATACTGAAAAGATAACAGAGAAAACACACATAATGAAATTTATACATGTACTTGATTTACCCAGGAGAAAGCAGTAAAGAAAAAAGAGACAAAGTACAGATTGCACAGGTAGAAAGCAAACACCAATACAGAGGTGTAAACTCAGTCCTATCAGACATCAAATTAACCCTTCCTGTTTAGGAGAAAAAAAGTACACCTTGCTGCCCGTGCTCATTTTTACGTAAACACTCTCTTTGAGGCTGAAGCAAATTTGACTAATTTACTTTTTCTTTTTTCTTTTCTTTTCTTTCTTTTTTTTTGAGACAGAGTCTCACTCTGTTGCCCAGGCTGTAGCGCAGTGGCACAATGTCGGCTCACTGCAATCTCCACCTCCTGGGTTCAAGCAATTCTCCTCCCTCAGCCTCCCGAGTAGCTGGGACTACAGGCGTGCGCCACCATTCCCAGCTAGTTTTTTTTTTTTTTTTTTTTGTATTTTTAGTAGAGACGGGTTTCACCATGTTGGCCAGGATGGTCCCGATCTCCTGACCTCGTGATCCGGCCGCTTCAGCCTCCCAAAGTGCTGGGATTACAGGCGTGAGCCACCGCGGCCAGCCTACCAGTTGACTTTCTCAGTGATTGAGAAGTACTAAATAGCAACACCACTACTAAAAACAAAATGAATGCTATAAATAGAATGATGTCTTTTGTTCCCAAATTTGATAAACTAGAGTGATGCACAAATAATAAAAACGAGATATTTCATGGCAAAGTTATCTCGGGGTAAACACTGCAGTCATAAGCAGGGGGCGGAAAGTATTCTCGTGGCAAACAGGGGAGAAGGTTAACTTAAAATGCACCACATCCTGCAATTAAAAGGCAAAGATTATCAGGTTCCATAAGAAAAGTTGCAACTACCTACAATCTCACAGAGACACATGTTAAATATAAACGCAGGGGAAGGGTGAAAGTAACAAGAAGGGAAATGAAATATCATGTAAATACTAAGTAAGGCTGGTTTGACAAATTAATCTTAAAAACTGGATTGAAAGACAAGAAGTACTACTAGTAACAAAGAGGGGCATTTTGTAATAATAAAAGGGGGAATTCTTCAGGAAGACACAACAATTACAAATGTATATCTAAAAATGAATCTTCAAAATATAAAAAGCAAAATTTGAAGAAATTAAAAGAGAAACAAGCAAATACACAATTGCAATTGAAGCAAATCCACAGCTGTCTCTCAACTGATAGAGCAAGCAAACAAAAATCAGTAAGGACACAGAACATTTGAACAGCACTATGAGGCAAATTGCCCTAATTGACATCTTAGAAACTTTTCACCTAACAACTAAAAAATACACACTATTTTCAAGTGCACATGAAACATTCACCAACATAGAGTATGCACGGAGCTGTAAACTGAGTCTTAACACATTTCAGAATGTTGAAATCATACAGAAAATATTCTCTAAATACAGTGGAGTTAAAGTTGAAATCAGTAACAGAAATTAATATCTTAATATTAATTTAAACATTTGAATATTATGCAGCATATTCCTAAATAACCTATATCAAAGAAAAAAGCACAATTAGAAATATTTTGAATTGAAATAATAATTTAAAAATAGTTGAAATACAACCTATCAAAATGTGTGGGATAGAGCCAGAACAGTGCTTAGATGGAATTTATTGCCTTAATGAATAAACTAGAAGAAAAGTTCAAAGCTATACATATTTCTATCTGAAAATGCTAGAAAAATGAGACCAAATTTAACTAACAGAGGAACAATCTTTATACAAACCCTTTCCTCCTCCCTACTCTCTACCAAGCATTCCAGATCTATCACAAGTTGGGAGTGTAAGTGAGAGAAAAACTTCAGGCTGTTGATCTGGGATTCCCCCAGACGGGGTTCAGGGGCCCCTTCCTTCTTACTCCAGAATTCATCACTTTATAGTTGCTTTGTTCCATTTGGTTTTCCCTACTGGTCTTGGATGTTTTCAGGACTAGGGTCCAATCTCAAGCACCGATCAGAGTAGCTGACACAGTGCAGACACTCACCCAACAAGCAATGTGGTGTGAATGAACAGCTATGCACTTCACTGTGTAACCTGTGACTCCATTGCGGAAAGGTTTTACAGGTTGCGGGGTTTGAGAGAATGGCGGTTGCATCCCTGAAGGCACTATCTAAGAGAGCCGGTTTTGGGAAGAGGTGATCACTGGTGTGACAAGCTGAGACCTCTGCTGGTTTGTTCCATTTGTTTTGGCTCTCACTGTCTCGACATCCTTTTTGGAAAAACCTTTAACACACAAAATTGCGAGTGGCACATAATACTTGCGTTTCTCTCTCCAAGGCAAATAATGTCAGTACCTTTGGTGATCCAGGGATCAGAAACCAGGCCATGCTCTAATAAGGACATCACCTGTATGATGGAAAGATTAACTCCTGGCCATTCTATTTTAATGTACCCTGGGATTTTACTGGCTTAAGAATACTACAAAATGGTGAAGCTGCTGTTCCTTCTATATTTATGTCCCTTTCAAAGAGATGTATCTTTTTCTTGTTGTTGGAGTTGGTAACTATTGGGGGACCTCCGATTAATAGCCCAGACAAGCCCGGTGTGGTAGGGGATGCCTGTAGTCCTTAAGCCCAGGAGGTTGAGGCTGCAGCAAGCCATGATCGTGCCACTGCCTTCCAGCCTGGAGGACGGGGCCAAATCCTGTCTCAAAAAAAAAAAAAAAAAAAAGCTCAGAAAAAGTGAGACATACAGCAAATGTCCTTTGTGATATGGAGTAGAAATCAAGCCATAAGAAGCAGCTGAGCGAAGGTTTAATGAGATGGAAGGATGAGAGAGTGCTTTTCAAGTACTTAGGGAAGTAAAGAAGAAAACAAGTATTTGTTGAGTGCCCACCAGGTTCCTGGTACTCTGAGGCTATTTGCTACACATGTTAATTTCTGAAATGAGAAGTGAAAAGAAGCCTATTTTATGATATTCTAAAGATTAAGGTCTCAGGTCATTAGGTAAAAATTATAGGGACACGGGGATCTATTTTTCCTCCTGATGACTAGTAGTTGATTGCAGAAAATTTGAAAAACAAAAGCCCAAAGAAGACACATTATCACCTGTGATTGCACCCTCCAGAGATAAATGTTACAAAAAATTATTTTATCATATACACTTTTTTATTACAAAGTTGGAGTCATGCAAAATATACTAATTTATAGCTTTCTTTTTGCCATCTAACTGCTGTCATCATTTTTCTCACGTTGTGAAACATTCTTCATTCTGTGTTCTATTTCCACAAGTCTATGCGCTACATTTTAAAATTGAGGCTCCACCGCCGGACACTTAGGTTGTTTCTGAGGTTTCACTTAGTGACGTTATTGACAGGAGTCATAGGAGGGTAGGATTGGTCTGGGGAAACATACTGGATGAGAAAGTGAGAGAAGAAAACGTGTTTAGCCTGGGAAAGTCAGAGCTTTCTTCAAATGTTTGAAGGTTGTCATTTGAAAGAAGAGTGAGACTTCGTGTATGTGGTCTTAAATGGGAAGATTTAGAAACTGGGTGGAAAGTGTGGGAAGAAGAACCATTCACAGACTGCAAAGGCAAATTTCCTATAGTTGAGGGTAACCGAAGAAGGTCTGGGCAGCTTTAAGAGGTAGTGAGTTACCAGCTAGTGAGGACACTCAAATATAGGCAAAGAAAAGTAATAACTTACATGCATATAATGTGTTAAATGTGTTTGCAGCAGAAAGACCTGCGTGTTTTGAGAACATGGAAGATGTTATTTATTTATTTAAGATGGAGTATTGCTCTGTCGCCCAGGCTGGAGTGCAGTGGTGTGATCTTGGCTCAATGCAACCTCTGCCTCCTGGCTCCAATTCTCCTGCCTCAGTCTCCCAAATAGCTGGAATTACAGATGCCCCACCACGCCTGGCTAATGTTTGTCTTTTTAGTAGTGACGAGGTTTCACCATGTTGGCCAGGCTGGTTTCGAATTCCCGGCCTCAAGTGATCTGCCCTCCTCAGCCTCCCAAAGTGCTGGGATTACAGGTGTGAACCACCAGGCCTGGCCTTTTATTTATTTATTTTCGAAAGGGGAAAGGGTCTTGGGAAAGGCTTTGAAAGTTAAAATCTGAATCAATTCTTATTATTATTTACATCAGGGCTCAATATTTAAGCAATGACTGATAGTTCACAAACGATTAAAGGCTTCCCTTTAAGGATGAAGAAACAAAATCAGAGAGGGAAAGTTGTAGGAACACTACCTCAGTCCTACAACAAGGAGGTGGCTGAGATTCCCCATGTTCTGTCGCAACAGCCACTTTTTTTTTCCAGTTGCCGTTATTGTTATTATCAAGGTCACCAATCCCATCTAAAACATCTAGGCTTGCAAGACACTGCCCATGCCCTGCTTCATTACGAGAACATGAAAATGTCTCCAGTGACTAATGTGAACAAAATGTCACTGTTGTCAGATAAGTTTTCCTGCATGGAGATTCCATCCCCTTTCTTTCCCAGAGCAGCCACTGGATGATTAGGGTTTATGACAGGTAAGAGTTAGGCTCCCCCGACTCCAGCATCTATGCATGAGTCTATGATGTCCCTGCTGCCTTCTGCTCAGGGCGGGCCTCCTTCTTTGGCGGCCCAAGAGCCCTGAGTGAATGTACTTCCCACATTAGCCCTGTGTCTCACATATGCCTTCCATTCTGTCAACTCAGAGCCCCAGAAAGCTGGGCTCCTACCCTCCACCCTACCTGTGCAGCTGCAAAATTCATTGTCCACGAATATGCTCCTGTTTCCAGCGTCTCCCCTGAACCCTGGCCTCCACCCCAGTTCTTCTGGGCTAGACAAGCTAGAAGGAAATGTAGAGGTCCCCTCTGGGCTACAGGAGAGGCCTGTCACCACACTCAGGAAACCAGCTCCCTTCTGCCCCTGCCTGGGTGTCCCTTCCCACCCAGCCTTTCTAGCAAAAGCAAATCAGGTCTCTGTGCCACAACACACACCACCGGAACGGCACCCTCATGTAGCACTCCACTAATGCCACCATAGCCCTCCCACCCAACAGCCCTCCCTATCTTCAGGAAGCCGGCGTCCACGCTGGGGGCGAGAGGAAGGCAGGAAGCAGATGGCCACCTTTTTCAACTCCAGAGTGAAGTGTACTCCTCTTGCTTTTAACCGTTTCCTGGATTTAATTGCTTGCCTACTCCATCCTGCCCTTGCTGTTTTGCAAGTCCCTAGTGACTCTGTTCTTGCCAAAACATTCATTGGTGATCGGTATATACCAGGCACTGGGCTAAGCACTGAGAATGAAAATTCCCAGGGGAGCTAGGCTTGTACCCCTGGAGGTTTCCTTTTCTCCTAGTGCGTGGAAAAAGAAACCTACAGTGAAAATACAGAGATAAGTGCCTTGACAAGGGAATGAGGCTTTCCTGGAAAGAGCAGAGCAGACGGGAAAGAATGGGCTGTGTTCTGGGAGTGTAAAGTGGGGGACCCTGAGCAGAGAAGGCCTGAGAGGTCAGATCATGAAGGAATTGGGCACCAAACTAAGGTATAAGAATATTAGCCCCAAAACAAAAACTTAAAGTCTTTTAAGTTTTTCAGTGGGCAATGATGTGATACTGAACTGTAGAGTCCCATGAAGCCTTAAGGAACAGGGAGAAGGACAAACGAGTCAGGGAGGCTGTGGGGAGGCTTGCACTGTTTATTTTACTCTTTCCTGTTCTGTTTGGATTTTTCAACCACATACTTGAATTTCTTTAGCTTGAAAATAAACAGGCCAGGCACAGTGGCTCATGCCTGTAATCCTAGCACTTTGGGAGGCCAGGAGGGGAGGTTTGCTTGAACCCAGGAGTTGGAGACCAGCTTGGGCAACATGGTGAAACCCCTTTCTCTACTTAAAAAAATTTTTTTTAATTAAAAAAATTAAAAATTAGAAAACAGTCCAGGCGCGGGTCACGCACGCCTATAATCCCAACACTTTGGGAGGCCAAGGCAGGTGGTCAGGAGTTCAAGACCAGCCTGGCCAACATGGTGAAGCCTCGTTTCTACCAATAATACAAAAATTAGCCGGGCTTAGTGGCGCATGCCTGTAATCCCAGCTATGCGGGAGGCTGAGGCAGAAGAATTCCTGGAACCTGGGAGGTGGAGGTTGCAGTGAGCCAAAATTATGTCACTGCACTGCAGCCTGGGAGATAGAATAAGACTCTGTCTCAAAAATTAATAAGAAAACAGTCATGGCCAGGTGTGGTGCCTCATACTTGTAATCTCAACACCTGGGGAGGCTGAGGTGGGAGGATAGTTTGAGCCTAGGAGTTTGAGACCAGCCTGGGCAACATGGGGAGACCCCCATTCTCCACAGATGAATTAGAAAATTAAAAAATTAGCTGTGAGTCATGTGTGCCTGTGGTCCCAGCTACTTGGAGGGCTGCGGTGGGAGGACTGCTTGAGCCCAGGAGTTTGAGGCTGCAGTGAGTTATGATTGTACTACTGCACTCCAGCCTGGGTAACAGAGCGAAACCTTGTCTCAAAAAATAAAAAGATAAAGAAAAAGAATATAAACAGTTACTATATGAAAAATAGGATTAGTAGATCCTTTTGTTTTATTCTTTTTTTTTTTTTTTTTGAGATGGAGTTTCGTCTTGTTTCCCAGGCTGGAGTGCAGTGGCATGATCTCGGCTCACTGCAACCTCCGCCTCCTGGGTTCAAGTGATTCTCCTGCCTTAGCCTCCCGACTAGCTGGGGTTACAGGCATGCACCAGCACACCTCGCTAATTCTGTATTTTTTTAGTAGAAACTGGGTTTCTCCATGTCAGGCTGATCTTGAACTCCTGACCCTAGGTGATCTGCCCACGTGGCCTCCCAAAGTGCTGGGATTACAGGTGTGAGCCACTACGCCCGGCCCTTGTTTTATTTATTTATTTTTTCAAGCTCACAAAAACACTTTTTATTTGAGGCAAAGAGAAGTCTTGCTGAAAGGATTACTAGTTTTAAGAAATCAAAACTCAACTGTTAGTGACACTATTTTGACCTTGTAGATTTTGCTTCTCCTTGATTAGAAAAGGCTATTCAGGTTGAGAAGGGCAAAGAAAACTGGAAGAGACATCTACTCTACTGATGCCGCTCTTCAGACCCAACCTAAGCTAGACAGAGCTTCACTGTCCATCTAGAGGCTGCTGTCCTACCACTGAGTGACACGGGTTCTGCTACATTTGCAAGAAAAATGAGGCAAGAAAAACGGGTGTAGGTTGCTTGGGGCTGAGCAGACATCTAAGCTTCAAAATTCTTCATGGGAGGGGTAATCCCTGTGGGAGGCACAGCTCAAGGCGTACACCCTTCCAGTTCCTGTTATAGACGATTAAGGTGGTCAGATCTGGGATGCTTATTCAAAGTCAAGGACTTTAAAGTTCTCAGCAATGTGTTCCAGTGCCACAGACTTGGGGGATCACCACTAAGTTCCTCTGCATGGGGAACCGGATCAGAGCCTGAGCTGCAGTTTAGTTTTACTTGGCTGCGACCACCTGCATCCTGGAATCGTCAGGAGGGAAGGTCCTCCGGCTTGGCCCAGGGCCAGTTGGGAGAGCAAAGGGGGCTACGGGCAGTCGCCATGTTGCCTCTGGACTGGCGATACTGGATTAACTTCTCCTGAGTTAGGTACGGGTGGCACTGGATCTGGTTAACCACTGGCTTACGCTTTAAGCCAGGTTTGTTTAAGATCCTCTTGGCCGTGTGTGGTGGCTCACGCCTATAATCCCAGTACTTTGGGAGGCTGAGGCAGGCAGATCATAAGTTCGGGAGTTCAAGACCAGCCTGGCTAACACGGTGAAACCCCGTCTCTACTAAAAATACAAAAGTTACCCAGGCATGGTGTCGGGTGCCTGTAGTCCCAGCCACTCAGGAGGCTGAGGCAGGAGAATCACTTGAACCCGGGAGGTGGAGGTTGCAGTGAGCCAAGATTATGCCACTGCACTCCAGCCTGGGTGACAGAGTGAAACTTCATCTCAAAAAAAAAAAAAAAAAAAAAAAAAAATCCTCTTGACCTGGAGATGGTTGAAGTTGGAGATGCCAATAGGTTTCATTAGCTCTTCATCCACCAGCTCTTCCATGGCTGCCCATGTGTCCACAATGTTGGTGTCACTGGGACCACGTTGCCTGACTCATGTAACAGGAAAAATCCCTTCCCAGGTTTAAAGCCAGTTGGCCAGTGGATGAGGTGGAGGTCCAGGCAGTCCAGCTTCAGGGCGCTGAGCGTCTTCTGGCAGGCTCCTTTCACCAGGCCCTTCCCTTGGGTCATGCACCACAGCTTACTGGCGACGCAGAGCTCCTCAAGTTTTACTGCCTGCCCCCTGAGCTGCTCCTGCACGCCCACCCCCCCACCAGCGCATTCTCATTCCAGTACACGTGGGTGCAGTTAATGCGGCGATACCCAATGTCGATCATCAACCTCACAGCCTCAGTCACCTGGCCTGGAGGGGGACTTCCAGGTGCCCAGAACCAGGATGGGCATCTTGGCGCCGTTGTTGAGCACAAGGTGGCTGGCCACGGCCACTGTGCTTCCCAGATGCCCTCCCGAAACCATCTGTCTTATTCCTTATGCTTTTTATGTTATCTATTTAAAAAGGAAATATAAAAATGGATTTTTGCCTTTAAAAGTCTGGAAGCAAATCAGGAGATGGGAGTGAACAGATGTGTTTGCTGTGCTTCATAAATGAATGTTTTGCTATCTGTCCCTGACCTTATGCTGCAAAGAGTGCATTTGGGATATAGAAATTAGCAGACTCAGCCACGCAGAGGTCGTGTCTAGACCTCTGTTCAATGAGAATGCCCACATCTATAGTTTCTCAAACTGGGTGTTACCCGAGTGAGCTGCCAACCGTACAGGGACGCTTCGGTTTGAGAAACACTGCTGTAAGAGAGTTAGCAAGCTACGTGGTAATCACTTACATTCATGTATCTCTTCAGTGGAACTTTCTCTTTCTAGCTTAGCTGACTACGAGTCTTTCCTTTGGCACTGGGGGAAATTCCATCCACCTTTAGAACAAAACGTTTTCCACTTCCATACAAATCACTGAACAGTGTCCCCTGAAGTTTTATGGTAGTCGGAAGCCTTGTATAGGTTGGAGGAAAATATCGAAAAAAAGTTAGCAGAAGCTCATCATTCATTTATGAATACAAAACAGCCAGGACGCAGTGGCTCACACCTGTAATCCCAGCACTTCAGGGGCAAAGATGGGAGGATCACTTAAGGCCAGGAGTTTGAAATCAACCTGGCCAACATATCGACCCCCTGTCTCTACAAAAAAAATTGTTAAATAAAAAAATTAGCTGGACATGGTGAGGCATACCTGTCCTAGGTACTCAGGAGACTGAGGTGGAAGGATTGCCTGAGCCCAGGAGGTCGAGGCTGCAGTGAGCCATGATTGTGCTAGTACACTCCAGCCTGGGCGACAGAGTAAGATCCTGTCTCAAAAAAAACAAACAAAAAAACTCCAACCCTAATCAAACGAAACCAAATCAAACAGTATTTATAATATGCCAGATATGGTGTTTGTGATTCGAAGATGAAAATATGGGATCCTTGCCCTAAAAACACTTAAGTTTAGAAACAGACATGGAAATACAACATAATAAAATAGTACTAACGCTCTAACAACTATAAAGATATTTTGCATTGAATTGAAGCAAAAATAGGAAAAATGCTGAAAATGGTAGCGGTAAATGTGCAGATCAATAAGTGCTGTAAAAATATTAAATGATGTTCACTACATACCTAGATTAAAAAGCCAAGAAAATAGCCAAAACTTTCAAGAACTATTGAGCTAATGAACCAAGGCAGGAGGTGATCTTTGTAGAATTCTGTGCCCCCTGCCTAATTTTAAATTCCATGTACTTAATTGTTTTTCACAGTTTCATTAAGGCATTTTCCTCAAGCTGTTAATTTTGAGGAAGCTGTTATATATGTAGGAATCAATATATAAAAGTGGATTTCTTTTCAAGTCTTGCCAAGATGTTGCAAAATACGATTTCTTTTTTTTTTTTTTTTTTTTAAGATGGAGTCTCACTCTGTTGCCCAGGCTGGAGAGCAGTGGTGCCATCCCGGTTCACTGCAACCTCCGCCTCCTGGGTTCAAGCGATTCTCCTGCCTCAGCTTCTGGAGTAGCTGGGACTACAGGCACCTGCCACGACACCCAGCTAATTTTTGTATTTTTAGTAGAGACGGGATTTCGCCATGTTGGCCAGGATGGTCTCGAACTCCTGACCTAAAGTGATCCGGCCACCTCGGCCTCCCAAAGTGCTGGGATTACAGGTGTGAGCCACCACACCTGGCCACAAAATACAATTTCAAGATATTCTGAAACTGTGGAATACACACTTTAATAATTTCATATTTACTATTTAAGCTTTAATGTCACAAGAAAAGAAAATGTTAACGGCAATTCATAAAATAATATTGGTAAACATGTTTACATGAAAAGGAAGGCAATTAATATTGTCTTCTCTCTTTTTTTTTCATATTAACATAAACAACTTTGTAACCTTAAGATTCTGGGAAAGAGTCCTTGTTTGCAGGTGTCTGGTTAAAAGGAGGAAGGAGGTCAGGCGCCATGGCTCATGCCTGTAATCCCAGCACTTTGGGAGGCCGAGGCGGGTGGATCACCTGAGGTCAGGAGTTTGAGATCAGCCTTGCCAACATGGAGAAACCCTGTCTCTACTAAAAATACAAAATTAGCCGGGCGTGGTGGTGCATGCCTGTAATCCCAGTTACTTAGGAGGCTGAGGCAGGAGAATTACCTGAACCCAGGTGGCGGAGGTTGTAGTGAGCCTAGATAGCACCATTTGCAGTCCAGCCTGGGCAAAAAGACCAAAACTCCATCTCAAAAAAAAGAGAAGAAAGAGGAGGAAGGACAGCGAGAGCAAGAAGGCTAGTCCCACTTGAGAGGTGGCTAGGAGAATGAAGATGGCTGCAGATACATTGACTGGGGTGATATCCGTGTATCAGTCTAACAGCACCCCATGGCCTTCCATTTTCTTTTCTTTTTCTTCCTGTTTCTTTTTGCAGTAAAATCTCAAAAAAGAAATCAATTAAAAAAAAAAAAAACAAAAACAAAAATCAAATAACCCAAAACACCTCTCTCTGCCTTCCCAAATAAACATCAGGTAGATATACACAAGTAGGGCACAAAAATACACAATAAACATATTCTTAAAGTCACAAGGTGGCCAAATAAATGCAAATAAAAATAAGAGAGCGTGGTAGGGTGTACAAAAAACTATCGTCACATATTACTTTTAGGAGTGCAAATTGGTCAAATCACTTCTGAGGAATATTTTGGTAACATGGATCAAAAGCTTTTTAAGGATGCGTATTTTTATCTGAAGGAAATAATTGGACAGGTGTAGACAATGGATGTAGACCATGTTTATGCAACATCATATGCCATAACAACAACAAAAAGGAAAAACTTCCTTAAAAAATAGAGGAGCCGTTAAACAAATTATGGCCTATTCAACTGATGAAACACTAGTAGCTGTTAAAATGATGATCTAAATTTCAGTTGATTAACACTAAAATGTGCTCATAGTATAATTGTAAGTAAAAATGGCACAAAACATATCTTCCATGTTGTATGTGGGTGAGTGTGCCCATGTCTCCCTAAGAAAGTCTGGAAGGACATATGCTAACATGAAAATACCAACATGTTTCCTTTTTCTGGGTGATATCTACGAGTAATCCTTACCTCTTTATTGTTTTCCACGTTGTAAAATTGTCTGTAATGACCATATATGACTATTATAGTTTGTTTTTGGACCTCAGGTGCAGAGAATTAAGAATTAACTCCTTGGCTAGGCGCGGTGGCTCACACCTATAATCCCCGCACTTTGGGAGGCTGAGGTGGGCAGATCACTTGAGGTCAGGAGTTCGAGACCAGCCGGACCCACACGGTGAAACTTTGTCTCTACTAAAAATACAAAAATTAGCCAGGTATGGGGGCGGGCACCTGTAGTCCCAGCTACTCAGGAGGCTGAGGCAGGAGAATTGCTTGAACCTGGGAAGTAGAGGTTGCAGTGAGCCAAGATCACGCCCCTGCCCTCCAGCCTGGGTGACAGAGTGAGACTCTGTCTTAAAATACAAACAAACAAACAATAAAGCTCGTACAAGGTGGGGAGCAAGTGAAGACCTTTACCCAGAAGTCTGTAAGAACATAGGGGTGTCAGATGCCAGGCCACGCCACTGTCCAGGGATGAATTGCAAACTGTTCACCTTCTCACTTGGTGTGAGGGGCAGCGATAAGAATATTGGTTAGTTTGCGTGTTTGTCCGTGGAATATTTATTTGGGTTATAACTCTCAGAGAGATTACAATTACTGGACTTTTAGTCTTAGAATAGTGCATCACCAAGAGTGGCCACTAACGGATGTGACGTCAGCCAAAAGAAACCACCATCTTGGCATGCATCTGTGTGTTCGTTTCCTTTAGTACCACTACAAAGTACCACCAACTTGGTGGCTTAAACAACAGAAATGTATTGTCTTGTAGTTCTGGAGGTCAGAAATCCAAAATCAAAGTATCAGCAGGGTTTGTTCCCTCTGACAGCTGGGAGACAGAACCTGTTCCATGCTTCTTTGCCAGCTTCTGGTGGCCTTGGGTGCGCCTTGGTTTGTAGATGGCCACCTTCTCCTGGTGTCTTCACGTTGTCTTCCCCTGTGTACATGTTTGTCTCTGTCCAAACTTCTCCTTTTTATAAGGACAGCAGTCATTTTGGATTAGGGTTCACTCTAGAGACGCAACTCGATTATCTCTGTAGAGACTCTACCACCACATAATCTTGAATCATCTTGGTGTGGTGGAAAGAACACGGGCTTTGCAATTATACCTGAGTTTGAATCCTGGCTTCACCACTTACTGGTGAGCGGTAACTGCCTTGAGAAAGTCATGTTATTCTTCAGGACTTGTTTTCTCATCCACATAATGGGGATGTCATGTTGCTGTGAAGATGAGAGATACTCTAGAACATGCTGCGTAAGTGGAGGCTGTCACTACCTGTGAGCAGAGGGCCTTTGCTTTTCAAGGTGAACAGTCTATGAATAAATGCATCTATAAGTGACTCTAATGGGGAGATTCTTAGACGACAAGGATTTCATCTGTGAACCAGGTCAGCTGGCATCTGTACCGGAGTCCTTCCTGCCTACATGTGATCACTTGTTTGGAGCCAGCTGTAATTTACAGGTTACTTTTAGGTGAAGCCTGTATAAAACCATTTTACAGCATTCCAACCTGGATATGACATTCGTTGACCAATGCGTGCCATACGAGGGGGGAAAAGGGCGCAGCCTTCTAGATATGAAGACCAGCAATGCCTTCTATTCCCACACGTTTATAATGTCGATTCTGCCCCACTCGGATAATCTTCTAGGCTGATTTGAACTGAAGACAAGGACATATAGCTTGAGACACTATCATACTCTCTGTTCAGGTTATCTAGAAGATCATGCAAGTTTCTTCCATAACCAGCGATAAAAGTTTGACTCAAATTTAACTTAGTATTAAAGGTTTCAAATACGTGCTCGGAAAGAAGCGAAACCTTGGTGAATGGGGTGGGGACAGGAAGGAGAGACCCAGGAGCAGAGAGGAAGGAGTTAGTTGTATAGGTGGAAGTCTGAGCTTGGGAGGAACCAGGTAGGGAACTCTCCTCTGAATAAGGGGCGCTCTGGGCCACTTCCTCTTTCTTCAGAACAATTAAGTTGACCGTGGACTTTAATCACATTAGCAGGACAATTTTGAAACAATAATCCGAAAGAACTTTTGCCAGTGACTGCAACTTTTTGGTATCATGGAGATCAGTCCGAAGCAAGCCATTTGCCTGATTACTTTTTGACCGATTTATTTTTGGTCTAGTCAGGCTTCTTTCCAAGTCTGTGCTAATCTGAATGGTTACCTTAGTAATTACTTTTTGACCAACTTATTTTCAGTTTAGTTGTATTTCTTTCAAAGTCTGTGCTAATCCGAATGGTTACCTTAGTGTATCAATGTCCTAGTAACTGTAGCAAGGACATTTTGTTGGAAGTCATTTAAAGCGGGTGTCTTTGAGTCATGTAGCATAGACAGCCGCATTTACTGAGTTTTTTTTATACCTAATATTGTTCATAAGATTTTATCTGTTGCTACCGTATTTGTGAAGTTTATAAAAAATGGGTTATGAACGCTATCACAAGGTGGCAAAATCAAGCTTAGAAATCAATCGATTAGTGACTCTGCTGTAAAACAGCATATATACACACACACTGCTTTTAGTTATACATTTATTAAATACCATTAGAGTTGGTACAAAACACAATTTTTAGTTGGTGGCTCTCTACTGATTACAAAGCAGCCAGCACAGCATACTTGGGTTTTCAAGCCTCGGGAGCTCACCCAGCAATACGTAGCCAGGCAGAAGGGGTAGACAGAATAAAAATCAGCGAAAGCCAGGATGTTAAGAGTTTTGATGGTTAAGGACAAGTGGGCAAATTAAGACTCTGGAAACCTAGAAGGTGTAAGGAAAAGAAAATCAGGGAGGTGGACGACAAGGACACAGTAACATCATAAGGGGGATTCATCTAAGGGGCACTCCGATGGAGCACGCAGACTGCACCCAGAAAGGTGGGGGAGGGGTTGACAGCAGATGGGCAGACACGGGCGAGCGTGCACAGCCTGAAAAAGTTTTCATGATGGCTCCAGCCTAATTTCCCAACGCTCGTCTCGGGCGCCACAAAACCCGAGCAGCCCGACCGGAGCCGGGTGCCAGCCGCAGGGCCGCCGTGACCGGCGCAGCGTCCGGAATTCCTGCGATGTCTGGGGCGCGGCGGCAGCCCTCCTCCGCCCCCCACCGCGGCCTCCGCCGGCTTTTTCCGGCGAGGGGACCCGCGAGCCCTTCGAAGAACCGGCTCCACGCGCGGACAGCCGCGGCCAGCGCGCTCCCCAGGGAGCGCGGCGAGCGCCGCGCCCCGAGCGCGGTGAGAGCCCTCCAGGCACTGGCGAGTGGGGTGGGCTTCCCGGGTCCCTGCCCGAAGGCCACGGCATCCCGACCCCTCCCCCGCCCGGGGCCGCGCGCGCCCCCCCCCCCGACCGGCACAGGCGGGGCTGCGGGCGCCGGCGCGGAAGCGCGGGGCGCTGGGGCTGCGGGGGCGGCGGCGCGGGAGGCCGCGCGCGCTCCCCAGGCCGCAGTCGGCGCGGGCGCGGCGGGCGCGGGGCGGGGCGAGGCGGCCAGGAGGCGGCGGGCGCTCGCGCACAGGCCGGGCCGCCGCCTCGCCCCCCTTCCCCTTCCCCCTTCCCCTCCCTCGGCCCAGCCGTCCCCCCTCCTTTCCCCTCCCCCGGGCGAATCACGCGCCCTCCTCTGACACTCGTAGCGGGCCCGAGCTCCGAATTTATCCTTCACGTGACCTGAGGGGGTTGGGTGGTTGGCTGGGGACGGAGGGGGAGACGGAAAGGAGGGAACGGAATCTGCCGTTACCCGAGCAACAGGCCCCGCCCGCCGGCTCGGGGCCGGGGGCGGGGAGAAGGACGTCAGCACGTCAGCCGGGGTTTTGCGTTTTGATTGACAGTTGCTATAGCGACCGGGTCGGTCCGTCGCCATTTTGTTGGTTGGTTTTTTTTTAAACCCTTTCGCTTCCCGCCCGAATAATAATAAAAAGCCCCATTGGAGTGAGGCGGGGGTGGCGGCGGCAACCGCGGCGGGGGTATCCGGGGAGACTGCTGCCGTCGCTGCTGCTGATCGCGGCCCAGGTCGGGCTCAGGGAGCGGACACCCCGAGCGGGGGGTGCGGGCGCCGCCGCCGCCGCTTCTGCTGCTGCTGTTCCTGCTGCTGCTGTTGGTGCCGCTGCCGCCGCCGGCGAGCGGGCGGGACCGGTGTGAGTGCGAGTGTGTGTGCGAGGGAGCGTGTGCGAGGGCGAGTGTGCGCGCGGGTGTGCGGGTGTGTGCGAGTGTCTGTCGTCTGTGCGGGACTCGGGGGCGGGCGGTTCGGGCTCTCCTGGCGGAGGAGCCGCCGCCGCCGCCGCCCGGGCCCCGGCGCTTCTCGCTGCGCAGGTTCGGAGCGCGCGCCATTTTGTGAGATTTACAAAATCCTCTTCGGGAAGAAGCCGCCTGCAGCAGCCGCCGTTCGGCGCCCGGCCTCGTCGCCGCCGCCCTCCACGCCGGGCCGGGCCGCGCGGCCCCGCCGCCGGGACTCGGGGCCCAGGGACTGCGGTATTTGCCGGGGAGGGGGCTGTCGCCTCCCCCGGCCCCGGGCGCCGCTGGAACCGCGAGCCGGGGGAGAGACTGAGCAGGCTGCGGCGCGGTCAGGAGCCGGAGCGCCGGGGGCGGAGAGAGGCGGCCGGGGCGGCGCTGGCTGCGGAGGCCGCGGCGGGAGCGGGAGCGCGGCGCGGGAGCCGGAGGCTGAGACTCACCGGAGGAAGCGGCGCGACCGCCCCGCCATCGTCCCGGTGAGTGTCCGGCCCGGCCGGGGCCCCGCCCGGCCCGGCGCTCGGTGCCCCCGGCGGCCCGCAGCCGGGCCCGCGCCGAGGCCGGCCGGGCGGAGGGAGGGACCTGCCATTTTAGGAGGAGGCGCCGCGGGCCCGGGGCTGGCCGCCGGGGGAGGGAGCCCCAGGCCCGGTCCCGGAGGAGCGGCATACGCCAGCGGAGGGAAAGTTGCGGAGGGTGGGAGCGGGGGCCGCGGCCTCCGGAGAGCCGGGGCCTGGGGGGGCCGCAGACAGCGCCAGACCTTCTCTGGTCGCCCGAGCGAAGGGGTGGAGGTTGTCTTCCTCCTCCTCCTCCTCTTTCCTCCTCATCCTCTTCCCCCAGCTCCTCCCTCGTCCCTCCTCTCGGTCCCCACCAGTGTGGGAACCGCCGGGGTGCTTCGCAAGGACAATGCACGGGTTAAGAAAATGGGGCCGGCTGCTGGGTGGGCGAGGACGGCGGGGCCGGGCCGGGCCGGGCCGGGCGCCGGCGAAGGTCGGGAGCCGCTGCCTCGGCGGCCCTGGGGGTCCGCGCGGGAGCGAGGGGCACTCGCGGGCCTCCGAAGTTGGGCGGGAGTGCGAGTGTCCCCGGCGGCTCGGGGTGGAGGGATGACCTGCCCGGCAGCCGGGGGAGTTGGTGGCTGAGGAGAGGTGAATTAGGATGGATACCTGTGTATCACCACAAAACTTCACGAGTCTATTTATAGGCACAAACCCACTCTCGCTTCGGAGCCACCAAAGCTGCTGAGTAGCTCAGCATTTGGCGAAAGGCTCCTCCCTTATCTGAAATAGTTAAAAACGGTAAAATTAGTGAGTCAGTGACTCCGGCTTTTTGCCTGTGCGTTCGCCCAACCCTGGGTGACACGAATCCTGTAATCTAGGCGCAGCGCATGAATGCAGGCACCATTTGGTTCTTGAATTCCGCCCAAATTGTCAGAAACTACACCTTAGAACATTGTTTTCACACCCAGTTAAAGATTGGGACAGAGAGTGCCAGATGCTGTTCTCAGGGTTTTCAGTGGATTGGCGAGCTTGCCCAACCAGTAGGAACTGTTCCCATTTTACAGATGAGGAGACTGAGCCTGGAGAAGGGCACTGACTGGTCTAAGGTCATACAGCTGGGAATCCAGGAGCCAGGAGGCTGTAGCCAATCTGGACTCGTAAACCACTAGGGTGTAACTCATTATTAGAAATACTGGCAAATTTTGAAGTGATTCGTGTGTAATGACTCAGGATTGTAACCTAGAGATTGTATCCCTGTACGGTTTTTAGCATGGAAAAGTAAGGTAATGGTAGTGAACCCTCTTACTGAAACTTTTCAGTCCTTTTTTTCCCCCCCCCCCAGAAAACCATGTAGTCAATTTTTGAAAGAAAGGAATTAAAAATATTCCTTGGTGTGTTTTGTACTTCACACTTAATTTTGATTATAGTCATCTTCTGAGCATTGATGAGTCATAAGAAAGTTTCGTGTAAAGTTATGTTTAGTTACTTTATTCTGTGAATGCTTAAGGGTTCCTCTGTGACCCGTTTATACTTTGTGTCCAAAATGTTAATGAATATCAACACTTTGATTTTGGGGTGTTTTAGTAATTCAGTGGAATTACCTTTAGCTTTTGTTTTCTTAAATTTCTTATATGTTGCTGAGTTACTTTAAGAGAATATTGTTTTCAAGTAGACTTTTAAAAATGTGAGGCTAGAACTAAAGTTTCATGTGCTGAGGTTTTAAACTGCAGAAGATCTTTTCAAAGAAACTGGTTATGAAAAAGCTTACTTGATTATAGTTTTTTTTTTTTTTTTTTTTTTAACGTATTCTCCAGGTATCCCAGTGCAGGATTTTCCCTGGCATAGCAGTGGTGTTTATAGTAGCTGTCCAAATTTATTTAGACTGCAAACCATGCCAGAAAGTTAAGGATTCCTGTCAATGTCTACACACAGTTCTCTTGTAAGACTAAGTGTAAAAAGTTTATTTTTACCTCAAGAGAGGCAGAAGTTCAGAGATTATTATAGGAGGAGAGTCTCCCCTTGTGTTTGCACCATGAAGGCACACTCGTTTTTACCTGGTGGGTGTTGAAAAAAGGTTTGAAGGAATAGACTTGAATGAATGGTAATTATTGGTAGGGGTGGGAAATGGACTAAGTGATCTAGTGAGATCTTTGTTGTTAGGAATTTGAGATCTAAGTATAAGATCATCTCTCAAACCTTTTAAAGATATTTTGGTGGGAACTGTTAGAAACTTAACATACACATTATTTTGTGCAAGGGATTTAAAAACTAGTAAGTCCAGGTTTTTAGAGGCACTAACATTTAAGATAATCGAAAACGTTCCATGTTAGCGCAATGTCTTGTTAGGAGATGTGGATAGTAAAAACGACCATTTGTTAAAAAATTTTTCTCCCCCCTCTAAGATATTGTCTGATGTTTGCTCCTTAGTGTTATTTATGAGAGTTACTGTTTGTTTATGACTTGAAGATATGGGGGTGGAGAGGCCTAGGTAACTGCAACAATGTATTTAAGCAATTTACATTGGGTTTTTATAGTGCTATGAATATTTATCTGCAAAAGGAAAATTCAGGATACCTTGTTATAAACATGATAAGACAGTGACCTTTGGCATGCATTTTGTTTTGTAACTACACAAATAAAGTGTTAATTTGGATTCAGTCTTGGTTTTCACTTGAAAACCATTTTTTTTTTTTAAAGAAATAGCTTAGAAATTTAGACCGCCCTGAGGGGTTTTTGTGTGCCTGTTTATGGTTGACAAGTATCTAGTTATGAGAAGAAAATGTGGATAGAACTATTATAGGCTAGAAGGGAATTGCCTTATATATGCCATTAAACACAGACTAGTAGAAGATTGGACTTCACTTGTGACTTTTTTGGTACCTGTGATTAGGTGTGTGCCAATTTGTCTTTGCTTTGGCATTAGCTTTCCTTGTATTTCAGAGGGCTTTCACATTTCCCATACATACATAGGAAACAGTTTCACTTCCCCACCCCAAGAAGAAGCTTATCTCAACCCAGCAAAACCCAAAAGCTTCCAGAAAGTCTTTATCAAGAACTTAGCGCTTCATCCCCAAAGTTGTGTTAGTCTTATTTTGTAGTATTCATAAGCAGTTATTTAAGCTGAACTAACAATCTTTACTCTCTGTTGAGTGTTTCCGTGATTTTTACCTCCGTTTATGTTTGTCTGTTTTAGATTTAGGAGTAAAGATATTACTTGAAACTATTGTATGTATTTCCTGAAACTTGATACTAACAGTTTGCCCTGTGAAAGTGAGTTGTGTGACTAGTTGAATAGCACCTTATGTATATATAGTGGTTTTGCCTTTTAAAAGACTTTTTACCTGATGTTATCTTGACTGTTGGGCAATTTTCTGGTGGCTGGAGAAGTTGTGGTAATTTATAATCCAAAGCTAGCTCAACTTTGGATTAAAAAGTTTGGAGAGTTAAAATTTGTGTTTAATTACTTGGAAAAATCAGCAAATTATATTAAATTACCTAAAATTTCTTCTCAGTTGCTCCCAAATGAAGAAAGCTTTTGAAATCTTGCTTTATGTCAGTGCTACAATGTTAAGCTAGAGTTGTAATGTTTACCATAGGGGTGTTTGAAAGTGAAATGTAGACTTCATGTGACTGAAATAATGATTGAAGGTTCATATTGGGTAATTGAAGACAGATCTTATTTCTTAGTCTACTGACTGCAAGCAGCCTTAGTTTGATTTTTTTTTTTTTTGTATATGAAAACAAAATGATGTGGAAATACTGCTCTGCAGAAACCAGCTAGGTATTTAAAAAGTTAAGCGTTGCTTTGAAATCCCACTTCCAGAGTACTAAAATGAGTGAGAATTATTTATTGGAGATAATACCTTACATTGAACACCTAAAATGGTGTGGCTCTTCCTGGGCATATGTTTTGCTAATGTAGAACCATTTTGGTGTCTTGGCAATTGATTCTTCTAACAGAGCTATGTCTCTTCTCTTCTAGAAGGTGATTTTTAAAAGATGGTATTACTGTTAAAAGTAAGTTTTGACAAATGACGTATATATACGCACACACACACACATATACACATACACACACTTTGTTTTGGGGCATATGCTCATATCTGATATACAGTGAGTAGTAGTTTAAAATGTGTCTCTGTTCTTGTTAGTGAATATTCTTGTTTTATCTCCACATGTTAGAAAAGTTTGTTTTAATTGATTTTTGGAGGGGGCCCATTGAAATGGTTTAACATGGAATGAAACTGGCTTTCAGCATCAACTCTGTTTTAAATAATCCCTTTTCATTAAATAACCCCCTAATTTTTCTGAGTGTATAAAATTTCCAGTGACAAGATTTGATTTTTTAATTTTTAAAAAGCTTTCACAAAAATCCTTTCTATGTTATCATTACCTATATTATTCGATAATCTAGAGCCCTTGTGGTATCTTGGCAGTTGGTTCTTCTGCCAGAGCTATGCATCTTCTCTTCCAGGTTTTTCAAAAAAGCTTTCACATGTCCATAAAATGTTATGGACGTGTATGGTTAAGGCTTGCATCTCGGCACCCATGTATTCGGGTAAAAAGATGCTTGAGGCCAGGTGTGGTGGCTCACACCTGTAATCCCAGCACTTTGGGAGGCCTAGTTGGGCAAATCACTTGAGGTCAGGAGTTCGAGATAAGCCTGGGCAACATGGTGAAACCCTGTCTCAAAAGAAAAAAAAGCTTGAATTTTGACATCTATCTGCTTGCTGTTTAGTTACAGACAGCAGTTGAGGCAGCATGATACTGTGGAAAGATCTCTTGCCCATGAAAGTGTGAACAGAGTCTCCAGTCTGGCTGATCTGAGTCTCAACAGGTTCTGTTGGCCATGTGACTTTAGGCACAGTGATTTCACCAGACATCAGTTTCCTCATCTGTAAGATGAGGTTGATAGTAATTAGCATAGAAATCTTGTGAAAATTGAGATAATGCATGTACATTTCTTCACGGATTTGTTTCTCCCACTTTTCCTCTCCTCATCTTCATTCATACTCATTCTGTGATCCTAGCATAAATATTTTCTTCAGGGGAGACCTACCCCAAACTCTAGTCCAGGTAGCTTTTTTGGCCACACATTCTTTTTTTGGCCAAGCAGGAGCATCTGTTTTTCTTTGACAACCCTTACTGCAAATACAGTTATTCATATATGTTCATATATATAATTATTCATTTAATTTCAGCTTCTTCCTCTCAGATTTTAATTCTTGATGATGGCTATAACTCCAGTGCCTGACACACAGGGAGTTTAGATTAATGGAATGATGGATTGTTTAACCTGTATGTGGAATCCTTCCTGACTGCTACTCCTTAACCATGTCATCTTGGACAAAATAGCTTCTCCTTGCTTCAGTATCCTATATGTCAGGTATAGATAGCACTGGCTGCCTTGCCCAGTATTTCGAGAGTATGAAATGAGACACTATGATGAAATGCTTTGTAAAAGTGTAAAATGCCATGTAAATATAAAATGGCACAGTAGCAATAGTCTCAGTAGTGGAGTTATCCAGTAGGAAGCTTTATTGTGATGTAAAGTAAGAATTTATAATTAGAGTTTTAGCTTTGCTGAGTTGGTTGGTAGCTGCTATTTAATAGTTATGATAAATTTAAGCTTTCTTATATGTACTAGTTAGAATGTAGATGGGCCTCTTTCTGACTATGGTGGCTTAAATGAGAAGTTTATTTTTCCTTCATAAAACAACAGTATAACTTATCTAAGGCTGATATGGTGGCGCCATGGTATGAGGGAGCTTGGTTACTTCTGTCTTGTCGCTTTCTTGTGCTTAAGGAGATACCATTTTCTTCACACTGCAGGGCAGCTTCCCATTACATCCACGGTCCAGGAATAGGATTTTGGGAAGGCACATTCCATCCCTTTAAAGACAAACTGGAAGTTGCATACATGTCTTTTGTTCATACCCTGTAGGTCAGAACTTAGTCATGTGGCCATGTTTAGATGCAAAGGAGTCTGGGATATGTGGTCTTGGTAGGTGGCTATTTGGCTGAAAATTTGTGTCTATTGAAAGAAGGGGAGAATGGGGGATAATTACACGTTGCCTGTCACACTTTCAAATGTTTTGAGAGAAACTTCCAGAAATAAACTTTGGAAAGACAATGGATTGCACTAAATAATAAGTTTATTTTCTGTATTTGATCATTAATCTCTTAAACTATGGCATGCAAATTCAAATAGACAATTACTTATGCACAATATATGTATATGGTCAGATTGGAAAAATGTAACTATTAATAGTGAAGGGATTTTAGAACTAATAACAATTATTTTACTGACACTTTATTTTCTGATAGAAACATGGTTCTTGATTGCTGTCATACAAACAGTATTCGAAACCTAAGCTTTTGCATTTAGTGTTAACAGTTAACTGGACCATACTGTATGTGTTCCTCTCGTATCTTTAGCAAACAATGCTATGATAACACTTGTATGTTGTCAGGATTTCATAAAGATTTGAGTCACTGAACACTGCAAAAAGGATGATAGCAGAGATATTTAAACACACATTTACTATCTCTCTATAATTCCTGTGGGTGCGAAAGAGAGAAATATCTAAGATTCCTTTTAACTATATTAATAGCTCTAGTAGGGACTTGGGAAAACTAATGGTTTCCAAACAGTCTTCTGGAGAACTTGTCAAAAGTTAAGAGATTTCTAAGCTCAGATGCCTCTCTTTCTGTAGGTTTGGAGTGATGCTCTGGAATCTGCTTTCTTAATAAGGACTCCAGGTAATCCTGATGTAGTAGCAACATTTTGAGAAACACTGATACAGTTCATTTCTCACATATTAGAGAAGGAGGTGGGTGCAGAGGACTAGTCAGTGCCTCAGAATAAGCAGGCCTGGGACTACCGTTATTTTTCCTGACTCTTGGTTCTTTGTTCTTCCTACAGAAGAGGTGATAAAGGACAAGGTGTCCGGAGTACAGTGGGATTTTGTAGGAATAGTTCTCATAAAGTAAGTATGTGGCTTTTTATGTGGGAGCTCATGTCTAGTTAATGGTTGGCTCAATTGTCCTTTTTGCCCTATAGAAAAATAATCTGCATATTTAAATCCTCAAGTGAATATTTAAAGGTGAAGTGAATATTTAAAGTGAAGTAAATATTTAAAGGTGAGAAGCTGAAGGTTTTAAATAAGGTTTTGTTAGTATCAGTACTATAGTGGGCAGTATACATACAGCATTAGAGTAGATATATAGGAAGCTACTTACTTGCATGATTAGAGGGAACGAAGGTAGTTCTTGTCCTCAAATTACTACTTTACTTTTCGGTTGCTTGTAATTTTCACTGTTGGAATTCATTCCATTAGATTAAGATAAAATCTGGATTCCCTAATTTAAAATGAGAATATTCCTGGAGGAATATTCTTTACCTGTTACCAGGTTAGCACTTTATTTTGATCAGTTAGCTGCCTGTCATTCTTATTAGATCTAGCCTGGAAACCCCACAACACTCAATTGGAACAGGTGTGCCTGTTTTTGCACCCTAAACTTGCCTTTTGGCCTGCCAAGCCCCCTTTTCCTGTACCCATATAAACCCTAAACCCCAGGCCCCACAAGCAGATGAGGAGATGAACAGAAGAGCAGAAGAACAGCAGAACAGTGCGGCAGAGAGAAGAGAAAGAGAGTCTGAGTGCTGAGAGGAGTTTCACTGGGGGCGGTCAAAGAGGAGATCAGCCGCTTAGTGCAGGTGTCAGTCCAGAAATTGGAATGATGCTTGCACTAAGAACATTTTGGAAAGGAGGAAAGAATATAGTATGTGTGCCCTTTCCTGAGAAAAATGAAGGGTGTTTGAGAAATGTCAGCTTGTGGTATGGTCATGGGAAGGTTCCTGTGAGGATTCTCTGGTGGCCAGAAGTTGTAGTGTTAGCCTGCCTCGATGGCTTCGTATCACTGAGAGCGTTGGTAATGGCACCAAGGGTAATTCTGTCTAGGACTCACTGCACTTAACTATTGGTCTAGAGGGCGTGTCCCTGTTTTCTTACTGTCTTATTTGGTAGGGCTTCTATTTGAGTAGTCTTATGAAACATAATATAAGGTACAGTTCTGATCATCTAGATTATTTTAGTTTTTAAAGATCTACAAGTAGTATATAGTTTAAAAAAACAAGCGTTGTGGAATGATAGCAGATCATTTCCCCCCTTCTCATGCTCCATAATAATAACTATTCAGCTTTTCCTACCAGAAGTGTATGCATGTGTACATACCCACACAATTATTTTAATATGTATTGTGTTAGAGAACTGTGTATGAGCCTATTATTTTTAAGCACACAGACATTAGTTGTATATGTATGTGTGTATGTACGCATTGTCTATGTACTTAAAACCCAAACCAAATGGGATCATACATACTAAACACATAGTTTTGCAACTTAAGCATTTTTTTTACTTGATTTATCTTAGAAATATTTCCGTATCAGCTCACAGAGCTCCCATTTTTTTTTTTTTTTTTTTTTTTTTTTTAATTTGAGACTGGTCTCACTTTGTCACTGAGGCTGAAGTGCAGTTGCACGATCATAGTTCACTGCAGCCTTGCCCTCCTGGGCTCCAGTGATCCTCACACCTCAGCCTCCTGAGTAGCTGGGATTATAGGTGTGCACCACCATGCCCAGCTAATTTTTAAGTTTTTTGTGGAGACATAGTCTTGGTATGTTGCCTGGGCTGGTCTTGAACTCCTGGCCTCAGTGATCCTCCCATCTTGTCCTCCCACAGTGCAACCCCTATTGTTTTTAATGGTTGTATGCTGTTTATGGGTGTACCTCTATTTAGTCAGACTGCATTAAAGGACATTTAAATTCGTATTTTTGCTCTTTTAAACAATGTTGCTGTGTACTTCCTTGCATATATAGTTGTGTTCTGTGAGTATTGGCAACAGGATATCTATTTATAAGGAAAGTGGCTGGTTCACCAGGTATATACACATTTGAATATGTATTGCCATATTGTCTTCCAGAAAGTAGCACTACTTTATGCTTTCACCAGCAGTGTCTGAAAGTGTATAGTTTCTCAAATCTCACCAACACTGTTGTTATCTGTCTTAGATTTTTGTGGTTGTAATAGGTGAATAATGATGTCTAGTTGTTTGGATTTGCATAGCTTTAATTATGACTGAGTTTGAACACCTTAAGTTGTGCTATAAGCTTTTTATTTTAAATAACAAAATATTCATTGTTCATCAGATATATGCTGTAGTTAAAGTATTTTCTGGTTTCCCTTTATTTCTTTACTCTGTTGGTTGAATATCTGATGTTTTGATAAATTGTAAATGCCTGCAGAAAAGGGGACTCTTGTTGTTCTTCAATTGACAGAGGACATTTCTTCAGAGGACATTCGCATGTTCTCTGTATGAGATAGGAATGGTGATGGCAGAAGCATTTGACTACAAAAGTGAATAAGATTTGGTTACATCTGCTTTTAATGTTGAGATAGGTGTGTGAATACAGGAAAACTTAAACACAGACAAGACCATGGCCATTAACAGTTAGAGGGGTTGACAAGTGGAGAGCTAGAAGAGCACAGTAAGTAAGACAGTTATGGGGATTTGAGTGTGTATTGTGGAGGAGATGGGACTGGATCTCGATCTTGAAGAGTGGATAGGCTTTTTATGGTGGAACCTGGGGACTCGACAATCTACTGGATGAAGTCATGTGGGCAACCAGTGGTGGTGGGGGGAGATGAATGTGACTTTGCAGAATGACAAGAATCATATGCCTGAAGCATCAGATGAGAGAGGGAGGGAGAGTCAGTTTGGTATGCTCAGGAAGTGAAGGGGACAGTTGTGGACATGAGAGGGGTGATGAATCTTAAATATTATAAAGAATTTGAATTTGGGGCGATTGAGGGTTTTTCAGCAGGGAATGAGGACAGATCTCTGGGTTAGGGGGGAGGTGACGCTGTAAGAAGGAGGGTTTGGAAGGCAGGACCATTCTAGATATAATGTATAGGCATGAGGGAATATGAAGAGGTGAAAAGTAGACAACAGATGGGAAAACCTTAAAAATATTCTTAATTATACTTTAATTTCCAACAGACCAAAGTGAGTATTTCTGGATTCAAACAGCAACGTGACCAAGTTTTTGGACAGGAAGAAGAGTATTAAGCTTTGTTGGCAGCATAGTAAAAGGTTTTAGGAACGCAGTGATTGGTTTAGTGGGACATGGAGAGTATTTCGTACTGAGGACTTGAAGGAACTGTTGAAGAACAGAAGATAGAATTATTATTGTAGTTCAGAACTTACATTAGGAACAGGTGGAAATAATTTGCAGCACCATTAAATATGAGCTAAAAAATGGGGCAGTGGGAAAAGGCAGTGTTTGAAGCTGTGAATCCGTAAAGTAAAAGGCTGTCATAATTCATGGTTTGGAAAATAGAGAGTAGCTGAGCATGTGAGCAATTTCATTTTTTCTGAACATCTTAGTATTTGCCTAAAAAAATCTCATATTCTCATTAGCTGGGCGTGGTGGCGTGCGCCTGTACTCCCACCTACTCGGGAGACTGAGGCAGGAGAATTGCTTGAACCCGGGAGGCGGAGGTTGCAGTGAGCCGAGGTCGCCCCACTGCACTCCAGCCTGGCGCCTGGTGACAGAGTGAGACTCTGTCTCAAAAAAAAAAAAAAAAAATCTCATATTCTTTTTATTTTTACATGTATCCTAATTGGAAGATTGGTTATTTAAAAAGCGTTTATCTTGTAGAGTGATAGAACTGTTTACTGGGCACCTGCTGGTGCCACATATGGAACTGAGGGCCTGGGAATCAGTGATGAAACAAAGGCCGCGCCTGTCTTTGCTATCATGGAAGTTACGTTCTGGTTGGGGAAAATCTTTAATAGTTCTTGAGTAGGCTTAAGGACTCGACATCAATTAAATTTTCCTTAAAGGGAATGTAAAGTCTATAAAATGGAATAATTTTTGATGTTGCTTTTGAAGGTCAGAAAATTTTTGTTTCATTTTAGAATCCTTTTAACAGTTAATTTTGACTTAAAAGTTTGATAAAAATAAGACTCTAGTCCATAAGACAAATACTGTCTGCTGAAAAATTTGTTCTGATTTGGTTATTTTCCTTGAAAAAAATAACTGTTATCACAGTGGTGTTTTTTTACTTCACATCAAATGTTCGTTATTGAGAGACATTGCTTCTGTGGTATAAAAGATTGTTTTGTTAAAGTTTTTCGAAACAATGGTAAGAAACTAATAGGATCTCAGTGAGTATTTCACAATTTATTTTATTTTATTTTTGCATTTCCTTGTTGTGCTTCTGTAGTACAATTTAAAACATCAGTAAAGTTAGGTAAATTTACCTAGGAGTTGGCCTGAAGGCCCACAGTTACTCAGCAATATTAGTCAGCTATGCAAAGGGAGAAGCCAGGCATTTTAAGATTCATGGGAGACAGTTTGTAGGAAGGCTGTTTGCTGAGTAAGACAGAGATACAGACATGCAAAGTAAAGGATGTGGGTCTATAGGGAAGGTCAAAGAATAAGGAAAGTTCACTTGAGTGAGCAGAAATGGAAGAGGGATTTAAGCAAATAGATGAACAAGAATTTTCTCTCTTAAAAAAACCTACGAAATTTTAAAATGATTTATTCTGACTTTTGGGGTAAAGACTACATTAGTCACAGGACCTGTCAGCCCTGCCACCTGAAAGATCTGGATCCAGTTTACTTACTCTTCTCACTGGTCTCCAGGTCATGTGACTCTGCGGGCTCCTGGTCTCTGCACGTGCTGCTTCCTTGGTTTGGGATCATCGCTTCTTTCTTTTCGTTAACTTCTCTTCCTCCTTCAGTTTCAGCTCAGATATCACTTAGTCAGGGAAGCACCTTTCCTTCTATCAGCTCTTTGCTTTTAAAATCTCGTCTCCTTGTATTCTTGCTTCATAACGCTTATTACAGTTGGTAATTTTTTAGTGCTTGTTTGATTAATGACCTCCAGAGATCGGACCAGTAGTGTTTTGCTCTCTCTTGCAATCTGAGGGGTTGGTAGGGTGCTTGGCACATAGTAAACAATAAATGAACATTTGTTGAATGAATCAGTGAACTACAATCTTTACTAATTGGTCTCAAGGACCAAAACCTACAGTAGGGAGATGTTTGTGCACTTGGAGTAAGAGAGGAACAGAGAATATGGGAGCTTTGAGGAAAAAGGAAAAGGTGAATTTTTTTAAAGATAGAATTAGAAAACTCTATGTAGTTAGGAGAAAGAAAATTACTTGTGGAATAACTCAACAAATTCATATGAAATGCCTGCTGTATATTGAGAATTAGATATTGTGAATGTGGAGTGGAAAGATTCTGCCTTTTGTGTTAAAGGAGTATATATGTAATTGTAGTAGTTTACTGAAAATGGGGACAGTCCTTAATGGTCATTAGGAACAGTTATAAATCATGGAGAGGAATCAGCCTGGATCAGGATCTTCTTCACCGTTCTAGCTGACACAGTGAAGTTCATTCAGCAGTTATATCTGGAATGTAGCTCCAGCATTTGTAGTAGCTGTCAGGTGCATATCGAATATAAGTGCTATAACCAGGTGTGGTGGTGCTCCCCCGGTAGTCCAGCTGCTCAGGAGTCTGAGGCAGGAGGATTGCTTGATTCTGGGAGGTTGAGGCTGTAGTGAGATGTGTTTGTGCCATTGTACTCCAGCCTGGGCAGGTACACCCACAGTGAGACCCTGTCTCAAAAACGAACAGCAACAGCAACAACAACAACAATCCCTGTAGCTTTGATTTTTTTTTTTAAAGACTGACAGAACAGTTAAGTTCATTTTCATTCTTTTTGGCTTTAACTTCCAAATTTGGACAACAACAGAAAGAATGAAGGAAAGTTTGTAGTATGGACAGGTTTTCAAAAGAATGAGTTGTGTAGTTTGAAAATTATTGAAGCTGTTGATCTTGTCAAGTGAACGAGCTTTCTTGTAAGAGATTTGTTTGGACATAGTTTTGTAATCTTTTTCAGTGACTAGTTTCTGAATTAGATACTCGGAAAAGTGAATAATCAGATGATAATTTGTTGCAGGTCTCTCTGCCTGGCTCCATGTTAGGCTCTTGGGACATAGTAGTGAATCAGATGGATATTCATGGTTCCTGCCCTCATAAAGCTTTCTTTTTTTTAAAAAAATTAAACTTCTATTATGGCATTGGGGATCTCACTGTGTTTCCCAGGCTAGTCCAAACTCCTGGGTTCAAGTGATCCTCCTGCCTCAGCCTCATGAAGCATATGCCACTGTGCCTGGCTCTTGAAGCTTTCAGTTAGTCAGAACTCCGTGGAGTGAAGTGTAAAGGAAAACCTGGCTTGTGGCTTGGGTGAGCAGTTTATTTATTTATTTATAATTTCTTGAACTTAGTTTTGGTGGTACCAGTTTAGACTACTTTAAACTACTTGTTGCTTTATTTCTGGTAACATAGGGAGTGTGGGATCACTGATAATACCAGGGTAAAACATAAACTTGGACATTTTGGCAGATTACGTTTTAAAAAAAGTATTTGTGTAAATCTGAGTTTCTCCTCTTAAAAAATAAGCTACTGTTTAGTAATGGTAACAACAGCTACTATTAATCAGTTACCTGCAGCAGACCAGCCACTGGTCTATTGAATGAATAACTGTTATTAGTTATTTTAAATATTTACAGCAACCCTACAAAGTGATTGGTACTATCCATGTTTTATAAGTTGCAAGGAAGTAAATCATAGTAGATGGCACATGCCACTTCCAGACAATAAAAAGCCTGAACAATTAAGTGCCCTAAACATTTAGAGAAAAAGAAGAGTTTCTGTAACCCATTAACTGAAGAAATAGTTAAAAGTTCTGGCATACTGGGATTGATGCCTTGTGCTATTGGTTCGTTAGTTTTTTTGGATTATCTAACACCTTTCTATGTTTGGGGAATTCTTTACCTTAGGAGTTTTGATGGGAGGCAGAGATCTCCACCATTAAAAAAGCTAATTGTTCACTTTTCCCTACTTTTGCTGTTAGGATGCAATCCTGTGGCTTCCATGACTGGCTGTGCTTGACTACCTCAGAGGCCAGTGATTTGCAGAAGCAGGGAGTATGTAGAATCTGTGTTCGTAGTCAAGGAGGGACGGGGATGGGATGGCAGCTGTATCTGTTTTTGATAGTCAGCAGTGACTGAGATTGCAACATGTAGTGGCTGGTGTTGGTATCATTGTAAGTTGTAGTGCTTGAGTCTTGTTTGGTCTTCATTGGACCATATCTGTGGTCTAATTTTGGATGTTCTTGACTACGTAGTCTTCCAGCCTGGCGCCCATGGGTTTTCTGTGAGTTGCCTAATACACTTCAATAACTTCCTTGCAGCTTAAACAAAGTCTGAGCCAGTTTCTTTGTTTGCAACTAAGAACCTTTACTTGGAAGATGCTAATTAAGACAATAGACAATTCCAAGAAACTCTCCTGGGTCAGGTTTACCTGCATATAGATTAGAATTTACTAATGAGAAGAGTTCACAGTATATATTAAGTGAAATACTTAGAAACCTGTTTAATGATTTTATTAGTTTGTTGAATTTGAGTGCCTCTTCTTGGCTGTGGTATGTTTTAGGTGTTAAGGATACAGGAGTGACAAGATTGACAAGGTCCCTGCACTCAGGGCTTATGTTGCGTTGTAAGATGTAGAATAAACAAGAAAGCAAATAACATAATTACAAAAAGTGATAACTGCCATGAAAAAATAAAGATGGGTGATGTGATAGGTAATGGTGTGTGTGTTTATGTAGCAGTTGTGTCTTATAAAACATTTAAACTTTAGTGTCAGGAATCATGATTTCTGTCTTTGACTGTTCTGAATTTGCCTTCCTACTGTAAACCTCTAGAAAAACTGGACAAAACACAGGGAACAACTGTTTTTAGATATTAGATAATAGGCAGCACAGGACTGTGATCCCTGATCGATGGGGAACCAAATGAGATGAGCCCTGTGATGGTCAGTTTTCTGCTTGAAGGCACTTTTCAGACCTCACTGCAGGATGGAGGATCCCAAATAAAGCCATGTGGCTCCACTGAGTTGAGAAAACAAAGATTGGGGTTAGGGGTAACCAAGGTTGGTTGTCTTTTAAGGAGCAGAGTTCTGGGAGAGGAGGGAGCTATGCTAAGAAAGAGTTTTTAAACATCTACTTAGTGGTCCCCTGAAGTGTTTGATTGTACATGTATAAGGTGAAGTTTCATAAAAGAACAATTTTTGGGGAGCTGTAAGCAGAACAAATCTCAGAGTTTACAGAGGGCTGGGAATTAATATGAGTCCCTTATAACTCATGTAATGAGTGGAAAGGATGCAGAGTGGAAAGGATGCAGGATTCATTGAGACCCCAGAAGAGTTATATCTTAGTAGTGGGGCTAAACTAGTCCTGAAGTAAAGATTCCTAGCTCTGTCTGAAAAAAGCTTAAAAGCAAGCCTTGAAAGAAGCAAACCAATCTGAAAGTAATGTAATTAATCGCCTGTTATTGCAGTGCCCAACATTCTTTAAATAACAGATTCCAATACTAACCGTGTAAAATGTCCAGCATGCAATCAAAAATTACTCGAATGTTTAAAGAAGCAGGTTAACATGACTCAATTAGGAGATGAAGCATTTGAAACCTAGAACTCACATAGATGTTAGGATTGACAAAGATATTAAAACAGTTGTTGTAACTGTATCTCATATGTTCAGAAAGTTTGGCAGAAACATGGAAGGTATAAGAAAGACCCACATCAAACTTTTAGCAGCAAAAACTGGAATATGTGAAATGAAAAATATACTGGATTGCATTAATGATATTTTAGACATTTAGAAAAAAAGATTAGTGAACTTGAAGACAGAAAACTCAGTCAATAGAAATAGTAATGACAGATAATGGAATTAGCAGACAAGGTTGTAAAATGGCTGTCATAAAATGCAGCATCAGATTGTGGCTAATGTGGACATCTTGGATGTGAGGTTTGCTTAAGAATAATTGACAAGCAGAAGTTGGCTTCATGTATGTATCTACATAAAGTTAGAGTAGTTGAAAATCAGTATTTGAGCAGCGCAGGGAGTATGATAGAAGAACTTCATTATGCAGCAGTGTATTTATCTCTTGCTGTATGACAACATCACGACTGAGTGAGTAGCTTAAAACATATACTTCCATTTATTATGTGAGTTTCTGTGGGTTAGATGTCTGAGCACAGTTTAGCTGAGTCCACTGCTTTAGGGTCTTAGAAGGCCATAAAGATGTTGGCTGAGCCTGTGGTGTCATTTGAGACTTAATCACAGAAAGATCTCTTCTAAGTGCATATGGTTATTGGCAGTAGTCTGTTCTTCATATACTCTCAGACTGAGAGCCTCAGTTTCTTACTGTCAGTCAGCAAATACCTGTCATCAGTTTCTGGCCATGTGGTCTTTTCTGACATCCTCTTTTGCAAAGCCAGTGAAGGAGAGTCATCTTGCAAGGGGTGTACATCCTGCGTGTCATAACTGTGGACATGACATCTCATTACCTTGTTGTATTCTCTTGTTTAAGAACAAGTCACATGTCCTGCCCACACTCAAGAGGAATAGGCGGCACAGGATGTGAACACTAGGAGATAGGGTCATGGGAGCTGCCTTAGGGTCTGTTCATCAAAGTTCCCTGAACTTTTCTTTCTCATCGCTTCATGACTTGTCCCGCCTGAATTTTAGAGCTATTAGGCTTTATTTCTTTAAGAAAGCACTTTGTGTTACCATACCATGTTCTTCTAGTTAATGAAGAAATTAGTCTGAAAGATTTTCCCTCTGTTTCTGCTCTTCTTCCCTAAAATGTGCTCTGCAGACCACTCCTCCTTGAGATGGTATGAAGGAAATAAACCTGGGGAAATTACCTTCTCGGAGATTGACAGCTTGCATTAGCATATTATAGGAAACCTTCTTGCATCCTTTAGCATAGTAGGGCTTATTTAAGCTTGGCCTGAGCACTTTGTTTTTTATTTATTTATTTTTTTGAGATGGAGTCTCACTCTGTCCAGGCTGGAGTGCAGTGGCGCAATCTTGGCTCAGTGCAACTTTCGCTTCCTGGGTTCAAGCGATTCTCATGCCTCAGCCTCTTGAGTAGCTGGGACTACCTGGCTCGCGCCCCCATGCCCAGCTAATTTTTGTATTTTTAGTAGCGATGGGGTTTCACCATGTTGGCTAGGATGGTCTCCATCTCTTGACCTTGTGATCTGTCCTGCCTCAGCCTCCCAAGGTGCTGGGAACGCCTGGCCCCAAGCACTTTAAAAACATACACATACCACAAGCCAGTAAGGTATTGTTTTCATTTAACCTATGGTGAAACAGGCTTAGAGGCGAACTAATTTTCCCTAAATGGGGAGTGGTTGATGGGGGTAAGATTCAAACTGGGCCTGAGTCTCCACTCTTGAGTTTTTTATTGTGTATTGCTTCTATATTATGATGAGTTATATAATTATTTCACTATATATTAATATTACAATGTAATACTAATAGAAATAAAGTGCAATAAATGTAATGCGCTTGTACTCATCCTAAACCATCTCTTTACCACCAACCCCTACCCCATCCTTTGAAAAATTATCTTCCCACAAAACTAGTCCTGGTGCCAAAAAGGTCGGGGGCTGCTGCTGTAAGAGCAATATTTGTCAAACTTTTTCACATCAGGGCCTTCATGGACAAAATTGAAGAAACTGTTTTGGGTGTCCTGAGGGTTTTAGGGCATCTTGGCACATTTGAAACATCTGTGGTGCTATGTGTGACACACACCAGTTGGTAAGCTCTGCCCTGTAGTTAATCACTTTTTCCTCAATTCTTCTAGCTGCTTCTTCGATTTACCTCTCTACTCTAAACATTGTGCTTATTGTATCAGGATGCTTTTGGATGCAGTTATTTGAACCTGACCTCTTCTGGCTTCAAATAAGAGGACTTAACTCACAATTGGAAGTCCAGGGGACAGACCCAGGGGCTAACTGGTTTGGTAGCACAGTGATGTCTTTCAGCGCCCCAGGTGTTTTTGGTTCCCCTTTAGTCATTGGCAGGCTCTGTCCTCTGGTTATTCAGATGGCTGCAGCAGTGTCAGGAGTTGGTTGGATTCAGATGCAACAATGTCCAAGGGAAGAAGGGAAAGTTATTTTTCTTGTAGCTAGATAAGAATGTGGAAACTTGGCCTAGGAACATGTCATGGATTAAAGAAATACTCACTAGAAATGGAAATTAGGTTACTCCTGACCTGGGCACACTTCCCTTGAGCACATGCCTAAATGAAGATGGATGTGCACATGGGTTTCTGAGCAAAATCAACTTCTGTTAAAAGGAAAAGCAAGTTTGGAGGCTGGGTAGGCAAACCCTGGCCCTATTTTTGTGTTTGACTTAAGATTTAAGATGTTACTTGTTGACTTTTTATTAAGGTAGATGGCTATTTAAGCCACCTGTCACACTTTCTTCCTTCCATCTACTGATTATAGCTACATAATCTTTTTTGGTAAAATCAATATTCCATGCTTAATTATGACTAAGTTTTGTTCACCATAAGCCAGATTGTATACTATGACTACATTTTCTACCCTTGTATAATTTTGTTTTTCTGTGAGTTTAACAATGGTATTTCCATTTGCTTTGTTTCCTAGTACTTGTGAGTTTTCTCATTCTTTTCAGTAGCCTCTCAATATAGTTTTTGCTACAAGCAAACATATCTGACAACTAGTTGTTTTTTGTTCCCCCAAAGAACCATCTTACTAGAGCCTCCATCAAACTGTTCCTCTATGAAATTCTTGCTCTCTGGACCTAATAGATCCTCTTTTGCGTATTTTCCAGCATGTTTCCTGGTTCTTGGCCATTATCTTTTCTGTTTTTATCCTTCATTTTGCTGGAGGACATCTTTCAATACTTCCTGAGAAAAGGGTACATGGGAGGCTAATTTTTTGAGATATTGTCAGAAAATATATTTAGTCTGCTTTCAGTTTTAAAAGCTTTGACTGGGTATAGAATTGCAGTTTGAAAGTAATTTTTACTGAGAATTTTGTATGTGTGGCTTTATAGTCTTTTAGCTTCATATAGCAGATAAAATTTGTAGTTTGGATTTCATTAAAAAAACCCACACTATGGAAAAGGTAGAGAATGTAATGAAATCCTTGTACCTGTCATTCAAATTCAACTTGTGTCAACCCATGACCCCCTTATAAATATCTATGCTTTTATTTGTCCGTCTTTCCTTTGATTTTTTTTTTTTTCCGGAGACAGGGTCTCTCACTCTGTTGCCCAGGCTAGAGTGCAGTGGTGTGATCATGACACACAGCAGTCTTGACCTCCCTGGGTTCAGGTGCTCCTGCCACCTCAGCCTCTCAAATAGCTGGGACTACAGACATACACCACCTTGCCTGGCTAATTCTTTCTGTATTTTGCGGAGATGGGGGTCTTGCCATGTTGCCCAGGCTGGTCTCAAAACTCTTGGGCTACAAACAGTCCACCCACCTTGGCCTCTCAAAGTGTTGGGATTACAGGCATGAGCCACCGCACCTGACCCTGCTTCTTTTGAATTTTTGAAAGTAAACCCAGGCATATAATTTCACTTTTGAAAACTTAGTGTAAAAGATAAGGACTCTGTAGCACCAGTACCTTTGTCATACCTTTAAAAGGTTAACAGTGATTCTTCCAATATCCAGTAAGAATTTAGATTGCCTCATTTGCCCTGTCTGTCTGTCTGTCTGTCTATCTATCTGTCTATCTGTCTTATCTGTTTTGAGACGGAGTCTCACTCTGTCACCCAGGCTGGCGTGCAGTGGCACGGTGATCTCGGCTTACTGTAACCTCCGCCTCCTGGGTTCAGGTGATTCTCCTGCCTCAGCCTCCTGAGTAGCTAAAACTACAGGTGTGTGCCACCATGCCTGGCTAATTTTTTGTATTTTTAGTAGAGATGGGGTTTCACCGTGTTAGCCAGGATGGTCTTGATCTCCTGACCTTGCGAACCGCCCACCTCGGTATCCCAAAGTGCTGGGATTACAGTCTTATGCCACGCCCGACCTGACTCATCAATATATTTTTAGAACAGTTTATTTAAATCAGGATCCTTTAAGCAAGGACTAGAAATTGTCTTGGTTGACAAAAATCTTTTGAGTTTTTTTTTTAACCTTTTATAATTTATTTGTAGTTGTCTCTCTCATAGTTTCCTAGAGCTGGGATCCTCATGGTGTCATTGACAAGTTTCCTTCCCCTTGTATTTCCCGTTACTGGGAGTGAGATCTACAGGCCTGATAAAATTCTGTTTGTTTCTCTGTTTCTGTCTCTCTCTCTAGGGGAGAATGAGTGGGGGAGAATAATATCATGGGTTACATTTCCTTTCAGAAGCACAAAATATCTGACTCTGTGATGTTAGCAGCCACTACCTGTTATTCCATAGATGCGTGAATTTATTAGGGATTTTGGCGGTTTTTATGGATACCCCCCCATACCTCCCTTTCTGCACCTTCTGGAAGTTGTAAGGATCTATTCTTTACCTTTGGTGTTCTGCAGTTTTTAGTGATGTGTTTTGGCATGGATATTTTCATTGTATTAGACCGATCCTTTCACTTTGGAGCCACATATCCTTTAGTTCTGGGAAATTTTCTTATATAATTTCCAGATAATTTCTTATCTTTGGTCTTCTCAGGTGACATAGAATATTGTTATTTTGTCTATTTTCTACTTGTTTATTTTTTTTTAATCCTTGGGGACAAAAAATATACAGACTCTGTACTTAGAGATATTAAGAACAGCTTTTATCTTCAATTAGGGTATCCTTTTTGTTCTTTAATGGTCCTCCCTCTTGCCCAGCCCCCTACTAACATTTGGCTTTACCTCATGGATTACATATATATTACCTCTTTGAACATGTTTGTGTTATACGATTGTCCCTCAGTGTGCATGGGGGGATTGATTCTAGGATCTTCTGAAGATACCCAAATCCATGGATGCTTACGTCCCTTACATAAAATAGTGTATATTTGCATATAACCTACTGATATAAACTCCTATACTTTAAATCATGTCTAGAGTACTTAACGATACCTAATACAATGTAAATGCTGCATAAAGAGTTTTTATGCTGTGTTGTTTAGGGAATAATGAGAAAAAAGTGTACATGTTCAATACAGATGCAACTATCCACTAAAAAATGTGTTTATTATTTTTTTGAGATGGAATCTCACTCACTCTGTTGCCTGGGCTGGAGTTAAAAAAAATTTTTTTTTTTAAGAGATGGAGTCTTGCTGTGTTGTCCAGGCTGGTCTTGAACTCCTGGGCTCAAGTGATCCTTACACCTCAGCCTTCCAAAACGTTGAGATTACAGGCATGAGCCACCACTGTCGGCCTGACTTTCCTTCCCTGCCCCTCCCTCTCCTTCACTTTCATCCCCTCCCTCCCTCCCTCCCTCCCTCCCTTCCTCCCTCCCTCCCTCCCTCCCTCCCTCCTCCCTCCCTCCCTCCCTTCCTCCCTCTCCCTCCCTCCCTTCCTCCCCCCTCCCTCCCTCCCTTCCTCCCCTCCCTCCCTCCTCCCCTCCTTCTCTCTCTCTCTCTATATATATTTTTAAACAAGTATATACTGCAGTCTTGATTTCCTTTAAATATATATATTTAAACAAATGTATACTGTAGTCTTGATTTAAAAAATGTGTGTGTGTGTGTGTGTGTGTGTATTTAAACAAATATATACTGCAGTCTTGACCTTCTTGGGCTCAGGTGATTTTCCCACCTCAGCTTCCTGAGTAGCTGGGACTATAGGCGTACACTACCATGCCCGACTAATTTTTTAGTATTTTTGGTAGACATGGGGTCTCACCGTGTTGCCCAGGCTGGTCTTGAACTCTTGAACTTTTGGGCTCAAGCAGTCTGCCTGCTTTGGCCTCCCAAAGTGCTTGGAATACAGGTGTGAGCTACTTCACTGGCCTAAAGAGTATTTTTGATTTGAGGCTGGTTGAACTTAACATATATGGAGGACTGTGTATTTTTCCCTGTCATAGCATTGTCTTGGTTTCCTCTGGATTCCTGTTTTTCTATTTGTTTTGGTTTCTTTCCTTGATGACTGCGGCTCTTCTCAAATATTTGGCCATCTGGGGCATGTGGCTTGTATTTAGGGGTAAGGCATAAAGCTGATGGGAGCTCTTTGAGAGGGTGAAGCTTGTTCACTGGTGGCTTAGTAGGGGGATTGGTGGACCCATGAATATGAGTATCCCTAGGGTTTTACTGTGGTGCTCTTGGGTCTCAGATTGGCGTTATGAATCCCATGCAGGTGTTCTGCAGGCAGAACTGTGGAAGTAGGAGGGCTGGCACGTAGTTCGGTCTGAACACTCTTGCTCTCTTCTGTAGTATTTACTTACTTATTTATGTATTTATTTAGAGAGAGGATTTTGCTCACTTGTCCAGGTTGGAATGCAGTGACACAATCACAGCTCACTGCAGCCTTGAACTCCTGGGTTCAAGTGATCCTCCTGCCTCAGCCTCCCAAAGTGCCAAGCTTGCAGGTGTGAGCCACCGTGCTTGGCCCTCACTTTTGTTTTCAGTCTTGTGCCTCAAACCTATTTTCTGTTGTGCTTGATACCTGCCAGTACCAAGTCTTCGTATTCACTGGTCCCCACAGAATATGCTTCTGGGTTCTTTGGAGCTAGGATAGTTGCCATCCTGGATGGGGTTTGGGCTGCAGTTTTGGGCTCTTGCTACCTTTATTTTTATTGAAAATAGCTGAGAAAACTTGTAGATATAGTACATATAACCTGTTTTCTATACCATTTAAACGTTTTTGGCATGAAGTCCGTATTTTGAATACCGTAGTGCATTTTTTCTACAAACAAGGGCATTTTCTTGTATAACAGCAATACAACCGTCAAAGTAGCAGTTTCACATGGAGACATTACTGCTATCTAATCCATATGACTTCATTCAGGTTTTGGCAGTTGCCCCTGTAGTGTAGTGTTCTTTATGGGGAAAGAATGCTGTCTAGGATCACTTACACATTTTGTTGTTACTGTTTTTGATGTTTTTTCTTTCTTTTTTTTTTTTGAGACAGTCTCGCTCTGTCACCCAGGCTGGAGTGCAGTGGTGTACTCGGCTCACTGCAACCTCCGCCTACTGGGTTCAAGTGATTCTCCTGCCTCAGCCTCCTGAGTAGCTGGGATTATAGGCGCCCACCACCCACTCCTGGCTAATTTTTTGTATTTTTATAGGGACGGGGTTTCGCCCTGTTGCCCAGGCAGGTTTCAAACTCCTGAGTTCAGGCCATCCACCCGTCTTGGCCTCCCAGAGTGTTGGGATTACAGGCGTGAGCCATTGCGCCTGGTCTGTTGTTACTGTTTTTCAACTGTCTTGATCTAGAGCATTTTCTTACCTGTTCGTTCTTTTGTGATGTTGATATTTTTGAGGAAAACAGACCAGCGATTTCAGAGAATTTACCCTCAGTGTGCACGTGGTGTTTCCTCAGATACACGTCGTCTCAGGCAGGGATGATGCTGTTTTGAATTTTAATGAAGTCTAGTTATGAAAAGTTTCTTTTATGGATGGTGTATTTGTTATCAAATTTGAGAACTCTTTCTCGTGCCCTGGTTCTTTTGAATGGAGAATGGCATTTGGAAACCTAGGTCTGAATATTAGTTGTGCATGGTACTGTTAGTGTGTGAACGCTTCTAGGCTCTCAGTGGACAGAATTAGAGAGTAATGTTCATGTCCCGAGCCTCCTAGTTCCTCAGCTTTGCAGGTGTCGGGACACATTAGGTAGTTTCCTTGGCATCTCCAACTGTAGACACTTACTCTGTGGCTTCTTCAGTCTCCTGAGCCTGCCACCACTATGCCATCTTCTGTCCATTGTCGAAAAACTTCTTTTTCCATCACTGTCTTGTATCTTGTTTTATTATTTTTTAACTACTGGTTTTAGGTGGTTTTATCTTCAGTGCAGTTTTATGAGAGAACAGAGGTAAATGGATGGATTATTTAATATGTTGAATGTTTACTTGCTGAAGCTTTAATACTTTTCTTTCAAACCAATTTTTGCCTTTTATTATTTTTTGCAGTCATCCTAAATGCCTTGTTTGCCTGCTCTGTTCCTGATTGGGCTGTTCTGTGGCCTGTAATCTTCCACGATTCTACTTTTTATGGAATGAAGACAAATTTATTGAAGTATTCAGATAATCTTGATAATCTAGCCCTAGTTTATCTTTCCAGTTCCCCTTTTCTGCATTTCTGCCATCTTCCTTCCACTCCAGAGCTTACATTTTCCCGCTCGTGTTAGGCTCCTCTTCAGTTTTCCTTGCAGCCTTCCTTTGAAGCACACTGCTTCTCTGATAACATTTTCTATATGGCACAGAGCCTGTGCCAGGGCACGTAGTAGGTGTTCAGGGCATTAAACAAACATACAGGTCCTCTAAATTAATAAAGCCATCCAAACTTGTTTGTTGCCTGTTATCATTCTCCAAATACTGTCATAAATGATGTCATTTAACCCTCAGAGCAACTCTGTAAGCCATTATCCATCTTTCATAAATGATGTTGAGTAAATTGTCCAAGGTTACATAGTTGTAGTTGTTAACACTGAATTTAACAAATGTTTGTGTGCCTATGTGACAGGCCCTGTTTTAGGTTGTAGACACAGTTGGGGAGTAAAGCTGACAAGCATACCCCTAACAGAAGCAGTGTTAAAATGCTCAATCCCAGTGAGGTTGGTTTTGGGGAAAGTCTTCTGTAACCTGACGTACGCATCTCAGATGTCATCTCCTTTAGTCTCTTTCCTGACTCCTAGAAGGAGGCAGGGGAAAAGTGGAAAGAATAGCTTCATCTTTTGTTCTCATAGTTCCTTCCGTTCTTGTTGCACTATTATATATAGCATTTATAAAATTATTATTTGTATTTGTATTTGGAGCATGTCTTGATCTATTTATACTGCTCTAACAAAATACCTTGGACTGAGTAATTTATAAATAATAGAACTTTATTTTTCACAGTTCTGGAGGCTGAAAAGCCCAATATCAAGGCACCAGCAGATTTGGTATTTGCCGAAGGCCTGCTTTCTACTTCATAGATGGTGCGTCTTGCTGATCCTCACATCATAGAAGGGCAGGGCAGCTTCCTTCAACCTCTTTTACAAGGACATGAATCCCACACTTCCCCAGAGGTCCCACCTCTTAATACTGTTAGGACGTAATGTAGAAATTTTGTGGGGAACACCAATATTCATTCAGATCGGTCTTAGTCTTCTTTTGTGCTGCTGTAACAAAGCACCACAGGTTAGGTAATTTACAAAGAATAAAATAATTTCTCACACTTCTGGAGGATGGGAAGTCCAAGGTCAAAGTGCTGGCAGCATTGGTGTCTGGTGAGGATCCAGTCTCTGCTTCCAAGATGGCGTATTGAATGCCGCACCCTCTTGAGGGGGCGAATGCTGTGTCCACACAAGGCAGAATGTGAAAGGGCAAAGAGACCAAACTTCATCTGTGAAGCCCTTTTATAATGGCATTAATCAATTTGTGAGGGCAGAGCCCTTATGACCTAAACATCTTCCAAACTCCCCATCTGCCAGCACTGTTATATTGGAGATTAAGTTTTCAGCAATTGAATTTTTGGGGATACATTCAGACCATAGCAGGAGGGCCTTTGCTCTGTTGAGTGGCTTTGGTGGGGAACTGTCTCTTTCTGGTATCCAGGATGCCTGCTGCATAATGTGTAATCTCAGTAAATGAGTGCATTGATAAAGGAGTGTCCACCGTGTGCTTTACTGACAGCGGGTAGCAGCACTCTCTGTTGCGACTGCCTCTGTGTAAGGGTACAAGCAGTTTCAGAAACTCCATTCTCTATTTAGTTGGGAGGGTATGCTCTCAAAGAGTTCACCTACAGGCAAATTTTTGCTGAAGTTTAATAAACTGTCTTTTTTCTGGGCGTGTGTAGGTGTCTGGTCTGGAAGGCGGAGTCTTGACTCCCTCACCAGTAGTAGCCATCTGGTAGGAGCTTTGAATTATTTGTCAAGTATGGTGATATGAGAATCAGAATTTACAAGTCTCTTTCAAATCAGGAGATAAATTATTTCAGAAGAGGTAGAATGTTTATTTTGAAACACTTTGCAAACAGGTTTGTTGTAATTTTTTCCTCATATTTGTTGGCATACAACATGTTGAGGTTATCTGTTGCTGCTTAACAAACCATGGCAAAATTCAGTGGCTTATAACAATACTCATTTCTTTGCTCACTGTGTTCCAATTTGGGCAGGGCCTGTCTCTATCCCCCATGGCATCTGCTGGCCCTGGGCAGTCCAAGGTGACGGATTTTCTTCCATGCCTGGTTCCCTGGGCATCTTTCTCCATGTGGCCTTTCTGCCTGGCACACTTGGGCTTTCTCACAGCTGTGACTAGTTTCCAGAGGTGCCCAAAGTTGAGGCTGCCAGGCCTTCTTAAGACTTATACCTCAAACTGGCAGTGTCATTTCCACTCAATGCTGTAGGCCAGAAGCAAGCCACAGGCCAGCCCAGATTCAAGGTGTTGGGGAGGGGATGGGGGGGGAATTGTACAGTGTGTGAACACTGGTAAGAGTGGTTTATTTGGGCCACCAAGGAACACCACCACATGAACCAAGTCTCTTTCGGAAGGGGAAAAAGGAAGAAAGGTGATTTTTTAAATTCTGTTTGTTTTTTATTATGTAATCTTACCTATTTATTTTGCATTGCAGTGGTGTGTTTCTAACTTTTGCTATAACGCCATTCAAAAAGGAGTATAAAATTAATATAACTTTCAAATTCAGTTGAACTGTTTTCATCATTTTGATACAGATCATAAATACAGATTTGGGAGTGGAGAAAGTGGGACAATGAATACTCGATGGCAGGGTCCCCAACCACGGACCGTGGACCAGTGCCAGTCCATGGCCTGTTAGGGATTGGGCTGCACACCACGAGGTGAGTAGTGGGTTAGCAATCAGGACTGCTTGAGCTCTGCCTCCTGTCAGATCAGCGGCGGCATTCAGTTCTCATCGGAGTACAAACCCTCTTGTGAACTGCACATGCGAGGGATCTAGGTTGCATGCCCCTTATGAGAATCTAGCTGATGATCTGAGATGGAGCAGTTTCATCCCGAAACCATTTCCCACCTCCCCCCTCGGTCTGTGGAAAAATTGTCTTCCACAAAACTAGTCCCTAGTGCCAAGAAGGTTGAGGACTGCTGCTTTATGGGATACTCAGCTCCGTGTTGCACCTAAAGTAGCAATATACTAGATAAAAACCCGGAATATGTACTTTGTGAAATAAGCAACATGAACCTCCTCCTGGGTTACTTACAGTTCAGCTGTTCTACAGTTCGCCTGTGGTTGTCCTTGGTACAAGTGGAAGAAGAGAGAGATCTCAGATTCCCTGGAGCCGCATCCCCACCCCCCGAACAGATCTCTCCCTTCTTTATGCCCTGGAAGTGATAAGTGTTTCATCCATTTAAATAGTGCTCTTCTTGATTCCGACTTGAGGGATGGGCATCCTGTGATTAGGTTTGGGTATGGCAGTGGAAGTTTGTCAGAAACATTTTGGCTCATGGACCAAATACATTGGAGTCCCTCAGAAAGCTTACTAAGAAGTGTAGATTTTTGGGTTTAACCCCAGGCTAACTATATCTAAATATCTTAGAAGAGGGTTGGGTGTTAGAGAGTTTGAAGATCACATTTTTAGGCCCTATGTTTATTTGTGAGGATGATGTCACTCTCCAAGGGTGTAAGAATTGTTATGGGGGGTATATATTTAGGGCAGCTCGAATGTCGTGCTCCTGCTCCTCACCCCGTTGTTCTTTGGAGGGGGATGGAAAATCTTAGATATTATGGTTTGTGGCCCTCCAAAAGTTAACCTTACCTGACAAAAGCTTATTCCTTAATGTTTAATTTCTCTTGTTAAGGAGAAATTTAATTTATTGAATTAAATTTAAATTAAATTCCTCTCCTGGGGATGGGATTCTCAAAAAAGGTTGAGAAACATAATTCTTTAAGAATGACTCTGGCATGGTACCTGCCCTGCAGTATCTGTGCTCCCTCTCCCATCCTAGGAAACCTTAGGATATGATTTTAGCTATATTGTTTTAATAGTAAGATTTTACTTACATTTAATGGATTAAAAAGAAAAACATTCTAGATGGGTGAAAAGATTTACTCTGTGGAATTTTGCATCCAAGTCAATTGGTTTTTATCTTCGTGAATAAAGCCCTGTTAGGATGGACTGTGTTTTGAGATTTGGAAACCTTTTGTCTTCATAATGGTGCTGTATACTGAAAATCTTCATATTTTCCACCTTGTTGACATAGGACAAGCCAGGAATCTTTTATATGCCACGGGAAACACAGGAGGTGATTTCTCAGGGACATGTTCTTAAGTCATTCCTGTCTTTCCTCCTGGGAGTGACTCCTGGCCCCGTGTGTCTGTTTTCTGTGTAGGGCAGGCCAGTAGGTGGAAGACAGGGCCCCTGCACCCTTGTCCTCTAGGAAGAAGAAGGGGTGTAGAAGGCATGTTGTTATCTGAGTTTATTGGTTTGTGGCTTTGGGCTGGACATAAATGAAAATGCCTTTTTTTTTTCTTTTTTAGGTTTGGGGTGGAGTGCAGTAGTGGGGAGAAATAGAATAGGGGTTTCTAATATGTTACCTTCTTTAAAGAAAATTTTCAAATTTTGAATTATTTTTATGTCCTTTAAGGTAATGTTAACTTCTTTGTATTTGTTTGTTTTCTGTGTAATTTGTTCAGGCTCAGGTGAGTTAAAGGCATAGTATAGCCAGAAAACCGAAGGCCTCTGGAAATCTCCATTCACCTGAAACTACATTGCTTGGCAATTGACAGATGCTAGAGTAGATTATTTTTTGAGTCAGTGAATGAAATTAATCCATAGTTGTTTTTTTTTTTAATGTAATTCTCTGTTCTCTGATTTTAGAATCTAGTCTGTAGCATAATATTGAAGGAAAAGTGAACTGGGAAGTTAAGAGACCTGGGGTCCACTGTTCTTACTACCTAACATGTTTTAAAATTTCCATAGACTTAACTTTTGTTGTTTATAAATTTGAAGAATTGGTAGATGATCCTTTCAGAGCCCTTCAGGGTCCAGAATTTTATCATCAAGTATCACGAACACATTAGAGTGTCCTCAACTGATGTAATTGTGAGAAGGAATTAGTTCCGCTTGTCATGTAGAGAATAGTGAATTAGGGTAAACAGTTGAGCCACTGTAACAGTTCAGCAATTTGATGGCTCTAAGAGCATCGAGTTGTCTTGAGGTGAGTGCCCAGGTTGGTGACGGTGACTGCCTCATGTGGTCATTTGGAGTCAACATTTTTTTCCATCTTGTTCCTCCGCTGTATCCTAGGGTATAGCCCTCGTCTGTGTTGTTGCTGCACTAGCTCAGAAGGTGCTAGGGTACAGAGAGAAACGCTCTGTACTCCAGAGTAGCAATGCTCACTGCGTGTCCTGAGGCCCAGGAGTGGCACTTGTTTTCACATTCTTTCCGTAGAAACTTAGCCACATGGCCATACCCAGCCACGAGGGATCCTGGGAGATGTAACCTAGCCGGGCCGTCATGTGCTGGGCTACTGTTACCACGGAAGATGATGACTGGAGTCTCTGCCACAACCAGTATATAATCAAGCAATTTAATTTTCTTAGTATATTTCTGGGGGGACTCTCTTCCTTATTTTTGTTTAATAAAGAATTATGTAACTAATACAAAAAGGAAATTATTTTGGTGAGTTATGGATAAAAATGCGAAGGGTAGTATATTGAAAGACAAGTTTTGAAATTAATTAGAAACCGAAAACTAAGCACTCCTGATTATGCCTTTGGCGGTGAAGAGTAGTTAAAAGTTCGATACACTCTGGTTTCTTAGGAGTGCTTAAGTACACATTGAGTCACAAGTGACATCTCTCTTTTCCAGAGCAGGAACCCGTAGTGTTTTCAGTAAACTAGTCCAATAAAAGGAAGCTGCTGCTTAAATATCGCCAGGCCTCTTGGGCTCTAAATTCTTATTCTAAGTACCCAGATTTGACCATGTTTCAGAATTGCCTGGGGTGGTTATTCAAAATATAGTTTCGGGCCCTACCCTCTGGAGATTCTGATGGTTATGTTTCTGAATCTGAATTTTTAACAAGCCCCTCAGGGTGATTGTGATGCAGCTGTCAGCGGTGTGGGATCTAGTACCTTAGCTCTCTGTGCCTCAATTGCCTTACGTGCGAAAGTGCATAATTAATACCTGCCTGGCTGCTGTACCTCACAGGATTCGGAGAGCATGAAATGAGTTGTATTTCATAAATTTAAAAGTGCCGTAAAAGAGTGGGCACAGTGGCTCATGCCTGTAGTGTCAGCAAACTTCGGGAGACTGAGGCAGGAAGATTGCTTGAAGTTTGAGAGCAGCCTGGGAACGTAAAACGCACACACACACACACACACACACACACACAAACTCACACTCATCTCTTAAAACACACACACACACACACATTTACTAGGACCATAGCAAGACCTCATCTCTTAAAAACACACGCGCTTGCACGCGCGTTTATTAGGACCATGTAGGCAAATAAAATGATAGAGAAACTTGCATAAGTGAAGGATGTGTCCCATTCCCTGAAGTCAAGGTTATGCAGACCATGGGTTGGACACTCCCTACAAAGTCACTTTAATCAATCCCAAAAGTCTTGTGAGTAGAGAGAGGCAGAGCCCTTTAGTGGAAAGAGCATGAGATTTTTATTTTTTTATTTTTTTATTTTTTATTATTCTCACATTGGACATTTGTACAAGAGCATGAGATTTTTAAAACTTAGAAGTGGTTGATAATGGTGGGGTCAAATCTGGGGTGTGTGAGCATATTCAAATAAGTGGATTTTCCTTTTTTTATAAGATCCATCGGACTTTTTCTCCTTTTTCAGCACATTTGGTTTGTCTTGGTTTTGACAAGAGTGTGGTTGCTGCTACCCCATTAAAATTGGGGTAGAGATCTGTGGGTTCATTGTCAAGCTGGAGGATGCAGGCAGGGAAAGAGTGTGGGAACCCTGCAGAGTTTGTGGTAGGGGATCTTTACAGGAAATACAAAGGTTGATTTATTTGACAAAGATTGTACCAGATGTTAGGGGTAAAGTAGCGAAAAAAAGAGAAATACAGTTTGGACTTTAATGTCAAGGACAGTCTTGGTGTGGCATTTTAACATTGCTGTTCTTAGTAGAATATGTGAGAACTTTCTTGACAAGTACTGTTCAGGATTGGGTAGCTCAGTGTTGGGTTTCACTGGCCATGAGGGGTGTGGAGATTTTACATTACATATCTTCTATTCTGTCTTTCTAAAGCTTGAAGGTACCCATGAAAAAGCAGTAAGATTGCATATCATTCCAAATGAGATGTTGATGTAGGTTAAGCACAGTTTTCATCTAAGAATGCAAATTATCTAAGAATACAAATGCAGGTTGGAGCATCTTTCATGGGTGACATTTGTGGAATGTATATATTTTAAGAAGATTTGGAAAACTTTTTTACCTCCTTGTATTAGTTCCCTGTAACCAATCACAAGTTTAGTGACTTAGAACAACAGAAATGTATTCTCTTACAGTTCTGGAGGCCAGAAGTCCAATGTCAGAATCATTGAGACTAAATCAAGGTGTTGGCAGGGCCAGAGCTGTGCCTCTTTAGGAGGCTTTAGGAGAGAGCCACTTGCTAGTGGCTGCCAGTACTTCTTGATTTGTGGGTGCCAGCATTACTTGACTTGTGGCCACATCACCCCAGTCTCTCCCTCGATGGTCATGTTGTCTTTCTGTGTCAGGTTGCCCCCTCTGCCCTCTCTCTTACGACACTTGTGATGGCATTTAGGGCCCACCTTGATGATGATAGGTTGTAATTGGAGTATATTTTTCTTACTGTGCTATATTAGGCAGTTAATTTTGGACCGGTCTAATACAACTCATTGTGAATAAAATATGAGCATATATGGTGTTTAAAAAAAAGATGTTCACACTTAGAAAGGTGCCAATGGAAGGTGTTTATAGTCACAAGCCAATCATGAACATATGTGTGTGTGTAGTAATTTTAATATTTGATTTTTTTGAATCTGCATGTTTTTTACCATTTACAAAGTAGATACTTTTTGTTTCTCTACACCCTAAGATTCATATTTTTGAAGTTTTTTAGATAAGACCTGTTACTTCTAGTTTTTTTTTTTTTTTTTTTTTTTTTTTTTTTCTGATTCAGAGTTTTGCTCTTGTTGCCCAAGTTGGAGTGCAATGGCATGATCTCGGCTCACTGCAGCCTCTGCCTCCTGGGTTCAAGCCATTCTTCTGTCTCACTCTCCCGAGTAGCTGAGGGAGGTGTGTGCCACCATGCCCAGCTGATTTTTGTATTATTAGTAGAGGTGGGCTTTCACCATGTTGGCCAGGCTGGTCTCGAACTCCTGACCTCAGTTGATCCACCTGTCTTGGCCTCCCAAAGCGCTGGGATTACAGACGTGAGCCACCACGCCTGGCCATTTCTAATTCTTTTGGTGTGAAATTTGGTTTCTCTTTTGTAATGAAATGTTCTTTGTGGCTTTCGTAATTGCTGTGTATAAGCTGTTCTTCACATGAACTTTGTGGAAGGTGTTCTACATTTTGAGGGGATATACACATTACACATTTTCAAATATTTAGGGTCAGTATTGTTTCAACTCCTGCTTCACACGGACACTTTTCACTTTTCACTTCCTGTTTCCCAGTTGTCAAATGTAATAGCCATAAAAAACATCAGATTGATTTATCTGCCATTCCTTTGTGCAATTGCTGTCATGTTTTTACTCCTACTTATAGTATACGTTATATACAATTTTATTATTTTTGCTTTAAGGAGTATTTTAAACAACTAAAAGTTTTTATTTAAAACTCAGTTTTTAAATAAAAAATATCAGAAGGGGAAAAATATTTATGAAGACTTAGTTTTCATTTGGTAACAGTTTTCTGTCTTAACACTCTTCAGCATTTCTAGTGCAGGTCTACTGGCAAGGACTTCTCTTTTTTTTTCTTCTTAAAAATTTTAATCTCTAAATGTCTATTTCAGTCTTGAGTTTGAAGGTTATTTTCACTGGATATGGAATTCTAGATTGATACTGCTTGTCTTTAGCACTTTAATGGTGGTGGTCCATTGTCTTCTAGCTTCCATTGTTTGGGATGAGATGTAAGCAGTCGTTACTGTCCTTATTCTCTGGTTATACCAGTCTTTTCTTCTTCTGGCTGCTTTCAAGATTTTTCTCTTTCTCTGGTTTAAGCTGTTTTACTGTGCTGTGCCTGGGTATAGTTATCATTTGAAAGATTTTAAGCTATAGTTTCTTCAGATATTTGTCCCTTTTTTTTTCTGTGACTTTACTTATGTGTGTTATACAACTTGATATTGTTCCACAGGTTACTAAGGATCTATTCAGTTTTCTTGGTCTTTTTTCTCTCTCTTCTTTAGATCAGACAATTTCTTTTCTTTCTTTTTCTTTTTTTTCTTTTAGACAGAGTCTCACTCTATTGCCCAGGCTGGAGTGCAGTGGTGCCATCTCGCCTCACAGCAACCTCCACCTCCCAGGTTCAAGCAATTCTCCTGCTTCAGCCTCCCAAGTAGCTGGGATTACAGATGTGTACCACCATGCCTGGCTAATTTTTGTATTTCACCATGTTGGCTAGGCTAGTCTTGAACTCCCAAGCTCAGGTGATCTGCCCCGCTTAGCCTCCCAAAGTGCTGGAATTGCAAGTGTGAGCTACTGTGCCTGGCCTAGAATAGAAAATTTCCATTGATCTGTCCTCCAGGTTTGCTATTTTTTTTTTCTACCATCTTCAATATGCTGTTAAATTCATCTAGTAAATTTTTCCCTTTGGTTATTATGTTACTCAGTTTTAGAGTTTTTCTTTTTGTTCCTTTTTTTTTTTTAATAGTTTTTACTTTTCTTCTCAGATCCCCTGTCTGTTCACACATTAAAGACCATGTGTTCCTTTAAGGTTTTGAGCATAATTCTGATTCTTTGATTGTATAAAATAGCTGCTTTAAAATTTTTGCTGCTAAATTTAACATCTGTTCTAACATGGGGTTGGTGTTTTATTGACTCCTTTTTCCCCCTCATTTGATCACATTTTTCTATTTGTTTGCCTACGAATTGTTTTTGTATTAAAAAGCAACAACATAGACAAGGTCTTGTTCTGTCACCCAGACTAGAGTGCAGTGGCGCAGTCATAGCTCACTGCTATTTATACTGCTGGGCTTAAGTGATCCTCCTGCCTCAGCGTCCTGAATAACTGGGACTACAGGTGTGCACCAGTGTGCTCAGCTAATTAAAAAAAAAAATACACACACACACTTTGTACAGATGAGGTCTTGCTATGTTCACCAGGCTGGTGTTGAACCCCTTGCCTCAAACCAGCCTCCTGCCTCTCAAACCATGCCTAGCATGCTTGTCTCCTAATTTTTGATGAATACTTTCTTTTTCCTCCTAAGAAGGTTGATTTTTGTTCTAGAGTCTGTTTGATCATCTTGAACTTGTGGAGACTTGGTTTTATACTTTATTAAGGCAAAATTTATTTACCTTAGGTAACTGCAAGTGATTCCTTATCTTCTCTTATATGGTGGGTCATGACTTGGATTTTATTTTAGACATTATTAGGACTGACCTGGAGTAGACTGTATGGTAGAGTGTGGTTCTTAGTCTCGAAGGAGGAAGGGAATGTTGAGGTGTGTAATTACGGTTCTCCAGCGACACAGAACCAATAGGAGATACACACACACACACACACACACACACACACACGTGTGTATATCCATAAGTAAATATATAAGTTGATTTGTTGTAAGGAATTGACTCACGTGACTATGGAGGCTGCGCAGTCATAAGATGCACATACCCAGAATAATGCTTGACCAAATGTGTGGGCACCCTGTGGCCCAGACAGGTTGGCACATAAAATTAACTGTCACAGGGTGTTAATGAGATTTCTTCTCTGTGGCTGTGCAGAAACCCCACATTTTCCAGACCTGCTCATTGTCTGTCATTTTGGTTCTGCTCTCAGTGTCTTAAGTAATCATTCTGTGGCTCAGGTGGTTTCACCTGGCCTGTGTGCATTTGGTCCTCATGGCTCCCCTACATCCAGACTTCTGGAGATCCCCTTCTGTGCAGGTCCCTTCTCTCTGGCACACAGCTTTAGCTGCCTGAACTCTTAAACTTACCTTCACATCTCAGCATGCCTGCCATGCTTTGCTGAGACTCCAGTTCCCTTCACCATGTTGGGAAATTGTTCCCAGACAAGCAGGACACTCATGACCCTTCAGGGATCACAGTCTTGGGCTACCATTTGTTGATCATCAGGAAACAGTTGTCTCAAATATTTTCTTCAGTTTTATGGTTGTTTAAAGTGGGAATGTCAGTACCAGTTATTTTCTTGTACAGAAGCAAGATATGTGAGGATTACTGTTTAATACCTGTTAGACTTCTTTGCAGGTGCTTGGAGGAATATAAAGATTAATACAGTTAGTTTCCTATTGAGCCCGGCTGGGGTGGGATTGTGAAGTGGAATGTATGGATTTAGAATGGTTCGGTATAAGCAAAGTACCCAGCTTCATGATTCCAGAATAGAATTTTGCTCTTATGGCATGAACATTCTCAAAGTACAGGATATAAGGGTGAAAAAACAAGCTGAGTGGTGGAGACTGTTTTCTTTTAGGTAGATATTTAAATGATTTTTTTAGTGATGTCAGCCTTTGGGTGAAGATGAGGCCCACTGAGAGGACTCTACAGCAGTTGAACCTCGTTTCCCACCTAGGGTTGGAATCATGGCCCAGGCAGATGCTGTGGGTCCCAAGCTTTGCAGGAATGACTGAGGGCTGCCGTTTATAAAGCAGCTGTCCCATTATTGGATGTCTTTGTTCTTTTATCTATTTTCTGCATACTCTCCTGCAACCTTTTCCTAATTCTTGGCTTTAGTTCTGTTTTCTTGAACTACAGGGAGCGAGTCAAGTCATCCCACCTCTGTGAGACCTGCTTGATTATTTGAAGGCATCTATGCATGACTCCTTCAGTCTTTCATTGTCTTGACTGCACAGCCTTAGTACTTCCAGATCCCTACCTGCCTATTACTTTCTCAGGAGTTTTGAACTTCCTCGCTAACTTTTTTAAAATAGGGATCTAGGATTGAAAAGAATCACGAGCTTAGGAAGCTTTATGGATACAAAGACTACAAATTCAGGTCTCACTTGTCAAATATCAGAAAGGTTTTTTTTGACCTTTCTCAAATCTAAATGTTTCTCTCTTCTAGCGATCTGTACTTTCCCTCATAACTTTAGCATGGTGTGTGGTGTGTGTGTAGTCATTCATTAGTGAGATTTTTGTCTGTTTTCTACACTGTACTGTGAGGTCCACGAAGTGAAGGCACAGTGACAGCAAGCCTCACCCTCCATCTCCAGTGCTGGACATCATACAGTGTCATGGCATCGTTATTCGTGTGTGTTCAGTTATGTAAACTTGTTTCTCAGTTATATCAATAGACATAGGTAAGTTCTCATTGTTGAAGTTATTTAAGTCTACCCATATGTATGTATGAGGATTCCTCTTTTTTTTAAGGATAATATACATATTTATTTCTTAAAAATTCCAGGGGGATGTCCCAGTGTTAGCCATTTCTTGTCCCTTCTTGGCCACATGCAGTTATAATTATTCATTACAACACATGAGGTATTTGAAATGCCTCAAATGTCAAAGAACACTAACTTACCTCTGGCATACCATACTTTGTAAGGCAGAAGTATTTTCTGTAATGGTTACTGCAGGGTGTTAGCTGATTAATTTTTAGTTAATCAGAAGCATACATTCCATAGCTATTCCAGTTAACTGAGGTTTATATCCATGAGGACATTACCAGAGATAGAAAAATTTCCCTTTTCTTCAACTAGAGACCCCAGCCACCAACACACCCTCACTACCTTATTGAAAATATAAAGTGATGAGACAGATTGCAGTAGCTCAAGCCTGTAATCCCAGCACTTTGGGAGGCTGAGGCAGGCGGATCACTTCAGATCAGGAGTTCAAGACCAGCCTGGTGAACATGGTGAAACCCCATCTCTACTAGATATACAAAAACTAGCTGGGTGTGGTGGTGCATGCCTATAATCCCAGCTACTTGGGTGGCTGAGGCATGGGAATTGCTCAAACCTGGTAGGCAGACGTTACAGTGAGCTGAGATCATGCCACTGCACTCCAGCTTGGGCTGCAGAGCAAAACTCTGTCTCAGAAAACAAATTATATATATATATATATATATATATATAAATATATAAATATTACTTTAGTAGTGATTTTTACTAATAAAAATTTTAATATCCTAAGTAACAGTATTTAGAAAAATTCTTTTTGAGTTGATATTTAAAAGAATTTTGATTTTTTTTTTTTTAAATAATCGTATACAACTGTTTGATATAACTTTCTTCCCTACTGCTACCCCTCTACCTCACCAGGCCCATTGCCTTGACTAGTAAAGGTTTGCTGTTTTTTTTTTCTTGACATTTTCCCGTCTATCTCCATTTATATATAAGTGCTGATACTCTTGTTATACTTACACATATTTATTTACACATATAGGTTGAGTATCCCTTATTCGAAGTGCTTGGGAGTAGAACTGTTTTGAATTTTGAAATACTTGCATATATGTAGTGAGATATGTTGGGGATGGGGATCTAAGACTAAACATGAAATTCATTTATGTGTAATATACTGTATACAGACAGCCTGAAGGTAATTTTATACAGTATTTTCACACAGTAAAGTTTTTGCTGAGCTGTGGCTGTAACCCATCATATGAGGTCAGGCATGGAATTTTTCACCAGTGGCATCATATCTGTGCTCAATAGATTTACAGTTTTGGAGCATTGGATTACAGATGCTCAACCTGTACTTCTGTGTAACAGAGTAGTTGGAAGGCTTAATTAAAATGGCAATTGAATATTATTTTATCTTTGTCTTTGGTTTTATGATCAAACCTTAAAAACAAAATATAACTTCTCTAGACTTCACTTTCCACATTTGGTAAAGGACTGATTTGAATTAAATGAAATCGAAGACATCTTAGCTCTAAATATAACATATTATGTGTTAAATTGTATAATTCATATCTTAGATATGAAAAATGTGTTATTTATAATATTAAAAAGTGTGAAGATAAAAGTTATGACTTTGGGTAGCAAGAAGAGATTTTGGGGGAAGTTGCTAAAGTGTACAGTTTCTCTCCCTCAGATGGGTGGAGATGTCAGCTGATGAGACTGGTAGTGCAATCTGTCTATTGCCCAGGTTGGCACTATTAAGTTTGAGCTGTATCGATCCCTCAAAACTGGCTGATGACATCTGAAAGGGAGTTTTACCCCGGCTCCCTGAAGTTTCACATTACAGTTGTACATTTGTGTTAACACAACGAATGCTTCAAAAAAGGTTATAGAAATCAAAGCTTACATAGGCAAATCTTTGTTAGTGACTTAGTTAAAAACATTTCATGAATAATAGTTTCCCAAGCTATTTTAACCCCTTTCCCTTTCCCCAGAGAGAAACAAACAACAGAACCCCACGTATTTTGCTCAGTCATGATATGCTTGTAAGCTCTCTTGTCGCAAAGTGTCACTGATTCTTTGAATTTCTTTTAGTTAGCTTCTTTGTCCAGTAGCTCACTTATTTTGTACTTCGAAGATGACGCTACTTCTCACTCTTTTCTCACATACTCCTGCTTTAATTTTTTGCAAAACTTTCAATTGCAAGAAACTTCAAGCATATATAGAAGTAGAAAGAACACTATAATGAGCTCTCGTGTCCCTATCCTCTTGGCTTCAGCAGTTCTCAGTGTTTTGCCCATCAGACTTTCTAATACTTTTAGTGTAATGCCACATTTAAAAATACTCCTTTTAGAAAAGAGGCTTAGCATGTAAAAGGAAATAAATAAACCAGAACCATTCCCAAGATTTATCTGATTAAACTGTAGAGAGTTGATAATTTTATAAACTATTTCTTAGCACATAGAACAGTCATTCTCTGTAGCAAAAATACTAGCTCTTGAGCCTTTGCGTTGGATTCAGTTACAGAACTAAACCACAGCAAACTCATTTGTTGTACTATTTGGTTGCAAGTATCTACTTATCTCATCTTCAGTATTTACAAATTTTAACTTAACATTTGTTTCAGTTGCAACCCAAAGTAGACGTTTAGGAGATGAGTTGGTTTGATGCTTATAAGTTTCTTTTACTTCTTTATTGACAGTCTGCGGTGGTTGAGACTCTTAGCCTTCTGGAGGGTGAGGTGAACAGGGCTTTTTCTGCATGTATACAGTTACCTGCAGTTCAAGGCAGAGTGGGGTAGGGTGGTAATGGTGGCATAAATACTACTGTGCCAGGGTCACGTCTATAGGTGTGTGGTGGGAACTTTGGGGGAAACAGCACTGGCATTGAGTTTACCGTGCCATTTACAGGCAGAGGTGGATAAAGAAGACCCATGGAGTAGTCTTAGCAAAAGAGTGGTATTTGGGTAGTAGGACTTTGTCCATTGTGACTGGAGTGTAGATGTGTACTAGGAGATAGAATGAAAAGGTTGAGGTAATAGTAATTTACAGTTTAACAGTAAAAAGAAGCAACAGTGCATTGATCACTTGCTGTGCAGTGTTTTAAATGCTTTACAGGTGCCACGTCTTTGATAATACAGCAATTCTATGGGTGCAATACATGATGGAGCCAGGAGTTCAGCTGGGGCAGGCTGGCTCCTAAGGTGCCTTAGGGCCTTGAATGCCAGGTTAAGCGACACTAAGCACTTTTTTGGGTCTTATTTTTGGATGGTGATACCTAGCAGGGTATTAACTGATTTTTAAAAACAAAGATATTTGTCCATCGTCATGAACTTTTTAACCTCTGTTGGAGTTTAAAAAATTGGAAGTACTTAGTGGTTACTCAGTGTGGCCCCTAGTTAGAGTCCATGATGAAGGGACTTTTTAATGTTAAGATGAAAGCCGAATTTCTTAGAACATTTTTTTCCTTGAAAAAGATGTTTATATGTATAAAAATTGTGATACATTAAGAAGTATTAAAAAATTAGTGATTACTCAGAATTTTATTAGCCAAAGACATTCATTATGAATAATCTTAAATGTTTTCTTCGAGCATTTTCTATGTATTTTACTCTTCTAAAACTGTGCTTTGGGAAAGGCTTTAGGTCCTTCCTAATATAATGGTATGACTTTCCCTCTCATGTAGTGAAGCTTTCAGAAGAATTCAAGTGATCACACAATATCCTATCTGTTACCTTTTCTTTGTGTTGAACATTTTTGTTATTTATAATTTAATAAACTTTTGTATATACATTTTGTATTTTCTGTTATGAAATGGATTTCTAAAAGTAGAGATTGAACATGAATCAAAATGGTCTCCAAAAGGAACATGAATCTTTGGAGTTAAAGATTTATTTTGAAGAGTATAGGAACAATCACATTTGCCAGGACTCATGTTTAAATAGACTGTACATATGTGGAGCTCATAAATTGAGAAAGCATGAGATTTGAGCAAGAACAATTTATGGAGGTTTGTTAATAAGATTTGAGAAGAGAAATGGAGAGTCTTGATGTTCAGTTGGAGAAGAAGCTGAGGAATAAGTCTTTGTGCATATGAAGGGTGTTTTGTAGACTGTATAGGTATTTTCTGTTTCTTCAGAATGTAGCAAAAAACAGTGTGAACTTAAGTTGGTATAGAGGAATTTAGGAGATAATTTGTGGCTAGGGATTGGAAGCTCTTGAAATAGTTTATCATGACAATTCTTCTTTGAAATGGGTAGATTTTCACTATATTTAGGATTTTATTCTGCTTAAGGAGAGGAGTGGTTAAGATGGTGTCTTATGGGTATTTCTAGACCATTTAGTCCCAAGATTTATTTATTTATTTAGAGACAGTCTTACTCTTTGTCACCCAGGCTGAAGTGCAGTGGCATGATCATAGGTCATTACAGCCTCAGATTCCTGGGCTTAAGCAGTCCTCCAACCTTAGCCTCCCCAGTAACTGGGATTCTGGCAAGTGCCACCATGCTCGACCTATTTTGATGTTAATTCCAGTTTTCTCACCTATATTGTGTGTCTCTTGGACTTACACAGATAGAGGACAGTTGACCGGGCACTATGGCTCATGCCTGTAATCTCAGCACTCTGGGAGGGAGGGTGCGGTGAGAAGGATCACTTAAGGCCAAGACTTTGAGACCAACTTGGCTACGATCACAGTGAAACTCTATCTCTACTAAAAGTAGAAAAAATTATCTGGGCGTGGTGGTGCCCTTCTGTAATCCCAGTTACTAGGGAGGCTGAGGCATGAGAATTGCTTGAACCTGGGGGGTGGAGGTTTTTTAGGGAGCTGAGATTTCATCACTGTACTCTAGCCTGGGCGACAGAGTGAGACTGTCTTTAAAAAAAAAAAAAAAAAAAAAAGGCCGGGTGTGGTGGCTCACATCTGTAATCCCAGCACTTTGGGAGGCTGAGATGGGTGGAACATGAGGTCAGGAGTTCGAGACCAGCCTTGTCAACATGGTGAAACCCGGTCTCTACTAAAAATGCAAAAATTAGCCAGGCATGGTGGTGGGCGCCTATAATCGCAGCTACTCAGGAGATTGAGGTAGGAGAATCGCTTGAACCCAGGAGGGAGAGGTTGCAGTGAGCTTGAGATCACACCATTGCACTCCAGCCTGAGTGACGTAGTGAGACTCTGTTCTCCCACCACCCAGAAAAGACAGTTACACTATGTGAAGGTTTGTAGTTTTGACTGAAAGGATGAACCAAAACAAGAAAACAAACAAAACCCCACCTATAATACAGGTAGAGTAATAGCATGCTCATGTATATCGATTTGGCAAGTCTGTGAATCAGGTCCCAAAAATTGTATATTCAGTTTAGTGAGGCCAATGGAATTTGAACTATAGATGTAGAAATGTTGACATTAACAAATGTCATATGTATTAGGATTATGACAGTGTGACTACTGACATGGTAGTGTGTCAGTGCTTTTTATAGAATGTCCATTGGTTGAGAAAATTCCAGGTTAGCAATTTGAAGGTTTAAGGTTTGTATTTCATCACAAAATACACATTCATTTTAGAAAATACGGATAAGAATGACAATTCCCTGCAGTTTCTCTCTTCTGAGATAACTACTGTTTACATTTTGTATATAATCCACCATTTATTTCCCTGCACATAACTACTTTTTCTCTTTTGAAAACCAAATATATGTTATCTGCATATTGCTTTACAACCCACTTTTTCTACATAAAGTTTTGTTGTTATTCCGCTATGCCAGTCTGTTTGTTGAACATCTACTGTGATACAGAGATACGAGATCTAGTGATACTTTCCAAGTAGTAGATAATGCTACTGGAATGAGTATATAACATAAAGAATTAACAGAATATAACAGGAATATATGCAAGTTAAGAGGAGAGGCTACAGTAACATTCAGCGGGATGAAGGCAAATTGAGGTAATTTTGAAGATGGATGGGCAAGAAGGGGCAAATTTTAGGTAGGAGAAATAAGCCCTAATTCAGAAGGGGCTTAAATGTATTTTATGGAATGTCACATTGAACTGAGTTCAGGGGAATAAGATAAGATCATATGTTTCTAAATTATAGAGGGGTTAAATCCAGGTTGAAAGTCCTATGTCTCAGAAAAGTATGTGTAGCAGCTTACGTACAATGAATTAGGGCAGGGGGATAGGGATTTTTAAGCACAGTAGTTCCCAAACTTGACTGGGTTCAGGATTCATCTGTAACATCTTGTTAAAACAAAACACATATTCTTAGGTCCTTGTCCAGGCTTCCTGAATCAGGATTTTTGGGAGTAGAGTCTAATCTAGTTTAGGGAATCTCCCCTAGAGTTTTCTGACATAACCATCAGGCCTAGGAGATACTTAATTCCAGGAGGCGTTTGGAATACTAAGGACTTGGATCAAGTGACTAAAGTGAGCATGGAGAAGAATGGAAAGGCATGAGGGATTTTGAAAATGAATAGGATTTAGTAAGACTATTTAGAATAAAGTCAGCAGCTTGTAATGAAATTACCGAAAAAATGGTGGTGCAGGGAATAGAGATGGGACGTTCGACTGGAGAATGTGTTGGGCAGGAAGGTGATGAGGACTTGCAGGCACAGAGAGTGGAGGCAGGGGATATGGCACTGTAGGCAGCCACCCAGCAACTTGTTAGACTGGATGTTGAGTGAGAAGTTAGAGCAGAAAGAGAGTTTGAAGTTTTAGTTTGGAGTAAACCTTTGAAAATATTTCTTTTGCAGAAAGATGTATAGAGAAATGAGTGGAGTGGCCGGGGGGATAGATCCAGAGGTTACATCTGAGATTGGAGCTAAATGTGAAAGAGACATGGATTATTTGGAAGATAGCTAGTGTTGTAAAATACAAGCACATAAATTTTAAGAATTTTTAAGGAGGGGGGTAGCATTTCTCTGTGAACTCCACAAAAGTGTGGGAGGGAAAGTAAGTAAAACTGAACTCACTTTACTACTTTTAGCAATAGACTCATTGGAAGAAAATGTAAGCTATAATGACAGTGTGTGTTTTTGATTATCTTCTGTGCCTTGTTATTTTTCTGTTATTTCTGAGATGCAAGGATAATTAAAAGCAATGGTTTATAAAATGATATATAATTACATACATATAAAAGTACATATAACCAACTAAGTATATGTACGCATGCACTCGTGCAAATCAATTATATATTAACATTTTATATATACATTATATATGTGTGTAAATATTGTATTACAGAACATCCTGTGTAGAAAAGTTGGTGCTGTTGGAAAGGAGAGAGAGCAAGGGGTTTTCCAGTATATTTCTTATAAGCTAGTTGTGAGAAGGGCTTGCAGGCTACTGATTCCACATATTCTTTCTAAGTGTCTTCTGTCTGATTGATACTGCTTGGTTTAGGGAATGCATGCATAAATGAGATTGCCCTAGATGTTCAGGTTAGTCAGGGAAACCTTACAATAGATAACACAAAGTGCTAGATCTCGACTTTGCTTCCCAGAGCACCTAGAGGGTCATTGGGGTACCCCTTTAAAGTTCCTCTTAAGATCTAGAATTGATTTGAATAATAGAAAGTTTGAGCACATTATGTGTAGGTGACTTAAAGAACATCCTTAAGCAATCATATCAGTTAAAGAGATTTGTTTTCATGGCTCTTGGCGTTTTCTCATACCACTTTGCTCTTAGAGTTCCTGTTAGCAGAGGGAGGAAGCAAGCTCTAAGGTTAAAATTCATGCTAGTGAAAATTAGAAACAAGCCACATACCCCCAGTAGGTGTTTGCTGAAAATGCATTTACATTTTTGCGATGGAGTACTGTCCACCTGCTAAAATGATGATGCAAATATAAATTGTTGATATAAAGATAATTTTTCTTTTAAAGAGCAGAGATTCCAACACCAAACTTCAGGTGGTGGAATTTTATTAGGTTGGTGCAAAGGTAATATGGTTTTTGCCCTTGGGATATTGGGCTGATGGTGATACCCATTAACCAAGACTAAGAATACAAAAAAGGAGACCAGGATTTTTTCCCCTGTCTTCCCTGTTCTTTCCTCCCTCTTTGAGTAGGGGAAATGGTAGATTCAGTTTAATATGGCGAAAAGCAGTGACTTTGTAGTCAGTTTGCTTGGATTTGAATATCTCTGTATTATTAGTTGTGTGTGACTTGGGATGGCTTCACTTCACCTCTCTGTGCCTTAGTTTTCTCAGCTGGACAATGGAAATGATAGTGGTACTTACTTTATGTAATTATTTATGGGGTTTAGTGGTTTAGAGTATTTATACCAGTGCCCATTAAAGGTAAGTCATCCCGTGCAGTGAAGCATAACTGACTTTCAGACTCAGTTCATTGAGGTCTTCTGGGCGTGGAACTTTTATAAGCCCACCATATAAAAGTTGGCTTAATTCGACATACTACGTACTAAAGTAGTTCTTAATGTGTAGACTTTTAACTAACTATCTTAGAAATGAGCCTTTGGAACTTAGGCCTGCATATGATAGGGATATTTTCTACTGTTTGCTGGATAGAGCAGTCACTTTCTAGTAGTGGGAGTTAGGTTCCCAAAAGCTGTGTGGTCTGACAATTCATGTTTGAGGAACTTGAAACTCAAGAGAATACATAAATAGTTGATAGACTTGAAGGTCATATAAACCTGTGCAAATCATTGTAAATGTTTTCACATTGTAAAGGTAGACAAAGGACAGCAAGCACAATAGAATATCAGTGGTAGTTTATGTATGTTGAATTAGTGACAGGGTACCTGTACTATTACTTTACAGTTACTGATCAGAGCTTACTTCCAGAAACTTCTGTCTCTCCCCTTCAGTTTTAAAAATGATTTGTCAGTGCATTATGTATTGTTGCAGATAATGTGCATATGAGGCATTTTTCTCCTGTTTTCCTCTATTTGTTGGTGTGTCCAAATACTCGGTGCCTAATTTTGTCTATTAAGCCCAGATGTGGTCCCAGAGATACTGAGTTGGTTGTTTGAGATAGCAAAAATTTGGGGCCAAACTTATTTAATCTGCTCAGCTTTTAGTTCTTAAACCTTCTTCCTAGTTCTTTTCATATAATTGCCTGAGAAATCACGTTTCTAGCCTCTTTAACACATATTTCAGTTATTCCACTTCTAAAATGCTATAGGAGTAGTAAAATCCAAGACCCATGTTTATAATCCCACATGTTCTTTTACCTTGACCAAGATTTTAATGCAAAATTGACTCATCTGCTATTGGTTTTTGCCTTCTTTTCAGTCTGTCTCCTTAAATATGTATATATTTTTTCTTTTTGTATTTGAGACGGGGTCTCACCCTGTTGCTCAGGCTGGAATGCAGTGGCATGATCAGGGCTCACTCCAGCCTTGACTTCCCAGATCAGGTGATCCTCCCACCTTATCCTCCTTAGTAGCTGGGACTACAGGCTGCACCACCACACCCGGCCAAGTTTTTTATTTTTTGGGGTTGAGATGGGGTTTTGCCTGTTGCCTAGGCTGGTCTCTAACTCCTGGGCTCAAGCAACCCACCTGTCTCTGCCTCCCAAAGTTCTGGGATTACAGGCATGAGCTGCTGTGCCTGGTCTAAACTTTTTTTGGTAAAGGGAAAATACAGCAACCTGTTATAATATGCTGGAATCAAAAATTTTCTACTAGATGAACATTTGGGGAAAATGAGTATTCTGTTCTAAATTAAAATGCCTTTTACAAAGTAATTACTGCTAATGAGCTCCTGTTTTTTCATCTTTAGGATGGTTGATGCAGAGTAGTACGTATAGGGACTAAAATCAGACTTCGACACATGTGGGTTCTTGCATCTTTGTAATTTTCTGGTAACTATTTCAGTGATCCTTAATGAGTGGCATCTTGCCATGGTGAACCTTAATGTGGCACCAGAGTTCACCGCCTGTGACCTTAGGCCAGTTAATCTTTCTGACCCTCGCTTTCCCTGTTGATGAAGTCGAAGTAACAATACCTACTTGTAGGGCTGTTAGGACGTCACATGTGTCAACATCTATAAAGTGTCTCCGCCGAGTGGTTGGCGCACACATAGTAAGTGTTCCACAAATGTTCATTTCCCTATAATTTTACTAATCATTTTGGTGCAATATTATATTCTAAAGTCTTGTGTTTTTTGGTCCCCCCCCTTTTTTTTTAACTGTGACTGTTTTCTAGGGTTTTTGAGGAGAGTGATAAATGTTCTGGGTTTTCAGGATTTCACTTGAAATCCTCAGTATATAATTGCTTTTTCTCTGTAATGCTGGTTTATCATCTTATTGGAAATAAAAGAGAGTTTTTTCTTGTGTGTTAGGCATCAAGCCCATGATACTTCTATTTTCCTTTTGTTTGACTCCTTTGGGTATTATAATTCTAGAAAATCTATTTCTAAAATTACTATATGGAAAAAGAAGACTTGCTTTCTTCTGTCACTTTAATTTGTTAGTGTAAATGAGCAAAAGTTTATAAGGGAGTGTTAGTTCACAGTGTATAAATTTTAGATAATAACGTAAGTTTAATTTATGGAACCTAATTTTAGATCTAGTTTTTCTTGATTTCTGTTTTGTAGCTTTTTTGTGGTTGCTTAATTTTAATGGGCATCGTCTGAACTATCTATCTTTTTAGTTCCCAATGTGCACTATATTTTATGTTTTCATATGGGTTAAATTTTTTAAATTGTGAAATATGTGAGAATTTATATAACATATAAAATGAAGTGATAAAAAAACAACTTAGTATTTTCTCCCAGCTTAAGAAATGAGACAGTGCTTAACTGGTATTTTCGATGCTCCTTGTATCATACTGATTTTTAAAAATCTGCTACTTGTAATACTTACCTGCTACTTAGTTATTTTGAAATTAGATATAATTTTCAGTTTAGTGTCATAAAACATTGTCACATTAGAGAACATGTTGCATCTGCCATTTGGTTTATTAGTTCCTAAGTTAATCTGAACTTGCCTATCATGCTAATGCATTCATTTCAGTCGCAGTCTTCACATTTTGGATCTCTGTTGATTAGTATTTTTAATTTTTTTATTACTAGTTTTTACAAATCTTAGTATATCAGTGCTTTTAATAGTTGACTTGATTCCCCCCTCCCCGCACCCCTGCCTGTGCCCCACCCCTGCCTGTGGGATACAGACACCAAGAGACTAAGCCTAGTACCTACCTGTAGAAATTGTCTTGTCCCTGAAGATATGCTGTAGATTAATTTTGTGCAGTGATTTTAAAACAATGCTTTGTAAGTTCAACTTCAAAAAACCATGTAAGCTCAGTTCCTGATTGTTCGTAGACCATCACATTGCCTTTGGCAAACTGAGCTAAAACATACTGTAAAAGATTTTGAGGATTATGAGAGGTTCCTGTGGTAAAGATAGATGTTTGTCATTAGCTTTTGATTGTTTACTCTATAGTTTGTGAATGGCTTCATTTGTGGGAGAAATGATGAAAAATATACTCTATTTTCCTAAAAAAAAAAAAATTAAAATATGACTGTCTAGATGTTTAAACTTCTTTAGGAAGAAAATCATATCTGTAGCTTATCTGCAAAGCACATTTGGTGTGTGGATTATCTGCTTATTGTTATAAAAACTCTGACCTCATATAAACATTTTTGTTTTTGAAAAGTGACCAGCCTGAAGGAAGGATATATGAAATAATCACTAGAGTCTTTATTTAAAGTAATCCAAGGTCAAGATTTCTGGAGTTTATTGTTACTTAGCATATGATGGTTTGGTTGCTATGTAAGTCAGCAGCAAATTTTGTAACTCATAAGAGATCTTTTAGGTGGCCTTTCAAATAAGTAATGGTTAATGGATAATGTCTCAAAAAGTGTGAGAAATTTTGATTTATATTTCTTACCTTTAGATATTTAAAATAGTAATGAAATAATCTGCTGATTGTTAACCATTTTAAATAAAGCATACTGATAACCATTATTGATTCTGCTTCTTATAAAGAACTTTTATGTCAGTAATATCTACTTCTGTCGAAATTGGTGAGGTGTAAGTAGCATTGTAACATTTTCTAGGTGAAGAATATGATGTTGCGAGCCTAAAGGATTTGATTATATGCATAGTTCATAGCTGGAGATTGAATTTGTATTTCTTTTCCTATACTTCATGTCAGAATTTTAAAGGCTGTCCATTTTAGGGGAAAAAATATTAGAAAATGATGTCCTTTGAGAAAAGATACTATTGATTCAATTATTACTTTTACAAATAAAACTATTCTGATGCAGTACTCTAGTGTCCTTCATCCATCTATTCATATACCCCCAACAATTGGGTATCAGCTGGTGGTAGGTCTAGTGTTTAATGTAGTACCATAACAGGCATTTGAATTGGAATGGGAGTTCTTCAGGAATAGAATCTGGAATATAGGTAATGATTTCAGACACAGGCAATTCCTGATTTAAAAATAACTCACATAAACCCCTGTTTCTGAGGTTCTTTTTCAGTGAAGTGTCTACTATTGCTGCTATTTGGAGTACAAAGTTGGAGCTTTTAAAGAACCTGGGAGTTCAAAAGTATAAGGAGAAATAAATGAAAAGCAGAAATCTTTTGAGGCCGTAAATATAGACTCAAATCTATATTATTATAACACCACTTGGAATTCTACCAATAAGAGATTTATTTGGGCAAACTAGAATGGTGGTTGGAAATTGCAAATCTTAGTGTGAATTATTTCAGTCCAGTTGGTTTCTTTCTTCGCTTACCTGAAATGAACTATACGGAGGCAATAGAAGCTTTGTATAGTAATTTAGGAGTGTAAAATAACTGAGGGAAAAGGATTATTAAGCAGTGTAATTGGGATGACATCATGTGAAGTTTAGGAATTGGAGGCATTGGGAATCGAGAGGGTGCTAACAAAGGAAAACAGCTTATATTAGAATTTGTCTAGAGGATTGAAGATGTTTTGATATCTCTTCTGGAGCAGCCCTGGTGCCCTTGACCAGGAGCGTATCTTGGAGTCAGTAGTTTTCATGAGGCTGGCATGGGAACATGGCCACCATATGCAACATTGTTCTGTTTAGAATATTCCTTGAATTAATTCCACAGTATCAATTTAAAAGATAAATTTTTGACTCAACTCCTTTATGAGTTAGGTTTTAACCTTTACGTGTCTTTACCTCTTCTGCTGTTATCAGTTGGTAACACTGAGATTGCTTTCATTTTCCTGTAAGTTGTTATGAATTTTTCAGGTCATCCATGAATTATCAGTGTAAGCAATAAGTAGGAAGTACTATAAAACAATTGCAGTAAAATAAGAGAAACCACTTGGAGAGCAAGAAGGCTTGTGGACGTAGGGGAGCAGTTGTGAGAAGTGTCTCAGAACTTAATTTATAAATCACATTGGTAGATTGACATGTTGTCTTTCCTTTAAAGTAACTTTGATTACCTCTGCCTTAATAGTAAACTACCATAAAAGTGAATTTGCATTCATCTTGATTTGTGAACTGAAGAAAATTACAAACTGTAGGGTTTTTTCCCCAGACAAATTAAATAGTGGAATATTCAGGTTTATTTGATACCTAGAAAAGGCCTGAAATTTTTCATGGTAGTAGGCACATTTTGAAACTGTTTTTCTTTTCTCTGACAATTAAATACATTTTATGTATAGTTGATTTTGATTATTGAAGACTAAGGAAAATTGTTTTTAAGTAAGTTTAAATGTTCGAAAACGAATATTGCACATTGGAAGTAATTTTATATGTTTTGGGATTGTAGTTATGTTAGATATTCCTCAATTAGAGGTAATTGTCTTGCATCATTATCTCTTATCATAATCTGTTTTTCTTCACACAGTGTTATAGTTTTGCCGCTGGACTCTTCCCTCCCTTCCCCACCCCATCAGGATGATATGAGACTTGAAAGAAGACGATGCATACAGGTGACTCAAGTTTTGAAATACAGTAAAACTATGGCTGTGAGAATGTGGGAATTGATGGTATATTTTGAATGGGGGAGCTTTCTGATAAATAGCAGTTAGTGGGGGGGAATTGTATATCAGTAAATGCAAAGGGGTAGTTGGGCTATCTGTTAAACTTACTTTTGAACTCTGATTGATAATCAGTGATTTATAGTGGTGTTAATATAAATACAGCATAGTAATTGCTAGTACTTAGGGTTTTCAAGAGCTGGCTAATATTTTGGTGGGAATTAGAATCTTTCTGTTAATAATGTAAATAACACAGTCACCTTTATGGTTGAATGCATGTCTCCCCCAGATCCCTATTAGAGTATGGCACATCTTTTAGGGAGTAGATGTTAGTAGGATATCATTAAAAAGACTGACAATTAAATTAAGGATATTATCCCCATAAGTATGATTTCTTAAAAAGATATGCTCTGGGATTTTGTTTATTCTTTCCTAGTTCCTGATATTCCTGCCTTCCATTTCCCTCCCTCCCCTCCCCTCCCCTCCCCTCCCCTCCCCTCCATCCCCTCCATCCCCTGCTTATCCTTTTGTCGTTTGTATTTTTATATAGAAGAAGCAGTGTGAAGGCATTTTTGAAATAATATTTTTTGATTGCTTTATAATTAATTGAGGTGATCTTATACATGGGAAACTGGAGGCTATTCCGTATGTGGCTATGTTCAAATTCCTGAAAATGTAGTGCAGCTAATGTATAAAGTGTTAATAACTTTTGAACTTACATGTTCTTAAATCAGGCATATTGTAAGGCATTTTGTTGAACTAAGTGACTTACATTTGGAACTGTCAGATAGTCTTATTTGATTATATACTAATGTTTGAAAATGTGATTGCTAATTGGAAAAGAAGTAATTATATAAATCTTGAATTGATATCTAATAGCTAATTATATCATATGTGTAGTTTTTGTGATTGGTTTTTATTTTTGGTGATCTGGGTTTTGTCTAGGGGAAAAATAATCATTTTATGATTTTAAGATTTAAAAAAAATGTTTCAGGTGTACCATTTTGTATGAAGAAATGCGCTTGAATATATTTGTAAATTAGAGATCATATAATACTTTAGATTCATGTGGAAGTCACCATTTTAAGACTGATGGTAATTGTTGTTTATGTCAAAGGTGATTGAGCAATCATCTGTGTTACTCATTTGTCATGCATGCACGCAGGCTTGGACATGTATGTTTGCCTGTACATGTTAGAGGTATGCCAGGTACACATTCTGGCTGAGTTGCTCGCTGATTGTTAAAAGCAATATGATGCTGAAGCTGAATATCACCATCATAGAAAAACAAATAGGCATATTTACAGAAACATTTTTAGAATTTTATGCACATTTTTTTGTTGTCAGATTTTATAAGTTTGACCTTTTGGTGCAGGAACTATTTCTCAGCATTGTCAGCTCCTGGATTGCTCCTTGGGCGCTATACTGCACATTGGCTATACCAAGTAGATGCTCACTTTCGACTGAGGTCAGTAGAGGAACACAGTATTTTTGGGGTATCTCATAGATTTATCTATGAATATTACTGATTTTGGAGATTTTTCTCTCATGAAATTTTGGAGTTGCAAAGTTGCTATTTATCCTCACAAGACGTGGAGGGTTTCCAAATAGCTTTTTCTTGAAAGGCTTATGGCCTCAAAGGAACGAAATAACTAATGAGTAAATACAGTTTATAGTCATCTAGTTAATTTTGTAAATGCTAGAACAGAAGAAAATTCCACAGATTAGATTTACGATAAATCCAATCTCTTATTCAGCCTTGTATTCTTTAAAAAATTATCAGCGTTTATAGGCTTACAAAGGAAAAAACCCAGGAAAGAAGATCTAGCTCTGTAATAAATGTATTAGCTGTTGGTGTATTCCCTTTCTAACAATTTGAAAGTTAATAATTGTTTTGAACATAAAATTAACAGCTTTCAAAATCATCATTAATTAATGTAGCAGTTTGCTCTTGTACTACTATGCACACATTTATTCAACTGATAAAATTTCAACACATTAAAACTCATGAGTAGACGTTCACCCAACGTTATTTCTAGAGAGTGCTTATGCACATTTGAAAGCAAGTGTTCTGCTTTCTCCAGGCCTTGTTTTTACCCTCTGGCATCGTTCATGGTACTGGCTTTGTTTTGTTTGTTAGATGTGGTAACTTACTCTCACCTTTTCCTTGATGAGGCACAGGTTCAGGGATGCTGGAAAGGACACTGAAGTAGGCATTGGTTGATTGGCTTTTCAGAAGTGAAAGCTTAAAAGTAGGTTTTCAGGGTAACTCTGTTAGGTGATGAATATATTAATTAGCCTGATTGTGATGATCATTTCACTTTGTATGTGTATATCAAAATGTCATGTTGTACACCTTTAATATATACAATTTTTATTTTCCAATTATACCTCAGCAAAGCTGTGGTGGCGGGGGAGAGAAAAACTAGTTTTCTTGAACACTAAGCCAAAGTCAGACTTTGATGCATTTAGTCCATGTGTCTATAGGTGTTTCTATACTTATTTAATTTGAGGATCTTTTTGTATGTTTTCAAATACAGTTAGAATATGAATGAGGTAAATTTGGGTTTTCTTTTGATTTTTGGAAGAACAAATAATTTGTTAACAAACATTTATTTGGTTGGCATTTGCTTTGTACCAGTTACTATTATAGGTGCTCTGCCTACAAGGATCCCCGAACTTATGGATAACAAATAAATGAGGCAGTGGAGGTTTTTGTTAGAATTTTAACTCATCTATTGAATTCAAGGCTTGCAGAGAGAAAATAGAGAGTATTGTCTGGGTAATGACATTGACAGTAATGGCTTCAGCTGACGCCTGTATGCTGAGTTTATCAAAATCTCTGCATCCCATTCTTCTATTCTGAGCTCCACACTCAAGTAACTGCTTCCTGGATGCCTCTCCCACATATTCCCTCCTCCTCCCCCATTCAGTCCTCTTAGTGATGAGTGACACCATTCTACCTAGCACACCATCATTTCGGGAACCTAGGAACCACTCTTTGCCCTTTTCAATCACAAGTAACCAAATTCAGTTTATTTAAGGTGTAAAGTCACTTCTGAGATTAGACTTGGGAAAAGCACTGCCTTGGACATTACCATGTATATGAACATAAAGGCTTTTATATAAAGAAACCTGTGTAAACCAGCATTTCTTCAGTTTATTTGATTAAGGGACCTCCCCCTCCGTTTTATTGTTGATTTATACCCATTAATATCCTGTGGAACATGATTTGGAAAAATGTGTTGGAAACAGAAGTTGCTGCCATTCTTTGTTTTGTTAGAAATAACTGCTTTAACAACCAAAAAATGTTTAAACAATAGTGATATACTAGCCACTTTAAAATGTGGAATAGCTCCAAAGCATACAGAACTATCACTTTTTGAGGATGAATAAACATGGAAATTTATTTTTAAATGTGCTGATTTGTTCATATTGTCTTTGTCATAATTCTTATGCATTCACTATACACACACACACACACACACACACACACACTCTCTCATGTATGTGAATTTAAGTACTTAAAACCATTTGTGGCAGAGTTTTAATTTTAGATTCTCTTAACTCATTTTAAAATGTGAATTTTGTAGGACAAAATTTTCATATTTCCAGTGATCACAGAAATGGGGTATATTCATTACAGAACAGTTAGATTCCAGCAGTCACAGAAATGGGGTGTATTCATTACAGAACAGTTAGATTCCAGCGGTCACAGAAATGGGGTGTATTCATTACAGAAGAGTTAGATTCCAGCGGTCACAGAAATGGGGTGTATTCATTACAGAACAGTTAGATTCCAGCGGTCACAGAAATGGGGTGTATTCATTACAGAACAGTTAGATTCCAGCGGTCACAGAAATGGGGTGTATTCATTACAGAAGAGTTAGATTCCAGCAGTCACAGAAATGGGGTGTATTCATTACAGAACAGTTAGATTCCAGCGGTCACAGAAATGGGGTGTATTCATTACAGAACAGTTAGATTCCAACGGTCACAGAAATGGGGTGTATTCATTACAGAAGAGTTAGATTCCAGCGGTCACAGAAATGGGGTGTATTCATTACAGAACAGTTAGATTCCAGCAGTCACAGAAATGGGGTGTATTCATTACAGAAGAGTTAGAAATCAGATCTGTAAACTACAAAAAACTCAACTTTTATTTTATTTTATTTTTTCTACATGTTGGCCAGGCTGATCTTGAACTCCTGACCTCAGGTGATCTGCCTGCCTCGGCCTCCCAAGGTGCTGGGATTACCGGCGTGAGCCATGGCGCCCAGCCAAAGACCCAACTTTTAAAATCCCATCATGTGCAGGGTACACTGGGAGAATGAAAGGGCGTGCACATTGTGATATTTAGGTAACTGTTGCCAGTTTGCCTCCACTTGGAATTGTTCTTCTTGTTCGTGTGTCTGATCTTTTCCTTTGTGAGTTCTTGTCTCAACCTGAGTAGTTTTTTTCTTATTGATTCAATGAAATTATTTTTCTAGTAAGTTATAAGGATAGTGGATTTGGTTTTGCTTTCGTGTTTTTACTTCTCATTTATTAGGTAATACAAAATGACTGAAAAAATTCAGAAATTTATAAATATATATAGATAAGTATAAGAAAACATACCAGTTTTATTGTCCTCTACAGTGTGGAACACTCTCTTCCAGTTTTTTAAATTTTCCCATGCCATTTTTTAATTAATTGAGATTATTTTGAATATTCAGGATGATGTGGTTGGGTATGATACATTTTATACTCATATTGACTAACATATCATAAATGTTTCCCTACATTGTCAAAAGCTTACGGTGGTGATCTGCTATTACTTTGCACTTGAAGCAAATCCAGGTTACTCAGAATGCTTTTGAAGATCAATTACTTTTTAGATATTTATTTTAAAGTATGCTTATTTTCTAGTTAAGTATCTCTTATTTTAGGCATTAAATTGTTGGGTGTTTTTGTTTTTTGTTTTTTGAGATGGAGTTTCGCCATGTTACCCAGGCTGGAGTGCAATGGCGCAATCTCGGCTCACTGCAACCTCCACCTCCCGTGTTCAGGCGATTCTCCTGTCTCAGCCTCCCGAGTAGCTGGGATTACAGGCATCCACCACCACGCCCGGATAATTTTTTGTATCTTTCTTGGACATGGGTTTTCATCATGTTGGCCAGGCTGGTCTCGAACTCCTGACCTCGTGATCTGCCCACCTCAAGTACTAATATCTGTGCGAAATATTTGACTGTAAAATTATTTTCTTATAATGGATTTCTAGGAGTCATAGTGTTTGAAAAATTTTCAGACCCTTGATAAAACTTTTCAGAAAGTTGTTTGGTAATACGTACCACTCTGTACGTTACAAGAATGTCTCTTAATTTATTTTTCTCAGCATTGGGCATGATAGTTAAAAATGAATCTTTAATTCAGCAGGCAAAAAGAAGAATCTTTTATTTTGGAAAAATAAAGTAGTATTGTATCTTTGGTGGAGGAGATATAAGTGCTTTCGAAATGTATTAAGTAAAAAGATAGCTACTCCTCTTTTTCTAATAGTTTAGATTATTTCTTTCTAGCAAGTGGTTTTTGTTTAATTCTTTTATGGCATTTGCACACATTGTTTATTGGTTTTATGTCCAGCTAGTCTGATAGTTCCTGAAGGTTAAGGGGTTATGGCTTAGCCTCTTTGTGTGCCTGCTGTCTGGCAGGATTTCTGGGACACAGGAAGTGCTCAGCAAATACAGAAAGAATAAATTTTGCCATCCTAATGGCATTTTAAATGCCTACAAATAAATATATTAATGCTTGCTTTAATAAATTTCTTCAAGTGATTTTAAGAGTTTCTCATTATTTTTGTTTCTTAGTTTTATTCCTTGTTTCTAAGTGGAAGCAATTAATAATGATTCCATTATGTATGTGTCATATGAAAGAACATCTGATATTTATAGAAAAGATGATAGGAAACCTGAGGTGTAGGCCACATTGTAAAATTGAATTTCTTACCTTAATGTCTTTATTTAAGACCCAGATAAAAACAAATACATTTATAGTCATGATTTTGGATTTCAGGTATACTTATTAAGTGTACCTTGGAAGAATGTCTAACTTCTAGGAAGATGACAATAGAACATAGTTTTAAAATTTTCTCATTTTCCCCTAGATAGAGACAGAGTGAGTAGGTCATGAAAACCAAAATGTCACTTTCAGCATCTGCAAGACTAGGTGAACAGTATCCCCAGTGACTTACATACAAGTAAGTAGGTGAGAGTAAATGTCTGCTGACAAGACCTGTGTGGTACCAGCATTTGTGCAGGAGGAGGCATGAGGGTGTCTGATGGACCTGAGAACAGGAGAACCCAAGATAACCCGCAGAGATTCACTGTAGTGAGAGACTTGTGGCAAGTATGTTTGAGAACAGCAGCTGGAACTGGAGATAGTTTTGAGTTCCCTGGAGGACACAGTAAATTCTGAAGAGAGGTTAGAGTCATCTGATCTCTATGAACTCTCAAAACTAACCAGCTTAAGCTCCCTTCCCAGTCAAATCCCTACACCAAGGAGACATGGCTGGGAATAGAATCCACATTAAGCAAGGTGGAGACAATGAGGGCAAAGGAAAAAATGTCACATGAAAGTGGGAGAAGATAAAAGCACAGGAGATCTTATTCATGAGTTTATTTTTTGGTATCCTTCATGAAAGCAGAAAAGAACTCAAAGTCAGAAAAGCTACTCCAGTTTCCCCAAAGTTTTTTATTTTAACTCATTTTTTAAAAATAAAACTTTATTTTTAAAAAATGAGCAATAGACAAGGATCATAGTCAAATTCCCCACAGAGTTTTTATAAGAGAAAAGCATAAGGAGCAGAATATTATTACTGCAGACAATGAAAGCATGCCAGAAAGAAATGTCCACAAAATAAATGAAACTATAACCTGTTTAAAAATAAACCCAGAGAAATTTAGAAAATGATACAAATATTAAAGCACAATGTAAATCTGAATTAGGAAAAATTAGAAAAGTGGTTGATAACTCAGGAAAGAGAAGTGAAAAAGATAATTTAAAAAAATGAAGCCTGAACATTAGAGTGAAAAATACAATATAAAATTTCTCAGAAAACTGTTTAAGATGAGTAAACAAGGAGAAATGAAGAAAAATGAAGCATTCCAGAGAGAGTGACAGTTACAGACAGGCAAACAAGTTTCAACATTCAGATAATAGGAGGCTCTGAAGAAGAACTAAAGCAATGAAACTTAAAATATAACTCATGAAATTTTGTTGAAATTTGCTTTGCAAACTTTTTTTAAGAGATGGGGTCTTGCTTTTTTTTGCCTAGGCTGGAATGCAGCGTGGCATGAGCATGGCTCTCTGCAGCCTCCTGGGCTAAAGCTATCCTCTAAGTCAGCCCCCCAGGTAGCTAGGACTACAGGCATGTGCCACTACACCTGGCTCACTTCTTTATTTTTGTAGAGATGTGGTCTTGCTACGTTGCCTAGGCTGATCTTGAACTGCTCAAGACCAGCAAAATGTACTGCATGGAATCAGGTACTCAAAAAGACACTCAAGATGTAAATATTTGTCTTGTTAACGCACATCCGGATCTGCTTTGTATAAAGTTAAGAAAGCTTAAAAAACATTGTTGAGTGCTTGCTGTTTTTGTAACCTACTGGTTACAGCCAGCTCTTTACTTCTCCTACTGCTGGTAGTAGTATTCTCAGGCCATTTGTGTTTGTCTGTTCTTGCACTGCTATAAAGGAATACCTAAGACTGGGTAGTTTATGAAGAAAAGAGGTTTAATTGGTGCACGGTTCCACAGGTATTAAGCATGGCTAGGGAGCCCTCAGGAAACTTACAGTCATGGTATAGGGTGAAGGGGAAGCAGGCCTGTCTTACGTGGCCCCAGCAGGAGGAAAAGAGAAAGGGGGAGGTACTACACACTTTTAACCAGATCTCACAAGAATGAACTCACCATCACGAGAACAGCAAGGGGGAAAGTTGCCCCCCATGATCCAGTCACCTCTCAAGAGGCCTCTCCTCCAACATTGAGGATTACAATTTGACGTGAGATTTGGGTGGGGACACAAATCCAAAACATAATCACCATGCTTAGCTGACATGTTAAATTCAGACTTGTTCTTTTACTAAGCATTAATCAGGCAATTTACATGTGTATGTTAATAAAATTTAAGTCATTCTGGAAGTAAAAGAATGAAATACCAGTTTTCCTTTTCCTCATTCCCACCTATAGGGGTATTACCCCTTTTAATCTTTTCCATTGTAAAATTCTTCTCTTGGTTGCCTCCATCACTTCTAATACATTAGTATGTTTGTAGCTGTGTTTTGCTATTACAAAAAAACTACTGAAAAATGAAACCAGATAGCTCTCAGTGCTACCTCTCTCTTTCGGGCCAGTTTCTCCCGATCCTCTTTTAAAGTTTTTCTGTGGATTATTATTAAAATTTTATAAAACTAATTTAATCTTGGCCATCAGTTTTAAATAGTTTCTCTTGATTTTTCAAGATTTGAAATGAGAGCTTTAGAACCCTTTATATTTCTTTTACCTCACAGCTATTACCCACCAGTTATTTCCAGCTTGTATATAGGTATATTCACTTACACATCTTTCTTTCACTTAATTGAATTCTGTATTTTTGTCTTAGAATATTCTGAATATTGAAAACAGAAAACTATGCTGGAAGAACATAGTGTAATAAGACTCATGGAGAGGGAGATGTTATACTATGTCACTAAGTTTGTTCCAGTCTTAGGAGAAATGTTTCCACTGGATTGAGGTCTCGTACATTTTAAAAGATGATTTATGTGTTCAGCTTGCACTAGGAAAGTTTTTACTTTCATCTTTGTTCCATGCATAGCACAAGTAGCTGTGAACCCTTATTGCCCAACTCAAGAGCCAGAGTCTTCTGTCATCATTTTGCTTGTCTCCCAAGTGAAAGGACTGAGTGCAGATTTGGTGTTTGTGGGTGAGGCATGTGGACTGACAGGCTTCAGTTTAGCGAGTGTGATCCCTGGCAGGAAGATTCTCTTCCTTTCCTTGTTGCCAGGTTGAGGAGGCCTCATTGAGCAGTGTGAACTTGTGGTTTTGGCATGTCTAGTCTTGACGCAGGTGGCTTGGAATCCTCACAGGCAATTCTTTGGCCTCACCCTGGGCGTGGCTGTTCACTTGTGTTTGAGTGGCTGCGACTCAGTAGGTTCACTGCAATAGGTATTTCTTTAGGGCCACTGGGGGAGGCTGATTATGCAGCATATAGTTGTCTAATAAATCAAGCCAATCTCTCCCCTTTCTTCTACTCCAGTTTTTCTTTACCACCCAGAATGGCATCTACCACTTCTGCTCTGGGTTCCTGGTTCCAGCTTTCAGCTCCACATCATTTTTACATTCTTTAAATTATTGGTAGGATTGATCCCAGTTACCTTTTTCTTGCAGAAAAGTGACAAAATCTTTGGTTCACTGGTATGTCTCCATCCCATGCTTTATTTTATTTTTTTGGCCTTTGCTGCTTGTTTTGTGGATGATATGGCGGATAATACTCTGTCCAGTGCTGAGCTGCTGCAGTTGCTGTTAGCTTCTTCTCTTGCTGTTAGTTTTAAAGTGCTGTTTTCAGTTACACTTCAGTTGTAGCTATCCTTGGTTCTCTTTTTACCGTTGAATTCTGGTAGTATGTGTGAAGAACTGGATGGCCCTCCTGGCCTTTAAACATTTCCTGCAAATGCCTAGCTTTAGTGAGCTACAAAGTTGTCCCTTGGAGATGAGGCTCTGTTGAAAGTCCTCACCTGTACTTTACTGTCTGCTTTTGTGACTTTGGGTTTGGGTTGGGTGTTTGGAAGCACTGTTTCTTCTGTCCTTGACCTTGTTCCACATGTTTTACCTATTACCTCTTGTGAGCAGGGCACAGGACCTTTCCTTGTCACCTGGGCTTCAGCTGTTACCAAGGCTGTTGAAAGGGAAGTTTTCATAGTGTTCATTTTTTTTAAAGTTAGACCAAATATACCCCTTAAACTTGTTAAGTCTGTCTGCTTGTTTTCATCTGACATAGAAATTGATACAAAAATACTTAATGTAGTTTGTATAGATGAAGTTGCTTAAGAAAGATGACACTGTACTATTTTGTTGTCTTGATAAGTACAGTACAAAAAATTTTTAAACTCTAAAGTTAATTTGCAAGAATCTTTTTGTTTTGGCAGCATTCTATCATAACTTTTAGCTGAATAAAAACAAGTCAGCTTTTATATTTTCATGATAGCTAGATGAAGGAACAAAAGTTATACTGTCACATACTGAATTTTTATGATGTTCTAGGAGCCTTTTTTGTTTTGGGAAGGGAGGGAGGAAGAGGATGACATTATTCCCTAAGTATGAGTTAGATTCAGAAGAGTAAAGAATAGTCCAATGTTTAAAAATTTATGTCTGTAATCCAGATTTAAATAACAGTTTACCTTCTAGCTTTATAAACAGTCTTAATGAGAAGTAGGGGGAGAAAAAAGAGGCAGGATTGCTCTTAGGTTAGAGAATAGAAATACCAACTTGGCTTAACGTTTTTATAAAAGATGTCCAGTAAAATTATGGTGGCAGCCTCACTTTAGGGAATGAGGTATTAAAAACTTGACCAAGGTAGTCATGCCAGAGTTTGGAATATTTTTCCATAATCAGTGATGGCTTCAAATTTAGAAAAATATTTTTATACACTTGCTATTTTTCAAAACTATAAAGCTGCATTCTATTTCTGCTTAAAATACAAAATTGTTAGTATGGTCTGATTTGTCATTTGAGATAATATTGGATAATACATTACTGGGCATAATAATGGCTATTATACATAGAGAGGATAGAGGCTGTTTCTGTGTCTCAAGCATCATTAACTGCAGATAAAAAGTTACCAGTTAGTTATTTTAAATATATTTCTTATAGGGGGAGAAAATGTAATCAGCATATTGTGTTTTTAAAAAGTTAATGATTAATAGTATACTTAGAAAACTTACTTTCTTTACTGGGAATTCTAAATATGTATATTTATGTAATGAAGATTCTAGTTTAGTAAGTTAACCATTTTTTAACATGTTTAATTTCTGATTCTAAAAGTAGTGCTTTTTGATACTTTCCTAAACTCCATAATTTAAGTAACTTTAAAAAGAATTGATACTAAGCTAAACATTTAAATTGAGGATTATCCCAGAGCATCTGTCACTAGGCAAATGATGTTTCCTTGTGTATCTAGTCCCCAAAGGAAAGTAGGAGTGCCAAGTTTTTAATACTTGCCCCCTTCAAGAAGGGGAAAGTTTTGTGATATGAAGAATGCTTAAGAGGTGGACCAGGAAACAGTCTCTCTTGACATGGAAAATGCCATTTATTGCTGTAGAGTGCAAGACAGGCTGGGTTAGGATTGCTTTATCAATGTGGAGGGAATAAGAACCTGGAAGAACAAACCGAAATATTAAAGAATCATGGGTAAGAGTATGAATGAAATTGGTTTTAAAATCTCCCTTTTATTTCTCTCTTGCCGTTGTCCTTCAGAATTAAAGGAGGCTAATGCAGGTTCCAGCTAGTTCAAAAATGTACCAAAAGTTGTCAAAAGTTTACAGGGCTGAGATTGAGTCTTTCAGGGAATGGAGTTAGAGAGTGATTTTCAAACCTGTCTTAAACCTTGGCTTTTAATATGTAGATGATAGTATGGGGAATGATTCTGAGCTAATCTCATGACAGCTTACATTTAAATAAATTTTCATATGGACAAGAAACCAGGAGACATTGATGTGAGACTAATATATTGATTGTTCATGGATACTGTGAGAACTTTGCTTTTTATCTGTGGGATCTTTATCTTATCCATTATGTTTCTAAAACTGTAGTTTCTTTGTTTATAGAATGGGGGAGGGTTCACATTAGATGATCTCTAAGTTTCCTTCTAGCTTTTGAATTATTGATCCTTTTCCTGACTTTCAGAAGCTGACTTTTCTAGTCTTGGTTTCATTGGATTTTAATGGGTTTTCATCCAGAATTCCTGTGTAGAGAGAACATGGGAAGAAATTAAGGGACAGGTATGGGTGATGAGTGCCTAGAGATGGTGGAAAAGTGGTTTCAGGAGAAGAGAAATTGTAGTGTTAGGAATAGGACCAGCATGCTCTTCTTTTGGAATCTGATGCTTGAAAATCTACTCTGTCTTTATGAAATAGTTTACAAATGCTAGAAGTCTTTCTGGAGACGTTTATAGACAGTCTATGGAAAAATATTTAAAAATCACAAACTTTTTCATGGTGTAGAATGAATCTGTACTCTATTTAGAAGGAGATAATTGCTAGGCTGGGTGGGACAAGTTGATCTATTTTAAAATAAAATGGTATCTTTTATAAGGCACAAATGGGAACTGTGTCTCCTTGACATGTTTCAAAGCATTTCTCTGAATATGTGAGATTAAAGAAACTCTCAGCCACTCAGAATTGTCAGAACACTGATGTTCTTTAAAACTATCTTTGTAGCTGTTAGTATGTACTGACAGAGTTGAAGTTTTTAATGTTTTATTCATCATTAGACATTTTGCATATGAATATAATGTGTTTTATTTATGGTTACATCTTAATTCAACTTGGTTCCCAGATATGAGTATTATTTACTTGGTCTTCATACTTTAAGCTCTTATAGGTTAATAGCTAATTGGGGTTTTATTTTAAAGTTATTTTTGAAGCTATATATTAAATAAAGCGTGTGATAATAAACAAAATGTTAAGTTCTCCTCCACCTGGGAAAACTTGAACTTTAGCGAGCCATGCCTTCTGTTATGCCCACTTCTTTAGTCTTTCCGTTATATAATAAAAATGCTTTGTGGGACTTCTCTAAAATGTAATGTTTGAGAATCTGTTTTAATGTATAGAAAGACATTTACATAATGCTTTTGAGTAGGTGGGGGAAAAAGTTGAAATGTTGATGGCAGCATCTGTTAGAAAAAATCTCATATGTCTGTATAGTAAAAAGTTAAAATTACAACAAATGCACTACTTTAACGGTGTTCTGCATGTTATTCCATGGGATTGCCTTTGGAGTAAAAAGTAGAATATGTTTCTAGTCCTTTATAGTTGCTGTTAATTTTGTTCTAAACCTGAAAGTGTTAACAGCAAGTTGAAAATGTGACAAAGCTCAATTTCATTTCTTGTTTATTGCTTGTTTTCCTATTGGACAATTGGAAGTAGCTCTGCCCTGGCAACTAAAATAGGCTATTTGCATAACTTAGTTTGATTGGCTAGCATCCTGACTAACAGTTCCAATCATATGGTGTCGGTTTAGTGGTAGGCTATGCTAATTAGCCGCTGTTGCTGGGGTTCAGGGATGGTTTCTGTGCGCTGTTCTGCTGCATTGTGTTGCCTGGTGAGAGACATTGATAAATGAGCGTTTAATGATCTGCAGCAGTTCCCACTCACTGCGGGCAGGCGGATTTTAGAACAGAAGTGAAAATAAGGATTTAATTGCTCTGTTAAATACCTGTAACCAAAATATGTGTATTACATTTGAGAAATTAAGTTGTATGAAATCTTTATCTAATTAAATACCTTATAACACAAAAGGAAAATACTTTAGCTTTGTCTTAAAATATAACTCAGGTAGCAGCACTATGCACAGGTTTCCTAAAACTGTAAAATTGATTTTTTTCAGATCAGAAATAGTACCATTGCAGTAAGTAGCATGCTTGATTTTTCTTATGACTTTGACCTTTCATAAAGATACATGTTTGTGTTTACTAATATGGTGCAAGCTTTTAGGCAGAATTTATCTTGTACTGCCTGTGTAGTCTAGGAAGTAAGAGCATAAACTTGAATCCCCTGTTCTTGTTCTTCTGTTCAATTTGAAGATCAGATTGTTATTCGCTGCCTCCTGCTGTTACTACTTTTCTAATTGAAGTCAGATGTTTTAACTGTTGCTTGTACCATTATCATTGGTTTATATGAAGTCTTAATTGGTATTGTGAGGTAGGTAGTAGGTTCTGTAGGAAAAACACCTTCAGTTCTTTGTTCAAGGAACAGGTGAAGAATAAACACATGTGATCTTAGATAAAAATGCCAGATGACCAAATGGAAAAGTTCTGTAGGGATTTATCTGAAAGGATATGGGGAAAAAATCTCTAGGCCTTTTTATGATAGGGACATGGGAAATGGATTGAGAATCTGGAAAAGGGTTAAAGAGGAAGCCCATAGAATTTATGTTAAGATTTTAAATATCATTTAGGGTTCAAATAGCTGGAGAGTAATAAGGAAGAAAGAGCATTTTAGGATGAGGAATAGACGAGCAAAAGTAATGTTTCTGGTATTCAGCTGTCAAAAGTGGTCACAGGGATCAAGGATTCTGGGGCTTTAGGTGTGTCAGTGTCCCAGCTTTCAGGCAGTCTTGTGTTATTCCCTTGAAATAACACCTGGTATCTTACTGTTTGAGCTAGCATCATCATTGGCTTTTTCTTACTTGGCTTTGTTGGAAGCAGGGCTCTCCACTTTTTGTGTCTGGTGGTTAAAGCATAGGACTCTTTTGCCTTCTTTTAGCCCTCCCATTGGCCCTGTAAGGGTGGATAATACAGACTTTGAGGTTTTTCTTGTAAAAAGTGGCAGATTTTTGAATTATTTACAGCGATGGTTCACAATGTATTTTCTAAAACACATGCCCTCCATGAATATTTGCAAGTTTCAAAATAGACATTTCTTTGATTTTTAAAATATGAAAATGTGGTATTGAGTAATTCCAAGGGTTCGATTTAAGCAACTGGAAGGTTTGAGTTGCCATCATCTGAAATGAGATACGTTGTAGGAGAAGCAGATTTTTTTGTGGGGTGGAGGGAGGGGGATTGATTGTATCTAGAGTTAGGTTTTGAATGGATTAAAAGTTTTAAAAACAGCTTTGTTGTGTTGTGTTATAATCGGCATACAACAAACTCCACATAGTTAGAAGTACACAATTTGATGGATTTTGACAAATATTCCTTTAGAAGCTTTTACACAAGTAAGATAATGAACATAGCCACTCTCCCACAAGTTTCCATGTCCATTTTTGTAACCCTGCCCCTCCCTCCCAGCATGCCCCCCCAATCTTTAGGTAACTACTGATCTGCCGTCTGTCAGGATTCATTACTTCACTTTTTCCAGAATTTTACGTAAACAGGATTATGTATGTTATTTTTGCCTAGTTGTAGTTCTTGTGAGAGTCATCTGTGTTGTGATATGTATCAATAGTTCACTCTTTTTATTACTGAATAGTATTTCATTGTGTGTATGTACCTTGATTTATCCATTTACCTGTTGAAGGACATTTGAATTGTTTCTAGTTTTTGTCTATTACAAATAAAGATGATATAAATATTATCGTACAGTTTTTTTGTATGGACATAATGGTGGGTATATGCTTAACTTTTAAAGAAACTGCTAAATGGTTTTACAAGGTAGTTGTACCATTTTACATTCTTACCAGTAGTTTAGGAGAGTTTCACTTCCTTCACATTTTGCCATATTTGGTGGACAGCCTTTAATTTTAGCCATTCTAATACTTGGGTGTGGTGATACCTCATTGTGTTTCCCTGTGATTAATGTTGTTGAGCATCTTTGTATGTACTTATTTTTGCCCTCTGTATGTCATGTTTGGTGAAGTGTTTATTCAGATCTTTTGTCTAACTATTTTTTCAGTTATTGAGCTTTTAGAGTTTCTTATATACTTTTGATACAAGTTCTTTATCAAACATACGATTTGCTAAGCTTTTCTCCTAGTCCATGGCTTGTTGTTTTATTCTCTTAAAAGTGTCTTGAAGATCTGCTGTTTTAAATTTTTATGAAGTCTAATTTATCCATTTGTTCTTTTATGAAAGCTGCTTTTGGAAAGTTTTTGCATAATGGTCCCACGATCAAAAACGTTTTTGCCTATGTTTTTTTCCCCCCCACCAGATTTTATAGTTGTAGGCTTTATATTTAACTCTGATCCATTTGGAGTTAGTATTTGTTAATAGTGTGCTGGAAAATATAGATCAAAGATCACCTTTTTTGCAAATGGATATTCATTTATTGTAGAACCATTTGTAAAAAGGACTGTCCTTTCTCCACGAATTGCCTTTGCACCTTTGTCAAAAATCAGTCTCCCATATATGTGTGAGTCTTGTTTGTGGACACTCTGTTCTGTTCTATTAATCTATTTGTCTGTCCTGATACCAGTACCATATTGTGTTGACTACTGTGGCCTTAATAGTAAGTAATGAAATCAGGTAGTTTTAATTCTACAACTTTTCTTCTTATTCAGTTTTTATAACTACTCTATGTCTTTTGCATTTTCATATGAATTTTCTTAGTTCGCTAATTTCTTCAGAAAAGTCTGCTAGGATGTTGATTGGAATTGTGTTGAATCTATAGATAATTTCAGAAGAATTGATATTTTAACAATATTAACTCTTTAGACCCATGCACATACCTCTCTATTTAGCCCTTTCTCTGATTTTTCTAATTTTCAGTATGCACTTTTTTCACGTATTTTGTCAGGTTTATGCCTAAGTACTTCGTATTTTTGTCACTATTTTAAGTGGGTTTTAAGTTCCAATTTGATTTGTATTTACACATAGAAATACAGTTGATTTAAATATATTCTTATATTCTGTAACCTTGCTAAAAATCGCTTATTAATGCTAAGTGATTAGCATTTTTGGTAGATTCCATCAGTTTTCTACCTAGATAATCACATTGACTATGATGAGAGATAATTTTGCTGCTTTCCAATTTGGTTACCTTGTATGTATTTTTTTTTTTCTTGGCATACTACATTGGTTCCACCCTCTATGGAATATAGACTATGATGTTGAATATAAGTAGTGAAAGAGGACATTCTGTTTTGTTCTTTATTTTAGAGGAACAAACAGTGTATTTTTACATCACTAAGTATGATGTTAGCTGTCGAGTTTTTTGTCAGTGTCCTTTATCACAGGGGTCCCTACTGGCTTCGGCCTGTTAGGAACCAGGCCGCACAGCAGAGGTGTTGAGTGCTACCCCCTGAGATCCACCTCCTATCTGATCACCTGAGGCGTTAGACTCAAGTAGACATTGAAAATTGCACATGCAAGAGATCCAGGTTGTGTGCTTCTTAAGAGAATCTAATGCCTAATGATCTGAGGTGGAACAGTTTTTCATTCTGAAACCATATTCCCCTCGCCACGCCCATGGAAAAATTGTCTTCCATGAAACCAGTCCCTGGTTGGGGGACCACTGCTTTATCAGATTGAAAAAGATGCCTTCTGTTTCTAGTTTAATGAATGTTTGTTTGTTTTAAGTCAAGTATAGATGTTGGGTTTGTCAAATGTTTTTTTCTGCGTCCCCCGAGATTACCACATGGTTTTTATTTTTTAGCTAATTTGATGAATTGTACTGATTGATTTCTTAATGTTAAACTGATAATAGCATTTGCTGAAATAAAGGGAACTTTATTATGATATATTCTTTATTTTAGATTGTTTGATTCAAATGCACTTTTGTTTAGAATTTTTACATCTTAATGTTCATGAAAGATACTGGGGTTTTATTGATTTCTGTTTTTCTGTTTTGTTGATTTCTTTTCTGGATCCTTCTTTTTGTTATTTCGTTAACTTTGATTTCACCCCCGCCCCCCTACCCTTTTTTGTTGAGACGAAGTTTCTCTCGGTTGCCTAGGCTGGAGTGCAGTGGTGTGAGATCAGCTCACTGCAACCTCTGCCTCCCGGGTTCAAGCGATTCTCCAGCCTCAGCCACCCGAGTAGCTGGGACTACAGTTGTGTGCCACCATGTCCGGGTAATTTTTTGTATTTTGAGTAGAGACGGGGTTTCACCATATTGGTCGGGCTGGTCTCGAACCTCAAGTGATCCACCCACCTTGGCCTCCCAAAGTATTGGGATTACAGGTTTAAACCATTGCGCCCGGCTTGATTTTGCTCTTTTTTAGTGTATTAAGGTAAAAAGCAGAAGCCGTTGATTTAAGAACTTTTTTCCTTTCTAATAGAGATGATTAATGCTATACTATTGTCCCTAAGTATTGCTTTAGCTGTGTCAAAAATTTTGATACATTTTATTTTCGGAATGCTTTATAATTTGCTGTTTGATTTCTTCTTTGAGTTAATGGTTATTTAGGACTATTTTATTGTTGAGTGGGGACTTAGATCGTTCTGTTATTTCGATTTACTTTGTCACCAGAGAACATACTTTGAATAACTTGATTTTCTTTAATTTATTGAGGTTTGTTTGTAGCCCATAATGTTGTCTATCATGGTAAAGGTGCTTTGTCCCTAGAAAAGAATGTATATTCTGCTGTTCTTTGGTAGAATATTCTCTAAATGTTAATTAGGTCAAGTTAATCGATAGTGTGGATCAGACCTTGTATATCCTTACTGATTTTCCATCTACTTGTTCTATCAAATATTGCAAGAAGGATATTGAAATATCTTGATACAATTGTGTCTGTCCTTGTAGTTCTATCATTTTTTTGCCCGTGTGTTTTAAAGCTCTGTTAATAGGTTCGCAGATGGTCAGGGTTAGTATGTTCTCTTGATGATTTGACACTTTATCATTATAAAATGATCTTCTTCATCCCTTGTGATATTCTTCAGACTGCAGAGTACTTTCTTTGATACTAGTATAGCCATTCTATCTTAATTTTGATAGCATGATATATCTTTTCCCAAATGTTTACTTTAAATATGTTGATATTTTTATATTAGAAACGTATTTCTTATAGACAGCATATAATTGGATCTTGCTTTTTTTGTTGTTGTCGTTCCCGGTTTGAAATCTCTGCTTCTCCTTTGAGGTGTTTAGATCTTTGTGTGTAATGTGATTATTGGTCTGTTTTGGTTTGAATCTGCCATCCTACTGTTTATTTCCTGCTTGTTCCGTCTGTTCTTGATTTCCCCTTTTCTCATTTTTTCCTGCCCTCTTTCTTTTATTCTGCCTTTGGATTAATTGAATTTTTTAAAAGATTTGATTTCTTTCTTTTGTTGGTTTATTCATTTTAACTTTGCTTTTTAAATTTAGTGGTTTCTCTTTGTTTTATCACAGTCTACTTTCAAAGGATATTGGATCACTTCATGTATAGTGTGTTGATTATACCATAGTATTCTTTTATTTCTCTACTGGTGTCCTTTTTATTGCTTTTAAAATAGATTTTATTTGTACATATGATATTAACCTTATGCTGTGTTACTATTATTGTTTAAACGCTTACTCAAATGAGATTTAAATAAGAATTTCTGTACTGTTATCTATGTAGTTATCTTTTTTGGTCTTCATTCCTTTGTATAGGGTTGTATTTCCATCTAGTTTCATTTTCCTTCATCTTGAGTACTTCCATTAACATTTTTTATAGTGCAGATTTACTAGTGATATATTCTTTCACCTTTTATATATCTGAAAATGCCTTTATTTTGCTTTTTTTTAAGACAAATATTTTCTGAGGGTATAGAACTCTAAATGACACCTTTTTTTAGTAATTTAAAGATGTTGCTGCACTGTCTACTCTCACATTGTTTCTTACAGAAAATCTTTATCGTTATGCCTTTGTGTATAATATGTCTCTTTTTTTTCCTGGCTGTTTTTAAGATTTTCTGTTTTTCATTGGTTTTTAGCAGTTTTATAATTACGTACCTTGGCTTAGTTTTCTTTGTGTTTCCTGTGCTTGGAATTTGTTGAACTTTCAGATCTATGGGTTTGTAGTTTTTATCAGATTTGGAAGATTTTCACCATTAGTTTTTCAAATTTTTTTGTCTTCTCCTTTCTATCAGGAACTTTAGTTACGTGTATATTATTAGGATGCTTGAGATTGTCGCAGAAATCAGTGAATATCTGTTAATTTTTAAAAATCTTTGTTTTGACATCTAATTTCAGTTGTTGAGTAGTCATTTGGAATTCTAAATTAGTTTTTAGTGGTGTCTTCAAGGTCACTAGTCATTTTTCTGTAATGTCTCACCTTCTGTTAATTTTACCCATTGTGTTTTTTATCATTTACATAGTAGTTTTCATTTTTATTTCTATTTCATTGTCTCCTCTTCCTCCTCCGCCTCTTCCTCCTCCTCCTCTCTTTTTTAAATAGAGGCAGGGTCTTGCTATGTCTCTCTTTGCTATGACGGGCTGCATTTGAACTCCTGGCCTCAAGTGATATTCCTGTCCCACCCTCCCAAAGTGCTGGGATTATAGGTGTGAGCCACCATGCCTGAACTGTAGTTTTCATTTCTAGAAGCTCAGAGATGGGCTGCATTTGAACTCCTGGCCTCAAGTGATATTCCTGTCCCCACCCTCCCAAAGTGCTGGGATTATAGGTGTGAGTTACCATGCCTGAAATGTAGTTTTCATTTCTAGAAGCTCAATTTGGGTGTCTTAAAAGTATTTTCCATGACATCCCTTAAATATTTGAATATATGGAGTACAGTTATATGTTTTTCTTTTTTATTTTGAGACAGGGTCTCGCTTTGTCACCCAGTCTGGAGTACAGTGGTGCTATTATAGCTCACTGCAGCCTCACACTCCAGGACTCAAGGAATCTTCTCCTGCCTCAGCCTTCTAAGTAGCTGGGACCTACAAGCATGCACTACCAAGCCTGGCTAATTTTCAAATTTGTAGTAGAAACGACGTCTCGCTGTGTTGCCTGGGCTGGTCTCAAAGGAGCCTCTGGCCTTGGCCTCTCAAAATGCTGAGATTACAGGTGTGAGCCACTGTCTACAACCATAGACCAGGGTGGGGATTTCTCCCCCCCCCTTTTTTTTTTTAGATACAGGGTCTTGCTCTGGGGCCCAGGCAGGAGTGCATTGGTGTAATCATAACTCACTGCAATCTTAAACTCATCAGGAGATCATCCTGCCTCAGTCTCCCAAAGCACTGGGATTACAGACTGAGTCACTACTCCTGGCCAGTACCTGTTCCAGTATCCATTTCTATTAATTCTAATAGCTGTGTCATTCTGGATTGGTTTCCATTGATTGATTTCTCCCACCCTTATGGGTTGTGTCTTTCTGCTTTTGTGCATACCTGGACTTTTTTTTTTTTTAGATGGAGTCTTGCACTGTTGCCAGGCTGGAGCGTGATGTCTGCTCACTGCAGCCTTCACCTCCCAGGTTCAAGTGATTCTCCTGCCTTAGGCTCCTGAGTAGCTGGGACAACAGGCACATGTAACCATGCCCAGGTCATTATTGTATTTTTAGTAGAGACAGGGTTTTAACATGTTGGCCAGGGTGGTCTTGATATCTTGACCTCATAATCCACCCGCCTCGGCCTCCCAAAGTGCTGGGATTACAGGCGTGAGCCACTGCGCCCGGCCGTCTGGACATTTTTTATTGTGTGTCAGCCATTTGTGAGTTTTCACTTTGCTGGGTGCTGAGTATTTTTGTATTTCTTCTGTAAGTTTTCTTGACTTTTGTTCTGGAGCAGTCAGGTTACTTGGAAATAGTTTGATCTTTGAGTCTTACTCTGAGATTTTTTAGGTGGGGACCAGTGCAGTGTTTAATGATGATTATTCTTCACTACTGGGAGCAGTAGCCCTGTGTAGTTTATCTACTGCTCAGTGAGTATTGATGCTTCCCACTTACTGTGCCAGGCATTTCATGTTGGTGCTGAGGATGTAGCAGTAAGACAGTCCCTGCTTTTGTGGAACTTATTTGTAATGGAACGAGATACACAATAAACATCTGAACAAGTAGAGTTGGGGAAGATGCAGTTTTTGCTAGGAAGATCAGGGATAGTTTTTCCAAAGGAGTGCTTTATTTCAGTTTCATTTGATTTGTTTCAAATGAACAAATGTATCTGCAGGGTAGTCTGGTTTATAGAAGCGCCCATCACCGTCATGCAGATCTCTTCTATTATGAACGATGTGACATTTTTCCCCCATTGGAGTACAGTAGTAACAGTTTTCCATGTCAAAGCCTGGGGGGGACCCTCTATATAAAATAGTAGTCATTTTTAATCAGATGCCAAGAAAAAGTTGGGAATTTAGCACCGTGTCCTTACCAATATTAGCATTTTTAACATTCTTTTTTTATTTATTTTTTAATTGCATTGTAGGTTTTGGGGTAAATGTGAAGAACATGCAAGATTGTTGCATAGGTACACACATGGCAGTGTGATTTGCTGCCTTCCTCCCCATCACCTATATCTGCAGTTTTAACATTCTTATTGGCAGGGCACATGCCTGTAATCTCAGCACTTGGGGAGGTTGAGGTGGGAGTATTGCTTGAGCTCAGGAGTTCGAGACCACACTGGGCAACCTAGCGAGACCCCATCTCTATTTTAAAATAAAATAAAATAAAATAAAGGACATTCTTCTTGTAGTTGATATGGGAGGAGGGGCATCCCCGCTTTTAAAACAGTAAATCAATCTTGCTACCAGAGTATCTTAGGCATTAAGAAAATAATGTAGTGATATGCAGGAACGTTTCGTTGAAAATTCTCGCCAGTGACCCTTACCTGCTATCCAGGTTTCTAAGTTTGAAAATGTTTTCCTGAGCATTGGGCCTCTCAACTCTCTCACTTTGCATAAAATGAATTACACTGCTGTCTTATTTTAGCCGTTTCCTAGGAAGTTTTAGGTCTGAAAACACATTTACTTTTTTCTAGAATGCATTGAACTAAATGCATTACTGTTAAGATAAATACTGCAGTGGATGCAACTCTTAAAGCTACCAAGTTGCCTTTTTAAGAAATTCAAAATGAAAATAGCCTACTCAGGTCTGTGGGGAAAAGTTTTAGAAAATCGTTTAAATTGATTTTTCTTGTTTAATAAAATAGTTAATGGGAAAATTCACACAGCTTTCCAGCTATTAAAATATTTCTATCCTGACATTTGAGCATCTACAACATACAGGCAGATTTGAAATTCTTTTTGAATTTGAGTGGTGTTGCAGAGTTTATAAGTGTGTTCACACGTGTTGTCTCACGTGAACCTCACAGAGGCGTTGGAATGGTTTATCATCCCCACTTTACAGTAATGGCAGATGAGCCTTGGAAAAGGTCAGGGTCACACAGTGAGTTAGTAGATCTGAGGCTAAAATTGACTTATTCTGTTTATCGTATTGTTTACTGAATGGCTGTTATATGCCTTAGGTACCGCAGAGATGAAAATTACTAAGTGATGTGCGCTTCTGGTGGTGGAAGCACATGGAGCAGGCAAGAGGAGGAGTTCTCTCCCTTTGTGTTCCCTCTGTGATTTGGGGGGCATGCAGTTCTTAATAAGATCCCCACTCTCCTGATTGTTACTAGCACTTGTCCCCTGTGTCAGTGAGAGGGATGACTTGGGAGGGGGAAGAGAGAGCCCTTAACATCTGATTAGAGAGGCAGAGCTTTATGTGTAATAAATGCTCCTAACAGGAGAATTTGGTTTTTTTGTATCCCCTTCCTCCCTGCCAATCTGTGATTGGATCTCAGGAGGTGAGCAGAGTCAGACATTGTTTTCTGAGTGCCTGTTTCCTGCTCATTCACTAAAGAATTGTTAGTGAATGAAGCAGCACTTCCAGCCTCAGGATCTTATGTTATAGTTGGGGGGAAGTGACAATAACACACTCTATGTAACATATAAATAAATATATTTTATGATACTAATATGTAAATGTACATATATACACACAGTTTTATGTATGAACATGCATTAAAAAAAGGTAATTCCAGAATGCTTCACACTAATTGTGCTGACACTCAGGCCTTTAATACTTTAAATCTAGCTTGCTGCCTCTTTTTGTAAATAAAGTTTTATTGAAATGTAGCCATACTCATTGGTTTCTATGTTATATCTGTGGCTGCTTTTGTGTTACATAGGAAGATTTGGATTAATTGTAACAGGAGCTTCATCTCTGCAAAGCCTAAACCATTCACACTCTGGCCCTTTAAGAAAGCTTACTCAGGATGTAGCAAGTTCACAGCCATGGTGCAGCTCCAGACCTAGAAAAGAAGGCTTGAGTTGGCGAGCTGATGGACATGGCAGGTGGGTGGAACTTAGCTGTGGAGTGGGTAGTTTCCGTCTTCTTGGTGTGGGATCACTGTGCTAAGTCAGGAAGTATAAGTTACTCAATCTTTGCTTGGAGGTAGGGAACTTGTGCTTTTAGAGAAGCTCTTATATTGGTTTTTTCTAGTAAATGTGAATTGTGCATGGTGATTTAAAAATGTATATTAAAATTATGAATTAACAGAAGTGTATATAAACTAGAAAGTGAGAGTTGCTGCTGTTCCCCCCAAGTCCCACTCTTTAAGAAGAGGTGTTAAGAGATGGAGATTTTCCCCTCTAAGTATTCTCTTCTACCTAGTAATTTTGAAATCTGGTGTATTTCAGACCATCTTTTTTTATGTTGTGACCCTGAGGTTCACTTGGTTCCCAAAATGTAGTTGGGATTGTTCAGTTGAGTGTTACGTACAAGATTAAGGTGTAAAATACTTCAGAAGAGATTTTAATAGACATTTCCCTGTCAGTTGATGAGTTGACATTGTTTTTCTAAATAGTTTTAAAATTAGGCTTTTTCTGCCAAATATTAAAGCACTTTGTACTACATTATTGGTATTTTAAATTTTTACAAATTTTCATTGAAATTCTTGTTCTGATGGGGGGGTCCCATAATCAGAATCACCTGAGAAACTTGAGAAAAATGCTGATGTCTGGTCCCCCATTTCAGGCCTAGCAAGTCCAGAACTCTAGAGGTCGGTATGTCATCTACATTTTTAAAAGCTCTGAAAGTGAGCTGTGGAGTAGATTAGCACTTTTTATAACATAACTTTGCTTTTAAAGTAAAAATTTGTGGGAAAATAGGAAGGTTTAACATGAAATAATGTAGGTATGATTTATATTTCGAGTATAGGTTTCTATATTGAGTTTCTTCGAACTCAAATATTGAGCAAAAGAGGGAAATACATATAAAACACAGTATTTAAATTTTTTTTTTTTTTGGAGGATTGCCAGGCTGCCAGGCTGGAGTGCAGTGGCATGATTATGGAACACTGCAGCCTCAGCCTCCTGAGTAGCTGGGACTACAGGCATGTGCCACCATGCCTGGCTAATTTTAAAATTTTTTGTAGAGATGAGGTTTTGCTATGTTGCGCAGGCTGGTCTTGAACTCCTGAGTCTAAGCAATTCACCTGACTTAGCCTTCTAAAGTGTTGAGATTACAGGTGTGAGCCACCATGCGTGGACCTAGGAATTATTTAATTTGATTTGAAGAGTCATATCAGCCCCTCCACTCGCTTTACTTTTGTACCTCTTTTCCAAGAAAAAAAATCTATTCTCTCAAAAAACAAAAACACATTTCTTAACTTCTGGGAGGTAGTTTTGTTTGTATTAGTTCAGGTCCTTACTGGAATAGATTTGACCAGTGTTTTCAAACTGAGAAGTGACATTTAAGTATTTACTATCATTTCTGGGTAGATAATAATTTCCTTCCTCCCTCGCTCCCCTCCCTCCCTCACCCAGTGCAACTTCCAGTCCTGCAAGCTCCATTCCTGTAAGCGTCCAAACAAGTTACCTTTTATATCATACTTTTACGGTACCTTTTTCATGCTTAGATGACAAATATTGAGGGTTATAGTTGCCGTTATTATTCAGCACAGCTGAACAAGTTTGCAGCCTAGGAGGAGTAGGCTCTACCGTTTAGCATAGGTGTGCAGTAGGCTCTGCCAGCTAGATTTATGTAGGTGCACTCAGTGATGTTCTCACAACCGTGGAATCGCCTAACAATGCATTTCTTAGAACATATCCTCATGGTTAAGTGGACACGTAAGTGTTCTAAGGGAAGAATGGAGTAGGGGAGCAATTCCCTGTAAGATTCTGAGGAGGTTTCTTAGAATGACATTTGATCCTGGGTTTTGAAGTTTGAGTTGAAGATTTCTAGAAGTAGAAAAGAGGAGGACAGGGATAGCATGCTAGTTGGAGAGAAGAGTTACGCTCTGTTGAGCACCTTTGAAGAATGGTGACAAGTCAGTGCAGTTAAGGGAAAGGATGTCATGGGGGGACAGGATGGAGAGAAATGGTGGGAAATAAGATGAGTGGTATAAACACTTAAACTGGATGCTCTAGGTATTTGAAGTATTGATGATTTTGAGCCTTTTTTAAAATTAGGGACATGAACTTTGACAGCAGTAGGAGGAATACACTGAGGGCATGGAGACTGGATGAGGAGCAGTTACTGCAGGGCTCCTCCCCCCCCGCAACTCCTTCTTGGATTAAGATCTTGACAGAGTATGGAAATAAGCAGCTGGATTCATGAGACATTCCAGAGGCCAAAGTCACAGAATGTAGTTAGATTGAGGGGTTTGAAGTAAGTGGGGGGTGGGGGAGGTGGAAGTAAGAGAGTGAATAGGATTGAGGTTTCTAGCTTGAGTGGATGGTTGGGTGGAGATGCCGTTTATAGAACTGGGTCAAACTTGGCGCTACTGCCTGCTCCCCGGCCCATGCAGACACAGCTAAATATAGCATGCCGTGCTTTCAGGCTGAGGCTTGAGTTAGCTTTGGAATCTTTTTTATAGCAGTGAGTGCTCCAGACAGCTACTGCCAATCTATTTGAGTTTGTTCTGGAGAGGAAACCTGTTTGCCTTCCCTGTTGTAGGAGATGGGGAGGGGGTGGGGGAAGGGGCAGGGAGAGGAAACCCACCCACACCAGTCCCTCTTTTCCCTGTTCTGTTTTCTTCAGAACACATCATTTTCTGATCTCATATTCCCTTGTTTTCTTGCCTGAGGATTCTGGTGTCCCCAGTAAAACACAAACTCTAGATCTGAGATTTGGCCCATAATTTTTGCATTTATGCCTTTAATGTTAAGAGCATTGTCTAGAACAGCACTGCCAATAGAAATATAAACCACTTATATAATTTAAAATTTTCTAGAAGTCACATTTTAAAAAAGTAAAAAGAGGTTTGGAGTGGTGGCTTATGCCTATAATCCCAGCATTTTGGGAGGGCAAGACAGGTGGACTGCTTGAGGCCAGGAGTTCAATGCTGCAGTGAGCTGTGATTGCACCATTGTACTCTAGCCTGGACGACAAAGGGAGAGATCCTATTTCTTTAAAAAGAAAAAAGCACAAAAAAACAGTAAAATGAAATTTAAAATACATTTTATTTTACCTGTTGTGTCCAAAACCTGTTATTTCAATTTATAATCAAAAACTTATTGAGATATTTTACATTTTTTGTTACTAAGTCCTTAATCTTGTGTTTTTTCCATTTATAGGACATCTTAATTCTGTGTAGCTACATTTCAGGTATTCAGTAGCCACATGCGACTGTTGGTGACTGCATTGGACAGTGCAAATCTAGAGTAGAGTAGGGGCTCAGTAAAAGTTTGTTGAATGAATGAAGGAGAGGAAGATTAGTTGGTTGTTAAAAGTTGCATGTAGAATCAAGGAAGAGTTTTGCTCTCACAGTGAGGTAGTTGAGCATCTTTATATGTTTAAGACAGAACTAGGAGGAGAGAGGAGGAGGTAACAGGAGTCAGCACTGACTGATGGAGGAAAGCCTGAGCCGGTGATTGGTCCAGGGCTCTGCAGCCAGGTAGATGGGAGGAGAGATGCCTTGTTAGTTACTTACCTTTGAAGAAGGATAATCTTCAGTTACATTTTAAAAGACTCAACTCCAGTTTGTTTGGCATGAAGTTCTAATTGAATTGTATTATAACTATTCCTTCCCCACATTCTAGGTGCTGAATAGTCGAGGGTCATTTTGAAAGTCTTAATGTGTTTCCCTAGTGACCTTACAAAAGAAAGGAAAAGAAAAGCCTCTCTTTTAGGTAAGAAAGTATGGAAAGCCTTACTGGCGTATCTCAGCATCTTTACTTTGGTATCACTCAGCTAGAAAAATAAGTACTTTTTATACTAAAAATTAACTGATGGAATCTGATTTTTAGCATTATTATATTTGGAATTGTATAAAATTATGTTTTTTATTCATAATTTTATATAATTATATAAAATAATAAAAAGTCACTATAAAATAAGGTTATTTCCCCCACAGTCCCTCAGTCTTTATATACTCGAGTCCTTAAACAATCTTCTACGTAGTCTTTCATGTTATGAGATTTAGTCTCCATTTTTTTTTTCTTTTTTGAGATGGAGTGTCGCTCTTGTTGCCCGGGCTGGAATGCAGTTGTGGCGATCTCGGCTCACTGAAACGTCCACCTCCCAGGTTCAAGCAATTCTCCTGCCTCAGCCTCCCAAGCAGCTGGGATTACAGGCATGTGCCACCATGGCCAGATAATTGTATTGTTAGTAGAAATGGGGTTTCTCCATGTTGATCAGGCTGGTCTCAAACTCCCAACCTCAGATGATCCACCTGCCTTGGCCTCCCAGAGTGCTGGGATTACAGGCGTGAGCCACTGCGCCCGGCTTTTTTTTTTTTTTTTTTTTTTTGATGAGACAGGATCTCACTCTGTTGCCCAGGCTGTAGTGCAGTAGTGTGATCACAGCTCAGTGCAGCCTTGACCTCCTGGGCTCAAATGATTCTCTCACCTCAGTCTCCCAGATAGCTGGGACTGTAGGTATGCACCACCATGCCCAGCTGATTTTTAAAGTTGTTGTAGAGATGGGATCTCCCTGTGTTGCTCAGGCTGGTCTTTTAACTCCTGGGCTCAAGCCATCCTCCTGCCTCGGCCTCCCAAAGTGCTGAGATTTTAAGTGTGAGCCACTGTACCTGATCTCCATTATTTTGAGTAACAAAGTCCTATTTGAGGTTGACACAACCTGTGTCGATAGTAGTTTTGAATGCTTATGGAATCACTTGATGGAATGAGTCTAAACAGTGAAGCAATGAAATGGGACAGTTTTGAGGTTATGACCTCACATTTTCAGGTAATGATATTCTAAATCTTTCAAAGATCATTTTAAAAAGTATTGTTGTGAGTGAAAATCATTAACATACTCTTTGGATTAATGGAAAACACCACCTTCCTAATGTTAAAAAATTTTATTTCGTTGTTACTTGGGATAAAATATCCAGTTATAGTATTATACAGGGATTCAGTAAATGTATCTGAAACAACTTAGAAGTTAAGATTATGTGCTGTGTAAAACCAGGTGACTTAAACAGGATTTAATGACGACAAAGATGCTGAAATTAAAGATGAAAGTAGGCTTTTGACTGTCTTGGGAGGGGCACCTTATACAGACAAGAAATTTTGATATATGAGATTGGTCTTATCTCTTTGCTTTTGGGACAGCTTTATATTCCTGAGTGTGGTATGCTCAGCCAGATGTGATAATGTCAAAGCTGGGAGTGACAGTAGAGATGGTTATTCAGGGGTGGTCACCTTTTTTCCTGCCTCAGCATACTTGAGCAGGTTAGGTTGTTTTCTGGCAAAAAACAGGCTCCCAGGACAATTCTTGGGAGATGGGGGGAGGGAGAGAGTGGTGTATATATGTTGAAGAGGCCCTAACTGCTGCACAGTGATTCTACTCCTATGTGTGAAGGGGCAGGGCTGTTTGGACACATGTTTTTTCCAGTGTCATGGACTTAACCTTAGAGCTGGGACCAGGACCGTCCACTTGCTCCCTGTGCCAGTTTTCATTTTCTCAGCCACACCCTTTCCTTTTATTGTTTTTGTACCCTTTTTTCTTACTATTTTCAATAGAATTTTAAATGTCATATGTTTAATAAGATGAAAACTGCTGATATAAATCAAGAAGCAGTCTTTAAATTTTAAATGATGGTGCATTTACGGAGGCATTATTAACTAATTTAGTTCCTTTTTCTGACTTTTTACGTCACCTCCTTTTCCACATCATCATGGCTTGGAACCGCTGAGTCATTCTTGAGTCCAGCTGTCTCTTATCTGTTGTGCATATTGAAACAGGTTTTTAAGTCCTGTCAGTCTGCCCTCGAACTGTCTCTTCATGCATCCTCCTTCCTTTCCTTTTCTGACCTTTCCCCTCCTGAAAGGTTCTTACTGTCCCATGCTTGGGCTGGTGCAGAAAGCAACTGATCTCTATTTGTGGTTCTTCCCAGTTCCAGTCCACCTTACACATTTGTTCTATCATTTAGCCCTTGCCATTTGCCAGGTACCATTTTAAACAGTAACTCTTTTCTGCTCTTAATACTTTGAGGTTTAAATACTGTTATAAACCCATTCTGCAGATGGAAAGGGAGGTTTGGATTTAACTGATTTACCCAAAGTGACACAGAAGCTGGTAGTTATCTACTAAATGGCAAAATTGAATCCAGGCTCCTTAGGGTGTTAATTGCGATAGCTAAACATGAAACTGGAGTTGTGCCACTCCTTGCACACTTTATCTGGCACCCTCTTAGGCTGTTCTACAAAATCCAATGTTTTAACTTGCCATTCTTTTGGCCCAGGCTGCCTTTCTAGCCTTAACTTACCCCTCTGTCTATATTCTGTTTTCCAGCCAAATGTGAGGTGACATTTAAGCTGCTACTTGAAAGAAAAGTGGGGGTTCGTTAGGCACAGCAGTAAGGGAATTATGTTTGGGGCAGAGTGAAGAGTGTACTCGAGAGAGAGTGGGGGTGCCTTGGAGGAGCTGGAGCCTGTAGAAGCCCCGCAAGAACAACGCAAGAGGAGGCTGCAGGTGGAGGCGGGTGCCCGATTGTAGAATGCTTTCTCGTCGCCCTCCACAGGACATTTTCGGGAGCTATTCACAAGATTCATGGCTATCATGCTCTGAAATTTGATGTGAAGTTCATTTTTAGGTGGACTCCTTATTTAATTCCCCTCTCTTTTGGCACAGTCACCCCTTGGCCGGTTTTCACTGGCAGTGAGCAGGCTGTTTGGAAAGGACGTCTTTCAGCAGGTGCTGTTTCCTAACCCTGCCTCTCATTCCTCTCTGAGATCAGTTTATCTTCATTCACTCGCAGGAGTTCAGCGGGGGAGTTTCTAATGTGTCTTGAGCACTTTCCCACCCCTTTTATCTTGGAGGCATGGTTCAGAGTGGAAAAGGGCACAGACCCACCTGCCTCTGGCCTTCCTACCTCAGCTACTGTGCTTAGGGCTGTGGTGGAGTGCTTGACCTCTTTTTGTGTACAGTGTAATAAATGCTGGAATAATGCCACCTAATGCATAGGACTTTTGTGGGTTTAAGGGCATACTGAAACAAGTTGGCATAGAATAAAGAGTTCAATGAATGTCGTCACTACTTTTTAATTGTGAAAAACTACTCGCAAATTCTCTAGTAAAGGGTCATAGAAACCTGCTTTATCTAGACTGTCGTTATTGAGAATACTTTCTGGTTTGGAAAAATTTGCTTGTTTCAGAGGTAAAAAGAAAATCTCATTGGTATTTATTTATTTAATAAATAGAGACAGAGTCTCACTCTCTCGCCCAGGCTAGAGTGCAGTGGCGTGATCCTGGCTCACTCCAAACTGACTCCCAGGTTCAAGTGACTCCCCCTGTCTCAGCCTCTGGAGTAGCTGGAACTGCAGGTGCATGCCACTACACCTGGCTAATTTTTGTATTTTTAATAGAGGTGGGGTTTTGCCATGTGGGCCAGGCTGTTCTCAAACTCCTGACCTTCACCCACCTTGGCTTCCCAAAGTTCTGGGATTACAGGTGGGAGCCACCGTGCCTGACTGTTATTTATTTATTTACTTATTTTTTGCCTACTAATAGGTTTAGAAGTTTCTCCATATACTTACTTTTTTTTTTTTTTAACCTGGTTTGGGGATGATGGGAGAGGAGATCTAAGCATTTTTAATTGTATTGTTAGAGAGCTTTCTTCATATATTAAAGATATCATGCAACTCTTTGGACAGTAACATTTTCCATACTATTTTGGTTTAGTATGGAACTGAGATAAATATGTTGGCTGCTTTTACATAAGATATATGAAAGAGGGAAAACTGTGAGCTTTAAGAGTTTATTTGCTACATAACCATGCCTTTTTTTTTTTTTTTTTTTAAAGAGAGGGTCTTACTCTGTCAGCCAGGCTGGAGTGCAGTGGCACCATCTCAGCTCGCTGCAACTCTGCTTCCCAGGTTCAAGTGATTCTCGATTCTCATGTCTCAGCCTCCCTGCTAGCTGAGACCACAGGCGTGTACCACCATGATTGGCTAATTTTGTGTGTGTGTGATTTTAGAGGAGATGGGGTTTCGCCATGTTGGCCAGGCTGGTCTTGAACTCCTGTAGTAGAGATGGGATTTCGCCATGTTGGCCAGGCTGGTCTTGAACTCCTGTAGTAGAGATGGGATTTCGCCATGTTGGCCAGGCTGGTCTTCAGCTCCTGGCCTCAAGTTACCCACCTGCTTTGGCCTCCCAAAGTGCTGGGATTACAGGCATGACCCATGGTGCCCCGCCTTCTGTGTTTAACTTTCAGTGTCTTTGGTCAGATGAATATCGTGCCTTTTGGGTATTTTTAAATGGAAAATTTCTGTAAATATTCAGTGTTTTAATTAGAATCACAAAGCCAAGTGATTGCCTCATTGGATAATTTTAAGTATTATGATGCAATTCAATATAGGTACCCAAGTACTTAACTAGACTTAAAAATATCTTGTATGTTTAACAGCTGTTTAGCCAGAACTAAAAATGAGTAAGTCCTCTATGTGTATGTTTCTCCACTATTCTGCCTGGGATGGGAGAAGGAAAAAGTTATTTTTTTCCCCCCTTGACTGCTGTTGCTGTGCCTGCTTTAGAAGAAGACAGAGGTAAAGATCAGGGGAAGGCAACTTTCTTTCCAAAGAAACCTTATGTGCCTGAAACTTAGTAACATCTTCAGACACTTCTTAAAATAGCCTGGTTATGGCATAGCTGAAGGTGGTGGTAGGTGACCTGTCTGTGTTATATTCCTGGCTTCCTCTGTGTGTTCTGACCCTACTCCTCTAGAGGAGCAAGCAGCTAAGCAGGCACCTTTCAACTTTTGAATGGTTTCATAGTATTTCAGCATTTAGATGTGTTTCATTCCCCTCTTTTTGTACTTAAGGGTGTCTTGGTAGGCAGTTGTAGTATGCCTGTAGGCCCACTAGACAAAGTTATGGACAAAGGGGTGGTGGAGAAGGGCATCTGTGGATAATTTACAGTTTTTTGTTTTGTTTTGTTTTGTTTTGGTGTGTGTGTGTACATATACATATGTTAGTATTACGTTTTAAAAAATTTTACATAAATAGTATTTCACTATCTTTTTGATTTTGAAAAAAATGAAGTTGAACTCTAACCACCATTTATTAAAATATTTCTTTTAATCTCCAAACAGAGGCTCCAGATCGTCTCTGAGGCACAACCTTTCCTGTTCTCTGGTAGCTCTGTGTGTAACATTTCAAACCCAAGGGAGAGGAGTACTTTGGGTTTACACGAGGGTGGTGATGAATCCTATCATTTCCTGTGTGAGGAGGCCGGCCTATTTGTTGCCATGCCCCACTGATGCTGGGGCCAAGGCAAGCAAAAGGGGACGCTCAGGTCCTGGCCTAATTCCTGTCTCTCTAGAGCAAGCTGAACTTTCAAAAGTATTTCTTTTCTTTTCTTTTTTTTTTTTTTTACCTGTTTTGTAAATGAATATGCTAAATTTGCATGGTGCAGAGGAATCTGAGCTATAGAGAGCAGACTGAGGACCATGGGGCTTCATAAAGGACATTTTGAGCAGCTGGAGACCTGTGGTTACCCTGTCCAGGCTCTTCCCCTGCTCTCCTTAACTGTCCCATAGATGCTTCTGATCCGGGAGGAAGTGAAAGAAGACCTCATCTCCTGACTGAAAGTGGGAAGTGGCAGTCACTGAATGCGCTTGCTGTGTGTCATTACTGCCTGTCAGGCTGGCAGTTAATGGTTTTGTGTGTAGAGGATGGTTTCTAATGCTCTCTGCTATTTGCTAAGCCATAAATAAGGATATACCGTCTGAGAAGTGCTATAATAGTATGTAGGGCAGCTTTGAAATCAAGACTGTCTGATAGCCTTAAGCTGTGGTCACTGTCATTTTCCTCCTCTTGAAAGACATTGGACTCTCGGGATCTGGCTTACCATCTTGTTTGATGGACAGTCGTTTATTAGCTTGCTTAAAAGAATTAGTTCATCTGTTATAATCACTGTAGTGTCAGTTTGAATGACTTGAACCATTTTTGTAAAACTTGTGAAATCTTTATGTATTTATGAAAGTTAAACTTACTGAAGGCTGAATGACTGCAGTGAAAGTATGAATCCTTTAATTATAAGTGGTTAGCATTTATATAAGCAGTCTAATCAGGACCCCAAATATTTGCTCATTTTCTTGAGGAGTAACCTGGGTGCCTAATGGAGTAATCATCACTGTCCTGTGTAGATCTTCTAGATTTTTCACAGTACTTTCAGTCTCACAGTGGTGGTAAAGTTTGTTTGTTTATTTAATTATTTAGGGGGCATGTTCTCAGTTTAGCCTGATTAGTTAGCTGCTGAATAAATAATGCTCTTCTAATACCCTGCTAGGAAGAAATTTATGTAATTGAAATTCTGATTTATATGCAACATTCTGTTTTTTATTGAGACATGATACTGCCTGACAGGGCTGCTTCAGCAGCTGTCATCTGGTTTGTTGTTTCTTGTGTTGTTATCTAGATTCTGCTAGCCTAAAAGCCATTCTTCTCAGTGCCTCTGCAGGGCTGTCCAGTGAATCATCTAAAATTAAACTTCCATCAGAAATAAGTTTGCTTTTTGTTCCCCCAAAGGACTGGAGTGAGTGGGCTTGAGAATACCTGCATGCAAATTAAATACATATGTATAGATAAATATTTGGGAGCATTAGGCCAAGTGCCAGTGAAGTCAGGAAGGATCATGCAACCATAGTTATGGAGATAAACTTTTTAAATTGCATTTTCTCAAACTTAAACATGTTTGTGAGTATTTTGTACAAGTGACCGTTATTTTAGTTGCTGTGTTAGACATGCTGCTTTCTTGGATTTTTGTTTTCAGTAATAATGTTTCAAAAGATTTTTTTTTTTTTTGCAGTCATTTAAAATCAGTTGTCAGTGAATCATACCTAAAATTTGGCAGATTGTATGTTTTATTTATTGCAATATGTTAAGAATCTCTCGTTTCCAGTTGACATTTAAAAATCTAATGGCAGATTGATTTGTCTGTGCTCTTTGTGTATTACTTATGAAGTCAGGCAGCAGGTACTTACAGAGCTGCTACTTTTTTAAGCCCTGGGGGAGGTGGTCGTGAACAAAGTTGTGGCCTTCACATTCTCAGAAACGCTGCACTAGGAGGGAGACTTTGGCTTCTAACCCACTATCAGCCACCAGCCTCTAGGCAAAGTTAGAGAACCACTGGTCTTCATTCTTTTTATTAAGTGGTTGAACTTGTCTAAAAAGGTTTAATTTCACCTCCAAACTTTCTCTTGAGACATTGCGTGTCTTTGTTTACCTTTTGTTTCTAAACTTCCCTGCCCTCTTTGCTACATTTAATTAAGGGCTCAAAGACTGCTCAATATCTTGTTTTATACTAAGTAGGAAAGAATTTATTAAGATAGGTTTCATTACTGATTATTAATTTAAAATTTATAGGCACTATTCTCCACCTGGAAATTTCATGATTGCCAATAACTTAGTATTAGGTGGTATTATCTGCTCTATTTATTCTTACTATTTAAAATATTTTTTAACTTTAGGATATTAGGGAAAATATAAATTTACCTATATTATGTGTTATACTCTGTAGAATATGATAATTTGTGGAATTCAGCAGCTATATTGGATTGCTATTTTAATCTTTTCTGTGTTCCCAGATGGTATTACCAGAAATAAATTCTTGGCTTCCTATTTCAGCTGTAAGAATTTGGTTTACCTTTTGTAATCAAGAGGGTTAAGGTCCCTTTTACTGTAGGGTTAAATAAGATTTTCTATAATCAAGTTGTTGAAGATAGTACAGTACCTAAAAAATAATATGTGCTTGTTAAATACAGAACGAATGAAATACACACATCTGCATATTAGTCTCCGAGTTTCAAGATGATTTCATTTGAAGTTATACATTAGGTTGGTGCAAAAGTTATACATGAGGTTGCCAATAAAATGGCAAAACCACAACTACTTATGCACCAACTGAATACTTACATTTACTTCTCCTGTCCTTTGTGCTGTGATTGTTGTTTTATTTATATGTAATAAACTCCACAATATGTTATTTTTGCTTTGAACAGTCAGTTGGCTTTCAAAAATATTAAGAAAAATGTCTTTTATATTTATGTACATACATACTTACCATTTCTGGTGCTCTTTATTCCATTGCATGAATCTCAGTTTCTATCTGGAATCATTTTCCTTCTGTGAACGTCTGTGAACATTTTTTGAGGGCAGGTCTATTGTTGACAAATTCTTTAACTTTCATTGGTCTGAAAGGTATTTCACCTTCATTTTGAAGGATGTTCTCACTGGATATAGAATTTTAGGTTCAAGGTCTTTTTCTTTAATCATGTAAAGATGTTTTATTTTCTTCTGGCAGTGCAGATGGTTTCTGATGAGAAATCGGTGGTTCCCCCTGTATGTAAACAGGTTTTTTTCTGTCTTTGGTTGCTTTTACAATTTTTGTCTTTATCATTGATTTTCAGCAATTTGGTTGAGTTGCCTCGATGTGATTTTTTGAGTGGCTTTTTCCATCTTTTTGTTTGCTTATTTTTACTTGTTTCCAATTTGGTTAATTCATATTGCTTTGTTATTCCATTCACTGATCTTTTCTTCTGCAGTGTCTAAACTGCTATTAGGTCCATTCAGTGAGTTTTTCATTTCAGTTATTTTGTTTCACATTTTTAGAATTTCCATTTAGTTCCTTTTCATAGATTCTATTTCTCTATTAAGGTTTACTATTCCCTTGTTTTGTCCATGTTTTCCTTTATATTTTAAAACATGCATAATAGTGGTTTTGGTCTGCTAATTTCACTCTGTCATTTCTGAGTCTTAGATGAATTTTTCCTCTGGAATACAGGCCACATTTTCTTGCTCCTTACTATGCCTAGTGAATTGGGCTGGCTATGAACATGAGGAATGCTGGCCTGTGAGTGTCTGCATTTTGTTGTTCTGTTAAAAGAGTGTTGAATGTTATCCTGGCAGGCTGTTAATTCACTTGTAGACCATCTTGATCCTTTGAGAGTTGTTTCCGTCTCTGTTAGGACAAGGGCCAGCCTTTACTGTAGGGCCAAATTAGCCCTAGCCCTAAATATGGATTTTCTAGGGTCTCGGTTGAATGTCTGTTGTGTATATTGGGGCTTTTCCATTGTAGCTGGTTTGAACACTCAGTGTCTTCCATCCAGTCTTGTGTGAATTCTAGTAGTAGTTCAGTTCACAGTTCCCTGCATCCTGTAGTAACATGTATTGGCCACTAGAGGGTAATAAGAAATCAGTTCATTTGTTCTTACTGGATCACTGTTACTAGATAGCTCTTATCATTAGACTTTTTGCATACAGTCATTGGTTACTTTCACTTTAATATATATTCATTAAGCACCTTCTGTGGAGCTAGGCACTGCACTATGTGCTTAGGATATAAAAATGAGTAAGAGCAATTGACTGAGCAATAGCTCTGGCCTGTGCTATAAGACTGTTCTCTGCTTCTGATTCAAGAGCCCCTCATTTAAAAAATACTGCTTTCATCCTTACCCCCCATGCAACTCCGTCCCTCCATCTCTCAATGATTTCTTCAGTCTAAATATTCCTGGTGGATTCAGTTCATTCTTTCATTGCACAGATATTGAATGCAGGCCGTGTGCCAGGCACTGTTCTTGGTGCTGATCATAAAAATGATGAACAAAGCCCTACTCATGGACTTTCACTTACTTGCCCTCTTAATCAGGTGCCTTTATTTCCAGCCATCGTTAGAGGTGCTATTCCTTTAACATTTTGTCTTCATTTTGGATGTGTCTTGTTGCTGGGGACCTTGTGGCTTTTCATTTCTTAGTGGATTCCGTCTCAGAACCTTGGCCTCATAAGCGTTTCCACATTTAGATGCTATAGTTTTAATTAAATTATTTTCATTTACTTTTTGTTGTTTAATATTGTTCTTTGATTTAACTATTTCTGTTTAAAATCCACTATCAATTAATACTGCCACAGGAATGGTCCCCTGTCAACACATTTCTTACAGAGAAATTCTGGTTAGGTAAGTAGTATATATTCAGACCTGTGGTAGAGCTACATGTGGGTCTTAGAGATAGTGGCTGTTGATACTAGTTTTTACTGTTTTTTTTTTTTTTTTTTTTTTAAACTTAGAGTCTTTTCCCATGCTTTTTGTATTTGCTGTTTCCTCTGTGCATACCGCTGTCGTTTTGAATCTTAAGTCCCAGTCTTTGAGATCTGTTGTTGATGAAATATTTCTCTGTAGAATCAATGCTGATCCATACTGGTAATATGGTGTCTAGTTATTATAGTTCCTTGCTGGAACATAGTCACTTGACTGAAGTAAGAAAGCTGCTTCATTTTTCTTTCAGTAAAATACTTAACACCACAATTTTTACCAAGTTTAGCAAAGCTACAGAAACATGCTCATGGTAAAAATGATCCATACAGTTCAGAAGGACATAAAGACAGAACTCCACATGCATAATTCTTTTCAACATGCTTTTCATACTGTCTGACAGCAATTTAAAATATTTTGGAACTCCACTCCAAATGATTTTAAAGATAGCTTTGAATTAAATATTGTAAGTTCATCATTAAATTATAACATCTAATGTTAAAACATGTATTGCGAAACATTTTTTTTTTTTTTTTTAAATGGAGTCTTGCTCTGTCACCCAGGCTGTAGTGCAGTGACACAATCTCGGCTCATGGCATCCTGTGCTGCCTGGCTTCAAGTGATTCCCCTGCCTCAACCTCCTGAGTAGCTGGGATTACAGGCGTGCACCACCATACCCGGCTAATTTTTTTTGTATTTTAGTAGAGATGGGGTTTCACCATGTTGGCCAGGATGGTCTTGATCTCCTGACCTTGTGATCCGCCCGCCTTGGCCTCCCAAAGGGCTGGGATTACAGGTGTGAGCCACCGTGCCCAGGCCTGTGATACATTCTTAAGCTGTTTTTTTACTGAGTTGAATAAAGATTATGTACTATGGTAGATAGCTGGTTGAACCATATGAAATTGCTGTTTTGTAGGCCAAAGGTGGTCAGAAGTCTATTAGCAGTTTCATATGGTTCAGCATAATTTATATGATCATCCCTGTTACAGGATGAACTGAGTCCCTTTTTTCATTAACATTTGCATTAAAAGGGAAGATGGAAACTTTAGAAGGAATAGAAACATGGTAATTTGCTTAATTATAAAATTAGGTTAACTAGAAATACGCCTATTAGTTTTGTCCCGTTGGAATCTTATCCTAGGAGAGGAATGAAGGAATGTATAACTTAAATACTTCTGGTTTTACAGGAGGAAATTAAACTTAGGTTTATTCTGAATTTCATACACAGCATTTGCGCTAAGAAAGGAGACAGTGAGCGTGTGGCAAGCACACCTCGTTTACATGCCATGTTCACCAGCAGCCCCCAGTGCTGGTGGCTTCATCTTTCTTTCCTTTCACTACATAACTAGTAACATCACTAACTAGTTACGACAGATGTTATAATAAATAGATAAATAAATAAATAAATAAATAAATAGTTTTTTCTTGTTAATTCACATTCAGATCACCCACAGCAAATTCCAAAAAGAATATCAGATTTTTTGTCACCTGGCATATCACCCTTAATGCAAGGAAATGTGTATGTATTCTCTCTAAAAACAAATCAACTCTATACCTAGAAAAGTAAATCTGTTGGGGGGGGAAAAGCCCTGTAGTGGATTGTGTAGATAGACTATAGCTTACTTTTGGATTATCCACTACTTGTGTTAGTTGGAGAACAGCTTTCTTTTATTAAAGTGACCATTGCTATTCAAAATAATACTGGCATCATCTGATGACTTGTTAGAAATGTTGACTCTCGGCCGGGTGCGGTGACTCATGCTTGTAATCCTAGCACTTTGGGAGACTGAGGCGGGCAGATCACCTGAGGTCAGGAGTTCAAGACCAGCCTGGCCAACATGGTGAAACCTCATCTCTACTAAAATTACAAAAATTAGCTGGGCGTGGTGGCGGGTGCCTGTAATCCCAGCTAGTTAGGAGGCTCAGGTAGGAGAATTGCTTGAACCCAGGAGGCAAAGGTTGCAGTGAGCCAAGATTGCGCCACTGCCCTCCATCCTGGGTGACAGAGCAAGACTCTGTCTCAAAAAAAAAATTAAAATAAATAAATAAATAAATAAAATAAAATAAATGTTGACTCAAGCCCTACTGAATCAGAACCCTTCATTTTTAACAAGATTCAAAAACAATTAGCAAGCACATTAAAGTCTGAGAAGTGCTGTTACAGCTTATGAATGGCATTGTCACCTCCTCAAGACTGCTGATGTAGCCCCTAAGTGTTTGTTTAATGCATGTAATTCACTGAATCTAAATTCAAAAAATGAAACAAGTATTTCCGGAGGTAGTGATAACAGTAACAATCAAGGAATTATCTGTTTCTTTCTAATTCTTTCATAGCTATCTGGATATCACAGAATTACCTATCCATCCTTCTAGATGCATCCTTCAGTCTGATTCTGTCTATACTGGATGTCATTTGGATGTCTTGTGAATGCAGTAGATAAACACACAAATATGTGTATGGATGCGAGAGCAACAGAATTCAAATACAAATCAACAATAGTAGTTTTGGAAGAGAGTTTAGGAAGCAGATTTTGATTAATGATGCATAATCTATTGTAATATTGTAACATATATAAGGTAACTAAAAAAAAATATGGGGAGGTGATATAAAAAATTCCAGCAAAAGATAAGAAAGGAATAGGAACATCAAACAGTTGGAACAAATAGGTTGTTAGTGTTCATGTATAAATACAGCTCAACCACATACTGTTTACAAGAGATAAACCTAAAATATAAGGAAACAGAAGAAGAAGGTAAAAAGATGGACAAAAGACATACCATGCAAAAATTGATGCAGAGAAGGCTTGGTGTAGTCAGGCTGATGTCAGATAAAGCAAAATGCTTTAATGGAAATAAAGAGGGCAGTTTATGCTGATAAAAGGTATTATTCATCAGGAAGGTATAACCCTAAATTTGTACTATCTAGTAACACTTCAGGAGATTTTTAGTACTATTTTTGGTAACTGACAGAACAAGATGAGACCAGAAATTTTAAAAAATACATATATAAGATAGCATACTTAATAAAATTAATAAACCTTTGATGAGGCTGATCACGAAGAAGAGAAGACCTCATTAAGCAATGTTGAGGTGAAGGGCATATCACAAAAGCTTTATGAGAGAGGATATTATAAGAACTTGTTGTGAGTGCATTTGAAATTTAGATGAAGTTAGACATACTATTAGAAAACTATAACTTAACAGAACAGACACAGCAGGAAATAGAAAATCTGAATAGTCCTATTAAAGAAACTTGATCCTTAACGGAAAGAGCTACTCACTAGTTTTGAAGTCTTTGGTATTCACAAAAGAAAGAAAAAACAAACTGCCCACAAGCAAAACCCCTGCTCCAGAAGGCTTCACCAGAATCTACCACACGCACATACGCACACATAAAATCGTTACCAAATTGCATTCTAGAAATGGAAAAGTTTTTTGTTTGTTTTTACAGGGTCTTGCCCTGGGCTGGAGTGCAGTGGTGCAGTCATGGCTTACTGCACCCTCCACCTCCTGGGCTTAAGTGATCCTCCCACCTCAGCCTCCTGAGTAATGGGGACCATAGGCATGTGCTACCACACCCTGCTAATATTTTAATTTTTTTGTAGAGATGGGTCTCACTATGTTGTCTAGGCTGGTCTTGAATTCCTGGGCTCAAGCGATTTTCCCACCTTGGCCTCCTAGAGTGCTGGAATTGCAAGTGGGAACCACCGCACTTGACCCAGGAAAATTCGTTTAACTTTTCAAAAATCAATCAATGTCATTCACCACATTAACAGAGTAAATCAGAAAAGTCATCTCGTTTAAATAGATACAGAAAAAGCATTTAATAAAAGTCAGCATCTATTCATGAGGAAAAGGTCTTAGAAAACTACCAATAGAAGGAAACTTTGTTAATCTGGTAATGGTATCTGTTAAAAACCTGCAGCAACCATAATCCTGGAGAAATGTTGAAAACTTTCTTTCCAAGAAAGCTAAATTTCCAAGATTGAGAATATAAGGCAGTAGTGTCTGTTATCTGCTTTTTAAAATCATCACTGTAGCAAAGGTCCCAGCAAGTAGAATAAGGCAAGGGAAAGAATAAGGATTGGGAAGGAAAAATAAAATTGTTCAGATGCTCAGTAGCCACATGTGGCTATTTGCTACATTACTGATGCAGGTAAATTCGTTATTGCAGAAAATTGTATTGGGCAGCACAATGCTATAGACACCAATGCAGTTTCAGCATCCCAAGGTGGGTTTGTTTTGGTGGATTTGGTGGGCTGAATCTGAAACTTACATGGAATAGCCAAACATACATACTTTCTTTCTTTCTTTTCTTTTTTTTTTTTTAAGAGGTGAGGTCTCTGTCACCCAGGTTGGAATATGTACAGTGGCACAATCATAGCTCACTGCAGCCTTGAACTCTTGGGCTCAGGCGATCCCCACCCCAGCCACCTGAGTAACTGGAACTAGAAGTGTGAGTTACCATGCCTGGCTTATTTATTTTTTTCTTCTGGAGATGGGCTGTTGTTGTGTTGGCCAGGCTGGTCTCAGATCGCTGGGCTCAAATGATTTCCCGCCTCAGCCTCCCAAAGTTCTGGGATCACAGACCTGAGCCACTGTGCCTTGCCTGCCAAAACGTTCTTGAAAAAGAACAGAATTTCCTATTGGATATTAAAAATTTTAAAGCTATTGTAATTTAGGTAATGTCCAGTTCTTGAACAGAGATCTAGGTAGGTAAGTCTCTATCCAGTAGAACAGAATAGGGAGTCCAAATCTAGATCCAAGCATAAAGGGGAAAGTGATTTATGATAAAGGTGGGGTTACAGAGCAGTGAATTGGTTCAGGATCAATTGGGTGTTCATTTGGGGGGGGAAATGAAACTTGATTCCTATTTTACACACACAAATCAAATGCAAATGGATTGTGTACTTAGATGTGTAAGATTAAGCTCAGTGTTTAGAAGGTAATAGATTTTTTCGTGACTTAGGAAAACTTTCTTAGTCTCCAAAAGTACAGTGCTAATTATAAAGCAAAAGTTGATAAAATTAAGACCTTGTGTTCAGCAAATTATACCATTAAGAGAGTGGCAAGGCAAGCTGCCTATAACCAGTAAGGGGCTTGCTCATATTCAGAATATATTTTTAAAAATCCTAGAAATATGTAAGAAATGGGCTTGCAATTGAGTAGAAAAAATAGAAAAGCAACCTGAATGCACATTTCACAAAGTGATATATAAATTAAATCCACACTAGAGTACCACAGCACAAATACACTTGGCCTAGTGGCTGAAATTAGACTGATGATTCCATGCTGTAATGAAGGAGCAGAGCTTGGGAATTTTCATAAACTGCTAGTGGGAAAATTGATTGATTGGAACAACGAAAAAGCCTGGAAGAACAACAGACCAGCATCTCTGTATATACCAAACAATGTGTAACAACAATCTTACAGGTGGCAGTGTTCATAATAGCCCCAAACTGGAAATAATCCAGGTGTCAGTCACTAGTGGAATGCATAAATAAATTATCCCATATAATAAATACCCATATATTGGGATATTGTAAAGCAGTGGTAGTGGACAAACTACAGTTTATAGGCACAAGATGAAGTAAACAATCCTGTATTACATTAGTCTGTTCTCTCCTTGCTATGAAGAAATACCTAAGACTGGGTAATTTATAAATTATAAATAAAGGTAGTGTCCAGTTCTTGAACTTTATAAAGAAAAAAAGTTTTAACTGGCTCATCGTTCTCCAGGCTGTACAGGAAGCATGAAAGCCTCTGGGGAGGCCTCAGGAAAACTTTAGATCATGACAGAAAGTATTGGAGAAGCAGGCATGTCTTACCTGGCCTGCAAAGTCAGCCAAAGGGGTGAGGTGCGGCACAGTTTTAAACAGCCATTTCTCCTGAGAACTCTTACCATGAGAACGGCACTAAGGGGGGATGGTGCTAAACCATTAGAAACCACCCTCATAATCCAATCACCTCCTACCAGGCCTCTCCTCCAAAATGGGGGATTACAATTAGACATAAGATTTGGGCAGGGACACAGATCCAAACTGTATCACCTGCTTATGTAAAGTAAAAACAAATCTGGGTTTCGAGGTCAGGATAATGGTAACTTTAAGGAAGAGGAAGGAGCTGTTGGTTAGAAAGGGTCATAGAGTGGTGTAATGGTTTTGTGACACAGATTCATTTTATGATGGTAGTTTAAGCTTTATGCTAATGGTTTTTATAGTCTTTTCTACAATATTGCACTAAATAGTTTAAATATAATACATAACAGTGACATGGATAATAAAAACAGAAACATTTTTATAAAAGGTGCTTGCTGTGTGTCACAGGTTTCATTCTGTGTGCCTATTGGTGGTATCTCATTTAAACTTCATAACAAGGACTAGGGTTGTTGGTATGGTAATACCTCTGCTTCATAGATAGGGGAAACCAAAGCTTTGAATAGTTAAGAAATTTGCCAGTTACAGCCTTAGTCTTTTACTGTTTATAAGGACTTTTTATATATTAAGGACCTCAATTCTTTTTATTTATATTCCTTCCCACTTTTTTTTTTTTTTTTTTTTTTAAAGATGGGGTTTTGCTCTGTCTCCCAGGATGGAGTACAGTGGTGCAATCTCAGCTCACTGCAACCTCCGTCTCCTTGGTTCAAGTGATTCTCCTGCCTCAGCCTCCTGAATATCTAGGATTACAGGTGCCTGCCACCGCACCCAGCTAATCTTTGTATTTTTTTTTTTTTTTTTTTTAGTAGAGATGGCGTTTTGCCATGTTGTTCAGGCTGGTCTCAAACTTCTGACCTCAGGTGATAAACCTGCCTCGGCCTCCCAAAGTTCTGTGAGCCACCATGCCGGGCCTTTTTCTTTTTAATGTACAGATTTAAAAGCCCTCATTCCCCTCATTATTTGCATTTAGCTTTTTAATTTTTTGCTTTTACAAACAATACAAGGATAAACATGCTTGGCATCTTTGTGTACAGTATTGATTATTGCCATAATAAATTTCTAGAAGTTTTTTAAAAAGTGAACAAGGTGGTTTTACATAATAGAATGAATGTATTTTTGACTACGAATGATAAAATGTTTAGAAAAGTTAGCCATCTTTCACCACAGTTACACTGTCATTTTACTTATTTAATAAATATTAATCACGTAGATTGGGTCAGTTAAGGACCTCGCTGTAATGGAGAAAGAGTGAGAAGAGAAAGTAAAGTGTGAAAGCAATGCTGGGGCAGTTGACATTCCAGCTTCAGCTGGGGTGGAGGACTTGAGATTTTTATTTTGGAAAGGTCACTTTAGTCGTTTTATTGAGTAGATACGGAATTGCAAATAGACAGAATAAAGACATTAGGAATCTGTTTTGGTAATCTTAAGTGAGGTATGTGGTGATGTAGATGAAAAGGCTGTGTTCGAGTGTTCTGTTAGGAGATAGAATGAGCATGACTGGACAGCTGTGGGGGACGAACTATAACATGAGTTCGCGAGTGTTGATTCTGGTTGACTGGGTAGAAAATGGTGTCATTCCCTGTGGAGGAGAGTAGGGTGGAACTTATGTTCGGGGAGCTTTGTTCTCTTCGTTTTACAGAGTCTGTGCCATATTCAGGTAGAGACGGTATGCGCCACAAGATGGGCACTGGCCCCATCAACCTTTACTGCCCATTGACTGTGCATTACTCTACAGTAGTTGGAGATAACATTGAGTCATGTATTAATTGCCAGAGCTGTTCTGAGTATGTTGCACGTATTAAAGTATTTAACCTTCATAACGACCTTTTCAGGTAGACATTATTATCATTATCAGGATCTTAGGTATGCAAAGCCATACAGCTGGACAGCAGTAGAGCTGAGATCTCCAACCCCAGCAGCCTGGCTGAGACTCTGTGCTCTTCACTGTTTACCACCATTATTGTATGTCTTGAAAATGGTAGAAGTCAGAAGTATTTTTGTACTGAGCAGTATGGTCTGTTATATTGTGACTGTTAGCTGGTTCATTCAGGAGGACAGGCACAAGTCTGAGTCTAGTCATTGTTGTTGACGTGGGTTTTAGGCTTTAGTCTGTGATTACAAATTTGACCGAATTTAATGAGAATCTTTTTTAAAATCCTTTTCTTAAAGAATTACAATTTATTAGATACCAAAACTTCTGTGGACCAAAGTGTTAATTTGTCATTTCTGCCATTGATACCATGATCATGATTCATCCTACCTGTGGGATAATTATTCGCTATTCTTTCTTTGTGGTGAGCTTGCCAGATCTAGATTGTCCTAGGACTGTTTGAAAGGTGCAGAGGAATCCAACAACCTCAGGTTGAGAAGTTTAGTTCTGTGTTATATGTTTGTTTGCCTATTTTTATACTCAGCCTTTGATTACCCGTGTCTGTGGAGAACACCATGAGATTTCACCTGGTTTGGGGGATGCTGGCGATGTTGTTTGACATAAACCTGGCAGCAGGTGCAAAACACCATCTCAGTAGTGCTCCTTTGAGTTGGTTTGTGAGGAGCTGGTCCATTGGAGGAGTCCCTCAATAATTCAGAGAGTACTTATATAACTTATATTATGGTTCTTAATTGATGAAAATCTCATAGGTGAAAATAAATCTTAAAGGTTGTTGCTGTTGGCTTTTACAAAAATATTTTCTGAAGATTTTCTCAATATAGGTTTATATTCATTTTAATCACTATGGATCTTTTACACTATTTAAAACATAACTGCCGTGTTGAGTAACGTATATCTGTTTGTAGTTAGAAAGGTTTTTAATAGTGAATATCCTGAAGTTCTTATTTAAAGAGCCATTAGATATGTTAAATGATACAAATATTAGGATATGAATACTTCCTTTAAACCTCACTTATCTTCTTGTAGGAGGAGAGACTTCAGCATGCAAACCTTCATCTGTTCGGCTTGCACCGTCATTTTCATTCCATGCTGCTGGCCTTCAGATGGCTGGACAGATGCCCCATTCACATCAGTACAGTGACCGTCGCCAGCCAAACATAAGTGACCAACAGGTTTCTGCCTTATCGTATTCTGACCAGATTCAGCAACCTCTAACTAACCAGGTAAGTTAATGGAGTATCAGAAATGACTATTGGAATGGCAGTTTATTCCTTAAAAATGTTGGAATAGTAAGTAGACAAAGTGCTTTAATGGTTTTCAGTTTTACATGCAACGTGGGATTATGGGTTGAGAAAACATGATGTTAAGTTTGCATTAAAATGTTTGTTGGTTTTTTTAAATTTTTACTTGTATTTCACTTAAAAAAACACTCATAAAATAACCACAGTCTCTCATTCTGTAATACAGAGGGGGAAGGTTATTTCTGAGGAATATTAAAGGAACTTGAAGGAAAAGCTTATTTTTATGGAAAGGTGGCTAAGTTAAAAAACAAAAGTTAAGGAAAGCAGGTCAGATTCCATTACAGCAAACTTACAGAACCAACTTTGTGCTGTTTTAAACTACCTTTCTACATATTTGTAACAGTAAATGCAAAACTCCTTAAAATTCAAAAGATATGCAAATTTACCGTGCTATTTAGTCTAATAGGCTGTTCAACATTTTTCTATGAAGTAAATGATGTAAATAGAATAAATGTTGAACTCTTTTGGTACACACACATACATATTTATGTGTGTATGTATTTTTAATATCTTTCTGAATTAACTGCACCATCTACACATTGATTTTCGGTTTGGGGGAGACTTACTAGCTGTAGTTGTGAGATAAAGTGTATTGCCCCACTGATACTTGATGTGTGAGGAGCAGTGAAAATGGCTGCTTTTCCATGGCCTTAGAAATTTGGTGTGCCATTCTTTCGTTTAGGTCTTTATTATATCATGTGAGGCTAAAAGAGTTGGGAAATTTAAAAGTATTTCTTTTCCTGAATTCAATTGGAAGGAATTGTGTTTTCTCTAATTCAGTTATATATATGGTTGGAATGAACACTTAGCAACAGCCACATACCATCATAATTAAAGGGTGTCTCATTTGTATTATAAAACTTTGATAGGTTGGCATAATGTTTATAAAATATATAACGTGTTAACGTTCACAGTTAAATAGTTATAAGATGAATTTTGGCAGGATTTAAGACTTTCTTCTATGCAGTGAATTGAGTTTAGTTGTGTGTTTGAGAATTGGGACAGTTGTTCAGAATGTCCAAGTTTGGAAAGTGTTTGTGTACCAGAAGAAAACTCTCTGGGAATCTAATGTGTAATAATAACACAATGATTCGTTTGCACTTTGAGGAAACCAAGTTGATTCAGATGAATTTTCTCAGTTGTCAAAAGCAGCCTGTCAGGCAGAGTGCCGTTTCTAATGTGTTTCACAGCTGAAAGGACTGCGCTCCCATTTGTGACTTTTCCATGTGTGTGAGCAGGAGGCTGTGGGTCCAGCCTAGGCTTCCTTCTTCCTAGATACAGTGCTCTTTCAAGTCTAACCTCTGACGTCTGCAGAGGGCTAGGAAAACTTCCAGTCCTTTAAAGTCACTTTTATGGTTATATTATTTTAGTAAATAATTTAATTAGCAAAGTACCTATTTTTATATGCAACTAACATGTGTATTTGGATCATATAAAATAAGAGATATTTAACTATTTCTGTTTAAAGCTATGAAATGCTTTTAAAGATTTATGTGATGCGAAAATACTATCTTTAAAGTAATAATACTCAGGCAAATATTTCTGCCAAAATCCAAACATTTCTGGGCCTAATAAGGGAGTCATATTAGAGGATGCCTTTCCTGTAACTAAAGTGTGAGCTGTGTGTGAAGTACGTGGCCTAGTCATAGGGCCTGGCTTCAAGTTCTCAGTTGGCTCATGATCCGGTTGCAGGACTTGTGTCAGTTCATTTGGACCCTTCGTATCTGTTTCTTGGGTGTAAAATTGAGACCTCTGACTAGACTGCCCCCCCCACACGAAGTAACTTCTAGCTGTAAACTTCTGTAATTTCATTATTTAATTTCCATTGTTTCTTGTTAATCATTCTATTGGATGTCTTTTAAAAGAGAAATAGAGCAAAAGTAGGTGTAGAAGAGAATGACTGATGTTTGGAATGCTGAGTCTTTGGGCTATTCTAGTTTTCACAGTAACTTTCATAGTTCTTAAATTCTGCTGGTACCCTCGATAGGTGTTATAGATGCTATTGAGCTTTATTAATGCTCTCAGAATAACAAGAAAGGCAGAATACAGTGTTTCTGATTCTTCATTATATATGAAAACATGAAGTAAATATAAATAAAAGGAAATCGTTATTATAATGGAAAACAGTTTATGAAAAGGAATCCTAGAGCTTATATTAAAGAAATTTTTCAGGAAAAACGTTAATTATTGTTTTAGCTCTATAATTGATCTAAGCAGGAGGTTTGTAATCTGTGTGAAGTAAAAGGAACGAGATGTGAGCATCGAGGGCGTGCTGTTTCTGGCTCTCCATGTCAGATAGCTGAGGCAGCAGGAGGTCACATCAACTTCCCTTTTATTAGGTTACTCCCCTTGCAAAAGGGGTCATTCCTGCAGCTTGGTGAACTCCTGGGTCCTCTGAACACCATGGACTTACATTTTGCCGTAGAAGGTAGAAGAGAGCTTGCTCTGTTACTCTACATTCTTTTGACATTGCGACTAGCAGAAGCGGAAGTAGAGAAAATGTCAGTTGCTTAGGGCTGGCCTTGAGTCTTATTATAGATGTGTAAGTAGGTATTTGGAAAAGCTGTTTTCTGTTTCTGGATATGTACTAATGGCATCACAATGTTGCAAAACAAAAATTTGGTTAATGTGAAATCACAGTGAAACCATAGGGAGTCTTACTTGCTTTGTAGACGTTTATTTGTTCTTTCCATTATTTTGAGTATCTCTATGAAGGGTGTCGTTTGAAGCACTCAGATACAGACAACTTGGCCTTGTAGGCAGAGTTTGACCAGTTGTGGACAAGATTAGCAATTTTTTGTGAGACGATAAGCACACAGCACATACTCATATTAAATGCACAAATTTGATAATGTAACTCATGTTTATATCCTATTTTGTGTATTTACCATATATTTAAAATTGATTTTTTTGGTTGTGATTTTGGTGTTTTTGAGTGAGCATCATTACTCCTGGATGTAGTCCCTGATTCTTTTTTCAGAAGTTTGAAATACCAGTGGAATTGTAAATGAGCAAGTTAAAAACTTAAAAGACATTAACAGTCTTTTTTATATAACTAATTTTAATAAGTGCATGTGCTTGTTTTAGGCATGCCTCAATTATTTTGCCCAAAAAATAGCCCAAAAATGACTAAGAGGGTGGACTAGAGGCGTAACATTGTTAGGGAGCTCCTGGCAGGAGTGTCCTTGTTAAGAGTCTGGGCTAGGCATGGACATCTTCAGCTATAGTATTATCTTAGCTGCTCTTAAACTGGCTCTGGGACTCTTGGTCAGGTTCTTCAACATTGGAGACTCTGGTTTCTCATGTGTAAAATGGTCACAGGAATAGTATTTAACTCTCTTGAGATTGTTGAAGGGACTACATGGGAGACTTGTAAAAATATGCATGCTAAAAACATCTTGTTTAGTAAATACCTGCTACTGTTAATTGTTACTAAGTTACGCGGTTGTCTCTATCAATTGCTTATATACTTCCTATCAACTTTTATTATAGTGGTAATGAAACATTGCACTGATTCAGATTTTGTGAAACCTCACATTGAGGGTGTACTCCATCAGCCCAAGAGAGGGCTTGCTGAATAAGCTACCTGCATGAAAACAATGCTGGGAACTTTAAAAAAGAAAACACATTTAAAGGAAACCTCTTTCATTACCTTAAATGCTTACAGCATTCGTTCACAAAAAAACTGACATGTTTTTTACACGTATTATTTATGCATTAAGTTCTTAAGGAATAGTATAAAAATACTATGAACTTAGCATTACCTACTGTTTATATTTAGAAAAGTAAGACTATATTTGACAAATTGAATAATTCAGATCTTCTTGATTCTGATGATTTTTGTCAGACAAATAGTTACGATCACCTAGAGTTTTTTTCCCCTTAAACCTTATTTGGAATTTTAAGAAGCAGAGGACCATGAGAAGAGATACTTTTATTTCAGTAATTCAGTGAATTTGCCCTCTGGGTAACAACTTTTTAGAATTTGAGTGTACATGCAGAAGAAACCAGTGTTAATGTTGGTTCACAGTAAAGTGCACGTAGGTAAATGCTATTAACAATTCTATCTTTTCGGACCACACAGATGGTGATTTTTCCTGTTCTGCGCACTGGTACAACCCTCCCCTCTTCTCTTTTTTAGTGTGGGTTAGGTTAAGAATTAGACCATGACTCCACTCCACATATTTCTGCAAGGTCTTAGTGTGATGTGTTTACTGTCACTCTGCCCCTCAGATTGACCTGAGTGTCCTTGGAGAGGGGCTGTGTCAGGGTCTTCTGGCTCATTTCCCAGCACAGATGTCCAGAAGAGTTAGGCAGGAGCACAAGGATGGGCCAGGGGGGAATGGTTGTGACCGCCTTGATGGAATTAACTGGTTTTGAGGATCTGTTGATTGCAAGAAGCCTTATTGGGAACCCTTTGAGGCAGGACACTTGGAGGAGGAGTGGCACTTGGACAGCAATCCAGGATCATTGACACTAGCTGCAGCACTCCTGGATGTGTGTATAGAGCGGGTGCATGCCCCTGCTCTGTCCTCTTTTGTAATTGCTGTGGAAATGGTCTAGCAGGATGCTCACAGTGGAACCCCCTCATTGTCTGTTGGATGGTGTCGAGAGCCATGAGTTGGGATCAGGGAAGGGGACTATGAGGGCAAGCCTTGGTTAGGGGGCAGATATTTGTGAGAGGGCAGGCAGAACCTGGTGTTGTGAGGAGCTGAATTTCTTCTCATTAGGAGCAGTTGGAGGGAATTGGGGCTCTGCTGCCAGTCTCCTTTTTTGGTGCCAGTTGGGTCTTGAAATCCTATCTTAAGGAAGCTGAAAGTTGCCTCTGAGGGCTGGGTTTATCTTTGTCTGCTAGTTGTGAAGCAGGTCAGGTTTTAGGAATAATTCAGAAAGAAATTTTTTTTGGGTTAATTGTATGGTAGAGAAGCCTCGTGGGCAGCATCCTGTGTGTCTCCTAGGTTGAGGAATGTCTGTAATTCCACCATTTAAATTTGGGGGACTAGGATCAATGTAGTGATTGATCACTAGACAATCTAGTGATTGTCTTTGTTGGAATCCATATGAAAGGGAACTTTGGGAGAAAATGTATAATCATCTAATGTAGATGTCTTTAAAAAAGTAGATACACGCAGGTTACAGAAGAGGGAATTTGTATCAGTGCAGTAGAGTTAAAGTTCTAGTCTTTTCTGTCTGTTTAAGGTGATGCCTGATATTGTCATGTTACAGAGGCGGATGCCCCAAACCTCCGTGACCCAGCAACTGCTCCCCTAGAAAACTCTCTGTTGATTTGATCAAAACATACAAGCATATTAATGAGGTAAGATTTGTTACAATAACGTCTATCTTGCAATACATCATTGAGAAAAAAAGCTATTTTGTGATCTATTTGAATACCCTAATTTTTTCATTCCTAATTGTCGTATTGATCATTATTATGAAGACTAATGATTTAGAAATAATATAATTACAACTATGTAAAAGATATAACAAGGGCTGCAAAATATAAAGATAATTGTGGATAACTCCTGTTTTTTTTTTTAAGGTTGTATTTTTAATATACTGTTATTTCTTTTTTAAAATTTTTATTTTTTTTTTGTTTTTCTCTTTTCCAAATTTCATTTGAGTTACTTCTATAACAACTCTTATTCAAACTAAGAAAGGGGAATAAGGACTCTAAAAGCATATATTTGTTAAAATTTTTGCTTGAAGTTTTATATATTTGTTTCTACTTTTGCCATGGGTGTCAGGAAGGTCTTAAATATGTTTATACCTAGTTAACAGGCATTTGGCCTAGTTTATTTGATCTATTTTTCTGTGATTTTATTGTCTTTTAAATTTTTATGTGTATTATTTTATCACTTTTTATGATAAGATGTCCGGAAGCTTTTTTGTTGTAAGTAAAAAAAGATAAAAAACAGACAGAGCACTTTGAATTGCCTGTGTTGCAACTTGGTGTTGTGCCATCAAAAAGTTTTCTGGTGTCTTGGACCATTGACTTGATTGCCATTTGCTTGTGGCTTCAACTCTATCTCCAAAATTAATTATTAAATGAGCATTTCTGGAGAAGAACCCATGCTTTCTTTCCTCTTCCAGTGGGGCCCTGCACCCTTTCATCATGAAGGCTTGTTCTTTGCCGGCTTTAGAGTTTCTTAACTGAAAAGTTGAAAATGTTCTTAGGTACCTGCAAATTTTATAGCAATTTAATGTTATTTAATGCTAGTATTACTACATTACAGTGGCAGTGCGGCAACATAAAATTAGTATGAACTCTGTCAGGAACATTTCTGAGTTAGATTTTGTACACATTTGTGTATTATAAACATGTTCCAGACAATCTTGTGATTATCTGAATATATCTGATAAATTGTTGATAACAGCATATTAATTTCAGTTTGTTACTATCTGATAAATTGTTAACAAAGCTACAGTTAAGCTGTTGACAGTAGCTTTGTTGGAGCTTGTTTTTAAATATCTTACCAACTTATAAAGTAGACTGTTTTTGATGTTAGTCCATGCAGTGTAATTTATAATTTCTCCAAAGTTAGTTTACTAGTTACCTGGACTATTGCCTAGTTCACCTTTTTTTTTTTTTTTTTTTTTTTTTCCTAGTCTTAGAAACAGTGTTATAAGAAAAATAACTCAGCCTGTGATTAACCATAGGCTTATGGTCTTTGGGAGTGGGGGCAAAGGGGCCATAGCTGTTTTTCATTAATCATTATATTTTTATAGGTTTAAAAACTGGTGGGCATGTCTCAGAGGGCCATTTTTTTAAGTAAAACATCAGTTCGTCTACATTTAAGCTTATTTAAAAAATATGTGGCCATAAAATCGAAAATAAATAGATATGTGCAGGTTACAGAAGAGGGAGTTTATATCAATAAATTCTCTTTATATCCCAAAGTTGGGATGGACTGGAAGGGGGCATGAGAGAACGTGAACTTGAGGGAGATGAAAATGTTACAAATGCTCTTTGGCATTTGGTGATTTTGTCAAAGTTCCTCATGTAGAACTCTTAAGATCCATGCCACCTCACTGTATATAAATTATACTTTAATTCAACAAATAAATATAAACCAGGCCCTTTTACTTTTCTTGAACGGCATACTTTGGACAAGTCACTTAACGTTTCTTATTTACAAAGTGTAGAAACAGTATAACTATAATGAATTTCACTGTAGACATTTTTCATTGGTTATATCAGTGATATTTTCTAACTCAAATGTCAGTTGTAGAAAATGATTTAATTTTTTGTGTTTGTTACAAAGAGTAAAAAATTCATCTGTTTCCTACTTATAGATGTGTCTCAGTATACTCTGATAATGCTCTTCCCCTCACAGTGATTTGAATTTTACGGTGAACACTATGTATTCTTATTTTAGGTTTACTATGCAAAAAAGAAGCGAAGACACCAACAGGGCCAGGGAGACGATTCTAGTCATAAGAAGGAACGGAAGGTTTACAATGACGGTTATGATGATGATAACTATGATTATATTGTAAAAAACGGAGAAAAGTGGATGGATCGTTACGAAATTGACTCCTTGATAGGCAAAGGTTCCTTTGGTCAGGTAATTTAATGGAAAATGCTGAATTTAATTAATTAGAAAGAACTTCTGAGTGAATTTTGTTATTGCAGCTCTTCTTCAAGAGCATACTTTTAATATTTGCAAATAATGCTTAGCAATGGATACGTGAGTATTTGGATGACCATAATTCTTTAAAGGTAGTAATGCTACATCAATAATAAAAACTCCTTAGGCTTGTACAAACTTTTATGGCTACCAAGTACTCATTTTACTAATGACTGGTTAATTTTAATCACTAATAGGTAGCATTGCCTCTTTGATATGGGCCTTGTATAGTCTGTAGATGATTGTTAGTATGCTAGAGATATTTACCTTCTTGTCTGATAGACCACTTCAAAGAGAAACGAATTACTATGTTCAGGTGGCGCAGTGGGAATCTGCTTACTTTTTGAGTAGGCTTTGGAAAGCCTGGGGTTGTGCCCTGGCTTTTTCTCCCATCTCATGTTGTAACTATACCAGACTTCTAAGCAGGCAGGCAGTCTTTAGGATTTCTTGTAATCCTCAGTACCAGCATTGCTAATATTATGATTGAGTACTTTTGATGGATAGGATCATCCAGGCAGTTTCTACCAGGAAGGGATGGACCTGTTTTTTTCCTCTTCATTCTTGGCCTCTTCTCCCTACCTACAACTTTCTGCTCCCCACCTCCTCACCCAGCCCCATTACAAAGCGCACAGCCCTGAAAACGTGAGTCTCTTGCATCAGTCGCACCAATACCAAGAGCTTTTGGTCTTTCTCCTTGTACTTTACTTATTTAGAGACAGAGTCTCACTCTGTCACCCAGGCTGGAGTTCAGGGGTGCACTCTCAGCTCACTGCAATTTCCGTCTCCCAGGTTCAAGTGATTCTCATGCCTCAGCCTCCCAAGTAGCTGGGATTACAGGCATTAGCCACCATGCCTGGCTAATTTTTATATTTTTGTAGAGACAGGGTTTCACCATGTTGGCCAGGCTGATCTCAAACTCCTGACCTCAGGTAATCCTCTTGCCTTGGCTTCCCAAAGTGCTGGGATTTCAGGCATGAGCCACCACACCCAGCCTCCTTGTACTTTTAAAAAGATTTTTCGGGTCAGGCGTGGTGACTCACACCTGTAATCTCAGCACTGTGGGAGGCTGAAGCAGAAGGATCGCCTGAGCTCAAGAGTTCCAGACCAGCCTAGGGAACATAGTGAGACCTTGTCTCTATTTATTAAAAAAAAAAAAAGTTGGGGGGGACTCTCTCCGTGGTCTCCCAGCTGTTCCCAATTGTAAGTCCTTCTATCACATTGAGTTACAGAGCTCTGTTTGAGGTGTGATTTGCTGATAAACCCAGTCTCTTCTGCCTTGCAACCCTTGTGGAATGAGATGGTTATCACCCTGCAGTCCAAATATATCTTCTGACTTTTCAGTGATAAGGATAGAATAGGGATCAAAATGACTTTTCCCGAATTGCCTTTTTTGTTGTTGTTGTTTTTGTTTTCTTAAACTGTGGAACCTGCATGTGCTTACTTCTCTGTTCCTGCCCTGAGAGAAAGCGAAATAGATGCTCCTTTTTAACCTGTGAGAAAAAGTCATTATGCTTAGGACAGAAAGTGTACTGTATGTCATTAGCAGCCACAGGTCTAAATCCAGAAAAATAAGCATGTAAGCAAATATGAACATTTGTGTTAGACCTGTGTCATTCCACTGTGGCCCTACCAGTCCTTGATGTCACGTGTATATGTCTCCTCCTCCTCACGATTTGAAAGATTTTTGGTAATTATACATAATCCAGGGACTTTTTCCTTGAATTACAACTTCTTCTTCTGAGGGATTTTTCAGTGCTTTGGGCATCCTCTGGTTTTTTGTTTGCTTTTTTTTGTTTGTTTGTATTGTTTTTAAGAGACAGGGTCTTACTGTAACACCCAGGCAGGAGTGCAGTGGAGTAGCGATCATGGTTCACTGCCTTGACCTCCTGGGCTCAAGTGTTCCTTCCACTTCAGCCTCTAGAGTAGCTGGGACATAGGCACATGCCACCATGCCTGTTTAATTTGTTTTTTGTAGAGGTGGGGTCTCTCACTATGTTGTCCAGGCTGGTCTTGAACTCCTGGGCTCAACCGATCCTCCCATCTCAGCCTCCCACATTGCTGGGATTACAGGCCTGAGCCACCACACCTGGGCTGGAAGTCCCTCTTGATGAAGGTATTCCTGTTTGTCAGTCCGAAGCAACTTCTCTCTCAGCTTCCTAAGGAAAGGCATTTGTGAGGCCCAGTCCTTAACTAAAGGTGTGAACACCCTATATTGGTCCCCAACTGGACTACACAGCAGGAGGTGAGCGGTGGGTGAGCAAGCATTACTGCCTGATCAGCAATGGCATTAGATTCTCATAGGAGCTTGAGCCCTTTTGTGAACTGTGCATGTGAGGCATCTAGGTTGCATGCTTCTTACGAAAATCTAATGCCTAATGATCTGAGGTATTTCATCCCCAAATCATCCACCTCACCCCTCCCCTGGCTGTGAAAAAAATTGCTTTTCACAAAACTGGTCCCTGATGCCCAAAAGGTTGTGGACTGCTGCCCTAGACCTAAAGATTGTCACCTCCGCCATGACAACTTCACTAACATTTGGGCAGTTGCGCTTAATAGGTCACTTTTTTTTTTTTTTTGAGGTGGAATTTTGCTTTTGTCATCCAGGCTGGAGTGCAATGGCGTGATCTTGGCTCACTGCAACCTCTGCCTCCTGGGTTCACGTGATTCTCCTGCCTCAGCCCCCTGAGTAACTGGGATTACAGGTGCCCATCACCAGACCTCACTAATTTTTATATTTTTAGTAGAGATGGGATTTCACAATGTTGGCCAGGCTAGTCTCCAACTCCTGACTTCAGGGGATCCACCTACCTCAGCCTCCCAAAGTGCTGGGATGACAGGCATGAGCCACTGCCATGAGCCTTAATGGGTTACTTTCTAACTTTCCTGACATCTACCATGCAGATTGTGGCCATACAGCCTGCTCTCTAAGCTGATTTGCCCCTGATGACTTAGTCTTTATGCTCATAGTTACATTTTTCTTCTCCCCTTCACCTTCGTTTTCTCATACTCAGATTCCACAGAAAGGTGAGCACAGGAACCCTGTGATGATAGAGGCCTGTTTGACATTGAGTTCCCTTTTTCCAGGGGCAGACTGATACTTCCTCTCTTGGGCTGAGGTGTTGTGCAGTGTCCACGTTGAGGTTCACGTCCTGTGCCTCACCAGGAGGACAATTCTATATTGACTTGGTCAGACTTTTCCCACATTCTGTGTCAGAATTTTCAAATGAGGGATTTCTCCATTTCTTTAGCCAATAATTACCAATACTGATTGCGTATTGAAATTTCTTGGGGGAGCTTACCAAAAAAAGTACTGATGTCTGGGCTCTAGACCAATTAAATTCTCTAGGCATTGATGTAAAGAAAAAAAAATAAAACACCTTATTGAATTTGTAATTCATGGTCAAAAACTGGCAGTTAGCCCCTTAACTGTTTGGCAAGTCAGCAGATGCTCGGGCCCCCATGAGTGTCCTTTGTTCTGCAGACCGTAGGATCTAGGCACTGAACTGTAATTCTTGGTGCAGTCAGTACATCCAGTGAAACAGATGCATATTAGAACCACTTAGCCACATGTTTTCAAGGGTAGTCTCTGTGATAAAGACCGCAGATAGTGTCGTTTAGAACTGGGTGAATCTAATGGTTTCATCCTGCTCCTTGGAATCATTTGGAGTTCCTTCCCCCATCCCCAGACTTACAATATTATAAATGTAACTTCTATTTAATTAGTTGTAATGGTTATCGCTGGTTAATAAGAGATATCATTTTCTTTTACTTATATATTGATTTTGTAATTTTTATGTAACTATTTTATAATAGTATGAACCTCATTTTAGATGAGTGAAATTTAAAGTGAGGCTGTGCATGGTGATATGTACTCAGGAGCACTGTGGTTTCCTTAGCAGGGATTCATTTTTAAACCATCATAATCCCCTAATTATGGTGTTTATGACATTGTAGAACTTTACTAGTAAGTTGTGTTTATTTTTTAGTGTAAACTAATTTTTCTTTTGTATACTTAAGTTTTTATGTATGATAATCTAATTGAAAGTTAGAAAGTTATCAGAAGCCTTCTGATATAAACTTTTAAATATTTCATACATATTCTTAGGGTTCAGGTTTCTCTCATTAAAAGAATAGTTGGATGAGTTGTTATATAGTGTTAATTAGTAAGAATGATAAAACTAAGCAGTTGTCAAGATTCATAATTTATTTCTGACAGAGGAAAATAATTTTATTAAGAAAATTATCTATTTTGTGGGTATTTAGAAATATTGTACACATGCAAAAAGAAATTCAATTTAAAAGATTGATTTAAAGTTACTGTGTAATAAATGGCTATATTGAATAGAAATATACAGTATCTCTTCTACTTAGGAAGGTCAGAAAAGTGATAATTATAAAAATGTGTAATTGAGAATTAAGTAAATGTTATAATTAAGGTGAATTATAAATTGTGAAATTGTTGCCATTAATGAAATAGAGAATTATTCATGTTTCCTCTCTTTAGGTTGTAAAGGCATATGATCGTGTGGAGCAAGAATGGGTTGCCATTAAAATAATAAAAAACAAGAAGGCTTTTCTGAATCAAGCCCAGATAGAAGTGCGACTTCTTGAGCTCATGAACAAACATGACACTGAAATGAAATACTACATAGGTAAACAGCGCAGTGTGTCCTAACCCAGACCAAAACTTCGAGTTAATGGTTCTTTTTTATCAAAATTTTTTTTTTTTACTTTAAAGTGGTTGATTAAAAATTTGTTTCTTTCTGTTGGACAACAAGATTCATACAAGTGACTTGATCTGGTAGTAATAGTCTAAATCTTGGGAAATGTGCCTTCCAGGTAGCATACCATGTAGAAACAAATGAGAATAGTGTGTGTAATTTGCAATTTGCTGGTGGTATTTGTTTGCTTTAATGATGCATGTTTATCCAAAGGGGCATCTTTCCAGGAACTTTAACCATTTATAATCTAGTTCAGAAACTAGTTGTGAGCTAGTATGTTGTTAGTGGTTGTGGAACCATTTTGGGGGCGTCTGCACCAAGATCTCAGGCTCCTCCCCACTCTCTTCATCAGCTTGGTATTACTAGAAGCTATTAGTCTTAGACTACAGTAAAGAGATAATAGCCACTGCTTATTGAATTTTCACCACATTCCTTATGCTTTTCTTTCATCATCTGTAATAGTCATAACAACCTATAAGGAAGATGGTAGAATCCTTAAATTACACGTGGTTTTTATAAAAGGCAGCATATCCAGGGTCATAGGGCTCTACAGCTAGGATCAGAAGCTTATACTACTACTGCCTAACTCCGAAGTCTATTCGTTTCATTCTCACATAGTCTTCCCTCTGAAAACAGAAACAGGAGACAGAAGAATTGTGAAAATACTGAAGTCTGGGGCCGATTGATACATGGACAAAACATCTTCTAATATACCTTCTTTCGTATTATTTTAAATCAAATCTAATATGTCAGTGATTGTTAAGACACCATTTTATGTAACATCAAGGAAAAAATTGTTAAGTATTCATATGAGATGCCATCAATCGAAGATACCTTAAGATCAGCACATAGCCATAGTCACTTGTGTTCAGAAATGCTGACTTGACTTGACAAACTAAGGTTGAGTTTTATTTAGCAGATTCTTTTAAGAAAACATTATGGTTTTTGGTCCCCCCAAAAAGGTAGAAACAAATAATGGGGGTGTTTAAAAGGGGCAAGCTTCAGATTGTTCGGATTAGATTTTGTTTGTGAAATACTGCTCATTTCTCTTTGTTAAAATAGAAAATGAGTTTGTACTATTTTTCTTCCTTAGTTTCTTTACAGATAGATACTGATATAATTCATAATAATAACATTTTTATCTAAAAACCATTTTCCTCACACTCAATGAAACTTTGCTGTTCACTGTCAGTTATAACTTACATGAAGTAACCCATTTCCATTCAAGGGTTTTAGAAACACATCAAGGACATTCTAAGGATGCTTGACTTACACAGTGATCTCTGAACATGCCTCCCACCTTCTGTTCACTCTTGAGTATTTGCTTATGAAGCAGAAAAAATATTGATAGCATACTGTAACATTTTAATTCTGCTTTATTTAAAAAAGACATAGCTGGCATATAGTTAAGCACTCAAAAAATGTTAGCTACTCAGTTCTGTATAATGCTAGTATTTTGTTTTGAATAAAGTGACAATGATCATTTTATTAATTGTATTAGTCATTACAGATACTCTTTGGATGAGTTTTTAAGTTCTTATTTTAGAAGATGGTGAATGCATAAACTGAGATTGTTTGGAAAACAAAAGTACTTTAGATAAGTTCATGTCAATTGAATTGATGTTTTAAACTTACGTTATCTGAAAGTCATATTTATTTTTATGATGTAAATTAATTTTAAAGTGATTGAGTGTAATTTATTCTGATGAGTTTTATTGTCTTGTCTTTGAACTTTAAAAAACATCTATTACTTTATTGTGTAGCCAAATTTCTTATCTGGATTATTTGGTACCTGCCATGGTCTAGTTAAAAGAAAATGCAGTTTAAGTCTACAACAAAGTTGCCAGCCCTCCATTCTCCCCAAAATTCAGTTAAAAAGACTGAACAAATATGCTTGTTTGAGCTTTCTTTGACAATGTTTTTAGGGCTCAGCACATTGTAGATACTGAATAAATGAATAAAGAACTGTGAGGTCAAGTGAAACTGAGTAGATCTTTATTAGAAGAACATTCTCATCACAGAGCTTCTTAAAGGAATTTTTATAATCACCTTAGAATTCTGACAGCAGTTACTTTTTGCATTCACTTTGTGGCTACTGCTTAACCAGGAGATTAAAAGCCATGCGTGGACCATGATTGTGAGGTATCATGGAACTATGTTTTTAGTTTTAAACCTATGAACTGAAGTGATTAAGAGCAGATATTTTACATTCTTACATAACGTGTAAGGATTGCTTTGTTATGTTTAGTATCAGGTTATGCTATAGACTCCTATATAGCCATGTAATTATTTTTATTGTGTTACTTAATTCTAACTCGAGATCACCTATGTAATGATAGATCCAAAAATGGTACTGATGTCCACTGCTTTGAGACAGAAAGCCCAGGAGTACTACCAGGAAAACACAGTGTATCCACAGTTAGTGATCAGACATTGATTGCTATCAGTTTATTCCGGATAGATCTGTAGCGAAACCTCTCATTTTGTAATACTAAAAGACAAAATGAAAGTAACCTTGACAAGATGGGTGTTTATGTCTTTGCAGTTGTGTTACAGGTGCTCAGTTTGGTATATGTAAGACTGTTAGCAGTCAGGGACAACACTTTATTGAGTAACCTCATCTAATGTGAAGTCAGTGTTAATACTTAAAGCACAATGTTTGAAGCAATTTAGTGAGTATTCAGCCTTTTTAGAGGTCAGCAGTGATAGCGATCTGTGTATTCTATGCTGTTTCCCCACTCAGAAGCCTCCTCATCATCTCTTCTTGTAGTTGAGATTTATTTTGAAGTTTTTCAAACCTTCAGTCTCGCACGAGAGTTCTCATTTACCAATTTGATGAACACAGTTAAGTACTCTAATACTTTTACTAAAGCATGATTTTCAGACATTAGTTGTATTTACCTAAAGGGTGACAAAAAGCTATCCTCAAAAATTGTTACAGAAAATTACTAGTGAAATCTAAAGTTCTGCAGCAAAGATAAATTTCAAAGCCTACACAGAGGGCTGCCAAGTGCAGCATTGTCACAAACCAGAGATCTGAGAAGGTGGAGCTTAGACATAGGAAGCTGTGAGGTAGGGCTCTCAGGAAGGAAAAAGTACTTTCTTTTATAAATGAAGATAAAATGGCTGAAATGTTCTTACTACTGTTTGTTCATTTGCTACGTGTGTTTTCAGATCTGACTTTTTTAAAGAAACGAGGCATTTTGGTAGTACTGCTTACCTTATATCACTTATTGATAGACACTGTATCTGTTTAATTCAGCAGAAGAGCAACTTAGATATTCTTAACTGATTCAAAACTGCTATTACTGCAAAATGCTAATCTCCAGACTTTAACTCTTCACTCTGCATTTGACGTTGTAATAATGTTATAGGGTCATTTTGAGAGTGCATGTGTATGTTACTCTCATTTTATTGGTATATATAATTTAAAATGAAACTCTTTTCTCTTTCAGTGCATTTGAAACGCCACTTTATGTTTCGAAACCATCTCTGTTTAGTTTTTGAAATGCTGTCCTACAACCTCTATGATTTGTTGAGAAACACCAATTTCCGAGGGGTCTCTTTGAACCTAACACGAAAGTTTGCACAACAGATGTGCACTGCACTGCTTTTCCTTGCGACTCCAGAACTTAGTATCATTCACTGTGACCTAAAACCTGAAAATATCCTCCTTTGTAACCCCAAACGCAGTGCAATCAAGATTTGTTGACTTTGGCAGTTCTTGTCAGCTGGGGCAGAGGGTAAGTATTATTTCAGAACTTGTGAATTAAATAGAAGTAGGTAGAACAGTGTAGGTATTAGGTTGGTGCAAAAGTAATTGTGATTTGTGCCATTACTTCTAATGGCATTACTTTTTTAATGGAAAAACCGCAATTACTTTTGCTCCAACCTAATAGATACTTGAAATGTTAATAAAGTGTATACCATTTAGAGACAATTACAGGATGGTTATTTATCTTTAAAATGTAGCAGTTAATTACTTTATGTTGATGTCTGTTTGGGGAAATACCTTTTAAAATGCAAATAGCAATACTTTGATTCAAAAGACATTGATTTTTTTGAAATAGGTATGTTTAAAATTATATGTATGCTAAAAGATGAAGGGAAGAGAATAGGAAATGGAATGATTAAATATTAGGGGATTTGTAACTTTCCCAAGTAAAGGTTTTAGTATAAGTTTTGGGACTTTTCAGTACTGGAACATTGAATTCTTGCTGTAAAATATTTCTCTGAAGATTTATCAAGATTAAATCTTTTTCCTCAAAAACTGATGGTTCAAAAAAATGCAGGTAGTTTTGCATTAGTCACGATACCAAAGCACAGAAAATTCAGTTGATAGACTTACTTGTTTTGATAAATAAATTTGTCTTATTTTCTCCACTATTAAAAATTTACATAAATTCTAACACATACCCAAACTGATTTTTTTAGACTGCTAAAAACACACGTGTTCATAGTGATGATACTAAGTTTAGCTGATTTAGGAAAGCAGTTTTTCCTATCATTCTTAACAGCATTATGAAAACTACTCTAACAGCATTGTTCTATATATAAAATAGAAGTTACAGGTGTCTCCTCTTTAAAGGAATTGCTACCATCATTTGATAATATTTTACTGATTTTTATCACTATTCCTTTTGCTTGAAAGTGTTGAAACTATATTTCTTTCGTTTTAAAGAAAAACCCAACTAACATACAGATGTTAATTTTTTGTAGTGACTTTTCTTATTTTTCTAAATTATTGAAATTTTCTGTACTGTCCTACTTTGTCCAAGTTTTAACTATAACAGATTAATTTAATCATAAAGATTTATAGTCAATTAATAGGACTGTCTTTTTGTTATTTTCTGCAGCTTCTCTTACGGTGGTGATGCTATTGAGTGTTGAAGTAATTTTTAAAAATTGGAGTAGGAGGCAAAGTTCGCAGTTTTAGATGCCTTCAAAAAATCAAGAGATGCTTGTAGTTAATATGGGATAGAGTATATTGTGAATGAAAAATACATGCCCATCTTGAGAGTAATTTGAATATATTTTAGAGTTGGGACATTTTCCCCCTATTTAAGCCAAATTATATATTTTGTCCTAATATAAACATTATTATTTCTGTCTAGCCAAGATGAGCCAGTTATCCCTATAATAAACTTTCAACCATTCAGATTCATTGGAATCACATGAGAAGTTATATCTAACATAGGCATGCAGTGGCCCTGCCTGTGGATCTGTTGGGTTAGAATCAGAAGTTGGTAGGGCAAGTGTGTTTTGGGGAAAGCAACTGCTTTAAACAAGTTAGACAGGGATGTGACAGAGTTCTTGGCATAAGCTGTGAAATACAAGTCTCAGGAGTGGTGAGTCTTTGGGCCTAGGGAATAAGCAATGGTATTGGCTTATAAAAAACTCAGAAGTGTAGTACTTCTTCCCAGTTCTTTAAGTTAGACTTTCTTCTTATGGTTCCTTAAGGTTGGTTGACCTGCCTATGTAGGCCTGAGATTGTTCTCGATGACTTGGCTGGAGGTTTCGGTGGGAGCCACAGAAAACTTCATGAGCTTTCTGGCTGCATGGTTAGGGTATTAAGTTAGGAAATTTAGTTAGGAGGATTTTATTTCTTTCTCTCTTTTAATAAGTGAAACAAATTGGTCTCTGAAGACGTCCTTGCATTACTTCATTGAAAATATTCCATTTCAGGATTGTCTTTCTCTAAGAAGTCTTGGATGGAGGTGGAGAGAGAAGAAGCTACTGGTTAGAGACAGCTGTTAATTGAATCTTTATGTGGCATTGTCTCTGGAATTTATCTATGAGACAGCAGAGTACTAATATCTGATTTTTAAATTACATTGTATTGAAGTTACTTGACTTTTAACGCTGAGAAATGCATTGTTTAGGTTAATTTAAGTACAGTCTAGTTGTTAAGTTAGTGGTAAGCCAAGTGCCAGCCATTGCAGGAAAGAATAATTATTAGGGAAATGAGTTATTTCAATAGTGCTTTTTTCTGGTGAGGCATAATTGTTTTAAGAACTATCATGGTGACCAGTTAGGATTAGACTAAACAAAAGGCTTAAATTTTTACATATTATGCATTTCACAAGTTAAATTAACCAATCCCTCCAGATGTTTAGTTCTTTAAGCCATATTCATAGTCTAATGTTGAAATTAGTCAATGGAACCCTAATTCAGGAATTAGCCAATTCTTTTCGTTAATATCAGATTAATGTTTTAAATCCAATACTGACCACGGTTTTAAGCAATTGAAGTAATACTATTTTGAAATGTATTTCAGATATACCAGTATATTCAGAGTCGCTTTTACCGGTCTCCAGAGGTGCTACTGGGAATGCCTTATGACCTTGCCATTGACATGTGGTCCCTCGGGTGTATTTTGGTTGAAATGCACACTGGAGAACCTCTGTTCAGTGGTGCCAATGAGGTAAATGATGCATTGCTTTACAAATTCTGTTTCTTAATTTCTTTTTGTCTTTCATTGATGACAATGTAAAAGTTATTTTTAGGCAGAGATGAAATGTGAGGTCAGTTTTGAATATACCTGTTTTTTCATATTTGTCAGTGGTCATATAAATACTAAGTTTAGAATTATGAGATAGGAAATGCAGGATATTTTAATCTACTCGTGAAGGAGAACAGTTAATTAGAAAGTGTTAAGTATTTTGGAATAAATTTTGCAGGTTTTAAATACAATAACAGAAAGCTTAAAGATGATAATAAAGAAATGAAGGCTATCCTGATGAGTGATACAAACATCACTCTAAAATTTTAGATTATAATTTGGAGTTGAAGAGGTAATCATCAGTAGGATTGATGGATACTCAGTCTGAATAATTTAGAGTAAACTAGATGATGGAATTGTAGGGCTATGGAGACTGTGTGCAGTTCTATAGTCCACAGGTTTTCAGTCTGTGTTCTGGGAGATTTTTGAAGGTCAGAGGCAGTGAGTGGTTGGGCAGGGACAGGTCACACTTCCCTGCAGTCACATAAATTGGACTTTCATTGTTCATAAACTGTTCACCTGTGGGGTTTTGTTTGTTTTTAAAAGAAAAATGGACCATTGCAGATCTTGATCAGTCTATTTATTTATAAATGAGAAGAGAAAGGCCAAAGGCATTAATGACTTGTGCCAGATGATGCAGCTGTTAATATGTGGTGTCAGAAACTTCTCTTCCATCCTTCCTTTTAATTCTTTTTTTTTTTTTTTTTTTTTGAGACGGAGTCTTGCTCGGTCGTCCAGGCTGAAGTACAGTGGCTCGATCTTGGCTCTTTGCAACCTCCGCTGCCCAGGTTCAGACAATTCTCGTACCTCAGCCTCCTGAGTAGCTGGAATTACAGGCAAGCACCACCATGCCCGGCTAATTTTTGTATTTTTACTAGAGATGGTATTTCACCATGTTGGCCAGGCTGGTCTCGAACTCCTGATCTCAAGTGGTCCACCCGCTTCAGCCTCCCAAAGTGCTGAGATTACAGGCGTGAGCCACTGCTTCCAACTCCTTTTAATTCATTTCAACTTCAGCTGGTGAGCTGCTCTTTGATAGTAACTGCCATAGTTTGTTTTTGTTTTATTATAAATCTTACTGCGTAAATTAGTATCTTTCTTGGGCTTAAACAGTATTAAAAAGCCTCAGTGGTTTCCCATGTTACTCACTGTAAAAGCTGAGGTCCTTTGAGTAGCTCACAAGTTCTTACTCCCTCTGATGCCAGTTCTCTCACCAACGCCTGGTCTCTCCTTCTCCCCTCACTCTGTGGTCCCTGGCAAATGCCAGCCATAGGCCTATACTAGGCCCTTTGCATTTCTTCTTTCCTGTGCCTAAAATGCTCTCTTCTGAGATAGCACTTGGTTCCTTCCCTTGCTGATGTTAGTGTTTGCTCTGATGCCACCTTCTCAGTGAAACCATATACCCCGCTTATGGTTGCAGTCCCCTTATCCCCATCCCATAGTTCTTAGTCAGCATCTGACATCATGTATTTAATTATTTATTGATACTGCTGGCTGTGGTGGCTCACACCTGTAATCTCAGCACGTTGGGAGGCCAAGGCAGGCAGATCACTTGAGGTTAGGAGTTTGAGACCAGCTTGGCCAACAAGCTGAAACCCCATCTCTACTAAAAATACAAAAATTAGCCCACCCAGGGTGGTGTCGTGTGCCTGTAGTCCCAGTTACTTGGGATGCTGAGGCAGGAGAATTGCTTGAACCCAGGAGGTGGAGATTGCAGTGAACCAAGATCGCACCACTGGACTCCAGCCTGGGAGACAGAGCCAGACTCCATCTCAAAAAAAAAAAATTATTTATTGTTGCCCTCTTCCCACTATAACATAAACAACTTTTTGGCAGGGGTTTTTACATGTTTTTATTGTATTCTACCACTGAGCATGGTTCTTAGCATGTAATGGGCACACTCAGTTTGAGTGAATGAATCTGTACTTTAAAAAAAAATATTAGGTCCATACTCTATTAAGCCTCTGGGATTTTTTGTTTCTAGTGGTTATTTAACATTTTCTGAAAACTGGGCCAGGTGCTGTAGCTCAACGCCTGTAATCCCAGCACTTTGGGAGGTTGAGGTGGGAGAGGATTGCTTGACCCAGAGTTTGAGACCAGCATAGGCAACATGGTAAAACTCCATCTCCACAAAAAGATTTTAAATTAGCCAGGTGTGGGGCTGAGCGTGGTGGCTCATGGCAGTAATCCCAACTCTTTGGGAGGCCAAGATGGGTGGACCATTTGAGGTCTAGAGTTCAAGACCACTCTGACCAACGTGGTGAAACCCTGTCTTGACTAAAACATCTGCCTGTAGTCCCAGCTATTCGAGAGGCTGAGGCAGGAGAATCGCTTGTACCCGGAAATCAGAGGTTGCAGTGAGCTGAGATTGCACCACTGCACTTCAACCTGGGCAATAGAGCAAGACTCCATCTTAAAAAAAATACACAGCTGGGTGTGATGGTATATGCCTGTATTCCTAGTTACTCTGGAGGCTAAGGTGGAGGATCGCTTGAGCCTGGGAGGTCGAGGCTGAAGTGAGCTGTGACTGCACCACTGCCCTCCAGCCTGAGTAACAGAGCGAGACCCTATCTGAAAAATAAGTAAAGAAAAAAATTTTATAAAATTGTACAAAAACGGAAACTTTAAAACTTCCTCTCATCTTTCCTTACTGTTCAACATTGTATCCATGGCTACCTGACATATAATGTGTTTGTGAATCGACTGTCTTCCCTTCTGTGGGGTATTTGGCTCAAGGAAGCTAGGGCCTTTCTTTTGTTCATTACTGTATGCTGGATGTCTGGAGGAGTGCCTGACACATAGGCGACGTGCAATTTATCTATGAATGAATGAGTGATGTGTGACTTGATGAGCAGGAGTAGATGTACAGTAGAAATTACAGGTTTTATTGTTTTTATTTTTAATGCAGGTAGATCAGATGAATAAAATAGTGGAAGTTCTGGGTATTCCACCTGCTCATATTCTCGACCAAGCACCAAAAGCAAGAAAGTTCTTTGAGAAGTTGCCAGATGGCTCTTGGAACTTAAAGAAGACCAAAGATGGAAAACGGGTAAAATAAGGATACATACGTTTTGAACGTTTATTAAATTTCTTTACCATACCTGTCTTTTTATAGCTCATTTTGCTTTACTTGAAATCAGTGTGTTTCAGTTAACAGTTTTATTGGTAACTTAGGTAGATACTTTGTTCAGAAGTTGAATATAGTTTGACCTAAACTATCAGGTATGGACCACTGTTTGATTAATGGTCAGAGTTATCTTTAAAACTTCATTTTAAAAACTGTATGCCTGCATTTTGAGGCAGCTGATCACATCACCGTGTTTGCTTTCAGCAGTAGAATTCGTAAGTTTGACCTTTTGTTTCTTACAGCTTGGGCATGTAGTGATGTCACAGTTAATTACTTCAGCTGTGAACAGAAGTCACAGTTGCAGTAAATGATTTTTTTTTTAAAGTTCAATTGGTAAAATATGTGAGAAGATTTTTGGCTTAAGTAGTATGTGATTTTTTTTTTTTTCAAGGATATTAACTGACTATATGGTCCATTGATAGAGTCACATTCCTAACTCAGTGACTTAGCAGAAATTTCACATCTCCAAAATCTTTAAAAGTGAGGTTTTTATAACATTAGGTTTGTTTTAGTAATTTTCTTTTATCTGAGGACTTTGTTTAAAGATACCTAAACGATGTCAGTTTAATAGAGTAAATGATGCTAATTTTGCATCTTGATTTTTACTTTTGTTTTATAGATCTGTAAATAATCATATGTTTTGTAATTTAGTTTGGCCCTAGTATTGAAGGAATATAATGTATAAATACGTGATTGAATATGACCTCCTCCGCACATACACATACATAAGTCACCTTGTGATTGTAGTTTTGCATTTATAACGTTTAAGAGTTTATTTTTGCTTCAGTTACTTTGCCCTTGCATTTTAGCGATGCTGCCACCAGGTGTCATTTTCAGTGAACTGAAGATGATGGTTGATTGCCTTAATTCACCTCCACATAGCTATGGAGTCATAACTTTTAATATTAAATGATTTTCTTTAGAATATTTAAAAGCACACATATAATTGTATCTTTCAAAACTGATTTGTAAGTTATTGCATTCTGCCATATTCTCTAAAGCTATAGGCAGTGCAGTTTCCAGCTGCTAAGTTATGCCTACTCCCCATAAGGAAAGGATGGAAAATGCCATTGAGACCTCCTGGGCTCTTGTTTTTCCTTCATCCGCATAGCTCATTAATCATGGCCCATTTTCTGTGTAACCAAAACTTAGCCTGGGAATCCTTACTAGCTTCACCAGCATTCAGAGGAGTTCCTACCAGTTTGAATTAGCGTGGAGAGGAAATTAAATCTCTTTGTGTTTTCTCTCTCTGTGATACAGGCTACTGCTTTCTCCATTTCAGATTTATTTATTTATATTTTGCTTTTGCTATTGTTTTTCTTCAGTAAAACATCCCATTCCATCTCCTAAATCTCTGCCTCATAAAACCACAGTGACCTATCATTTCTTTCAAATTGATCTATAGGTGTTACTGTTTTTAGTTATTTGGAGTGGGGGGCATTTCAGAAATGAGTAGATTGTCTTTTCCCTTTTAAAATTGGAAGTGGGTATCTTAATGTACATTTAATACATGTGAACTGACAATAGATTTTTATGAGATTCTTTTAGTCACACTGAGCTATTGACTTAAGCAACTTAATTTTTAAAAATAGGAAATATTTTGCTCTTTTTTTTTTTTGAGATAGAGTCTTGCTCTGTCGTCCAGGCTGGAGTGCAATGGTGCAGTCTCGGCTCATTGCAACCTCCACCTCCTGGGATCAAGCAATTCTCCTGTCTCAGCCTCCCGAGTAGTTGGGATTACAGTCGCGCACCACCACGCCCAGCTAATTTTTGTATCTATGTTTTTTTAGGAGAGATGGGATTTCACCATGTTGGTCTCAATCTCTTGACCTCATGATCCGCCCGCCTCCCAAAGTGCTGGGCTTACAGGTGTGAGCCACCGTGCCTGGCCTATTTTGCTTTTAAGAGAGAAATTCTGTAACAAAACAATCAAATAATTACATTACAAAGGATACACTAGGAATTTTAACCAGTGATATAAATAGATGTGCATATACTTTCATTGGCTGTCTCTTTGTGGTTTATTTGTTTAATGCTTTTATTTTTACTTTTAATTTCTCATTTTACATTTCAAAAGCTCTATATTAGGGTTTTCCAGTAATGAGATCAATACTTACTATATATTATTTTCTTGGTAGAGGTGGAGAATGAAGAAGTAAGACAATAAATGATGCTATTTTTTGAAGTATAATTTGTATATTGTAAGATGCACATTTTTAGTGTTGAGCTTGTTTTCACCTTTATGTACAACATTGTCCTTCCTGTCTAAACGAATATGAAAGATTTCTATCTCAAATCCTCTGTGACCCTTTTCTGTTATCCCACTGCTTTCTGATTTCTGTCATCAAAGACTAGCTTTGCCTTTTCATTGGCAAACTTTGTATAAATGGAGCCTTATAGTATTTATTGTTTGGTTTTGGTTTTTCTTCATTCAACAAATGTATTGTTTTTGGAAATTCATCAGTATTGTATGTCTCAGAAATTGATTTCATTTTATTGCTTCAAGATATTTCATTGAATGAACATATCATAATTTATATTCACTTGTAAGTGGTCATTTGGTTTGTTCCCAATTTGGGACTATTATGAATAAGGCTAGTCTGACAGCACAGTCTTAAGAGTAGAATTGCCAGGTTATGGGGTTTATGTTTACCCTCACAAGAAAAACCATCCGTTATCCAAAGTTGGTTTATCATTTTATATTCTCATGATGTACAGGGGTTTCAGTTGCATGACATCCTCATCATTGGATATGGTTTGTCTGTTGGATTTTAGCCATTCTGTAGTTGATATGTTGTGGTTTGATTTGCATTTCTTCAGGCAATGCAGTGATACAGACCACCTTTTCATATGCTTATTAGCCTTTCATATATCTTCTCTGAGTTGTTTAGTGATCTGGTAGTCCTTTGTCATTAAGTTTTTGTCAAATATATGTCAGTGTATTTCCCTAGACTGTGGCTTGCCTGTTTCTTTCTTAATATGGTATCTTTTGATGAATAGGGAGTTTTAATATTGATGGAGTTGTGTTTGTCAACTTTTTTTTTTTGCTGCTTTTTTCTATCCTAAAAAATCTTTGCCATCTTTAAGTTTGTGAAGATACTCTTCTTAGTTTTCTTCTAAAAGTTTTTTTAAATTTTATTCTGCCTTTTACAGTTAGGATTCCATGGTCTGTCTTGAATTAATTTTTGAGTATGGAACAGGGTGAAAGGGTTGAAGTTCATTCTTCCCTTTGCTTACCTAGTAGTTACAACAGCATTTGCTGAAAGCAATTGCTTTTCCCTATTGATACGTTTTCTATAGGTCCTTTCTATTCACATATGAATTTTAGAATCAACTTGTAAATTTCTACCAAAAAATAGTGCTAGCATTTTGATTTGGGTTGTAATTGGGGTTTCATTTAGGAAAATGGACGTCTTAACAGTATTAAGTCTTCCACTCTATAAAGATGGGTTATCTCACCATTTATTTAGGACTTAAAATCTCTGAGCAGTGTTTTACAGTTTTTAATGCAGAAGTCTCACATATTTTGTTCACTTTATTCCTAAGTTTTTAATTTTTTAGATGTTCTTTTAAATGGCATTTAAAATGTATAATTTCCTAATTTTTCATTTCCGGTATATAGAAATACAACTGATTTTTGTGCATTGATTTTTGTATCCTAAGACCTTGCTAAATTCACCTGTTCTAACAGTTGACCCTTGAACAATAAAGGTTTGAACTGCACATGTTCACTTGTGTGCAAATTTTTTTCAACAAATACAGTCAGCCCTCTGTAATCAAAAATACAGTATTCCCTGGATGTGAAACCTGTATATGAGGGCCAACTTGTCACGTATGTGGATTCTGCACGGCCTCCTTGTGGAGCTTGAGTGTATGTGGATTTTAGTATATTTGGGGGGAGAGGCAGTGTCCTGGAACCAATATCTGCGTATACTGAGGGATGACTGTATTTTTGTTGTTGAAATTTCACAGGGCTTTCTACTTAAGCAATCTTATACTCCATGAATAAAGACAGTTCTATATTTTCAGTTTTATGTCTTTTTTGCTTTTTTAATATCATGAATGGGTTTTGAATATTGTTACGGTTTTTCTGCATCTGTAGGGGTCATCATATGATTTTTCTCCAATTTTGTGGTAAAATACATCAGTTTTTTGAATGTTAAGCCCCAGCCCTATCAAGTCCCTTATATATATTGCTCAGTTCAATTTGCTAATCTCTTGGTAAGGAATTTTGTTTCTATATCATTAGTGGATATTTGTCTAAAATTTTAGTAATAATACCATCATTAGGATTTGATTTTAGGATTATGCTGGACTTGTGAAACTATTAGGAAATATTCTTTCTTGATTTTCTAAAAAAAAAAAAAAGGTATATGATTGGTTGGCATTACTTCTTTTGTAATGTTTAGTAGAGTTCAGTGATGAAACCATTAGAACCTCGGACATTTCTTGTTAGAAGGTTATTTAATTGTAATTTATATTTTTCGATAAAAATAGGGTTATCTAGATTTTTTAAGTTAGTTTTGGTAAGCTGTATCTTTCCAGAAACTTTTCTCTCTTGCCTAAATTGTTGAATTTGTTGGCATAAAATTATCAATAATATTTTACTATATTTTTAATATCTAGAGAATCTATAGTGATAGTCTCTCTTTTATTCCTGATACTGGTCATTTATATTTTGTTTTTTCCCCAACTAGTCTTGCTCAGGGTTCATAAGTTTATTAATCTTTTCAGACAGTCAGCTTTTGACTTTGTTGATTTCTTTTCTCTTTTTTTTCTCTTCTTCTTCTAGTTTCTATTCTGTTTTTTACTCTTCTCTGTATCCATTTACTTGGGTTGAATTTCCTCCTTTTCTAGCTTCTTTTAAAGGTGGAAACTTATATCATCGATTTTTAAGCATGTTTGCTACTATAGAATTTAGTGGTATAAATTTTCCTCTAAGCACTACTTTACCTGCATCCTGCAGCTAGCTAGCTAGCTAGCTAGCTGTTTTTTTAAAGACAGAGTCAGTCTCATTCTGTCACCAGGCTGGAGTGCAGTGGTACGATCTCGGCTCACTGCAACCTCCTCTCCTGCCTCAGCCTCCCGAGTAGCTGGGACTGCAGGTGTGCACCACCATGTCCAGCTAATTTTTTGTATTTTTATTAGAGGTAGGGTTTCACCATGTTGGCCAGGATGGTCTTGATCTCTTGACCTCGTGATGTCCACCTGCCTTGGCCTCCCAAAATGCTGGTATTACAGGCTTGAGCCACCGCGCTGGAGTGCTTTTTGTATGTTTTAACAGTCATTCTGAAATGTTTTTAACTTGTGATTTCTTCTTTAACCTGTCATTATTTAGAATTTTGTTACATAATTTCAAAATATTTGAGAAATTTCTAGGTATCTTACTGATTTCTAGTTTAGTAGCAGTTTCGTCACAGAATGTGATTTTAGTCCTTTAAAATTGAGACTTGTTTTATGGCTTAGCATCTAATGTGTCTTGGTGAATGTTTTATGTGCACTTGATAAGAATTGTATTTTGTGTTTGCTTGGTGTAGTGGTCTCAAACTATCAATGTAGATCAAATTGTTTGATATTTTCTTTATATCTTTTTTATCTTTGTGTGTGTGTGTGTGTGTGTGTGTTTGTGTGTCTGTATATTCTGTCAGTAACTGAGAGAGGAGTCTTCATTGATTTGTCTTAGACTTCCTTTATAACATTACTTTTTGTTTTTTGAAGCTTTGTTAATAAGTGTATGCATGTTTAGTATTGTTATGACTTCTTAATAAATTGACCCTTTATCATCCTGAAATGTCCCTCTTTTGTCTCCAGTAATGTTTGTCTTTAAGTCTGCTTTGTCTGATATTACTGTAGTGTTACTAGTGTTCTTATTCTTGATATTTTCATGGTGTGTGTGTGTGTGTGTGTGTGCGCGCGCGTGTATGTGTGTATAGATACAAAAGATAGAAAAATACCCAACATATGTACACACACACACACACCTCTCTCTCTCTCTCATTCACTTTTTAAACCTGTGCATACCTTTATATGTAAAGATTTTTTGGGGACAGAATCTTGTTCTGTCACCCAGGCTGGAGTACAGTGGCACATTCTTGGCTCCCTGCAATTTCCGCCCCCCGGTTCAAGTGGTTCTCCTGCCTCAGCCTCCTGAGTAGCGGGGATTACAGGCATGTGCCACCACACCCGGCTAACTTTTGTATTTTTAGTAGAAATGAGGTTTCACCATATTGGTTAGGCTGGTCTTGAACTCCTGACCTTGTGGTCTGCCCGTCTCAGCCTCCCAAAGTGCTGGGATTACAGGAGTGAGCCACTGCGCCCTGCCAGAATGATTTTTATGTTGTGTGCAACACATGGTCTGGTCGTTTTTTTAATTTATTCTATTAGTGTGTAGCCTATTATTCAGAGTTTTGGGTTTCATACTGTTGTCTTATTTGTGTTCTGTCTTTCCTGTTCTTTATTTCCTGTTTCTTCTTTCCTGTCTTTTTGGGGGGGAGGTTTATTGAATACATTTTGGCATTTTATTTCATCTCCTGTATTGATTTTTTTGCTTACTTCTCTGTGTCATGTTTGTGTTCCTTTTATAATATGCACCTTTAACATAGTTTACCTTCATATAATAATATTTTGTTTGTTAAACAGCGTGATAACCATGTGATTCTATATAACCCTCTTCTACTTCTTGTGCATTTGTTGTCATACTACTTTTGCATGTTATAACCTCACAAATTAATGGCTGTTTAAATAAAAAATAGATGTTTAAAGAAATTTTAAAGCACATATAAAATAAGGATAATAGAACTTTTATGTTTATGCTTATATTTGCCCTTTTCTGGTGTTCTTTCTTTTTGCAGTTTCTAGCTTCCATTGGTATCATTTCTTCAGCCTCAAGGCCTTATTTAACTTTTATTTTATAATGAATAAGTTATCCTGATGAATTCTCTCAGTAGGTGTGGAGCTGAAAATATTTGTTTGCCTTTATTTTTTGGAAGATATTTCCAGTGAATATAGAATTACGGATTAACTTTTTTCTTTCAGCAAAAGAAAAAGATGTTATGACATTGCTTAAAGATGTATTGACTTTTTTTTCTGGATTACACTGTTTCTGAAGAGAAGTCTGGTTATTTTTAGCATTGTTTCCCCCGCATATACTATTTTCCCTTGCCTTCTGGCTGATTTTAATATTTTCTCTTTGTTTGATCTCCAGCAGTTTGACTATTTATTTACCTGTGTATGATTTTCTTTGTATGTATTCTCCTGGGAGTTCACTGAGTTTCTTGGATCTGTGGGTTGATTTCTTTCATCAGTTTTTGAAAGTCCTCAGGCATAGTCTTTCCAGATATTTGTTCTGCTTTCATGTTTCTTCTAGTTCTCTAGTGATATGTATGTTCTAGTGCTGAATATTACCCCAGAGGTCTCTGTCTGGTTTATTCATTCTGTTTTCTCTTGGTGTTTTTTAATTGGATAATTTCTTTTTCTATCTTCTGGTTCACTGATTTTGTGGTGGTGGTGGTTGTTGCTTTGTGCTGAGTCCAGTCTGCTGTTGAATCCATTAAATGGATTCTTGGGGATGTTACTGTTGTTTTTGAGACAGGATGCTCGAGTATAATGGTGTGATCATGGCTCATTGCAGCCTTGACTTCCTGGGCTCAAGCAGTTCTTCCACCTCTCAGTCTCCCAAGTAGCTGGGGCTACAGGAGTGTGCCACTACCATATCCAACTATTAAAAGTTTTTGTAGAGATGGGGTCTGGCTGTGTTGCCTAGGCTGGTCTGAACTCCTGAGCTCAAGCAATCCTCCCACCTTAACCTGGGTGTATAGACATGAGCCTACCCTGTATTTTTTAGTTCTAGCATTTCTATTTTTTTTTAATATGGGTTTTCTCTTTTGAAATTCTTCATCTGTTCATATGTTGTCCACCTTTTGAACTAAATTGTTTATCATAATTTGTAAAAAGTAATGTATCATAATTATTTTAAAATGCTAGTCTGCTACTTTCAACGTCTGTACCCTTTATGTATGTGTATTTTCTATTGGCTTTTTTTCTCTTTTCATGTGATTGTGGACATCATTTTGTAAAAAATGTAATTTTTAAATGTGTGCTAAACTTCCTGTGCTTAAGAACATTTAAAGATGGGAAGTGGATCATATTTCCCCGAGAAAGAGGCCTGTTACTCTGTCAGGCCCCTCCTGTCAGGCTGAGTTGATCTCTTCGTAGCTTAACTGACTCTGGGCTTTCCTTGTTTGACTTAGATTCTATTCACTGCTGTCTTCGTATGTTTTAAGCTGGGATCAGGACATTCCCTTCAGCAGTGTTTGTATCTTTAGAACCAGGGAAAATCTAGAGGTCTCTATACATTACTGCCTAGCCAGCAGCCCCACTCCTAACTCTCTGTGCCTGGGAGATCGCCTTCCTCCTGCTGCACTCCCCCATCCTTCCGTCTGTCCACGCGTGGCCGTCGAGAAGTTCGTTAGACTTGGACTGGAGTCTTCTCACTCATCTGTGGCATGCCTGCTCCTTCTCCCACTGTAGGTCTCTTCCTGGAGAGGCTTTTCATTTTGTAGAATGAAAATGGGGATTCTTGTTCCAACTCTAGATCCTGGGACAGCTCTCTGATTGGTCTTTAAAAGGCAGTGGTTTTATGACTTACCTGGCTTGTTTTTGCTTTTAAGAGAAAACAGTCATCTCACGTATTTCTGCATTTTAACTAGAAGCCAAAGTCTGGTGGTGCTATTCTTAATAAATTCAATATTTATATAGAGGTTTTAAGGATTATACTATTATATATCAAAAAATGAGTTTTCAGGAAATCTCAGCACATGTTATTTTATTATTACATAGAGTTTTCTGAAGGGAAGCATACATAATTTTCTCTTTATCTGCTATGAGTAGGTAGGGTTAGGCCAGTGCCTTTTTATGTAGAACATCCTTGGTGTGATTGCCATAGCTTTCTTGGGCCACTGTTGCTAAAGGAAGTGTAGCAGGTGCCGAGGGTACACGGTTAGGCAGGAAAGAGGCCTCCGGCCAGGGCTGGGCAGGGGCATGTGTGCTCTTTATAAAGGACGAGAGAAAATGCTTTCTTCCTTGTGGGTCTCTGTTGCATATTTTTTCTTTTTGTTTACTTGCTTGCTTGTTTTTACAACCTTTGAAAACAGAAAAACCATTTGTAGCTGGAACTGTGCAAAACCAGGCTCTGTATCAGGCCATAGTTTACTGACCCCTGGGCTAGATGATCTTTATCTTACCATTTTTGGTCTCAGAATTATGTTGAACTATAACTAACCGTGCATTTGGTGTAGTAATGTGTGAAAAGGCAGAGGATTTAACTATGATGGGTCCTTGTTAATAAAAGCCTCAACATATAATATATTTAAACATATTTGAAGTTAGATTGTGTAAGTGTTTACATATTCCACCAAATTTAGAGAAAGCCTTTTATCTTCTCTCTTATAGGAGTACAAACCACCAGGATCCCGTAAACTTCATAATATTCTTGGAGTGGAAACAGGAGGACCTGGTGGGCGGCGTGCTGGGGAGTCAGGTCATACGGTCGCTGACTACTTAAAGTTCAAAGACCTCATTTTAAGGATGCTTGATTATGACCCCAAAACACGGATTCAACCTTATTATGCCCTGCAGCACAGTTTCTTCAAGAAAACAGCTGATGAAGGTACAAATACAAGTAATAGTGTGTCTACAAGTCCCGCCATGGAGCAGTCCCAGTCTTCGGGCACCACCTCCAGCACATCGTCAAGCTCAGGTATGTGAGACTGCGGTTAGATTAGGCATGGGAATGTTTCATGGTTTCTTTATAAAGTGGGATTATTTAAAAGTGTTCATTAAGTTTTTTAATAGTGTAGGGAGCAGTTACTTTACTTAAATCTGTTCTTTATAGTTAATAGTAAATTCATCCCCCCCAAAGCTCCAGTATTCAGTTAAGTATGTAATAAATTCTGCTTGGCAGTTGGAAATCTATTTATTAAACAGCATTTTAAGTTACTTCTTAAATGGAATTTTTGTGCACATTGCTTGAGTTTTCTCCTACCTTAACCAGACTTCATTGTATTTTAGTTCAGTGGTGGATGAGAGAGAACCTGGTTTTAGTCAGACACTATGAAGACTTCATGATACACTTTCAAGTTAATATTGGAGATTTTGTATGTGTTTTGAATACTTTCAGTTTTAATGGTATAGCTTTGGAGTATACATTTGAACAAAATGAATTTTAAACTCACAGTTGTATTATTTTGTGTTGTGATGTTTCAGGTGGCTCATCGGGGACAAGCAACAGTGGGAGAGCCCGGTCAGATCCGACGCACCAGCATCGGCACAGCGGCGGGCACTTCACAGCTGCTGTGCAGGCCATGGACTGCGAGACACACAGTCCCCAGGTGAGCTCGCACGTGGTTCATTTGCTTGTGTCACCTGCCATGCTCAGGTGGAGCAGCACTGGATGCCAGGTGCCTTTAGAATGACCGCTTCATTTACCCTGAAGGTTCATGACGTTCTCATGTCTAAGGAAATGTCAGTATTTATCATAAAGAAGCACATTTGTGTAGTTCTCTTCCTCTTTGTCTAGAGGTGGCTAACACTGGGGCATAGCAGTTGTTGTTTTGAACAGTTTTTTCTTTTGTTTGTCTCATTTACCAAAGCAGCACTTTGAGCCTCTTGCTTTTTTGATTCCCATTTTACAGTGGAAACTGAGACTTCGTGGGCTGAGTAAATTTTCGTGGGTCATGATCTTCGTGACTCGACTCTGCTTCCTCCCATGATTTTTTAGCACTTGTAGTCCTGGATTCTGAATCAACTTCTGGTTTGATATTAGCCTCTTTCTTGTTGTTATTTTGTTTGTTTTTAAACCTGTTGAAAAGAGGATCCAATTAAGTACTTTTTCAAAATTTGAGTGAAGCAGATGGTGATGGCAAAAATATTTACATAACCTAATAAAGTTGTAAGTCGGTTCATGCTGAGTTTTGCTTGATGGTGAGAGGTCAGTGTAGTAGTTTGTGGATGAGTAAAACTGCTGTTGATTAAGAGCACTCCATTCTTGTGACTCGGGCAGCTGAATGGTGCTGGAGAAAGTCCCACATGTAGCTATTTGTCAGCACTATTCATATTCACCAACCTCTGCTGGGCAGTCTTACGTGTTTCCCAAGTTGTCCCATCGTCTCCTATTCTAATAATTGTTTCAAACTTTTCTGCTCTTAGAAACTTTGCCCTCCCCTTCTCTTTCGTCACTCACTCTTTGCTTTGTAAGGAAGATTCTTCAGACATGAACTCCTTCTATTTTGTAGCATTGAATACATGATCCTGCTTACATGGCACTATCCACTTCTCCTCTTCCCCTTTTTTGTTAGAAGCAATGTGTTTGTTTTTGCCTAAGGTGAAGCCCTCTCAGTGCCCTGATGCTTTCTTTCCTGCTTTCATGGGGCCTTTGTCCTTTGGTCTTCCTCGCTTCCTGTGTCTTCAGCCTCTCCTCTTTTGGCTGTTTCTGTTAATCAACATTTCCTCATTCTCAGACCTTTCCCATCTTAAGCAGCACCGTGTGTGTCCCCTGTCTTTCTTTCCTTACACTTCTGCTACCTGTGGTGTCTTTGTCTCTGCTCTGAAGACCTCCTCGCCTATTCTGCTTAGGTCCTGCCTTCCAGCTCTCCTGCCAGGGTCAGTGGTGACCTTTATTCCTGAGTCCAGTGGACACCCTAATGCTGTCTTTCTGCATTCTACAACTTCATTTGGCAATGTTGACTTTTCCCTACTCTTTGAAACACTCACTGCTGGTTTCCTTGGCAGGATGTTCCCCTGTCTCTGGGTTTTTTCTTCAACCCACCTCTGAAACCTGGTTGTTCCTTGAGGCGTGACCTGTGTCCATGTCCTGCTCCCCTTAACGTTTCCTGGATGATTTCAGCCACACCTGCCAGGGTCTGCAGTCACCATCTTTATGCCAGTTGTTCCTAAGTCTCAACTTCTGACTTAGACTTCACTTCTGAACCCTAGGGCCTTTCTAATTGTTTACTATGAATGCCACCTTGAAAGTCTCAACAATGTGCAGTGGTAAAATTGCACATAAGCTGATGTCATTTTCTCTTCCTTCTCAACTCTTCTACTTTTACCATTCTTTGTAAAAATGGCCCTAAATTTACCCATTTGCTCAAGTCATAAATCAGGGGGCACTCCTCTCTCCCTTTTTCCCCACACTGAATTAGACAGTAAATTATCTGGATTCACCACATCTTAATATGTTTTTATTCTCTGCTTTTCACTTTACCTCATTGTTATGACTTGTCTTACTAGAAAGAGTCCTCTAACCAATCTTCGAGTGTCTGATTCCATTCACCTGCCAGCACCATTCTTTTCCCTGCTGCCAAGTGAGCTTTCAGTAAAACAGTCTGTTGTTGCTATTTTCCCTCCTTTTTTTTTTTTTTTTGAGATGGAGTCTTGCCCTGTCACCCAGGTTGGAGTGCAGTGGCCCGATCTTGGCTCACTGCAACCTCCACTTCCTGGGTTTAAGTGATTCTCCTGCCTCAGCCTCCCGAGCAGCTGGGTTTACAGGCATGTATCACTGTGCCTGGCTAATTTTTATATTTTTAGTAGAGACAGGGTTTTGCCATGTTGGTCAGACTGGTCTTGAACTCTTGCCCTCAGGTGATCTACCCACCTTGACCTCCTGAAGTTCTGGGATTACAGGTGTGAGCCACTGTGCCCAGCCTATTTTCCCTACTTTAAACCACTTTTGACTTGCCCTTATAGCTAAAATGAAACATAGACTTCTGACCATGGCATCGGTGCTTTCCAGGATCTGGTTCCCACCCAGGCCATTCTTTCTCCTCTTTACTCTAGTCCCACTGATTTATTTTTCAGTTTTTGTAATATGCCACATTCTCTGTCACTTTTCTCATATTTCCTGTGCTCTCAGCCTGGAACACTCTTTTCCTTCTTCTTTTGCTTTGGTAACTACTATTTATCCTTCAGGTCTTAAGTATCACTATTCCCAGGGGCTTTCCCTAAGTCTTTAGACTCTGTCTGTCCTTTCTTCCAAATCTGTTCCATACCACAGACACATATAGGAGTGCCAAGAGTAGTGTAAGATACCATGTTCCTCCCACCTGGATTTCACAGAGGTCAAGATTTTGCTTCAAATCCTTTTTTTTTAAATTTTGAGTGGTTGATATAGTTGCATGGTTTTAAAAATAAGCAAATAAAGAGAATTCAGTGAAAGGTTTTCTTTCTTTCCATGCCTTCTAGCCCCTCAATTTCTAAACCAGTGTTACTAGTTTGTTAGTTTTTTGTATACTTTTTGAGATATTTTATGCATATATAAGTAAATAGAAACACATATTCTTCATCCATCCTTTGTTCACAAACAGTACCATACCAGGCATACTGTTTCCAAACATCTTGGTTTTTCTAGTCTTGCCATAAATTTTGGAGCACTCTCTGTATCAGTACATAGAGAGCTTTTTCATTCCATTCTTTTATTTTTTTGCACAGTATTCTGTTTAGGTATTCCATAAGTCTTTTCACCATTCACCTGTTGTTTGTTTTTTATTTTTAGAGCTAGAAGTCTTGCTCTGTCACCCAGGCTGGAGCACAGTGGTGTGATCATGGCTCCCTGCAGCTTTGGGCACCTGGGCTCAAGCAATCCCCGCCTCTGCCCGCCCCCCACCCCCCTCAGTAATTAGGCCTACAATTGTGTCCCATCACACCCTGCCGTGAGATCTCGCTATGTTTCCCAGGCTGGTCTTGAACTCCTGGCTGAACTGATTCTCTCACCTTGGCCTCCCAAAGTGCTGGGATTACAGGCATGAGCCACCTTGGCCACCAGTCCCCTATTAATGGACGTGTAGTTCATTTCCAATTTTTTTTTGTGTTACAAATGGTAGTTTAATAAATAACCCCATTCAGTAGTGTCCCTTCTTATCTACGGTTTCAGTTACTCAGTCAATCATGGTCCAAAAATACCAGGTGGAAAATTTCAGAAACAATTTGTAAGTTTTAAATTCTGTTACGAGTGGCATGATGAAATCCCATGCTGTCCCACCCTGCACATGACTCATCCCCCACTGTCTACACGATATATAAGTTACTTTGCTTTGTAGCCGTCCAGGTTATCAGATCAAAAATCATAGTATATAGAGGGTTTGGTAGTCTGCAGTTTTAGGCATCCAGTGGGGATCTTGGACTGTATCTCCTGTGGATAAGGAGGCACTGCTGTACATGGCTCATTGACACATACACATTTTATCTGTGATATAAATTACTGAAAGCAGAATGGCTGTTCCAAGGGATAATGTGATTTGTAATTTTGATAACTATTGTAACATTGCCCCCCCCACTTGATTTTCTAATCCAGTAACTTGAATAACTTCATAGTTTAAAAACCATTAGTACTTTCTTTTCCGAGAACTCACTGCCAGCTTTTCTACTGATTGTTTTCAGTAGTATCTCTTAAAAGTTTGGTTGTACCAGCCACTGGTGATAGAGACTGAGCCTTTTACCTTCCTAGAGCTTACAGTGACACAGGTAAATAAAATGAACATGAATAGAAATGGCAAGTAGCATTAGCTCTTAAAAAGAAGATAAGGATAATTTGGTAGAGAATGACTATTTGTTGGATAGGATGTATGAATTAGAGTAGGTCAAACTCTGGTAACAGACTCCCAAAATATGGTAGCTTAAAAAGTACCAAGTTTCTTTCATTTTTTTGTTTAACAGTCCAGAATAGGTGTTCAGGTTAGTGATTGGGCTATCTTCCAGGTCCTGGTCTCCTACCATCTTGTGGTTCCACCATGCCCTAGGGCCTAGTTGTGTACTGTGCCCAGCAGGCAGAAGGACTTGGGAGGTATTATTTTGTGTGCCAGGCTAGCAGTGACATACAAGCTTTCATTCACATTCCATTGACAGCTTAGTTAAATGGCCATCGCTAAGTACAATGGAGGCTGGGAAGTGTGTACCCATGTGCTCAGGAATAAGAAGAGTCTTGTGCACGACCAGTAGCTTCTGCCACAGTTGTTGAGGCAGCATCAGCCAGAGTGGTCAGGGAAGGCCCTGGAACTGAAGTCATGAAAAGAGACATCCAAGCAGTAAGAAAATCCAAGAAATAAGAAAAGAACATTTCTAGGCAGAGGGAGCAGCGTGTTACTAGTAGTACACTGAGGCATTTGAGAGATTTTGACCCAGGGGAGGAATGCCCTCTTTGGCTGGAACCCCGGTAGCCATGGGTAGGGATGGCTGGAGAAGGAGGTTGGAGAAGTGGGCATCGGCCAGATGATGCAGACCATTGTATGCATTTGGTATTGTTTTGTTTTTCTAAGTGCAGTGAGGAGTCATTAAAGGATTTTAAATAGGGAAGTGATTGGATTTGTGTTATGATAAGATTGTTCCTGCTACCCTTTGGGGGAAGGGCAAGGATGAAAGCAGGGAGTTCATTTAGTGTACTGTTGTGTTAGCCTAGACAAGAGATGACGATGGGGACAAAAAGAAGAGGCCAGATTTCGAATCTGTTTCTCAGGTAGATTCATTAATTCTTGCTCATGGGTTGGACAGAGGCATTTTTGAGCAGCTGGGTAGATAGTAGTCTGTTACTGAAAGAAGAAAGATGGAGAGAGGAAGGACATGAGGGGAAAAGTAAAGACTTCCTTTTGGACCTGCCCAGAATACTTACTGTCTGGCTCTTTTCAGGAAATGTTTGCTGACCCCTGGCATAAACAGTGCTCCCAAGGAAAGACAGTGGGTAGTGAAATAGATGAACCTATTTAAGGATATAACTTCCTAAAAATTGCAGTTTTCATGATGAAATTTTTTTGCCCTTGAATGTGTTTGGAATTTTGTGTTATGAAACTGTCTTAACACATTAAAAGTTTCGAAAACCCTTTCTCCCTGATTAATGTAATGCTAGTTTGCTAGTGTCATTGCTTCTGATGGAAGATTAAAGCTTGGAAACAGTCCTCTGAAAAATCCTTTAAAAAATTTGTTCTTTCAGGTGCGTCAGCAATTTCCTGCTCCTCTTGGTTGGTCAGGCACTGAAGCTCCTACACAGGTCACTGTTGAAACTCATCCTGTTCAAGAAACAACCTTTCATGTAGCCCCTCAACAGAATGCATTGCATCATCACCATGGAAACAGTTCCCATCACCATCACCACCACCACCACCATCACCACCACCATGGACAACAAGCCTTGGGTAACCGGACCAGGCCAAGGGTCTACAATTCTCCAACGAATAGCTCCTCTACCCAAGATTCTATGGAGGTTGGCCACAGTCACCACTCCATGACATCCCTGTCTTCCTCAACGACTTCTTCCTCGACATCTTCCTCCTCTACTGGTAATCAAGGCAATCAGGCCTACCAGAATCGCCCAGTGGCTGCTAATACCTTGGACTTTGGACAGAATGGAGCTATGGACGTTAATTTGACCGTCTACTCCAATCCCCGCCAAGAGACTGGCATAGCTGGACATCCAACATACCAGTTTTCTGCTAATACAGGTCCTGCACATTACATGACTGAAGGACATCTGACAATGAGGCAAGGGGCTGATAGAGAAGAGTCCCCCATGACAGGAGTTTGTGTGCAACAGAGTCCTGTAGCTAGCTCGTGACTACATTGAAACTTGAGTTTGTTTCTTGTGTGTTTTTATAGAAGTGGTGTTTTTTTTTCCAAAAACAAAGTGCAAAGCTGCTTGAATCAGAAGGAGATTAACACACTGAACCGCTACAAGAGGGCAAAGCTGACTTTTTTTTTTTTTAACTTGAAAAGATTGCAAAGGGACATTGAAGTGTTTAAAAGAGCCATGTCCAAACCCATCTTCATGGATAGCTCAGAGGTATCCTCTTTTGCTCCCCCATTTTAACTTGCCACATCTAGTCATAATGGGGGGGGCGGTGGTTTTGGTCTTTCTATTCAGCAAAAGTTAATGTTCAGATGTTGGTCTTGGTCATTTGCCAACTAATTTTAAAATAAAAGGCACTGCACATAATTTGCATAAAGGGCCCCATGAGGGTTTTTTTTTTTTCCCCCTGTTTTTTCCTCTTTTTTGGTTCTGTTTTGTTTTGGGTGGGGAGGGTGGGAAATTTTGGGTTTTTAAGTCCTCTAAACACACTTGGGCACGGAAATGCAGTACTGTAAGGAAGAGGGACCTCCAGCTTCCAGAAACACCATCTTCAGCTATATGTATTGAAGTTTGTCAGGCACAGTAAGCATGCTGAGTGGCGGGGATCAGAACTCTCCTATCTGAACCTACTGAGGAGCAAAGCAGCAATTACATGGGATCCTGTGGCTCTCCTGTTGTAGAGGCCACAGGAAGATAGGATGGAACGTGACTGGTCTCCTAACCAAGGTGCACTGAGAAGCAATCAACGGGTCAGTCGTGGCCAGTCCTGGGGAGGTCTGAGTGGTGGTCTTTGGGATAACCTTTGGCCTTATGGATTTGGACTCAAAATGAGAAGAGCCTACCATTTCAGATGCAATCACTTTTGGACATGCTTTTGCAGACAGTCCTTAATGCTGAAAACACAGAGAATGGGTAATTCAAGAGGCCTTTCTTTTAAAATAGACTTTTGTGACCCACTAATTGTAAGGTATTGCAAGGTCACTTTGCGTGTGTCATAAAGTTGACTTTCTTATTGGTTGAAGGTCACAGAAGTAGTGGTTTGCTTTGATGGAAATAGCTACAGCTGTGTCCCTTCCTGCTTTTTACTTTTTCTTTTGCTTTTTCTCGGCACGTGGTATCTCCACCATTTCTTCTGCACAAAGATGTCTTCTGTTCATCCTGAACATTTTTAAAAAATGCAGAATTTTATGTGACTGCTTTTTTGCCTCACAATTATGCTGTGAATTTTACAAAAATTTATTTTCTTTTTTGATAATTTATTGTACCAAAGCTGTTTTTATAGCACATAGATGTCTGTAACCAATAATGTAGCAGTTCTGCACTTTGACACAAGGTGTAACTAGACCATTTTTAAATGTCAGTTGAAAATTATGGCTGTACTATTGCTTAAACAAAACTGGAACTGTTGTCGAATCCATAGCCAATACATTTACAGCAATCTGTGTACTGAGCATAATAGATTGACATCTAATTCAAGATTACAACATCTGTTACATTCTAAATGTGTTCAGGCTTCTCACGGTAAAGGGACACTGGATCCAGAAGCTATGGAACCAGCAGTTGATTCTTGTATTCCTGATTAACCTACTTGTAAACTTGAAAGCAAGACCTTGATTGCACCAACAGGTCCAGAGTATGAGCTCAAGTAAAGCAGAACTCTCATGCGTGACCTGAGCATACAGGCTGGTATTTAACAGGTGCCTCGTGTTGAGATTATGCTGCCTTAATGTAACACAGTCTGGCAGTTGCTAAATTTGTGTTCCCATTTTAAATTGACCAATTTTAGGGTGTTACACTTTTGAGCGGTTGAATTGGGAGAATGAAGATAAGTAATTTATCTGTCCAGAATCAAAAGAAGCCTAGAAAAGAAGCAGTAATCTACCTCTGCCGATAACCCTGTTTAAGACGACTCAGCAGAACACCATGTTTCTTTCTATTGGTCAATTCCATGTGGCTGACTAGGTCAATTTTTTTTTTTTCTGAACAAAAGCAGGTTTTTATATGTGAACAGTGACAAAAGAAAGGCTGAACACTATGTAAATGTGAATGGAAACTTGGAAATACTAGTTTTTATAAACCACAAACATTTTTTGTTGTTAATCAGGAAATCCATATTTATTTTGTAATTAAATGTCAAGCCTGTGGATGATTTTTTTGAACTTGGTAGTTCATAAAGGTTTACAGTGAATAAAAGGATATCATCTTGAGTATAGCAATATCAAAAGGAATTCAGTAGTTACTGCTGTTGAGGAGTATAAGGTTAAGATATCATATGGGTCAGGTCATTTTTTTTTCTGTGCTGGTTGCCACATCTTAGCAAGCACCAAAAAACTAAAGCAGTTTTTAAAACCGATATTTACATAAAATCATAAAATCCAATGCTTCTGCATACTGTGTTATGTTACAGTCCAGTTTTGTGTGCTTTACTACACAGTTTGGTTACAGGACTTCTGTGCATTGTAAACATAAACAGCATGGAAAAGGTTAAATACCTGTGTTCAGATTGTAAGATCTAGTCCGGACTTGCTGTGTATATTGTAACGTTAAATGAAAAAAGAACCCCCCTTTGTATTATAGTCATGCGGTCTTATGTATGATAAACAGTTGAATAATTTGTCCTCAGACTCTTTACTATGCTTTTTTTAAATTAATTTAAGAAAAATGTAAACATAGTAAAAAGATTCCTATGCAATTCACCTGGTCCAGGTCTGGTAGGTATACTATCAAAGTTGAGTTAAATGTGTAAAAAGGAAACTACGTGAGATACGTCGACGTAGGCATCAGCAATCTCTGAAAGTAAAAATTGGAGGTTTAACAGATCATTTTGATTTTTCACATTGATTTTTTTATATGAATGCTTAGTAACAATTTTTCTGTGGTTCAAAATGCTAATATTTCAGTTGGTAGCATTTAGAGTGGATGTGAGGGTCTGGTGGTTTTCTTTAATAAGCTTTGATGTGCTTGGATGAAGGAGGGAATATGAATACTTCTTCCTCCTTCCCGAAATCCTCATACGGGAGCATATCAGGGACCCTCTTGTACACATTCTAGAATTCTTGCCATAGCGATTCAGTTTCTAACCTCTAACCTAAAGTCTTCTCTTCTTGCAAATTAACCTGCATCAGTATAAAGGTGGCTTTCGAAAGGTAAGATACTTATAAATAAGTTGTGTGAGTCTGTAAAATTAAGGTTGGTTTTGTATAGTTGAAGTTAACCACATGTAAGAAAGGAAACCTTCTGTTTTTTTCTTAGGGTGTGAGAATTTTACCTAGGTAAAGGGCACATTTTATGATAGTGGGCTGAAAAAAGAACAATACTTTATTTAAAACTACATGTAAAAAAATCATGAAGGATGCAGTAATTCTTCTAGGCCCACAAATGGCCATTGAGCTTGCCCTGTACTGGTTCCCAGCTTTTGTGGTGTTGAACTTACCATTCCGTTCTTCCAATAGGGAGATACAGAATCAAAATACATGAAAAGATGAGATAGCAGGCACTCGGTTCAAGCCGTTTTCTCAGTTTCCTTTTGGCCTGCCTTTATTTTGATTGCCCTCAGAATACAAGTTCAGACGCGATACAGTGCATTCAGGTGGTATGCTTGTAGACAGAATGCAAGTTTAAGACTCATTTTTATGTGCATTTTTATGATGGTAGACTGTATGTAATAGACCAGATGGTTCATTCCAAATACATGACTTGGTCTTAGTGCCACATACGAAGGAAGTTTGAAAATGGAGACAAAAGCTGTACGTGACTTCGGTATACCAAGACTGTCTTCAGATTTCTTAAAATCTGCTAGGGATGTCTGTTAACCAGACATTGGAAAACCTTTAGTGTCGGAGAGTAGAGGAGAAGCTCTGGTTTTCGTAACCCTGACTCCTTATCTAGGCCTGTTTCCTCGGATGAAAACATACATGAACGAGTGATTTGTAGTACAAAGAACAAGAGAAGAAACCCTAAGAAAATAGCTTATTATCTTCCCTTTTAATGACTAACCTTACTCCAACTGAATCCTCTGAGAACCAGCCTGTAGATGCCTGCTGGGCTTTCACCCTGGACCAGGAATTTTTGATGTGTGCCTGAGTTGAAAGCACTGAATGCTTGTTTTGTGGAAGGTGTGTTCAGTGAGGTAAGTGGTTCATAGCTTGGTGTTCGTCCTTCCTTTCGGCATTTTGCATAGCCAAGGTCCCAGATTTCAGCTGCTCTCAGAAATGATAGTGCACCAGGGTGTTCTTGCATCAGAGCTTGCATTAGAACACTGCCTTCACGTGAGGCTGCCAGGTATTTGTCAGTATTTATTTCTAATTTCCTACTTTAAAGTCTCTCAAGAAGGTATTTCTCCAACTGGATACTGATTTAAACACACAGTAACTAGAATGCCACAGGTGTCTTTTCCAATATGCAACTGCTTTATCTGAAAACTTTTCCCCGTAATTTCCCATCTTTAGGGTATGTCCCTGTTATAAAAAGCCAGGGGTGGAATTAATGTGGGCAATTTCCATTTCAGTTGAATTTCCTGCCATCCCCAGCAAAACCTGTGACTGCCCGTTCAAAGCATTGAGGAGGCAGAGATACAAGCCTTAAACCAGCTTCCTTTTGCTTTTACCAGGTCGCCTGGTTCCGTCTCAGCTGGGTGAAGGAGCACAGTACTAGAGCCTGAGTCATGTTGACTCATAAAGTACATTAACTTCAGGTTAGGCAAAGTGGTTGCAAAAGTTGAGGATGCAGGACCAAGGAAACGGTGGTCAGGTGGAGCACAGCTCTGTTGGCATCGGAGACGAGGCTGGGCGATGCTGTCGGGGCCCGGTTGGCGAGTTCTCATTACCAGAGAAAGGCCAAGTAGGTATTAGTGCTTATGTTTTGTTTGTTCGAAAGACCAGTTACTTGGTAATCTTTCCAATTAAATTTATAAAATGGCTACCTTTGGGATTTTTTTCTTTATTCCTGTAAAATTTTGCTCCCAATATATACTCATTCATTAGTGTACTTGCCCCTGAATTCCATGCCTGAAACTGCAGTCAAGGGGAGATTCAGAGCCAAGGGCAAAAATAAAGTGGCAGGCTCTGGGAGTGTGTGGTAGTTATTCACTAGGGCAGCCAGGAGCAGCCAAGCAGGTGTGCCAGGCGGGGAGTTATTAATGAACACCCAGACAAGAAGACAGGCCTGAGCCTGAGTGTGGTCAGTAGAAAATGTTGAGTTGCTTATACAAAACCCTAGGATGATGAATTGTGAATCATCCTTCACTCACCGTTGCATAGAAAGACTGCAGAGAAGTGCACTGGTGGAGTCGGGGGTGAGGATGGGGTTGGTTAACTCCCTCTGAGATGAAAGCAAATCTCTCTAGTGGCATGAGACAGTTGAGTTTTTTTTAGTTACTTCTTTTTAGAGACAGTGGCTTTGTCGTCCAAGCTGGAGTTTAGTGGTGTGATCACAGTTTGCTGCAGCCTTAAATGACTGGGCTCAGGTGATCCTCCCACCTCAGCCTCCCAAGTCGCTGGGACTACGGTGCACACGACCATGCCCAGCTAATGTTTTTAATTTTTTTGGAGAGACGGGGTTTTGCTAAGTTGCTCAGTCAGTCCTCAAACGCCTAGCCTCAAGTGATCCTCCTGCCTGGGCCTCTCAAACATAAATAGGGTGAGCGTGGTGGCTCACAGCTGTAAAGATTTAAAGCGGTGAAATAGCTTGAGAAAGCGTTTTATGTGTATCACAGACAAGCCTTGTTCTGCCGAAGAGGTGATGCCACAAAGTGGGGGAGGAGGTCACCCAGGCACCACTCCCACTCCCACTTCCATTGCCTGCAAATCCAGGAAAGAGATGACATGAACTCCAGTGATCCTCAAAGTGCTAAATCAGTACTCGCCAATGCAAAATGAGTTTCCAACCTTGCTGCACATTAAACTCACTTGTAGAACTTTATAGAACCAGAGATGCCCATCACACTGGCAGTGTTTTAGATTCAGAGAGTTGGGGTGGGGCCTGGAGCTCTGTGTTTTCTGAAACTGCAGGCGATTCTGAACCTGCAGTCAGGCAGGACTCGGGCAAGAAGAGGCATGTGGCTAATGTGACAGGAGTCTGAGTCCAAGGACATTTTTTTTTTGAGAGAGTCTCACTCTTGTCTCCCAGGCTGGTGTGCAGTGGTGTCATCTGGGCTCACTGCAACCTCCATTTCCCAGATGCAAGTGATTGTTGGGCCTTAGCCTCCTGAGTAGCTGGGGATTACAGATGCGCACCACCACACCCGGCTAGTATTTGTATTTTTGGTAGAGATGGGGTTTTGCTGTGTTGGCCAGGCTAGTCTTGAACTCCCGACCTCAAGCTGCTCCACCCGCCTCAACCTCCCAAAGTGCTGGCATTACAGGCATGAGCCACCACACCCAGCCCTAAGAACATTTTGAAATGGAGTTTGATCACCAAAGTTTACGGAGAGTAATGGATAATTAAAATTTATAATTTATAGTGCATTACAAAATGTTATAAACAAGCTTCTGAGAAAGGCAGAAATTGCTAGATGTGAGTATGTAAAACTTAGACAATTTGTTCCCTTTTGTCATCTTTCCTCGTGGAGATGGGTCAGTGTGACATCCTATTCATTAATAGCTCTCAGATGTCCCAGAAGAATGGCATGTGTTATTTCCCAGCAGTGGGAGTGGAATTGGTTCCTTTATACCTCAGTTTCATTTGGTCTTGTAAGCCGGTGAAGGGTTCCCCAGGGCACCAGCCACCAGCTCTGTGCAGTAGTTACAGTTTCCCTCTGTAGAATCCCAGAGGGGTTCAGATCCCGCTGGTCCTCTCATTGGCTTTGTGACCCTGGGCTCACCGCTTTACTTGTCTAAGGATCACTGTTCTCTTTGTAAAATGGAGATATCTGTAGTGTCTACTTAGGGGATGCTGTGCACACCTCAGTGAGATAATGTGCACAGAAAGCACAATGCCTGGTATGTAGGAACTGTCCAATAAATACGTTATGTCGCTCAACAGAGCCGAGGCCACAGCCTGAATGGAACCTCCTTTTTCTATGTAAATATGACAGACAATGAAGGGAAATTAGGTGAGCAGCATTCTCCATGGACACTTAAACAGGATTGCTTTCCAGCTTGCTTTTATGTTTGGAGTGTGGGACCAGGTGTTAACATTCCCTTACTAGTTGGTTTTGCCTACCGCACAGTCCCTGTATCTATTTTAGAATTTTGAGGTTTGTTGTGCGAAGATTTTTGGTAGTTTCCTTTGCCTTGATAAAATATATGATATTTACATGTTTTGTAAGGATGGGTTTTCAGTAGAGTTTTTCTATACAGTCTCAAGGAGACTGCCTGGAAGGGTCTGGTTTTGAGCAGGCGTTGTCATTACACCCTGGTGATCACATGTCCAGGGATCAGTCCCCACCCCTTGCTCCCACTCCAAGGAAAGTCTGTTGCATTTTAGCGTTCAGAGGTTTGACATAGATCAGGGGAGAGAAGAGGGTGACAATAATCAGTTCTTAAGTTTATAAATTAATCGGGTATTATTGGGGAAGCTTTTGGAATTTTATAGGTTGGAACTCACATTTTGAAAGCAGTAAGGAGCTACGTGCTGTTTTGTTCTTCTGTTTACTTTGTTGATAATATGAGGTGACTACATCGAGCCTGGGTTCTCTCAGTGTTAGCCTGTTCCTCCTAAAGTATCCTCCTCTCCTTATATCAAATATAAGGACAAAAATGCCTTAGAATTAAAGTCTGTTTATTTGCACTAGACTGTACATGACTTGTATTACAATGGGCCGTGGATTTGGATGGATGATGAAGCTGAAACAATGGGTCTAATCATGGGATTTAACTGTTCACCTCAGGTAGTTAAAATACTTCTGGGAGAAGTAAATTGGATGAGCTTTTGTGCTTCCCAGCAGCTCCCAGGTCTTGTCCCTGGCCAGTCTGGACAGCTCAGTGCTCAGAGGCCTTTGGCACGATGGGTCTTCCCAGCGGGGGCTCCAGTGCTCACTGCTGGATGAGATCTACAGGACTCTGCGCTTGGAGTCCTGGATTCCTCCATGGCCTTGGATTGTGACTGCTACTGTATTCCAGTTGAGTAGTGTTTTGCTCTTCACAGAGCACTTACATGAGATTCTTACCTTCTGACTGGAATGTCACCCTCACCCAGGAAAGTGGGTGCTGGAGAGACGGGCTCCCTCCTTCTGTAGGTGGATGTTTCTGAAGCCATCTCCCACTGGTCATGGAATGGCAGCTACTTAGCATCTGTACTCTTGAAGAATTCAGATTAGGAGCTTGTCCAGGGAGGGCTCCCACGTGCGTGTTCAGTAATTGTTGTCTTTCTCCTCAGCTCAGTTTTGTCTACAGATTAGAGTTCTGACCATTTTCACTAGAAGTGGGGGCAGCTAGCACTGACTAGATGTAAGAAGCAAAACAGTAAATTTCCTTCACTGGCAAAATTAAAACAGTTAACTTGAAATATCTCCCCTGCTTCCTGCAGCAATCAGTACTAACCCTGGAAACAATTTAAAAATGAACAAAAAGTCCTACCGTGAAGAAGAAGAATGTCGTATCAGCAAAGGGTCTTGGGGCAGCTGGTGTAAGGACTATATAAGAGAAATCAAATGCTAATTGGATACCAGTCATGTGCAAAGCACTGAAGTCTTAGGGATGAGGACAAAAGCGTATCACAGTTTGTTCTTATAAGTGGAAAAGGTAAGTAATTACAAGTAAGCCAACTGTTTGTTTGTTTTTTTTTAAGACTGTGAACAGAGACCCTATTCTAGTCCTGAGGGGCTGTGGAGTGCTGTTTTCCCAGGAGCTGAAGCTCTAGCTGGAGAGTGGGCATTATTCAGGTGATCATGGGAATGCTCTAGAATCTAGGAGAAGACAACAGGCCATTCAAAGCCCAGTGTCATGAGAAGGTGAGGAGCTTTGCCAGCGTCAGTTTGTAAGTGGATAGAGTCAAGGGCTGTTTAGGAAGAGAGCTGACAGGTCTCCGGGACTGAGTGGATGCTGGGAGTGGGGGTGGAAAGGAGAGGAGTCAGGCTTCCTCCCGGATTTTTGGCTTGAGCAACTTGGTGGACAGAGGGGCCATTGGCTGGTAGTGGGAACATTTGCAGTGGAGCAGGTATGCCAGATAGTCGTGAGTTTTAGGACTTTGAGTGTTAAGGGCGCATAGGAGAACTAGATGGAGATGTCTGGTCAGCATCTACAAGAATAGGTGGAGGAGGGAAAGGCAGGCCTGGGGATGGTCGGTTTTTGGTCACTCTCATGTAGACAACATGGTGAATGGGATGATCTAGAGGGAGCTGGGAGGAGAGCCTAGGACACTGAAGAGAAACTTGTATGTTCTAAAAATGAGCACCGTTCTAGCTTCCTCAACCCTAGGATGCTCTAGCTCTACCGAGGGATCGTCCAGCCGCTTGCTCCTCAGTGTGGTCAGTGGACCGGCAACATTAGCATCACCTGGGTGCTCACTAGCAATGCAGAATCTCAGGCCTCAGTCCAGATCACTCGATGAGAATCTGCATTTGAACAAGGTCCCCAGGTCATTCATGCGTGTTAAAAGTCTGAGAGACACTGGCCAACACCTCACTTTAGATTTGAGAAAACGGGTTTAAGCAACTCGAGGAGTATGACACAACTGACCAGCGACATTCTGTCTTCTAGTCCAGGCCTCTTTCCAGTTCTCCACGCTGACCTGACTTCCAGATCACATACCAAGGCCTTCAGGTGGGTGGTCCCCTCTAGCTGCTGTGACCGGCCACTAGAGGCAGAGTTAGGGGTGAGACTCATTTAATATCAATTAATGTAGACACGAGGCCTCAGGCTAGGGAAAATGTGAAGGATGACTGTTGTCCTAATGAACCACAATGGTGCCTACAGAGTTTTTATTTGGGCAGACTTTCCACTAATTTGGAGATGTTGAACAGGTTTCTCTTTGACAATCTTGTTTAATTATGAAACTAAAATCACTTCCAGGAGGCTCTGAAGAATCAAGTCTGAGTGATGCAATGCTCTTTGCCCATTTCCCTATTCCCAAGGTTGTTTTCTCCCTTCTTGTTTCCGGAATCCACAATTCCTGCTCTGCCTCCACTTTCTCCAGTGGTCGTTCAGGCTGTCTGCAGCAGCAGCTCCAGGGGTGCTGGGACACCGCTGGGGTGATGCGCCATGGCGTCTGCTTCCCCCTGTGACTTCCACAGTCCCCCTCTTGCTTCTCCCACATACTAGTCTTTGTAGATTATTCTTCGTCAATTCTTAATTTTGTTTTTAGAGACAGAGTCTTGCTCTGTTGCCCAGGCTGGAGTGCAGTGCTGTGATCTCGGCTTACTGCAGCCTCCATCTCTGGGACTCAGGCGATCCTCCTGCCTCAGACTCCCAAGTACCTGGGACCACAGGCGCATGCCACTGTGCCCGGCTAAATTATTTTATTTTTCTGTAGAGACAAGGTCTCACTTATTTGCCCAGGCTGGTCTTGAACTCCTGGGCTCAAGCGAGCCTTCTGCCTCAGCCTCCCAATACAGGCATGAGCCACTGCATGCAGCCATGAATTTTAGTTTAGGCCCCTTTCTTTGTGAGAGGGGGTCCCAGGATTATGCTTCTGGACTAAAGAAGCTGGGAGCTCTCCAGGACCCTGAACAAAGGTGGAAGTAGGGTTGTAAATGGAAGAAAAAGTAAGGGAGATTCATTATGTTCTAATGACGATCAGGGAAGCTTTAGTTTTTGACTCCCTGAAGCATCGACTTGCATTCCCGCTGCTGTTACCACATCCTTCCAGGGCTGTGGGCTGTTCAGGAACAGGAGAGCTCTGGAAGAGCAGGGACGACTTTGGCTTCTGTTTCCTGCCCATTGCAATTAGACATTCACAAGGCACCCTCCTGATTTTGTGTGGTTGATTTTCACATTTTACATGGCTGAAAAGCATCAAATATTTCATGACATACGGAAATTCTATGACATTTAAATTTCAGTGTCCATAAATGAAGTTTTATTGGAACACAGACACATTCATTTGCAAGTGTCCATGGCCACTTTGGTGCTACTGGGGTAGAGCTGAGTAGTTGCTGCAGAGACCGCATGATGAGAATATGTGGCATTCTCGTCATTTTGCTCTGCTGCTCTATGCAGTGTAAATTGCAGTGACACAGTTACGACTCAGCAGCGTTTTGAATGCCACATGTATTTCCATGCTACGACATTTTATTATTACCAGTATGCACAAGAATAGAAAAGTGGGTTTCAAGTATCATTGTGCTTTTAGGGTACAGTGGAGTATGGATTGTTACTGAATTAGGCAGCCAAGTACAATGACATGGTAGCTGTCATAAAGAACACAATACAACCAGGTGCAGTGGCTCATGCCAGTAATCCCAACAATTTGGGTGGCTGAGGCGGGAGAATTGCTTGAGCCCAGGATTTGGAGACCAGCCTGGGTGATATAGTGAGACCCCCTGTCACCACAAAAAAAATCAAAAAACAACAAAATACATGTTGATATTTCCCATCTTACCACTCATCAAAATATTTCTAATTCACCAGAAAGCAATGGTCAGAAAAATTGGAAAATTTAAAATGGAATATCTCATCACAGAATTTATTCACAAAAATGAAAATGAAGCTACAACCAGAGTAAGTTTCAGATGTCTCATTTGTCAGCTAAGCAAGGAAAGTCACTTACGGTGAATTCATTAAGTCAGTTGCTTGATGACTGTAACTGAAGAAACATGCTCAGAGAGAGTAAACTTGTTTAAGACTATTGGCCTTTCCACGATAACAGTTGCTCAAAGAGTTGACATTAGGAATGACGTCAGTAGGCAATTAAAAAACAAGGCAAATGGTTTTGAGTGGTTTCCCCTGACTCTCATGACAAGGGTCACCATATTACACACGTTGCTCCATTGTTGCTGTTTATTCAAGGAGCTAGTACCACGGAAGTAACTGAAGAATTGGCCTCGATCAATAGTCTATGTGGAACAACTACTGGCAAAAGTATTTTCAAAGTTGAGAAAACTGGCTGGGCGTGGTGGCCCATGCCTGTAATCCCAACAATTTGGGAGGCCAAGGCGGGTGGATCACCTGAGGTCAGGAGTTTGAGACCTGCCTGGCCAACATGGTGAAACCCCGTCTCTACTAAAAACACAAAAATTATCCGGGCATGGTGGCATATGCCGGTAGTCCCAGCCACTCAGGAGGCTGAGGCAGGAGAATCACTTGAACCCAGGAGGCAGAGGTTACAGTGAGCCAAGATCACGCCACTGCACTCTAGCCTTCGGGACAGAGTGAGACTGTCTCAAACACACAAACAAAAAGTTGAGAAAACTAAATCAGTACAGCCTTAAGTGCAATCTGCTAAGATGTGTTATGACCGTTGGTAGTAGAAATATTTGTGTGCATTAGTCCATTTTCATATTCCTATGGAGAAATACCTGAGACTGGGTAATTTATAAAGAAAAAGAAGTTTAATGACTCACAGTCCCACATGGCTAGGGAGGCCTCACAATCATGGTGGAAGGTGAAGGAGAAGCAGAGGTACATCTTACGTGGTGGCAAGCAAGGGAGTGTGTGCGGGGAACTGCCCTTTACAAAACCATCCGATCTCGTGAGACTTATGAGAACAGCATGGTAAAATCCTGCCTCCATGATTCAGTTACCTCCCACTGGGTCCCCTCCCATGACGTGGAGATTATGGGGGGCTACAATTCAAGATGAGATTTGGGTGGGAACACAGTCAAGTCATATCAGTGTGCAATAGAAAAAGGCTCAGTTGGACAACTTACAAAGCTTGTAATAATATAAGGTGTTAAGGCCTATGAATATTCATTGTATTAAGTCAACAGATACTTTGTGGGAAATATTTGAATCTATGATGCACTATTGAACCAGTATTGTCAACAGTGAACTTCCTTTAGCTCTTGTGGACTTAACTATCAACAGCTCCATGATTTGTTTTTCAGAAATATTAGCTGAATATCTTGACATCACCTGTAATACAGCAGTTCAATGGCTTAGTACTGGTAAAATTTCATTTAAGTTTTGAGCTCAGGACAAAGATTGAAATTTTTCTGAATGAGAACTGCCCTCAAGCACTGTTCCTGAACACTGAATAGCTTTGGAAATTCTCTTTTGCTGCAGACTTGATACTGTTTCTTAAGCAATTCAGCCTAAAACCACAAGAGAAGCAGTGTTTATGTGAAACTTCTGCTGTGTTAAGTGATTTCAAGAAGAACTGTTGTTTGAATCACAGCGTTACTGCTTCAAGCTCTTCCCATGTTGTTAAAAGTTAAAAAAAAAAACAAAAAAAAAAAACAGAAGAGCTCCATTCCCACTCACATTTGCCACAGATGCATTATCTGAGCCCAGACTGCAGTACAAGCAGTGTTAGGAACCGCAATGCAAACCCAAAAGAAATGTTTGTATTTCAGAATCCATTGATCTGCAATTGAGAAGTGATTAATCTATTGAAAGGCAACTATCAAAAGAAAAATTTAATAGCGTCTAATAGAATCTTACAGTATTTTATAAATGTGTTTGATATAATATGCTAAGTTAAGCGTGCTCATGAGCTGGGTGCAGTGACTCACACCTGTAATCCCAGCACTTTGGGAGGCTGAAGTGGGAGGATCACTTCAGCCCAGGAGTTCAAGACCAGCCTGGGCAACATGGTGAAACCCTGTCTCTACAAAAAATACAAAAATCAACCTGGCCAGGTTAATTAACCTAGCACATACCTATGGTCCCAGCTATTTGAGAGACTGGGGAGGATCATCTGAGCCTGGGAGGTTGAGGCTGCAGTGAGCCGAGATCACACCACTGCTCTCCAGCTTGTGGGAAGGTGATTGACAGGTGTCCCATGGTCAGTGCTCTGCTGTGCAGCCACTAGGGTATGTGTGTGAGGAAATCCATCCGTGGGTGTTTCGCGTGCTGGCACGGGCTGGAAGCCACCCAGGGCTGGGGCTGTGCCATGGAGGCCACTTATGGGGACTCACTGGAAGCTGCTGGGGTGCCCGGGAAGCCATCTAGGGAGAAGTGCCCAGCCTGCAGCACTGAGAAGCACTGACAGCAAATGAACTACATTAATAATATGGGTAATGTATTCATTTTTTTCGAGAGGGAAAATAAAGATTCTTGGTTTCGATCTAACTACCTACTCACTTAGCAGATTGCTAGGGTACTAGTGGCACTCTTAGTGTAGACTCAAAAATAGCCCGAGGATATTAACAGACCTATGTTACATGTAAAATTTGATCAGTTTTTTAAAACTTTTAATTGTGGGTTCAGGGAGACTGTGCAGGTTTGTTATATAGGTAAACTAGTGTCATGGGGGTTTGATGTACAGATTATTTTGGTGCCCAGGTATTAAGCCCAATGCCCAATAGTTTTTTTTCTGTTCCTCTCCCCTCCTCCCATCCTCCCCCACCTCTGGTAGGCCCCAGTGTCTGTTGTTCCCCTTTGGGTTCACGAAAATTTGGTCAGTTTGGATGTATGTATACACTTGTGCTATCAAACCACTATCACAATAACAATTTCATCTCCCCCAAACTCCCCTGTTCCCATTTCTGGTCTGTGGGAAGTAGAATAGTTCCTTTTTAAAGTTTCCTTTCTTGTTAAAGAATAAGTATATTAATTCTTTAATGCAGCCAGCTGGCTGTTAAGTGCTATCCTATGTAGCTGTTAAACATGCCATGCTTACAGGCACGTAGTACATTCTATGTCCTTGAACTGTAACCAAAATATCTGTGCTGGACATGCTCACAGGCATACCCCAGCTCTCCACTGCTTTTACCTGTTTGAAAAAGTTTTAAGTTGTTAGCCAATCGGGTTTTGGTTTAAATTGTAAGGTCTGGCTCCAGCCAATGAAAATCAAACACAGTAGTAAGGACAACCCCAAATGCATAAGGAATAAATTTGTATGTTTTCCTTTGTTTATTGTACTCTCATGGCAAAATGGCTAGCCAGGGTACCCTTCCTGTAGTCCAGGAAGTAAAAATTGCATTGCTAAAAAATCCTTTGTCTCAGTGCTAATTTTTTTTCCGCAGCACCAAGCATCTATTTCCAACATGGTCCATTCCTAGGCAACCACTGATCTACTTGTAGCGTTTTCTATTGGTTAAAATAATCTTAAAATTAATATAGGAGAATTAATGCCTCAGAATAGCCAGAAAGGCATGAGAAAGGAGAGCAACTAGGGGTGGGGCAACTTGCTTCACTGGATGTTGGAATATTCTTTGAATGTAACTGAAACAAAAACTCCATTTAAAAGGTAAGAGATGATCCGCCTAGATAGAAGAGCAAGATTAAACGTATGCTGTTTACAAGAGACATGCTTTTGGTATAAAGACAGAGTAATGAATTAAATGAAGGGAAAAGATACAATATCTTGCAAATACTAACTTTAAGAAAGCCGATTGGCTTTCCTATCGTTATATCAGATTACAAGATATAAAGGAATATTAACAGAAACAGTGGGGGGCATTTTATAATGATAAAGAGCAATATAACAAGGACATGTAACAATCTTAAATATGCATGTACCTAATAATAGCTTCAGAAAACATGAAGCAACACCCAATGGAACTATAGGGAGAAATTTCCACATCCACAGTTACAGTCAGAGATTTTAGAAATCCTCTTCTCATAATTCATACAGCTGGGACTCAAAAAGTTAGTAAAGACAACAAATTTGAATAATCCTATGACCAGTGTAACCTGTTTATCTGCAAAACACTGTGCCTAAAGGATATCAAATGGTTTGAGAAGGATTTCAAAATTTGTAAAATGCAGCTATAACAGTGCATAGAGGGAAACGTAGCTTTAAATACATACGTGAAATAAGAAAAGTTTAACATCAATGGTCCATAAAGCTAACAATAAAGGGCAAATTAAAGCCAAGAGAAGTAGAAGGAAGATAATAATAATATGAGTAGAAATTAATAAAATTAAAAAATGGACTCCCTCCCACCTCAAGCTCTCAGAGTACCGGGAATACGAGTGTGAGCCACAGCATCCAGCCTGATACAATGGCCACAAGAAGGAGTAGAAAATCTGAACTGCCCTGTATCTGTTGAGAAATTGAATTTGTGATGAAAAGCCTTCCCACAAGAAAACACAAGGCTCAGATTGCTCACTGGTCAATTCTATCAAATACTAAAGAAATAAATAGTAACCATATTATGCAGATTTGTTTGGCAGATGAACAAGATGAAAGTACTTCCCGAATTTATGAGTCCAGCATACCCCTATTTTAGATGGTTTAATGCTTTAAATGATGTAACATTTTGAAATACTTTAAAATTTAAGAAAATATGTGCACAAATATAAGAAAATATCTACCTATACATTGAAAAAACTAAAACATTTTTTGTAAGAAAAATTTTGGAAGACCTAAACTAATGGAAACGTACAGCATGTTTATGGGTTGAAAGATTCACAATTGTTCAGATGTCTTTTCTCCCCAGATTGATCTGTGGATTCAACATAATCCAATCAAAATTCCAGGAGACTTTTCTGCTGAATTTGACAAGGTGATTCTAAAATTTTTATAGAAATGCAAATTTTTATAGAAATGTTATGGAATGTTCAGAACAACTTTGAAAAAGAATAAAGTTGGAGAAATTATACTAACCTGATTTCAAGATTTACTATAAATATTCAGCAATCGAGACTGTGTGTAATGGTAGAGAGATAGACAAATAGGTTATTGGCATGGAAGAGTGACTCTGGAAATAGATCTGCTTTTAGATGATCAATTTTGAAAGATTTTCAACAAAGGTGGCAAGGTAATTCAATGGGGGAAAGGATGGTCTTTTCAGCAAGTGGTGCTGAAACAACTAGAAATCCATGGGAAAAAATAAACTTCAACCATTATCTCACATTATGTACAAAAGCTAACTTGAAATGGATCCTTGGCCTAAATATAAGTGCTAAAACTATAAAATTTATAGAAATGAACACAGAAGGCTGGGCACAGCATTTACCCAAACAAAATGAAAACATGTTTACAAAAAGATTTATCCTAGCCAGGTGTAGTGGCACACACCTGGGACTACAGTGCCAGCTACTTGGAGGCTGAAGCAGGAGGATCGCTTGAGCCCAGGAATTCGAGGCTGCAGTGAGCTGTGATTGTACCACTGCACAGCTTCAGCAACAGAGCAAGACCCTCCCTCTAAATAAAAGAAGAAGAAAACATAGAAGAAAATACTTCTAGGAGAACCTTTGCAACTTAGAAAGAAAAAGACAATTTAATTACAAAGGCAGCAAGATACTTGAACATACATTTCACAGTGAAAGCAATATTAATGGCCCGTAAATTCTTAAGAAAGTGTTCAATATTATTTTGCATCAGTGATATGTACAATAAGTTAAAACCATACTACTAAACTTTTATGGTTTTAATATGCATTTTAGTAGCCTAGATCCTATTATACCCCAGGAGAATGGCTAAAATTAAACCCTGACAACAGACAACAGCCGTTAAAGATGTAGAATCATACAACTCTCTTGCACCATCATGGGACCATATCAAGGTACAGTTGCCATGGGAAAATGCTTGGCAGTTTCTTATCAAGTTCAACATTCCCCTACCCTACAACCATCAACTCTACTTCTAGATATTTATGCAAACATGTAAAGTAATAAATATGGCCAGGGATGGTGGCCTGTAATCCCAGCACTTTGGGAGGCTGAGGCAGGCAGATCACCTGAGGTCAGGAGTTCAAGACCAGCCTGTCCAACACGGTGAAACCCCGTCTCTACTAGAAATACAAAAACTTAGCTCGCCATGGTGGCTCTCACCTGGAATCTTAGCTACTCAGGAAGCTGAGGTGGGAGAATTGCTTGAACCTGGGAGGCAGAGGTTGCAGTGAGCCAAGATCGCACCACTGTACTCCAACCTGGGGGATAGAGCAAGATTGTGTCTCTGACTAAATAAATAAAGTAATAAATATGAACTAAAGTAGTCTTTTCAAATTACTTATCTTTATCGTAGATTTAACACAACAAATGCAAAATTAAGCTAAACTTGTTTTTACTATACATATGATATGCCTGTGTGTGTGTGTGTGTGTGTGTGTGTGTGTGGAGGAGAGAGAGAGAGAGAGAGGGTTTTGCCCAGGCTGGAGTGCAGTTGATCATGGCTCACTGCATTTTCAACCTCCTAGGCACAATGGAGCCTCCTACCTCTGCCTCCCTAGTAACTGGGACTATAGGCGTGCACCACCACATTAACCCCTGGCTAATTTTTGTAATTTTTAGTAGAGATGGGATCTTGTTGTTTTGCCCAGGCTGGTCTCGAACTCCTGGGTGCAAGCAATCCTTCTGCCTCGGCCTCCTGAACTGCTGGGATTACAGGCATGAGTCACCGCACCCAGCCCCCATCATACACTTTTCTTTAAGGTAGGGGAGTAGTACAGGGAACCTTAGCGGCCAGGTGGGTGCCACCTTTTTGTTGTGGATGCTCCTCCTCCAGGATGGTGTTGTAGGTCCTGAGGTGGATGGGGTCTTGTCCGAGGACGCCCTCAGAGAGACAGCCAGGGCTTGTGGCCAGTGACTAGACTGACCAGGGTTCAGAGAGCGAGACAGCAGCATTCTCGCATGCGGCTGGGCTCGGAAAGCTTGGAGATTGTGCGTCCTGTCATGGACATGATAAGCGGTCATGTGGCTCTACTCCCTGCCACCTACCTGCAGGTTGAAGGATGTATGTATTCCACATCCCTGATGGGTCACCCGATGGGCCGTCCAGGCTTTCCCCTGGAGGTGGGCAGCTCTTGTGGGTTGGTACCCATCAGGTGCTGTGGCTGGAATTCAGATTTGGAATCTTAATTCAGACTTACACTCTATACACCTGGATTGGGATCACAGTATTATTATTTCCACAATCGAACTGAGCAAAGATACTGCAGCCACTGAAGACTCACACTGTGAGGTGTGTCCGAGGGAGAAACCCTGGGCTGTTGCCAAAGATCTGGGAGAAAAAGTGGAGAAAGGCAAAAGCGTGCCCCGGAGCTCCTGCGGGAGGCGCCGGGACACCAGGACGCTGCCTCTCCAGTGGGGGTTTGCAGTTGTCATGGCCCTGTGTGGTGTGGCCTGCCTGGTTCGCATTTCAGAGAGGAAGAAAAAGAATGGAACAGGTTTGGTTCACAGCAAATTTCAGGCCACCATGTCTTCAGACATTATGAGGCTGAGGCTCCGGGGTCCAGCTGGACTTTGGATTACGAAGGAGGGACTGTGGGAATGGACAGGGAGGGAGTGGGTCTCCTCCAGTGGAGTTCCAGCAAAGAACAGGAGGCTTTGGGGCAGACACACGCTTTGGTTCCAGAATGCACTGTTACTGCCTACTGTCTTTAATATCACCTTCTAGTTCACACGATCTCATTAACTTTCAGAACTGTCCAATTGGTCAAGTGGCTTGTCCTTGATCACACAGTCACAAAGTGTGAGGGCTGAGGCTCAAACAGGGGTCGGTGAGCTTCACGGGCAGCGAGGCTGTGTCAACACTGCTGGGACGTGCATCCCAGGGCTGCCCCTGCTGAGCTCCCCGAGTGCCCGGGGGATGCTGACCTGACAAGCCATTGATCTTGCGGGAGCTTCCTGAACTACTCCAGCGTGAAAATCTTCCAGAAGGATTCTCCACAGGGCAATGAGGCAAGAAATTTACAGCTTAGCCTGATTAATGGGCCAGGCAGTTAAGAGTTCTTTGCCAAGCTATGAGCATAATTTAAAGTCACCACGGCAGGAGGAAAGGCCCCATAACTCACATCCTTAAAGGGCTATTAGAACAAGAGACACGCCGGATCTTGGCAAACGCCTCCACTGCTCGCACCGAAAGAGATCAGCACGTTTCTGGGTATTTTGGTCAAGAACGGGGAATCTGGATTAATATACACGGCAGATAAAAACGAAGAAAAGACACAGGTCATATATTGCTGACTGATAATTTCGTTTGTTGTTTTCGGAGGGACTTCGTATTTATTTAACCACATTCTCACTCGACACGCCCCTCCCCACACCTTGTAAATGCCGCCATCTTTAGCCGAGTCATTTTTCATCGCATAGAATTGAAATGTTGCCAGGAAGGCGGTTTACGCGATCGTAGAAATGGTGCTACGGAAGCAGCGTGAGAAGGCGCCTAAGAAGATGGAGTTTGATTCCTGGCCCTTTTGCCTTGGGCTGTGTGATTTTAGGGACTTCCCTGATCTCTCTGGGCCTGTTCCCCGCTCTATAAAAGAGAGTTTGGACAAACTTCTGGTTTGAAAGTTCTGTGAATTCCTTACAATCGTGACAACTACAATCATCATTACTTAGCATCTGGAAGTCTTGCTCCCTCTCTGAAACCCCGAGAGCATTGTATCTATATGTTAAAAAATGATATTTATTACTTTTTATCTCAAGTTCTAGTTATTTACGAGCATTCTTTTTTTTCCTGTTCCTCCCCAGCTGGACTATTGGACGATGCTTTCGGCAGGATTTTTCATCCTTGGATTCCGTGATACCCCAGCACAGTATCTGGCCCATGGTGTCACCTAATAAAACTGAGTGTGAAGGAAAAGCAAATGAATGAGTGGAGATGGTCTCTGCTCACTCTGTCCTTAGGTGGATGGATGGATTTAGAGTTTTTCTTACAAAGCATTCATTCTTTCTATTTGACATAATTTGTGTGTTTCAAAGTGAGGAGTTAGATTTCATTTTTGCAAGATACTATTATTTTAGGAGATCGTATGAAAAGCTCCCCCTGTGGTATCTCTTTTCCTCACTAGACTTTAAATCAAAGCAAGATGCTTTTCAAGGATTCTGCAAGATATGGCTCCACAAATTCCATCTCAGTGGCTTTCTTCTCCCTGCTCCTGGTTGATGGTGATTGTTCAAAAACAATCCTCCCTCTTACTGTGGTTGGAATATGTCCATCGGTGTTGGGCCTGAACAGGTGGGCCGGCTTAGGCCCATGCAATGGTACAAATGGCATACAAGCAGAGGCCTTAGACGTGCTTGTGTGGTTTTCTTCGCCTCCTGTCTGTCTGCTTTTTATCCTGAAAAGAGCTTAGAAGAGACCAGAGCCCAAACTGCAGCCTAGATCAGCCCAGCACAGTCGACCTGCAACACGGTGATAAAACTATCATGAGACACTGGGTGTTGGGAGTGTTTGTCCTACAGCATTGCTGTGGCAAGAACTGACCAATACCGTTACCAGCGGCCAAGCCGCACGGGTCTGTGGCAACCTCAATTCTGGCTTCCTCAGAAGAAAGAATTCCACTGAGGGGAGTAAGGCCGAGGGGAGAGACCGAGGCAAGTTTTAGAGCAGGAGTGAAAATTTATTAACATATTTAGAGCAGGAAGGAACGTACACTTGGAAGAAGGCCAAGCGGGCAACTTGAGAGATCAACCGCCCTGTTTCACCATTGACTTGGGGTTTTATGTGCCAGCATGCTGCTGGGGTCTTGTATCTCCTGTCCCCTGATTCTTCCCTTGGGTGGCCTGTCCACATGCACAGTGGCCTGCCGGCACGGGGAGAAACCAAATGCACAGTGTGTTTACTGGAGTTGCATGCATGCTCACTTGAGGTGTTCTTCCCTTACCAGTTGGGGTGTTCCTAGAAGGTCATATGCCAGTTAAACGCTGCCATTTTGCCTCTTAGTGCACATACTTGAGCCTACTGCCCAGCTCCTGATCACCAGTTTCAGTTTTCTGGATCTACTGGAAGACTGCCTTTCCCGGCCCTGGCTGGGACCAAATTGTTATTTTAGAGAGACAGTTAAAAACCACCTGACCGTCACCTAATGTTTGCCTGACATTCCTAATGGGGAGGGGTGCCCTCTCCTGCCCGGCTCATGTCTGACTACTGCAGCAGTACGTCTGATTTTATTTCATCTTTGTATGTGTTTACTTTCCTCACCAACTCTATCTCATTTTCTTTTGCCTTTTGAGATAGAGACAGATGCACTCCTTGGCTTGGCATCTATTTTTTTTTTTTTAAGTCAGGTTCTTGTTCTGTTGTCCAGGCTGGAGTGCAGTGACACCATCTCAGCTCACTGCAACCTCCACCTCCTGGGTTCAAGCGATTCTCCTGCCCCAGCCTTCTGATTAGCTAGGATTAGAGGCATGTGTGACCTCTCTCAGCTAATTTTTGTATTTTTAGTAGAGATGGGGTTTCACCATGTTGGCCAGGCTGGTGGGATTACAGGCGTAAGCCACCCTGCCCAGCTGGACATCCATTTTTTTTTTTTATAGCGACAGGTCCATCAAGCAGATTCGGTAGACACAAGCCTGCAGCTGGAGAACTGAGTTTGGTACCTCTGATACTGTATGGTTGTGTCTGCACTTAATTTGTTGTTCTTTACACTTTAAAATAATTTGAAGCATAACCTCTGGGAACATTACATGATTTACCAACATTTCTTTAAAAATTGAAACTGACATCATACATTACATTTTATGGAATCAGAAGTTCCAGATGGCTTTTCCTTGCTGAAACAATGGCTAAAATAAACACTTTCTTTTTTTTTTTTTTTTTGTTGTTGTTCTTTTTTTCTTTTTTTGTTTTTTTCACATTGGACATTTGTACAATAAAATAAACACTTTCACATAGGATTAAGAAATTTAAAAATTAAAGTAGATCTAAAGTAAGGGCATTCATTTTTTAAAAATGAGATGAAATTCACATAACATAAAATTAACCATTTTAAAGAAGGGCATTAGTGGTCTTCATCTATTCTAGTAGGTAGTAAGATACTTCTTTCATTTTAAATTTTATGGCAAACCATAATTCAGGTAGGCCAGAGTCAGAGGAGGGAGGGAAAGGGGGAAAAGAAGCCCAGAACAGCTGGAGAAAAAGGAGACAAGGCGGGAGGGCTGACAGGGGAGAAAGCTGGAGAAGAAGAAGCTCCCCAGTGGTGGGCCTGGGGCTGCCTTCTGTCCACAGCCCTATGCGGGGCGGGGGGGCATCTAACATGGACCCCATGCTCTGTGTGTTTTTGGGGTGCACTAATGCTCCCCCCAAACCCATTAGTTAAAGCAGGAATCGGATGTTCCTAACGACCTGTCATCTTGGAACTAGTGGAGGACACATGGAACTAACAACGTGGTTTTTAAGGCAGGAGGTTAAGACGTTGAAAGTCCTTGGCTTTGACCCAAGTCTAAAACTTCTTATCTCTTTGCTCAGGCTTGAGGCAGGATGGCTCCTCATCACCCCCCCTCACACAGCACGTACCTCTCCGGAGATGGGATGGGCCACCCCTGTCCCTCCCCGCGTGCCAGTCCCCTGCTGTCTGTGGCTTGGATCTGACCCCTGCCTAAGTACACAGCACGTGTCCCTGGCTGTGGTCTGGGGGACACCTGGGGGGGTCTCTGACACTCGTCCAGAGGTCATACAAGGTCAAAATAATTTTTCAACATAATCCTAACACGGTATTAGCTATTTTCACTCTCTTGCGTATAACGTGGAGTGTTCCAGCGGCCCCATGACGTGCGAGGGGGAAACAGATTGAACGCAGACGTGGACCTGGGATCCAGCTGGCTCCCATTCAGCCAGACACTCACGAGTTTGCAAACATTTAAAACAATGCCATTCTTGCACATTTTTTTCTTTCAGAAAATGTATTTATATTTTATAAAAATGTTATTCATATGAACCTGTAATGGCTTTTCTATTTTAAAAATGTCTGTGTTGTTACATGTAAAGAGTGATTGCTATTCTCCACATTCACAAAAGCTCGCTGGAGTCTTTCCAGGAGTCTTAAGACCAAGAAGCCGGAGGACCACTCTGGAGCAGCTGGCAGTGTTTCTGAAGTTTCCTGTTACTCATCTATGTGAAGCCTTGTTCAAAGAAAAAGGCTGCAGGAAGGTCGGTGTTCAAGCTCTGCTTAGGGTGAGGGGCTCAGGGGCTCAGGGGCTCGTACTGCAGTGTTGGCTCTCGGTGGGGGAGCTCTGTGAGTGACTCACCTTCCCAGTGCTGGCCTTGCCGGCTGCCTGCCTGGGACCCCCCCCCGCCCCGACCCTCACAAGGCCTGGTGCCTTCAGGCCGCCAGCCCCATCAGCACCCTAAGGCCCAATGGACAAGCACCAAATGGACAGTGGTGAGAATGGCTGCATAAAAATAAACTCTGACCACAACTTCTACAGTGACCTGCCTGGGTAGCTGGACCACAAGTTCAGCAGCTGTTGGCCCCAAATGGCCAGGACTTGGCCAACGATGGCCAGCTTCCCCAAGCTTTGCCCCCTGCTTCCAACTCAGGAGCAACTAGTAAAAGGCAATGACCCCCTGTAACCCCTCCCATCAGATGCCCTGCTGCCACCAGCTTCCCTGCGGGACAGCCACCTGTGGCCTCCCCCTTGGTCACTCTGCTTGTCCATGCCTGGCTTGGCTTGAGTCTCTGATGCAGGCAACTGTAATGGGCAGAACCGTGTGCCCCCAGAAATTCATATGTTGGAGTCCTAGCTAACCCCCAGTGAGGCGGAATGTGAGCTTATTTGGAAATGGTGTGGTTGCAGAAGTGACTAGTTAAGATGAGGTCCAGTATAACTCGTGTCCTTAAAAAAACGGGAAATTTGGACCCAGGGACACACACAGGGAAAACACCACGAGAGGATGAAGGCAGAGCGAGGGTGATGCTTCTACAAATCACGGGAAAAAGCTGGGGACAGGCCGGGCAGATGCTTCCCAGCGCCATCAGGGGCAGTGCACACCCTGATCTTGGACTTGCAGCCCCTGGCACGTTTGTGCAGTCTGCTCTGTCCGCAGGACTTTGTCACCACAGCCCTGGTAAGCAGTGGCGGCTGACGCCCTGGCTGCAGTGGGCTTGTCTTCATTTGGGTGGCCTTTGTCTGTCTCCCACAGCACCCACGCCCCTGCCGCGGGAAGGACAGGCCTTGAGGTGCAGTTCGCAGGACCCCAGGCTTTGAGTCAGCTCTGGAGAGGGCAAGGCTGGCTGATGGAGGCCTTTTCATGGGCTGCAGGTTTCAGTCTTGACATGGATCTCCTGACATGGTCCAGGGAGGCCTCCGAGCCGTCTGCCCTCACCTCTGTGTCACCAAGAGCCCCCTCGAGGTGGCCTGGGCTGCAAACCACCCAGCAGGTCTCAGCTCCCACCCCCCAACTCCAGGAGCTCACAAGCGGGAGGGAGCCCTGAAAGCCGGTGCTGGCATTTTGCTTCCCGTGGTGTAAAGAGCCTGGGGTTGGCTCTGAGGTCTTTATTAGGCCTTGCGTGTGCGTGGGGACCCAGCGCCTCACTCCTCCCACGGCAGGCCGAGGCCGACGGGAAAGGAGTTTATTTTGAGATCAGCACAGGCTGTACAGATAACAGTAATAGTATTTCATTGCTGAAGTTGTGTGAGAAGTGTTGGGTTGGGGGGAGAAGAATGGAGATGAGTTTAAAAATAGAAGGCTGTAATTAGCCAAGCACGGATTTGTTCTAGAAGGCATCAATTACTACGGCAACCACACAGCCCAGATTTTCCAGGGCGGTCTTATTCCATGGCACCGGATTCTTTTCAGTAAATGTGATCGGTTCCACATGGAAAGGTGATTTGCTGTCATGGAGGTGTCCGACGTTACACATAAATTAATTCACAAATCCAAGCCAATGCTTTGTTCTGTTGGGACTCTTTATTTTGTTACTAAAATGCAGTCATCTCGCCTGTGGTCTTTGCCTATAGGTTAAGAGCTATTCATGTAGATGAGAATTCAGGAAGGCCTGTGTCGAAAGTGGGGCCACTGAAAGAGTGTAAGGAAGCGAGTCAGACAAACATTGGTTGCAGTGCTTTCCACTTTCATTCTGGAGACAGGGTCTGCACTCCCAGGCTGGAGTGCTATGGCGTGATAGCTCACTGCAGCCTCCAACTCTTGGGCTCAAGGGATCCTCCCTCTTCAGCCTCCCCAGTAACTGGGACTACAGGTATGTGCCATCACTCACAGCTGAGTTTTTGACTTTTTGTGGAGATGAGGGTCTCCCTATGTTGCCCAGGCTGGTCTTGAACTCCTGAGCTCAAGAGATCTTCCCACCTTGGCCTCCCAAAGTGCTGGGATTATAGGCATGAGCCACCACTGTGTCTGTCCACTTTTTTTTTTAAAACAGGATCTTGCTCTGTCTCCTAGGCTGAAGTGCAGTAGCAGATAACTCACTGCAGCCCAGAACTCCTGGCCTCAAGTGATCCTTCCACCTCTGCCTTCCCGATAGCTGGGACCACAGGTATGCAACTCCATGCCCAGCTAAGTTTTTATTTTACATTTTGTAGAGATGGACTCTTGCTGTGTTGCCCAGGGTTGCTTTACATATCTAAATGGACATATACCCAAGGGGCTAGTTCACAAGTGTTTGCACATTTGGTATAGTACAACTCACGGTATACCACAGAGGCTCTGCAGGCTACACTCACATAAGCTGTTCTGGGCATGGATTATTATGACTTGTGTATCCTGCATGCCCATGAAGTGCCACACAAAGTGTGTGCTGAAAGAGATGTGCATGAATGCATCAGAAGCCAGAGGCAGAGCTTGGAGCCAGAGAGAAAGGAGCGCCTCGGGGCCAGAGCTGGTGGGGTCGTCCTAGCCGCATGGGATTGGAAGCCTTATTTTCTGTTTTCTGCCTTGGTTCTCAGAGAAGGCAATGGTTGGGCCAGTTGGTGGAGGGGGAAGTAGTCCAGCAGAAGTCTAGGAGTCAAGGACCCTGGAGGTGGGGGGTGGAGTGAGGGACACCCACTCACTGCTGGTGGATGGGCGTCTTAGCAGTAGAGACCTACATTTTAGTTATACTCAGGGGATAAGAGGATTGGAATTTTGATGGGCAGAGTAGAAATCAGAGTTAAAAACAACGACAACCAGAACTCCAAGGGGAAGGTGAACCTTGGAGGGTAAAGGCTGGGGGCCCTGAAGATGACTGAAGCCCCCAGCTCCCAATCCCCAGCATCTCCTAGCCCTCTTCCCTGCTTAACCATTGGAGGGTCTTGCACTTTTGTTTTAAGAGAAAGCTGTTCTGTGTTCTTCACAGCTGACTACTTGCTACCAAGGAGGTGGCATCTCCCAAAACTTGCCTTCAACACTGGTTTATGGCTGTAAAACAATCAAACAGTTTCTCAGAGTGTGTTTTGTGGCCTGTCAGCCTCTGAAGCCCCTAGGGGCCTGTCAATTGCAGAATTCCAGCTTCCTCTTCACACTGACTGCATGAGTCCAAATCTCTGAGTGGCCAGATCTCCAGATCTTTATTTTCAGCACATACCTACTTAATTTTTCAGCTCACCAAAGTCTAAGAGCCACTGCTGCAAAATCTCAGCAAGTCAAGCTGAACTCTGAACTCCCTCTTATCTCCACAGTCCCTAAATGGGGAGTATCATTTTTCCAGCTCCAAGGCGACATGCCTGAATTCCTTCAGCTTGAGTGGCATGAGCATGTGGGGTGCCTTTAAAAGGCTAACGTGCTGCCAAAAGATAACCACAGGTGGACATGGTCCTGGATGGGACTCAAAGACGTGGGCTGTTTCCAAAGATAGCAGCACCAAACCCGTGCTGATGACTCCGTGTGTCTATATGTGTGTGAGGCTGAACAGCCTTATATAGTGAGGTGAGGCCCCAGGATGGATCGGCGGAGTACAGCGCGTTCCGCACACTCTTGAACGTGCGTGTTCTCAGAACTCTGATATGTGTGTCTCGGCAGCTGATCTGTAAGGAGGTCACCATGTGTCTGCATCTATCTTTGCAGACTGTTCCAACCAGTTTGGTGAACAGCTGATAAATGCCTGTAGCAAGCACAGCGAGGCAGCTGAGCCAGAACTTTTACAAATGGGAGCAAACATCTGCCGTGGTTGCTTATGGTAGAGGGGCTGTCATTAGTGTTATCACAGATGGTGATGGATAAGCTGCAGAGCCTCAGACGGTTCTGTGGAGATGAACCACCAGTGGCACTACAGGTAAGAAGAGAAGGCAAATCCAGCAGCCACTCCCTCTTGTTCAAATGTTGTTCTCTCTGTTGTTTGTTGATTCTCCCATTGTATTAGTTCATTCTCAACACTGCTAGAAGGACATACCTGAGACTGGGTAATTTACAAAGGAAAGAGGTTTAATTGACTCACAGTTCTGCAGGGCTGGGGGAGACCTCAGGAAACTTACAATCATGGTGGAAGGAGAAGCAAACACATTCTTCTTCACATGGTGGCAGCAAGAAGTGCAGAGCGAAAGGGGGAAAAGCCCCTCATTAGACCATCAGATCTCTTGAGAACTTGCTATCACACAAAAATCTGTTTCTCCTCCTCGCTTTCTCACTATCACAAGAACAGCATGGGGGAACCACCCCCATGATTCAATTATCTCCACCTGGTCCCTCCCATGACACATGGGGATTATGGGAACTACAGTTCAAGATGAGATTTGGAGCCGGACACGGTGGCTCACTCCTGTAATCCCAGCACTTTGGGAGGCCAAGGCGGGCAGATCGCTTGAGGTTAGGAGTTTGAGACCAGCATGGCCAACATGGCGAAACCCCATCTCTACTAAAAATACAAAAATTAGCCTGGCTTGGTGGTGGGTGCCTGTAGTCCCAGCTACTTGAGGGGCTGGGGTAGGAGAATCGTTTGAACCCAGGAGGCTGAGGCTGCAGTGAGCTGAGATTGTGCCACTGCACTCTGGCTTGGGTGACAGAGCAAGACTACATCTTAAAAAAAAAAAAACAGAAAAAAAGATGAGATTTGGGTAGGGACACAGCCAAACCATATCACCCATCGAAGCAGGGCACTCTCTTCCCCCACCTGCTTTACTTTTCCTCAAAGAGCTCACCATGACCTCTGCCATAAATTTCTGGATTTATCCCCCAGTCCCCATCCTGGAACATGAGCCCTAGGGGGAGGCTCCCAGGCTGTCCTGCTCACACGTGGGAGGAGCTCAAAGAGTGTTTGTTGATTGAATTGATGATAGACAAGCTGTCTCAGAGGAAGATTTTATGTGGCTGGGAGCTCCTTCTTGCCCTCTCCCTGAGACCTGCTCACAAAGCATGAAGTCTAAATTCTGGCCCTGAAAAAGCCTGAGCAACGCCTGAGTGCCCAGCAACCTCAGCTAAGCACAGCAGGTTTTGGTTTGTCGCTTCCACCCTGTGCCAGGCAGATCCCATCCTTGGGGAGTCTCCAGCTGGTCTCCACAGTGTCCAGATACCACGGTTCTCATGAGGCTTTGCCTTCCCTGACTTCCCACTCATCCAAGGGCCTCCAAGTCTTCAAGGCCAGCTCAGACCCAGCCCTCTAAGAAACAATTCTTTTGAGGACACCAACCCATCCTGATATTTCCTGATTCCCAGTTCCTATGGGCATGAGGGCTGTTGCAGTCCAGAGCACTGCTACTGAAGCTCTGGGTCTCACCAAGTAGGAGGTATGAATGTTTGGGGGATCGACAGACCTTGGAGTCCAGGGGCCAGGGCTCTCAGATGAGGTAGTACCTGATAAGATAGTAAGATACTACCAGATACTACCTACAGTGTACCCCATGCATAATATCTAGTACACAGTAGGGTACATGGTAGGTGCTCACAAACCCCTGTTGATTGTTTAATTATTCAGGTTCCATCTCCATAGGTACCCCAATTGGTTTTTTCGCATATTCCTCTTAGGGTCACAGTAGGTGAAAGATCCCCTGATGCATTTTTAAACATTTTATCAAAGTAAGGGATGTATATAAAGAACTATATAGAACTGAAAGGCACGGAATGGTGAGAAGTGGTGCCTTCATCCATTCCTCACCTCCCAGAAGATGACACCTTCCTCTTCAATCTTTTAAGGACCCTGTGAGTAGATTGGGTCCACCCAGATACTCCAGGACCATCTCCCATCTCACAGTCCTTAGCTGAATCACATCTGCAAGGTCCCTTTTATCACAGAAGGCAGAAGTCATGGGTTCCAGGGATTAGGTTTGGGGACCATTATTCGGCTGCCCACCTCCGTGTGAGCGTATGCCATTATTTAGAAACTGTTCTTTTGAAAACAAATACTTTTAGGCAACCGAATTACAATATGATATGTAATATTTGGACCAGTTGACCAAAATCAACATTAAATCCAAACCTCAGATTATTCAGGTAAAAAGGAGACCTAATATGTTATATTACATGTAGATTTCAAAGTTCTGACACTATTAAAACGGTCAGAAGATTGCAGGGGTTGCCTATAGGCCACACAGCCCCTCTGTGAGGATACATTACAAGTACCACTGAAGATGTCAAAAAAAGTTTTGAGCCTTTCTGGTGCAGGAGCTGCTTGGACATTGTGAGGCCTCACTGGCTCATCTCAGCCCATGTTCTCAGAGTCCACTGCTGTCTGGCGCTTGGGAAGCTTCATCCTCATCAGTGGCCTGAGTGTTCCTCTGCCATGGAGGGTGTCCATATGTGCTTTCCCCTCTAGGCCACCAGGTACAGTGGTGCGTGCTGTGCACTGAGCAACTCCAGGGGCACCATTCTCATCGGGGTCTTCCTACCTCAGTTTCCTGACAAATAGTAGTAATTTATCTCCAGCAATGGGGGCCTTTCCTAGTTCATGCAAAGGTACATGCTGCTTGGAGGGGAAAAGAACATTCTTTCTGCAATCAGCTAACCGGGGTATAATCCTGCAGCTTCCGTTTGACAACCCTGTGTGGATTGTTTGCTAGGGTAAAATACAACAGCCTGGGAAACAACAAAAAGTATTTTTTTCAGAGTTCTGGAGGCTAGAAGTCTGAGATCAAGGTGTCAGCAGAGTTGGTTTTTCCCAAGGACTCTCTTCCTTGTAGATGGCTATCTTCTCCCTGGCTCCTCACATGGTCTTCGCTGTGTGTGTGTCTGTATGTCCTAGTCTCTTCTTATGACACTAGTCTTATTGGATTAGGACCGAACTTTATGACCTAATTTAACCTCATTTATCTCACTTTTGTTAAGGGTCAGAGTCTTGCCCTGCTCCCCAGGCTGGAGTGCAATAGCATGATCATAGCTCACTGCAGCCCTAAACTACTGGGCTCAAGTGAGCCTCCTGCCTCAGCCTCCCAAGTAGCTGGGACTAAAGCTGTGTACCACCACGGTCAACTTCACTTATCTTTTTAAAGACTCTGTCTGCAAATATAGTCACATTATCAGGTACTGGGGGTTGGTTAGCCCTTAAACATACACATTTTTGGAGGAATATTTCAGCCAATAACACTGTGCCTCAGGGCGCTAATCCTTAACCTAGGGAATATAATGGTATTCTTAGAGAAAATCATGTGAAAGTGCTTTGTCGACTGCAAAGTGCTGCACAGATATTGTGTGGTTACTTCCTGCATCCTGACAACTTGTGCCTGGATCCCTGATGTGATTGTTTACCTCTGGTAGAAATACCAGGTGGAGTCAGCCTCTTGAAGGTGGGAACAGTGGATAACAAGTGTAGAGGCTGGGGCATGAGGTGGTCTCATGCTCCTCTTGCATTAAGGCCCTCTCTCCCTTGCTGCACCCACTGTTGGTTCTGATATTCTGACTCACGGACAGTGAGCCCTACTATGTGTCATACCCTTGGGGCTGAGGGCAAGAGGGAAAGGGAACAATGGCCCACAGCAACATATAAAAGGCCCTCCAGGAGTTCTGGTGTATAGGCCCTCCACATAGCTGGAGATGATGGCCATGATTCTTCAGATGCCTGCTGGCTCTTTCTTCCACGTCTTTATTGGGGGGATCGACAAGGTTACTTGCTGTAGGGACAGACTGATTTACTCCGCCTTCCCTGGATCATATCAGGTTGATTCTGATCAGGTGTCTATATACTGTTACTCCCTGAGCAAGCATTTGGCAGAACTAATAGTGGTGGGGACCCAAGATGGATTTAATTTCCTTTGGCCCACATACTCCATTTTCATAACATTTCTCTAAACTTAATGGAGGGGCTTTTGCTTTCTGAATTTGCCCTTTTTTCTAGAAGGGTGAAGAAGGAAAGTCAGATGTCATTCTCAGATGATTAATGATCGGCACCCTCCTGCAGTGTCCATGCTCCCACCCTGCGGCTTTCCTTTGAAATCAGTGAGAGTCTGCATAGATGAAGAGATACAAGCAGGTCCAAATAGAAGCGGCTTTCCCATATTAATAATAATGTTGAACAATAATGTCACTTTGGGTGCTTCCTCTATTCTTTGGAGCCATAGATAGCGGATTTATTGACTTGTTTTCCTTTGATTTATGGCTCTTTCTCGTTATTTTCTGTGTGGTTTTGCTTTGCTTCCTGGAAAGGGAAACAAATGGTTCTGGTGAGTCCTGGGAGAGGCCTAGTTTTGAAATATTACTCTTTTGATGACAAGGCTGCTCAGAGGGAAATGTGGCCAGAAGAGCATGTTGGGGTTCCTTGCTCCTATCCCTGTGAATGTGGCTCCATGTGGCTGCAGACATTCAGTGGGCTCATGCCGTCTTTGGGACAGAACCCCACAAGGGGCAGAAAATCAGCCTTCTAAGGCTTGGGGAGTGCTGAACTGGACAAACCAGGTTTTAGAACTTCCTCAGTGACATACACCGAGTGGATCCAGCGGCCCCTCTTAGAGTCTCTCCAGAAGGAGGGGGCCCCTTCTTCCCTTTTTCGCATCTCCACTTCCCTCTCTTTAGGGCCCAGTGCTTTAGCTGCTTTCCTCTCCCATTGGAAATGTAGAGGTTAAGTGCATTTCACCTATCACTGAATACAAAGAAGATTCTGAATCTCGGAGAACTGCTAAAAGTGGAATTTCAAGCATTTCCAGGAAGGGTTTACATGGTAGGAAGGGCGGGCTTACCGTTAGTGGCCATGAGTTTGCCTCTCCTAAGACAGCATTTCTTTCTTGCTGTTGGGTCTGAGAGAGCGTCATTCATTCGACATGAATAAATAAAAGTTGGGGCAATTTTGGTATCTCCTCAGCTGGCTCCGGTAAGTGTATGTGAGGGAGCCCATTTTTCGCCCCTGGCCGGCTGTGTGCTTAAGTGGTCTTTTGGCAGCCAGAGGAGCCTCATTACAGCTGAGGTCCCTGGTAGGCCTCCTCCTTCCTCTGAGCCCAGGGCAGTGCCAGGAATGGGGGACTCTGGCCGGCAATGGTGACAGGGTGTCTTGTCCTGAAGACACGAGGTTGGGTTCGGCAGCTGGGTCTTCCAGGACGCGGCCCAGTGCACAGAACTTAACTGAGCCCTTCCCCCTCACACCCCAAGTGTGGCCCGAGGCCGGTCACTCAGAAGTAGCAAGTGGGGTGTCCTGGTGGGGAAAAGCCTGGCTTTGCGCAGCATCGGGCAAGGTTTTCAACACCATCTGGGCCTATTTCCTCATCTCTGAGGCGCGGCCCAGGAAGCCCGCCCCGCAGGTAGTTGCAGGAAGGAGAAATGCATCTGGGAGCAGCTGGCGCGTTCCTGGCATGCGCTGCTCTCATGCCATTTCCCCAGATTGCCGGCTGGAACGTACTCTCGGGTTTCAAGGTTTCCTGGGAGGACGACGTAGAGAGTGGAGACAAAGATGCTGAAAAGCCGGGAAATCGCAGGCTCGGAAGCTCCCACAGGCATAGCCTGCGAACGCAGCCCCCTCTCGGGGCCGCGGCGAGACGGATCCGGACACTTGAAGGCTGCCTGAGACTGGGGAAGCCAGCCGCCCGTCTGGGCAGCTCCCGCGGGAAGACCCAGTCGCTAGGGATTATGGGGGCGGCAGACGCGTCTGAGGAGCCCTCAGCCCGAGGCGGAAGAGCCCGGAGGGCTCGGCGACCACGTGACCTTGCGTCTGCGGCGCCTATTGGCTGTGCGCTCACTGGCCACGCCCTAAGCGCCTCGCCCGGGCGGTGCTGCAGGGGTTGCCGTGGCGTCCTCCGAGCGCGCAGGCGTGGGCCTAGGGTCGCTTTTCGGGTGCTCGCTACTGGCTCTCCGGTTGGCGGGTCACTTTTGCTTGCTGATCTTCGCGCCCTGAGTCCTTTGGTCTCCAGCAACTTGCAGGGCAGCCGTCCCGCATGGGGCCCTTCAGTGAATGCCCTAAAACTCCGGAGTTGCTGCAGGAAAGCAGGCTTGCCCCGAGGGGGCATGTCCTTGCCGCCCGTGTCGTCGTGGCGCCTTGAGGGGACCCTTCTGGGAAGATCCTTGCAGAGGCCATGTCCCCTCTCCACGGCATCCAAGCCCAGTCCCAACTTGCTTTCCACGCCTGTGCCCCCTGGGGAATGTCTACTGGACCTCAGGACAGCCCCTCACCCCGCTCCGTGCATCCCCGAGGTGGATCTGCAGCGAAACCTCTGTGGTGACTCACAGTTGCTAGGATTAGTTACCTCCTTCCTGGCAGAAGGTGGCAGGCTGATGCTGGCCTCATTCCTGTGTGTCTGACAAGTCACAAATGTGAATTCAGATCATCACAGCTGAGTCATGCTCAGGATTTCCATGAGCCCTGCTGGGGTGTCCAGCTGAGCTCCCTTCCCCACAGCCTCCTCCAGCTTTGCAGCATCAGGCACCAGTGTGACTCATGGAGGCCTGTGGAAGCCGGGGCTGCTCAGTGAGGCTGAGTCTAGGAAGGGGGAGAAAGAGGGAGCCCATCGACAATTACAGTGCAAACGCCGCAGCTGCCACTACCGAGCGTCTCCAGTTAGGAACTGGTTTGTGAAGTTCATTACCCTATGAGATGAGTTTTATCTCTATTTCACTCAAGAGGATTCTGAGGCTCAGCAGGTTGTGAATGACTTGGGGCAGTACAGCTGGTAGGTGGCAGAGTTGGAATTTGAATCCAGGTCGTTCTGACCCAGGAGTTCAGGCTTTTTCCCAGCCCAGCCTTTCCACTCGACCCCAATTAGCACAGTCAGATGCTGGGTGCCAGAGCTGTTTACTTTGCTTGCGGGAGTTCAGGAGCTGGCTCCTAATGACTCCATTTGAAATGGTCTTTTAGGTAAAGGAGACTAGATAAATGTGGAGGAGAGGGAAAGAATTTCTGGCAAAGGGAACAGTACGTGCAAAGACGCTACAGAAGAGCAAGGCTTATTATTCCAGTGTACTTCCGAACCCAGGCGTGGTGTTCTTCCTTCCTGCGCCTTTTACATCCCCAGCCACTGCTTGGCGTCACCTGGTTGTCCTGTGGGCACCTGAAGCTCAGCATTTCCCAGGCTGAACTGTCTTTCGCTGCCACATCTGCCTGCCCTGAGTGAGTATTCTCCTTCCATCCTGAAATTCTTTTAGGGACCCAGGCGTTGAAGACCAGGTTGTCTCTTGTTAACTTAAAAATCACGCAATCTACAAACTTGGACGAGGAGACTTTCTTTTTGTTTTGTTTTTCTTTCTTTCTTTTCTTTTTCTTTTTAGACAAAGTATCTCTCTTCGCCCAGGCTGGAGTGCGGTGGCGCAATCTTGGCTCACTGCAACCTCTGCCTCCCGATACAAGGGATTCTCATGCCTCAGGCCTCCCGAGTAGCTAGGATTACAGGAGCCCACGACCATGCCCGGCTAATTTTTGTATTTTAGTAGAGATGGGGTTTCACGTTTTTTGTTTTTTTAAATAGAGACAGTGTTACTGTGGAGGGTGTTCAGGTTCTTGTCATCTTGTGCAAAGAATTGGGCAAAATGCACAAACACAGCAAGGAAAGAACGAAGCAACAAAAGCAGAGATTTATTGAAAATGAAAGTACACTCCACAGGGTGGGATTGGACCTGAGCACAGTGGCTCAGGAGCCTGGTTACAGAATTTTCTGGGGTTTAAATACCCTCTAGAGGTTTCCCATTGGCCACTTGCTGTATACCCCATGTAAATGAAGTAGTGGCTTGCAATCTGTCTGATTGATTGCAGAAAGCAACCAACCAGAGGATGAAGTGAGGTTACAAAAGTTACACCCTATGCAAACGTCTGATTGGTTGTGGAAAGCAACCAATCAGAGACTAAAGTGAAGTTACCAAGTTACACGTCTATGCAAACAAAGACTTAGCCTGCAATCAATCTGATTGGTTGTGGAAAGTGGGAATCGGGGGAGGGTTTGCAAAGGGAGTAGCCTCTGGTCCTTTTGTTACTTAGTTGTGGGAAGTTGGGGTTTTCCTTTTGGTTTAGTTCTGGGAAGTCAGCGTGAATTGGCCTTAGGTTCCCCTGCTTCTAGACCCCATCCACCTGCCTCAATGGGGTCTTACTATGTTGGCTGGGTCGGTCTTGAACTCTTGGCCTCAAGCAGTCCTCCTGTCTCGGCCTCCCAAAGTGCTAGGATTACAGGTGGGAGCCCCCAAGTCTGCTGAGGAGAGTTTATTTCTTATAAGGGGTTACAGCCTGCAGGGTGGCCATCCCATAGGCTGGGAAGAGCCTCCAGCAAAGACTGGAGACTGGCCCTCTGGGGTGAGAAAGGGGTAAGTCAGGAATTTAAGTTGAACACGTTGACCAAATGTACATATTCAATAGGTTATCAGAGGAACCGTGAGTATTCAAGAAGGGGGTCCTGATGCATGCATATTGAATAAGCATGCATGTAACATACAACCCATGTTCACTTGGGGGGTGGAACTTAACATTTGAATATTACAATTAGGCCTTATAGATCAAAAGATCCTTTTAGGACATGAAAGCACTTAAGTGTGCAGCCTCTGTAAACTGACCAGGACTAGTTCATGATTGGTGGTCTCTCGTCTAGAGAAAGTTACTGACGTCAGTCTCTTGTGCAATCAAAGCTGTAGTTATGGCTGGTCAGTTGGTCTGTGCCTATCTGCATGAACTGCAAATTGTTTTAATATTGCTTATCTTGAGACTAGTGCTTATTTAGATGGCAGAAAAAAAGAAAAACCCTGTGGCTGTTAGAATAGAATTTATTCTTTAAGTGTAGGGGTGAGTGAGTGACTCAACCCTTGCCTGGTGTAAGGAACATGGCTTTGTTTTGGTCAAGGATAGGCTGAAGTAGGATGTTTACATCCTGCATGACTCAGCGAGTTTAGAGTGCAGGTGTATAACTCTACTTGTTATCCCATCCATGGAGCCATAACATGGGAAGGCCATCTCTTGGCACTAAGCCACCATTATCTGTAAAAGGTATAATCGCCCTGCTGACACTGTACAGGTGCTGGCGCCCAGAGAAAGAGAGAGAGCCAGAGCTGTCCATCTTTGCAGATGGACAGAGGGGGAGCCAGGACACAACTCAGCTCACTTGTGCCCAGAGAGAGACAGAGTTAAGCTGCCAACCCTGAAGGCAAGGGAGAGCAGGCTGTGCAGCTGTGTGTGTGGGAGCCACCAGACTAAGCAGCTGAGACAGGGCAGACAATGTGAGAAAGCTATTGGTTTAAACTGCTGCTGAATAAAACCATATTCACTTGACTACAGCCCCCTGAGTGTTCTTTCTGCTCATCCACCCACTCCCTTTGGACCTCAGCATGGGCTGGAACCTGACCCTGAGCGTGACATTTGGTGCAGTCATGAACCTGACCATGGTGTGGCCGTAGGTCTTATTTGTAGTTTGGTATCTTATTGTCAGAGTCTTTTGTCAGTCTTATGATCTCTGTTTTAGCATTAATACTCATCAGCTGTGTCTAAACCACAAAAGGAAGGGGTATAACGAGGCCTCTCTGTCCTCCCATCCTGTCATGGCTGGGAACTCAGTTTTTAAGACTTTTTGGGGTCCCGTTGGCCAAGAGAAGGCTCAATTTGTGGGGGGCGCTTAGGATTGTATTTTTTGTTTATACTCGGAAGCTCCCTCTCACATCCAGTTGTATGAAAACAGGCTTTTCACGTCTTTGTCCAGTAATTTATTTTTAATTTTTAATTTTTTTGCAGCAGATGGGCTCCTCTGGTTCTCCATCAAGGCCAGAAGCATAATTTGATGACAGTATTCTTTTTTTTTTTTTTTTTTTTCTTGCGATAGAGTCTCGCTCTGTCACCCAGGCTGGAGGGCAGTGGCATGATCTCGGCTCACTGCAACCTCCATCTCCTGGGTTAAAGTGATTCTCCTGCCTCAGCCTCCTGAGTAACTGGGATTACAGGTGCATGCCACCATAGCCAGCTAATTTTTGTACTTTTGGTAGAGATGGGGTTTTGCCATGTTGCCCAGGTTGGTCTTGAACTTCTGAGCTCAGGAGATCCACCCACCTCAGCTTCCCAAAGTGCTGGATTACAGGCGTGAGTCACTGCCCGCAGCCAATGACAGCATTCTTTTTGATCATTTTCTTTTCTACTGTTCAGACACTGCTAATGGCTTGTAGTTTCCTGTGATACTAATGAGACAGGCTAGTTTATGAGTGTTTTGTTCTCTTTTTCTATCTCCTCCCATGCGCCTTCTGAGCAGATAGTGGTACTCTTCACATGTGCTTGCTTCAGGAAACTGGTTGAAGACCATCCTTCCTCCAGCCTTGTGTGAGTCTGAACTTGTTGAAGACATTTTGTAGCAAGTTTAGTGGTGGGGGAAGGGCAAAAGGAGTGCTTTTGAGGTTTAAGAAGGAGAGGAAGATACTTTAGAACCCACTCTTACACCTCCTGCCTCCCAGCAGGGCCTTGAGGGTGTGGTGAGACCCAGTAAGGAAGGATGAAGGGAGGCTCGTGTTGGGTCAGCCTGGAGTATCTCCTGGCGTGCTGATATGGTTTGAATCTGTGTCCTCACCCAAATCTCATGTTGAAATATCATCCCCCAATGCTGGAGGTGGGCCTGGAGGGAGGTGTTTGGATCATGGGGGCAGATTCTCATGGTTTAGCACCATCCCCTCTTAGTGCTGTGTCACTAGTGAGTTCTCACATGATGTGGTTGTTTAAAACTCTGTGGCACCTCCCCCTACTCTCTCTTGCTCCTGCTCCGGCCATGTGATGCACCTGTGTCCCGTTCGCCCTCTACCACAATTAGAAGCTTCCTGAGACGTCCCTAGAAGCTGAGCAGAAGCCAGCACCATGCTTCCTATACAGCCTGTGGAACTGTGAGCCAATTAAATCTGTTTTCTTTCTTTTTTTTTTTTTCTTAGACGGAGTCTCACTCTATAGCCTAGGCTGGAGTGGTGGCGTGGTCTCAGCTCACTGCAACCTCTGCCTCCTGGGTTCAAGAGATTCTCCTGCCTCAGCCTCCCAAGTACCTGGGATTACAGGCATACACCACCATGTCGGCTAATTTTTGTATTTTTTTTAAAGTAGAGGAGGAGTTTCTCCATGTTGGCCAGGCTGGTCTCTAACTCCTGACCTCAGGTGATCTACCCACCTTCGGCCTCCCAAGGTGCTGAGATTACAGGCATGAGCCACCGCACCTGGCCTTAAACATTTTTTCTTTATGAATTACCCAGTCTTAGGTATTTCTTTTTTTTTTTTTTTTTTTTGATATGAAGTCTCACTCTGGCTCCCAGGCTGGAGTGCAGTGGCATAACCTTGGCTCACTGCAACCTCCGCCTCCCGGGTTAAAGCGATTCTCGTGCCTCAGCTGCCAGGTATTTCTTTATCGCAGTGTGAGAATGGACTGATACAGATGCTTAGCGTACCAGCAAGACAGGACCACTAAGGAGTGAGAAGGCAATTTTCAGAGTTGGTTAAAGAATATGTGGTAAATATACATGATGGAGTACTACTCAGCCATAAAAAGAATGAAATCCTGCCATTTGGGACAACAGGAATGAATCACCATGTTAAGTGAAATAAGCCAGACACAGAAGACAGACACTGCATGACCTCACTCGGCGTTAAAAAAAAAAAAAGTTGCAATCATAGAAGCAGAGGGTAGAGAGGTGGTTACCAAGGGCTGGGGGAGGGGAAGAGGAGGGGAGGGTGGGGAGAAGTTGGTCAGCAGGTACCATGTTACAGTTAGGAGGAAAATGTTCTGGGGATTTACTGCACCATAGGGTGGCTATGGTTAACAGAAAAATATTACATATTATAAAATAGCTAGACGTTTTGAATATTCTCACCACAAAGAAATGATAATACCTCATGGTATCAGATGCACTAAGTACCATGCAACATGGATTTATATTAAAACATGAGATGGTATCCCACAAACATTTACAATGACAATATGGCAATTAAAAAACAAAAAGTTTTTAAAAATATCAGAATTAATTTGATATTCAAAATAAAATTCAAAGTTGTCATTAGAAAAAAAACTGAATTTTGTTGGATTTTTCTGACATGTGTGATTTATTATTATTTTTATTTGAAGCATCTATGGATGGGCACTGCAATCTCTCCAGTGCTCTGTACCCCTGAAGACCTTAGGTTGTGGTCTGGGCTGTGTCCCCCAGGAGAATTGTCTTGGCTCTGCCCCCAGGCCTCACTTACTTGTTTGCAAGGAGAATCATTGATTAGACTTTATGAAACCCTCTGTTCAGTTTTCTTCCCACCTAGCTAACATCTAAGGTGTTACCTGTTGCAGTTTTTTTTTTTAAACTCAGGTGTAGATTTTATTTCCAGGTGATATTTCACAGGCTGAAAAGCACTGCTAATGAATACAGGAATTCCTCAGTCTTGCTTAGTCCATCCACCCCTTTAACATGGGATATTTCAAAGGCAGTGCTGCACTCAGGGATGATAGAATCCCATCGTTCTGTAATCCCAGCTACTGGGGAGGCTGAGGCAGGAGAATTGCTTGAACGCAGGAGGCGAAGGTTGCAGTGAGTGAGCTGAGATCACACCACTGCACTCCAGCTTGGGCGACAGAGTGAGACTCTGTCTCAATTTTTAAAAAGTAAATAGATAAAAATAAAATAAAACCAATGCCAGATGGTTGAAATTCTTTTGAGACAGAAGACGGGACTCGACTCCAGAGGCAGGGCTCAGACACCAGACCAAATTGAGGACTGGCTAAAACGACTAGCTAAAAGACTTGAGTCAGGAAAGGCTCGACATTGCAAACTCTATGGCAAAACTGCATAAAAACTTGCTTCCAGCCCCGCTTGAATTTTCTACCAGGACTAACAGTCTGCTCACTCTCTCTGCCCTGTCTCTTTTCTGAACAGATCCTGACCTTCTCTCTCCAAATTACATCTCTCAGGGAGCAGCCACACTGCCCTGCTTGCTCCAGTTCTGTCCTCCCTGTGATCCTCACTTCTGAGAGGGCTCCATGACCATAAATCACAGATATTTCTTTCCCTTTATGAGTCACACCTGGGTATGTAAATATCACATGCAGTCTGGGGCTGAGCATCTGAACACTGGAAATCCTGTGATCCAAACTCTGTTTGGTACCTTCCATGCATTCTCTCTTTCCAGTAGTTTCAAGCTTCTCTGGAAATGGAGTTTTTCCCATAATCCACCATCCTGTATCTGCAATCTTAAAATCCAAAAGGCTCTGAAAACAGAAAAGGTCCATAACTTTGCAGCAAACTCACCTGGTAGCAAAAACTTGATCTGAACTGGGGCTGTTTATAGTCTTTATCCTGCTAAGTGCGATATTTGTGTTTTGTCTTGGAAATGCAAATGTGTTCGACTACAGGGTGCTACTTGTAGACCTCAATGGGGCTGCTATGAAATATGAGGTCTGCGCACTATATTAGCTTTTTGAAATCCATTGCTTAATAAATTACAAAGCACCCCAGTGGTTTCAGATGAGGGATTTTGGAGCTGTGCTGCTTTTCTGTCTCTAGCACATGCAGGGCACAGAGACCGTGATTTTGTGGGCTCCATGAAGACACGGACCACACAGCCTTGGGACCGAAGCTGTGCCTGATGTGACACAGGTCTCCATAAAGGTTTGCCAAACGAGCAAGTTGGTGCTTGCAATTTCCCATGACTGCCACTGAGATTACGTGTGCCTAAGTAACTTGCCCATCACTTAAGAGAGACCCTGTAAATGTCCTTTGATCAATTTATGCCGAGACTGTCGACACTGTGGTTATCGTCATGTTCTCAAATATTTTTGCCTGAAGAATTTTCCTGTCTGAGGACTTTTCACACATAGAGAAATTACTTCTCGTTCTTCCTGTTAAAATTACTCTGAAATCTTTTCTGACAGAGTTGCAAACACACTGACAGCTCCCGAATGATCTGATACAGGATCCTTAATAGGCGTGGGAAGTGTTCGCCAGACAGAGAGGTCCTGCCCTTGCCGGTCCCAGCTGGTTCTGTGTTAGAGACTCCGTGGGCGTCTGTTTGACAGTATCTGCCAGGAGCTGCAGAATAACTTTTCTGATCTGGAAGAGCAAATCTCAGATATTTTGCACATTCACAAGTATTTTAAAACAGTTTCTGTAAGATGCCAACATCACCTTTAGAGTATTTTGAGGTTTTCCAGTGTTTACTGAGAAGGGCTCAGTTGTGTTCATACCGAATCTCAGGTGAGTTTCTTGACTACCCCGCTCACTTTACCACCAGCTTTGCTCTGGGCTCCTAACTGTATCGCCCTGAGGGTCCCGTGGATTCAGGTGACTGATGCCCTTCAGGTTTCATTTGTGAGGACCCATTCTTCTTCCTGGGACTTTGGCTGGTGTCTTTCTTCTGCTAAACCAAATTTGCCACTTCCTTTAAGATTCCGTTCAAAACGCTCTCTTCTCAGGAACCTTTCGTGGAAAACCCGACTCCCTATGCTGATTTGCTGATTTTTTCCTTATGATCCTTCCCTATGCCCTTGGTAAAATGAAGTTTGACAAACACGACTCTATGGCAATGAACATTTGCATTCATATAACTTTTCTCTTCTCTTTTTTTTTTTTTTGGAGATGAAGTCTCTCTCTGTCAGCCAGGCCAGAGTGCAGTGGCGTGATCTCTGCTCACTGCAACCTCCGCCTCCCGGATTCAAGTGATTCTCCTGCCTCAGCCTCCCGAGTAGCTGACACTACAGGTGCATGCCACCATGCCTGGCTAATTTTTTGTATTTTAGAAGAGACGGGGTTTCACCGTGTTGCCCAGGGTCATCTCGAACTCCTGAGCTCAGGCAATCTGCCCGCCTCAGCCTCCCAAAGTGCTAGGATTACAGGTGTGAGCCACTGTGCCCAGCCTCTTCTCTTGAATTATTTGCTTAATCTTCCAGGAGTGGGTTTACTGGATGAAAGCATTCAGACTTTTTTTTTTTCTGGAGTAGGGTCTTGTTCTGTCACACAGGCTGGAGTGCAGTGGCATGATCATAACTCACTACAGACTTGACCTCTGGCCTCAAGCAGTCCTCCCACCTCAGCCTTCTTAGTAACTGGGATTACAGGCACACACCACCACACCGGGCTTATTTCTGTATTTTTTGTAGAGACAGGGTTTCCCCATATTGCCCAGACTGGTCTTGAACTCCTGGGCTCAAGTGATCTGCCTGATGCAGCCTCCCAAAGTGCTGGGATAACAGGCATGAGCCACCTTGCCTGGTCTCATTTAGACAGTTTTATGGCTGATGTATTTTAATAATTTCTTAATGTCCATCTCTTTATTCATATTCTGTATTTGGTGAGACATGGGTCTCATACTTTATTTCTTTAGATCTGGCTTTCTTTAATCCTTTAACTACAGTTGTCCTTTGGTATCTGTAGGGGATGGGTTCCAGGACCCCTGGGGATACCAAAATCTGTAGATGCTCGAAGTCCAATAGCTGACTCTCAGTATCTGCGGATTCGACCAATCGTGGATTGAAAATCGGCAATGCAGGAATGTGGATAGGAGGGCTGACCATACGTATGGTATTTGTAATAGCTGACTTGATCTTGGCTCACTACAACCTCCTCCTCTCGGATTCAGCTGATTCTCCTGCCTCAGCCTCCTGAGTGGCTGGGACTACAGGCGTGTGCCACCACGCCCAGCTATTTTTTGTATTTTTAGTAGAGACGGGGTTCATCATGTTGGCCAGATGGTCTTGATCTCTTAACGTTGTGATCTGCCTGTCTTGGCCTCCCAAAGTGCTGGGATTACAGGTGTGAGCCACCATGCCTGGCTGGCTTGTAATTTTTTTTTTTTTAATTGAATGCTGCAGTTTATGTATAGCACAGCAATGGAGACTGAAAGAAATACTAATTTTTCTAGGAAGTGCTTGCCCTTTTGTGTGGCAGGTATCTTGGATGAGGATCTTATCTCTTCAGTCTAATAATTAGTTGAACTGAATTCGAGTTGAGGTTGCCACTCCAGTTAATTTAGTTCACCTCTGGTTTCAAATATCTTGAGTGTGAGATCACCCTCTCTCCAGCAGGGCTGTGAAATGTAAGCACCATGACACCACAACATTTCCCTCTGCTTTTCTGTGTCATCTCCTGACTTCTTGGACACCGTTTATTCAATAAATTACTATGGGAGAGAGTTGGAAGACAGACAGGGATGTCCTGTGCTGTATTTGGGATTCTTCCAGGTTCAAGTCTAATACTAGCTGTTAAATTTCCAGTTCATTTCTCCTTATTGTCTCAAATTTTCTTTGCCTGTAGCAAACTTGATTTTCTGTCCATCTACGACCCCATGCTTGAAACTTACCACAGGAATGGACCACTGGTTTGCTCACCCAACGTGGGCTCATCCATCTCTGGAATGTAGTTTATTTGGACTTCGAATCTGTAGGTTTTCAAGAAAAAGACAATTTAATAGCTCACCAGTGCTTTTTCCTTGCTCTGCTGAAGTGGTGGTCTTTTGTGATCTTTCACAACCTAACCAGAAGTTGAGACACTTAATATCTTTTTAATTTTGTAAAATCTCCTTTTTTTTCCATTTTTCCATTTTACGTTTCTTTTAAGGCATTATTTATTTTGTTTATTGGCTCTCATGTCCCTTCTAATTTAGTTTTTATTTCTGAAAAATTTCCTTTGTACTTCGAATTCTGTTTTGTGTTCTGTCATCTTCATCTGTCTTTCAAATCTTATCTTTCTTAATATTTCTAATTATGACTTAAATGATACTTTGGGATACTTTAATGACATCTATCATTTTCTTAATTCTTTTTACCTCATTTCAAATATTAGGTTACATTTTCATCTTCATTGCATGTATAACTCTCTGTTGTATTTTAATCGTAGGGCCAATATTGTGTTATTATTCTGCTTTCTCTTATAGTAACTTTGTATTAGATTTGGCTAGCATCCATTTTATTGCCTTTTTAAGCAATAATAAAGAAGTGAAATGAGTTTTTCTTTGTTCATAGGATGAGGTATAGGTCAAGATAAGTTTCTAAACTTCATGGGTCTACATTCCCTCTTCTGTTGTTTTTGCAAAATGATTTCAAAAATACTTCCTTGTTTTTTCTGAGATCTGACATCCTGATCCCATTCCTTATGTTTTTCTGACTCATTTCTCTAATCTGAACATTTTGTTTGCTAGCTTTGAAGACTTATAGACGGCTTCACTGTGGTCAGAATCGTATTGTGGTCTCCTTGCATCCACCCAGGAACTGAACTGGTAGGGCCATTCCTCAACCTGCCACTCTTGGATTGGAACTCTATGCTTTCAGTGAACACAGGTCAGCAGTGCTGTGTTTTCCTGTCCTCTGGACTGTTGGGATCCCAGGTGACTTCCCGGACTTGCCAGTTGTTTCACCTACACAGATCCTCATACCATGCGGGTCCTGCAGCTGTTCGTGGTTTGTGCCACACACTCTTACTGTGAGATTCTTTGGGATTCCTGGTCATTGGTTTTGTTGTAGAGGTACAGAGTTTTTGATTTCGATATGCTAGTTATTCGGTCTGTTTTTATGGGGAAATTTGAAGAGATTAAACTAGTATTCCCTATCATCTCCCCAGATTCCTTGTCATAATTATGTTCAAAGACTACAGAATAAAAAGAGTTTACTGATTATCCACCTCTGGTGCCAGTCAACTGAGATATTTCTGAAAAGGGTGGTTCTCTCCCAGTTTGGTGGCTAGACGAGGTCATTCAACATCTATGGCTGTTTGCAAAGATGTGACTGTTTGCAAAGACCCCTAAAACCCTGATCTGGTTCCTCGACACCTTGAATTTTCTGTCAAGGGCTGAATTATGTCCCCAAAAGTCATCTGCTGAAGTCCTAACCCCTTGTACCTCAGAATGTGACTGGTTTGGGGAGATAGGGCCTTTAAAGGAGTGACTGAGGTTAAATGAGGTCACAGGGATGGGTTCTAATTTAAACTGACCAGTATCCTTGTAAGGAGAGGAGATTAGGACAGAAACAGGCACAAAAGAAAGACCCTGTGTAGACACAGGAGAGGACGCCATCTGTAAGCCAAGAGAGGGGCTTCAGAATGAAACCCACACTACAGGCACCTTGATCTTGGACTTCCAGCCTCTAGAACTCTGAGAAAATAAATGTCTGTTGTGTATGCCACCCAGTCTGTGATATTTTGTTATGACAGCCTCAGCAAATGAATTCTCTCTCTCTTACACACACACACACACACACACACACACACACACACACACACACGCGCGCGCTGCTCATGAGACCCAGGATCTCTTCCTAGTCCACCAAACCCTACTAGAACGACTACACCAGGACCCTTGTTTCACTCTTGATATCTAAGAATAGCTTCCTAGATCTACTTCTTTAAAAACATGTTTTGTGTAAAGAATAAGGAACAATAAGGTAGAATGATTTTTATTTTATTTTATTTTTGTTATTTTGGCACAGGCATGACCAAGACCAGGAAGTGATTGGTCTTTTATCTGTTTTCTTATCCGTTTATATTATGGCTGTATCTAAAAGTGTTTAAATTATACGAAATATTTTTTTTCTCTGTCTCTCTCTAGTTTTACTCCAGAGGTTTTCTGGACAGGGAGCATGGTGGAAACCAGACTTCATTGGCAGAAAGAGATAGTTCAAACCTTTGTCTGCTCGCTCTTGGACATCGGGCGAGGCGTCTGACATGTCTGAGCCATTGCTTCCTCATTTGTAACTGGGAAATGATGCCCCTCTCAAAGGATAGTCATGAGGGTTACATGAGATAAAGCTGTAATTTGCTTTCTGGCCCATAACAGACCCCAAATAAATGCTATTTTCCATTTCTTCTCTTCCTTCTCCCAACCCATAGTTAGCTGGAAAAAAACAATTGTGAACCAAAGAAAATTCCAGTTCATTGAATCTCTGTTTACATTTATGTAAATTAGAAGCACATGACTCACTGCACTCCCAAATTGGCATCCTCAGCAGGAGTTCAAAGAGGTGCTGCTTCCAGACTCAGGAAGCCCTTCAGTGGGCTGGTCCATGGACAGCCTCTGAGCATGGGACCCTCTCCAGACACAGAGGCTGTTTGAAGAATTCTATAGACATTGCATTTACTGGGCAACTGGCAAGCTGGTGGCCCACCTAGTGGTGAGTGGGAGGTAGCCCATTTCAAAAAGAGATGAGAAGACATTTCATAATGTCTTCTGCTGGGCAGAGCCTGGAGAACTGTGTCAGCTCACCCCATTCTCTCCATTTCCAAAGGCCTGGGCACGTACAGCACAAGGGTGAGAATGACAGGTGCAGCGTGCAACGTCCCCTGGCAATGGGGGTGGGGTTGGTGAGAGTCACTCTCCTTGGAGACAGAAAGAAAGTCATGAGATTAAGAGGCATACCTTGGAATGGTTTCCCTAAAATATAAAATATTTCAGATACACAGAAAAGTTTATAACACACAACACATTTCCCACCCAGCTCTCTTGAGTGCTAACATTTTGTCACACTTTCTATTTTGTTAAGAAGAAAATCAGGCCAAGTGCGGTGGCTCATGCCTGTAATCCCAGCACTTTGGGAGGTCCAGGCGGGTGGATCACAAGGTCAGGAGTTTGAGACCAGCCTGGTCAATATGGTGAAACCCCGTCTCTACTAAAAATACAAAAATTAGCCAAGTGTGGTGGTGGGTGCCTGTAGTCCCAGCTACTCAGTAGGCTGAGGCAGGAGAATCACTTGAGCCAGCGAGGCGGAGGTAGCAGTGAGCCGAGATTGCGCCTCTGTGAGACTCTGTCTCAAAAACAAAACAAAACAAAACAAAACAATACACATACCGACAAAGTTCCCAGAACACCCTTCCATGACCCTTTCTCTTCCCTGTCTTTCACCCAGAGGTAACCATCAGCTTCAATTTTGTGTCTACCTTGAATGGCATTCAAAAATTCCACTAACATCCCATGTGTGAATCCATCTTTTTGCATGTTTTCAAAATTTATTTTATTGATAACATGAGGTATTTTTTCTATTACAAAGAATGCAATGAACTTTCTTGTGCCATTTTCCCTATGGAACTTCTGTGAAAGTTTCTCTGTTATTTTTTTACATGTGGAACTGCTGGATCAAAGAGCAAATATTTTCTTCCAGAGGTGGTGTACCAAAATTATCCTTCAAGTCTCCAGGTGTAGGAAGTCATTGTGCTCTATATTTGCACCTGTGTTAAGATTGTTAGTCTTGGCTGGGCGGGGTGGCTCATGTTTGTAATCCCAGCACTTTGGGAGGCAGAGGTAGGCGGTTCATCTGAGGTCAGGAGTTCGAGACTAACCTGGCCAACATTGTGAAACCCTGTCTCTACTAAAAATACAAAAATCAGCTGGATATGGTGGCATGCGCCTGTAATCCCAGCTACTCGGGAGGCTGAGGCAGGAGAATCGCTTGAACTCAGGAGGTGGGTTGCAGTGAGATCACGCCACTGCACTCCAGCGTGAGCAACAGAGGAAGACTCTTGTCTAAAAAAAAAAAAAAAAGATTGTTAGTCTTCTCAATATTTTCCATTTGATGGTTATGAGATGACATCTCATACTGTTTTCATTTGAGGTTTCTTATTTAGATGCTGTATTGAACATCTTTTTATGTTTCTTGGCCTTGTATTTTTTTTCTCTTGTGAATGGTCTATTTATATCTTTTGCCTTTTATTTTTATTTTTGAGACAGGGTCTCGCTCTTTCATTCAGGCTGGAGTGCAGTGGCAGGATCATGGCTCACTGTAACCTCTGTCTCTTGGGTTCAAGCAATCCTGCCTCCTCAGCCTCCCAAGTAGCTGGGACTACAGGTGCGTGCCACCATGGCTGGCTAGTTTTCTATAGAGACAGGGTTTGCCATGCTGCCCACACTGGTCCTGAACTCCTGAGCTCCAGGGATCCTCCCACTATGGGCCTCCCAAAGTGCTGAGATTACAGGCATGAGCCACCGTGCCTGGCCCCTTTTATTTTTTAGTCGGATTTGTTTTCCTTATTGATTCTAGGGTTTCCTTATGTATTCCAGATATGAATCCCCATTTTCAGTTATATGCTTTGCAAATATCTTCTCCCATCTGTATCTTGTCTTTTTTTAAGTAAAAAGTTTAAAATGGAGTTAGATATTACATTCATAAAAATGCGTAAATCATAAATGTGGAGCTCAGTGAATTGTTCACCAATGCCTGCACTATTCCTGCACCAATGCCACAGTATTTTAATTACTTAGCTTTATGTCATGTCCTGGTATCCCCCTTGTGCTCCTCAGATGTCTTGACCAGTCTTAGCATCACATTTCCTCTGCTGTCGCCTCTGCCTGGATGCTCGTCCCCCAGATATTCACTTGACTTGCTCTTTCAGGTTTTGTCTAAATGGCATCCTCTCACTGAGGGCTTCCACAGCCAGGTGATCTAAACTTTTCACTACTTACCCTTACGTTGCTATCCCTGCCTGCTTTATTTTTCTCCTTGAAACTTAGTACTACCAAAATATACCCTATGTTTTACCTGTTAAGTCTGTTTATTGTCTCCCTGAACAGACTGTAACTCTAGAAGAAAAATATTTTTGTCTATTTTGTTCACTACTTAAGTTTTTGCACCCAGAAGCAATGGCTGCCACAGTCATGTATTGGATTGAACTGAATTGCTAAGACAAAGGTTTCAGTCTCCATTTCGGCATGAAAATATCAACAGCCACCTTAGCTCAGAAGGGTGGCATTTGGCAAAATCAGCTTTCTCATTGGCCTTGGGAAGAGGACAACTATATGTTTAGGGACCATTTGAAGCGGATATACCTCCTTATAAACCAAATCCGAATTAGGCCTCATCTTTCCTCTGTGCTGAACTTCCCAGGGTGCTGACTGCTTCCCAAATTTCCATGGTGGATGTCCTGCGCTGGTGTCCTTAGGTCCATAACCTCATCACCAGGACATGTGGCTCAGAGCCGGCAATCAAAGCAGGGTTTTGAACGAAGGAGCTCTGTGACTCCTAAGTAATGACTTTAGGTACAAAGAAATCCATAAAGAGGATGCGGTCTCTAGGAAAGCAAATAGAAATTTTGATATAATTATGTGGAGAACTGTAAAAAAGACAATTAATTTTGCCCAGGTTACCTAATTAGAGTAGGCTAGCTTTCCCACGCTTGTCCTTATAAGCAATTGTCGCTGGCCGTCAGGCTCAGTGGGATGAGGATGGGTCTCCTGGCACTCAGCTTCCTCTCTTTAGAGCCCGCTGCTATTGCAACAATCTTACTTCTTAGCGGTGTTCATACCACTTCCCCCACAGAGGAAAGATGCATGGAGGGGGTTGTAAAGTTGAATTTGGGATGTGGAATTTTGTAAACATTACAAAAAACCAGACCTGTCCACCCAACGCTGAGGACATTCTTCTGTGATTTCAGAGCAGGAAGTGCTTGATCTCCTGGAAGCAAAAGCTTTTTTTTTTTTTCTTCCCAGTTTACAGAGGGTCTTAGAAATTCTTCCCTGAAATAGAGCAACACAAAGCCTCCTAACAAATAAAGGTGGCAAGTTTTTTCGTATTATTGACCAACTTCTTCATCTGGATAAATATATAACTGCATTGTGCATTTCCACATTGATTTTACCAGTCGGAGGAAGGAAAGCTAACCCGTGTGTTTCCTGCTCCCTGCGGGTTCCCCAGGCCTTCCTGCCCCCGACGTCAGCTTCCAGACCTGTGACTATATTCTGGAGATCTTGGACCTTAGCTGGCCCCTTTGGTGGGCTTTCATATTCTGAAACGTCTCACTGTCCCACCCTCAAAGCACTCCTGGGCTGGCAAGTCTCCTCGCAAGGTGACACCCCCCATTCCTGGGGCTCCAGCCCCTGTGCCTGCCACCCCCAGGAGGAAGGGGCTGTGGCTAAGAGGGCGCTGGAGAGAGGTTCCCATGCTGAAGGCTGCGTGGACCTGTGTCTCTCCTGGGTTGTGTTTGCTTGAGTTGCTCTCCTGAAACCTCCCTAAACTGAAGTCACCTGGGTTTGGCCAGTTGGCCTGAGTCTGCAAAAAATACTTATTTTAATCAAACTCCTTTAGCTGTCAGAAGACATGGTTCCAGCAGGAGTAAAAGCCTCTGCTAATGAGAGGGAGACAGAAAGAGAGAGAGAGGAAGGGAAGGAGAGAGAAAAGAGAGGAAGAGAGGGGATGGAGGAAGAAAGAGGAGTAAAGAGACAAGAGAGAAGGAGGGGGAGAGGGTGAGCAAGGGAGAGAGTCAGAGTGATACATATATGTGTGTATATATATGTATATCTCACTATATATACATATAAACAGAGGAAGAAGGAGTGAGAGAGATGGAGAGAGACAGAAGGAAAGAGAAGAAGGAGAAAGAGAGCAAGGAAGGGAGAAAGAAAGGGGAATACATATCTGTATCTAACTATTTTATTTATTTATTTATTCTGAGACAGAGTCTAGCTGTGGTGTGATCTCAGCTCACTGCAACCTCCACCTCCCAGGTTCAAGTGATTCTCATGCCTCTGCCTTCCAAGTAGCTGGGACTACAGGTGTGTGCCACCATGTGTGGCTAATTTTTGTGGTTTTAGTTGAGATGGGGTTTTGCCATGTTGGCCAGGCTGGTCTTGAACTCCTGACTTCAAGTGATCCACCCACGTTGGCCACCCAAAGTGCTGGGATTACAGGCATGAGCCACTGTGCCCAGCCTATATCTCTGTGTATCTATCTAGCTATCTATCATCTATCTATCTGTCATCTATCTCTCTCTCTCTATCATCAACTATCTATCATCTATCTATCTATCTATCTAATCTATCATCTCTGTCTATCTCTCTCTATCAACTATCATCTATTTTGTATACTTACCTACCATCTCTCTGTGGCTTTCCCCCATGTGATGTATCATCCGTACCCAAACTGCAAGGCAGGGGAGATGATCCTTGTGGGAGGCTCCGAAACTCTCATGGCCACCTGTGCCCAGCCAGTTCGGGGTTCAGGGCTGGGTGTGACTCCCTTCCCTACGTGGTGCCACTCTCACTGCCAAACAACTGATTCTTGGGCAGAAGGTGAAGAGGAAAAGGGATGAGGCAGAAGGAGCTCTGTTACCCATGCTGGGCTAGGACTCAGCCATGCCCTGGGGAACAGCCATCTGCAAGCGAAGGTGCTCAGGTGCTCAGGACTCCAAGTAACACATTAGGGTAGGATCAGAGTTGATAGTTTAATCTCGCTGGGACGGTTGCTTTACCTTCAGAGTTTTCACACCTAAAACATTAAGTTTACCAACAGATGCTTTAGGTTATGTTACACCTATGGAGATTTAGAAATAGACAAATACCACGCGTTCTCATTTATCAATGGGAACTAAAGGATGTGTACACATGGACACAGAGTGTGGAATATTGCACACTGGAGACTATGAAGTGTGGACGGTGTGAGGGAGGAGGATGAGGAGAAATGGCCTAATGGGTACAATGTACGTTATTCTGATGACGAACACACTAACATCCCAGACTTGCCACGACTCAATATAAACATGTAACAAAATTGCACTTGGACCCCTCAAATTTACCCAAATAACAGCAAACTAAGAATAAAAAATAGAAGTCAGTGATGCAGGCAGCACTGATTTCAATGTATATTTACATAAATTAAGAGAGATCTTGTAAATAAGAAAGGGCAAGAGAAGCTGGTTTCTTTCTTTCTTTATTAGGAAAAGTGGAAGCCACTGCTTCTCCCCTTAGCTGCTTCCCTTGTCCCCCAGATTCAGGGCCCAGAGTCACACAGGCATCCTGAGCCATGTCTCTGCCCTCTGGTGTCTGTCACCTCAGTCGGAGGACACGGGGCTCGGCCTGGAGCATTATCTTGTAGGTATCTTTCCCAGTTCTGATCTCTTTTCTATTAGCTAATGGATAATCAATGCATAAAAGCTTAGTTTCAGGCCTCGGAGGGGTCTACACACACTCCTGCAGATGCCCCAGGTAGCTTTGGATGGAAGCTCAATCAGATCCTACAGTAGAATCTTGGCTCCCTGGCTTGTGAGTGGTGGGACCTGGGGCAGGTAACTGAGCCTCGGTTTCCTCATCTCTAAAACGGGGATTATGAAACTGAGCTCATCAGGCGTCGTGGGGAATCTCCAGATTGGTGGACGCATGGTTCACAGCACAGGGCCTGGCACGTGGAGGCTCAGTGGTGGCAGCTTTGCTCTATTCACCAGGTGCCGGAAGTTGCACCTTTCATGGCCATGTGGCCAGCCTGTTTTTGCTTCCTGCAAAAAAAAATGAGAAAGGGGCTGAAGACTCCAGATGTAGAGGAACGTGCTTACTTCAGACAGGACAGCAATGGACTGATGATACTGACATCTGGGCAGGGTGGGCAGCCAGGGCGTGGGACTCTCTTCTCCCTTTCCCATTCCAGCAGCCCCTGGGGATGTGTTCCCACCTGTGTCAGGGGCAGAAGAAAATGGAACTGCCTGTGAATTTGGAGGTAGGCAGGCAGCCTTCCTCTTCTATGCTCTGTGGTACAGCAGTCAGTGGGCCCCCTCATGCTGGCCCAGCACCAGGAGGTGGGTGACGCCCCTCTAACGATGGTGCGATTTGGTCTCCACTGGGCGACAAGGGTAGAAGGGTGGGTTGTGGAAGGCAGGCCTTGGAGATGAGGCCATAGCCACTGCGTCACTCTCCTGTCCTTTCTTCAGGGTCCTCTGCTTTGGTTCTGTTGGTGCAAATTCCAGAGGGCAACTGGGTTTTTTCCAGCACAGTGACATGAAAGGTAATCGATGATGATATTTATTGACTGTAATTGTTGAATGCTGCTATAGTCCAGGCACTGAGCTTTTACTCAAAATGTCTCATCCGTCCTCTGAATACCACCCATTGATGGGTCCTGTTTGGGAGATTTTCTGCTGAGGCAGGTTTAGTGATTTGCTCAAAGACAACCAGAAGGAGAGGCAGAGCCTGGCAGACATGAACCTACCTCCTTCTAACCCCAGAGCAGGCCCATGCAAAGATGGTGCTGCCATCCTGCTTCAGAGATTTCCCCCTCTGACAGCTTCCTAAGATGAGCTCTGTGAACTCAGGGCAGACACCAACACACAGGGTGTCATCCTATCCTTGGAGAGCTGTGGTCCCACCCCAGGAGAGCCCTGGTCTACGCTGGTCCCCACCCCCTGGAGGGCCCTGGTCCTGACCCTGGAGAGTCCTGGTGTTGACCCTGGAGAGTCCTTGTCCTGCCTCTGGTGAGCTCTGGTCCTGCCCCCTGGAGAGCCCTGGTTTTGCCCTTGGAGAGCCCTGGTTTTGTCCCTGTGTGAGTCCTGCTCCTGACTCTGGTGAGCCCTGCTCTTCCCCCCTGCTAAGTCCTGGTTCTGCCCTTATGAGTCCTGGTGCAGTTCCTGGGTGAGTCCTGCTCCTGCCCTTGGTGAGCCCTTGTCCTGCCAAGGTCAAGCCTGGTTCCGCCCTGGGTGTTTGTGATCCTGCCCCAGGTGGATCTTGGCACTGCTCCTTGACTGCCCCCGGGGAACGTCTAGAAGCCTCTGTTGTCCCAGGGCCTCCTAAGCAGGGAGAGCTGGCCCAGCCACCCTGGGATCCTGCCTTGGCTGTGAGCCTGAGGTCACAAGGTCTGGGCTTTTTTACTCTCCCTCTCTGTGGAGCCCGTCCGCTACCCTCCCTCCCCGGGAATGAACGACTCCAGAAGGACCCATATCCCATCTTCTCCTTCCAGGGACCTCATAAAATCTGTGGCTGAGAAGGGGCAATTGCCTCCCCACAGAGAGCCCCTCCTAAGCCTGTGGTCTGGCTTCATGCCAGCTGACGAGCCCTCAGAACTGCAGCCAGAAGGGAAGGCAAAACCTCAATGCTGTGCGTTATTTCTTTTTCTAAAATGTGCAGGGAAAGTGTAATTAAACACAAAGGCATGCAGGAGGAACCGGTACCACCTGGGGCTCCCGGCTTGTTTCCACAGAGGCTGAGTACGGCCCGCCCTTCTAGGCATCTCAGCACCTCCCTCGGAGGGATGCAAAGCTTAGTGTCTCTTATCAGCCTAATGGTGAAGACTGCCCAGTGCTCTAGAAGTGCTTTACATTTGGGTTATGTCCCAAGTTATGCACGACATCCTTTTTGGTGGATGCTGCCAAATTCCTGAATTTCTTATTCCCTCCCCCATCCCTCATCCCTTCCCTCCCTCCTCTCCTGGATTCATGGAGGAGACTAGACCTGGGATGTTCTTGTCTCTTGGTGGCCATTCCGAATGTGTCTGTGGGTTCTAGTCCCCCTCTTCCGTCACTGACTCCTTCTGATTTGCCAACAGTAGCTGGGATAGTGTGGTGGGAGACTCCCTGCCTGGGAGCCCAACAACCTAGGGCTGGCCCTAGCATGGCCTCTAACCAACCTGTGACCTTGAGCAAGTCACTGTATCCGTCAGAGCTTTCCTTTCCTGGCCATATGATGAGGTAATAATAGCTCCTACCTCCTGTGATTCTGATGAGATTGAAAAGAAATAGTGCATTAATTCATTAATCCATTAATTCATTAAGTCATTTATTCACTGTGAGACATGAAGGACAGTACCTGTCACAGCAAAGACTATAAATGTGGGCAGGTGCGGTGGCTCATGCCTGTAATCCCAGCACTTTGGGAGGCTGAGGTGGGAGGATTATTTGATCCCAGGAGTTCAAGACCAGCCTGGGAAACATAGCAAGACCCCATCTCAATTTAAAAAAGAAAACATTATATATATGTATATATATGTGTGTGTGTGTATATATATGTATATATAATATATACATATTTTTTGTGAGAGACAGGAGTTATATTACTCAAATATAATAGACAGGAGTTACATACTCAAATCAGTCTCCCATAGCATTCGGGGGATCAGAATTTTTAAGGACAACTTGGTGGATGAGGGGAAGCCAGTGAGCTGGGAGTGCTGATCGGTAAGGTCAGAACGGAAATCATAGGGAGTCAAAGCTGTCTTCTTACACTGAGTCAGTTCCTAGGTAAGGGGCCACGAGAACATGTGAACCAGTTTATTGATCTGGATGGTGCCAGCTGATCCATCAAGTGCAGGGTCTGCAGAATATCTCATGCACTGGTAGATTTTGCAATAGTGATTTATCCCCAGGAGCAATTTGGGGTGGGCCAGAATCTTACAGCCTCTGGCTGCGTGACTCCTAAACCAGAATTTCTAATCTTAGGGCTGATTTGTTAGTCCTACAAAGGCAGTCTAGTCCCCAGGCAAGAAGGGGGTTCATCTGTGGAAAGGGCTGTTATCATCGTTGTTTTAAACTGTAAACTATAAACTAAGTTCCTCCCAAAGTTAGTTCAGCCTATGCCCAGGAATGAACAAGGACAGCTTGAAGGTTAGAAGCAAGATGGAGTCGGTTAGGTCAGGTCTCTTTGACTGTCTCAGTTATAATTTTGCAATGGCAGTTTAAATCCTTCTCTTTGGGTTTTATAACACCTTAATCTTAAGGTGTTGGCTAATGAAGATGGAAAGAGGGCAAAGACGGCTGTAACTTCTTCCTGCTGATCAGGGGCATAGTTAGGGGCGGGTGTCGGCCCCAAGGTGAGAAAAAGAAAACTACAAATGTGAACTGTTACTGTGCATGCCGCCAGCAGGTAGGGCTGCCTTCGTAGGGGGCCTGGATACAGATGGGATTGCTCCTGTTCAGGTTGGAGAGTTATAGCTTCGAGTCTCTGAGATCCAGGAAAGCATCGCAGGCTCAGGGCTCTACCACGTGGCCGACCCCATCTCCGCTGCCTTCCTTAGAGCCTGTGGCTTTGTTTCTGGATTTCCCTTTGCTGATTTGATGCTTTGGGCCTAGGGCTTTGTATTGGGTTCCCTGGGCTGCTGTAATGAATTATTGCAGACTCAGAGCCACACAATGTTATTATCTCACGGTTCTGGAGGACAGAAGTCCAAAGTCAAGTTGTCAGCGGGAAGAGTCTGTCTCTGACCTCTGCCAGCTTCTGGTGGCTCCAGGCTTCCCAAGCTTGTGGCCGCATCACTCTAGCCTCTGTGTCCATCTTCACATGACCTCCCTGTCTCTCCCTGTGTCTTCTCTTCTTGTAAGGAGATGGTCGGTGAAAAGAGTCAAGCTCTGTAAAATATTTGAAGAGATTTATTCTGAGCCAAATATGAGTGACTATGGCCTATGACACATCCCTCAGGAGTTCCTGAGAGCATGTGCCCAAGGTGATCGGGGCACAGCTTGGTTGTATACATTTTAGAGGGGCATGATGTCAATCAAACACATTTAAGAAATACATTGGTTTGGTCTAGAAAGGCAGAACATGAACTCAAAGTCAGGGAGCTTCCAGGCTGTAGGTGAATTTAAACATTTTCTGGTTGACAATGGGTTGTGTTTGTCTAAAGACCTGGGATTGATAGAAAGGGAATGTTCAGCTTAAGATAAAAGATTGGAGTTCAAAGTTCTTTTGAAGTCTTATAGTGACTGCCCTTAGAGACAATAGATGATAAATGTTTCCTGTTCAGATCTTAGTGAATTTCTTTAGGATTGAGAGGGTCTGGAAGAAAAAGACCTAGCTATGTGAATAGAGATTCTTTACAGATGCAAATTTTCGCTCACAAAGAAGAGCTTTGCAGGGCCATTTCAAAATTTGGCAAAGAAAAATGTTTTGGGGTAAAATATTTTGATTTTCTTCCTTGTCTCATAACGTTATTCCCTAGTCAGGTTGGAAAGTAAGTCACAATATATAGGGTTAAATAAAATCCATCTGATGAGATTTATGATTTGTAGGACGTGACTCCCCAGACCCCTTAGATAGGAATTTGGGCAAGATAAAAGAGTTTAGTCCTCAACACCAGCCATTGGATTTAGGGCTGTCTCTATGATCTTGTCTCAACCCTCAACTAATTACATTTGCAAAGACCCTATTTTTAAATAAAGTCACGTTGGAGACAGGTTTATAACGTTGGGAAGAATCCACACTGAGACAATGGATCACTCAGCAAGGCTAGTTTACTTCCTGCAGGAAGGGTGCAACTTGCCAGCAGTCTTGCCACGACAGCACACCTGAACAAAGGAGACAGGGACCTTTATAACTTTCATAACCTGACGCAATCACCCTACTGCTGTGTCTGGTTTCCATTGGCTGGAACGGGATCTCACATTCTATGCTTGGCCCGATTGGCTAAAAACTTGGAAATTTCCTGAATAGATAAAGGGAAAGAAGATGAGGAAGAAGACAAAGAAAAAGAGGAAGCTAGTCAGGAGAAGGTCAGGAGGATTTCCAAATAAGGAATGGCAGGCACCAGGCTTTGGAGCTTGCCCAGTCCTGTTCAGACATGCTGGAGTGAGTCAAGGTAGCTGATTTAAGATGTAGCTGATTTAGAGAGTATATATATATACACATGGATATATGTTTATGCTAATAGCACATAATGGCCATACAGCAAGAGATTGCAACTCCTTATAATGTAGTCTAAGATATAAACTTTGAAGAAGAACTTTCCCATCTCTCACACTTATATCCTGAGTATCTGGGTAAATGTGAAATTTGGGGGGACCCTATTCAACTCCTTACAGGCATTCACACTGGGCTCAGCATGTGGTGGTAAGGTGGTCACCCATAATGGCTGGAAGCTCCTTCCTTTATGCCCTGAGACAGGCTCCAAGAGACCTGGTCCTGACCTGGTGAGCCCTGCTCCCTCCCCAGATGACCCCTCATGACCCCTAATCTTAGGGGACAAGCCTGCTGACACTGACTAGGCTGGAGGACATTTGTTTTCTCCCCCTCCTTCAGCACCCAGGGCAGCCCTAGAGTTCTTCTTGATTTCCCAGATTCTTTTTTCAGCCCCGTTCTGTTTTCTGAATCTTTCTTTCCTATCAACGTGAGGAGCCTACAATCAAACCAAAGCCATGGTCTGAATGTGGTCACTACTCAGAGGGTAAGGTTTTTATCTTTGGTTTTAGAGATGGGCTCTCTCACTCTTACCCAGGCTGGCGTGCAGTGGTGCCATCCTGGCTCACTGCAGCCTTGACCCACTTGGACTCAATTGATCCTCCCACTTCAGCCTCTTGAGTAGCTGAGAGCAGGCATGGACCACTGTGGAGTCCTAATAAGTAAACACCAACGAGGAAGGGGCCCCAGGTGGGGAAAAGCCATTGTTCTGAGAGACCAATAATCACAGACAACCCACTAGCACAACATCCTGTTCCCAAATACCTCGCTCCGCATGTAGTGCCAGCAGCACAACCTCATTCTGCACGTAGCCCCCTCCAGCGTGAAGGTGTCAAACCTCCCCCGCAGCCCCTGCCTCTGCACACAGCCCTTTCTCTGCTGTGCTGTTCGTTGCACCCTTGCAACGTTATCTTTGTACCTTACCTAAGAAATCAGCCTTTTTTTTTTCCTTATAACTGTCTTGGTAAAATCTTCTACCACCTGTGATGCTGGCCCCAGCCAGTCGCACCCATGATAGCCACCATGCCCAGCTATTTAAAAATTTTTTTGTAGACGTGGGGTCTTGCCATGTTGCCCAGGCTGATCTTGAACTCCTAGCTTCAAATGATCCTCCTGCCTCAGCCATCTAATGTGCTGGGATTACAAGCACAAGCCACTGTGCCTAGCCTGCAAATGTTTTTCTAAATGTTAAAGCAATAATTTGTTTAAAAATATTTTTAATTCGAAAAAATCAGAGATAAACTACAACACATAAATTCGTGAAATTGGTGTTGGGCTGCAAAAATGCTCATACTGAGTTCTTTCTGTCTGTCTGTCTGTCTGTCCCCTCTCGACTTGGTTATCAATTTCTGCACCCCTCTTGGGCTCTGTCAGGATTGCACCCTGCCTGCTTTGTACATACGGGAACAGACTTCTCGGTTCTTGGCAGCTCTAAGGGCCCAGGCTCTGGTGAGTGATCACAGCCAGGGCTGCTCTGTTTATATGCCTTATGGCTTCTGCAGCACTGCAATGCCTGGAGGAAGAATTTCCCACCTAGGGGCTTACTGCTCTGTGCACAGATGTGCGAGTTGCTGGAGAATGAGTGTCTAATTTGGCGTGGCCCATGGAGGGCGAAGGCTCAGCCCGAGGTCTTGCTTTACCTTCAGCTGCTGGCAATGGAGGTGAGGGGGAGGGTGGGGCTGTGGGTTTCCACCTAATTTGTTTCTCCTGGATCTTTGGCCCTGGCAGCCTCCCTTCGGCATTTCGAGGTGTGGATAAACCCCTGGAGACTGTTTGTTCGGATTCCATTTGACACCAATTATCCCGGTCACCCTGTGTCCGAGGGCCGGCTAAGTAAGTAGCTGTCTGCCTGCATTTCCCATTGCAGGCTTCTCACTTCCAGGGCCTGTTAGGGTGCATTAACCAGAGCTTGTTTCATAGGCGTGAGATCGTTGCCGTGGCTCAGAGGGTTTCATGGCGGCAGCTCGTCATGGCTTCAGCACGGGTGCAGACTAAGGGATGACACGAATAGCGACCCTGACTGTTGTGTTTTCATCCGGGAGCCGCTATGATCTGCTAATTGGAATGCCTTGAATATGATGTGGTTCTGTCTTCCTTGTTGCTACTTTTTGGCAGAGAAGTGATATGTGGCTATGGAGAAGGAAGCAGAGGAGGGCCAGGTGGGCATTGCCCCGGGCAGGTGTGGCAGAGGGAGGGGACAGTGTGGAAACTGGGCCGAGGGAGTCAACCCCTCTCATCAGGCCCTTTCCCAGCCCAGCATCCACAGAGGTGGAAAAAAAAATGGCAGTGAAGCCTAATGTGGCAGGTGGTTTTTCCAAAGCTAACTACAAAGCCGTTGCCTCGCCTATGATCTGTGTACTTGCCACCCTGAGATGGTGGAGGCTCTGCATGCTGGAATCTGACTGCATGGAGCATCAGGATGTGGCGAAGAGTCACTCCGTTCCTGGTGTGGACAGGTCAACCAAAAATAAAATTCTAACCCCGCCCCTGCCCTCCTCATCTGAATGAACCCCTTCCCTTAGCAAGGGCTTTGGAAGGGCTAACCTGAAGGACTGGTTCAGACCATGATGTGGGATGGGGGCTGGACATGCCTTGCTGTCCCCCTCCTCCCTTTCAGAATTACTGACAGAAGAGGCTCTTTCAGTTTACTGAGAAACACTTACAGTCTCTTCCCTCTGAAGCCTGCTACATGGTGGCTTCATCTGCATGAGAAAACTTCGGTCTCCAAAACTCCTTATCATAACCCAGACACTCCTTTCTATTGATGGCAGGGCTTTAGATAATAACGTAACTCCTTCAACCAATTGCCAATCAGAAAAAAATTAAATCTACCTATAACCTGGAAGCCCCCTCCCCCACTTCCAGTTGTCCCATCTTTCTGGACCAAACCAATGTCCATCCCACATGTATTTGATTGATGTCTCATGTCTCCTTAAAGTGTGTAAAACTAGGCTGTGCCCCGACCACCTTAGCCACACGTTCTCAGGATCTCCTGGGGCTGCATTACGGGCTCATTTGTCACTCCTATTTGGCTTAGAATGAATCCCTTCAATTTTTTCTTTTCTTTTTTTTTTTTTTTTGAGATTCAGTCTCGCCCTGTCGCCCAGGCTGGAGTGCAACGGTGTGAGCTCGGCTCACTGCAACCACTGCCTCCCAGGTTCAAGGAATTCTCCTGCCTCAGTCTCTCGAGTAGCTGGGATTATGGGCGTGTGCCACCATGCCTGGCTAATTTTTGTATTTGTAGTAGAGATGAGGTTTCACCATGTTGGCTAGGCTGGTCTCGAACTCCTGACCACTCGGCCTCCCAAAGTGTTGGGATTACAGGTGTGAGCCATCTGGCTTGGCCCCTTCAGATATTTTACAGAGTTCAGCTCTTTTTGTTGACAGACATGAACTGAGCTGCTTCGGGCTTCTAGTCCCTTGGAAGCTGGAGACTCCAGGAGGGGGCACCTGGAGACTTCCCGGCTGGGAAGAGCCCACATCTTATGGAGCTTGGGGGCTATGGAGACAGAGCAAGACAAGAAGGCTGAGGCACCCCGCGGTTGGCGCTTGGGTTGGAGACGCACCCTCTGCGCCTGTCCTCCTGATCCCTGACCTGCAAAATCATGACAAAATAAAGGATGATTTGAAGCCTTGAAGTGTGGGGAGGCTGCCTATGGAGTAACACAGGACTGGAGCATTCAGCCAAGACACGCCTTGTCCCCCAGCTGGGATGCAGACGAGGCTCTATGATGAGCTGCCCAATAACCTGGGGGATGAGGATTTCAGCGACTCTCCCAGGCAGAGACAGAGAGGGGCGTCTGGCGGGGCCCACCGAGGGCTCCTGCTCCCTGTGCAGCCTGGTGGAGACCCCTGCCTCACTGCCTCCGGGTGTGAGAGGGGACTCAGCAAGGGCAACTTGCCGTCTGCCCGCTGGGCAGCTTGACCTTCATCTCCTCACTTAGCAAATGCATCCGATCACGTGTCTACAGGCCCCTCTGAAACAGGAGGAGCAAGCAGGCACCTGGGGCCTCAGTGACTGACGGGGTAGCGGCACGTCCCAAGAAATCCCTACTTTCCTGGGAGAGGCAGGCGGGCTTCCATGGGTCACTCGGAGTGGGGATCGCAACCCAGACGGTGGCTGCCCCACCAAGAGCCTCACCCTGCTGGTACCTCTCTGGAGGCTCCTCTGGGGAGTCTTAGCAGGGGAAGCACTATGGCCATCAAGGTGTCATAGCTGGGTCATGATATGAGCTCCTCCTGAATCCAAGTGGATACAGGCAAGATTTCCTTAGGGCTTTGGGGCAGCACTTGTTGAGACCCCTTTCCCTCAAGGAGCAGGGAGCCATGTTTAGGGACTAAAACCTGATCTTTTTGCCTCTGTCTTTGTGATCATTGGGAGTAGGTCTGAGCCCTCCTGACTCACTGACGCCGAGTTTTTGTTTCTGGGCAAGAAGGAATGGCTGAAGATCCCCACAACGTGGCGCCTCCTCTCCCCCAGAGGGTGTTCCCTGTCTAGGGAATGTGGACGTTTGATAAGGTAGGCTAGAAGGGGAGAGTTTTGGTCTGCAGGGGGTCCAGGACCCACAGCCTGCTGATGCTGAGAGGCTCAGCTGAGGTCTTTGGACTGAATGCTGCACAGCAGTGAGCATTGATCAACCTGTGCTCCAAATGGCAGGGGTCTTGGGGCAGTTGCGCTTGAGGGGCAGGGCTCTGAGCCTCCACCCCTGCCGCAACCAAGCTGTCCACCTTGTCTGCCTTAAATATTGAACTTCTGCTTAAGCTTTCCTTCAGAGCACAGTTTCTGCAGCTTAGTTTGAAAACCACCGGAGTCGACAAAGAAGTGCCAGTGTAGTTTTGACCAGGGAGTTACTTTAGACAATCCCTTGGGGGTAATGTGGAAGGTGGCCCCAGGGCCCAGAGAGAAGCAGGAATGGAGCCCTTCCCTGGATGCATCTCCACAGGCTTGTGTGGGGCTCGATGGGTGCCAAGTGGGACAGACACACAGGGGCTGGGGGACACAGAGGACAGGGTAGTAATTCACCAGGCACAGCAGCAATATGGGAGGAGCACATTAGGAAAAGCAGGACAAAATACAGACCATGTCCCAGGGTTTGTTTCACCAAGCACTAGCTTTTGGGAAAGAATTTATCCTCGGCACACTTTTAAATGAGTTTTGTACATGTTACAGTGTGAGGTGGCTCATGGGTCATTTTAAAAGCTTGGCTTCCTGCAAGCCTCGGTAGAGAGGGACAACTGGCTAAGCCACCAGCCCTAGATTCCTCGGTGGGGGAGGAGTCAGAGCAGAGCCGAGGCACTGCAGCTGGGCAAAGCCGACCCATGCAAAACGGAACCCTGAGAACATGAAAAACTCTCACAGAAGGTTTCTTTAGTCCAACATGGGACTTTATCACCAACAATTCAACTCCTTTTATTACGACTCTTAGAGCTGTGACAAGGGGCAAGATCAACTGCGCTGCAAGTCCCTAAGTCCCTTTCATTTTGTTCATGTTCCATGAGGCGCAACAGGTATCAAAGGGTCCCACTTGGGTGAGCAGGTGTGGGTAGGAGCGGAGCTGACCCATTGCTGGGATCTGGCCATAGGCAGAACATGGGGGCAGAGATGGGGAAAGAGAAAGGAGAGGGAGAGGAAGAAAGAGGAGAGGGAGTGAGTGAGTTAGGGAGAGAAAGAAAGAGATGGAGAGAGAGGAAGAGCGGGAGGGAGGAAGAGAGAAGATCACTCCAAACCCATGGTACTGTCCTTGGGTTTTGCCTGAGATGCCTGATTATCTTGAGTGGCCGTGGGGCAGGGTGTCGTGCTTTGAAACAGTTCATGCTCTCACTTGCAGAAAAGGCCGACTTCTTTGGACACAGACACACCACAAAAGAAACCAAGGCCATATCAAATTTTTCTTTTATTGTTCCAGTCAAAAAAGAGGAACACCTCAATATGTAAACAGTTTCCCTAACACAGCGAGTTCTTAAAGATATATATATATATATATATATATATATATTTTTTTATTCTAAAAAAATTTGGCATTGTAGTGATTTCTCAATACATAATTTGTGCTTTCGCATTGAGCATGCTTTCGTCTCATTGTCCGTGCACAGACGTACTTGGAGTTGAGTAAAGGGAGTTACAAAAGGACCGAAAAACGGGACAGGAGCCAAACCAGTACTTGAGCCCTACCCGGTGTTCCTTCCTAAAAAGCTTGGTGGAAAGGTTGGCAAGATTGACCTCAGAAGCAAATCTTAGTGACTTTATCCTGAAGAAATCGCAGAAGTCTTGGTAGCAACTTTGGAAAGAAACATTTGTTATTTTCTTTCTGTCATCTCTAAAGGATCATTGGTTTTGCTTGGAGAAAATTTTAATTATTTTGTACATTAGATTTCTTAATATCTCTAACAACATCTCCTATAATAAACTCTTGTTTTATGGTTTTGCTGGACACATAGTTTACTACTACATGCTATTGAAATTCCACTAGGGATTTATTCTGTTTTTTTTTTCAACGGAATCATTTCAAAGTGCTTGACGGTTGTATAATGACCTTTTGGTTTTGCCAAGTGAAAATTATTTTTAAAAATTCAATCCTAAAGACTGAAGAGCCTTTTAAGTGCAATGATGGGTCTATCAATAATACTGCTCATGTTATTCCTTTCTTGGTCCTTGTCCTTACCCTGAAATTCTAAATCCCTACAAATTAGCACCAGTTTTCCAAACGCATATTTTTTCAAATCCTGTGATCCTAGGCCGGTCTGGGTACCATCCCTCACTCTTACCTTGTGTGTTTCTGTCTTCAGACCCTCTCCCATGCTGGCCTTGCAAACTGAAATGCATTTGCTTTTGGATTTCTCTTTCTCTCTATGTTTTTAAAATAGAGACGGGGTCTTGCTGCGTTGCCCTGGCTGGTCTTGAATTCCTGGGCTCAAGCAATCCTCCCGCCTTGGCCTCCGAAAGTGCTGGAATTCCAGGCACAAACCATTGCACTTACAATACCCTTGAATCTCTGTCTTCCAAAACCTATGCAGCCTTTGAGAAATGTCAGGACAAATGTTCCTTTCTTCCTCATGATACCGTCTCTTATTGCTTATGCAGAAGCTGATCTACTTTCTTTAAATGCCAGCAGATTTGTTGTACCTGTCCCTGTCTGTTTAGGTGTTCCTAAAACTAGACTCAGTTACTTCACGTGTAAAGTGGGAAGCAGTATTTGCTCACAGGGTTTTTGTGTTTCAATGCACTTAGCACAGTGTTGTTGCATGGTAAGGGCTGGCAGCCATGGGATTGCGGGCTTGTTGCGCACAGTGGGGGGACACTTCTTCTCAGAGTCTTCATGGTAACTTGTCTAGGACAGCACTTGCTGTACCACAGGTGTTCACTGAGTGCTCATGGCCAGCACTCAGGCAAGTGAACGCACACTTGCAATAATAAAATATGGGGCATCAGCTAACTTTCAGAGTACTTTGAGTGGAGTTTTGTCCTTGTCTAGTTTTAGTTGGCTGCTGGGATCCCTGAGAATAAAATTACAAGTGTGTGCCTGCTCCCAGCATTGACGACCTTCCTGCACCTTGAAAACGCATCACTTCATTTCTCTGTAGGACGTGAGCATTTGATAAAAAACTCAAGTTCCTAAAAAAAATTTCTGGGGAAAAGTTGAGGATCAAGTATTATCTGTGCTTCATTTCTTCTGGGAAGATGTGTGTTCCCTAGGCATGGATATTGGAGTTGGCACACTGACATGTACCCTAATGACCCTCAGCTTGGGGACCCAATTCTGAGAGCTGCTGGGCTTTGCTTGCTTTGCTTAACTAGTTCCTGAAAATTCTGTGTGATGGCAAGAATAAGAACTTCAGGTAAATAGAAACATGAATGTCCACAAACGTGCAACCGCCAAACTAGATGCAGTATTATCTTCAGTTGCATAGATTCAAGATTAAAAAGACTATGGAAACTTTGGCACGCTGTAGACTTTAGAACTAGTAGCTTTCCAGAATAATTTTCTGTCTTAAGAAATAGCTCTCAGAACAACCCCATATTTTACTGGGCCATAGTAAACATTTTGGGCCTTAATATAGTGACATTTTATTAGGAAAGACACATACAATGAATTATCTTTCAATTCATAATGAAACACGGCTACTATTTTCCACTATTGATATATGACTGAAATAAAGCAGGAGTGTTATGGCTAAAATAAAGCAGTTTAATTAAAATATTATGGTTTAAGCTTTTTGCCTCCTTAATTATCCTCTGTCTGGTTTAGTTTTTTTTTTTTTTTCCCTGACTGGGGCCCTAGGTGCATGCTTCAGGGAGGGCAGGGCTGGATTTTGGTTAAAAGCAAATTGTGAAGAGCCTGCCGGAGCTGAAGGAATTGCTCATGGATGAGCCGGTGAGATGTAGCCTTGCATTTATTTTCTGTCAATAATGCTGACCTTCCTTGGACATTTTTCTACCGCAGAGAAGACCACAGTGCACGTGCATAGCACCTCATTTATCTAAAAGGCAACTACCTCACAGCTCCTCTCTCTGCTACCGGGTTTAGTGGGGGTAAGGACAGGGGAGCAGGGTGTGGTTGGTGGGTGCTGCTGGAGACAAGTGTGTGGCTGGTAGTTAGTTTCCCTGATGCTAGCAAGGGAACCAGTGAAATGATGAAAACCGCTAAGACTTAAAGTGGAACCATCTAATGCCATTTAGTGTAGAGGTATGGTCTAGAACTGATGATGGTGTGGGTTGGAATGGGTACTAGAATTATTAAAGCAGAGACTATGGGGTTCACATGTTTGTTGAAAAAGGTGAGGAAACCACAGCAGATTACTTATTCTTCTTAAGCTCACATGGAGTGTTAATCAAGATAGACTGCATTCCAGGTCATAAAACATACCATAGGACGTTTAAAAGAATAGAAATCCTCAGAACACTTGAGGTCAGGAGTTCAAGACCAGCCTGGCCAACATGCTGAAACCCTGTCTCTACTAAAAATACAAAAATTAGCCAGGTGTGGTGGCGTGCGCCTGTAGTTCCAGCTACTTGGGAGGCTGAGGCAGGAGAATCACTTGAATCCGGGAGGTGGAGGTTGCAGTGAGCCGAGATCACGCCACTTCACTCCAACCTGGGTGACAGAGGGAGACTGTCTCAAAAAAAAAAAAAAAAAAAAGAGAGAGAATAGAAATCCTACAATGTTTGCTCTTAAATAACAATGAAATTAAATTAGAAATCAGTAACAGAAAGATAACTGGAAAATGCCAGAATACTTGGAGATTAAACAACACCCTTGTAAATATCATGGGTCAAAGAAGAAATCTCAAGATAAGTGAAAAAATGTTTTGAAATAAATGAAAATGAAAACACAGCTTATTATAATTTGTGGGATGCAATAACAGAAATGCTTACAGGGAAACTTATAACACTGAATGCAGATAGCACAAAAGAAGATCTGAAATCACTCATTTAAGTTTCCATTTTAAAAAAGTAGAAAAAAAGAGCGAATTAAATCCAAAGTAAGCCTATGAAAAGAAATAATTAAAATTAGAGTAAAAATTAATAAAATTGAAAGTAGGAAATCAATAAAGAAAATAAATAGAAACAAAAGTTGGTTCTTGGAAAAGATCAATAAACTCCATAAGTCTCTGGGCAAGCTAACTAAGAAAAAAGAGAAAGAACACAAATTACTACTATCCGAAATGAGAGAGGGGGATGTCACTAGCAATCTCATGGATGTTGAAAGGATAACAAAGGATAGTGAAGGAATTTTATGAACGACTCTATGCCCACAAATTTGATAACCTAGATGAAGTTAACCAATTCCTTGAAAGATAGAATTTGCCAAAACTCACACAAGAGCAAATAGACAATCTGAATAGGTATATATCTATTAAATAATTTGAATCAGTGGTTAATAACCTCCCCAGACAGAAAGCACTTGGCCCAGATGGGTTCAGTGGTGAATTCTTATACGGTAATCAACACAATGTGGTGTTGGTGAAAGAACAGACAAACAGATCAATGAAATAGAAATTTATGCAAATATAGCTAACTGATCCTTGGTAAAGAGCACAGGCAAACCAGTGGAGCAAAGAGGGTCTTTTCAACAAATGGTATTGGAACAGCTGCACATCCACAGGCAAAAAAAAAAAAAAAGTCTAAAACAGATCTTACACCTTTCACAAAAATTAACTCAAAATCGGTCACAGATCTAATGTAAATTGCAAAACTATAAAATTCCTAGAAGGAGAAGACTTAGATGACCTTGCATATGGCAATAGATTTTTTAGATAGAACACCAAAGACCTGGTCCATGAAAGAAGTTATTGAGAAGCTGGACTTCAGTGACATTAAAAACTTCTGCTCTGAAAAAGACAATGCCAAGATAATGAGAAGACAAGCCACAGACTAGGGGAAAATATTTACAGAAGACACATCTGATAAAGAATTATTATCTAAAATTTACAAAGAACTTTAACAAATCAACAATAAGAAAACAACCTGATTTAAAATATGCCCAAAAGACCTGAACAGACAGCTCACCAAAGAAGGTGTACAGATGGAAAACAAGCATATGAAAATATGTCCCAAATCATATGTCATTAGGGAATTGCAAATTAAAACAACAATGAAATACCACTGTACATCCTTTAGAATGGCCAAAATGCAAAACATTGACAACACTAAATGCTGGTGAAGATGAGGAGCAACAGGAACTCTTGTTCATTGCTAGTGGAATGCAAAACGGTGCACCCACTTGGGAAGACAGTTTGGCAGTGTCTTGGGAGACTAAATATAGTCTTAACATATCATATTTACCCAAATGAATTGAAAACTTACGTCTGCACAAAAACCTGCATACAGGTATTTATGGTGGTTTTATTCATATCTGACAAAACTTGGAAGCAACCAAGGTGTCCTTCAGTAGGTGAATGGATAAATAGTGGTACGTCCAGAAAATGAATTAGTGTTTGGTGTTAAAATAGTGAGCTCTCAAGCCATAAAAAGATATGAGGGAAACTTAAATGCATATTACTAAGTAAAATAAGCCAATTTGATAAGACTACATACTGTATGACTCCAATTATATGCCATTCTGGAAAGGCAAAACTGTGGAGACAGTAAAAAGATCAGTGGTTGCCGGGGTTGGGAGGACGCAGGATGAATTGGGAGAGCACGGAGGATTTTTAGGGCAGTGGGAATATCCTGCATGATTCTATAATGGCAGATCCATGCCTTTATACATTTGCCCAAACCCATAAAATGTACCACTCATTGTAAACAATGGACTCTGGGGTGATAGTAATGTCTCAGTGCAGACTCATCCATTTCCACAGACGTACCAGTGTGGTTTGGCATATCACTTGTGGGGGCGGCCGTGCATGTGTGGATGGGGGTAAATGAGAACTCTCTGTACTTTATGCTCTATTTTGCCGTGAAGCTAACGCTGCTCTAAAAAATAAACTTTATCATTTTTTAAAAAAAGGGGTGGAGGAAGCTACTACATTGCTCATCTAGGGGCAAAACCTGGTCGTCTGAGTCCAGGGTACCAAATACTGAAAGAAAGGCTATTGCCTGTGGGTTCAGGGAAGTGTACGGTACATTTAAAAAATAATGCCACAGCGCAAGCAGGGAGGAAAGCCAATTTTAAGGCTTTGATTTCTGGAAATTTACTTATGTTGCACTGCTCATACTTGATTGGGAAGGATAAATGTGTATGTATGTATCTGCGTGTGTGTGTGTGTGTGTCTGTGTATCTATGTGCATGCATGTGTCTGTGTCCGTGTATGTATGCTTGTGTGTGTATGTGTGTATGCATGTGTCTCTGGGTGTGCGTGTGTATGCGCGTGTATGTATATGTCTGTATGCGCACGTGTGTGTATGCATGTGTGTATGCATGTGTCTGTGTATGCATGTGTATGTATGTATGTCTCTGTGTGTATGTGGATCTGTGTGTATGCATGTGTCTGCATATGCATGTCTGTGTATGTGTTTGTGTATGCACGTGTCTGTGTGTATGTGTGTGTATGCATGTAACTGTGTGTGTATGTGTCTGTCTGTGTGTGTATGCATGTGCCTGTGTGTATGCATGTATATGTGTGTGTGTGATGTGGGAATAGGGTGCTTGTATTGTTACTGTGTTACTTATGAAAGACTGGGGACATTACTGTTGCATAGAGTAACATTCAGAGGCATCCTCATTCTTTTAGGAAAAAAAAGAAAAATATCTATGAAGGTGCACACAGGGAGGAACCATGTGATAACATGTCTTGTTGATGCCTGTTGTCACAGAATTAGAAAATACACGGAAGCAAGTCTTCCAGTGCGGGTGTCCAGATCCTGGAAAGTTCTCATCTACCCTCTAATGCTCATAAGACATAGCAAGCTGGCCGGGTAAACTGCAGACCTTGGGATCTGGTTAGGCCTGACTCCCACAGTGTGGACATGGTTCAGGGATTTGAATATTAACGTACTCTTTCTGAAATCAGGCCCTTGACTGACATTCCCAGCATCGTAAGCACTATCGTGTCCACAATTTCTCCAGGGTGTGTGTCCAGTACTGTGGCTGCAGAATTGTTACTGGTTAGCAGACTTTAATTCCTGCCTGGTCCATGGGGCCAGATAAATTGAGCTCTGAAAGCTTCAGTGGCAAATTCCACTTTACCTTGTATGCCAGTATTGAGGATTCTATTCTCAAGTGCAAAGCCAGATGGAAAATGGCAAGTTCAAGGAGAAATAATATTCTGGAACTTTGCTCTGGGGGAAAAAATGAGTATTTCTGATTTGAAATCAGATTTTCTAAAAGAATCCAGAAGTAAATTTTAAAATTGCTTTTGTTTGTATTTGGGTTTATTAAAACACTCACTGTTTTGGACCAATCTTAATCTTCTAGGCAGAAGTTATTTAATAAGAAAATGGCAACTCTTTGAACATCAGTTACATGGGATAATACAAAATTAACTTTGAAATTTTTAAAAGGCAAATGTGATTTGAGTGTGGGCATGTGTGTGATATGAGGATGAAGGCTTAAAAAGAGCCTTTTAAAAAGCAATGTGGCCACCTAAGTGCATCCCGTCTTAGGAAGAAAGGATGGGAACACCCCAGACCTGGCGTGTGGAGGGAGTACCTGTGTGTTGGGTCCTACTCTGCATTATCTTGGCTTCTCCTAAGGCTGTCTGCAGGTGGGGCAGCCCTAGGGAGCCTCTGCCCCATGGTCTCCTCAAGCCTGCGGAAGAATGGTCCACACAGAGAAGCTGGGGGTTACTATGGCAACCAAGCACATCCTGGGTAATCAGACACCCATGAGTGCTGGGAGTCCCCCCAGAGCACAGTCTGTACAGTGGGAAAGTAAAGAGCACTTTGCCAACACAGTGGGATATTTGGCGGGGTAGGGGGTGGTGGTCGTCATTTTGGAATCCTGTGCACTGTTGTCACTGTATGGCTCTTGTTTTAGACGAGGAAGCACTGGGCTGAATAACGACGTTCAGGAGCTTCTTTGGCAAGCTAGTCACCTGATCACATGCTACAAAGGAGAGGAAGATCCCACTGGGTAAGTCCAGCTGTCTTTTCAGCACAAGACCTAACTTTATGCTGCTTTTGTCAGTGACCAGGCTGAGACCATGTATACGACCTACCATCACTCATAGGCTGTCTAGGTGACTATGAAGCAGGAGCAAAATATACATTTTTTTGGTCTCAGGCAGTTAGACTCTTTTACATACACACTCAGTTAAAACTGGTGGTGACTATTAAGTGATAAGGAATAGGACTAACCCCAATAATAGGTTGCTGGATTGTAGATGCTCAAAAATGAAATTAACCCTCCAATGGGGGTGCCAGGCAAAATGAAGTTTTCATGGTGAGATGAGGAGAAAAGAGAGAACAGCTAGGGGGCAATGGTTGGCTCATAATCTGCCATCATCTGAAAGCTGTGTGGGTACCAAGAGACAGCATAAGTTGTGTCTGTAAGTGCTGCAATGCAGAGGAGTTCCTTGCAGATAAAAACAAGACTCGACATTGCTGTCTTCATTTGGTGACCCTGATAGATGCAGGGATGTACGATTTTCTTTCTTTCTTTTTTTTTTTTTTTTTTTGAGACTGAGTCTCGAACTGATGCCCAGGCTGGAGTGCAGTGGCGTGATCTTGGCTCACTGCAACCTCCACCTGCCAGGCTTAAGTGATTCTTGTGCCTCAGCCTCCAGAGTGGCTGTGACTACAGGCATGCACTACCATGCCTAGTTAACTTTTTTGCAGGGTTTCACCATGTTGGCCAGGCTGGTCTCAAACTCCTGGCCCCAGGTGATCTGCCACCTTGGCCTCCCAAAGTGCTGGGATTACCGGCGTGAGCCACTGCACGCGGCCTTGTGAGATTTCTTGACCAGGGTGAGATTCTATTGGTTGTGGGGTGGCTTCAAACAAACCGAACTCTCAGTCTTACTCAAAAAGAGGGACCAGGTCAGACTGTCCAGAGAGAGTGCTGCTGTTGGCCTGATGACTGAGTCTGTGCCCATGTCATCATGATACCAAAATGTGAGACTTTCTAGAGAAAAGAGAATCAGATATATCATGAAAAGAAAAGCACTGAGATCTTCACCATGAGAAAATCAGAACATTTGGGGATTCCTTACCCTGACTCCATTCATGCTTTAGTGTTATTTTACTTGGATTTTCATATGGGAGGGGCACCCCCTGTGCTTAGTGGACTCTAAAAGTCTTAATCCAGTCATCATCCCTCACCCAGGGAGGTGCTCTGTGGGGTCAAGGGTGTGGGGCAAGGTAAGCTTGAAAGACAAAGGGTCCCTGGAAGATACTTCTCGGGAGTCATTGTACACATGGGCAAGAGCCAGACCCTGCAGAGAGAAGCTCCCTGAGAGAGACCTCAGTGGTTGGGCATGGCTGAGGCTTTTGTTCTGCCCAAGTCTGAGCCACGGGAGGGTAATGTTCATACCCACTCCCTCAGGCAGCAATGCTGAGAGATGATGCCAGGGCAATGCCCATGATGGCGGGATCTGAGGACACTGCTCCTTCCCTTTCTATAAGATGACTGGCTGAAGACCCAGAGGTTTGGGTAATGCACAGCTGACTGAAACTCAGCTCTCTGCACTCCGGTTGATCCAGTTCTACTAGTTGGTTTAGTGATAAGACCCAACACTGACATACTCCATAAGCCATTAACCTGGACTAGGCTCTTTGTAGCTAAAAGTCTGCTCCTAGGCTCCTGGAAGACCTTGCCCTTCTGCATAATGTTTTGTGATTTCTATCAGAATTTCAGAAATGATGATGATTACATGTTTATTTCACTAGTGCTTGTTAGTAGCAGATATTTACATTGCCTGAGAAAAACAGCCCTTCATATTCTTATAAAGATTGGCTTAATTGATATCACAGTATTGATGATCGGTGTTAATACAACGGGCACTGAGCCTTAATTTTGAAATGGGCAATTACACAATGTCAGTAGGAACGTTCATTCTCTGAAATCAAGATCTGTTTACTATGTGGTCACAATTCTCCGGCCAACCATAGTGCACGTTACGATTCACGTCTAGGGGTGTAGTGTCTAAAAAATAACTCTGTAAATACCATTTTCATCAGTGATAGATCTAATCGCCATCACTTAATCATGCTGACCACCTCAATGAAATATTTTTGTGTGCCTTAAAAGTATTTTGCCTTTCTTTTGCTACGACTCTCTTATTGAATTAGGTGGATACATGAAGCTTTCTTTTACCAAGGCAATGAGGCCAAGTAAAAGTTTGACTCCTTTTACATTTATTTAAGTTTTATGGTGTTGAACTTGAGATTTGTTTCCTCCCACTTAGTTGCTATGCTCCTCCGTGCAGTTGAAGGGTCACAAGCTTTTTCCATGGTCTATATTGTAGATACCGTTACCTACTTAGTTTCAGACACAGGATCAAATCCATCATTTATCTGTGGACAATACAACAACATCACAATGATTTGTTACATTGTTACATTTTTTTCTTTCTCATCTAATTTCCAGGAAAGTACTCATAAGAGAACTTGATATGTTTTTCCATAGAACTAAAAAGATAGGGAACCTAGCTTGGCTGACTACATCTGGCATTAGAAATGCTTCTTTAGAAGACCAGGGAGTTCAGCTTAGTGACACCAAAGAATGTCATTTCATATTGACTTATCTAAAAACCCTAAGGTCTGGATTTTTTCCATCCATTATGTCAGTAATGACCAATCTTTGTCTTTGCTTCAGACTCAGCGCAAGAAATCCAACAACTCTTTATTATACTTCTGCGTCTCCCTGAGCTCTTTTCAAGGAACATTTTGCTTTTCCAAAAGAAGCATTTAGTTCTTTAATTGCACGTTAAACTTCTAGCTTAGTGGCTGGAGAGAGCCAGAACTAGCGCAATTAAACATGAGTGGTAGCTCCAGGTTCATGTTCATCACCTTGATCAGTCGTAAATTGTAGGCTAGAGAAAACTAGCAAGAAAACAGAGGGACATATCTGGGCCACCTGTTTAGCTCTCCTCCGTGAGAACCACGTGGGGGAGCGGGGTGGGTCTGATGTATGGCAACTGCGGCAGGTCTGGGCTGCTTCGCTGAGCAGAGACCAACGGCCTGAGCTATGTACGTCATCCAACGCCTGTGGGTGCCCCTAAGCAGTATGTCAGTTGCTGGGCTGGGAATGCCCATTTCTCTATTGTTCATTAATGAGTAGTTTTACCGTACCCACTTTCTGAGTTGACCACTGGATCCTGGCTGGCTGCTGACTCTGTTTGCCACTCTGGAGGAATGGCTATGAAAAGGAAGGATTCTTCCTTTGAGACCCTAACTGAATGACTGTGCTCTCTAAGTCTTGTGAAGCAGTTGTCCCTTTGACAAAAAGAAAAAAAAATGGGTTATGTTTCTTTTGGAACAGACTTATGAGTGACTTCAATAGATTTATACTAGAGAAGAATGTCATTCTTTCATATTGCCTAGGAATCTCTTAAGAGTACAGTACAATATTTCATAGTACTTAGTAATACTATTACATACTATTATTAATAGTACTATTACTAGTATTTAATAGTACCAATAGTACTTAACAGCACAGTACAAGGGTTGGCAAACTTTTCCTATACGGGGCCAGAGAGTAAGTATTTTAATCTTTGCTGGCCACACAGTTTCTGTTGTAATTACTCAGCTCTGCTACTGCAAGTGGAAGCAGCCATAGGCAATACACAGACAAATGGCTGTGACTGTGTTCCAATAAAACTTTATTTGTGGACACTGAAATGTGAATTTAGGATGATTTTCACATGTCACAAAATATTCTTCTTTTCTTTTTTTTCCCCCAATCATTAAAAAATGTAAAAATCCCTTTAAGCTCACAAGTGGTACAGTAACAGGCAGCAGGCCAGATTTTTTCTTTTTTTTAGCAGATTAGGTTTGCCAAAATTTTTCATAGTAAAAACAGCCCGCGGCTTAGGGCCTTGTGACCTGGATTTGAGACCAGGAGCTATGATTCACTGGCCTTGTAAACTTGGCCAGTTTGCCCAAACCCTAGTTTTCCCTCTATAAAATGTAAATTATAATACTCAATCTCTCACGGTGAATTAGAATGAAATAAGACCATTTGTGTAAGTGCTCTTCATGCTCTCAAATACCACATCATGTTGGGTAAAATATTGTTTGTGATTATTGTACATTCTGTGCTTTGTCAAAATCTCTTAGCAGCCTTCTGACAGAATTTTGACTTCTAGATGACACTCTGCATCTAAATCACTCAAGACATTAAAGGCAGAAATACTAGGAGGAGATGTGCTTTACTCAATTTTAAATTAAAGGCTAACATTTTCTTAAATAAAGGTTGGCCATAACGTTTAGAAACAAGATAATGTTATTTTAGAGTATTGTCATGTAATATCAATGAATCATCTATTGTGTATATGTTACCTATGTTTTTCAATGTTGAAGCCATCCATTGAAAGGAAATCATCCTAGAAGATAATGTTTATCATATATATAGGAGATTCGATTTTCAGGGACCTTCCTGATATTTCTAAATCATACAGAGTATCACCCAAGTCAAGGAAAGAAAGACTGAAGAGTAGCCAGACTACTAGCAAACTGTTTTGGAAATGACTTATGATGAGCATTTTAACTGTATTCTCTCAGCAAATCGAACAATTTCCCCTTCTTCTGGTGAGTTCAGGTAGTTTTCTAACAGTGTTCTTATGCTCCCTCTCTCTGTCCACCAGTTCCCATCTTTTTAAGCAGTTTCTAAATATCGCAAAGACACTGGCTGAAATCTAAATAAAAAAGCAAAGGGGAAAAAAGTAAGAAACCTGAAAGGTAAGAAAATGTAGGGATGAAAAGCCCAAGAATGTTGCTCTGGTGAATTCAAAATTTACACTATTAAATGAAGTCATGAATAATTTTTAAATTAGAGTGCAATGAAAAATAGACGTTTCAGAGCCCTAGCCTGGTTAAACCTGCAAGAGAAAATTGTGCTTAAGAAATAGATTGACATTTGTAGCTGGATTCCTGTTAGGGAACATAAGGTACTGAACTAAAGCAATAGAATTGGAACTGGGGAACTAGGGAAAGAGCAAAGGATAGGGATAGATGGAGGAAGGGAGTCAGGAAGAGAGAGTTCTGCTTCATGAACATAGAGGGAATGTATGTTGGAACAGCCAGGCTGCAATGCCACGTTTGAAGGAACAAAAAAGTTGACATTTGCTGTGTTAATGCAAAAGAGTATAGCTTACCCAGGGGACAGCTAAGACATAAATGACTTTATTGGTTCCATAAAGTTGATCTATAAATGAATGGGTGCTCTTCCAGTCGGAGTGCACGTTGGGGTGGATGGAGGTGAGAATCCGAGGAACTCAGCAGCCTTAGCGGGGGTCATGCTTGCAGCTGAACCTGCCCTTCCATTCAGGAGCACTTTGTTCTGTCAGACTGCGGTCATCTGTGGCACACCATAACCGTTAAACTCCAAATTCTTATCTGGCTCATGGATCCCACCGTGCTTTGTGGGAAAGTGACTAAAATATGTTAACCAAACAGACCAAAGTATCAAGTTGAGAGTGATCTTCATTAGTTATGGATACTGTTGCATTAAAAGAGACTTTAAAAAAATTCTCATAGCACGGTTTGCTAATGGAGTGACTGAGGGAACGAGGACTGGATATTGTGGAATAGAACGAGTGGAAATTGTGGGGTCAATTTTGTTGAACTGTCTTAGTGGAAAACACCATTCACTCACGACTTGCTGCTTAGAAAATCAGTCTCAATGAACTTTCAGTTCCGAATTTTAACAGTTGACACAAAATACACTGTTAAACTGTGTTATCAACAACTGTAGAAAAATAGACATGTTTGGTAGGGACATTCTAGTAAAAGGTTCTTCAGGAGCATCCTCATTTAAAGATTCAGAGGCTGACATTACAAAAACGAGATTTGGTTCAAGTTCGGTCTCCAACTACATCGACACCAAAGACAGTGAGAAACAGGGAGAGACCTCACATCCGGGTGCCCGTCACAGACACAGAACTGACGCGTGCACGTGGCCAACCTGTCGTCAAGGCTCTTCGTTGAGTTGTGCTAAAGGGCAGGCAAGCAGGGATCAGACCCTGAGCTGCTCTTCCAACCAGACACCGGGGTGTGCGCTGTCCTTTAGACCTCAGCAGTGGAATTAAAAAGGCCCAGTGAATCTTCAAGAGCTAAATTAGAAGACATTTTGTAGCCCCTACTCCATCTCGCTTTGTGCCACTCATGGCCTGCCCTGCAACCCTGGCAAGGCTGCAGGGGAGCTCCCCCAAGCCAAGAGTGCCCTTGGTAAGGCTGCAGCGAGGTCAGGCCAAGGTACCTCCCCCGCAGCCTTGAGGGGGAGATCGAGCTTTCTCCTCCCGGACCACCACCTCCTTCTTAGAGTGTGTGAAATAAAGAAATGATTCAAAAGAGATTCAATGCAAAAAAAAGGAAATGCTGGCAAACAGGAAGGGGCTATGGCCAACAGTTTTGTTTTCCTTAAAGTCAGTGCCAACAGGCAGTTGTCCTGATCCAAGGTCTCTGAGACGGGAGAGGGGAGACCCCAAGGTTATATTTAGGAGCTGCTTTCCTTATCCTGGGACTTCTTATTTAGTAGACAAGGTCCCCAGACTACAGCAAAGGCCTGTGCAATCAGGTCAGGGAAGGCAAGGGAAACAAAGAGGGACAGCTAGTTTGATCTCTTTAACCTCCATGGTGCAGAGCCTCAAACTGAGCACAGCTGTAGGAGCTGAAAATAAACTTGGATCCATTCAATGAATATTTATGATGGGCAACTGTGTTAAAGAACAAACAGCTTATAAATGCAAAATTAATATGAAAGATCTGTTACAGTGCAAAATCTCCACCTGCCCCAGAGGTTTCATCTAAGGTTCTTTTTCTTATTTTTTTTCATTTTAAAATTTAGATTTCCAGTACAAATACCCTTCCTTCCCTCCTTCCTTCTTTCCTTCCTTCCTTCCTTCCTTCCTTCCTTCCTCCCTTCCTTTTGGCAGATTAAAATGAATTAAGGCTGCAGTTTTTTATTTGTTTTCTTTTGATTGAGAGACACTTTGGACTTGATTTCTAACCTGTGGCATTCTCTAGAGGCATTTCTTAGGCAATCATCAAGATTGTTGATCTAATCTTTGAATACTGCACTCTGGTCATTTCAAAATAATAAAAAAACAAAACAAAACAAAAGATCACAATGCAAGAAATGTTGATGGATAAGCCCCAGGGACAGGCGAGATGTCATCCTCAGAACACCAGATGCAGTCAAAAAAGTGTGAGAGGTCAGTGATTATAATGCATGTCACTCACTAAGCGCCTTCATGAATTTCATGGCTTTAGACCCAAACCATCTTCTGCTAACTTACCATGTCTCATTGTAACAGTCTGTAGAGAAACTACAGCTGGAGAATCCATGATTTAGCAGAAAAGTTTCTAAATTATTGTACTACAAAGGGCGAGAGCTCATGTGAAAAGTAAAAACATACCCTTGGTGACACGGTAGAGAATGTCCCCTTCCTGGTATTCCCCCCTGCTCCAGGCCAGTTAGTGAGGCCCTTGTTGTCTTAAAAAAAGAGAAAAAGACATCTGTTTTGTAACATTACACAGTATATCAGCATAGTGGTGGTGGGTTTTGCCATCTACCAGACCTCTCAATTTCCCCCAGACCTATGGCTTATTAGATTCAATGAAAGGATCAGTGTGGGAACAGTGAGGTGCCCTAATGGCTGCCAGTCTGAGACACAAACAAAGGCCATGCACTGAAAGGCCAGCCATCAATGGGATCAAAATAACCTGGAAAACACTGACATCAAAACAGAAATGTCTACTGCATGTTAGGAATCTTTCTTTCTTTCTTTTTTTTTTGTTGCTTCTTATTTCTAAAGTTATATATCTAAACCTACATTAGTGATACATCTATGTACAGTATTTAGAAGTTCTGTTCTACGGTACTTTTGTACATGCTGGGTTTTATTACTAACTGCAAAAAGAAAATAATTACATAAGGCATGTATATGTACAGTGGTTTATCTTCAGCTCACCTGGGCCCCGTAACTGCCACGCCCACACGGGGCAAGCACCTCACCCTGTAGTAGATGAAATGAACTGGGATCTATAAAACCGAGGGCTCCACTCTGTGTTTCACTGAATGAATAAATAGGCACCGGAAACCTTACTTGTCATATCCCAGGTAAAATCTTTGACACACCCTTTTGAGTGATCTGGTATTGTACAACACATGCAGGTAAGTAACTGAAATCTCCAGGAGTTGGATGTGTAGTATTTTGGGAGGAGACCAGGCTTGGGCCACAAATGAGGGCACTTTGCACTTTTCACCAAATCCATGTCTACCTTGTCAATCTAAATAACTGAGAGAGGGCAGGTAGATATTTTACACCTTGAAGATTTGTTTTCTGGTAATGTAAAAATTAAATATGAATAAATAAAGAACAAAGCAAGAGAGACAGAAAAGAAAGAGAATGAGAGACAAGGAAAGATTGTGTCGGGGGGAGAAGAGAAAGGGTTGCCCAGCTAGGGCACTAAACTTTGGATTCATTCTCCAGGTTTGCCACATCACCATTTCTTTCTGTTTGCTCTTCGAGGTTCTTTTCTTCCTCTTCAGTCTCCAGTTCTGCATGTTGGTTGAGTTTGCTGGATACAGACCAACTCAGGGGCAGCTCTGCCCTGCTGGCTAACTCGGCCAGCTCTTTGGCACTAAGGGATGGGGTGCTGGTCTCATAGGTCTCATGGAAGCTGTTGTAGTCAACTTCGTAGAACCCATCCTCCAGTGTCAGGACAGGTGTGAACCGGTAACCCCACAGGATCTCACTGGTGATGTAGGAGCTTCGAGCTTGGCATGTCATCCCTGCAGAGAGAAGAACGGAGGCTTTAGCATACGTGAGTGTGGGCTTTCCGTGGCTGAGGAGACCCTGAGCGGGGAAGGAGCACTGCACGCGGCTGTTGAGACTGACCTGCATACGATGCCACAACTTAGTAGGTGTCATTCACGTTGTAGACACACGCTAATGTGCCGTAGAGATTCCAGGCCTCTCAGTGGAGTCCTGGGGAACAGTGAGAGAGCCCTGGCTCACATCAAGCCACATTTGCCTGCGTGGTGATGCACACACAAAGGAAATCAAATGTGCAAATGCACACAAGTGCTCACGTGTGTGTGTGGCTATGTCTCATTCACTCTTTGCTCTGGGAGAACCCTGAAGTCATGACTCTGGCCTCCTACTGCTCTTGGAGAGTTAGCCTGGGTCCTAATGGGATTTCAGCTCTTTGGCCACAGACTTAGAATGAAATTTCACATAAGGAAATACACTTAGGCTGCTTTTAAGCTAGAGGCCACAGATCAGTGTTACCCTTCCAGCTGCCATTAACACACAGGCCATGAATGAGGCTGGAAGGGTTACCCACCTGAGTTTGCACTTTTCTTAAGCCCGGTGGTCATAGTTACTCACATTATGCAATCGTAACTACTTTAAAAGCTTTTCTCCCTTCTTTTTTTTTTTTTTTTTTTTTGAGATGGAGTCTCCCTCTGTCGCCCAGGCTGGAGTGCAGTGGTGCAATCTCGGCTCACTGCAACCTCTGCCTCTCGGGTTCAAGCAATTCTCCTGCCTCAGCCTCCTGAGTAGCTGGGACTAGAGGCACACGCTGCCACACCTGGCTATTTTTTTTTTTTTTTGTATTTTAGTAGAAGGTTTACACAGAAGGGATTTGGCTGCATTGCCCAGGCTGGTCACGAACTCCTGAGCTCAGGCAATTCGCCTGCCTTGGCCTCTCAAAATGCTGGCATCATTATAGGTGTGAGCCACCGCGACTGGCCACTTTACCCCTTCTTAAAGATGAGAAGCCTTTTTGTAATTTGCACAAAAGCACCATGTGAGCTACCAGCAGCCCTGGAGTCAGAAGTAACTTTCTTTTAAATATGAAATGGCAGAATGAGGAAAATTCTTAGCCACCTCCTTGGAAAATAAAACTAGGCAACAAGTATGGCATAAGATATGGGAAATGACACTTGTGTATTTTTTTCTGAGGCCAAAGAACTCTCTTATAAAAATTCTCAGGAAATGGAAACATTCATTCAATCATTAATCCAGGGCTGACTTCTCCATTAGACAAAAAGGCATGCTGTCTACAGCTCATGATACTTTTAGAGGCCCAAGAAAATGTTTTAACTCTTTTAAAATCAGAAAAGATAAACTTTTAGATGGAAACAATGTTAATATATTCATTTTTATACCAATACAGTTGTAAAATATAACTTAAAAATTTTTGATAATGGAGCAAGAGGCTTACAAAGGCAAGATCACCAGGGGACTCGTGAATATCATACTGTGGCCCTGTGTCCATTCATTCAGGAGAGTGGCCGGCCAGTCAATCAGTATGTAGAACCAACAATAAATATTAGGCAGCTGCTTTATGCTGAATGCAGAATGTTTTACAGCAGTCATATGTGTCTGTTTTCCTTGTTGAATTGTGAATGCCTTGAGGATCTATTTGTCTTATTTCCACATTCCTTAGCATCTAGCACAGTGCTTCAACATTGGAGGTTCCCAATAAGTACTTACGGCTAAGTAAAAAGACATGGCCAATGAACAATATTAAGCTGTTTCTGTATAGTTCCTATACAGAGCTATACAGAATTTTACAGAAACAGCTTAATATTGTTCACTGGCCATTCCTGAAATGTATTATTAATGTTAAATAAAAAGATGGCTTGTGAATCTTTAGAAAAGAAAGTGGGAGCGTCATGTCTGTCTGCATATGAAGGACCCTCAGCTAAAATATAACACAGTGCTGGAAAAGTACAAAATTCATAATTTGAATCAAACCTGAGTTCAATGAAAAGCAAATGATGGGCCTTCCAGTGCTGGTGAAGAGAGAGTAAACGCAGCTGTTCCTTCCCGCCAAGTATAGCTGAGACCTCTGGACAATGTACCAAATGAAACCATCTGAAGACTCTAGAAGGTTCACAATAGCAGAATGGTTGGAGAAGGGAGCCAAAACTTAAAGAATAAATTGGGGATCGATTTTTCTCCCTTCCTCTTTTATCTTCTGGCTTTAACCTGAGCGTGGCCCCAATGCAGAACTGGGGCCCCAGTGCAGAACAAGTGCCAGCAAGAAAATCTCGGAAAGAAACCCTGCCTTTCTAACCAGAGTACCAGGAAAAGGTGCTGCTGAGTCAGAGACGGGAGTGGGAATCCCCATTAGTTGAGTGTGAGGACTTCCCTACCAGCTCTGAGTGCAGCCTTTGTCCTCAGCTGCTCTGCAGTGCAGCGGTGACACAGGCACCAGAAACTCTGAGAGAGAGCCTGTCTTTGTGGACCGAGCATTGGGAAATGGGAATTTCAGGGACCAGAGTCTGTGGCTGCATTTTCCTCTTTCCTCTCACTGCTTTATCCTGAGAGTGGCCCCAACTGTGTAAAACCATGCAGCAGCCCAGGTGGCTCAAATGCTGGGCAAGTCTTGGCTTTAGAGAAAGAAGTATCAGAAAAGGGGGCCTGGGAACTGAAAGTAGGGGTCGACCAGCAGGAGGGGTGGATCTCACAGAGGAGAGAACTGGAGAAGAGGATTTCCAGATTCTGTGTATGAACTGATATAATCCTGAGCTTTGCATGCACAGGACAGAAGACAATAAGAAAAGAGATACTTAAAAATTACCACATTTTGTGATATGTGACTATACTTCTAAATGCCAAAGAAGAAACCATAATGGAAATTCAATAATACTTAGGACTGAATAATATTGAAATTCTAAATATCAAAATTAAAGGGCATATAGAAAGAAAAATACACCTAAATGCATATATTAGAAAAGAAGAAAGTCTGAACATTAATATTTAGCATATTCAACTTAAGACATTAGAAAATGAACAATAGAATTAATTCACGGGAAATAGGCAATAAAGATCACTGTATAAGTTAATAAAATATAAAGCAAATCAACCACAGTGAGGATCAATAAAGTCAAAAGTTGTTTTTTGAAAAGTCTAGTAAAATAGACAAATCTCTGATCAGACTGGCCAGTAAAAGGTATAGAAGGCAAAAATAAACTGCATTGGGTACTCAAAGGTATACATAATCATAGAAACAGCAGAGACTGAAAACACAAAAGGGTGTTAAAATAACTTAAAATATAGATGAAATGGATGATTTTCTAAAGCATATAACTTACCAATACTTATTTAAGTCAAAAAACAGAGATACCTTATAACCAATTATGAAATTGAGTCAGTGATTTAAAACTTCCCATAAAGAAATTACAAAGCCCAGACAATGTTAAAGATGAGTTCAATGAAATATTCTAGGAAGAAATCATGATAATTTTACATAAACTCTCCCAGGAAATAGAAAAATTATTTCCTAACTTGTTCTATGAGGCAAATAATCTTGATAATAAAGTCACAAATATAGTACAAGAAAGAAAAAAAAAAGGAAAACACAAGGCCATATTGTTCGCTTGTGTGCCTACAAGAATCCTAGAAAAAATATTAGCAAACCAAATCCAACAGTTTAGAAAAAAAAAAAAAATACCGTGACCAAGTTGGGTTTATCCCAAGGAATGCAAGGGTGGTTTAACATTAGAATGCTGATTATATATTTATCATGTTAAAAGATTGAAAGATCATTTTAATATGTGCGTAGAATTCATCTGATAAAATTCAACACCCACTTATGATGAAACTTCTTAATAAACTTTGAGTACGAGACCAACTGTATTTACTAAAAATCTAAACAATCATTATTCTTGATGATGATGATAAAAAGGATAATTTAAAGTCAGGACCAGTGATTTTAAAAAGAGATGCAGGAGATGCTTGCTATCACCTTTTCTATTCAGCATTGTACCAAAGGCCTTTGCCAGTATAAATAAGATAAAGAAATAATACAATTTGAATCAGAAATAAATAAAACTTTCATTATTTGCAGATAATATAACTGTGTACCTAGAAAATCCACAAGAGTAGTACAACTATTAGGATTACTAAGAATGTTTAGCAATTAAAAATCTATGCAGAAAACGTACGCATTTTTTTTTTTTTTTACATATCAGCAACAAACAAAAGACATAACAACAACCCTTCACCATTTCCTCTAGCAACAACAACAACAAGAAAAACAGAAATAAATCTAATAATAGAAATATAAAACCTTTATGACAATTTATAAATTATCAATTTGAGAGATAGGAAGATTTAAATGGAGATATATATCATGTTCATGGATAGGATGATTAAGCATCCTAAAGATGTCAGTTTTTCCCAAGTTACTTTATAGATTCAATGCAATTCCAACCAAATATTCTTAAAGTTTTTTAAAAAATGGATTTGACAAACTTATTAATGCACCATAAGGAAGTACAAAGACTCAAGAGTCAAAACACTCCTGAAGAAGAACAAACTGTAGGGACTCACTCTATTAGATCACAGAACATATTTAGTAACTATGGACATGTGCAACAGGAAATATGTATGGCTATGTCCACAGCAGTTGATATACTTTGGATATGTGTCTTCTCCAAATCCCAGGTTGAAATTTAATTCCCAGTGTTGGGGGTGGGGCCTGAGGGAAGGTGTTTGGGTCATGGGGTGCTTGGTGTCATGCTCAAGGTAATGAGTAAATTATCTTACTTCCCATGAAGACTGATTCTATTACTTCCCATGAGAACTAATTGTTTAAAAAGAGCCTGGCACCTGCCTCTCATCTCTCTCTTCCTTTCTCTCTTGCCACGTGAGCTCGGTGCACCTGCTCCCCTTTTCCCCTTCTGCCATGAGCGGACACTTCCTGAAGCCCTCACCAGAGGCTGGTGCCGTGCTTCCTGTACAGCCTGCAGAACGGTGAGCCAAGTGAACCTCTTTTCTTTATAAATTACCCAGCCTCAGGTATTCCTTTATAGCAACACAATGAACTAGGACAACAGTATCATTTTTAACAAATTGAAAACAATCCAACCGTCCACTGATGAACAATGGTATATATTCACATAGTCAAATTTTAAGAAGTAAAAATGAGTAAATTACACATGCAAGGTACAATATAGATGAATCTTAGAAACAATATTCCACAAAAAAGCAAGTTTCATGAAATATAAAAATATACTACTTATATGAAGTTAAAATAAGCATAAGTGAATAATATAGTATTTAGGAATACATACAAATCATTTTTTTTTTTTCAGAGAGAGTCTCTGTCTGTCACCCAGGCTGGAGTGAAGTGGCACAACCTTGGTTCACTGCAGCTTCTTCCTCCTGGGTTCAAATGGTTCTTTGCCTCAGCCTCCTGAGTAGCTGGGTTTACAGGCTTGCGCCACCATGCCTGGCTAATCTTTGTATTTTTTGTAGAGATGGGGTTTCTCCACGTTGGCCAGGCTGGTCTCAAACTCCTGGCCTCAAGTGATCCTCCCAAGTTGGCCTCCCAAAGTGTTGGGATTATAGGCATGAGCCACCACACTCGCCCAAATCACTTTTCAATTTTTTTTAAAGAAAGAAAGGGAATGTTAAAAACAAGTAGTTATATTGGGGTGAGGAAGGAATATAGAAGTAGATATAATGGTTAGTAATGTTCTAGCTCAAGTGTTTTATATCATGTCATTTTATTAATTCATTAATTTATTTGAGATGAAGTCTTACTCTGCTGCCCTGGCTGGAGTACAGTGGTACGATCTTGGCTCACTGCAACCTCTGCCTCCCAGGTTCAAGCGATCCTCCTGCCTCGGACTCCCAAGTAATTGGGAGAACAGGCATGTGCCACCACGCTTGGCTAATTTTTGTATTTTTAGTAGAGACAGAGTTTCACCATGTTGGCTAGGCTGGTCTTGAATTCCTGACCTCAGGTGATCTGCCTGCCTCAGCCTTCCAAAGTGCTGGGATTACAGGTGTGAGCCACCGTGCCTGGCCTATTATTTTGTTTTTTGAGACAGGGTCTCACTCTGTTGCCCAGGCTGTAGTGCAGTGGCAGGAACTTGGCTCACTGTAGCCTCAACCTCTCCGGGATTAGGTGATCCTTCCATTTCAGCCTCCTGAGTAGCTGAGATTACAGGCATGTTTTACCATACCTATTTTTGTATTTTTTCTAGAGACAGGGTTTTGCCATGTTGCCCAGTCTGGTCCCGAGTTCCCAAGCTCAATTGATCTGTCTGCCTCAGCCTCTCTGTCATGGGTGATTCTGTGTGTGAGTTTGACTATGCTGGGGATACTCAGGTAGCTAATAAGACATTATTTATGGCTGTGTCTGTGAGGATGTTTCCAGAAGAGACTGGCATTTGAATCAGAACTGAGTAAAGAAGATCCGCCCTCACCTGTGTGGTTGACTTCCACGGTGTTGTCTGACCTAAGTTATTTCTCCAAATGGGTGTGTGTGTGAGTATGTGTGTGTGTGTGTGTGTGTGTGTGTGTATGTGTGTAGCTTTTAACAATTATTTCATTTCACAATTTCTCCACTGAGAGCTTCTCTGTCTGGATGCCTAGTTATTCTTCCAAGAGTTAAACTTACAGGGACATGCATGCAAACAACCTGTTTTTGGGTGGCCGTACATTCCCTATAAGACCATGGGAGAAGGAGGGCTTGGAGGGGAAGGGAGTGCCTGTGATGGGTGGTGATTGCAAGGCTCACCGTCCCTAGAAGCCAGGAAAACGGACTAAAACATAGCTAGGGAATGTGCAATAGGCACTGAGCAAACACAGGGGCGGCCCTGCAAGACGGGGATTTAATAGCCAAAGCCCTATTTTTAGATTCTGTGACAAATTATGATGGGAGAAGTTTGCGTGCAGAATACCAATATGATGAAAATCATCCTCATGAGAGAGACCCCTGGGCAAAGCCAGAGGTATAGTCAGTATGTAGATAATATATCAAAACTGCCTGGAGGATAAGATTCCAATAAAATTAGAAGGATACAAACCACTCTCACCTCTTCCGAATACTGTAAAATGAATCTATATTGCCAATATTCAGAAACAAAGAACTGATTGTAGACACTTTACCATTTAATTTCAAACACCAGGCTACATAGATGATGTTTTCTTTTTCCTTTACTCCTGTGCCCATTCTCAATAATAACCGTGCTGAATTAGTGCAGTAATGAAGTGTGTACACTTGTAAGTCAGCACTGGGCCGCTCTTCACGTGGGAGAATGATGTTGCTGATTAACCAAGCCCAGTGTCAAGAAGAAGCAGGATAGTGTGATTTCTGGCATAATATAATCATGATTATAATTCAGTAGGTTTTGCCAACTCCTGAACATTTAAATAATGATGAGCTCAGGTTAAAAAGCCCTTCGATGAATAGTTGTGTTTCTCTGTTACCCAAATATTAGAAGGCCAGTGAGGGTCACCTCCAGCTATGCAAAAACAAATGGAAGTGTGCATTAAAAAAATGTCTAAGAAAAGAGATCCTACATGTGTACTCCTAATTCTATTTTCACCAAGATCATTGATAAATGTATAAATCAAGTATGGAATCAACTAAGAAATGTTATTTATTGAGTATTTACTGTGTGCTGGGCTCAGGATGCTTTATGTGAGCCAACCATCTAGTCCCTGTAACAGCCCTCTCAGACGGATGCTATGAACTCGATTCAAACTAAGGCAAAGCAAGGTTAAGTAACTTCGCTAGGTCACATAGTGCTGTGGATTGAATGGCCTGCCCCAAAATTCATATTCAAAGCCCTGACCTTCAAGATGACTATATTAGGAGAATTGGCCTTAGGAGGTCATTTAAGTTAAATGAGATCATAAGAATGGGTGTCATTATAAGAAGAGGAAGAGACATCAGAGCATGTACACCCTCTTTCTACATGCACACAGAAGAGGCCATGTGAAGAGACAGCAAGAAGGTGGCTGTCTACAAGCCAGGCAGAGAGCCCTCAGCAGAAGCCAACCCTGTCGATACCTTGATCTTGGACTTTCAGCCTCCAGAACTGTGAGGAAATACATTTCTCTCGTTAAAGCCACTGAGTCTGGTATGTTGCTGTGTCAGCCTAGGCAGACTAATAGGTACAGTAAGAGTCAGGTGAGGGCTGTCATTTAGGAGGCCAGGCTCCGTAGTCTACGCTGTGAACCACAACACGATTATTTCTATTTTTGAAGACAGAGACCATGTGTTAATTTTGATCTTCATTTATTTTTATTTTTATATTTAAGATGGAGTCTCACTCTGTTGCCCAGGCTGGAGTGCAGCTATGTAATCTTGGCTCACTACAGCCTCTGCCTCCTGGGTCCAAGTGATTCTCCTGCCTCAGCCTCCCAAGTAGCTGGGATTAGAAGTGTGCACCACCATGCCCCGCTAATTTTTGTATTTTTGGTAGAGATGGGGTTTTACTGTGCTGGCCAGGCTGGTCTTGAACTTCTGACCTCAGGTGATCCACCCTCCTTGGCCTTCCAAAGTACTAGGATTACAGGTGGGAGCCACTACTTCCAGCCATAAATTTTGATCTTTATAACTTCTATAGTGTCTTACACCTAAAGATTGATAACATATTTTACAAAATAAAATGGAGTACAAATGAATGATCATAGCCAAGAGAATTCTGTATACCAACACCTGGCTACCATTTGTTCTACTTAAATTGCCACTGCCTTCTGTGTACCATTTCCAGCCTCTCCTAGCTTTCCTTCTAAGCCTGTCCATTCTTATTTCATCTTTCACACAAATTGTGTTTATTCTCTGCCCAAATCTGGGGTATTGGCTACCACCTTCAGAAAACTGCTTGCAGGCACCAGGCAACCTTCATCTACTTTTTAAGAAATCATGAGATATATCGCCAAATCAAATCTCAAACTGCAAGATACTTCTTCAAATTCTCCCATTCTATATTCGCATCTTCCTTCTTCAAGAGCAAGAATCTGTGTTCCCAGCAATCTATATATGTAGGCTCTCTCCTACAAAACACTTTTGGAATGGCCACATCCATAGTTCTACTGAGGAATTGCTTACGCAAGACTCAGACCTCAAAGCTAAGAACTAGCCATTCCTCCAATTGAAACAGAAAATTCCATGACCTTCTTTAGCCTGCAGGTCTCCCAATAATGTACCAGTAGGTGATGGACAAATCACAACCTGCCCAATGCACTTGAAAGCCAGTCAGAAAAGCTTCCCTCCTTCCAAAAATTCTACCTAATAGAACACTCATCAATCAGACTGTCTGTCTTAGGACTTCCTTCTTTTATTCTATAAAACCCACTCTCCTTTGACTTTTCACTAGGAAGAAAGTGAAGGTAGCAGACTTCCTTGTATGATCTGAATAAACAGCCTTTTGTTAATTCTACAGATGCACTTTGCCCTTTTGACACCATCAACTATGAACCTATGAGATAAAACTAAAAATTGCTTGCAATTTTTTTAAATCCTAGAATATTCCCACTGAAGTTGTACAATCAAAATACTGTGTTCAAAAGTTATCTAAACACATTTTAAAAAATACGTGGTTATGTTATCCATTGCAAAAAACAATTAGGTCCTTTGTTTCTATTTGTGTTTCCTTTTAGGGTTTACTTTTGTCATTCTTTTTCTATTTTGTTTTAAAATTTGTAAGCCGTTTAAATGGTTCAAAAATTTAGTCAGCACAAAAAGACATATTCAGAAAAGTCTCATTCCCATCCCTAAACTCCATCTACCCCTGTTCTGTCCACCTCATATGTGAGGTCATTCGCATTCGTTTTTGCTAGATCCTTGATATAGTTTGGATTTGTGCCCCTTCCCAAATCTCATGTTGAATTGTAATCCCCAGTGTTGGAGGTGGCCTGATGGAAGACAATTGGACTAAGGTGATACCACCTAGATGTGAACATCTAAGGAAAAGCTAAATTTGGCATCCTGTGCAAACTACTGGTCTCCCACAACCCCCCATGACTCCTTAGGTCTCTAGACTGCCCTTTGCCACACATTTGCATCTGGGCAATCATCTAGGAAGGTGAAAGTGAATAGAAGGGTCTCTTCAAGGCAGAGGGTTACTAGGGAGAAAGAAGTTGAGACCTAAACACAGAAATATCATTCAACCCCACAGTCCTATTACTGGATACATACCCAAAGGAATATAAATCATTCTGTTACAAAGACACATACATGCGTAGGTTCATTGCAGCATGATTTACAATAACAGAGACATGAAATCAACCTAAATGCCCATCAGTGGTAGACTGGATAAAGAAATGTGGCACATATACCCCATGGAATACTATGCATCCATAAAAAAGAATGAGATCATGTCCTTTGCAGGAACATGGATGGAGCCAGAGGCCATTATCCTCAGCAAACTAATGCAGTAACAGAAAACCAAATACCACATGTTCTCTCTTATAAGTGGGAGCTAAATGATGAGAAGACATGAACACATAGAGGGGAACAATACACACTGGGGCCTGCTGGAGGGCAGAGGGTGAGAGGAGGGAAAGGATCAGGAAAATAACTAATGAGTGCTAGGCTTAATACCTGGGTAATGAAATAATCTGTACAAAAATCCCCATGACACAAGTTTACCTATACAGCAAACCTGCACATGTACCCCTGAACTTAAAAAAAGGAGAACTTTTACTAATTTACATTTGATTTGTCAAAGCATATAATGCTGTTAACACCTATTAAAACAACTCTTAGTTCCCCAAACTGAGATTTGCCTCTGTGGTGTAAGATGCATGTGTCTAAGGCTTGATTTAGTAACTGGGTAATTTACTTGTTGGAAGGAAACAGAACGTGTAAACCTCGCTCCCTGACATATTTTTAGGTCTATGAATCTGTCTGATATTTCAGAAGTATGGGGAAACTGGAGAACCTTTACTAAAAATTAAACACAGCTTACGCCCAGCCCAGCTATAGTTCACTTTTATTGCCTTTTCATAATTGTTTACATGTTCATTAATTTTGCACCTTGGGAGCCACATTTGATCAATTTGTAGAGTCATAAAATGTCCCCATTCTCTGAGGACAAGTTCGTATTCTGCTTTGTTAATAGCCTGTCAAAAGAAAATGCGTTGAGCGTATTTTAAGTTCTTCTTAAAGTTAAGGGCAGACTGGCGACACAATAGCCAGACTTCCTGCCCTCCCTCCTTATCTCTGAATCTGAAAGATTCCAAGGTGCCTTCCTCATGGGGGAGGAGGGCTGGTAAGCAAGGGAAGAAGAAGGGAGAGGAGCATCATTGATTGCAAGAAAATAGGTGTTGTTTTTTTTTTTTGGTGAAAATAGACTTTAAAGAATTTTGAACCAAAAGCAATAAATTTTTAAAAACAAGGCTGGGTATGGTGACTCAAGCCTGTAACCCCAGCAATTTGGGAGGCTGAGGCAGGAGGATCATTTGAGGCCAGAGTCAGAGACCAACCTGGGCAACATAGAGAGAACTTGTCACTACATAAAATAAAACAAATTAGCTGGGTGTGGTCCCAGCTACTCAGAAGGGGGAGGCTGAAGAGGGAGGATCACTTGAACCCCAGAGGTCGAGGCTGCAGTGAGCCATGATCGCACCACTACACTCCAGCCTGAGCAACACAGCAAGACTCTGTCTTTAAAAACAAACAAATAAAGACAACAACAACAACAAAAGCCATACAAGCTCCTTCCAGCCTGACTCACACAGATCCAGCACCAGGAGGACGATAAAATAGAGACATATTTATGGAAGCAACTGCATCTTCTCGTGTGCCGTCTAATGAAGGCAATCTTAAATTAAAATATTGGGCAAATTTTGGGAAAAAAATGTAGTTTGCATCCTGCATGTTTGTGAAAGTGTGCATCTTGATGACGGTGAACTATGTGAAGCACGTTTAATAGAGAAGCTTTTGTCCAAGAGGTTCCAAGGCATTCTGCCTGGGCTGCCCTGGGGATGCAGTGACCCCAGAGCAAGTCCTAACCCACGTGCCACTGTTCCTTTGGTGGTAGCTTCCAGACTAGAAAATGTTATTTGTAGAGTCACATAGCAGCCTTTTCTAGAGCTTCTTCATAACCCTGATTCATTTTTTACCGTCAGCGATGTCTCAAGATGTCCAGAGTCCAGCAACAGTGCACAGCCTCTCTCGTGAGATGCTGGAAGTCCCTCACTCTTCGACTAACAGTGAACAGTTAATAAAACGGCGGTGAAAATCCGCTTTTGGCTCTATTAAGGAACTCACACCCTTTCTTCACACTTGGACTCTTTCCTGACTTGTGGAAAATTTGGTTTGGTTTATAGAGTGTGAGACAAGCCTTCTGAATTAGTACATCCTCGTAAATGTTTGCGTCATGCACTGAGAAGTCAGAGAGTCTCCTTCATTCCAAGCCCAGTTTTGAAGTATTTATTTAACGTGCATATATCAACGAATCCCTACATTCCTACATGACCTAGGGGCAATGTAACTCAGGAGAGTTTAGCATTTCAAATATGTTTTTTAAAAATATTTCATAAGAATCAAATATTTTCAGGAGCAAATGAAAACTTGGCGTGGCAAAATAAACCCCCACCTAATACGCTATATCCCTTGGCTCACAAATCACCCACCACCAGGTGCCCAAGTTCTGTCCTGACTGTGAAATTCTAGTAATAACAGGAGTATCTCATCAATTTCTATTCACACCTCTAGCTTGTTATTATCCCGGGGTGACATGAGATTCTTAAAGCTTCATCATTTATTTGGCTCAGACTTTTAAAGATGAGGAGGAGCTGAATAACAACACTGTGTTCCGCTCTGGGCTAATCTGTGTCATCTTAACTCACTGTTCCTCCCAGTAGGGAGGGCTGGCATGTTCCAGCTCCAGCAGCCAGTGTGCTGGCGACGTTCAGCAGAGCCAGAGAGCAAGAACGGCAGGTACTAGCATTCTGGGTCACAGCGTCGTTTCAGTTGGTTTAGTTTCAACAGCAGGTCTTCCAAGGTGGTGGAATAGAGTGTGTGTAGGGATCAGAGTGAAGGGGAGGGATGGAGCCCTTTCATCTGTCCTATTTTGAGGAAGACAAGTCATATATTAAATGAAGTAATACATGAGGATAAAGCACAGTGGAGAACACGTAACATGTTCTTCATGACATCACTTATTAAGCACAGGCTATTATCACTTATTAGCATAGGTTCCTTATTATAACTTGGAGGGGCTGACTCAATTCTTACTTTTTAGCTGATTTCTTTGGATCCCATGAGTTTTTTTGGTCTTACTTCTAAGAGTGCCTATTTGAGGTAAAGACTTGGCTGAGGGATGTGTTTATGAGTAGGGTCAGGGTGGAGGGGAAGCAGTATTTTGTGTCTATGTCAGAAACAGCTTGTTTCTGGGTTAGTGTCTTAACCATGTCTTTTATTTTCTGTCTTCTGGTCCTTTGACATCTGGGACTGTGCTGACTCGATTGCCAGAGACCAGCAAACAACTTCTGTCCATGGGACCGCTTTTCAGATGCAAACCAATGGATCCAGGGTCCATATCCCCAATCACCTCTCTCATGAAGCTCTCTCACTCCAGGCCATAATCCACTCACCCTAATCCCCCCAGGGTTAGGCCCGAAACATGAGGGATAGTCTGCATGCTCCAGAGTCTGCTGAAATGATCCAAACTAGCCCATCCTAAGCCTGCTTACCCGCCTCATCCATTCCTTCTCATGGAAACCATGCTAAAGGGTCTTGCCCACGGCTTCCCTTCCTCATTCCCTCCTGGCTGACTGGGTGCTTCCTCATGTGGAACACTGCCACGCCCCCATGGCATGGTGTGATGGTGTGCCCCCACCTTTGGGAACTGAGTAACAAACACCTCAGCAGAGCTTAGTGGCAGCAGAGGCAGGGTCTATACCTTGGTTTATGTTGATACAACGTGGAAAATGGCACTGCTAACACTGATTGCATTTCGTGGACCTCAAATTGGGACATGCAGTCTGAGCTGGCACAATGTGTCGGAAGTCATGCATGTGATCCGTGACTGTTCTGAGGCTGCAGGAAGCCCTTCCAGCCTTGGTTAGCTGGGAGGGGAGCTGGGCTGCTGCCACCACTGACCCTCATCAGATAGCCCGGGGTGGACATCAGGCTGAAGCGCAGCTCGCAGGGGTGGCATTTCTGAGTACGCAGGGTGTAAAATAGGGGAGAGATCTACAGGGGAGGAGGCTGTGCCCCTGAGGGCATAGGCTGCAATCACTGAGGCCAGGCGTTCTGTCCATAGAGCTGTGGGCCATGGATGGGAAAAAGTCTTACAAGTAGCAGGGCCTTGTCACTCAAACCTCCAGGAATGGCACCTGCTGGCTGAGCTCTTGGACTTCTCCTTGGAAGGGTGATGGGGGAAGCCGTGGTCTGTGAGGTTTACCTTTTCTCTGGGGGAGGCTACTGGCACACACGATGGACATCAGCATTTTAGTTGCTAAGACTGGAGAGCTGGTCTGGGATCTTCATGAGATGTAATCCTGCTAATATTTAGACTGGGGGACAAAACTAGAATAGATTATTTCCTTTCCTGGATACTTTAATTTTGCTCGTAACCAAATTGCCAATAGGTGCAAGTTTAAAATGACTTCTCTTGGAATAGACGGTCTCAATTTTATTACTCTGCTTCTTTGACTGTGGGTGTTGCCTGACACAATGATGAAAATTTACCTTCTTCCTGCTGTTTCTCGGGGTTGATCATTTGTCCAATCACATCACACTGAACTCATCACTTTGGGCTCTTGAAGTTTTTTTTTTTTTTTTTTAAACTGGAGATATTTAAGTCAGGTCACCTACAGAAAGGGAATTTAAGCTGGGTGCAGCGGCTCACACCTGTAGTCCCAGCACTTTGGGAAGCTGAGGTAGGTGGAAACCTGAGGTCAGGAGTTTGAGACCAGCCTGGCCAACATGGTGAAACCCTGTCTCTACCAAAAATACAAAAATTAGCTGGGCATGGTGGTGGGTGCCTGTAATCCCAGCTGCTTGGGAGGCTGAGGCAGGAGAATCGCTTCAACCTGGGAGGTGGAGATTGCAGTGAGCCGAGATCGCGCTACTGCACTCCAGCCTGGGCAACAGAGTGAGACTCCATCTCAAAAAAATAAAAATAAAAAAAGAAAGGGAGTTTATAAATCACCGTGTTTCTGCATTCCTTCCTTACCTTGCCTTACATTTCCTCAAGCTAACGATGGCATGTTGTCGGGGGAGACGCAAGGAGTTCTGACCCAAGGGATCTTGGCCTGAGATTTCGAGGAGGTGCTGCCTCTTCCGTCTGGGGCCCACTTCCAGTTGCACTAATTGTTCAACGTTGGTCCGCGGACTCAGAACGCATTATAATTGTATGTTTCTCTATAGGAGTTATTAATGAACATAGAATGTGAAATTGATGAAATGTCTTTTGTAAGTCGAAAAAGCTCTCAACAGCAATCCCATGATGAAACTCAGGAGACATGGCTGTCTGCAGTGAGAGGCTTCGGGCAGGAGCGTTTCCTTGCCAGAGGCTGTCTGTGGCACTGCTCCGATGTAGCCAGACCCCGCATCACCTCTGCTGGGCTGTGCCTCGCTGACGTTTCTGCAGGTGCTGTTTCCAAATGAACCAGCCTGGGTTCTGATCTAGCCACACTGATAATTCATGTTCCTTTTGATACTGCAGCACAAAACTGGGTGAAGCTGAGCTTTTTCACTTATTTCCTGTCTATTTATCCTATGTCTCTAAATAAGTAGGTGACAATGTGCCACAGACTCAATTCACTGAGTGTTTTCTGTAAGCGTTAGGGACGTGCCCTGTACCGAGAGCTCAGGACATAAGAGCTTCGTGGGTCACACAGCTCTGCTTTTGTCCATCGGCTTTGTGTGTGTCCCCCTGGTGGCCCTCAGGGTGGGGGAGGGTTTGGAGAATCGCTCTGAGTTCATTGGAGGCACCATATTCCCCTCTCCAACTTACAGTGTTTCTTAAGGACTCCCTGTGAAAACACTGATAGATTGTGAGTCAATGTGTGTGAAGGTGGGAAATTATGATATGATTTGCATGAATCAGAAAATGTATATTTGAAGGCCACCTTTGAAAAATGCTACAGTGTTTGCACAGAAGGATGCTAGAGGTGTTCAGCCAAGGTAGGGGGTGGAGATACTGCGGAGAGGAAGAGCCTCTGTAGTGATTAACACCAGTCAAGGCTGGGATCCCGAGCATCAGAGCTGAGCCAGGACCCACGCATCCCACATGGGGCAGGTTGGGGTGGAGGGTTGTGGGACCCCTTTCTAGGGAGGCGATTCTGATAGCTTGGCTCTTACTTCACGTTCATAGTTGCACCCATTGATTAACTCAAGTCAGGCTCATTTAGAAGGCCTCTTACGTGGGGCACCTGTCTCTCTCCCTTTCTGCCTGGGAAGGCAGGAGGAGGCTCAGCTCCGTCCAGTCCTCCCCTCTGGGTAAAAGGAGCAGGGAGAAGGGAGAGAGAGTGGCTTATACACAGGAAGCCTTGACCCTCCTTCTTTGCTCATTGCCTGTAGTAGATGTTGTTTGTTAAGGAAAGTTAAGCAAAACCCTCAAGGGTTTTAATATGTAGACCCATCATGGCCCTTCTTCATCTGTTTGCTCCAGAGTTGTTTGCTTATCTGTCTTGTTTCTCCTTTCCTGGTTTAACAGGAAGCTTTATATCTCCACGGTATTTACCCTGCAAAGAGCAGGTATTCAATAAATTAATGGATGGATGGATGACAGGATGAAAAACAGGTTGAGACAGATAATTAAGGAAGGGCCTGTGGGGTCTGGAGTGGAGGTGAATTTGGCGTTGGCCTGCCCAGGGGTGGTGGGGTTCAGGCAGAGGATGTGAGAGAGGGGTCCACAGGAGATGCAGGAGGAGTCCTCCAGTGGACACTGGTCACAAGCATGGTCTCAGAAACAGTGCACAGAAGGGCTCCGTACTCTAGCTCTGAGGACCTCCCCCTGACCCAACATGCAGTCACCAAGTCCGTGCCAAGATCTTTCGGTGAGTTCACTTGTGCAAAGGCTTACTCAACTCTTTGTGGGACAGTTGTAGTCTATGGATACTCTCCAGGGTTTGAGATGTTTACAGTGGACAAGGGTCCCCTTTTCTTCCCTCACCTGCTCATTTCCAGGTCTGCTTTTAATGAAGAGGCAGAGTAGACTTTTGGTGGCATTGACCAAAAGTCTTTCATTGACCATTTTATAGTATCTCTCCTTGGCTGGATGTTTAGAGCAGTGTTTACTTTTTTTATTCATTAAATACATAATCGACTCTGAGCTGTGGAGTGCATTCTTTCACCATGGGGGCAGATTCACATTTCAGTGGGCAGTCTTTCAAATGTAATTTAAAGATTTTTATTAGCAGTCTGACTTGGGAGCTCTCTATTACTTGCTGATTTAGCAATCTTATAAGAAGTTTGGATTTTGCAGAAGTGACAGTATTACTGTAACAGGATGAAATGGAAGGAATGCTTAATGGGTCAGGGAGAAACTCAGTGGACTGCTTGGTTTCCAGGGACCCTTTCTCTACGTCCCTGGAGTACGGAGACTACTAGTAGTAGTCGTAGTTTAGTCCCTGGATGCTTCCAAGGATTGAACATCCTCAAGCCACAGACGATGCACTAAAATATTGCCAAGGTATGTGGCATGGTAAAAAAGGGAGACATGCCTTTTCTACCAGATCTCCTCCTGGACTTGACAAATGAAAGGATATTCTCACCTGTTGGAAATAATCAAGAAACTCTTAATTCCAGCTTTTAAACACAATGTGTCCAGTGTGTCTGCATTCTAGAAAAGCAGTGCACAATGACGTGGCTTTGATTCTGCCCGGTCCTTAGATAATCCTGGCCACACGTCAGGCGCAGGGGTAGTGTCTGGTGCCAGTTCCCTTTGCCCGCTTCCTTGTGTTCTGTGCTCCAACAAGGTGGGGCTTGGCAGGGATAGAGTTGTTGTAGGCTTGGGCTTTGACAATAAGCTACCCCTGGGCTGAGTTCTAGTTCTGCCTCTCACTCTCCCCATGAGATGTGACAAGTTCCATTACTTTCCTGAGCCTCAGTTTCCTTATTTATGAAAGAGGAATAATAATATCTGCAGGCTGTTGTGAGGTGTACATATGGTAGGTACCAGGTATGGAGTGCATTATACCTTCCTCTGTTTATTGAAATTCTATCCAGTGGTTTTAGGAGGCCTGCCTGAGCATCTCAGCTAGCTTTCCTTCGAGAATCCTGCTTCATCTATTATCTGAGGCACTTGCTAGGCTCTTTTCACAGTCTGCTTATTGCTTTTCAATTGACAGTTTTCAATGTTTCATTTATTACAATTACCAAAAGAATTCTGGCATAAGCTTTACTTCCCCAACTAGGCTGTCAGTCTCTGGCGTTTAGTAGATATGTATGTGTTGTCTGTTTTTATACATCCACCCTCATCTCCTAATCAGACAATCTCAATGGGATTTGTATCTCTTGTATGCCATAAGCTTGATAAATACTTGATAATACTTGATGACAACTCAAAGGTTCAATTCAATTGTCACTACTTGAATTATAATAGCACTTGCTGTATGAGACAGGCACAGTGTTAATTATCAGAATAAATGAAACTAGAAACAGACCTTCTCCTCTTGAAACTTGTCGAGGGTAGGGAAATGAAAGACATTGATCATTGTATAAAAATTGTAATGAGTTTTACAAAAGAAAGGTATAGAGGGCCACAGGACCATGTAAGGGCAGAAGCTTGGTGTCACTTGGGAGTAGGGATGGCTTTCTCGATGTCACACTGACAGGGAGTGGACAGGGAAGGGTATCCCTGGACTGAAGGTGCAGTGATCCTGCTGTGGGGGCAGTCATACGTAAGATAATGATGTGAGGTGGGGTTAAAGAGGTGGTGAGCAGGGGCACACACGTAGGCCCACGGGTCACATCAATAACTCAGCCATCCCTCTAAAAGCAGTAAGAAGCCATTGGAGAGTTTGGAGGCAATAGACAGGATCTTCCTCTCTGTGTTTTGAAAGAGCCCTTGAGCTGCAGTGCTTACAGTGTACTGGAGCAGAGCAACAAGGAGGGGCCTTCCCAGTGGTCTGGGCAAGGGATAATGGTGGGTAGATTAGAGTGGTCATGCAGAGGAAGGGAAGGGACAAATTCAAGACAGAACTGGGAAGGGAAATGGACTGGGCTTGACGCTGGGTTGGAAATGGGGGGCAGGGAGCATGCAAATTCCCTTGCCATCATCTAGGTTTCTGGACTGAGCACCTGGGTGGACAGTGGAGCTGTATACCAGCACATGGACTCCTGGAGAGGACTGGATCGAGAGGGAGTTTGTGAGTTTAGTTTGGACAAGTTGAGTGATGCTCTAAGAGGAGCTGTCAAGGGATGGTTGGATAAAGCCTCTGGAACATTAGGGACAAGTCAGGTTAGAGGAAAATTTGGGAGTCACTGGCGTACAGTAGCTACGTTGTGGGAACATCAATGAGAATTTGAGATAGAATACAGTCAGGGGAAAAGAGCTTAGAATGAACCTTGAGAAACCTCAACATTTTCATGGCTGGTTACAGGAGGTGGAGGTTGAACAAGAGCTTGAGTGAACAGAAGCAAAAGAAAAACCAGGGTCTGAGATCATAGGAGCCCAGGGAGGAGAAAGTGGTTCCAGAAAGAAACAGTAGTCAACATCAAAAACGGCTAGAAGGACAAAAGGAACTAGTGTACTGGATTTAATGACTAAAGACCATTGATGAGCTGAGCGGGGGGATGTTTCAGCAGAATAGTGGGGTCAGAAACCTGTGGGGGCCTGCTGAGGCATGATCGGCAAAGAAAGAATGGAAATGTCAACAACTCTTAAAGCGTTTGCTTGTTAGGGGGGCAGAAAGAGCCAAGATTGATGGGGAATTATGGAAGCAAAGGAGGGTTTTTGTTTTTCTTTGTTTTGTTTTAATGGAAGAGACTTGACACAATTACATACAAAGAATTCACTGGCAAGAAAGAGGTCAAATATTTGGGGAGAGAAAGGGGATTATTTATAGTGTTTTAGGGTGACTGGCTATTGTGGATTATCCAGGACTATGAAGTTTCCCGGGACACAGGACCTTTAGTGCTAAAACTGGGATAGCTTTGGACAAACTGGGATGATTGACCACTCTAGTTGACAGATAGGTAAGAGAAGATGGGACTTAAAACAAAGGAGCTGGACTTTTCTGCAGGAAGAGGGGCATTTTCTTTTTGCAGTGGGAGGAAAGAAAAGGATGGACTCAGATGTAGAAAACATTGCAGGCTTATTTGGGGAAGCTAAGGGATTCCTATCTGATATTTTCAATTTCCTAAGTAAGGCCATTTGCTGAGAGGGAATGAGTGGAGAAAGTTTGACATGCTCTTTGTGGAGCCTGGGAGAGCAAATTGACCAGAAAAATTACTGGGCAGTGTTGAAGGTCCCTGTGAGGTTGGGTTGCATGAATTTAGAACGATGCTCGTCTGCCCATGTGTGTGTGGGATCTCTAGCAGAGATCAGCTGTTCAACATCACAGAAGGTCAATGTTTGGCTACTTCTAGGACTGACGTTTTCCCCAGTGATGCAACAACAACCACAACAGCAGCAACACAAAACAAAGGAGTGAAAAGGAAATTAAGGAACAGGGGAAGAATTGTATTGAATTCATGGACTAGAGCTGGATAAAGAAAGAAGCAAAGACAGGAAATGATGATGGATTTGGAGTGAAACTGGTGGGTCAGTAAGTTTGAAGATAAGGAAACAAGCCTGCAGGATTGAGATTGGGGTTGAAGCTGACATCTGAACTAGTTGCCATCAATGCTGGGGGCACAGGTGTGCAGTGGCGGGAGGGGGCGGGCGGGCAAGAGGTGCTGGCCAGGCTACAGGAGCAGATGGGAAGATATGAACATGCATTTTCCTTATGAGAAGTTATGGCGAAGGAAGGGAGGGATTAAAATACTCAAGGGGGGGACGTAGGCTGAATGACCAATGATGGAGGCAAGCTTTCTAAGTGTGCTTAAAAAATAAAGCAAATGTATTTAAATGCTTTAGGGAAATTGCCATTATCGATTCCACAATGCATGGTATTACAGGACTTCAATGTTTGATACATTTCATAGGCTCTCTCCATCCTGACACCAACCCTGCTGTAATTCCAGTTTGGTATTCTGAGCAAAGTATTAGTTTAATTATCCTGCCTTTCTTATTCTCTGATGTGCTAGTTTCCATTCTTATCGGGTTGCACGAGGTAAGCACATTTGATTCGTCTTAGCTACCAAACCACTTTCCATGGAGAATGAGAGATGCGTTTTTATTCAGAACAACCTCTAGAACAACAGAGTGAAATATAAGAGATTACCCAAAGTGTGGGGTAGTTCCACCCTAACAGAGACTCCAGGACTCTACAGTGGCTCAAGATGCACTGTGGAGACCCCAGAAAGCTCTGGAGCCAGGCTGGAGAGACTCTTCGGTAGGAATTCTATAAAGAGTGCCCTTGGGAAACCCTCACCATCTCTCACAACCCAAGAAAAAAATTCCACTTTTTTGGGGTGGGGAGCACTAGAGATCATGGACAAGTAGCACCAGGCACAGTGGCTGGTTTGTTAGTTCATCCATACTGTTCCATTCATTCATTCATTCATTCATGGAATCAGGAAGCAAGCATTTCTTCACTCTCCATGTCCTAGGTGAAGGTGCTGGACAGAAAGTGGACACCTCTCACCCCCGCAGTAGACTCAACAAATGGAAACGTCTGTCAGCCCTTCTGCTACTTTCTGATTTGTCTCCTACCTTCTTGATTCAGCATCTCTCTGCTGTTTTGACATTTGGTAAAAAAAATGTTCTTGCGTTTCCTAATAACTCTTCCCATATTGCTTTCCTCCAATTCACTCTCACAGCCCCAAATGCAGCAACTGAAGGAGAAAGAGCACCAGCCAGGGGTCAGAGCCCTGACTCATGTGTCCTTGAGGAGGTCAAGATACCCCTCTGGCCACTAGCCCGGTCCTGCCCATACTGCTCACTGCCATTTAAATGTCTCCTTTGATCTTCTCAACAGCTCGGTGAAGCAGCAGGCTGGGGTGGTTCTTGCTACTTTCATTTCACTGATGAGCAAACCTTTCAGATTAAATGACTGATCCCTGAGACAGAGCAAATTTATGGAAGACCTGGGTGTCCAGGCATGTGTGGTTGGCCTCCCAGCATCTGGATCTTCATCCTTGCTGCATAGCCCCTGGTTGTGTCTGGGGATGCAGCTCTCTCCCTGGCTCTGGGTGAGGAGCACATGACCAGGCCTCAGCCAATCGGCATGGACATCCCCCAAGGCCAATGAGTAGGCCCGTGGCCAGAGTGAATCACTGTGATTCTCAGAACTCATGGAAGCTATGGGAAAGTACTGCAGGTCTTTTCCATCAAACTTGAACCTGAGAGGGTGTGAGAGAGAGGTGGACCGAGACAGAGGCAGCACAGAGGAAGTGGAGCAGGGAGATGGAAGAGAAGGTCACAGTTACATCATTTGAGCTCTTGGGTCTGCTCTTTGGGAGAAAGCTCTATCCAAGCTAGCCCTGCCATGGTATTAGAATACACTGCCTTCACACTCCTGCCATAGTGTGTGTGTGTGTGTGTGTGTGTGTGTTTGTGTGTGTGTGAGAGAGAGAGAGAGAGAGAGAGAGAGAGAGAGAGAGAGAGAAACCATGAAGAGGTAATTGATACCTAGGGCCTCTGAGCTCCTCCACCAATACCCTCCCCAGAAGTGGCCAGATTACTTCTGGAGTAATTATATGCAAATCAAAGCTGAAATTATTTATGAAGAAGCTGAATGAGATTATTGATTGTTCTTTATAAGAATTTCAACAGACTTTTTCTTCTAGGGAAGAAGTAATACCAGGTCTTATATGGGTTTTTATATAAACTGTGCGCGCATGTGCGTGTGTGTGTGTGTGTGTGCGCGCATGTGCGTGTGTGTGTATTTGAGAAGGTGGGACGTAGGTAGGTAAAATGGACAAGAGGAATGATGCAAAAATTCTTTGTGGTGAAAAGTCTTATTTAAATATAAAATTATCTTGAGGTATGGTTCAATTGGTAGTTGGCTTCTGACAATCCAGTGCTTGGCTCAGGGACTTTCTCTGATTCTTAGTGGTAACCAGGGGAGCTCAGCATCAGCCATGACTCCCATGCATGGGCTGCATTTCCCCCCAGGGATCATGTCTAGAGCCAGCCCTGAGGTAGAAGAGGAGCATGACTGAGCCACAGAGGCCAGGGTTTGTGCATCTGTTTCTGTATTTGGCTGACCCCCTTCCAGGGACTCGGGTGTGGAACTTCCCCATGTCTCTCTTTCTCTCTCTCTTTCTCTCTTTCACACACACACAGCCCTGGGAGGATGGCATAGGAGAGAGCGTGTCACACCACATGGCCATGGTCCATGGGGGCACCTTCCTGGGACCTCATGGACTTAGGGGTTTTGTATCACCAAGGTGCCACCAGTCGTGGCATGCACATATTACATCAATGATAACGGGACACGGTGCTGGACTCAGCGCCCTCTCCAAATGATATGCCCCTGTTCCACAGGCTGGCATCAGCTGTTCACACCCCTTCTCCCTGCTGAGCAGCACAGGAGATGCTGACTCCAGGCTCTAGCACCTTCATCTGATCGTCGGGGGGTTCTTCCTGCTGTGCTCAGGGCGCAGGGAATCTGGAAGAGCTCCTCACCCAGAAGACACAGGCCTGGCTTGTGCATGCCAGCTTCAGACCCCTCATGAACGCTAAGGGCTGCCTTGATGTCCCTGCCACCTCTCCTCTCCCTTCCGGGGCCTTCCCAGGCTGCAGCTGCAGACCCAGGCTCACATGGGGTACTCTAACCTCTGAGGTGGGCTGCACAGCAGCCTCCCTTGCTTGCTCCCCCCTCCCAGCCTCCCCATGTCTCTGCAGCCCTGCAGGGGGTGGTGCAGCAGGAGCTGGGGCGGCTGGGGCTGGCATGGTACACAAGGGTGATTCTTATCTTTGTCCTCTTCCTGGCCTGCCTGAGTTGGACAGTTCCTGGAGATCAGACCCTTGGCTTGGCTTCTGTCTGGGGCATTGTCCTCAAAACTTGAGGATGGAAGAGAGGTTCATGTACTACGTGGCCCAGCCTGCTGTCTGTCTTCTCTGGGGAGGGGGAGGCTGCTTTTGTTCATGCTTCCTTCTCACTGCTGGAAGAGACTGGAATGAGAGGGAGTTTTCTTGGCCCAAAAAGTTGGTGCCCCAGCCTTGAGGTTCTCAATGACGCTTGGGCTTCCTTCCCAACCAAGGAAAAGTTCCGGGGCCTGTCAGTGATGGCTCTGTCCTGCTCTGCCATTGGAGGTCCTGGAAGATTCAGAGAGGCTGCTTCTTGGGGTGGAGGAAGGGAACAGGGTGCCCTGGTACCCACATGGGCCTTCTTCCACAGGGTGAGGAGTCTTGAGAAGCCAAGGGGACCAGTTCATCCAGAACCCATGCCTCTCCCCCAGTCAGTCCCCAGGTATCTGGGACTTATAAACTCCCTACTCCAATGGCCCTGATCCAAGGCCTGTGCTGGCCGGAGTCATGTAGGGGTGGCTCAGGGCTGCAGGGCTAGGGATAGGACTTGGGGAGCTGGTTGGGGTGAACCCACACACATCCCCAAGGACCCTCACTGGATGAGACAGAAGATAAGGGTGCGAGAGAAGAAGCATGTCCTGGGGGCCCCATTTGTGCTCTTGTTCTGGCCCTGAAAATCTTAGGGGTGGGCCTGGGGTGTGGCTCAGCAGTGGGGACCCTGGGGACCTTCTCTGACATAAGGACAGAGGTTCTGAGACAGGTAGGGTCTGCCTAGTGTGCCCAGAAAATAGTCTCAGCTCTCCATTAGTAGCAGAAGAGCCGAGGCTGCCTGCTCCCAGCTTGATGGGGGATCACTAGGACCCCCTTCCTCTCCTCTCCTTCCTCTCAAAGAGATTGGGGGACTCAGCTGGAGATCGTTGGGGGTGACTGTAACAAACTAGAGGGGTGCCCCTTACTTTCTGGACTCAATGAAAATCAGTCTTCTAATTTTGCCCTTATCATTCCTGGCAAAAATTCAGTTACATGAGATCTTAGAGAAGAGGTAGGAGAGAAAGGTAGTTGAAGGGAGTGGTAATTTCTCGTAACTGACCCACTTAGGCCACCCTCTGGTTTAGAAAAGTCCCTGTACCATGAAGGGAATTCTCTGGGGAGACAGCATCTGAGAAATCAGCATTTCATGACTGTGTCTTTCCCGTGATGGTTCTGCAAGCTGGTGGAGGGGTGAACCGGGATTTGAACTCAGATTTTTGACCACCCAGGTTTTCCTTTCCTTGCCTTGCAGGGCTGGGCTTAGGCTTCAAGATTCATTTTTGTAATCTGGGGGGTTTCTCTTAAAATGGGGCTCCTATTCCTGCAAATATTTACAGGTTACTTTATTCTACATGGAACAGAATTGCCTCCAACGTGGAGGGGGCAGGGAACACTGCTGTCTGCAGTAAGGGCTCAATTAACTGATTTCACAGTGGCCACGGCATGACTGAGACATTCATTTTAGAGATTAAGTGGAAAATAAAAGAGAGATCAGAGCACCTCAAGCATATGGCAGGAACGCACAGTGAATTAAATGGAGAGACGGAAGCATTTGGTCCCTGAAGACGAGCATGACATTGCGATTTAGCTTGGATGAGAAAGCCGAGGGCTCTCAGAATGCCTACCCACGTGGGGGAATTTCTCTGTCAAGTTTCTGCTGCTTTGCAGCCATTTAAAATTGGTCCTGAAATATCTGCAGTGCAGAACATCTGAGAAGAGCTTTTCATTTGCTGGAATGTTGCGGTAAGCAGGCGAAGCGATGTTTGTAGGCAACTTTGTGATAGATTTGGAAAGGCCCGAAGAAAGGGGTGGTGGTGAGAGAGAGATTTTTTCTTTCCTTTTTTTTTTCTTTTTGGCTTGTCTGCAGAATAGATGAAAAGAGAAAATACACCCAGATACTTTGCTCACTCTCCCAGGCGCACACTAGGCAGTGTAAGCTGCAGAGGCAGCGCTCACGGGAGGGGAAGGGACACTGAGGCCAAGAGAATCCTCCACAGCAGAGTGCGGGCTCACTGGGGTGGAAGGGACTTCAGAGGTCGTTCCCCACTCCTCTTATTTCAGGTGAAGGAACCGAGGCAGCGGCCACTTGCCCCAGGCCATTCAGCTAGCCAGTAGCAGAGCCCAGGGCTCGCCCAGGTCCTCCAATGCCCATTCTGACCCCAACACATGAAGTATCTGTCTGGAAATGTCGGCTCCCACACTTCAAAACATGAAACTCCTTGTTCTCTTTCTCCACGTGATTAATTTGTTTTCAGTGTTTACATTAGCTGGAAGCCAAGCTGGAAACACTCCTAATTCATTTTTCAAACAAGATGTTTTTTATTAAAGTTTCCCAGCATGGAATGCTTTGCTACTTTGTAAGGGCTTAAGTTGCTAGAACTTATGGCACCTGGGTCAAACCTGTGCTCTCAGGGACCCTGGTGGAGCCCAGAAGAGTTCCACGCAGTCCCTGGGGTTTGTTGTTGTTGTTGTTGTTTTTTTTTTGGCTTTTTTCTTCCAGGCACTCCTGGAAGCTGCACCACAGATCGGATCATGCCGTTCCACAGGAGTGATGTGTCACTGTGAGGCTGCTCTCCTGACCACGAACTGAGCAGCAAATAAGTCATGGATCTGCACCCAAAGATGTGAGCCAGGGGACACGGGGTGAGCCCCAGGTCTCAGAACATCCTCGCGGACAGCAAAGCCCTTGTTCTGAGTGGAGTAGGGCCCGGCGGCCAGCCCTCCCACGTGGCAGGTTCTTTGCAACCCCGAGTGCTTCAGATGCTACCAGCCTTCCTTGGGGCGTACAAGCAGGTCTGGGATGTGACCGAGAGGAAGATGACAATGGATAAAGAGAAACAAGAGTCGAAACTGAGAGAGGGAAGAGCAGAGGAAAGACTGGAAATGCAGTCTAGCTGGAGGGCAGGCTGCTTGCTCCAACCACTGCTTCAGTTTCCCCCTGCTGCCTGGGGGGACTCAGGAGTCTGAGCAGGTACAGGGCTATTGCCTCAGTTTCCCCATCTGATGTGGGACTTGCCTTGAGCAGATGCCTGCACCGCAGTCATCCTCCATACCTGGGGCCTCCGTGGACGTGACTCTACCTAACGTTTGCTGCTTCAGGATTCAACCTTGTCCACCTTGGCTCCTTCATGCCCTCTCCAACAAGCAGTGATTCAAAACCTTTTATGAAACTACCCAGCACTGTCATCTCTGGCAATCGGAAAACTGTTCTCCTCTGAAATACTTAAAATGCTGGCTATATTTTAGAAATGTAGATGGCTGCACATGACAACGTTAAAAAGAAAGGGAAGTGCTCAGAGGCCAAAAGAAGACTCTGAAGTCCAGAGAGCTGCAGAAATGCTGGAGGGAGGCTGCCCCGGGGCAGGTGCTGACCTCATGGTCTCAGGGGCTGTGGCGTGCCTACTCCCTGGGAGCTTGGCACAGCAGCTTGGTCAAGACTCACGTGAAGAGCTTACCACCCAGGCAGCGTTCCTGAGAGGCACCTGCCTGGGCACACACCTACACTCTGGTCCCTTCCCACTTCACCAAGAAAGGTCACATTTCACCAGGATTAATGCCCCAGGGTGCAAGGCCCTAGACAAAGGAGTGAGAGATAAGAAATATCAGTGCTGCTGGACACCCTTTTAATATTGGCACCATGTGCCCCAGGCTGGCTTCGGGGCTCTCCTTCTCTCCCATGCTCCACACTGAATGGGATGCACTGGTTGTGGGATGTTCTGGGCCAGCTGTGAGGTTCTGAATTCATCTGAGTTGTAGAGTGGGCTAGCACATGGGATGCCGTTTTCCCTTTAATGACTTTGCCCCTTCCATCCCCCACTATGGTCACAGAATGTATTATTTCCATGAGGACCAAACAAAGAATTGTAGATGATGGTGGCTCAAGTCACCCAGGCAGCAAACACACACCTCATCTGCGTACCTGTGTTTTTGGTACCTGTCTTTTAGAGATGGAGTCTTGCTCTGTCACCAGGCTGGAGTGCAGTGGCATGATCCCGGCTCACTGCAATCTCTGCCTCCTGGGTTCAAGCAATTCTCCTGCCTCAGCCTCCCGAGTACCTGGGACTACAGGTGTGCACCACCGTGCCTGGCTAATTTTTTGTATTTTAGTACAGATGGGGTTTCACCATGTTGGCCAGGATGGTCTCAATCTCTTTACCTTGCGATCGCCCTCCTTGGCCTCCCAAAGTGCAGGAATTACAGGCGTGAGCCACCGTGCCCGGCTGCGTACCTGTGTTAGAAATAATTTGGGTTTGAGAGAAGGCATGCTGGGAATCTCCATGAGGCTCAGAGCATGCTGCTGTCATGCTCACCACCAGGGCTGGAAGAAGCTTGTCAGAAAGCACACGTACTTCGGGCAGGGACTGCACCAGGGGGCACCCATTTGCCTTAATAGACACCACTGATCTTGGTAAAGCCTGTCTCCCACCAGAGCCCCAGTCTGTGCCTCAGTTGGATCATTTGCATGATTTTAGGGATGAGAAAGTGAAAATGTGCTCATCTAAGTTTTGAGAGAAAGTCACATAGGATAGAGGTAAGGTAGTGTCTTAGTTTCTTCAACATTTACAGGGAAAACATTTTCATGATCTTTGGCCAAAAAACAATTGAATACTGTAAATCCATATTCAACTTTTTTTTGCAAGGGTCTATTGAAATTCATACTATTTCTATGTTTTTGAAATTTTCACAGGATATTGGGCTTAAAGAGGCTCTTCTAACTATGAGTAACAGATTAATAGTTATTGGGTAAGCGTTGATAAGACCCCCTCCCCCACTCCCACCTTTTGGTATAATTCCTTGCAACTGAGAATGTGACTGTCTATAACTAGTAACAAATCCTTTTGTAAGATAGGTGGGTTCTAATTATTTGCTTTTAACAAAACTGAAACAGGACCTAATTCATTTATCAACTTATGGATCATTTAAAATAACTTCCCATAATTAATCAACATGTGATTTTTAACAACAAATGACTCCAAAGGGATTTATAGAACAGAGTGATGTGCTACCTCATACTCATTTATTCCTTTTTCTGTACTTTTGGGAATAATATTTATAAGCGCATATATCTAAACTAATGAAGACTGGAACAGAAGTAATGCTGAATCCTGACTTAGACTACCAGTAAGTCATATTAATCTATAGCCACATGTAAAAAAATTAGAAGCTCCACCCATTTCCTTAAGAGACATAGTTCTAATAAAATTTTACTATTTGTACTTAAAAATTATTTATCAAAACTTAAAATATTTATATTTTGATCATTTGTGTTCTGTTCATGTTAAATGACTATCTAGAAGAAAGCAATTTAATCCTTGCAGTCTTGTGATCAGAGAAAATTCTATTTACTTTTATTTTGATATTTTATTTTAAGTTCCAGGATACATGTGCAGGATGTGCAGGCTTGTTACGTAGGTAAACGTGTGCCATGGTGGTTTGCTGCACCTATCAACCCATCACCTAGGTATTAAGCCCAGCATGCATTAGCTGTTATTCCTGATGCTCTCCCTTCCCCTACCCCTCCCTGAGAGGCTCCCAGTGTGTGTTGTTCCCCTCCCCTGTGTCCACGTGCTCTCATTGTTCAGCTTCCACTTATAAGTGAGAACATGTGGTGTTTGGTTTTCTATTCCTGTGTTAGTTTGCTGAGGATAATGGCTTCCAGCTTCATCCATGTCCCTGCAAAGGACATGATCTTGTCCCTTTTTATGGCTGCATAGTATTTCATGGTGTATATGTACCACATTTTCTTTATCCAGTCTATCATTGATGGGCATTTGGGTTGATTCCATGTCTTTGCTATGTGAATAGTGCTGCAATGAACATATATGTGTATGTATCTTTGTAATAGAATGATTTATATTCCTTTAGGTATATACCCAGTAATGGGATTGCTGGCTCAAATGGTGTTTCTGGTTCTAGGTCTTTGAGGAATTGCCACACTGTCTTCCACAATGGTTGTACTAATTCACATTCCCATCAGCAGCGTAAAAGCGTTTCTATTTCTTCACAACCTCATCAGCATCTGTTATTTCTTGACTTTTTTATAGTCACCATTCTGACTGGCGTGAGATGGTATCTCATTGTAGTTTTGATTTGCATTTCTTTAATGATTGGTGACGTAGAATTTTTTTTCATATGTTCGTCAGCCACATAAATGTCTTCTTTTGAGAAGGGCCTGTTCATGTTCTTTACCTGCTTTTTAATGAGGTTGTTTGTTTTTGAGAAAATTTTTAACATTTTAAATTTTGTATACATATTCTTGTTGCAAACAGTTCTGATAGGGTGATTAAAAAATACTTGGAAGCAAAAAAAGGTAATATATTAGGACAAAATTCTGTAGAGGGGATGAAATGGAAATAAGAGTTCAGGGAAGAAAAGAATACTCTAAAATTCCAAATGTTTAAAGAAAAGATTGACTTATGTTTTGTAAGTGGATGATGATGGATATTGAACTGATATAAAGTTATATCCAATGGGATCTATTTAAATGAGTTCCATAATTGTTTATGTCAGTATCTTACAATACGCCAGAAAAACATCTTTTACAATTACTTAAGCTTATAATGAAAACTCTGGATGTAAATATGTGAGAGAACTAATAGTTTTCCAAAATGTTTAAGGAGTATGTGAGCAAAACAGTTGAAGACCACTGTTTTAGAACACTCAGCTAATTCTCTAGTAAAAAGACAAAGATAGTTTTATGAAATAAAAAAAAAAAATCCAGCTACATATTGTTTACAAGAGGCAATCATAAAACAGAAAGACACAGAAAAGTTGAAGATAAAATAATACGAAGAGGTATATCAAACAAATATTAATCAAAAAGAACAGTTGTATAGCTCTACTAATATGGGGCAACATGGATTAAGGCAAAAAGTATTGCAAGAGATGAAAGGGTCACCATAATGATGAAAGACTATTCACCAGGAGAAGAATACTGACTTATATATCTAATAATACAGTTTCAAAGTAGAAAAAACTAAGAGTACAAGACGAAATGGACACATTCACCATCATAATGATGGCTCTATCAGTAATTGAAAAATTAAATTTAATAGACAAAAAATCAGTAAGAATATGTGCATATCTATGAAGAACACAATTAGCCAGCTTACCATCATGAACGCATGCCCGACAGTGCATCCTACAGCTGGGCTTGCATTCTTTTTAAGCACCTACAGAACATTGGATATTTACCATGTACAACGTTAGCAAGTAAGTCTTTATAAGTCCCAAAGAAACTATCATTCAGTTCACATTATCCAATTATGATGAAATTAATTAAGAAGTCAGTAGCAAAGAAGACGAATAAAACACCATACTTTTGGAAATAAAAAGTTGGATCTAAATAATTTATCAGTTAATAATCCAACATCATAGGAATTAGCTCTTAGGATTGAACAATATAGTAAAAAACTATTTATCAAAAGTTTTGGGATAAAACTAAAATGACTCTTAGAAAATGAACCCTAAATTAGATTAGAAAAAAAGAAATTAGTGAGTGAAGCACTCACTTTAAGAAATTAGAGAGAAAAAGTAACAGAATTCAGCCAGAGAAAAAGAAGTAAAGAGACAATAAAGATGACAGCAGAAAGTAACCAAATAGAAAACAACTGTGCAATGGAAAGAATTAAAGTTGATTCTTTGGAGGTAAGTGAAATTGACCAACCCCTGAGGAGATTAACACAGTAAAAAAATAAATATAATTTAAAAACACAATATCTGAAGTTAAAAAGTGTACATAACAAAGGCAGTAAAAATATATTTAGAAATATCATGAATTCATACCAGCAAATTGGAAAATTTAGATGAAATAGACAAAGATCTAAAAAATATTACTTACAAAAACTGACTCAGTTAGAAATAGAAGAACTTGAATAGTCCTGTAACTATTAAGGAAATAAAATCAGTAGTTCATAGAAAGAAAATGCTAGATGGTGTTTTACTCTGAGTTTTCCCAAACATTTAAGGAATAGATAATTCCAATGTTACAGAGGTTGCAAAAGAAAGAATATTCCTTTTAAGCCTCGGTTTAGTCATCTGCCAAATGGGCCAATGATGGCACAGAACTCCCGGGATCAGTGTGAAGGTTAAAGGAGATAATGAACAGAAGTCTCTTGCAGTAAGCAAGAGAAAGGTTCACTGGCACATGGGATGCATTAAATAAACAGTAGCTATTGTTATTTATTATTGATGGCTCCCAAGACAGCCTTGCTGGCAAGGCAGGCCACGGTGGGGGACATCTGCAAGTCAATGCGATCATCGAAAGCATCATTTCTCCAGGAATGAGGTAGTCATTATTCTCTGGTTTTACAATAAACATTTAGCAATTGGCAAGATGTGGACGAACCTCATGGGAATCGGAAGTAGCTCTGAATTGTAAAGAGAAGCAGCCAGATCAGGTGGGGAAAGTGATTTTTTAATTACTCCACTGAATTTCTAGTGGGGGAGATTGCAACCTTGGTGGGTGCGTCTCCACGCTGGTACGAGATAAAACTGGATTTGGACAGCTCTCTGCAGGCGTATCAACCCTTCCTGCCTCTCTCAGTGGACAAAGAAGGGAGGAACAAGACTAAAATACAGTTTTAGGTCAACCAAGTGTCTGCTCGGTGACATCATTCATCCCTCCCCACAAGTATCATGGACAGTTTTTGTACTGCAGCATTGCTGCTGCTTAGTAATTCAAAGTGTATCTAAGAAACACAATTATCTCGACAGAGTTGGACAGCCGCTGAGGGTGATGTGTGAGCTGGTGCCATAGGTTTGCTGGTTTAGTTACTCGAAGCAGGGAGTTGTCAGAAAGCTTCCTGAAGGAGTGGAACTGAGTGCATAGAGTGGCCTCTCAGTGGATGAGTACAAAAAGGAGCCAGAAATGAGCTGGCATGATGTCATTTCATACCCACAGCCACCCTGAGAACCTGAAAGCAAGGTTTTATTACTCCCCATTTCGCAGGTTAGAAGACATGGCTTGCACAGGTGGAGTGGTTCTCCCCAAACCACAGAAGCAGGAGTGAAGGGGTCCTAACCTGGGGCGGAGGCTCGGAGGAGAGAAGACAGGTACATAGGCATAGATCTGGGAATGGCAAGGTTGGCTTCTGGTGGCCCAAGAGCCCCTAGTCCTGGCTTCCTGTTGAGTAGGGCCAAGTCCTCACTCCCCTTCCCCTGGGATTCCTCAGGCTGGCCTGAGACTGAGCTGACCCTCACGGTCTGGACTGGGCGACTTGGCTCAGAGGCTCCTGTGGGATGAGAACCAAGAGCTGCTCAGAGGTGCCAGGGTATCCAACTCCACCCCTTGCTGGCTGTGCTACCTCAGGCAAGTCACCCTACCTCTCTGAGATGCAATTTCCTGATCTGTAAAATGGGGGATACAATGCTAGTACATCATTCATGGTTTTCCCCTTAAAAATTAAATGAGACAACATGGGCAAAGTGCCCAGACCCGAGCTGGATATGTAACAAGGGCCAAGGAGAGTGAGTTCCTTTGGTCCCTCCTCATATCTTCAGGCCAGGGTTCCACGTTTTGAGTTGGAGAATTCTCTACTATGGGGGGCATTTAGCAATGCCTTCCCCCTCATCACATGGGCGCTCCCATAACAAGCGCATCCTGTCTGGACCAGGGGGATCCAGCTCAGCCCAGGGTCAGTCCAAAGAATTCCAGGACTCAGAATGACTTCATAGGACATCAAGGGTAGTGGGCTCCAGGGTCGGCACTGCAAGCTGTTTACCAGCATCTCTGCCTCTGATCACAAGGTGTCAGTAGCAGACCCCCTCCCTCGACAATGCAACACCCAAAATGCCTCCATACATTGCCCTCTGTTTCCCAGGATCACTGGACGGTGGCATTTGGGACTTTAGGGACTCCTGGTATTGGCCTCGTCCTGCTGTACCCAGGAGCCCTCAGGTGCTTCAGCATGAGGGTGCATTGAGTAGACCCCTGTCTAGAAGTGATGGAAATAACTAGCCTGCTGAACAGAATCAAACAGGGGATGGGACTGAGCTGGGCTGGGGTACGTGTAGGCTGGAAGGAAGCTAATCTCTCTCCTTGGCAAGACCAGGAGCCGGGGCAACCTTCTCTGAGTTCCCTGGAGTTGAACTATTTTGTTCTAGGATAACTGTGAGGCCACGTTATCAGATTCTCTGCTAAGGTTGCAGCTTCCAGGGCAGGGGGAGGGAGAAACGGAGTCAGTCTGGTTTGGACCTCATGTCTCTCTGCTCAGCTCAGTAGTTGTGAGGAAGGTAGACCGTTAATCCTCTTAAGCTTCTAAGAGCCCTTCCCCCTAGACTTCTACATTGCATTTCAATAGGAGAAGTAAAGACTGGCAGACCCGGGCACCACCCTTAATCGCACTCCTGTAGATTGCAGGCATGGTATGGAGGAATCTTTCCAGAAGGCATTATTTTTGCTTAAATACGATCAAATCCCCACCTAAGTCATGTACCCCATGATTACTTCATGGGTCAAGACCCTTTCACATGTAATTTCTAGAGTTGTAAGCCCAGGACCCTTTCACATGTAATTTCCAGAGTTGTAAGCCTACAAAAGGGCAAGGATTTTCTTTGTTGGGGAGTTTGGTTGTTAGGCATCTATTCCCGCCATAGCTCCCAGCCAAATAAATCACCACTTCCTTCCTAGTTTGGTGCTCGAGAGGTTTGTTTGCAGCCGTTCCTACTTCAGCTGTGGCCAGGTGCAGGCTGGTCCCCCATGCAGGACCTCTGTCTGGGGAAAGAGGAGAGCTTGGTGCAGCTCTGCTGTGTGCCTACAGCATAGATCCTGCAGAAAGAGCATCTTTCTCCAAAACACACACTCGTTCCTGGTACACTGGTAGACATACCATGAGTTACCATAGCATCTGTCTGCTGGGATGCAGGGGTCCTGCTCAACTCTGTGGTCCGTCTACCATTTGCTATCTTCTCTAAGCCCCTTGTTTTGAAAATAGGACAAGTGTCCCCCGTGTCATGGGTGCATCGTGAAGATTGGACTAGAGGATGCTTATTATGGTGTCAGGCAGAGCACTCAGGAAATCCTAGCTTTTGAACTCTTAATATTTCCTTTCCTTAAGTCTCTGAGGTGTTCAATGGCTTACTGGATCTTTTTTTCTAACAGGAAGAGCAGGATGTGGAGGGTGATGATAGTGGTTAGTGGAGGGGGAGGAAGGAGTGAGAAGGGGGCAAGGAGGAGAGGAAAGTCAGGGACATGTGGAGGCTCATGTTGCCTGGCCTTGAGTTCAGGCAGAAGTTTCCTTCAACTCAGCCTGGGGAGGGTGGGGCAGAGGGGAGGTGGGGCAGGGGGACATGTCCTAAGGAAAGTGGGCTTCACCCTAATTTGAACCTTGGTGCTAAAGGACAACTAGTGTTACTTTTGCTCTCTTCTCAAGCTTCTGAGTTCTTAATTTTTAAAACTTCACTATATATTAGTAAGCAAATTTGTTCTCAGTGTAACTTTATGAACTTTCTGATATGGACAGGAGACAGGGAAATAAGTGGGTAGAAGAGGGTGGTTCCCCGGCAAAGGTCTCCACCTCAAGCCTGGAAACCTGCAGCCCTAAATGAGGACAAGCATTCCTGTTTTTGTGCCCAAAAGTTGCCTTTTGGCCTGCCACACCCCCTGTCCTGTACCCATATAAACCCCAAACCCCAGTCTCCAGAAGCAGGAGACGAGAAGATGAACAGAAGAGTAGAAGAGTGGCAGAGAAGGAGAGCAGAGAAGGAATGTTGGGAGGAGTTCGGCTGCAGATGGTTGGAGAATTGGCCCTTGAATGGCCAAACTCCAGGGGAAGATTATCTTCCCACTCCATCCCCTGTCCAGCTCCCCATCCATCCTGCTGAGAGCCTCCTCCACCCCCCCAGTAAAACCCTGCATCCACCATCCTTCAAGTCCGTGTGTGACCCGATTCTTCTGGGACACTTAGATACAGAAAGCTGTCACACTGATCCTCTGCCCTTGCAAAAAGGCAGAGGATCCACTGAGCTGGTTAACACTTGTGCCATTTGAGGATGGCAAGTCTAAAAGACTGCACTGTAACACACGGCACTTGGGGCTCCAGGAGTCACAGGCTCCCTCCTCTGGTTGTTGCCATGGGGCCGGAGCCCAGTGATCCAGCTCCTGCACCTGTCCATCTGCCTGCTCCCCCCTCCTGTAAGGGGTTTGACAGAATAGACAAGCCACACCCCCTGTTGCATGTCTTGCAAGGGGAGGGTCAGGGAACTCTCTCATTTCACTTCTAGTGATAGCTGATAGTTGTAAACCAAAAATAAAATTCTAAGTCCCTCAGATGACTGAATGGACTCCCCCTCTTGGCCAAAGGGATTCAAAGGAAACCTGAAAAACAAGTTCAGGCCATGATGGGAAGGGGTAGAGGTCAGACATGCCTCATTATAACCTCTCCCTTTTGGAGTTCAGGAGAAACTGACGAGCATTAACATTAAAACAGGGATCTTCAGACTGACCGAAGAGACTCTTCATATCAATACAATACCAAATTCCAGTCTAACTCTCGTATAACATCACATGACAGGTAAAGGAGGATATCACAATGTTTTATCCCAAAATATGTTTCTTTGCTATATTTTGAAATGGTGCTGCAAAGCTGGCTTTTGTGGTGGAAAATTTGCATCTGTAAGGAATCTCTAATATTCTAGATATTTCTAATATAATTAGATATTTCCCCTTCCAGGCCCTCCCAATCTGGAAGAGATTAAGAATCTAGTGTCTTTAAAAGATCTAAATAGGAAACATTTGCCATCTATTGTCTCAAAGGGCAGCCACCTATGAGACTTCATCTATGTAACAAGAACCTTGGTCTCTACAACCCCTTATCTTAACCCAAACACTCCTTTCTATTGATTCCAGGTCTCTAGATAATAACTTAACTCTTCAACCAACTGCCAATCAGAAAATCTTTTAATCTACCTATGACCTGTAAGGCACTCCCCCACCTTCAAGTTGTCCCACCTTTCCAGAACTAAACAATTTATACCTCAAATGTATTCATTGAGGTCTTAGGTCTCCCTAAATGTATACAACCAAGCTGTAACCCCACCACCTCGGGCACATGTTCTCCAGACTTCTTGAGAGTGTGCCTTAGGCCATGGTCACTCATATGTGCCTCAGAATAAACCTCTTAAAGTAGTTTATGGAGGATGCACTTTTTTTTGGCTGACATTTTACGAATTCAAAGCTCAATGAAAACAAAACAGGGAAACTTCAAAGAAATAAATCTCCGCTTGATGCCATGTAGCTCTTTGTATCTTTAGGGAGATACTAAGTGGTGTTGGGGAACATGAAGTCTGTGTGTGTTGTGTATGTGTGTGTATGAATGTGTGTGTACATTTGTGCTATAATGCAGAGATAAAAACAGCAATGCTTTCATGATGTTGAATCTACTGTTTGGATCTTACAATAAGGAAATGTACAGAGACTCTAAGATGTCTTCATAGAATTGTAGCTGGAATAACATGGTTAAGATGGATATTGAAAATAATTTGAAAATATTTTCTCACATTCTGTATGCTTTCTTTCACTTTCATGATAATGTATTTCAATGCATACAAGTCTTCTATTTTGATGAAGTTATATTTGTATTTTTCTTTTGTTGCTTATACTTGTGTCACAGCTAAGAATCCATGGATAAATCTGAAGTCATGAAGATTTACCCCTGTGTTTTCTTCTAAAGAGTCTTAGAGCTTGTGCTCCTCTATTTAGGTCATTGGTGCATTTTGAATTTATTTTTGCAAATGTATGAGGTAGAATTTCAACTTATTCTTTTGCGTGTATAGATCTAGTTGTCCCAGGACCATTTGTTGAAAAGGGCATTCTTTCCCATTAAATGGTCTTAGTATCAAATCAGTCGTTCTTACGTGCATAGGTTTATTTCTGGACTCTAAATTCTATTCTACTGGTTTAGAGGTCCATCCTTATGCCTTAAATTCAGTCACTGCTTTAATTGCTATAGTTGTAGGTTTTGAAATGGGTAAGTGTGAATCTTCTAATTTTGTTATTTTTCAGTATTGCTTTGGCCACTTGGGGCCCCTTGCAATTCCATATGAACTTGAAGATTGGCCTTTTTAATTCCGCAAAATGGCCAGTGGAATTTTGGCAGGGATTACATTAAGTCTGCAGGTCACTTCGGGTAGTATTGCCATCTTAATAATATTAAGCCTGGGCTGGGTGCAGTGGCTCACACTGGTAATCCCAGCATTTTGCGAGGCTGAGGTGGGCCGATAACTTGTGCTCAGGAGTTTGAAACCAACCTGCGCCACATGGTGAAAACATGTCTCTACTAAAAATACAAAAATTAGCTGGGAGTACTGGTGTGTGCCTGCAGTCCCAGCTACTTAGGGGGCTGAAGTGGGAGAATTACTTGAGCCTGGGAGGCACACTGGAGACACCTGGAGGACAGCTGGTCATCTATAGCTCACATGCCAACTATAGCCACCCTTTCAAAATGCACTGAACCTCATGCCACTCCTTGCTCGCCACCCTCCAGGATTCCCTGCTCAGAGCAAAAGCCACACGAGGCTCTCCCTGGCGTGGTTTCTGTGACCTCACTCCCTTCCTCTCTGCCCACTCCCCTCCCCACCCACTGGGCTCCACCCACTCAGGCCTCCTTGATGCTTCTCAGAGCTGCCCTTCACCGCAGGGCCTTTGCACGCTGGCCCTCTCTGCTTGAAACACTCTCTCTCTGATACTCACAGGGCTCACGCCTCCTCTCATCCAGGGTGGATCTAGTATTGGCTTTGCAGGGACAGCTTTCCTGACTCCCGTATACCCCACATACATCACCCCCCTCCAGAGTCCTGATTCCTTTCCTTTCTGCATGTCTCACCCCCGACAGGCTTATTTTCCAGTTTAGTCTCTCTCTGCTCACTTGCACGTAAGCTTGGTTTACTCATGCTGTGTCCTGACTACCTAGAACACTGCATGGTGCATAGCATGAGGGCAACAGGTGACGAATGAATGAATGAATGAAAGAAATCTGGACAACTTACTCACTTAGGGTGGCTAAGGAAAGGCAAGGGCTGCTCCTTCCAGACAGCCCACCCTGCACTGCCCCTGTCCCCAGCCTTCTAGGTGGACTCAGGCAGTCCTGCTCGGAGCTCCCTTGCTGCTCCGGGTTTGACTCAATCGACACCCTTCACGCCGCTTTCTAAGTGTCTCCCTTGGACCCGGCCCTTGAGCCATGATCTTCCTTTTGTTTAATGCGGTACCCAGCATCTGGCAATATGGCAGTGGCTCCGTTTTGAACTACTGACCTGTGCAAAACCAAAAGTCTTTCCTTTTGGTATCTGGAGTTAAAGATACGATGACTGCATCTCCGAGATATAAAGTCCACACAGATCAGACCTCAGAGAGGAAGGAATAAAGTTGGAGGGGGAGTTTTCCGCGAGTGGCTGCATTGGTTTTGAGAAACTGCGCCGGGCTGTGCTGTGCGGCCAATGCACCGCTAGGTGGCGCGCGCTCTCGCTGTGTCTCTCAGGGCTGCGGGCACGGGGAGGGTTTCTGGTGGCGCTGACCGCGCTGGGGACGAGTACCACTGTCGTCGCGGGGACCCTTGGGCCGCGCCTCGGCCTCTCGGGCTCCAGCACCTCTGGGAGGGGCTGCTGGGATGACACTCAGTCCCCGGGCGCCGCCGCGTCGTCCTGCCCTGAGCAGAATTCTCCGGCCCCGGGAGAGGCCGTGTGGCCAGAAGAGGACTGACCTTCTGACTCGGACTCTGAGGCGGTCACCAGGGGCTTCCGCTGCTCCTGGGAGCAATTTCAAACCAGCAAGCAGGCACTTACAGACTCTTACACCGGAAGAAGAATTTGGAGGTCCACCCCTAAACAGTCCATCACTGTTACCTTGGCTCCCAAATTCCTATTGCTGGCGTCACCTTAAGGGCAAGCCAGTCCCCTGGGCCGCCCCCAACCCATGTCAATAGGAGGCGGTGCACCGGCCCTGCTGATGCGCTTTCCAGCTTCTCTAACTGTGGCTTGGCCCCTCTGCCCTCATATAAGCTCTGGACCAGCAGCACCTGCACCCTGGCCAGCAGATTGCAAATGCAGAACCCAGACCCCCCCCGAATCAGAGCCTGCATTTTAACAGGGCCCAAGGGAGATTTGTGGGCACCACAGATCTGCAGGAGTGTTGGCAGAGGGCAGGGCTGAGTGTGGGAAGGGAGGCAGGCAGGCATGACTTGGGGACTGACTTTTGGGTCAGCGGTGGAGAGCGAGGGGTACAGGGGTCCTTTCTCCAGGAGGTGGTCCTGGCATGGGCCAGGTGTGAGTCCCGTGACCTCCAGAAGCACGTGGTCAGGCAGGCCAGGCATGCTCTAAGCTCCATCTGTACATGCAGGAGGGAGGCCCTGCACTTTGCTCACCATTGAACCCTGCTGCCAGCCAACACCAGGCACCTGATGGATCTTTGTTGGATGAAGCAATGAAGTGGACAGCCCAGTGCCCTCTGGAAGGGACACCAGGGGGTGCTGAGGCCTGTGGGTGTGTGTATGAGGTGCAGGGGCAGCTGGCATTGGCCTGGGGGCTATGCTCAAAGACCAACTCCATCCACTTCTGGCTGTGCTCAGGGCCAGCTTGGGGGAGGCAGCAAGTGGATGAGAAACTGGCTTGCCCTTAAGGTGACTTCCAGGGAGAAGCAAGGCGCCAGCCAGAACTGTGTTCTCAGCAGGGCTGTGTTGGCCCAGGTGGGGACAGCAGCCATGTCTGGGAGACATTTTTGATTGTCAAACTGAAGGGGGTACCACTGGCATTTAGAGACAGAGCCAGCAATGTCGCACACACCTTGCAATGCACAGGACAGCCCCTGCAACAGAGAATGATCCGATCCCAAATGCCAGTAGCGCTGAGGTTGAGGAACCACGAGAGGAAGCAGCAGGCTCTGCAGGCACTGGTGGAGAGTTCTAGTCTCAACAGCTCTATGTCCCCTTCCCCCACCTCCACCAGTCCCCACTGGAACCTGAGAGCTTATTAGGAGTGACTGCAATTCTATTCCCACTTGGCTGTAGGAACAGGGCTCCTGGCCAGGCTGACGTTGCGCTCAGGAGTCTAAGTGTCCAGTGGCAGAAATCGATAGTTGGTCCCAGTTTCTCTCCCCCGGATGCCATGATGCTGGTAGTGCCCACCACCCTGCTGGCCTTGGACTATTGCCTCTGACTGCAGGACTGGTCCCTCCTGTGGCTTAAGACAAGCTCCAGCCAGTCTGCTGCAGTGTGACAGCCTGGGGGTGGGGAGGGAGAGGACTCTGGTAAACACGGTCTGGGAGATGGATTTTCCATGTTCAGTTCTTGGTAGGCAGCCCTCACCTGCCCTGATCCTGCCACACATGTGCAGCCCGCTGTGTCCCACCCAGAGATCAGCTTGGCCAAAAGAATTTATTTTCAGATTTTTGGAGAAAAACAATAAAAACTCCAAATAGCCCTACTTTGCCAGGAGCACCAAATCCTTTGGTTCGCAGAAATATTAATGAGTGCTTTTATTTGCCCTTTCCTTTCTTCTCCTTTTCCTTCCATTCTTTCTCCTCCCTCTTTGTTGTTATTTGTATTTAAAACTTATACTTTACCTTTCATATGAGTTCATTCTGATTGGGCTGTTTTCCATAACATTTTTCTTTAGCAAATTCCTTCAAAGTATGTATTAAAATTATTTTTGTATGACTATTGCATAAGCTGCAAGAGATCAGAAGCTGTTTTTCTCCATCCATCCATCCATCCACTCACTCCCTCACCCATATACCCACCCACACACTCAACCATCCATCCATCCATCCATTCATCCATCCACCCATCCAGTCATCCATCCATCCATCCAGCCAGCCAGCCAGCCATCCACTCACTCATCTACTCACTCCCTCACCCATATACCCACCCACACACTCAACCATCCATCCATCCATCCATTCATCCATCCACCCATCCAGTCATCCATCCATCCAGCCAGCCAGCCAGCCAGCCATCCACTCACTCATCTACTCACTCCCTCACCCATATACCCACCCACACACTCAACCATCCATCCATCCATCCATTCATCCATCCACCCATCCAGTCATCCATCCATCCATCCAGCCAGCCAGCCATCCACTCACTCATCCACTCACTCCCTCATCCATATACCCACACACACACTCAACCATCCATCCATCCATCCATCCATCCACTCCCTCACCCATATACCCACCCACACACTCAACCATCCATCCATCCATCCACTCACCCATCCACTCACTCCCTCACCCATATACGCACCCACACACTCAACCATCCATCCATCCATCCATTCATCCATCCACTCATCCAGTCATCCATCCATCCATCCATCCATCCATCCACCCATCCAGTCATCCATCAGTTCAGTCACCCACTCATTCATGAACTCATTCATCCATGCACGCTTCCATTCACTCATTCATACAGCCAGCCAACAATCCATTCATCCATCTACTACTTCATTAATTGGCAAAGGAAGCATTTGGAATTGCTGCTCTTTGCTTGGCCCTACCAAAGTTCTTATTGTCACAGAGATATTTCTCTAGTTAGAAGGCTAGAAATTCACAATACAAAGTGTTAAATGCATTTGAGTGTTATGCATAAAAGTCCTATGGGACCAAACAGAAGCTGGCTAACTTGGGAGTGCGGTGTCAGAGCTCGAAGAGGAGGTGGCTTATCAGGAGAGCCTTGAAGGATAAATGCAGGGCAATGGGGTCAGTATTTACCTAGAGGCGACAGCTAGTGAGTGATTCACTGGGCTGCTGAAGTGAAGATGGGGGCATGAGACGAAGCTGGACAGGTAAGGTAGGTCTACGTTGTAAAAGGACTTCAGTGATGTCCAGGAAATTTGCTTGTTATCCTCCAATCCTGTAGACAATGGGAGTTATTCATGAATGTTATGACTGATGCTGTTTTCAAGAGAAACTTCTGGGATTGTATAGAGAGGTGGGGACACTCTCCTAAGTGTCTTAACTGATCAGTTTGAAAATCTCTTTTCTGGGGTCACAGGCTTCTTGCATAAGTCCCAGAATACTCAGAAAGCCTCCATGATAGGTAGTGGTGCCTGGCCCTGCAGCTCTGAGGGAAGAAGCCTGAAGGAGAGCACTAACTGCACTGAGCAATAACCCACTGATGAATGGGTTGCTGAATGGGTGGGTAGAAGGACGGATGAGTGGATGACTGGACAGGTACGGATGAATGGACAGGTAGATGAACAAATGGATGGATGGATGGGTGGATAAATAAATGTAAAAGACTACAGAGCTTTGTACACGTGGCTGAGAGACCCATGTAAGCTCAGGGAGCACCTACTACAGTGGCAAAGCATGCAGTTGTTGGAGCCAGTCCGAGGGGGGCTGAATCCCAGCTCTACTGCTTACATGGTTTCAAACACATGAACAAAATATCTGATGCTCCCTTTTCAAGAGATGGAGCCTATGTTCCCTCCCTTTACATGTTGGCTGGATTTAGTAACTCATTTCTGTTAAATAAAGTGGAAGTGATGGTGTGTAACTTTAGAGACTAAGTCTAAAGGGCACTGTGGGTTTTCTCTTTCTCTCTGGAATTGTTTGCTTTGGGGAAACTAGCTGTCATGTTGCGAGAACACTCAAGCAACCTATAGAGAGAGGTCTACACAGCAAGGAACTGAGGTCCCCTGCCAACAGCCATACTAGTGTGTCTTCTTGGAGGTGGATCCTGCAGCCCCAGTCAAGCCTTCAGATGACTGCAGCCCCAGCCAACACCTTGACTGCAACCTCATAAGTACTCACCTAAGCAGCTCCTGAACTCTAGATCTACAGAAACTGTGAGACAATAAGTGTTGGTTGTTTTCAGCCACTAAGTTTTGGGGTAAATTGTACAGCAAGAGATAATGAATACACAAGCTATGTGCCTTTGGACAAGTTAATTCACTCTCCTGTGCCTCTTTTTCCTTACTCATATAATTAGGGTGGTAATAACAGAATCCACATCATAGAGGAGCAATGAGGATTTTGTGAGTTAATATGTGTGAAGCACTTAGAACAGGGCTGGTGTGCTGTTAAGTACTCAATGAATGTTAGTTATAACCACTGTTATTGATAATTGCATGATCTCAGGCAAACACAGAAAGAACAGGGAAGAAGTAGAATGAAGGAAAGGTGGAAATCATTAACCATTTGTCATGCACTGTCAATCCAAGCTCAGCCCAAGGGTTAGGTGCTCATTGGCCAGTGAGGTTCGACTGACCTTCATTGAGGGGGCCTTCTGTGTGGGACTGCACTCAGCCTGGCACTCTGTTTATCTCTGTAAATCCTCAGGGCCACCACCTTTTGTATGCATTGGCATATCACATACACTCGCCTTTCTAGACATGGTTGGAAAAATCTTCAACATTAACGTGGAAGAGCTTTCCCAAACATCTTCATTATTCATTTTTGAAACAACTGAGAGTCCCCATGGCCAATGGTGCTCAGGGAATCCCTAAGTCAGTAGAATGTCTGGATACCATTGTGACCATTTAAATTAAAATTCTTATTTGACAGGAGCCAGGTATTTGTGTATATATAAATGGCATAGAGCAAATCATGCCTTTTTTCCTCTCTCTCTGATACAAAATTTAGCTTTATAGACCCCACTCATTCTCTCTCAGCTGGTTTCCTCTACTGACCAGGAGTATCTATAAATAACAGCTTGTTTTCAACTATTATTTACTCATTTTTTTCTCGTGAAGTGAAAAAAGGTTATAAAGTTCCATTTCAAGTGCAGAAATTCCTGAGGAAGAAGGCTCCCTCAAGACAATTCAGAGTGACATGTTGGCTAAGACCCAGCATTATGTTTCTCCCCCAACCTTCCCTGAGACTGAGCCAGTATCCCAGGCTGTTCACTCCTCGAGCTCACAGAGCAGTTGACCAGCCAACTCTGGGCTGCACATGGCTGCCGTCACATTCCTGGGTATCCGGAACCACTCTCACAGAAATATCCAGAAGATTGTTTAAACAAATATCTGGGCACCCCCCTGCCCAGTCAAGTTGACATATAGAATTATGACATATGCATAATTCTATATGTCAACTTGACTGGGAAAATTCTATATATCAACTTGACTGGGCAGGGGGTGCCCAGATATTTGGTTAAACAATCTTCTGGATACTTCTGTGAGAATGGTTCTGAAAGAGCTTAGCATTTGAATCAGTAGACTGAATAAAACTGATTGCCCTTATTCAATCTGCTGAAGGCCTGAATAGAACAAAAGGGCAAAGTAAAAGAGAATTTGCTCTCTTTGACTGACTGTACTCCAGTTGGGACACTGGTCTTCTCCTCCCTTTGGACTTAGACTTGGACTAGGACTACATCATTGGCTTACCTGGGCGTCCAGGAAACTGCAGATCTTGGGATTTCTGAGCCTGTATGACTGCGTGAGCCAATGCTTATAATATATATATTTGTATCTACATATATATACACAAATATATATGATTTATTATAAGCATTGGCTCACACTACATATATATCTATATCTATCTATCTATCTATCTGTCTCCATCCATCCTATTGGTTATATTTCTCTGGAGAACCCAGACTATATACATACTGTGTAGAACGCAGCCACCATCACTGTGCCTCTTCCTGGGGTTTCTTTGACATGAACCCAGGATGTCACTGCTCACCAGGACAGTTCATTCTCCCAAGGGACAGCACTCAGTACTTCTGCAGAGGTTCCCATCTAGGACACTGAGCCTGAGGATCGTGTTGGCTGTGAATGTTGCTATGTTCACCAGAGCTCAATGCAAGATTTCTGACTAATCTCAAGGAACCTGTCCATTAGATGTCAGGGAATAAAAAGGTTAGGTTCTCACGACTCTAGTTAGAAATAAAAATGCCGAGGTGCAGGGTTCCTCTTTCTCTCTAATTCTCTTCAGGGGCTGAGAATTCTTGTGCTTTGCCTCACTTTGCATTTGCCAATTGATGCTGACAACCTGAAACTCTCAAATTAGGGGAGGAATTCCCAAGGTGTAGGCAGGGATAATGAAAGATGATCTAGAAATAGCCGTGGTAGTCTGATAACTTGCCAAGCTCCTCTGATGTGCTCTTCTCTTTTCTTCTGTGGACAGCTCTTATGTTGGTTTCGGTCTAAAGAAGAGTGACAGGTGCCTGTTTGGGAATTTAACACTGGCTCTCACATTGTCCTGAGCTGACTATAAACCTGTAATTCGATCCAGCTCTTCTGACAGGTGTATGCACATGCTTGTTGGTTTCACTCTGATCTGTCTTGAGGGGGGTTGCTTCTTAGAAATTTCTCTACTGAATCAGATTCTTCATAACTTTTCTTTCACGCTAAAAGGTAAAACATGAGTGACTTTAAAAGTCTTTCTGCTGATTCAACTTTTTGTCTCTGAGTACACATGTAGCTGGTGAAATATGCTAGTGACTCAGCTAGAGAGGGGGAGAGAGGAAAGAGAGAAAAAGAAGCGAGAGTGATATAAACCACATTATCTAGGTCATACCTCTGAGTAGTAACCTTGGTTCAGTGAGACCACTCACCCATGGAGCTCCTGCAGCCGCAGTAACAAATTACCACAAACTTGGTGGCTTAGAATAATCAAAAGTCATTTCTTCCCAGTTCTGGAGGCCAGAAGTCTGAAATCAGGGTGTCATCAGGGCTGTGCATGCTCTGAAGGCTCTAGAGGAAGGTATTTTCTTGCTTCTCCTGGCTTCTTGGTGAGCAGTGTTAGCACATAGGCTCGTCATTTGGAACAAAATGCAAGCTGACTGCCCAGCTGAGTCAGCAGGATCAAAGAGCTCAGTCTAAAAATTAAACCGTTAGCAGCATTGCAAGAAAACAAGGGAGCATTATTTTATGTCGGTTTTATAGGAATGGAGGAGGCTTTTCCAAGTATAACGTGGTAGCCGCAGGCATTCCTTTGCTTGTGGCTGTATCACTCCTGTCTCTGCCTCCATCTTCACGTGGCCTTCTCCGTGTGTCTCTCCTCTGTGTTTCTGTTATAAGGGCATTTGCCATTGGATTTAGGGGCCACCTGGATAATCCAGGATGATTTCATCTGAGACCCCTAACCTAATGACATCTGCAAACACCCTTTTTCCTTATAGGTACTGGGGCCTAGGATGTGGACATATCTTTTTGGTGGTCACCAGCCAACTCACTACAGATGGGTTGGTGTCTAAGCAGTGAGCAGAGTGGTCCTCTGTCTGCCCAAGGGTGTTCCTTAGCGGGGAGCCAGTTCTGGGTCCTGCTGCTCATCCCTGGGCCATCTGTCCCCCACAGCCTATTGGGAAGTTCTGCAAGCCCAGGGGTCTCCATGGGTTCTGGAGTGATGGGGATGGAAGACAGGGCTGCTTCAGGGAGCAGCAGTATCGGCCCTGCCAGTCAGTGTAGAACCGTGCTGCGGCCAAATCAGAGCTAGAACATTCAAGCCAGGCTTTGTTTTCCCAAGTAAATCCAGCCTGCTTCCACACTGTTTCTCAGTCTCTGGCATCAAGTGAGGGAAGCCTTCCTGGAAAAATATGTCCTCTGAATCATATTACCATCCTGATTTACATTATAATTTCTTCAGCTATGTATTCCCAGAAGGAGGAAATTGGCTATAAGACATCACCAAAAATTCACACATAAGCACAAAGCAAGCCTGAAAGAAAAATCATATTTGCAGAAAAGGAGCCTATGTTGCAAATGTGGCTTCCCCCATGACAGAAACGGCCCCGGTCACCAGCGAGAGGCGGCAGGGAAGAAGCCCCCCTTTCTGGAGGGATTTTCCAGGTTCTCGCTTTTTTAAAAACAGCATTGAAAGAGAGCAGCTTGAATAAATCCTTCCTCAGGGTTTCCTGGAACAATCACTGCGTTCCTCCCTCCTCCCCCTTCTCCTCGGTCTTCTCTGTCCCCTCTTCCTTCTTTAAGCCCACTGGCTTCTTTAGTTTTTATCTGCACATTGTAGATAACACTCCTCCACTGAGGACCTCTAAGTGCACTGTCTCTTTAAGGGCCAGAATGGTCTGTTTTCCCTGCTTAACATGTTTGTTTGTTTGTAGGAAAAGGGTAGGGAAGATCAAAGCCTGGGAAAGGAAACTCCAAGAGAGTGAGATGCACAGAGTTCCTGTGGGGGGCCTGGAGTGGCCCCACAGTGCTGGGGGTCTGGACCTAGGGCCGGACTTCTTTTTGGTATGTCCCAGGGGGAAGGAGCAATTACATGAAGTGGCAGAGGGAGAAAGGATCTCTTCTGCAGTGGGGCGAGCTGGCTTCTCGTCATGCCCACGGCACTGGGTGATTGGCAGGAGGCCAGGTGTGAATTTTCCTGATGGTCTGAGAGGCACAGTGACCATGTTCGGTGAGCCTGCCCTCAACAGGGGAAAGATGTTCTGTGTCACACTTGCCCCAACAGCAACTGAACTGGCCTCTAGTAATAAACAAGAAATCAAACTGCCCTATAATTGTTGTCTGAGTCTCCTTGGGCCGCCGTAATGAAGTACCACAAACAGGTGGTTTGAACGTCAGAAATTTATGGTCTCACAAAGTTCTGGAGGCTGGAAGTCTGAGATCACGGTGTCGGCAGGGTTGGCTCCTTCTGAGGCTGTGAAGGAAGGTCTGGTCCAGCCCTCTCCCCCATTTTATGGTGGTTGCTGGCAATCTTTGGCTCTTGCTGCGTCACCCCGACTTCTAAAGTCATCTTCACATGGTCTTCTCCCCGTGTACGTGTCTGTGTCCAAATTTCACCCCCCTTTTTTCTATGAGGACACCAGGCATATCAGACTAAGGTCTGCTCTTCTCCAGTATGGCCTCATCTGACTTAACTGATTACATCTGCAATGAGCTTGCTTCCCTCTAAGGTCATAGTCTTAAGTACTAAGGGTTAGGACTTCACCATACGCATTTTGGGGAACACAATTCAACAATAATTGTGATGTGTTAAGTTGGCATAGGAAGGTTAGGGGAACTCAGACTGATATTTGAAACAGTTACCCTAGCCCAAGGTTAGGACTATTGTTTGGAAATCGTTGTCTTCTTTTGCTAAAGTGGGTGGGATAAAATCAGGAAGACAAAGCTGATGACCACTCAGGTCCATGGACGAAAGCCAGATGATTCGGTGAAGAGTGTTAGGACATCAGCTTGTCTTCCAGCAAACAATGCAAGCTGGCTGGCCAGCCGAGTCAGCGCGGTCAAGAGCTCAGTCTAAAAATTAAACTGTTGAAAGCACTATGAGAAAACAAGGGAGAATTATTTTATGTGAATTTTACAGGACTGGAGAAAACCTTTCCAAGTGTAACATACAATGAGACGGCAGAAAGAAACATATCAGTAAGTTTCACTACATAAAATAAATATGTTTTACAGGTAAAATAGCATTAACAAAATAGCATTAACAAAAAATCCATAAGACAAATGACAGACTATGAAAGATATCTCCAGACATACAACTGACAAGGGAGCAATTTCCTTTATATAAACCAAGCCTTTACGAATCAATTAGAAAAAAGAAAAAATCAATTAGGAAATGGGCAAAGAGAAGGAAAGGAAACACCAGTAAATATATTGATGCTCAACTACGTGCTAGAAAACATGAATCACACCAGTTTTCACTTATCCTACAGGCAAAGATCAATGAGTTGTTTCTATCCAGTGTGATGCAAATAGGCACACAAAGGTGCACCTGTCTCGGGAGGTAAGATTGGAAATCAACACGATCCTTTGTAGCAGGACAATTTGGCCATATCTTTAAAAGCAAAATATGCATATCCTCTTTCATCCCATCAATCTCACTTCTAAGAATCTATCCCATGGATATCAGAGGTTTACTGCAGTGTCACTTGTAATTGAAAAAAAGTAGGAAGCTATCTCACATGTTCTCTAGAGCACTAGTTACAGAAATGATCGTATGTCCATAAAACAAAGTATTATTTTGCAGTGTAAAAACAATGAGTTAATGTGTTAATAAAGATTTGCAGCATATGTTACATTAATAAAAAGCAATTGGCCACGGACGAAAATGTACACTCCCATTTGTGTAACAAAATAGGAATATGTATGAATACATTTTACAATATTCTTGAAGAGGCATAGAGCGTTTCCAGAAAGGCACTCAAGTGACAGTGAGCATGGGTTCTATCCAAGCAGAGGGACTGCAGAGCAGAGGATGGAAGGGGATGTATTTTTCATTATCTATCCTTTATGCCATTTGAATGTCTTATCCTGTGCAAGTATTACCTTTAATGTAAAAACATCCAAACTAAAATAAAAAAAAATGAGGGACAGAGATTATTCCTTCTCTGTGGACAAAGAAGGATTTGCTGTGGACTACTCATATGTGCTCTCTTGATATGCAGTTGAGGAGGGGGACAGGTGAAATCTAATTTATTTAGACTGAAGCAGTTGGAGGGAGATTCATCACCCCAGTCAAAATGGCTGTGAAGGTGGAGGCGGCTGGAGGCTAGTGTCTGGGAAGGAAAAAATGCCTATAATTGAAAAAATATGTGTTGAACTTGGTGTTTCTAGTTTGCAACCTCCATGCATTCACTCTCCCGTGTAAAGTTTTTTCTTTTTTTTTTTTGAGATGGAGTATTGCTCTGTTGCCCAGGCTGGAGTGCAGCGGTGCGATCTCAGCTTACTGCAGTCTCCGCCTCCTGGGTTCAAGCAATTCGACCACCTCAGCCTCCCGAGCAGCTGGGATTACAGGCACCCGCCATCGTGCCTGACTAATTTTTGTATTTTTGTAAAGATGGGGTTTCATCATGTTGGCCAGGCTAGTCTTGAACTCCTACCTCAGATGATCTGCCCACCTTGGCCTCCCAAAGTACTGGGATTATAGGCATGAGCCACCGTACCTGGCCTCCATGTGAAGTCTTAACCAGGACATGAGTGGAGACAGGGACCCATGCATTTGGTCATGGCCTCAAATTCACATGCGGCAGGTGTCAGGACACAGGCTTGACAGGAAGGAAGGTGGGGCTTGAAAAAATGTGGGGGTGGGGAGAGGTGGGGTGTCTTGCGTCAAAACCCAGAGTGGACTCTTCTTAAAGGCAGGAAAATTCAGACTTCGAATACATATTCTGCTGAACGAAGCTCATTTCTGAGGAAAGTGAGGCCCAGAGTGGTTAAGTGACTCATGGTGGTATCAGGGAGGGCCCTAAGGGTTCTGAACACTCCCACCACTTGATCCAGAGGCCCCAGGCCCTTGGAGGCACTTCAGTGGCTCACTTGGGTTAGAACGGCATGACAGGCGCCTCTTAACCTGGGCCACTTGGGCCAGGAAAATTGGCTGCTTAGGGGAGAAAGGCTAAGGGTTGGGTTCTAGCCAGTATGACCCTAAGTCCATAAAATGAAGTATTATTTTGCAATTTAAAAAGAATGAGTTCTCTGCGGACAAAGAAGGATTTGCTGTGGGCTACTCATAGTGCTCTCTTGTTATGCAGTGGAGGAGGGGACAGGTGGACGTGGGTTACAGGCTGCAGGATGAGTGCTCCGGCTGACCCAGACTCGCCCCTTTCAGTTGCAATACAGGTAAGCAAATGCTTCCCAATTCTGGGCCAGAAATCTTTCTAAATTGTGGCAGACACTTCCCTTCCTTCGCAAGCAGACTGCACTGGGTATAACTTAAGCTTTTTCTTCCTGTCTCCACGCCGTCTTGCTGAGGCATCAGATACTGTTTTGTCCTTCAATGCAGACCTGGCCTCAGGAGACCGTAAGGTGGGTAGAAACGCCGGCTTCTCTAATAAAGGATTCCAGATAGCCATGTGTTTGCCTTTTTTTTCTTTGATTTATAGCTCTGGGTTTTTTTTTTTTCATTCACTGTCAGACTTGCCTCTTGTTGCTTTCAATGTGCCTGTTTTAGCAAATCCATCTCCTCCCTTTCTTTGCTGCTTCGGTCTCCTCTGGTCTGGGAAACCAGTCAATTCTGAGCTTGTTAGGATTTCTTATTAGAAAAACAATAAATAAAAAAGACACAGCTCTGCTTAGCTTCCAGCATCAGTCTTAGTTGCTGGGCTAAAACGCATGGGCATTTCGGCATCTTTTGTGATTTCGTTTTCCTCCCAGTTTGGAGTTCTTGGTTGTATTCTAGAATCTAGATGGACAAAGTTGCTATATAAACAAGTGCAAGATGATGGAATGGTTTCTTTGTTCTATCTATAGCATATTCAATAATTGCAGATATTTAAAGTTTTTTTGTTCACCGAGTCCTACCTCCTGAGATGAAAGGTGTCCCTCTTATCTGACCTGCTTCAGGCATAAAACACATGAATGAGAAATAGATAACTCTCTACCTCTCTAGTTGATTTTTAAAGAGGTTGGGAGACAGGTGTTTCTTTTTTTTTTTTCTCTTATAAGGATAATTTTAGAGCAAAAATGTTCTAACATATTTGAATTATATGTGATGGGATTCCCAGTTCATCTCATTCAGATTCAACCTAAAAAAGAAGCATTACCCGCTAATTCCTTATTAGTAAGCAGTTTTTCTAACTTGACATTTTTAGAAGTTTGAACCATCTGTCATTTTACAGGCGAATGGAACCTCTTGAGTACTAGAGATATACCCATATTTTAAAAGCATTTTAAAAAAATTATTTACTACATTCTAGATTCTATGCTAGGCTTTTTTTTAATATCATTTAATTTAATAATCATTGAAACCTAGCCAGGCAGGAATCTCATCAGATAAAGAATGCGAGGTCCAGGGAAATTGGATCACTCAGCAAAGACACACTAATGAGCAGGAGGGACAAGACATGAGTGAAAGGGCTCTGACCACTAGTTCAGGGCTTTTCCTAGGGAGCCTAACCCTAGGTTTTCAGCCTAATGGGACGTGTGACACAACCCACTGCTGGACAGGCTTATGCTGTGATACCAGACTCTAATGATCCAAGGGGTGGGGGAGAGGGGGTGCAGGTGCCAGATAAGGCACTGAGATTAATCACTTACGAGACACGTCTTCGATGATGCTTGGCTGCAACCCAGACTTGGGTGCCTAGTAAGTATTAATATTTTCCTGTTCTACTATTTTAAAAAACTTACTAAACACAATGACATGATAAAAGTGTGGGCTGAAGTATCACATCCAAAGAGAGGAGGATGGCAGTCAAATGGCAGAGTCTTTGAATGTATGTCTCACAAATATAATTCTATTTTAGTGGAGATACATTCAGATATATGTATTACACCGTATATGTATCTATAGTACAATATATGTATCTATAATACCATGTATGTATATATTGTATAATGTACATACACTGTATATGTATTATATATACAAACGTGTGTATATATAATACACACTGTAATATATATATACTATATATATAATACAACATATATATAAAATACAATGTGTATATATACAGATATATGTATCTATAATACAATCAATGTGTATATGAATGATGTATGTATATGTATAATATAGCTCCATCTCTCTGTTCCTCTATCTACTGAAGTGCAGCAGGGAATGAGAATTTCCATTACAGGAAAGCTTTCAGAGTCTACAGCTTTTCAAAAGCAGCCACTTGCTGGTGGACAGAGCCCTAGTAATGAAGAAAATGGTGCCCTCCAACCCTCCACCATCCTTAGTGAGATGAAATTTTGACTAAATGCTCTGCGATGGCTTCAAAATCATGCATACTAAAAAGTCTGATGGAAGATAAGAAGGGCCACTTGAAGCAAATTCATAAGCAAAGTATATTTCCTTTTCTTCTTATTTCCCCATTTCAGTGGGTTCCATCTTGTTTTCCTCTTGCCTTTTAAGGGGCTCAGTGTTCTCATCCTGTTTCTTTGTTATCAGAGCCTCCCAATAGAGGAGAGTTATAGTTCAGGTTGAACTTTCTGGGCATGACTTATCTATCCATCTGTCTAGCCACAGTCCTAGCTCTTAATACATACTAGGCACTCAGTAAACTTCTATCTTCCCTCTCTTCCTTCCTCTCTCCCTTCATTCCTTCCAATAATTAACAATCTACTGGTGAGAGAGAAACCAATTCCCACTGAGTATCAGACAAATGATATGCCATGCTGGGCTATGTTTATGTTGAAACTCATGTCCCACTGTGAAAGAAAAGGGTGAGCCTCTTAACACACGAAGTACTGGGAGTTGCATGCAAGGGACATGGTGGGCTGAGACTTCCACCCACACAGTTGCTTCATATCAGGGAAGCAGTAGTGTCTCCCTGTCAATTAGATGGCTTGGATCTCAGGCAGAGTCAGAAGCTGGGTCTCACATGGGCAAGATACCAACTCACAGATTCTCCATTAATGGCCCCCCACTGCTGCATTCGTAGGGAATTTAAGTTTAGATAAATTATTTCAAAAAATAAAAATAGTCTTATCCCTCTGCAATAAACTACAGACTGTCCTTATAAAAATCTTTTCTCAGTATAAGATTATGTAAGTAAACAAGTTTAATTGACATGTGATATAATTATTTCAAAATATCTATATATTTGATAAATTACCAGCGACTATGGTTTTTTATGTCATCATTATAAACTACTCAATGTTCAAAGGTTTATCATTTTCCATGTAGTTATTTTTACATTCAAGACTTTTTATTCTATAGCATGAACCTGATAGTAATGATTCCTCCTTGAATCGGTATTGAAGTTTATAAAACTCCAAGGACTTGTCAATGATAAATAAAAAAGTTAATTAAGAAGACTCAAAGACTGCCTACCACAAGACTTGCAATTAACTGTCTGTCTGCATTGAAATGATGGGCTGCACTGTGGGGTAGATTTTCACCTCCAGCCAATGTCTACTGTGGAGCTACACGCTTGCATTTGTAATAGGCATTGCTGAGATAAAAGGTCTTAGCTGTGAGAGTCTTAGGAAACCTTAAGATTTTTCAATTTGCCAAAGGCCTAAGAGTATTTTCTTGAAATTTCAGCCTGGTGCCACAGCTACCAAGCATGACATCTGGCCCAGTGAATAGTCTATGGCCACAGTCAGTGCACAAATATGAATTTTAAAAATTCCACAAAGCCCCTCCTTTTCCAAACAGAAATTGGACATAAATATTCATACATCAAAGTAACATATTAATGGGTGATAACTTCAGGTTACTTTTCAATTTCAAACTAAGCAAGCTTAGGTCACACCTCTTGAGGAGTAAGGAAAGAGACAGATAATTGAATTGTGTTAGCTGAAAGTGCAGGGTTTCTAACCCCTGAAGCCACCGCAAGGGCAGCTGGCCAGTATCAGGAGGACAACAATTCCCTGGGGCCCCTAGGCTGGCGGGCAGGGGGCTCTGTCAGGACCTCTAAGGATTCCCATAGGTCTTCATTCACTAGACAGGAAGTGAGAGACATCTCCCTCCCCTCCCTTACTGGGGGCTACGATGCTCCCAAATCTTAACTTGCTGATGATTTATCTTCAATGGGGGGTGAAGAGCTGGGCCATTGAACTGGATTTTGACACCCCCCCAGCCTGCCTGGCACAGCCTGCTCGGAGCCCTGGCAGCTCTTGCTGGAAGGCGGGAATGATTGACACCTACTGAATGGGAGCATCAGCTGAGACTGACTTCTAAGGAGTTCCTCTGAGGTGTGCTATTCTTTCCTCATTCACAATTTGGCTTCTGGCTGGAATGGTTTCCAGGAACATCTTCAGCCACTGCTCAGTGATTACCGTCTCTGTTCTAGCTTTGCTCAGCTTTTGGCAGAAGTCAAATTCCAGTAATGACAGTGGGATATAGTGAGACATGGTTGGAGGCCACTCAGCAGAGGTGGAATCTGTGTGAGTAACAGCGCACCTGTGCTTACAGGAAAGCACAGCCATTAGAACTCCCTGGACCCTGCAGACAGGTCGCTAAGTTAAATAGTGACAGTGATGTGAACGTATTCATTCAATGCACTTTTGCTATGATTCACCACTCCAGACACTCCAGATCAAACATATTTTTTGAGATGTTTTGTTGTATAATTAAAAAAAGATTTATCTAAGCTCAGCTGATTGCCCATTTATTTCAAGCAGCTCAGGATGTAGTTGCATTCCAGCACCTAGTCATTCGGGGTTTGCATGGTTTGCGGCAGTGGAATTTGATACGTGTATCCATTTCCATGAATTGCATTAGGACAAATACCTAAAGCATGCGTGACTTAAAACTTAGATGACAGGTTGATGGGTACAGCAAACCACCATGGCACGTGTATACCTATGTAACAAACCTGCACATTCTGCTCATGTATCTCAGAACTTAAAGTAAAACAACAACAAAACAAAAAACCAACCAAACAACAAAAACAAAACCCCAAAAACTAAAACTGTCAAGTGGCACACAAATTCCCACTTAATATTTATGTTTCAACTGCCTCTCCCCTTCACCCTTGAGAAAAAGATGCGATGAATTTTTTCTTTCAGAATAATTTCCAAGTAGGATCGTCAGGGGTTTGACTTGTGCTTAGAGTGTGTGGATTTAAAGTAGACAGAAAAATCAGTATATTCTCAGCAGTGCCAATCCCAGTTCCCACACTGATCTGCTGCTCCTATCCCAAGCCCCGTTTTAGTGGAGCAATTTGGAAACTGAAGGCAATATGGGGGGCTAACAGGGACAGTGTCTTAACTAGACATGTGCTGGCCTGAGATACAACATTTTTTCATTGAGCTGCATGATACAAACACCAGCCCTGTGAAACTGATCCTGTGCACCCCTCAAGGTCCTATGCTGAAGCCCTAACTCCCAATGTGACTGTACTTAGAGGAGGTCCCAAAGGTGAAATGTCCCATTGTCTACTCATTAGATAGTATCAGGTGGGGAACCTCATCCAGTAGCTCTAGAAGAGACACTAGAGAGTGCCGTCTCTCTTTGTGCCTGCACAGAGGAAAGGCCCCATGAAGACAGAGTGGGAAGGCCCCCATCTTTGAGCCAGGAGGAAGGCCCTCACCAGGAACCCAATCTGCCACTACCTCTATCTGAGACTTCCAGCCTCCAGACCATTAGATAATAAACATCTGTTGTTTAAGCTGCCTAGTCTATGATATTTTGTTATGGCAGCCTGAGCTGACTAGTAAACACAGCATATAACCTAGCCAATTTCATGACAGGGGTGGTGCTATGGAGAGAGTAGCCCCTAGGGTAGGGTCCTAAAAAGCACCAGGAATGAAGTATTATGAACATGCATAACATAATCATACACAATCTTGCTGCATGCACCATAAATTTGATTCCAGGCATTGTTGCAACCACAAGGGAGACCTGGCTTGTTACAGAACGTACAGTGTCCATCACATAAAAGGAAATCGATGGCTAAGCAAAAGTCCAACTATTCTTAGTGCTGTGACATGAATAAATTTCTCCTGAGAGTTTGCAATAAGGCAGCTGGTGGGGGAAGTTAACACCACCTTCTAGCGGACACAAGTGAAAACTAGTAATTTTATAGTGAAGAAACCTGGCAGATACCATTTGGGCCAGTGATGGAAGTTAACATCACCCAAATTAGGAAAAACCAACCTTATGTGCCTCCTGATATAAAGCACTGGGAAGAACACAACATCACTTTGTCTTCTTGCCCCAAACACATAACCTGAGTCTAATCATAAAAAAAAAAAAAAAAAAAGAAAAACCACATTAAAAACCTTAAGTTGAGGGACATGCTACAAAATAACTGGTCTATAGTCTTAAAAAAATTAGTGTCATGAAAAACAAGGAAAGACAGAGGAATTCCACTAGATAATATGAGATTGAGAGACATGAAAAGTAGGACCTGGGATTTCCTTGACTATAAGAGGAAATGGTTGGAAAATTGGCAAAGTCTGAATCAAGTCTGCAGATCAGATATAGCAGCATTGTGTCAATATTCATTTTCTGATTTTTATAACTTCACTGTGGTTTTGTAAGACTGTCTTCACTTTTACATAATGTATACTAAAGGACTTAAGGGGAAAGTGGCATGCCTACAGTTTACTTTGAAACGATTTGAAAATCTCATGTTTACGTGCATTCACACATACATCTACATCTGTGCCTATATCTAGAGAGGATGATAAAGTAAATGTGGTAAAACATGGAAGATCATTCCTTCTGCCCCTAACTTCTGAGGTGGCATGGCAACAGGTTTTAGAGGCTCATCTTTCCCACTTCTCCTTCATTACTGCAGGAGGAAGGGTTACTCAGTAGAGACCATTCTTTATTGATATGGATACCTCATATTGATATTGATTAGAAACTTCTGGAAAGGGATTACCCTTCCCATGTTTTGCTCTTCTGAGAGCCGGCTTGTTCCTCTGGCATAGGGGAGGAGATTTGCCAGGGGAAACCAGATAACATCAAAGGGAATCCCTGAACACTTAATTAGGTGGCATGAAAGTATTGGGGCATGGCTGCTCTTGGAGCCCAATTTCCTGGCCCTAGAGAGTCTCTATTGAACTAGACCCACTTTAAAAAGGGCTCAGAGACATTCCTGGCTGGCAGAGTCTCTTGTGTGATTTTGAGGCTGAAATCTGGGGGACAAGTTTGCTTTTTGGATGTCCGTTTTAAACTCTCTGTATTTATGTCAGATGGAGTTTATAAGACGCATGGAATACTGGGTGGGACGGGAACCTATAGAATAGATTCTTAGTAAAATATGTCTTTAATTTTTTTTTCTCCTAAGAACTGTTTTATTTGGGATTCCCCCCCCACCATTATATTAAAGCATCAGGAAAAATGACAAATTAAAACCTGGGTTAATCATGGGGAAAAATCAGGTAAAAATTAAAGCAGGATTATACTTGGGTTTTCACTGGCAGGTGTTCTAGGATGGAATTATGTATGAATACCAATAAGTAGCTCTGGCATGTTCACCCCATGCCTGCTACCTGAATGTTGTTTGCCCCAGACTCACATTTATCCTTTTTTATTCTTTGATATCAGAAACTGGGAAGTCATGACTCCTGTTTTTTTAAATCTCTTTCTCATGCAAGCATCACTGCTAATTTGGCCTCCCTACTATTTCCCACATGTGCTTCTTCCTTTCTGTATCTCTCACCACTTGATGGGTTCATGTTCCATTATAATTTCCTTCAATGGCCTCCTGTGATCCTATTTAGCATCTTGTCTTCCCTAATTCATTTTGAAGCAGCCAAACATCTCCCCAATAAAATACAAATGTGCAGATGTCAGAGCACCCTTGCTTAAGACACTGAAATGACACATATATAACACTTCCGTGATCCAGCCCATGTCGTTGCCTCTTGCTACTCTGTCTCAGACGGTGATTTATCAATTTAAAAATACTTAGGTGATTTTTACATTAAATGACATGACAGCCTTCATAGGAAAGCCAGATGTTGCCCACAACTCCTGGTAGAGCCCAGATTACGTAGTGCCGGGTGGAAAGGAGACCCTTCAGAAGGTCTGAGACATATTTGGAAAGGCCAGACCTTATTTTTAGAAAAATCATTTATTTTTTTTATTGAGCACTGACCATGTGCCAGATTGTGTTACTTTTTGGGAATAGAAAAAAGGCATAATCTTTATCCTCAAAAGTACAGTCTGCTGAGGACACCCACATGTGGTGAGTCACCCATGAGACATCATGGAGATTTGCAGGAACTCAGCAGAAGCAGAAAGGGAGGACTTTGGGGAAGGTTCCATGAGGGACGGCATTTGCAGGGAGATTTGTGGGTAGGAGTTATTGGAAAGGCAATGGAAAAGGGTATCCTAGGCATAGACGATGTTACAGCACATGTGCAGGCCAGGGTTGAAATAATCCATGGCATATTCAGGAATTTCAGCAGCTTATGGAGGTAGTGGGGCGAAGGACAGAGCACCTGGAGAGATGGCATGTCTGTGACAGGCAAAGGTGGTTGGTCTTGATTCTCTAGCTCCTCAGAAGCTACTGAGAATGTCTAAGCTGGGGAGTGAGGAGATGACATTCTTGTATTACAAGTTTATTCTGACAATGGTGAGGAAGGGAATTGCAAAAATGAAAGACTATATTTAGGGAGATCAGTATGGGAGCATGGTAATCGTCAGGCAGGAGGGCTTGGAGGTGTGAACCAGGGCAGCGGCCAAGCCCCTGAGAGGAAAGGATATTTGAGTACTAGAGACAGGTACAGGATGGAATGGACACGCTTAGCCAGGGCCGCCTCATATGGTTGTGCAGGATGTACACTGCACAACTCACCACATCTAAGGGGTACAGCTATCTAGATCTATTACACATATTTCCCAGCAGATGGCAGTAGAGTGTCTTGAGGAGGGATGCCTTTTGATCACTTGCATAAGAGAGTCTATGGGCTGGCAGCAGCCCCAAGGGAATAGCTGGGCTGTGGAGGGGAAGAGCTAAGATGACGGCCAGGTTTCCGACCTGGGCACCTGGGAGACAGAGTTCGTTTCATCAAGATGTGTAATGCATGACAGGAGACAAATCTGAGTTTAGGACACATTCTATTTGACTTGAGAGCCACCCAGATGGAGACGCCCAGGAGGACACTGCTGGCCGGGTCTGTGGCCTAGGAGAGAGGAACGGAGCTGTGCCTGTGGGAACTACCTCTGTGCTGACGGAGTTGGTGCCCAGAGGCAGGAAGAGATTGCCTGGGAAGATGTGCAGAAGGGAAGCATTGAGGGCCCAGGACAGAGCCCTGTGGAATCACCGAGGTTTTAAATTGCAGGTAGAGGAAGGGAATCTTGAAGGGGACAGGGAGGAGGCCATTGGAACTGTTTGCCTGGTGTTATTCCCATTGCCAGAAGTTAGAGGCTTCAGGTTGACCAAGACCAAGTTAACTTTTTTTGTGTGTGTTTGGCAGTTTTAAGTGACTCAAGACTTTTTTTCTGTGTGCTTAAGAGACCAGTCTGGTTTGGGACCACATAGGAGATTTCACTCATTGATTCCTCCATGCATTTTCTCTGTACCTATGTAATGATCCAGGCCTACTATGGCCCAGGAACTGCTCTGGGTACTGGGAAATAGCAATAAGCAAGACAAGGTGTTGCTCTCATGGAGCTTACATTCTATGAGTACCATGCGGCGTGGTATGAGGCACGGTGGTCAGAGAGCTAGTTTCTCTTGGGTGATCAGAGAAGACCTCCCTGAGCAAGATCTCTGTGCTCAGGATGAAAACCCGAGTGGCTGCAACATGTCAGGTTGGGAAGAGGTTGGAGGTGAGAGCAGACAAGCAGGCAGGTGCCAGGCCTGGAGGATCTTATAGGCCACGGATTTTCCAAGTGCAGTGAGAATCCACTGGAGGGTTTTAAGCAAGTGAGTTGATTTTCTCTGGTTTCTCTCTGATGAAGAGTGCTCTGGCTGTTCTGTGCCAAGTGAACTTTGGTAGCGTGGTCATTAGCAGATAGACTAGTTGAATGTCACTGCCTCCACATCATGACAACTTAATCTGGGATGGTGGCCGTAGAGACAGATATATGTTGGAAGTAATACCCATAGGACTTCCATGGTAAGGGAATGAGATGAATCTCTGATGATGCTGCCATTTTTGACTTGACTCACTGTGTGGTTCATGATGACATTTATGGCCCTGGGGAAGATGAAGAGTGGAACAGACTCTAGAGGACTTGGGAAATCTCTAGCTTCTGCTCTGGCCACACTGGTTGTACAAGCTTGTTAGGCCAAATATGCATTTAGAGCTTTGAGTGCAGAGCTCCATGGAGAGGTTAGTACTGAGGATAGAAATTTGGTGTCACATAGAAAAAGATGGTAATGAAAGCCAAGGGCCTGGCTGAAGTCACTGAGAAGGAATGTGGAGGATAGAGCTCTGGCTGGAATAGGCTCTGAGGTATTTTGGGAAGAGGGGGACTAGTTTGCAGAGGAGAATGGAAAGGCGCTCCTACTGAGGTAGGAGGGAAAGCGGTAGTGGAGTCATGAGTGGCAGGGAAGAAAGTGCTGGAGAAGGAGGCTGTGGTTAAGGGCACTGATGATGTGCAGGGGCCAGGGAACACAGGAGCAGTAGAGTGGTCCTTGGGTCTGGCAGGATGGAGGTTGTTGGTGAGTTTTGGTGGTGTGGTGGGAATGGAAGCCCGTTTGAGATGGGAAGTAAGACAGTGGCGAAGGAGAGGACAGGCGATTATTTCTAGAAGTCCTTCGGGTAAGACAGCTGAGAAATGGGATAGTACTAGAAAGGGATATGGTGCCAAAAGAAGCATAGTTTTGTATTTCTTTGTTTGTTCTTTGAGGTGGTAGATATTAGAGAATGTTTTGATGTTGATGGAAATAAAACTATTCGGAAAAATTGGTGATGGAGGAAAGAAAGAGGATGGTTATAGTCCGGAAGTCTTGGAGTAGGCTGAGGGGATGGGATGCGGAGATGCTCCTTGATGGAACAGGGCTCCACAGTAACAGCAGGGAAGGAAGAGGCAGAGGCCCAGGCGTGTGGCAGATATGGTCCTGAGAAGATGCCAGTGTTCAGTCTGATTGCTTCTATTTTTTTCAACTAAGCATGAGAGCAGGTTGCTATCTAAGGGGGAGGTGGTGTTGAAAGACTGAAGAGAGAGAAGAAAGTGGTCATCATGAGTTTGGTGGGTTGGAAGATAAAAAGACTAAACATTTAAATTAAATTCATATTAGATCTGTGGATTTCATTTCATCATAAGAGCAGATCCTAGGGTGGGGACGTGTGACAGGTACCCCCTGAAGGCAAGTGCACCAAATGTCTAACACCCTCCCTGCTCACTCTCCACTGGGCCACCACCTTCCTGGGTGATGGGTGCTCATTGTTCATGAGATGCTCCTTGTACCTGGTTGAGTGTGTGTCAGACCGTGCTCAAGGAAAGAAACGCCACCGTGCCATTCTACCTTTCAACGTGGCAGCAGAGGACACCTTGGCTTGCTGGCACGGGAACTCAAAGTGCCCACAGTGAGTCTCTCCAACGTTGGGCATGAAAATCCAGCCGCAGATGGGGCTTTTGCTAATTCATCCACCAAACCCAGGATGTGACTCTGTGCAGCTGTACTGGAACCCAGCCCCACCCCGCCCTGCTGGACCTGGCCTGTGCGTCGCCCATGAAGCTGCCTTCCCTCTCACTTGTAGTCATGACCCACCTGTTGTTGGCTCACGTGACCTCTCTCTTCTCCTAGCCTTGAGGGTATGGGGTGACACAGGGTCTGCAGGCCAGGCTGAACATGCTGAGGTTTCTTTGGGGGAGCAAAAAGAAATTCTGCTGGAAGGACCAGGGAAGTGCCTGGAAATCTCTCTTGACCCATCTGTGTCAGATCTCATGGATCCTTAGCATCTAATCTTCTCGGGGAATCACGAAGCAGCAGCATTTTTGTTCCCCTGAGGTCGTACACCATTTCCAGCTTTGTTTGAGGAAACAGAAAGTGCATATTACTGAGTATGTTAAGCAAACCAAGGCCTGCTTTTTATTACTACTTTAGCTTTCCAAGTTGTATTAAACATATTTAATTTTGGGCCAATGTGAATGGACCCTTAGTTTATTTTAGACACAGTCTCTACAGTGTAGTCATCTCAGCCATCCCCCATCATACATTCTTCTCTAATCCCATTACTCATCAAGCCCTCCATTATCTGTCCACTTTCATAGATTTCTAATAATATTTGCACAATATAAAACATGCTTGAGGAAATGTAAAAGGAAATGTATTTACTTAGCAGATGCATAATTAAAATCCTCGTAGGATAGCCTCAGTATGAGTCATCATCATCATCCTCATCTCTCAAAAAGGGTCCTGTTGAATGTTTTACAGTGGAATGGAAACCCCAGATGAGTTTAATTGGCTGATCAAAGCCTATATCTTTTTATTATAGTGCTTTCTGGCAGGGAATTCAGAGTCAAAATTGATTTTTCCCTTTCAATGTTAAACTTAATTTTTTCCTCCCCCTAAGGGTTTGTAAACTGGCTGCTTGGTTTCACTTAGGGTTATACTTGGCATGGCCCCAAGGCATTTTGGATGGGGTTAACCCAGAGCTTCAACTGGCACAGTCACCTGATAACACTAAATTGGGGAGAACTGGAGGGTGGGAGCCTGTAGGCTGCCCTTTCGAGGGACTCAATGCCAACTGTTATGCAAGACTGGATTACCCCTGCCTGCCTCCTGCAGTCAGGGAGGGGGAACACAGTGGAGAAGCCATGTCCAGTAATCCAGAAATTACATATCATCGAGCCACAGCTGTCCGTGCATTAATGAACTCTAATCAATAACCACTACCTTGGAGCTCCTCAAACACACCATAGGATTTGTATAGGCTCCTCTAGAGGGGCACTGGAGCAGACAGACTAGGGAGCAGGGTAGCCCTGAGACTGCATCCTGGCTTTATCACTTCACCAGCTGGGTGACCTAGCCCAAGTTACTGTCTTCCCAACCCCCACCCAAGAGCCAACTTCCTCATTTGTTAAATGAGAAATGGTACCCACATTTCAGAATTGCTTTGAAGATGTAAAATATTCCATGCAAAGCATCTAATAAGGTAGCTGGCATCCAGTAGGCACGAAATGAATGACAGCTATGAGAGTAGTATGATTCACAGAATCACAGTGTCACTCTCTTAATTGGTTGAGCACCTATTATGTACCAGGCTCCATGACGAAGGACGTGCATGATTATCTCGTGGAATCTCTTTGTAGGTACAAGCATCATTCCCATTTTCCCGAACGGGATAAAAAAGATTTTGTAAGGTAAGGAACATGATATGCTCAACCACAGGGATAGTCAAGAGTGGAGACAGAATTTGAATTCAGTCTGTCTGATCTCAGCCTTCAACAATGAAGAGAGAATGTAAAGACTGGAGGAGACGTTCTGCAAAGCAGCAAGCTACAGATTCATTTCCTGGCAAGTCTAGTGTGCCTGGCCGTATACAATGGTCAACTTGTCAAAATGTTAACGTGACATTTTATATCAGGCAAGATAGGCTAGATTTTACCTTGATGACAAGCAACCCAAATTTCAGTGGCTTAACCCAACGTAAGGTTATTTCTCAGTCATCCTATATATCGCAGGAGACTTGGCTTGGGGTCTACTCTTCCAAGACAGTCAAGGGTCAGGATGACAGAAGCTTCTCTGTGACATGTGCTTCCATGAGAACCTTAGAAGGGGGAAGGGAACACACTTTGGCTTGTAAATTTCCCACCAGAGGGACTCACCTCTTAATGTTTCTATTGATGGGGCTACTGATTGCACGGCCATGTTCAACAGGAACAGGGAAATGTAATCTAATATGTGTCTGGAAGGATGAAAGCTGGACATTTTTAATGAACACACTAATGACTACCCCACATTTCAAAACCTAACTCAAATAAAAAATTTTCAACTCGGCTTACTGGTTTTCAAAACCGTGAGGTGATCTTGGTAGACTGAAACTGTTGCTCTCGATGATTTATTACAAGCTCCTATGAAAAAATTATGTTTCCCCATTTTATTGACATCAGGCACTGCCATATGACTTGCTATGACTAATAAATTGTGAACAGAAGCGAGTGTTTGGCCATGTCTCTTGTTTTCCCTGACATGAGAACGGCGTGTCCTAGGTAGAGGCTGCTCCTTCAGTCTGCAGCTTGGAGAAACAGGCTGTGAACACAGCTGCTGCTGCCATGTAGTATGAATGAGAAATAAACTGCTGTTTTCAGCCTTTGGGGTTGTTTGTTACTGCAGCATAACTTAGCCAAAGCAGACTGATACGGTATCTATTATTCTTTCTATGTAAACAGAGAATAATGAAATGGGCTACCCAGAAATCCACATTTACTGCCCGCTTTGTTGGAAGTATAGCGATACTTTAAAGCAGAAGTATCTATAAGAACTTACCATGTAAGTAAATATGATTTGGTTGAGTTAACCAGCCCAGAAATGCACTTTCTAAATTGGAACATAAGCGGATACCTCGGAATTTTTATGAAAAATCTAGGAGAGGAAATGGGAATATAGAAATGGTATTGTTTTCAAATGTAAATGATTAGTCTTGTTCTCACTGAACAGTTGCCTCAGAAGACCTGGGAGTAATCTACATTCATGTCCACTTTTGGCAGAAATTGGAATGATGAGATGTTACTATCTATAGGAATGCAAAGTCCTTTCTGACTGAGGCCAGTGATTCTCATTAATTCAGATCCCACTGATTTGTCATTCACGGCAGGTAGCCGGGGGCGGAGGCCAGGCTGGCTTTCCCCTTGTGTTGTGCTCGTGCACAGCGTGCCTTGGGGCTCGCAGGTTGACACTCGAGGCTTTGACTATTCAGAGTTGCTGTAGAAGGGAGTCATTTGTCATTCTGTCACGGAACTAGCTGCAAGGTCCCCGGGGACAATGAAGCTGCTTGCTGGGACTGGGCCTCCCGACTGCCTGACCTCCTGTCCCTGCAAAGCTTTCCTCTTTCTTGTTTTTCATCTGTGTGGTCTATAGAGGAAAAAGTGATCTGCTCTAATGGAATTCGGGGAGTTGAAAGGTTACCCGTGAGTAGGTACCATTGTTGTTCCCATTTTAGAGTTGAAGAAACGGAGACAGACAGAGGTTATGTAAGCCAGGGAAGGGACAACTGCAGCTTGAACCCAGGATGGCCTCATGCTATAACGGACACAAAGGGGCACAGATGAGCTAAGCTGTAGCTGAGAGAGGTTCATTTGGAAAAAAGAAGCTTACTAAGTAATTAATTTAACAAACAAGGTTATAAGTGGGTGGGTGTGCCACTATGGAGCAAGGGCATGACTGACTGGAGAAGCAGCACCTCAGGCTGCTTAACTGTTTAGTAAGTGTGTATGTGTGTGCATGTGTATCCATGTGTGTGCATGTATATCCATGCGTATGTGTATTTGTGTGCATGTGTATGTGTGTCTACACATGGATATGTATTTGTGTGTGCATGTGTATGCATATGTGTATGTGTGTGCATGTGTGTTTGTGTCTGCATGTGTCTGCATTATATGTGTATTCGTGCATGTGCGTGCACGTGTATGCATGTATGTGTGTGTATATGTATTTGTGTTTGTGTCTGCATGTGTCTGCATATATGTGTATTCGTGCATGTGCGTGCACGTGTATGCATGTATGTGTGTGTATATGTATTTGTGTTTGTGTCTGCATGTGTCTGCATATATGTGTATTCGTGCATGTGCGTGCACGTGTATGCATGTATGTGTGTATATGTATTTGTGTGTATATCTGTGTGTGCGTGTACACATGTGTATGCATGTGTGTGTATGTGTGTATGTGTATGTGCCCATGTGTATGCATGTGTATATGTCTGCATATGTGTGTGTATGGGTATTTATGTGTGCGTGTGTATGTGTGTAGGGGTGTGTGTGTGTGTGTGTAAATAATTTACATAGCTTTTCCCAGTGATCCTCTTCCGGTCATTAGAAATTGTTGAGTAAAACTGCTTTGCTGGCAACCTGCTGTCCGCACTCATATTACTGAAAGCCCTAGGAAATAATAAAACTATTTGTTTAAGGATATGCTAATTAGAGGCTTCACACAATTTGACACTCATCTCCTAATTGGATGGTGCTGTTCCTTTGCAAGATGAGTATTGACTTTAGAGTTTGAGTCTGAGCTAAATTTAGATGCTAGTCCAATTTTGTCCAGTGGCTTTGAATTCTGCATTGTACATATTGGGAGATCATCACTTACTTCTATTGAGCATCTAATTTAGTGGCTTCTCATGGCCCATTTGGAGAAGGAAGAACAATGGATTTTCTGGTACTGGTGAACAATGAACAATTTGTGCTTTTTTCAATCACAGTAATATATGGTGACCTTGTCTCCTTGTCTTCTAAAGTATGGGAAATGTTTAGTAGAGTTATAATACTAGGTTTCTTACAGTAGCCTGTCTTTTGGAAGGAGTGGTAGAACAGTTAAGTCTGTGTGCACCGTAGCATCCAAAATCCGATTAAGACATTTGGTGAACTAGAACACAGTGTCCCCAAGCTGCGGAAGATTACAGAGAGTTTACCATATTTGGGGAGTAGCTGTCATCAGTTAGCCAATGATACTACTACCCAGCTAGCCAATGATACTACTGGGATGTATTATATTGAGACAGACATTTTGGAAGGAAACCCCGAATAAATGAGTCACACTTAATGCCCAAAAAGAAAGGAGAGCTGGATTTCTTGATTTAATGGGTGGCAGATTTTGACCTAGGAAAAACATATTCATATGTCTTTAAATTTAAAAAACTCACTCCTTATAGAGATTTTCCAGGAAGATGCCTCTGTGAAGAGTTTCACCCAAGTTCTTAGCATTTCAGAGCTCATCAATTAACTCTTTTCCCAGGCTAGGTGGTTGAGTTTATAACTCTTAAGAGAAAAATGGCAAAACTGGAGATAATGGCTTGCCAATGGAGGGATTAGCAGTAAATTATCAAAAGAAGAAAAATAAGATTTGAAAGATGTGGTGGCTATGAAATATCGTCACTAGAAACAGCTTAAGAGCATTGCGAAGCTCACCCTCAGTGGTCTTATCTCTTCAAAGGCTGCAATCTCACATTCTCCCCTACTAGAGTAGATTGGCATTTTGATTACAGTAAAGAAAAATGGTGCTTGGAAATCAGACCTGACAGAACATCATGTTCCTCCAGGGATATTTTTGTAGACAACGCTTATTTAAATTTCATTTCAGAATTGTTCGGTGGTACATCTCATTTTGATATATCGTTGTTTAAAATTCGTGTGAATGCCTACATAATTGAAAAATGAATTGATAACATTTGGGAACAGAAGAGCCTTAAAGAAAAAGAAGAACTAATGCTGGCAGAAAAGAAAAGAGGGCACATTAATACCAGTCATCTGCACATGAAGTATCAGCTGTCCTTTCTGGTGTGCTTTTCCACCCAATCATCATGAATCAGCAGCATTCATGGTGCAAAGGGCACTGAACCCAGGGTGCCAGACAACACCATCAATGGCTTTCACAGTCCTGGCCTGCTACTGGCTGTCTGACCTTAGCCAAGTCACGGGTCTTGCTGGGCTTCCATTTCATCATCTGTAAAATGGGCAAAGATTCCCTCCAACTAAAATATTTTATGATCCATGATGTGATTTATACGACTAAACTCTCTGCATGGGAATAACTATACTCGTGACAGAACCGAGCCTTTCTGTGGTGAAGGATGGGTTGCCTTCACCTATTTCCAGTGAACGCTGGCTGTCCTCCTTAGTAACTCCCAGGTGGCAACTTCCGATTATTCAGCCCTGCCTCCTTGTCTATAAGGTGTTCTCTGGTATGTTTCATTCTCCACTTTCCCCCAGTGTTTTATGCAGTATTTAAATCTTTCAGAAGTTCTCTTCTTTAAGAAAAACTTACCAGAAAAAACAAACAAACGAACAAACAGAGATGGAAGAAGAACTCACAGATGAAGAGGCTTACAAGAGATCTCAACCAATCACCACGTGTTAACCTTATTTGGGTCCTGATTCAAACAAGCTGATTGTAAATGAAAAAAAAAAATTGTGACGTTTATGAGTCAACTGGAAGTTTGAACACGCAGTAGATGTTGGATCTGAAATTATTGGTCATTATCTTAGCTGTCATCATGGTGTTATACCTATGTTTTAAAAACAGTCCTTATCTTTTACGGACACCTACTGAAATATTTGCAGATGAAATGACATGATTCTGGGGGGCAGCCAGCGAGTGGGGATACAGAGGAAGCAAGTTTGACCATGAATTGAAAATCGTTGGAGCAGAATGATGGGGACTCAGGGGTTAATGATACTACCAGGTCTGTTTTTGTGTAAGTCTGATAGGTTCCATGAAAAGAAGTGTAAAATAACCCAAAGGCTTAACGGGGACTCATCCTCGCAGGCACGTTTGCTGAGGTGTGGGCAAGTGCTGCCTGCCGCAGTTGCATAATCGCTGGGGGTAAATGTGGAAGTTCGTCAATCAGCACGGCCGTAGTGGGGGCTGCCTGGCAGCAAGCCCAGCGCTGTGTGACTGCCATCTTGCCTCGAGGCCCATTTGCCCTCTATAAATAACAGTCTATATGAATGCTTTACTATTTTAACACACATGGGCCACAGCTGCTGAGCACGTTTGTTTACATAGCTATGAAACCTTCTGTAAACACCACTATCTCAAAATCGCCCATGTGTCAGGAACATAAACGGCCCCCTTTAAAAATATATCTGCAGATGAGACACGGCCAACTCCTAGATGTCTGAGTGGCTGGTGTCAGAATTTTCCAAGGTTTGATTCATTTTCAAAAATAGAACCACATGACTGGAAGGTTCTTGAAAGGTCACCTGGCATGTCCCTCTGACTTCAGGCAGGATCAGGCCAATACCATTCACAAGGATGCGGGGCTGTTCTGTGTGGGCGTGGGTCTGTCTTCTGTGCAGGCCCTTCAAGGCGTGAAAGAGGGCTCACTTCCAGCCTTGAAGGAGCCCACTTTCATTTTCTAAAAATGGAACCTGACCCTGCAATGCGGCTGGCGTTGGAAGGCAGTGCATCCACAGAGCACCACTCCCCTGCACCCGGCCTGAGCTCCCAGCAAACGGAAGGACCCAGGTGGCCTCCTGCGAGACAACTCGGGTCTCTGGAAAACATCAGGTTGGGATCATCCTGTGCCCAGAACGCCTGCTTCCTATCACGGAAGAGGGCACCGCGTGAAGGTGGCCACGTGGGCCTCCTCTCCTCCCTGGAAAAGGCCTGCTCCTTCAGACCACTGAGCACAGCAGGTTAAGGTCAACTGTGACATTTTTGAAAGAACAGATGAGCGCGGGGAAGCTGTTTTGTGTCAGCTTGCTATTATCATGGCTCCTGATTTCCAGTCCAGCACTACAATGAATCATTAGATACCTGTGAATTTGTTTTCCTCGAGTGTGTATTTGGTCCACATTTTTTCTTCCTGTGGTTTTGAAAGATTGAAGAATTTTGTCCCCTAAGGGGCCTGTTTAATGCCCATAAATCCTAATTGAGCTTTTTCATTCACAAGGCAACAGTATCCCGCTGACATGTAAGGGATCAGTTGTGCTGGGGTACTGAGATGAACGGTTCCCCTGAGGAAATGACCACGACACGTCCAGTTTCCAGACACCTCCAGAACTTCCAGAACACCCCCTGCAAGTCTAGCAGTTAGAAAACTACATTTAAAGAGAAAATGAGTAGCAGTTGCCTTTTCCCAGGGATAGGGTTGAGTGTTTGGATTGGTTTTGCTGGTAATTACTCAGATTTCTCTATGAAAGATGTGGAAAGGCCAGAGGGTGCTCAGAGGCAAGTATCACTGTTAATTACCAGGAAAACCATGTTCCTCCCTTTGGAAAGGCTCACTCATTACCAGCTGTCATCAGAAAGACAGGGTGTGCCCCAGGGAGAATTCTGACTCGGGGACATCACAAAGATAATTTGCTTGTTCCAGATTCACTTATTTTATGAGATTGGGCTTTGGTCTGAGGGAATGCAAAGCTTAACTCCTGCAATTTGAAGCTCAGATTAATATCAGTAACTAGAGGGTACGTCTCCAGTGGTTTTTGCTTCTTGAGCTTAGAGATACTGCCCTCCCTCACGTCCTCCTGGGGGAATATATGGTGAAAAGCTGAAAGAAAAACTGCCTCGTGAGTGGTCAGTTGATGGTGTCAGAGGCTGTAGCTCTGTGGCCGCTAGGGGGATCCAGAGTCCCTGTGCTCAGCTGACGTGGGGGAAGTTTCTGGTCTGTAGGAAAGTGACAGCTCCCTGTTTGAATTATTTCTCCTTCCTCCCTCCTCCCCTACCTACCTCTCTCCTCCCTTTCTCCTCTTCTCCTTTCCCCCCTCCTCCCTTGCCTTCCATTCTCCTCTTTCCTCCTTCCTTCCTTCCCTTTTCCTTCTCTCCTTTCTCCCTTCCTCCTTCCCTGCTTTACCTTCTACTTCTCCCTTCTATCTCCGTCCCTCCTCCCCTCCCTCCTTCTCTTCCCTCCACCAAACTATTGCCTCACAAGTGCACCCCCAAATCAGGCTCAAGGTACAGACAGCCCTGTTAACATCTGCAGAACGTTATGTCTTATTCCGCAACACAAGTGACTTTTGATATTGTTTAAAGCTTTCCGATTAGCTTGCTGTGCCTTTTGTTCTATGGAAAGGAGAGCGCTCTTACCACTGAGCTCCATGCAAAGCCCTTTACTCACATTTTCATTGTCTGCTGCATTTAAAAACCCTGTTGCAAAAGTTTCGCACCACCACTATAAGAGAAATTTGTTAGAGGTTGTGACCTCGCCTGTTGGGTACAGGGGAGATAGAAACAGGGGGACCCATGGCTTTCCGCTGAAAGGCATGACAGGGATTAAGTTACTTGTCACAGGGTGATGAAGAGCATGGGGCCAGCCTGCTGGTCATGCAATGTCAGACAATATAAACCACCCGAGCCTCAAGCTGAAGATTCAAAAGCACAGAAGGGTGGATGGTATCAGGAAAAAGCATACCAAAGACACTATTACTAACTCCAAGAACAATAAAGGCCTTAATGAATTAGGGTTCTGGTTTCTACTTTTCCTGTGAGGCGCTGTGGTTAGCTTGAGTCATAGCTGATGGCTCTGTTTCAGGGGATGTAACAGACAAATATGGGCAGAACCTGCTTTGCTGTTGTGATGTGTAAAATGCAAATTTCAGGTATGAGTGAAGACGTCAGTAAAAACAGACCATTTTCTCTATTTCATGAACAGATCGTCTTCCTTAAAACATCCCAGTGATTAGCCATTAAGAGCAGGAGGGCCAGCGGGATTAGAATGAATGGATCTTCAACTTTTTTCTTTTCTGTTAGAGTTATTTACTGTGTCTACAGCATTATACTTACCAGGGGCTTGGCAGGTCGAATGTGAAGAGATACTAGGCACTCACTTCATACAAAAGAAAAACCAGTGCTATTGGCCTTGTAAATGACTCTCAAAGAATGGGTGAAACTGCACTTTTATTAAAGCAGTTTTTCAGGCTTCCTTTGAAAGGCTTAACTTCCTCCTCCTAACTTGGTCATAAATAACCTCAAGTATTGAAATTAGCCATGTTTTAAAGCCATTTAAGACGTGCTTTAGAGACAGATCAGATTTTAATTTAGGTAAATATTTGGAGACTTAAAATATATTACATGGTGATATTTCATTGTTCATTAATTTATTTTCCAAGAGGCTTTTAAAAACTAAATGCTTAAGCTTCTTGGTGGATATACTTCAGGTTATATACATAGGCATACTATTTCATGAAGTATTGAGTGAGGTTCAGTATTCTAGATCTTGTAATAGATAAGAACACCAGGTCCAGTTTAAAACGAGCATCTATCCCACAGCCATCCCAGGATAGAACACATCTTACCTGTGGCTTCCACCATTCCTTCCAGGATGACCACAATTTCCAGTTCCTCTTTGGGCAGCTGGGCTTTGGAGATTTCCCAGAAAGGACTCTGTTGGTTAATTTCGTGGCTAATGATCAGCGGTGACACCAGAAATAGACGGTCATCCCCTGTGTAATACCCTACGTTGATATCTGTCTGGTTCAACGGGATGAACTCCCCCTCCGAGGTCTGTTTGGATTTGATCAACTTGGCTCTGATGGAAGCCTCCACAATGTGGGAATTCCTAAGGTCCCCTACCCCGGAACATCAGGCACAGTTTCCCATCCCGCATAGAGATCACTGCATGGGTGGAAAAGACCAGGGTCTCTGCCCTCTTCTTGGGTTGAGAGATCTTTACAAACATGCATCCCACCATGAATGCATTGACAATGGACCCCAACACAGACTGGATTAAGAGCAGAATAATTCCCTCTGGGCATTTATCTGTGATGACCCGGTAGCCATAACCAATGGTGGTTTCTGTCTCTATTGAGAATAAAAAAGCAGAGACAAACCCATTGAGGTTGGTAACACAAGGAGTCCATGAGGGGTCCTCTATGTGGTCCATATCTCCCCGGATGTACGCGATCAACCACCAGATCATTCCAAAAAAGAGCCAGGTCACTGTGTAAACCATGACGAAAATCAACAGGTTGAATCTCCACTTCAGGTCAACTAAGGTGGTGAAGATATCGGTCAGGTAGCGATAGGTCTCCCTCACGTTGCCGTGATGAACGTTGCACTTTCCGTCTTTCCTCACGTACCTCTGGATTTTCCTTTTGGTCCGGTCTCGGCTGATGTGTCTTGGCAGGTCATCCCTGGCCTGCTTAGGCAACTTTGGCTGGTGAATGGCCACTGGGCTCTCGACGTCCTGATCCATGGAGTCGCCCTCCAGGACGTTAGCTGGTGGTTTGGAGAAGGAAAAGAAACGCTGAATGAAAGCCTGGCTCTTTGAGGACAATGGAACAGCACACTTTGTATGGGCTGGTGAAGCCAAATACCATTTGTGAAGCTATAAACAAAGTAGACAAAGCCATTTTTATTCCATGCCATCTGGATAGGCCTCTAGTTGACTTGGACTTCTGTGCTCTTCGATCTAGTTTGTGTAAGCACTTCACCATCCTGCCCACCAGGACGGAGCTTATTGCTGCAAACTTGTGTCCCTGCCAGCAGGTTCTACTGAGTCAGCTCTTACAGAGGGATGCCTCCCCCACTCTGTCTGAGCTGTTGTGGCATGGAAGAGGCAGGAAGCTCTGAATGGAGTCCTCTTTGGATTCAGACGGTCTTGGCTCTACTACTTAGCAATGCTTAGTGGTCCAAGAGCCCACTAGGAGTTATGGTATGTTATGATATCTTTTATGGCCTGTATTGTGTCCCTGCCGAATCCATATGGGGCTTGAGCCCCAACCCCTAAGGTGACTATATTTGGAGGTAAGGCCTTCAAGGAGATAGTTAAAGGTTAAATGAGGCCATAAAGGTGGGGCTCCAATTTAGTAGGACTGGTATCCTTATGAGCAGAGGAAGAGACACCAGTGGGGCACACAAGCAGAGGAAAGGCCATGTGAGATGCAGGGAGAAGGTGGCCGTGTGCAAGCCAAGGAGAGGGGGTTCCCAGAGACCAACTGCCGACACCTTGATTTCTCCAGCCTCCAGAACCATGAGAAAATAAATGCCCATTGTTTAAGCCACCCAGTCTGTGATATTCTATTATTGCAGCCTGAACTAACAAACACACTATCCAAATTCATGAGCCTTGGTTTCCTCATTTAGAAAATGATCACGATACCCAACTCACAGCGTCATTTTAAGGTTAAACAACATCATGTATGTGATGTGTGCCTGTGTGCAAAGGACACACAATGAATATTTCTTTGGAATAAATTGTTCCCCTGTCACTTTCCTTATATTTAGGGCAAGCATCTTGAACAAGCTCTTTGAATTACTGGCCAAATCTCAGGGTTTAAAAAACATTTCTGGTTTTTGTTGGTACGTATGCATGCATTGCACTTTAATGGTTGATTCAATGCCGAGGTAAATAAAAAAGGGTGGGGAAATGTTCTCTCTCTTTCTGTGTGCTTCCATATTTGATTTAGTTTCTGCTTCCTCAATATTCAATATCTGTAATTTTAGCTTGTGGTTATTTTCTTTTTTTTTGAATTTTTTTTTTTTTTTTTTTTTTAGAGATAGGGTCTCACTGTGTCATTAGCTCACTGCAGTCTCGATCTCCTGGGTTCAAGCAATCCTCCCACCTCAGCCTCCTGCCTGGGTAGGCACAGGAGGCACAGGCTCCTGCCACCATGCTCGGCTAACTATTTTTATTTTCATGGAGATAGGGGTCTCACTATGTTGCTCAGGCTGGTCTTGAACTCCTGCTCTCAAGCCATCCTTCCGCCTTGGCTCCCAAAGTGCTGGGATTACAAGCACGAACCATCATGTCTGGTTATGTTCTTTCTTATGGATTTCATGATTAATGCATTGTACACTCAGTAGTGAACAATGCATTAGGAAAGCTCTCCTAAAACTGAGTGCAGGGGAATTTTGGAACCGATTCTGCTGTTTAAAAGCATACAAACTACTGTATGAAATTATTCAGCCAATAATACTGAAATCTTCTAAAAGTTTGGTAAGAAATTTCTTGCTCCAGACTTAAATTCTGTGTCCCTTAACTCTGCCATGCGTTTCCTTTGTGGACACTCTGTTTTTATGTTGGTTAAAGGAGAAATGTCATCTGCCAACAAACCACTATTTATCTGAATAAGAAAATAGCTGGAGATAGAATCTGAGTGCCACCAACCTAACTTATGAGCTAACCTTGCTCACGGATGATCAGTTGCCCTAAAAATGAATCCCTTGGATCTGTTTTTGTGTTTCAGCCTCAGGAAGAGACAGCATCTGTCCTGCAGAGCCTACTCTCTAGTCTGACAGCTTCGACTTTTAGATGATCGCCCTCAACAGTTCTTCATTGGTAATAACAAAACTCCTTTATTTGTAATAACAAAACTCCTTCATTTGTAAGAAAATTTGTTTTTTTTTTCCCATTCTTAAAATGAATACTAGGACGGGTGTTGATGGGAGGCTGCTGAGGGTGGGATGAGGGGAAGGGGGGTGCGGAGAGAGGGGAGAGGCCTGTCCTGCTCACTGGAGGTGGGGTGGGTGTGTGGAGGGGAGGGAGAGGCCTGTCCTGCTCACTGGAGGTGGGGTGGGTGTGTGGAGGGGAGGGAGAGGCCGTGTCCTGTTCACTGGAGGTTGGGTGGGTGTTTGGAGGGGAGGGGAGAGGCCGTGTTCCTGCTCACTGCCACCACCCCCTACATGGCGGGGTGTTCTTGTCCTTGAATGGTCAACTCCAAGCTCTCACTGCTAATACTGTGCTGAGTACGTTTGAGATATATCCTGTTTTCTCAACCAGGTTTTCCCTATGACATTAAAAAGTCCCAAGGTACTTTTTCTAAATGTGACTTTATATGGAATGGTGTCTGGGCACGAACTCTGCCTGGCTGGGGAGGCCCCATCCTCAGAGCCTTTCGAAGGCCCCAGCAGGCCTGGTATACATCCCGTCTTGACCGCTGGAAGGCTGCCCAACTGTGAGAAGCCACCCTAAGCTCTTGTTTTTCTAAGTCCTTAAGTGGAAGAAGAGGGTCTGTCAAATCAGTTCCCCCCAGGGCTGGAGCACATTTCCCATCCTCTTTGCATTGAGGGTTGGCCTTGGTGATTGAGTCCTGGTCCATCTGGAGTTGGGTGTGCCTTCCTGGGCCATCGTCCTTAATGGCAGACGTGTCCCTTCCTTAGGCCCTTGCTCTTTCTATGGGGGACAATGAAGTCAAGAGTTGAAGGAGCCTGGGTCCCGAGTCATGGGTGGAGAGCTGCTATCTGTCTAGAAACAAGAAAAGCAATGATCGTGCTTGACTCATTATATATTTTCCATCTGTTTTCAAATTGAGCCTTATCTCTGATGCTATGGGCAGAAATATATGACACCTATAAGCAGATAGAAGAGTGGTCAAGGGGGATGAGTTGTGGGAAAGAGGAAAGAGAGAGAAAAGAAAGTTGAAGATGAGTGTTTGGGTTTCGCGTTTGTAACGAATTAGTCTGCGGTTCATTAAATGCTTGTGTTTGGTATTAGGGGGAAAAGGTAATGCAATGCTACTTCACTGCTTTTAAAAAACCAATGAATATTTAAAAACAGAGAAAAAGGCAAACCTCCCTGGTCATGTGTTTGGCAGGTGGCTTTGGTGGGTCCCTCACAGGTGAGGCTGTGGGTGCAGGCCAGGTGCATCCATGGGGAGGTTGGGGGAGGGAAGGCTGGGCCTTGCATCATGGCAGCTGGTGGGGAGGAACGGAACGGACGTGGAGTTGAGAGAAACCAAAACAGCCAAGGAAATGTGAGAGTTCTGGGAGAGGGAGAGACTGACGTAGGAGCCCTGAGGGGCCAGGAAGGGCACAGTCAGAGGGGGAGGAGAGGGTGTGGGGCATGGGGTGGGTGGGAGCAAAGAGGGGCCAGAGCCTCAGGGCTGTGTCCAGAGTCATCACAGGGAGCTGGGCTAGGGAAAGAGGGCGAGTCCAGGTCTGAGCAGGGAGTGGCAGCTCAGCACTCACCGGCACGCATGCAGATGTTGCAGGGTATATATAGAAGGAGACGATGATCACGTTTTGTAACATTCCTTTCTTTCTCAGAATCCCAGGTATGAATTTGAGCGGGGGATCTGAATCGAATCTCCAGGAACATTTTGAGCTGCTCAGTAGGGCAAGTTGCAGCTGGGGTTGGGAGAGCAGACATTTCTCCCATGTTCCCGCACAGCTGATGACACAGGCAACTTCTTACCACCAGGGATAATGGAGAGGGGGACACCCTCTGCTAACCGTGAAATGCTGCGCAAATGTGCAAAGGGGCCCGAGGAATGGCGCTGAGGATTCTGATGATTTACCTGACTTTCAGAGTAGCTTTTCAGGATTTTGGCTCAGAGTAAACGCAGGCCTGTGTGAAGGCCAGTTTTTTTCCTCCTCTCTCTCTTTTTTGTTTCTTTCCCTTTCTCTTTTAGAAAAATTATCAATTTACATGGAACTAGCCAAGGTACAAAATAGCCTCATGTTGAAATTTAATCTGAAAAGAAATAATAACAAATGACAGAGTCACAGCTGGGTGGAGCCTTGTCCCTGAACCAGGGGGATCCTGTTGCCGCGTTTCAGGTACAGCTCTTGCTGCAGGGAAGGCTGCCCTGGTGGCCCTGGTCTGCAGTATGTGTTTCTTACATTTTAAGTTGTATATGAATTTTTCAGGTGAAACTTCCAGTATCCAAGAAAACATTACAAAAGTACCTTGAGACTTTTTAATGTCGTAGGAAAAACCTAAGTTGAGAAAAACAGGACAGATCTCAAACGTATGTGCAAAGTCAAAGATTGGAAGGAAATACAGCAGATATGAATGATAATAGAGTAATTTTGTGTGGGGGGTTTATGGGTACTTTTAATTTTCTTGTGAAACATTTTAAAAATTTTCTAGAATAAATTTATATCACTTTTGTAATTAAAAAACCAAATTGTCAAACAACACACCGAGACATTCTTTTGATATCTGATTTAAGAAATTCATCCAAGAGCTAAATAATGATAAAGCACTTGATCTGAAGGTGTCCCATCCCATGTAGCTGACAATTTAGAAACTGAGACATCTGCTTGACCTGAATCCAAGAAAAGCATAACTAAACCCTACAGGGTCCTTGTTGGTGGTATGAATTAGAAGGAAAAGTGAGAATGTAGGCAAGTTTGAGGCCACTTGAGGAGCGGACCCTATAGGAGATGTCGAGTCAGCTGTCCTGTAACCACCCAGGGGACCTTGAAGGAGAAGGCCATCTGGGAGGCCTAGAGGCTGGAGGGGTTGTCACAGTGAGCTAAGGAGAAAGGGGACAGATGCCATCTTTCTCTTCGGTTTAACCAAATGTCAGTTGTTTGGGCAGTGCCCTTAGTGACACAGAAGTGTGGTTTCTTCCTCATCAAAAATCACCCCGAACCCACAGAATGGGAGAAAATATTTTCTAGTCATACATCTGATAAGGGATTATGATCCAGAATATATAAAGAACTCTTACACCTTAACAAATAAATAAACAACCCATTCAGAAATGGGCAAAGGACTTAAATGGACATCTCCCCAAAGAAGATATCCAAATGGCCAATAAGCAAATGAAAAGATATTCTTCATCACCAGTCATCAGAAAAATGCAAGTCAAAACCATAATGAGATACTACTTCACATCTATTAGATGGTTATTATTTTTAAAAAAGAAAATAGCAAGTGTTGGCGGGATGCAGAGAAGCTGGAACACTGGTACATCACTTGTGGGAGTGTAAAACGGTGCAGCTGCTATGGAAAACTATGTTAGCCCCTCAAAAAGTTAAACATAGAATTACCATGTAATCCAGCAATTACACTTCTAGGAAACCCAAAGGAATTGAAAGCAGGGACTCAAAGAGATACTTGCACACCAGTGTTCATAGTGGCATTATCCACAGCAGTGAAAAGGTGGATACAACTGTTATGTCAAGAAATGAATGGCTAAACAAAATGTGGTATGTAGGTACATACAATGGACTATTACTCAGCCTTAAAAAGGAAGGAGATTCTGATACATGCTACGACATGGATGAACCTTGAAGACACTATTTAAATGAAATAAACCAGATGCAAAAGGACAAATACATATCCACTTATACGACAAACTTAGAACAGACAAATTCATAGAGATGGAAAGTAGAATAGAGGTGACTAGGAGCTGGGGGAAGGGAGAAATGGACAGTTATTTCTTCAGGATGCTACAAAAACTTCTGGAAATAATGATGATGGCTGTGCAACACTGGTAGTGAACTTAATGCCATTAAATTGCACACCTAAAACAGTTAAAATGGTAACTTTTATATGATGTATATTTTACCACAATTTTAAAAAATGACTTACTCAAATAGTTTTTGTGCTATTGAGAGTCCCTAGATGATCCATCAGATGTGATTCACTTTGATTTTACTTTTCTTTTTTCTCTCTCCTCATCTCCTTAATTGAAATAATAATGTAACTGTGCTAAAACTGTAATGTTCTAGCACTCTTCAGTACAGAGGGTGATTCAAAATGTAAGACCTCTTGTCATGTGAAATCTATTACTAATTACCAAAAGGGCCCCATTGGTAATAGATTTCCTCTGGTTGGAAGTAAACCACAAGTTAAAACACAATGTGAAAACAGAGATCAGAGAAAGGGGTACTGGGGAGGGTATCAGCAAGATAACACTTAAATTTGTCTTGGGTATAGAGCAGGATGGGTTTGCTCAAGGTAATGGTGAGTATGTGCTTGGTTCCTGATGGATGAAGACTGGGATAGTGGGGGCATTTGAAAAGCAAGAACAGAAAGTCTGAGCCAGAGCAATCAGGTAAGAGAAAGAAATAAAAGACATCCAAATAGGAAAAGAAGAAGTCAAACAATCTCTCTTTGCTGATGAAATGATTCCATACCTAAATAATCCTAAAGACTCTGCCAAAATGCTACTGGAACTGATAAACAACTTCAGTAGAGTTTCAGGATGTAAAAATCAATGTACAAAAATCAGTGTCATTTCTATACACAAATAACGTTCAAGTTGAGAGCTGAATCAAGAATAAAATCCCACTTATAATAGTGGCACAAAAATAAAACACCTAGGAATACTTATAACTAAGGAGATGAATGATCTCTATAAGAACTACAGAACACTTCTGAAAAAAATCAGAGATGACACAAACAAATGGAAAAACATCCCATGCTCATGGACTGGAAGAATCAATATCATTAAAATGGACATATTGCTCAAAGCAATCTACAGATTCAATGCTATTCCTATCAATTTTTCACAGGTTTATAAAAACTACTCTAAAATTTATATGAAACCAAAAAAGAACCTGAATAGCTAAAGCTATCCTAAGCAAAAAGTACAAAGCTGGAGGCATCACATTATCTGACTTCAAACTATACTGTAAGGCCACAGTAATCAAAATAGCATGGTACTGGTACAAAAACAGACACATAGACCAATGGAACATTACAGAGAACTCAGCAATACAGCCATATACCTACAGCAGTCTGATCTTTCACAAAGTTGACAAAAATAAGCAGTGGGGAAAGGACTTTCTACTTAATAATGGTACTAGGATAGCTGGCTAGCCATGTGCAGAAGAATTAAATTGGATCCCTACCTTTCACCATATACAAAAATTAACTCAATATAGATTAAAGATTTAAATGTAAGACCTCAAATTATAAGAATGCTAGAAGGAAACCCAGGAACACCATTCTGGACATCAGCCTTGGGAAAGAATTTATGATTACGTCCTCAAAAACAATTGCAACAAATCAAAAGTTGATAAGCAGGCGCTAATTAAACTAATGAGCCTCTGTACAGCAAAATAAACTATCAACAGAGTAAAGAGACAACCTAGGTAATGGGAGATAATATTTGCAAACTACATCTGACAAAGATCTAATATCCAAAATCTGTAAGGAACCTAATTCAACAAGCAAAAAACAACCCCATTAAAAAGTGGGCAACAGACATTAACAGAGTTCTCAAAAGACATACAAGTGGCCAATGAACATATGAAAAAGTGTTCAACATCATGATCATCAGAGACATGCAAATCAAAGCAGCAGTGAGATACCATCTCACACCAGTCAGAAAGGCTATGATTAAAAAGTTAAAAAACAACAGATGCTCACAAGGCTGCAGAGAAAAGGGACACTTAAATACTGTTGGTGGAAATGTAAATTAGTTTAGCCACTGTGGAAAGCAGTTTGGAGATTTCTCATAGAAGAACTCAGAGCTAGCATTCGACCCAGCAATCCCATTACTGTATATATTCCCAAAGGAAAAGAAATCCTCCTGCCAAGAATATACACGCATTTGTATGTTCATCACAGCATTATTCACAAATAGTAAAGACATGGAATCAACCTAGTTGCCCATCATTGGTGGACTTGATAAAGCAAATGTGGTACAATATACCATGGAATACTACACAGCCATGAAAAGAATGAAATCACATCCTTTGCAGCAACGTGGATGTAGGTGGAGGCCATTATCCCAAGTGAATTAATGCAGGAACAGAAAACCAAATACTATATGTTCTCACTTATGAGTGGCAGCTAAACACCAAGGACTCATGGATGTAAAGATGGCAATGGTAGACAGTGGGGACTACTAGAGGGAAGAGGGGAGGGGGTGGGCAAAAACGATTGGTACTATGTTCACTAAATGCATGTATCAAAAACCATTGATACTATGTTCACTAAATGCATGACAGGATGTCATACTCCAAACCTCAGCATCAAGCAATATACTCATGTAACAATCCTGCACATGTACTCCTTGAATCTAAAATAAAAATTGAAATGATAAAAAACAAATAAAAAAAGAAAAGCAAGAACAGCCTGTGTAAAAGTCTTTAAAGGCGTGAAACAGCTTTGGCTGGGAGTGGCACAGATTCTGCACTGCTGGTATGTGACGTGCATGGAGGAAATGAAGGGGAATGAGAAGAGAGAGGTGGATGAAGTCCAGGCCGGGCGGGCCCTGAACTCCTCTGTGCTAGACTAACAAGATCGGTTTTAAACTGGGGGAGTGATGTGAGCGAGTATTTTGTGTGTTTTAGAAAGATGTCTCTGAAGAGTAGTGGTGTGGAGTATAGATTAGATGCAAGGGTTGGCAAGCGTTCTGTAAAAAGCCAGATAGTAAATATTTTTGTTTAGTCAGTGTGTTGCTTTCAGGCAACATAGGTCTCTGTTGCATATTAAAAAAAAAAACATCCTACAGCCCTTAAACAACTATCGCTAGCGTTTAGCTCATGGGCAGCACAGGAAGAATCTGCAGTCTGGCTTTGGCTCACTGGGCAGTCGGTTGTCGAGGGGGTGGCCATTGGAAGGAGAAATGACCAGGTGTTGAAATAAGGAGGCAGCCATGGGAGTGAAGAGATGGCAGTGGATTTGGAGCGGAGTAAAAGAGGAACTGATTTAAGCTAGAGACTAGTGAGTGTAAAGGGGAGTGGGCAGGAGAATGACCCAATGGCGGGGGTAAGGGGTGTAGTAGGGTGGTCGAGACAAGAAAGAATGGATTTGGGTGGAAGAGGATGGTGTTCGTTTGCACATGTTCAGCTTAAAGTGTCTGCAGACATCCAGGTGAGCTCTCCTGTAGGCAACCAGGTGTGTGGGGCTAGAGCTGAGGGTGACCTGGAGCTGGAGCAGATGCAGAGGGAGCATTTCTCAAGGGCATTATTCACTGCAGGCTGTGGGACAACCGAATGCCCTCTTGGGAAAAGAAATGATGAGTCTCATCCTTATTCCTTTTATTAGGCTAAATTCTAAATAGATCAAGAATTTAAAGGCAAAAAATAAAACTATAGAAATATAAGATGTATTTTTAAAAAATTCTAAGATTTGGGCAGGCCTTTTTAAAAACCATGATAGAAATCCAGAAACTATTTAAAAAGAATATTTTTGACAATGTAAACATTGTAAATGTCTATTAAAAAAAACAGGAAAAATATTTACAACACAACACATATATATTCCCAATTTACAAAAGCAATAAATACCCCAACAGACAAAAAATGGTCAAAGGAAATAAAAGAGGAGTTTCTGAGAGAAGAAGTATAGATCACACAGTCAGGAGTTCGAGACCAGCCTGGCCAACATGGTGAAACCCCAACTCTACTAAAAATACAAAAATTAGCTGGGTGTGGTGGTGTGTGCCAGGTACTCAGGAGGCTGAAGCAGGAGAATCGATTGAACCTGGGAGGCAGAGGTTGCAGTGAGCCGAGATCGCACCACTGCACTTCAGCCTGGCCAATAGAGTGAGACTCTGTCTCAAAAAAAAAAAAAAAAAAAAAAAAAGCTAGAAAACATATAAAAAGACCGATCATCCATGGCAAAGGAAAGCAATACATATAAGGTAAACTTTGTTACCGTAAGATTGGCGAAATTTAAAATAAATGACCAATGAGTATGTGAAAGGTGTGTCTTGGGGGGAGGAAGTGTAATTTCATACTTGTATGTATTATGTGTAATAGCACAGTCTTTCCAGAAGGGAGAGTCAGAGCAGTTATCAGTTTAGAAATGAACATACACAGCTGGGCACAGTGGCTCTCACCTGTAATCCCAGCACTTTGGGAGGCTGAGGTGGGTGGATCACGAGGTCAGGAGTTCGAGACCAACCTGGCCAAGATGTTGAAACCCCGTCTCTACTAAAAATAAAAAAATTAGCCGGACGCAGTGGTACGTGCCTGTAATCCCAGCTACTCAGGAGGCTGAAGCAAGAGACTCGCTTGAACCTGGGAGGCGGAGGTTGCAGTGAGCCGAGATTGCGCCACTGCACTCCAGCCTGGGCGACAGAGTGAGACTCCATCTCAAAAAAGAAAAAAAAAAAAAAAAGAAATGAACATACACCTCGGACTGATGATTCAGGGTCGTTTATTCCAAGGAATTAACATCACAAACATTCATGAATTGTCTGCAGGGGAAGTAGTGCACCCTCTATTCTAATAGTGAAAAATCAGAAAAAACTCAAATGTCTATCACCAGTGCATTGGTTAAACATACTGCTGCAGATCTAATCAATGGAATACTATGCAGTCATTAAAAAATATTTTTCAACATTTTGGGATCTTCAGCTCTTTGCAAAGATTATCTTCTCAATGAGGCTTACATTTATTAATTTTTTAAAAAATTATTTTTGAGGTGGAGTTTCACTATTGTCACCCAGGCTGGAGTGCAATGGTATGATCTTGGCTCACTGCAACCTCTGCCTGCTGGGTTCAAGTGATTCTCCTGCCTCAGCCTCCCAAGTAGCTGGGACTACAGGCGCCCGCCACCACACCTGGCTAATATTTGTATTTTTAGTAGAGACAGGATTTCACTATGTTGGCCAGCCTGGTCTTGAACTCCTGACCTCAGGTGGTCTGCCTGCCTCGGCCTCCCAAAGTGCTGGGATTACAGGTGTGAGCCACTGCGCTGGCCAGGCTTACGTTTAAAACCTCATCCACTACCTCCCAGTGCTCATGAACACCCTTCCTTGCTGTACTGTTTTCTTTTTCTGTTGTGTTTTTCACCTTCCAATATGGTAGATGTTATTCATTGTGTTCATTTTTAATTGCCTGTTGGCTCTTGTCAGAAGGTAAGTTCCAGGACTGCAGGGATCTGTTTCTGTTTTATTCACTGATAGACTTCAGGCCTGGGAAAAGCACATGGTACACGGAGTAGGGCCACAGCACCTATTTATTGAATGAGTGGGTGCATGTTTATTGACCTGGCAAATTGTCCATGCCACAGCATTAAGAGAAGAAGTAGAATAAGAAACATATGGTCTACTTTGCAAATATTGCCATCTTACAGTAATGTATGTTTGTAAATGTGTGTGTATGTGTGTGTGTAAAGAATGAACGTTCTCCAAAGTATAAATTTTGATTAATCTCTGAGTTGTAAGTTTCTGTGGGTGTCTTTACTTTCTCTTTTAATTTTTCTATTTTAAAATTTCCCCTAATATGCTTCTATCATTTAAAGAATCAGTAGGAAACATAAATCTATCTCTATTTTGAATAACCAAAACAAATGCTGCATAGAGCTACTGGGAGCTGTCCGTTGGGATTTGGCAATAGGGATTTACTAGTGTTGTGGGTTGAAGAGTTCCCCTCCAAAGTTCCTATCTACCCCAAACCTCAGAAGGTGACTTTATATGGAAATAGGGTCTTTGCAGATATAAATAAAGTAGGGATCAAGATATGATCATATTGAATTAAGGTGGGCCCTAAGTCCAATTAGATGTCCTCATAAGAGACAGAGCAGGATTCACAGAGACATAGAGAAGCCAGGTAAAGACAAGGGCAGAGACTGGAAGGATGTGAACTCAAGCCAGGGCACACCTGGAGTCAACAGAAGCTGGAAGAGGCAAGGAAAGATTCTCCCTTTGAACTTTCGGAGGGAGAGTGGCCTGTTGACAGCACGAATCTGGACTCTCACTTCTAGAAATATGAGAGAATAAGTCTCTCTTGTCTTAAGCTGCCCATTTCATAATATTTGTTATGGCAGCCCCAGGAAACTAATACCAGGGGTGACTTTGGTGATGGTGGTGTTGGTGGAGTGGTGGGGTCTAAGGCAGATTGCAGTGGGTTAAGGAGTGACTCACCTGTGAGGGAGTGAGGGATGGTGAGTGTAGATGAAGTATTTAAAGGCAGAGAGAGCTGGAGGGGAGCTGGATGGAGTGAGGACTCACATGTGTGTATGCGTTCATGTGTGTGCATGTGTGCACATGTGTCATGGGTGTGTATGTGAACTGAGGGGGGAGGGGTTGAATACCTTTACATGTTGAGAAGGAGCCAAAGGGGTTTAGGTTGATGTTATAAGGAAGAGGGATAGCTGGTGGAGTCAGGTGTTTGACAGAATAGGAGTCAAGACAAAATGCTGCTGAGACCACTGGTAGGGGGTAGGTTCAAATAGAAAAAATGATGAACTTCATCCCAGAGAGGTGGGGAAGATATGGGAGGAAGGGAGAAAGATGGGGGAGGGACAGAAGCTTGGAGACAGTTCTCTTAGGGTTTGTGTCACAAAGAAGCCTCACACTGGCTCATTTTTGAGTGTGAATTTCAAGAATGCCCTATTTCAATTGATTCATTGAATTGAATCTGCATCTAGCAACAGCAACAACAAATACTGAACTCAGCATAATCACAGATTAAGCAAACCTTTCTGCGTCTTGACTGGTCACGAAAGGCATATGTAAACGGCTATTTGCACATCCATATTCATAGCAGCATTATTCACAGTGGCCAAAAGGTAGTAGCAACCCAAGTGTCCATCAACAGACAAATGTATAAACAAAATGTGTTCTATCCACATAGTGGAGTATTATTCAGCCTTGAAAAGGAAGAAAATTCTAAAACACGCTCCAACGTGGGTGAAGCTTGAGGACATTATGCTCAGGGAAATAAGCGAGACACAAAAGGACAAGTGCTATATGATTTCACTCATATGAGGTACGTAGAAATAAAGACAAAGCAGGATGGTGATTGCCAGGGGCTGGAGCAGGGGGGAATGAGGAGTTTGTGTGTAATGGAGACAGTTTCTGTTTGGCAAGATGAAGAGTTCTGGAAATGGATGGTGGTGATTTCACAACTTGAATGACTCATTGAAGTGTACACGCTAAGAATTGTTCAAATGATAAATTTTATGTTAGGCATATTTTACCACAATGAAAAGGAGATTGCGTTTAAAAAGGAAAAGCACACATATATTTAAAATGAGAGATCAGCTTGTGATTGCATTCTTGTCTTACTGCAGGAAGAGTTTACAAAGAGCTACAATGCTATAGCTCCAGACTGAGGAGTGGTGGGATTTTGCCATCATATTGATTCCTGCAATCTTGGATTTATAATCAGTTACTAGGTTAGCGATGCCTCTGGGTATGTATGTGTATATACGTATACATACTGTTTTGAACTGTAAAGCAGATGTAGAGAAGAGCGTATGGAGAGCGATACTTCCATTTTACGACCTAGAGACATACGAGAGAGAATTCAGAGGTGTAGTCTTGCCTGTCAGCGACTGGTGATAACACTTGTCATTTGTGTCCGCGGTGTCACGTGAAGGTGAGCTGGTTTTGATTTGCTGTGTGCCTTGAGCTGTTGTGACTAGGGGAGACTATTCTAATCAGAAGCCCAGACAGACCAGAAAGTTTGAAGTCATAGGTGTGTGTGGTGGAGACAGATCCTACATCCCACAAGGACCTGGCGACAGCTACCAAAAGGCAAAGGGTCCTATAACATTTTAGCTTGGGGGCCCCACGATGTGAATTTAAATTTAGAATGCCCGGTACCCACTGCAAGGTCAAAGCACTGATGCTGGCTGCTCATCGCATATGGCTGGGTAAAATGCGCAATTTCTTTGCTTAAAGGAGATAAGCGCCAGGTCACTCTGCGCTGGATAAAGGAGACAGACATTCAATATCCTGATTCTTCTTCTTTTTTTTTTTGTGACAGGATCTCACTCTGTCACCCAGGATGGAGTGCAGTGGTGCGATCATGGCTCACTGCAGCCTCAGCCTTCTGGGCCCAAGCAATCCTCTCACCTCAGCCCCCCAAGTAGCTGGGACTACAGGCACGTGCCACCGTGGCCAGCTAATTTTTGTACTTTTTGTAGAGACAGTGTCTTGCCATGATGCCCAGGCTGGTTGTGAACTCCTAAGCTCAAGCTATTTACCCACCTTGACCTCCCAAAGTGTTGGCATTACAGGCATGAACCACTGTGCCTAGTGCCTGATTCTTCTTTAAAGAGATTTCAAGAATCAGGACCATGGACAGTTAAAAAAAATTAGGAACCTGCCATGACCATCATGTACAATGATGTAGGTTGTCCACAAACAAAGGTGCCTAGATGAGGAGAGAAAGAGGGCGGAAACCTATTTTATGTTTCCTCTGCCAAGGCATATGCCCTTTCACAGGCCTGAGTCCCCCCAGAGGAAAGGGCACCTTTGGCAATTTGCACAAAGGCACTGTATGGGCAGTCCTGCAACCTCAGATTTCATTTATTTCATCCTCCCCCGCCTTTTTTTTTAAATGAACACATGAAGAAAGGGCGGCCCAGGGAAGCCAATGGCCTTGCCAAGAGGCAGAGCTGGAGCAAACTCCCAGACCTTGGGATTCCAGGCTGAGCTTTCCTCCTTCTGTGTTATCTGAAGCAGTGGCTGCTTCAGGCTGTTCTCTCGCCCAAGGACTGTGGAGTTGGTGGTTTCCTTCTGAGAGCAAGAGAAAGCTGCTGCTCCTGATTCTTCCAGCGTGGAGCTCGGAGACAGCCAGTCCTGGGGAATCCCAGCTCTGCTGCCCACCAGCCAAGGGACCTGCAGCCTGAATGTCTTCATATGCAAAATGGGGTGAAATGCCTGCATTTCTGGGTTGCTGGGACAATTAAATGACATAATACATGCTGGGATCCTGGTGGCAAGGTGCTGGGCTATCATGCCTGGTGGGCCTGGGTTGGAATCCTGTTCTCCCCAACTCCAATCTGCATGTATTTGTTCAGGCCACTTCTGCCTCAGAGTCTGTTTCCTCCATGCATAATGAAAATAATAAGACCTACCTGAGAAAGAAATGAATCCTGCAAGGATGGCACCTGGTCCACAGCAGCCATTGAACAAATGACAGCAATTATGACAGGGTCTGGGTCAAAGAAGGTACACAATTTGTAACTACAATAATCACTATTTTTGCACTTGATCTTAGCCAAAAGGCCGAGAAGCAATAATAATCACTATTTTTATAAGCTCAACATTGTCCTGGAAACTGTGGGAAATCCAGAAATAATCTAAGAAACAGATGGGCAGACCCATCTGGAAGCTAAAAGCCTGCTGGGTAACACAAAACCTGCGTAGTGCCCCTTATACATGTGCAGTTGCACTCTACATGGTGGACAAGAGACCGAGAATGTTCTAGTGCATCAGAGACAGAGGCCAACAGTGGCTGGACTAACGGGTAAAGGCATCACGAAGGAGGTAGGAGATGACTGTGGCTCTCGGGTGTGAAAGGGCGAGAGCCAACCCTTACTGAATACCTATTATGTGACAAGTACTGGGCGGGGCAGGACAGCCCACGGGGGAGTGTTGACCCGTCTTACAGATGAGGCAGTGGAGGTGCGTAGGGCTCAGTCACTTGCTGAAGCTTACATGTCTAATACACGGTGGAGATGGGAGATTGAACCCTCCATCAAGTTGATCCCATCCTGAAGCTTGTCTTCTTTCCTTTCTGCCATTGCAGATAGAGCGAGAAGCGTGTGTGTGTGTGTGTGTGTGTGTGTGTGTGTGTGTGTGCCTGCATGTGTATGCAAGATGAGAAAAAGAAGTATCTTGGTCGGGCACAGTGGCTCATGACTGTAATCTCAGCACTTTGGGAGACCAAGGCAGGTGGACCATAAGGTCAGGAGTTCGAGACCAGCCTGGCCAACATGGTGAAACCCTGTCCTTACTAAAAACACAAGAATTAGCAGGGTGTAGTGGTGCATGTCTGTAATCCCAGCTACTCAGGAAGCTGAGTTAGGAGAATTGCTTGAACCCAGGAGGCAGAGGTTGCAGTGAGCCGAGATTGCGCCATTGCACTCCAGCCTGGGTGACAGGGTAAGACTCCATTTCAAAAAGAAAAAAAGATTCTTGCCCCACACCTGTGTTAATAGAGTAAATTACCCCAGTGGAGCAGAAGTAGAAATAATGGAGTGGAAGATTTAAGGGGGTTGTGCTTGGAATATGGGTCAGCACTAGAGAGTGGATGCTGAGGATGGAGGTGAAGGGATAGGGTAATAGGAAAAAAAGACTTTCTAAGATTTAATATCAGGTTAAAATCTGGTAAGTGGGAAGATCCTGGTGTCTTACAAAATCATAAGTTGGGAAGGGGAACTGACAGCTAAGGAATAGGATGAACATTTATTGAGCACCTATTGTGTGCCAGAATTGAGCTTTGTAGCTTCACATCTGTTTTCAGCTTTATTCCCTCCCCTTAATAAAGCCATGTGGTAGGTAGCATCATTGATCTGAGAGAGGCTGGCTACCTTGCCCAAGATTACACAGCTGCAATTGGGTTTGGTCCTGGGAGTCTGCTCTAAGTCTAGGGTACTCTTTATTAACCAAACAGCACAGAAGCATGAAACACCCAAGGGTGTTGAGCAGATAGATAGGCTGTCTCAGAGGATGAGAGTGTAGAACGACAATCAAGAAACGAGACCACTAGATACTCCAGGAAGCATCCACAGATAGTGCTCAGGAGGAGAGGGTGCAGGCAGTGAGAGGGGAGGAGGAGTTAGTGGGAATGAGGGGGCTCTGATGATATGAAGAGTACAGGATGGGGGAGGCCAAGATGTACAGGATGGGGAGTTTCCTTTCTTGTACTCTTTCCTAGCACAAAAGGAAACTCCCGGAGACTCTGAATAGGGTGGTCAGGATGGAAGTTAGACTGCAGGGGCAGAGGGTGATGATGGCTGAAGCTTCAAGACACACTCGTCTGCAGGTGAGGAAGGGAGATGGCAGAGGAGCTGGGGATAACAAGACCTAGTTTTCCAAATGAGGGAGGGCAAGCAACCAGTAGAAATGAAGCAATGGGACATTCTGGAGGGAAAGCAAGAACAAGATTTCCCAGGGTTTGGGAAGAAATAGAATGAAGGTCAAAGCATTGTCCTCAGAGAGAGACCGGCCCCTCCCTGTCTAAGAGGGCACAATGTCAGGCAAAGCAGGGTGTGTGGGGCTGGCCAGACTGATCCCCCCTGCTCAGAATGTGACAGTTGTTACAGTCCTTCCAGTGGACTGTGGTCATCTATCCTGGAGAATCCATACATTAGATCAGACTTTTCAGTCTTGAGGAGGGGGCAGAAAGAAGTGAGAAAGTGACCCGGTTTTCCTACTCAAGTTGAGACACAAGACACCCTCTCTTAGATTCTAGAATTTTGGAAAGCCAAATCTTCTAAAAAGGATCTGGTGAGCTTTAGAGTGAGGAACAGGGAGGCTATTTCAGAAGATCTAGTCTCTGCATGACTGATGGGCAGGACGTTTCCTCGTCAATTTTCTGGGGCAAGACCGATTTGGATTTGCTTTGATTCCACCACGTCATGGGTTCTCACGACGGAGGAAAGAATAGTCAATCCAAACCCTCACATTAGCCGGAGTTCCAATTTTAGACAGATGTTCCAACCCACTTCCCACAAACCCGTTTCTGTTAAGAATTCTAGCAAGTGGAAAATTGAATTTCATTTTCTCTGCTGTCCCTCTCCTGGGGATGACAGAAACTGGGTTTTGAAGGAGCAAAAGGGTCCCAAGTAATTCATCCAGAGCAGTGACCACATAATTGAGGGTTAAGAACAAATCTGATCCCCACAACTCAACACCTGTTGGGTAGCTCCACCTGGGACCAGCAAGAAAGCAGGGGGGTGGGGAAGGGGGGCGGTGGGCTAGCAAGCAAGCGTTCAAGGGTATTTTCCCTGCTCTAACAAGGTATGTTTAATTTTACAAGAAAATTGTTATTTCTCTGCATCATTTTCCCTCTCGACTTCACCTTTAATGCACAGTCTATAGGTGTCCTGTTGTTTAACTCTGTACTAGCAGTTAGGTGTTAGCATTCTGAACAAATTAATGCCGACTTCCTCTTTTCCTATAAAGGCTACACCCTCTGGATGTATTTCAGTGATTATACTAATTCCTGCATCAATAAAACAGAATTACTTTTACTTAAATGTGGCTTACATTCCTAGCGATACTTGATTGGAATGCAAAAGGCCTAGGTTTTGCACTTCATTGCATCTGTGTTGTTCTGGAGAAATCTGCTGTTCGTATTTTCGGGGTCTCTTGAAGAGGAGTCTGCTCTCTGTAATCACTGCCATGTTTCCATTGAGCTCTCAGAGACTGGCATTTCCTTTGCCTGGGTTTTGTGGAGGAGGAATGCACTGACTAGATTTGGGGTTTCAAAGCCTCAGGTCCTCAGATAACCACTTGGTACCTGATCTTTGACCAGTGGCCACACATCTCTGCATCACAGTGTCCTTCTAGGGACTGTTGGTTGACCAGCTTTACCCTGACAAATGTTCACTATCTACAATTTATTAGAATTAAATAAGAAATTTCTTTTAAAACAAAGCTTGATGTGTCCTTGAATGGTCTCTATGCATTGAATAAATTACATGTCCTTTTCTCTAGAAAGCAAATGAAATAATTTTAGTCAGAAGTTCCATGGCTTTAGCAGGTTTCGGTTGATGGGAGGGCAATGTCTTCCTGTCTGCTCACATATACAATTGTGTTTTGTGAGCATTGTATTTCCCCAGGTTTCAGAGAAGAAAATGGTTCTTTTCCTCCATGGATCAAACGTGTAGGTGTGGTTCTTCTCTCAACCTCTGTCTTCATTTCTCGGACAACGTGGTTTCCTGTAAACTAGGCACATGCATTCTCTTCAAAATGGCCCTGGATTGAAGGAGGCCACCAGCTTCCATTCAGCCCCAGCTGAATGAGAAGATATTCAGTCTTGCCAGCTTAGTTATCAGCAGTGTCTTGCATTGTAAGTGTCTTTCTCAATTTGTTTGAGTCATCCTGTCCGTACCCTGAGTTTTTGAGGTACCAGCAGACAGAGGTCAGAATCTTTAGGGTAGATGTGGGCTCCTGGCTTTCTATTGTGTCAGGTTCAAGGAATATCATTTTCCCCATTTTTCTTCTCAAAATGACTTCACTAGTGGGGGAGATACTAGCTGTCTTTTTTTTTTCTGGTAGGGGTGGCTTGATGCTCCCACAGGGGAAGAGTGGAGGGGTTTGTGGCTTTGTGCATCGATCTGTGCTCTTCCAGTCTGTGCAAAGTGGAGACTGTGCAGACCCCAAAAGGTTCTGCAGAGGTGAGCCCAGCCCAAGGGTTCTTTAGAAGATGGAGCCAAGTGAGGAGTTCTTGGACCCAATGGGGCCCTCTCCAACCCCAGGAAGGCTCTATAAATTGATCTGTCTTAACAGAAAGCCTCAATCTGTAGCATTTGTCAATTTTTGTAGTGTAAAATCTCTCACCATGGCTGATTGCAAACTGTCACCTGTTGACCAGCTCACAAAATTCCTGCTATTTAACAATCAGCTGTCAAAAGCTGATATGAGCTCACTGCAGCACCCCCCCACTGAATCAAATTCTACATCCTTGAAGTGGGGGGTAAAGGGGATCCTATTTTGCTGGGAGGTGGTGGGAAGGAATGGGTGATATGGAAGAGAAATAAAAGGATGACAGGTTTGGGAAATGTTGCCTACTCTGTCTCTCTCTTGGAGAGTTCTAGAACAAGTGAGCCTATTAAGGTCTCTGAGAAATCCTATAATACATGTAATTGCTTAAATTTGCTTCCCCAAATTCATTTGAGCTTAGGATAACCTACGCACATCTTGGTTCTGTGGAACATATTTGAAATGTATCTGGTTTGGTGGCTCCTGGAATGAATGACAGGGACGTTGGAGACGGGCACGCCCCCACTGTGCCTTCTTCACGATTCGCTCAGGGCCAGCCCAGCATGTCCCCATTTCCCCCGACACAGCCCAAAGCTGTCAGCCTATGCATTTGCTGTCAGTTTCCCCTATTGTCCTCCATGTACACCAACTCCCCCCTCCCCTCCCCTTGCCTCGGTAGAAGAGACATGACTCAGTCAACCAGCAACAAGCAAAAAGGAGAGTGACATATTACCCAAACAGAGGAAGATTCTCTGACACAAATGGGAGGTTAGCTTAGACTCTGTTGCTAGACTCAGAGGGTAAGATGAAAGTAAAGGTTCTAAAATAGAATCCTATCACCAGAAACGGGGACAGCCCGAGGCGGGGATTACCTACAGACCACCCACAATGATTTCACCTTCACCCACTCCACATTTTCCCTGTGAGCTTGCAAATTGAATCATTCTATATTCGAGTGTGGTGCTGCCCCTCCAGATGCCAGGAAGCCCCCAAACCTCAGCACTGTAGGCTCTGGATGTGTTCTGCATTTATCCCTCCTCCAGCCCTTCTCCCCCAAAGCACTCAGCTTGGTGAACAATGACTTGGCAACTAGGGAGGTCGGGGCCGGGGCCGGGGCCAGTGCAGCATCCACATTGGGCCCCACCCCATAGACTCCATGCAAGCCCCCAACCTTCCCTCGGGAGTGACGTGTATGGCTGTGGGAGGAAGGGGTGTGTAGAGCCTGTGACTTTGCTTGTTGGAAACCCACAGCTGGAGGCAGAGGACACAGGGACACCTGCTCTGAATGGGGCCTGGAGCAGCTGCGTGGAGGATGCTGAAGGCACAGCTCCCACCTCTACGGCAGCTGTGGCAGTGGCAGCTGGTGCAGAGCTGGGGAGAATTATTAGGGGAGAAACAAACACAATCAAATGGCCTTCCCTGAAAGTCTTCCTAAGGGTAGAGCACGTGGGGTATGGAGCCCCATCTATGGGATGAGCCACTGGGAAGCACTTGGGGTCAGCACTCTGCAGAGGAAGGAGAATTCTCCCTCCCGGCTCTCACTGGCTTTTTCGGTAGTACAGACATTGGTGAACTTCAGGTGGAGTGTATAGCAAAGTGCAGCCTAGGGGCTGGGCTCGAAACAGATGAGCTGAACCATGCACACCTGATGGCTTAAGCACAGGCTTGGAGCCCCATCTCTGCCATTTTGGTCCCGTAACTTCTACTAGGCGCCTCCTGTGTGTACCAAGCACTGTGCTAGGCCCTGGGGCTGCAAAGACCAATAAAACACAAATTCCTGCCAGGGGAACTTTTGTGGCTTAAAACTGGCCCAAGTCTGGTGGTGAGGGTGGGGTGGGGTAGAAGATATTATTTGGAATGAAATAAAGACATCCTCTCTCTCTTTTTTTTTTTTTTTTTTGAGACAGAGTCTCACTCCGTCACTAGGCTGGAGTGCGTGGGTATGATCTCGGCTAACTGCAACCTCCGCCTCCTGGGTTCAAGCGATTCCCCCTGCCTCAGCCTCCCAAGTAGCTGGGACTATAGGCATGCACCACCATGCCCCGCTAATTTTTTGTATTTTAGTAGAGATGGGGTTTCACCATACTGGCCCAGTTGGTCTTGATCTCCTGACCTTGTGATCCGCCTAACTTAGCCTCCCAAAGTGCTGGGATACAGGCATAAGCCACTGTGCCTGGCCCAAGACATTTGTTGCATTTTAGGTTTTCGGGTACATGTGAAGAACATGCAAGATTGTTGCATAGGTACACACATGGCAGTGTGATTTGCTGCCTTCCTCCCCCATCACCTATGTCTGGCATTTCTCCCCATGCTATCTCTCCCCAACTCCCCACCCCCTGCTGTCCTCCCCTATTTCCCCCCGACAGACCCCAGTGTGTGATGTTCCCCTCCCTGTGTCCATGTGTTCTCATTGTTCAACACCCGCCTATGACTGAGAACATGAGGTGTTTGATTTTCTGTTCTTGTGCCGAGACATCTTAAACAGTGTTTTGGAGTAGAGAGTGACTGCTTCATGAGCATGGACTTTCCTTTTGGGGTAATGAGAATGTTTCGGAACATGACGGAGTTGGTGGCTGCACAACATCATCAATGTATTAAATGCCACTGAAAAGCACTCTTGCAAATGGTTAATTTCACCTGAAAAAAGAGAAGTTTCTTTTGATGGTAAAACTACAGAAATCCAACACCTCGGGAAGGTCACATGCCTTCATCTGCCTAAGCCTGAGAACAGGGGTGTGCGGAATAGACAGCTGAGAGATAACACATGGTGGCATGTCCACCCAGGACCACTGTCCCCATGGGGGAGATGGAGAGAGGGAGGCACGACGCAGGGGGACTCTCCCATGAGCCCAGACATTCCTTTAACCCCGGCCCTATTGAGGTGCTGTTCACCTCTACAGTCTGCAGCGCTGACAACTGTGCTTGAAGCCAGGCTGGAACATCTGGCAAGCCATTAATAACTGGTGACTGTGATGAATGCCTACGAGCTCCAACTGACTTCAGCATTTCACGGTCACCCTCCAGGAGGCACCGTCCTTAATAATACTCTTATGCAAATTAGACACCAGTTGCTGCGCTGGGCTGTTGCAGTTGACTTGGGGGACAATGTGCTTTTTTCTCGACGAGAGTTTCCTAACAAGTTATGTTGGGGGCATGATGCTTTTCCTTTGTGAAATTGGACTTTCTCTTTTATTGTGCAATGTTCTTTTCCTGTGCTGTGTTGATACGTTAGGGGGGGAACTGCAGAGCCTTCTTACACAGCACAGCTTGTTTTTCCCTGAGGTCTTCACTGTGTGTTGGCGCCCAATGGCAAGAGAAGACCTGTTCCATATTGCCTCTCTCTGCGTATGTGTACTAGAGGAGAACGTCTCATGTTGGGTCAGAGTGGTCAGAAGTAAACTGGATTTGTGCTTATCAGTCATTCATTCCTTGAGGGGGATTCCTACTTTCACCTGAACTACTTGGTGGATTTTCAGCAGACACTGGCAATATTTGCATTTTCCTTTCTCTCTCAGCTTGGGTGGCAGTGTTTCTCTTGCAAAATTAGCTGCATTTGTAAAGCGAAGCAGCAGGAAAGTCAAGAGGGCGATTTCTCTGCTGGCGTTTGTTTGTTTATTTTTCCAAGATCATATTGCTGAAAGCAAAAATTTTCCTAGCAATAACCTTTCAGTATCTTTAGGCAGCTCTGAGCATAGTTGATCTCCAATCAATCTTCCATCCTGGAAGGAAAATATCTGGAAAGGGAACTTGATTCCCTCCTGCCCAGTCAGAGTCTATTGAGGTGAGGACTGAGTGGTCTCTGGGAACAGGGTTTCTGGGGACAGAGTCTGGGCCATGAAGGCTCCCTGCTGGTTCTCTGCTCACCAAGCCATGCACCCTGGTTTGGGATAGTTGTTGCACAGAAGGGGGCAGATCCTGCCTCATGATCTTGTACAACCCTGCAGTGGCCCCGTCTAGGAACCCAAAGACATTCTGGTTCAACATTTGTAGAGTCTGTAGTTTAAGGCCACAGTGAGTGCACTTGGAAGGAGATAGAAGGATTTGCTGTTGAGAGGCATTTGGTAAAAAGGATGAAAACTCTGGGCTTCTCCCTGGGGTCAAACCAAGCTCTGCACCTGGCCAGCTCTCGAGGAAGCCTAGGTGGAATGATGGGTTTCAGGACTGACTTCCAGTACCTTGCAGGGCGGTATTTGCTTAATGCTCACACACTTTTTTTTTTTTTTAACAGTGAGATTGTGAGCTCTTTTGAGTCTCTGCTCACACAGCCAGCCAGCATAGGCCATGGAGACAGGCAGCTCTGGGGGCTAAGGTATGATGCCCCATTTGGTGTTCTGTGTCTCCTGGGGCTGACTTATTAATAGCTCATAGATTACAAACGGCCTGTGCTTCCCTGCCCTGTGGCTTGTCTGCTGCAATGCTGTTTAGGTTTCATGCACTTGGGATCTAGTCCTTTTAAAATTACATTTTCTCCTGCTTCTGTGCCTCTCCCCTGGGGCCCATTGGCACTGCCTGTGTGCTTTGCTCCGCTTCCCCCTGAATCATTCTTGCCTTCTCCAGCAAAGGTTTATTTGATTTCTTTAAAGTCACTTGATTGAATTCTCAACACAAGTACGTACACTGAAGTAATCACACCTGCTCTTCTTAGGGAAAAATAGAAATCTGTACTCTTCTCTCAACTTTGCCTCACCTGCAGAACTCAGCATTTGTGAATGATGTGTCCTTGAGAAGTCATGTTTTATCCAGTTTTGCAAACTTCTGGCTCATATCATAAATTCAAAGATGCTAGTGCTCCCAGTCTTAGCTTTAACATTTCTATTTATACCCTTTTCCATGAGCCCCAAGAAATGTTCTTTAAACATATTCTCAGCTGGACCAGAAGATATTTGGTTTATGTGTGTGTTTTTAATGGGCCCTGCCTTGACTTGGATAATGCTGTTAAAAACACAGTAAGATCTGATGGATTCAGTGCTGGATAATTCCCCTCCTAGCATCAATATCCCCCCTAATAACTTTTTGATACATACAAACAAAAAAAGTCCTCTTTAGTCTGCAAGTTCCTTCTTGGATGGGCTGAAGGGTAAGGTTATCTAGAAAAAAATGAGTAACTTCTGCAGAGAGAATCTTGTGTCAGTCACCAGAGGAGAAGAGAAAGCTCCTTGTCTCTCGCAAACCTGTGCTGGCCAATACAGCAGCCACCAGCCTGAAATTTGCCTGGTCTGAATAGAGATATGCAGTAAGGGTAAAACACACATGGGATTTTGAACAGTAATAATGTAAAAGTAAAATATCCCATTAATAATTGTCATATCAATTACATGTTGGGCTTTTAATACCTGAATCTAGTGGGTTAAATAAATCATTATTTTAATTTCACCTATTTATTTTTTCCTTTTAAGTGTTCATATTACAGAATTTAAGATTATGAGGCCAGGTGCCGTGGCTCATGCCTGTAATCCCAGCACTTTGGAAGGCCCAGGTGGGCTGATCATGAGGTCAAGAGATCGAGACCATCCTGGCCAACATGGTGAAACTTGGTCTTTACTGAAAATACAAAAATTAGCTGACTGTGGTGGCACACGCCTGCAGTCCCAGCTACTTGGGAGGCTGAGATAGGAGAATTGCTCGAACCCAGGAGGTGGAGGTTGCAGTGAGCCGACATCATGCCACTGTACTCCAGCCCGGGGACAGAGCGAGACTCCATCTCAAAAAAAAAAAAAAAAAAAAAAAGATTATGCAGGTGGCTGGCATTATATTTCCATTGGGCAGGGCTGTTATAGAACATCCAGTACTGAGGAATGCCTGCTCTTAACGTGTTGGAAATAGAACTGATAGGAAAGGCAGTCCCTTGGTTGGCTTAAGTCAGAAGAAAGGGCAGCTTATTAGGGGAGTTTAACCTTTTTGACATGGAAGGAGTTGAGGACTCTGTAATTGGGAAGAAATTAATAAGAGTTCATAATGTAATATAATAAGGGTACTGAACACAACTAATCAAAAAAAGGTTGAGGAATTGCTGACAAATGTGTGTAAACATTTTCCCTCTTCGTTTGGGAGCTGTGGCCACTTTAGCCAGCTGGTTCAGTTTTTTCATGTTTTTCAAGGCCAAGCAAGCTTGTGTCAGCTTTCTGCACACTGCTAATAATCCAATTTGTGCCTGATTGGAGAAGCTTGAGATTGACGGTGTCTTATGTTGATGCCATGCATGATCGGGTGAAGAGGGAGGAAGGGAGAAAAGCTCCTGAAAAAACAGCATTTGCAAATGGGAAAAGTGAACTGGGAGAAGGAAGTGTGTCTGTTGGCTCGAGTAAATATTCATTTTATTTATTTAAAAATTTTGATTCATGAACAATTCTTCAGATTTGAAAAAAAAAAAAAGGATCAGGTGTTGTTATCCAGGGCAGAAGAAACGAATCATGGTCCCAGCTTTGAAGCACCTGTGGCAACATTGCCTGTCTCCCTGCTGTTTTCCGCCAAGCCCACTACTCCAGTGTGGCTTGTGGAGGAAGCTCTCTGGGACTACCTTAAAACGTGTGCCCAAGGAAGTGCAAATCCTGTGTCCAGCACTATTACAAACCAGTAGTTCTTGTACACCAAAAATAAAATCTGAACGCCCTACAACCATCTGAGTGGACTTCTTCCTTGGCCAGGGCAGTCCTAAAATTTAACCTGAGAGACTGGTTCAGGCCATTATGGGAAGTGGGGATCGGACACGCCTCATTATACCCCTCCGGAGTGAACATCAACACAGACCCAAAGTATGATAAGAATCATTTACAATCCTGCTACCTGGAGGCTTCAGCTGCATGATAAAACTTTGGTCTCCACAACCTCTTATCGCAAGCCAGACATTTCCTTTCTGTTGATCCCAGGTCTTTAGGTAAACTCAACCCACTGTCAACCAGAAAAAACTAAAAAACTACCTATAAACTGGACAACTCCTTTGAGTTGTCCCCCCTTTCAGGACTGAACCAATGTATTTCTTAAATGTATTTGATTGACGTCTCATGTCTCCCTAAAATATATCAAACCAAGCTGTACCCTGACCACCTTGGGCACATATATGTTCTCAGGACCTCCTGAGGGCTGTATCGTGGGCCATGGTCACTCATATTTGGCTCAGAATTAATCTCTTTAACTATTTTACAGAGTTTGACGCTTTCCATTGACACTCTTCTGCCACTCCCCTGTCCCTGGAGGCTCAAGGACCATAAACCTGAATAGCATGATTTGGCTTTGGTTTGAGTCTATGCCTTTAGGTTTAGACCTTTGCCTAATTGACTGATAGAGTTTGCTGCTGAAAAGTATGATTACAAATCTGATAAACACTCCAGTTTTGCCTCTAGATATCTGACCAATTCTTCTTCCCAGTGACTTTTTCTGACTTCCTCTTCTGCCTGTCCCCTTGAATGTTGGGGGTTCCCCATGGTTTGTCCTCACCCTCTTTCTTTTCCTCATCCCCCACTCTTTCTTGGGGGAAAGGTCACCTGTGGATGAAGCTCTCCCTATATATAGATGACTTCCTCATCTAGCTCTCTAGCTCAGATCTTTCCCCTCAATTTCTTTGCTGCCATATTGACTTGCTTGCAAGGCATTTCCACATAGATTTCCTGTAATAACCTCAAAATAAACATTTTTCAAGACAGAGATGGTTATCCCCATTCGGTCTTGATAGATATGCTCTATCTGTCCCTCAAGAGCCCCCTCACACCCTCTGGACTCTCTCTGCAGCCCAGGAGAATGACCTTTCCGGCTGTACTTGGTCTCTGATGTCTCTGGTTTCCTGTTGGGCTTAGCTCATGGGAGGTTCTGGTGGGAGACTGAAAAAGCGGGAGGAGAATGGAAACTTTCTATTAAGATGGGTTGAGTTGAAATGGGCTGTGTTCCTTTTCCTACAACCATAATCCCATCCAGTTGTGCTCTCTCCTGTGGCTCTGTCTGGTTTCCTCCCTTGGCCTCTTTAGAGTCAGGGTTGTGATGGCTCCAGAGGCTGCCAGCCCTGGGGTTCCTCTCCTTTCCTTCTTGGTAACTAGCCTTGCCCATACCTCCACAGAGTTCCTTTTCTAAGCATCCTTTTCACCTGATGATTGTTCCTTCTGTTCTGCAAGGCCCCAGCTCAGACCTTTTCCATGTGTTCCCTTCTGTGCAGGGCTCTGTGCACGGCACCAACACCAGCCCACAACTCCAAGCCAGCACCCAGAGGCATCTTTGCATCTCCATCTTTCACCCGGCTGCCAACAGATGCCAAGTCCTGTGGCTTCCTTTTCCTAAAGCCTTCCTTATGGTCCCTATTTACCGTCCCCAAGGCACCAGAACTCTTTGGGTTGCAGAAATAAGTGAAAATCAACCAAGTGAGGAAAGCAGAGGTTATTTATTCAGAATGTGCTATAGCAAGGGACCAGCATACGCATTTGGCAAAGACTCAAAGGCAGGCAGGGGAGTGGGAAAGCTTCATGCTGGAAAAGAAGGAAGACCTCAGACGTGCTCTGATGGAAGCTGTCACCTTGGGGAAGCTGCAGATGAGCTACCTAGAAATGGGCATCTGGTGTGATTGATGAAGGGGCATTTTGACTTTCTCCAATTGGCCCTAAGTTGGAAGTAGGAGCAAAAATGAGGGAAATTTGGTTTTTAACCAAGTTCTGGTCATTTGGGCCAATTGTTACAGAAGTTATTGTTTAGCTTCCTGGAGTGAAACTGGTTTCTTGCAAGTCTGACTTAACACAGGCTGGCTTCCTGGGTTGTTTATTGTAGAAAAGCAGTTGGTTTCCTGGGCAGGTGGCTGCAGGCTGTGGGTCCAAGTGCTATTTTTATATATGGTGGGCCACAGTCCATTTGTGTATTCAATCTCAGGGTCAGTTTTTAATTAACAACAAGAAACCATTTTTTTTTTTTGTTATTCTGGATTATAAAAGTGGTATATACTCATGGAGAACATTTTAATTAACCCAGAAAAATATTAAAAAGAAAAACCACCCTGTACCCTGCCACAAGAGGTAACCATTGTTAACATTTCCAGGAACATCTTTTCAGAGATCTGTTTGTGCACAGACACATTCATACATGAGTGATCATCCTCTCCAGAGCGTTCTGTAGCCCTCTTAGCAGTTTTTATCAGGGTTGCCGCAGCAGTTACCAAATCTAGATCACTGCTCCGGTGTTGCCAACATCCACTTCATTTCTCACAGAGCTTCAGAGTCGGCTCTCTCTACTTCAGATTCCATCAGTTCCTGTCCTGCTTTAAATCATTCAGTGGTTGCTGATGAAGTCCAGGCTCCCAGCGAGGCTCTCTGGGCCGCTGATGGTGTCCTCTTCATCCAAACCTTGCATCTTTTCTCTGTGCTTGAAGGAACTCAGAATTCTCTAAGGACTGTGCTTCTTCCTGCAAATGTGTGCCCACATGTTGCCTCTGTTGTCTCCCAGGCTCTTCCTCAGCCCCCATAGCCCACTGAAATCCCCAGGACTCAGCTCAGACTTACCCGACCCTGGAAGCCTGCCAGAGAGATCCCAATATGTTTAGTTTCTGTCCTCACCACCCAGTGCCTGCCTCCAGGACAGCACTCAGCCCACGGGGTGACAGTGGCTGGCTTTCATGTCTCTGCCTTGATAGACCCTGAATCTTCAAGGAAAGCAACTACGCTTTACTAATTTTGTCCCCAGCCCAGTGTCTGTGATGGTGCCTGAAATGCAGTGGAGGCTCAGGAGACACTGCCTGCATAAATGAGGTGCTGGGTGGATGCAATCATATGTATGTATGTATACGTGTGCATGTGTATGTGGGAGTATGTATATGTGTGTGTGTGTGGTGTCTGTGTGTGTGTGATACATATATATCTGTAGATGCTGACTGTATGTCAGGTTGATTTTTGGGTACTTTCCATGGTTTGAATGTTTGTCTTCTTCACAACTCACGTGAAATTTAATTGCCACTGTGATGGTATTAAGAGGTGGAACCTTTAAGAGGTGATTAAGCATGAGGGCTCCCCCCCTCATGGGTGGATTAATGCCGCTATTGAGAGAGTGGGCTCCTCATAAGAGAATGAGTTTGGCCCCTCTCTTACTTTCTCCTCTCTCACCCTCTCTTATTCACCTTCTGTCATGAAATGACACAGCAAGAAGGCCCTCTCCAGATTCCAACTCCTCCATCTTAGACTTGCAGCCTCCAGAACTGTGAGAAATAAATTTCTGTTCATTATAAATTACCCAATATGTGGTATTCTGTTACAGAAGGTAAAAAAAAAAAGACTATGATAGTACTAGACAGAAGATGCAAACACCTACTTTCCTTGGGGAAACCACTTACACCATTAAAAAACCCCTCAGTGATTACTTTTAATATGCTCAGTAATACTTCTACATACTTTGCCTCCATTCTCATGCCTCCTATCTATAATCCCATGAAGATTTTTCTGGGGAGTAAAATGTTATATTCATGAAAACGCTTTGAACTCTTTGGAGAAAAATTCACTGTTCCCTAAATCAGTAAGGGAGCCATACTACTCTATCAATAATAGATAGCATGGGTATCTATTTTTTTCGGATGAGAGAAGACTGAGAGGCGACTGGGAAGAAATGCAGATGATTTGGAATGCACTGGAAACAGAAGGAATGAGAGGTCCAGACAGAGAAAAGCTCAGGTTAGGAATGGGTCCCTTCTGGGATTTCCAACCCACCAAGCCATGTCCTCTTGGGAGAAGGAGAGGGGGTAACAGCACTGGCAGAATTCTTATTCCACAGCCTTTCCCCAAATGCCATCTTTCACTGAGAGTAATAATTCAAGTGAGAGAAGTGGAGATCAAGTGGTTGCTGAACTAAGGATCAGCGAGCAATAACTTAAGCTTGCCAGGCCTGGTAATTTATCTCCTATGTAATGTTTTTCAGATGTTCCTGAGATATTCCAGTCTAGAGACCAGGCTTATTTGGAGTATGTGTCATAGGGATGGCAACAGGAAGAGTGTGTTAGAATTTCACTGAGTTGCAGGAATCACAAATGAGGATGCAGGTGATTTTCAAATCTCTTTATATGGCATGTAATAGGCAGAATAATGGCCCCAACAATGCCCACATCCTGATCCTGTGGATATGCATGTTACATGTCAAGGAATGAAGGTTGTCAGTCAGCTGGAAGATTAGCCTAGCTCCTTAAAAGTGGAAGATGGAGGCAGAAGAGAGAGGGAACCAGAGAGATAGTAGCATAGGAAGGACTAAGCCCAACGTTGCTGTTTTTTCTTTGTTGTTGTTGTTGTTGTTTTAGACAGGCATGGTCTTGCTGTGGCCTAGGCTAGAGTTCAGTGGTATAATTAGGGCTCTTGGCAGCCCCTTGGCCTCCCAGGCTCAAGTGATCCTCCCGCCTCGGCCTTCTGAGTAGCTGGGACCACAGGTGTGCAACACCATACTCATCTAATTTTATGATTTTTTTTTTTTGCAGATATGAGGTCTTGCACTGTTGCCCAGGCTGGTCTCAGACTCCTGAGCTCAAGTGATCCTCCTGCCCTGGCCTTCTGAGTAGCTGGGACCACAGGTGTGCAACACCATACTCATCTAATTTTTTGATTTTTTTTTTTTTTTTTTTTTTTTTTTTTTGCAGAGATGAGGTCTTGCTCTATTGCCCAGGCTGGTCTCAGACTCCTGAGCTCAAGTGATCCTCCTGCCCTGGCCTCCCCAAATGCTGGGATTACACAGGTAAGACACTGTGCCTGGCCATGTTTGATGGTTTTAAAGATGTGGGAAGGAGACCATGAGCGAAGGAGTGCAGGTGGCCTCTAGAAGCTGGGAAAGGAAAGGAAGTGACTTCCCCCAGAGCTTCCAGAAAGGAGCACAGCCCTGCTGACACCTTGACTTAAGCCCAGTGAGACTCCTGCTGGACTTCTGACCTCTAGGATCTTAAGTCAATGCATTTGCGATATTAGTCCAATCAGTTTTCAGTAATTTGTTATGGCAGCAAAGGCAAACAGAACAGGACAGTAGGCAGATTCCAGTTCAATTCGATTTATAAACCCTGAACACCTGCTATGTGCCAGATCCTGTGCTTAGAGCCGGGTACCTGGGTGAATAAAGATGCAGCCCCTGCCCTCAAGGCTCACAGCCTCGAAGAAAACACAGGAGTACACATATCCCACTAGGGCAGCGGAGGCGATTCCAGGGCCACGGTGTGTTAGCTGGGGCGGCCGTGACAAAGTACCACCAGCTGGTGGCTTAAATAACAGACATTTGTTTCTCACAGTTCTGAAGCCTGGGAAGCCAGGCTCAAGGTGCCGGCGGGTTCTGTTCCTGATGAGGGCGCTCTTCCTGGCTTGCAGGAGGCTGCCTCTTCATGCCCACATGGCAGAGAGTAAGCTCTCTGTGGCCTCCCTCATAAGGGTGCTGACTCCATCCGGAGGGTTCCACCCTTATGACCCAATTACCTCTCAAAGGCCCCAACTCCAAATGCCATCACATGGTGGATTAGGATGTCAATATATGAATTTATGGGCTACACAACTCAGTCCATAGCAGATGGGAATGGGGAGATGGTGGACTGACCGTCTTGGGTGAGATGGGAGCAAGTTAAGGAAAGCAGGAGTGGGAGAGTTCTTAGGTTGCAAATCAAAGGCCGAGGGACAGTCCAGACCTGGGGGACAGAATAACAAATCATGGGGTTTCAAGAGAGCCCACTTCCTTCATTCTTCCAGCTGTCTGGTGATCTGGGGTCGCTTTGGATCTATCTATAATGTAGAGGGGAGGAGAGGTGGGTGTGCCCTGTGTATAATTTTTTTCTGTGTGCGCCCTGTGTATAATTCAGTGTTCTCTGAAAGGCTGTGAACAGATTTATCACCATTGTTAAGATAGGGGAGAGGAGTTTCTGGAAAGTTCCATAACTTGCCCAGAGTGTTTGACCTTTAAAGCTGGTATTCTCCATGATATTCACTTGACTCTGAGTAACTTCCCTCTGATTAAACAGTGGAAAAGCGAAAGACAACATGAGGTCTCCTGCGACCTTAAACCCAGCACTAAGACAGTGTCCCTCATGGATTTTCATAAATATAATATTTTCATGAATATAACATTTGACTCTCCACAAAAATCTTCGTGGGATGATAAACAGGAGGCATGAGAATGGAGGCAAAGTATGTAGAAATATTACTGACAATATTAAGAAGTAATCACTGAGGGCCTATGACAGAAGCTCAAGACATTTTTCTTAAATCAATGAATACGTAATTTCAGATCCTTTGAGACTGCCCATTTGGAATGGGAGTCTATAACTTCTAGACACTCCCTAAATTGTCCTTTATCCACTCTGCCTGCTCAGTGGCTTTTTTCTTTTGAGCTCTAGCACACCGTCCAAATAAATTCCAAGCAAAAGTTTTAAGTGCTCGAGCTATAGGATGTTGTTGGCTACTGGAATTGGTGGCAAAGCCTTCTATTCATCTATATTTTTGCTGACTTTTGGAGCCTCGTTCATAAGGTGCAAGATCAGTGGAACACTTGAATGTGTGTGCAGAGCACTGCGTGAGTCCTGCTGGAAGCTTCCAGAAGTACAGGATGTGGTCCCAGGCCCACACATGCATGAAGAGAGGAAGGGGAATGGAGGCAGAGGAAAAGGCGCCCTGACAGGGTTCAGCAGACACAAAGACACAATTATAGGAAGGATGACTGAGAAATTATCTGTCTTTTCCCACCCCAAAAGGGGCAGGTGTTTTATTTGCTCCCTCTGGAGAGGGCCAGAAGGGTTTTGTGCCTTGCCTTAGAGGAGATTCTTTAAAGGTCTTTTGTTTCCCAAAGCCTTGCTGTGGTAGGCAAAGCACTGGCTTGCTCCAAAGGGATGAAACTTTGAGATTTTTGTTAGGAAAAGCTGGCAGAGGTCTTACTAGGGAAAGGGGAGAGGCCCCTAAGACCTGTAGAAATGAGCTGGGTTTTCTGATCTCCAGAATCTGTGAATATGTTCCACTATACAAAGAAAAATTGAGGTTGCAGGTGGAGTTAAGGTTGCTAATCGAGTTGACCGTCAACTAGGCAGATTACCCTGGATTATCTGGGAAGCCCAGTGTCATCACAAGAGTCCTTTTAAGTGGGGGAGGGAGGCAGGAGAGGGAGAACGAGAGAGATGGCAATGTGAGAAGGACTCAGCCCATGGTGCTGGCTTTGAAGGTGGAGGAGAGGGCCCTGAGGCAAGGAATGTGGGCAGCCTCTGGAAGATGGAAAGGCAAGAAAACAGATTCTCCCCTGGAAGGTTCAGCAGTAATGCAGTCCTGCTGCAAACAATTTCAGCCCAGTGAGACCTGTGTTAGACTTCTAACCTGCAGACTTGTTAGATAACACCTTTGTGTTGTTTAAGCCTCCAAGTTTATGGTAGGAAACTAGTGCAGGGTGACATGGGGGTGCCTGGAGACTAAGCTATAGTGCTGAGACCTTGGAGACACAGTGATGGTCGCATGGCTTTTCTGGATATAGAGGAAATGTACCCACAGGCTTGTGGCTTGGAATGGGTTGTGCAGACTTAGTCAGATGCGAGACCAGAAACCTCTCCCCCACGTTTTATGGACACTGTAAGTCTCTAGGGCCATTTATACAACCCTAGGGAGGGGTGGTGTCCCTCAGTAATGGTGGATACACGACAGCTTCCAACCAGGGACAGCAGGTGCTCAGAGCCAGTTTAATTGGATCTAGGAAAATGAAGGGTTGTGATGTATCTTGCACCTGAGGGTGGTGAGCAGATTCACAGCTGCTCTGCTCATCAAGATTTGTCTAAAAGAATATGTTAATTGCTGCAGAATTGCACTTGTCAGAGCAAGCTCATAAAGAGATGAGTTTTCAGTTGTGTTTGGAACAGGGTGGGAGTGGGTGGTGCGGACTGGGCTCCATGGCTTCGTGGATGGGAGGAGAGAAGACTTCAGAAATGGATGTCAGGAATCCATCTCTAGTAGTCTTAACAGTGTTTTCCATTGACTCAGAACTTGGCTTTGTGTTGGTGGGAATGTGACAATATGAAGAATTCTGGTGATAGGAAGTGGAAGAGTTCATAAGTAAAAGGGCCTGGTCTCAGCAGAAAACTTCAAAGCCTCAGGTTCTTCCGGTAGCTGCTTGGGTCTTCCCCCTCCTCCCTTTGGCTCTAAATTCCCAACAGGCTTTGTGGAGGTTTGTCAGCTGCTCCAGGAGCTCGGAATTTACTTTTTGTTCACTTTATGCAAATTCATACTTGGCTTTGTAGCACAAAGGACAAACCTAGTGAGATCTGAGTTTCCCCCATGGAGGTTTTATCCCCGCAAAACTTGGGAGCCCAGGAAGCTGCAATGACAAAGGAAGAGTCCAGGAATAAAACCATGGGAGAGACATACATATGAGGTATTCCAGAGTGGTCTTTGCACTGTGCTGTCTTACTAGGTATAGCGCAATCAACCCAGAGTAGGCAGTGGATATTTAACCCTCACATTTCATGTACATGTATATGTATATGTACACGATGTCTGTATATGTGTACAATGTGCATGCTTATATAATAAACACACCTACACATGCATACTTTTTGATGGGGAGACACTAATTTTAGGCAGTATAGGTCAATTTCTAACTTCTGAGTTGGAGCACAGAGTCGTTTTCAGGTGACAGGTTGGGTAACAGCCAAAGGTATGCAGACTTCCTCCTAGCTGGTCTCGAGGGCATCTTTGCTCAGAGAGAGGCAGGAGGAAGTAGCATTGGCATCACTTTGAGAAAGCCTGGTGTGTGCCCGTAGCACAGCCAGGAGCAACTATGCTTCGGAAATAGATGAGCAGAGAATGAAGTACGCATGGGTAAGGCCAGGCAAGCACCAGCATGGCCTGAAGACACACCCCCCTGCCCATGGACAGAATGGGCTGCATGCAGGGAGCCCCATAGGGACTGCTCAATGAATCCACCTGGACTGGATTTGTCACTAGATGGTGTGAGATGGAACTTGTATTGCAGCCATGTCTGGAGTCCAGCTGTCATTCTGTGCCATGGAGACAAAGTGCATATGTTGTGGCTGTCCTGGACCCTTTCCAAGAGGATTTAGGCTGCTGTGTAAAGCTGGCTGCATGTTGAAGCACATCATCCATTTGTGGTTAAGAATTATAGCAAGGGATTAGGAAAGTTACGTCTGGGGTCATGATCCGAAGGGACTTCTACTCTATCAGCTTAAGGACTGAATCTAAAAGATCCTGGAGGTTGAAAAACAGTCTCTAGTAAGTCCTCTAACTCACCTTAGGGACATAATCTATTGAGGCCACATGGAGATAAGGACAAGGTGTTGCTTCTGGAGCCAAAGTGCCAGTGTTCACGACATTTGTCAAAGGGCAGCACTCATACCTACCCAGCCTGCCTTGCACTGTCGCCAAGAAAGCTCCAAGCCAGTGCAAACTGACTATCTGCAAAACATCTTATAAGAGGTCAGAGCTGGGCTAAAAAGTCACAGATCTGAACCTTTATCTGCAGGACAAAACATCTGGTTTTACAAGTTTTTAAGAAAACGCTTGCTGTTTTTTCAGTAGCAGAGCATAAAGCCACATAGAAAGAAGACATTTATGCAGCCAACAAACATGACAAAAAGCTCATCACTGCTCATTAGAGAAATGCAAAAATGTAAATCAAAACCACAATGAGATGCCACCTCACCCCAGTTAGAATGGTGATCATTAAAAAGTCAGGAAACAACAGATGCTGGAGAGGATGTGGAGAAATAGGAACGCTTTTACACTGTTGGTGGGAGTGTAAATTAGTTCAACCACTGTGGAAGACAGTGTGGGGGATTCCTCAAGGACCTAGAACCAGAAATACCATTTGACTAAGCAATCCCATTACTGGGTATATACCCAAAGGATTATAAATCATTCTACTAAGAAGACACATGCATGCGTATGTTTACTACAGCACTACTCACAGTAGCAAAGACTTGGAACCAACCCAAATACCCATCAATGATAGACTGGATAAAGCAAATGTGGCACATATACACCATGGAATACTATGCAGCCATGAAAAAGGATGAGTTCATGTCCTTCACAGGGACATGGATGAAGCTGGAAACCACCATTCTCAGCAAACTGACACAAGAACAGAAAACCAAACACTACATGTTCTCACTCATAAGTGGGAGTTGAACAACGAGAGCACATGGACCCAGGGAAGGGAGCATCACACACTGGGGCCTGTTGGGGGTGGGGGGGGGGGGGGGGTTGGGGGAGGGATAGCATTAGGAGAAATACCTAATGTAGATGACGGGTTGATGGGTGCAGCAAACCAACATGGTGCATGTGTACCTATGTAACAAACATGCATGTTCTGCACATGTACTCCAGAACTTAAAGGATAATAATAATAAAAAATGCAATATTATTACTAGAAACTAAAACTTGGTAGGAATCGGAGACTGCCTGAAATTGCTATCTGGTTACACATTCAAAATCCTTTGTTATATGTTAAGGTTAACAAAATTGACTACACAAACTACAAGACCTCTGAAATGAGAGAATCCCATATGTATTTGGGCTTCATGATGTCCTTTTGAATAAAGCACTAAACAATAAAGTAGGGAATATTTTTGAGGGTGCCAAAGGAAAGGTCTCATTTTTATTTTTTTGCTAAAGCAAGGCCAAGAGAAAGCAACAGAGGGCCGTACACACAGAGAGAAATGCAGTAGCTGCTGCCCTTAGTCTCATCAGAATCTGCTACTTTTCCAATCTCTCATTGAACTATTTTATGCCTAAAATAATTCACCACATGGCTGTAGCATGCACTGTCCTGGACTGCTGAGAATTTTATTAGCAAAACATCGGAAGTGTTACCTGCTGAACTGCTAAGGAGCCCAGGCTCATTCCCATCTCTCTCTGTGCTGACACTGGGACCAGGGAGAGCAAGCAGGAGGTGGGACGCTTATTGTTATCAGTATTATGTGCCTGTTTTCACACTCACATGTAAGAGCACCCTGGGAATGAAGTGCAAGGTTCGACATTCCTGTGTTTGGAGGAAGGCACTTGCTGAGGCATGAGAAAGTGTGAGCAGCTTCTTGGCTTAGCAGACCCAGCAGACTGCGAGGTTGTAAGGAACTCAGTTGCTCCGGGATGCTCCAACTCCGGGGGATGAGTTCTCCTCTAAATGTGATGTTTATGGTATTGCAGGAGGGTCCTGACCAAAAGTGATCTGGGCACTTTGTACTTAGTCTCTACGTATAATTGTGCCAGTTTTTACAACATTCCCACACTCTCACCAGAAGGGGAGAGTGATGAACTCAGTGCAGACCAATGTAGTGTAAGCCCTTTCACTCTATTTCTGGGTCTTTGAAGATAGAAACTGTTTTTTCTTGATCTGTGTATCCTCAGGCCCTAGCACGATGTCTGACATATGATAATTCCTCAGTGCATGCTTGGTAAGTGATTGGATGAATGAATGAATGAGGGAAGGAAGATATTTCCACTTCATTAATGAAATGCTAAGTTGGAAGAGTGCATTAGTTAAAGAATGGGCAGTGATGGAAAGCACCTACAATGTACAGAAATCTTGTTACTGTGAAGATTTAAGTCAGCCTTGGATGACTACTGATAGCTATGTCACCTAAAGAAGAGGCTTTAGGAATCTCGGATCTGTCGTTCTGTGGGAGGTGGAGAAGCACTGTATGTCAAGGCAGCTTCTCTGCGTCCTCATGAGACCTTGGGCACCAGGGCCAGCCATGCTTTGGAGGGATCTTGCAGGATCAGTTGCCTTGATTCATCCCCCAGTGGCCCTGCTACTCTGATCACAGCTGGTTGGACCAGAGATGGATAACTGACTAAAAAGGTAGCTGCAATAGACTGACCAGCATCCTAGGAGGTGGCCTGACATGATGCTCTGCCCAGTAGATTTCTATACGGATGGCGGCTGGATCACTTAGTCAAACCCTCTCTCCCTGGAAGTCTGAATGTGAGCTAGAGAAGCCAGTAGCAGCAAAAGCCCAGAGGAATACAGAGAGAAGGCATGAAGCAGAAGTTCTGAAGGAGAGGGAAGGAGAGGAGAAGAGAGAAGAAAGAAACAACGTGGGCAGAAAGAGGAATAGAGAGAGGGAGGTGCTGGGTCCCACACATGGCAGACACACTGCCATGGAGCCACCAGGGCCACCACAACGTGGCTGTGCTGGTAAATCCCGGAGACAAATGAGGCTTCAGTTCCCAGGAATCCTGACTAGGTGGCCCAGGGCACATTCAAACAAACCTCACGATCCAAGGCAGCCCCTAGTTCTTCCTGTAACTCTGAGGAGACTCATTCCCAAATTTCACTTCTTGGTCCCCAGAGCCAGGCTGGTGTTGATGACACAGTACGAAGGCCTGTGACTGTAGGATGCTGTGTGCTGTGGGGAGTCAAGGGGACTGTAGGAAACTGTAGGCTCTGTCCCAGCCCTGGAAGGGATTTATACTGGAGTTAGAAAAGCCAGAAAAATCCACATGCAGGTGTCTAAGGTGTTACATATTAAATAGCCAAAGTGAGAGGAAAGACAAGGGCTACCAAGAGTAAGAAGCGATGAGAGCAAGGAGGGCTGGGCAGGGAACATGGGGAAAGCCTTGGAGCCGGGGACTGAGTGCTAAGCGTGGGCCAGGCGGCCACGTGGAAAGCTCCTTGTAAACATGTGCACAAGGGTGGCAAATGCCTGCCCTGTGTGCAGCTGTGCTGAGAAAGGCAGCTCTGGTCTCTGCAAATCCGCAGGGGCTTCCGGATGCCTACAGTGACCAGAAGCACAGACTGAACTTGTCAAACCACCCGAGTGAGTGGACAGGGCCCAGATGGCATTTCCTGACTTGCGGGCCAGCTGTGATCCTGGACGTCCCCTAGTACCCTGGTATCAGCACGTTTGAAGGCCCGTCTGCGTTTCTTCCTGGGAAACACAGATCTCTGATGCAGATAGACTATGATGTGAGAAACTTCAGCCAGGCGTAAATTGCAAAGGGCAGTAGCGTGTTCTGTTCACACAGCAAGAATGTATCCCAGCCTTAGAAACAAAATAGAAACAGAGTGCTGAATCTAGAGAGCGGGACAGCGGGCTGCCTGGTAACCACCAAGGAACACGACATTCTCAGTCAGGTCCTGCTCCTACTAGACCAAGGGAAGTTGGGAGACAGCAGGTCAGATCCACTTGGAATGGACAAGATTAAAAAAGAATGCGTTTGGATGGCCCTCTGGTCTCTTTCTCCCTTTTCATCATTTGTTAGCACCTGTTACCTGCAGATGAGGGAGCATTGTCACTAATGTTATGTTTTACAGGGGAGCCTTTGCCGCGTAAGATACTACACTCAGAAGAACCACCAGGACCCTCCCGATTGCCAAGGCAGGGGCAGGTCTCAGTCCCCACATTCCTGGGTCTCTGTGATGTCAGACACCACGCCTCTCATTCCCATGGGATGCTCTCGTTTTCCTTGGCTAGGTTTATTCCATTGGGAATAAGGCCGGACCCTTGATCATGTGCTGAATGACTCTTTAGAGCATGGGATGGCTTCCTTGTGCGGTCTGAAATCAAAGACAACATGCCTGCAGATAGTTTTCATGAATTTTTGAAGCCATCTGGGGCCTGGGCCACACATAAGACACTGCAACCAGCTAATAATTAAACCTGGATGCCACCTGCCAGCTCATGCTCCAGGTTTTGCAAATGAAACACACATTACTAGAGGAAGGCTATCTTTAGGGGATGGAAGGCCCATCTTTAGGGGAAGCTGCATCCCTCATATTTTTAGAACAATGAGGCTTCCCCAGAAAGGAGGGCCTCTGAGACCCCAAGGAAACAAAGTACTCTGACTCTCAAGTACTGCTTGCTTGTGCAAAATGCAACTGACTTTCTAAGAAGCCATGAGATTTCTGAATAAGGAGAAAGGGCTTTTATCAGGGTTTTTCTAGCTACATAGTTTGTCACCCGAACAGAGTTGGTCATGATGGCTTGAAGCCTGTGGTAGGAACTGATGTATCTTTCTAGGGTTTTACACTTAGTAGACACCCCACAAATGTCACTCAGTTAAAGAAATAAATGAAGGTTTAAAATGAAAGAAGAAACAAATTGCACCTTTATTTCCTGTGGCTCTGGCTGATCCAGGACAACGGACGGAATGCCACCATGAGCCTCGGTGGATTTACCTCTAAGAAGCGTTACATGAGATTCCGACGCTGAGTGTGAAAGGGTTTTGCACACAGGAACTGCAGCATAAAGGAGAGGTAGCATGTTGCTGTGGGGTGAGGTGTCCTGGCTGGGTTTGTTTTAACCCTTAATCTTGGTACATTTCCTGTCTAAGATATTTGTGATGGTGGAAGAAAAGCCTGCATTTCTTCCTTCAGGATTAGGAGTGGCTAGTTTCCCTTTCGGAGGCTGTTCCTAGTGTTAGATATAGTGAACCCCAAGTTTCTCTTCAAAGAATCAGTATGTCAGGATGTTCAGCTCTCTTATTCTTTAATTCTCTATTTTAAAGTTAACTTCCTTGTAGTTTCAGTAAACAACCTTTTCCACTAATTCTAATCAGTAGTTCACATCTGTTCCCCCCGGTCCCCTGTCCCGTCCTGACTCACCCCGGTCACCTGCACCAGTCACCTGCTCTGGTCACCTGCTTTGACTCCTGCTTACCTGCTCTGACCTGCCCATAACCGTTCTTTCTGCCAAACTACCCACCCTGCTACTCCAGTTTGTACCCCTGCTCCCTTTAAAATAGCCAATCAGAATTAGACTAGACTATGCAGTCTAACCCTAGCCAATAGGGGAACGACACAGCAGTAGGGGTGACCTCTGTCAGGCATAAGGACCCCTTCCCCTCCTTGTCCAGGTGTGTGCTCACCATTGTTCCATCTGTGAGCCGCACCCTTCTATAGAAGTAAATTGCCTTGCTGAGGAAATTCATATTCGAGTGCTACTTCTTTTGCATTATCGAAAATTCTACTTATAACACTAGGATCTGAGCCCCAGTCTCAGAGCTGAGGAGTAAGTAAGGCTAAGCAGCAGTGCAGCTGGACAGAAGGCAGTCGAGGTATCACAGGGCCTCTGGAGCTTCTCAATAGGTAGCAAAATGACGAACTCGAGACAACTCTAAGATGTGGACACTGGAAGCTGGGCCAAGCAAGAAGTCCTAATTCCTTAAGGACCCAAGTGAGACCCAGTTCTACATCTAAGAAAAGAAGTTCGCAAGTGTCTTAGTGGATCCAGAGTCAAGATAAACAGAATTTTCTAGTGCCGTGGAAGGAACAGAAATTACAATAAAGAAGAAATAGAATCAAAAGGAACTTGGCTGACTTTTATAGCTTCTGGTTGTCTATTTCTGGGACATCTATGTTCAGTGGCAAAATGAAAAAAAAAAAAAACAACTACACAAACATACATGCAAAAGCTCTCAGAGAAGGCAAGAAAAAGCTGTGCTCCAGGGATAGAGGGCTCTTTTCCGAGACTTTCTTTGTTATCCTAAGTCCTGAAAATCTTCAAATGTTACCTGAGAGCGTTTCATCTGGAATTCAAAGTCAAAAACAAAACAAAACCAAAACCCAAAAAGAAAGGCGGGAGAGAACAGCTAGTCTTGAAAATAGGCAGACTTGCTTGAGGGAAGCAAATCTGTGTGAGCTTTGCCACGAGGGGCATTGAAGGAAGCAAGGAGCCCAGACTATCCGTGATTTAGACATTTGTAATTGAGGGAACAGCAAAGATGTCCTGTCTCTGCATTTAGCCAGCAAGGGAGCACAGCTGTGTTGCCTTGAGCTCCTGGCCCTATCATGAGAAGCCATGAAGGGGTGAGGTGGCTGCTACCGTGGGCCAGCCTTGGGGCGAGAAGGATGGATACGAGGGTGCGGTGCAGGCAGCAGGAGCTGGGCCGACCAGAGTGGAGGCTGCCCCAGTGCCCAAGCACATCCCACACTGCACCTTGGCCTTTGGTGGAGCCATTGACTTCTGGAGAGCCACACACTGGGTGAGTGTTAAATGCTGAATGCAAGAATGCAGGCACTGTGCGACGTCTTTTTTTTTTTTTTTAGATAGAGTTTCGCTCTCTTGCCCAGGCTGGAGTGCAATGGCGTGATCTGGGCTCACTGCAACCTCTGCCTCCCAGGTTCAAGCAATTCTCCTGCCTTAGCCCCCAAGTAGCTGGGATTACAGGTGTGCACCATCACACCTGGCTAATTTTGTATTTTTAGAAGAGATGGGGTTTTACCACATTTGTCAGGCTGGTCTTGAACTCCTGACCTCAGGTGATCTGCCCTCCCAAAGTGCTGAGATTACAGGCATGAGCCACTGTGCCCAGCCATGAAGACTTTACTCGGTGGCTCAAAATGCTCAGAGCTTGAGAAGAAAAATCAACACTCAAATGGGTTAACTTCTAGATGCTTTTGGATAAAAGCTCTTCCGGGTTCTGTGGAGGGATGGATGCCAGCACAGCACCCTCATTTGTGAAGCAGCGCTGATGGCATCCACCTGGAGGCTGGCACAAGGGTTCCGTGTGATTTCCCTGCCTGCCAAGCTCCTAGCCCTTGACTCAGTGTCTCTGGTTCCTTTAGGACCCGTGCTAGACCTTCGTTAAAAACCAACAAAAGCAGGAAAACTGATGTAATAAAACAAACAATACCACAGATAACTATGCATTCCATGACAGAAACAAATGCCTGGACATTCTTTTATGATACACCCCTTGAAGACTGTGTGGGCCACAGACCCCATGCTCAGAGAACGAGTGGTGGGAGCAAGGCTGGCGTGGGGGCCCGGGAGAAGGCAGGGGTTGTGCATGGAATCAGAGATGCAGTCTGGGTGAGGTGGCCAGACCTCAGGCAGCACTGACATCTCCCTGCTATTCTTGTCTCTACCCTGGCCCCAGCATCCACACTCTAGTCCTGCTTTGCGACTGTGAACCCTGCAAAGCACCGAGTGGAGTGTCCAGCTCGGAGTGAGCACTCCTTCACAGCGTGATGATCTCATTTGTTGCCAAAGCAATCACTGCCTGTCACAGAGAAGAGAAAATGACTTCGACTTCCACACGCCTAATCACTGGCTGGCTCAAGCCCAGGTTATTTGACTTGAAATCGGATTCCCACAAAATGCCTTCTTTAGCAAATGATTCCTAATTAATACAACAACAGGAAGTCCTCACAATGTCAAACGAGAGAATGAGATCAGGTTTCCAGCAGATGTCCCTGCATTTGCCCACCTCCCGTGAATGGCCTCCTGGAATTAGGTTCCAGGGTGTTATTGGGTGTGTTGTAGGTCGGAGGGGCGGTGAGGGAGGAGACCCTGGGCCTGGTTTGGTGGAGGGGAAGAGTCTTCACCCGATTTTCAGGGTCCAGCTCCAGCCGACTTTCCTCTTTGTGCTCTCAGGTATGAATCCTTGAGTGATTAAGACAGTGAGAGTGACGGGGCAGATTCACCATGGAGGTGGGTATCTGCAGATGTCTGTGAGGCTGATGGCGTGTGAGTTCTTTACGGGACTGTAACTTTGTTATCTTTAAATTCAAAAGGTGTTCTGGGATCATCATATTTGCACTGGTGAGAGTGTGTGTAGAATAACAGCGGTTGTTTTGGGAGAGGTTACCATGTGCCAGGTGCTGTAAGTACTACCTCCTCCTTCTGGTCTTAAGATGGGAGTATCCACAGCGGTAAGCTGGTAAACCAAGTGTCCAGAAAAATAAATCCCTCATTTGTGGTGTTTGCTGATTGCCATCATGTGAATGCTTTTACCACTGCTGATTTCAAGACTGTCGACTATTCACAGTATTCCTGAATATCTACCCACCAGCTCTTATGAGCCGTAAGAACTGATTCTAGTACAAATAAGCCAAGTAAGGGATTGTACAGACATAGGAGTAAGCATTAGAGATTTTTTTTTTTTTTTTTGAAACAGGGACTGGCTCTGTTGCCCAGGCTGGAGTGTACTGGTGCCATGATGGCTCACTGCAATCTTGACTTCTTGGGATTAAGTGATCCTCCTGTCTCAGCCTCCCAGGACCACAGGTACACACCACCACGCCTGCCTCATATTTTTGATTTTTCGTAGAGATGAGAGCTTGCTATGTTGCCCAGGCTGGTCTCAAACTCCTGAACTCTAGTGATTCTCCTGCCCTGGCCTCCCAAAGTGCTTGGATTACAGGTGTGAGCGGCCGTGCCCTGCTGGCCTTAGAGATTTTTATAGGCGAGGAAACTGAGGTTTAGAGGTCACGTGGCTTGGCTCTGCTCACATGGATTGCAAGAATTGCCCTCACTCTGACCCCCAAGGCCCTTGCTTCTAAGTCTTCCTCTTCACAGCCTCCTGGCCCCTATCTGAGGCTCAGCTGAGTGGAGACTGTTCCATGTTCAGCGCTGGGTAGGAGATCGGCTCTCAGCTCAGCTTCCTGTCCCTGAGGTGAGGTGGGGTGGTCCTGGCTGGGAAGGCTGATTTGTCTGGGCTGCATCTCTGTTGGACTCTCGCCAGCTTTGCCACAGCACGTCTGTCTTTCCCTTGGGTTTTGAGGTCTCTCTGGGTGCCTCATCCTCCTCTCCTTGTTCTCGGACACGCCACTTTGAAATGAGCAGCAGAACTGCACTGAATGGCAGAATGTTTGAGGGTTTGGACATACAGTTAGAGGGAAGAGTGTAACCAGGAAGGGCTGAAACGTGGCCTCTCCGTCCCTTCTCACCAGGCTGCAGGCACCTGACCACAAAGGTGTTTTCATAACCCCATGGGACCTTGCTCTTCTCTGTGCCACTGAGCTTGCCACTCTGTCTGCCTGACACACTCATCCCTGCCATACCCATCACTGGCTTCCCATTGTCCCTTAGGTCTTGTCCTGGAGGAAGCCGTGTAATCATCCCGTTTCAGTAGCACTGTTGGTCTTCTCCAAAGAACACTGTCTTCCTTTCCTAGCATCTGTATCATCCTGAAACCGTTTTACCTGTGTGTTCACCTGTCCAACCACATTGTGATAGTTTTAAAATATGTTCTTAATTCTTAGACATTCCTTCCTTCCAAAGGCAGAGCTTAATTCCCCTCCTTCTGAGTGTGGGCTGGACTTAGTGACCCTCTTCTGAAGAAGAGAACACAGCAGAAACTATGCTCTTAGGACGTCTGGGGCTGGGTTATGGAAGGACAGCTCCTGGCCAGCCTGCTGTTTTTGGGATTGCTCTCCTGGGGGGTGTCCAGATGCTACATCATTAGGACACTCGAGCAGCCCTGCCCAGAGGCCCATGTCAGAAGGAATGAATGTCTCCCACCCACAGCTGGCACCAACTCGCCAGCCATGCCTACGAGCTGCTTTAGAAGCAGACCCAGCCCAGTCAAGCCTTCAGATAACTGCAGACCCAGCCAACATCGGATGGAACCTAAAAGAGAACAAGTCCTGGTCCTGAGCTGCCCAGCCAAGCTGGTCCTGAATTCCTGACCCACAGAAGCTGCAAGAATAATGTCTCCTGGTATTTTAAGCCACTATGTTTTGGCATATTAGGTAGCAGTGGAGGATTAATAAAAACGTTAAAATGCTATGAGTACCCTCATATCATGCATGAGGAAGCTGAGCCACAGAGACGAAACATGGCTCACCGAAGCCTACACAGAGTCAGAATTTGGACACAGGCAGTCTGATCCCAGAGTCCACACCCTGAGCACTGTACAATACAACCCCCCTCCAAACAAGGCACCATCTCAAACAGTGTCGTTTCTACTGTGAGTCCCTGATTAGCTGGTGGGCAGGCATAGAATCTTTCCCCTCCACAGACAGATGTAAGTTCAACACTGGGAGGCTTCTGACACAGTCTGGTGCTCCATACAGGGCAGGGGTGCAGAGTCCTGCCTGACCACCAGCCACCCAGCTATCACAAGCCAGTGCCCTTGCTTCTGGGTCTGACTGGTAATTCAGGTGAGTAGTTCATGCTTCAGAACCTGCCTTTTTTCTTTTATTCCCATCTTTTGGGATGCAAGAAAATGCCTCTCAGATATGGTGTGGTCTCCTGGCATCTCACATAGAATGGGAGGCCTGGGATAGAGAAAGGCTCAGGTTCCTCCTGTCTCACCTGGGATAGGAATGAAGGACTGTTCCCCCTTCTCTTCAATGTATGTTCTGGAGGCGGGGGAGGGGCACTGTCTTAGGCCTGGGTCAAGAGGGGAGGGCCAGGGGTCTTGGGCTGAGTGTGCTGGGCTTAGAGAGGCACATGTGGATGAAACAAAGCCAGGCAGATCAGGGAAGAGCTGGAAGAAAGATGCACTTTGTGAGTCCTAGGCATCTGGGTTCCAGGCTAGGGAAACTGGGCAGGGGAGCCTTGCCATGGGATGCCCCTTAGAGTAAGGGTAAATGGTGATGTTGCGTGTGTGTGTGTGCTATATGTGGTGTATATGTGGTGTGTATGTGCTGTATGTGTGTTTGTGTGTGTGGCATGCAATATGTGTGTATGTATTGTGTGTGTGCATGTCTGTGGTGTGTAATGTGTGTGTAGTGTGGTGTCTGTGTATGTGCTGTGTCTTGTGTGCACATAGTGTGTGTGTATATTTGTGTGTGTTGTGTGTGCCTGGGTGGGGTGTGCAATGTGTATGTACTGTGTGTGTACATGTGTGTGGTGTGCAATGTATGTGTATATGTTTTGTGTGCGTGCATGTCTGTGTGCTGTATGTGGTATATGTGTGTATGTGCATGTGTGTGTGGTGTGTCTTGTGTGTACATTTGTGTATGTATGTAGTGTGTGTGTATATTTGTGTTGTGTGTCTTGTGTGTATGTAGTGTGTATATATTTGTGTGTGTGTTGTGTGTATGTAGTGTGTGTGTGGTATGTTGCATATGTTGTGTGTAGTGTTGTGTGTAGTCTGTGGTGTCTCCGTGTGTGTCTGTGTGTGGTGCATGTTCATGCACACACTTTGCACATGCAACCCATGCTCACTGTGCTGCACTTTTCACATTTTTTGCCCCACACTCTGATAAAGTCCAGGGAGGAGGGTGGTGAGGAATGCCTGAGACAATTTAATTAGGTATAAAGAGGAGTTGCTGAACTGGTTTAGGGCAGGCTGGGAGTCTTTTAGCTCCAGGAGGACAGCAGTGTCTGTCTGCTGTTTGCTGCTCATAAATTTCCCCCATGTATGCGAAGGACTGCATCTATCCTCTGAGCTACCTGATGCTGAGGTCTTTACCAGATAAGAGCACCAAATATCCTCTTCCTTTCTCGTTAGTAGACTGGCCAGGTCCATCTGAACCCTCTCCTCTGGCCCCAAGGAGTGCTTGCCCGAGCCACATCACGGTGGGGGGTAGGGAAGGGCCAAGCTCTGTGGCCCCTCTAGGATCAGCAGTGGGAAGTCAGAGAGGAGAAAGGAAGAGGAGGCAATGATGTTGTCCCAGCTATTCTGGGAGTCACCTCCTTACTGCAAGAAGACAGATCATCGCACCCACCAAAAATTCCACCCCTGCCTTCAAGTCCTGGGGTGCATCACTTAGCATCCGGCACAGATGGCCCCTTCCAAAGCCATGCTCCAGTGGCGTCTTTGGGGTGGATGTAGATGCTCGGCCAGTGAAGAGCAGCTCAAAATCTAAGTTACAGCCCTTTAGAGTAAGGGAAGTCGATGAACAGGTAACAGGCTTCCTGCCCAAGTCACTGGAAATTTTTACAAACCACGTGGTCCACAGGCCTAGGCTGATGGGCTGTCTGGGCAGGAGACACAGGAAGAAACTTACAGGTGCTGGCCATGTGGAACTACCTGCCAACTTTGCTGGAAGCAGAGCCCATTTCTCTTCTTGGCACCCTGAATAAGAGGCAACAGGGACCCTATTGCGGTCAAGTCTTGTATGTTACCAACGCCCACAGCTGTGTGCACCCACTGAGGACATCCGAGTGGGCTCACCACGATGACATGGGCCTTCTGCTGGGGAGGCTGGACCATTCCATGACCCGTGGTGCTGCGCTGTGTGATGAGTGCTGATCAGCTGTGGCTCCTGGGCCAGCTTACACATGAGGATCCCCTGGGGAGGTTTTAAAAATTCCAGTGCCTGAGCCCCACTCCAAGCCAATGAAGTCCTAGCCTCTGGAAGTAGGGCCTGGCATGGGCCCAATTTACAGGGCTCACCTAAGGCCACACAGAATCAGAATCTGGACAGGGGCAGTCTGATTCCAGAGTCCACACCCTAGCTGTAACATGTCCCAACTGTCCCTAATGGGCAGCCGGGGGTGAGATTCAGCGACTCAGAATAACAACATTCCAATCTCGATTCAGCCAGGGAACTCTTTCTTCACATAGATTCTACTAGAGCAGGGAACACAGACAGATGAAAACAGGGCTCTCTAAATGACGTGCAGTCACCGGTGACTGCCCGACCTCCTGAGAAGCCCAGAGTCATCAGAACCCACTGATTTGGGCATCTGAGGATGGCATGTGAGGAGGAATTTTCCAAAGTTTCTGGGAGAGCACGAGGTAAGTCACCACCTGCTGCCAGCTGTGTGCCTTTCCCGGGGACCAGACCCTGCAGCAGCTCCCACCTTGCCCCATACTGGATGGCAGCCTGCCTGCCAGAGGGACCTGCAGACACTTTCTTGCCCCCGCCCAGGACTTGAAGGCAGGGGTGGAATTTTTGGTGGGTGCGACGATCTGTCTTCTTGCAGTAAGGAGGTGACTCCCAGAACAGCTGGGACATCATCGCCTCCTCTTCCTTTCTCCTCTCTTACTTCCCACTGCTGATCCCAGAGGGGCCACAGAGCTTGGCCCTTCCCTACCCCCACCATGATGTGGCTCGGGCAAGCCCAGGGCAGGTGGCTCTGTGTGTCATGAAGTCCTGTGGGGCCCACTCGTGAGACCTTTCTGCCCACTGGCAGGGGAAGGACTAAGGGATCCCCCTCCTTGCCTCACCACACCCCCATGGATCATGGAGCTCGAGGGTTTGGGCAGCCGCAGGGATGAAGCCCTAGGACATCAAAGCCACCTGGGCTCCCTGATCCAGGCACCTTGGGTCCCTGTGCTGGGGCATTTGGCAGGGGGCCATGGGGGCTGGGGCCTGGTGTGAGCCATCACTGCTGCCCAGACCTTGGGTGTTTCCTGACTCCAGACCCACCGGCCCTCTTCAAGAGATCTACCCCCTTCATTTTATATGAGTTCTGCTGCAAGCCCACTCCATGCCACTTTTTCTCAGAACCCAAATTCCTCATGGGGGGGCCACTGGTCTGACCCCAGGAGGACCCCTGCCCCTGTCAGGCCCCTGCAGCTCCTATGGCTCCCAGGGGAGAGGACAGAGGTCTACGTGTGGCAGCTGCAGGCTGAGATTCAGGGGGGGCCCGGCAGACGGGAGAGGAAGGGTGATTAAGGGTTGGCAGGGCAGGAGCCGGTGGGTGTGTTGCCCAGGGATGCCCCTGACACTCTCTGCCCTGTCCCATGATCCCCTCAAAGATCTGAGCCTGACTTACAAGGACTCCTGGAAGCTCCCATATCCCACAAGATCCTCCAGGATGCCCCTAGCTGTGAACCCTGTGCCCAGGTAAAGAGCGGTCTGGGGACTCATGGAATTGCTCCACCTTCCCACCATAAACATATCCCTGAATGCCCCAAGTCACCATCACCTTAGATTCCTACACCACCTACCCTGCAGGAACAGAGGCAGCTTCCAGGAAGGACTCAAGGGGCCCCATGAGGCAAGCAATTCTAACATGCATGGGTTTTATTTCTCTGAGCCAGCATCCATGCTGCTTCCAGGATCCTGATAATATTCAGACAGAGGCAGGCTTTCATCTAGGGGCACTTAGAATCCACAGAGACTTTGGGCCTGGTGGCTATGGACTAAACTCACCACCTTGGGCTGTCTGTCCTGGAGACATTCACGGTCAAAGGTGTCAAGGAGGATTCTTGGGTCCCGTCCTGTCCTGCCCAGCCAGGCTGTCTGCACAGGGTCAAAGGGATGCCCACATAATGAATCAGGGACTGACAGGGCCCTCAGATGAGCCATGCCCAACTTTGCTGACTTGAAAGGGGAAGGGGTTTCCAGGTTCCTGCCTGGAGAGGAGGTTTTCCAGTGGCTGACTTGGCCTCCTGCAGGGCACTGGCAGGTCACCTTAATCCCTACACATGGGAGAGACTGAGCCCTTTCACCGATGATCCTGGAAGAGCCGAGCTGACCCCAAGCTTGCACTTTGTGACATTAGATGAACAGCCACTATCAAGGGTTTTATTTCTTCTCATGAGTGACTGAGAAGTGACTTCTCTTCATGAGTGACTGAGAAAACCATTTCCACAGGCTGGGACAGAGCAACCCAAATGACAGGTTTTCCCTGAGCACCAAGGTCCCCCTCCTTCCCACATGGATAGGATGTAAACCAAGGCCCACACAGCTGCAGCCATTCTTCTGAGACCTCTCTGAGATTCAACAAGGCCGCATGGGGCAGGTAGAGAGGAAGGTCTAAGTATAGAGGAAGGTCTAACTTTGACTTTAGAACTTCTCATCTAAATTACTATTTCTCTATGAGTTGCTAAATTAAAGTCTCTTTTTAGCAGATGTAACATTAGGGTCTTCCCACGTTCCTTCTGAAACCATCTCCTTCTCATAACCCCCTTCGTTACTGGTGGTGATGGATTTGAGGGATTACTGAGTGACAACTGGCCTCTCAGTGACTGTGTGCCTCACCCTGTACCTCTGGTGTTTGGACAATGCCCTTCCCAGATAGGAGGTGTTTGAGCCATGTGTTTTAGATACATGGCTATTTTTCTTGTTTAGAAACCTTTGTTTCACCCCTGACTCATCTCATATGTCTACATACTAAAAGGCCATGTTTGTCTAGAAGAACCAAGTCCCTGACTGACGAAGTGAATTACAACACACTTGTATTTAACATGCAGGTGAGGCGTAGGTGAAATACCACCTGTGGAAACTGACAGTCGACGCTATGCCTTCCTCGGACCATGGTGAGTGAGGCTGAGGGTCTGGTAATGCAGGAAGTATCTTGTCATGGAAGTGAATGGAGAAGCAGTTGGTTTGAAGGGACTTTCTCTTCCAAAGTCATAAGCTGAGAAAGTGGAAAGGTGTGAGCCATCAGCAGAGTATTTAGGAAGCATGACAGATGGAGGGGGACAAAGTAAGAGAGAGACTTTAGCTTGGGATGATCGGAAAAAAAAAATTTGAAGAAACTTACTTTTCTTTCTTTCTTTTTTTTTTTTTTGAGACAGAGTCTCGCTCTGTTGCCCAGGCTGGAGTGGCAGTGGCACAGTCTCGGCTCACTGCAACTTCTGTGTCCTGGGTTCAAGCGATTCTCCTATCTCAGCCTCCTGAGTAGCTGGGATTACAGGCACGTGCCATCATGCCCAGCTAATTTTTGTACTTTTATTAGAGACAGGATTTCGCTGTGTTGGCCAGGCTTGTCTTGAACTCCTGACCTCAGGTGATCCACCCACCTCAGCTTCCCAAGTGCTGGGATTATAGGTGTGAGCCACCATGTCTGGCCAGAAATTTATTTTTTGATGGTGCTTTCCAAAATGAGTTTCCAGGCAGTCTGCAGCCAGCTGTATGTTTAAGAGTGAATGGGTGCTTGGCCATCCTGTGATCTTACAGTGCTTTGAAAGTGGTTTCAGAAAGTGCTGCAACTGAGGGGGAGAATGGAGGGTGGCTGATGGGGGAGATGCAAGTCAGCCAAACCAGCCAGAAGCCTTGCTCGAAGATGCAGGCCAAGAGGCACTGCAAATTTTTCATTTCCAAGCCAAACTTTCCTTCTCAGAGGGTGAAGCGGTGCTGTGCCAGAGTCAGCTGTACCGGCTTGCGAGAGCCAATTGTTAAGTTTTCAGGAATTTTATAAGCTGGTTGTTAAACACGGCTATTTTCAAAATTAAATGATATAAACTTAATAATTAGTTATATTAAAAACAAAGGAAATTAATACTCAAAGCTTAAAACCTTCCTACTTATTTTGTCGTATTTTACTGTGTCTGTGTTCTCGGGGTTATTTCCATCTTTTGTGTCTACATGGTGGAAACACTTCCTATGACACGCTACTGCACAACTCTTTTACATTTTGTGCTCATGACATCACTTTTATAGCTGGAAATTGGCCATGTTGGGATATGGGTATCAGGGAGACTGTAAAACAAAACCAGTTGGGCTTGTTTTATTGTTCAGTTGATTATCAAGATCAGTGGTTCTGACTGGGAGGATTTTGCCTTCAGGGACATTTGGCACTATCTGGAGGCACCTTTGATGATCACAGATGGAGAAGGTGGGGGTGCTTCTGGCGTCCAGTGAGTGGAGGCCAGGGAGGCTGTTGAACGTCCTACAGTGCACATGGCATTTCCCTGTGCCCCTCAATCCCAGACATGGAATTCTCTGGTCCAAAATGTCAATATTGCTGAAGTCGAGAAATCCTGGTTGAGATTTAAGGAAGTGATGAAGTCTTAAAATAACTTAAAACTGTGTCAAGTTCATACCTGTTACATAGTGAATACTACAAAAACCCCCTGCAATCCCAGCACTTTGGGAGGCTGAGGTGGGCGGATCACGAGGTCAGGAGATCAAGACCATCCTGGGCAACATGGTGAAGCCCCGTCTCTACTAAAAATACAAAAATTAGCCTGCTACTCAGGAGTGTGAGGCAGGAGAATTGCTTGAACCCAGGAGGCAGAGGCCGCAGTGAGCTGAGATCAGGCCACTGCACTCCAGCCTGTGTGACAGAGTGAGACTCTGTCTCAAAATAAAATAAAATAATAGTAAAAAAACCCTGAAGCATTCTTTCAGTATTTGAGAGCTATTATTTGACTCATTAAAGAAGCTGTTCAAGTCAGTGACTGAGTCGAGTTCTAACATACTTCTTTATCTTGTTTCACTAAATGAAGATGTCAATCAGCATTTGCATTGCAACTATCCACATTTCATTGTAGAATCAACAAAAGCATTCTGTAAGAATCAATTGCCTATGTAAAATTTACAACACAATTATGCATATGTCGTATTGCATATATACAAGTATGCATATTATCTATTTTGCATATTTGTAAGTTGAGTGCTGTATATCCTTCTTATCAGTAAAATGTATGTGTGTGCATAATTTTTCCTGAAGAGCCTGTTGATAAACATTTCCCAGCACACCACTAGTTAGAAGCTACAGAGGTATCAGATTTTAAATGTAACAGTCTCATTCTGCATCCTACACAGCATGTTCATGAATTTTATATCTGGAGAAAACTCAGTACTGTATGATTCTGGGAAACTTTTTTTGGGAAGAACTGGGGTAAGTAAGAATGGTGGCTCTGTGCGTGAGTGGAGTAGGATGCCTCTCCTGTCATGTGATTTGGGTGTGCTGAAAGGCTGCCACTCCCTAAATATCCACTCCAGAGTCCTGTCTCCAGGGTTTGACACAAACCCCTTCAGAGACAGGTGGGTTGTCACTAGGCTAAAAAGGAATGGGTGCAGGGACAGAAGGGAAGGGGGTGGGTGACACGGTAACTGCCTAGAGTTTTGGCAGGATCTCGATCATGCATTTAATCTGTTAGATCCCATGGTAGCCCATCTACAGATGAAGGCAGAAAAAATAACCAACAGGCCTGGTAAATTTGGATAGCAGGAATGAAATGGGAACCTCCCAAGGGTTCTAAGTCAGTATGGGACACTTTGATGAGACCCCAGGCAGTGGAAGCACATGGCGGTGACTGGCTAAGGGTTCCAAAGGAAGGGAAGGGGAAGGCTTTACTGACTTTGCAGTTGTACCAAAGGAAACGAAGACTGAATCTAGACCAGGAGGTCCCCAAACCCTGGGCCATGAATCAGTACTGGTCTCTGGCCTGTTAGGAGCCAGGCCACAAAGTAGGAGGTGAGTGGCAGGTGAGCAAGCATTATCACCTACCTGAGTTCCACCTCCTGTCAGACCAGTGGAGGCATTAGATTCTCATAGAAGCACGAACCCTACTGTGAACTGCACATGCAAGGGATCTAGGTCGTGTGCTCCTTATGAAACTCAAATGCCTGATGATCTGAGAAATGGCTTCATTCCGAAACCATCCTCTTCTACCCCCACATCCTCTGATATGTGAAAAAATTGTCTTCCACAAAACTGGTCCCTGGTGCCAAAAAGCTTGGGGATCGCTGATCTAGACTAATAAGATGCAACTCTTAGGAAGCCAACCTGGATATTCCAAGGGTCTCCCCATCCTCAATGCACCACATTAACGCTGGGCACACTGTACACGGGATCGGAATTGTTCTGTGTCTTGTATCTGATAACTTCAAGGATTGGGGAGCACACATCATTGTCTAGGTGGGAAAGATGGGAGACAGAGGGTTTCCAGCTGCCTTGTCCTCACCTCAGGGAAATCTTAAGCATGTCATCATTTGTGTTCACAGTTTGATGTTCAAATCTATGAATAAGAACTTAGGATGGGTGGAAGGGTCAAAGGGCAGTAGAACTGTGGTATGTAGGACCTGCAAGGGACCTTAGAATACTCTAGTTCCAATCTCATCCTTCACAGAGCAGGAGGCAACCGGAGCAGTGAAGTGACCTCTTCCAGGGGAAGGGGTTGGGCCACACTTGGAAGGGTTGCCACTACCAACCCCAAACTCCCACCACTCCCCAGCCCCAGTGAGAGCCATGGGAATAAGGCAGGAAAGTGAGAAACCCAGCAGTCCAAAGTGTCAATATTGCGTAAGCTGAGAAATCCTAGTCTAGATAGCAAAGACCTGGAACTAACCCAAACGCCTGTCAATGATAGACTGGACAAAGAAAATGTGGCACATATATACCATGGGATACTGTGCAGCCATAAAAAATGATGAGTTCGTGTCCTTTGTAGGGACATGGATGAACCTGGAAACCATCATTCTCAGCAAACTGACACAAGAACAGAAAACCAAACACTGCATGTTCTCACTCACAGGCGGGTGTTAAACACTGAGAACACGTGGACACAGAGAGGGGGAGCATCACACTCCTGTTGTGATACTGGGGCCTGTTGTGGGGGGGGCTAGAGGAGGGAGGGTGGTGAGGGGATAATGTGGGGGGAGAAATGTCAGGTATAGGTGATGGGGGGGATGGAGGCAGCAAACCACCTTGCCATGAATGTACATATGCAACAATCTTGCATGATCCGCATATGTACCCCAGAATCTAAAGAACAATATAAAGAAAAAGAAAAAGAAAGTGATGGGGTATTAATTTAAAATGATTTAAGACTGTGTAATGTCCGTAATGGTTACATCGTGAATACTACAAAACACTGAAGAAATATTCTTTCAGTATTTGAAACTATTATGGGCAAAAGGTTTGTTTTTTCTCTCCCTCCAAAAGTCCTAAAATTGCATTTTGAGAAATCATGAGAGGAGAATTTAAATTTAATTTTCATGTTTCCACTAAAAGAGTATATTGATTAGATTTTAGCTTTAACTGGTGTTTGTATTTTATACACCTAAGCTTGGAAAATGATCTGTACTTAGAGGGGAGACACAGAGTCTGGAGGTCTGGGAAATCATATGTGAGAACACAGATTCTTTTTAGACATGTGGGCTTTCATGCAAATTATATTTCCAAAGGACTTGGGTAAAATTTTTAAATTAAAATACTGTAGGTGGCTGTGTATGGATTTTTTTTTTTTCAAGCATCTGTGTGAGTCATCTTGAGCTGTCTGACTTTTTCTTCTCAGCCATATGTCAGCCTGTTTGTCCTTCCCAAGCTGCCAGGTTAACAGAGTTGATTCCTTGAGGCCACTCTGTATGGGTCACTGTGACCTGTCAGTCAGGCCATCTCCTGTGTGATATGGTGGTCAGGGACATCTGGGGAGTTCATGGGACCCTTGGAGGCAAGGTGCGGTTCTATTTCGGCTTCTGAATTTTTACATTAATACTAACATAAGAGAATAACATCCAAGCTCCTTCTGGAGTTGCTGCACTCACATCTCTAAAATCTCTGGCAGTTCCTCCTTCCCAAATTATCCAACTAAAGGAAAAAGTAGGGAAGAAGAAAAAGGAAAAAAACTGAGCAACCAAAATACAACTGTTGAATTTGCAAGACAGAGGATGACATTGGATGTCCATAGTGCATAGATGCAGAAACCCTCTCAATTTTCCCTGCTGCTTTGTACAAGGTGGGAACAGATTTTTGTCATGTAAAAGAAGCACTGTTATGAGTTTGTCGCACCTGATTTACTTAATACATATACGCTCTTAGATGTAGGTATCATTATCTCCAATAAGTACAAGAGGCAACAGGCTTGTAAAGAAACTGTCCCCATACTCTTAAAATGAGGTTGGCCTGGAATTTACACACAGCATTTTTCTCTATGCTTTTCTGTTCACCTGTCTCTTAGTACAAGATGGAATAACACAAGTAAATGGCAAAACATAATTGAATGGGAAGGGGCACTTATTTGTTGAGTTAGTGTAGAAACGTGTGTTTGGGAAGCCCACCTATTTAAAGGGAATTTATAGCTCAGAGGGAAGTTTACCTGTATGCAGGTGTGTTTAGGAGAAAGTATCAACTTTGATGAATCAGCCTGAGGAAGTCCAACCTAGGATGTGATTGTGAGCATTGTACACATGGTAACGGATTGAACCTCAGCTCAATTTTGGATAGAGACTGTTCAGCTCTTCAGATGCTGCACATGGGGTGATGAGGAGTACAGTTAGGGCACCAGGCTGTGGTTAAGCTGCATTGATATACTATGTCAGTGTAGGCAAGCAGTTTCCCCTAAGAGCTTATTTGATGTTCCAGATGAAAACTGAACTCTCTCTTCCTCCTGAAAATGTAAGGTCATATGCAAAAGGCGGCTAATGTGTGTATGCCAGCCTCTGAACATGGGGTATATTGTGTATCGATACCTCCCAGTGCTTTTAGTTTTATATAGCTTTAGACTTTCTTGGTTGAGAAAGACTTAGGACCTGATCTGGTCCTGTAGCCTTCATTATTATTATTATTATTATTAGTAGTAGTAGTAGTAGCAGAACTCTTTATTTTCAAACTCAACATATGCAATAGATAAAAGCCAGGCAGCTCTGGATGCAATGGCTGCTAGGACCCATACCCTAACATCTTACCTCCTTTCCCCACTGAGCTACATCTAAGAAATCCCAGAGTTCTAGAGAACAGAGCTGGAAAAATGCTGCAAGTTACGGAATTGGTTGGGAAGTGATGGGATCCTGGCATTTGGAATGAGGACTGCTATGGTTTGAATGTGTCCCCCTCAAAAATTTAGGTGTTGAAACTTAATGGCCAATGGGATGGTATTCAAAGGTGGGGCCTTTAAGAGGTGATGAGGTCCTGAGGGTTCCTCCCCTCATGAATTAAGGGATTCAGGCCCTTGTTAAAGAGGCTTCCTGCAGTGTCGGGCCCTTTTGTTCTTGCCCTCACTCCTGCCCTGTGAGGACAGTGTTTCTCCAGGAAAAGCATCTTGGAGGTACAGAGCCATCCTCACCAGATAATTGAACCTACTGGTGCCTTGATGTTGCACTTGTCAGTCTCCAGAACTGTGGGAGCATACATTTCTATTCTTTATGAATTACCCAGTTTCAGGCATTGCATTATACCAGCACAGGTGGACTGAAACAGAGACATTTCGGCAGACCCTTATGAAACTAGGGTTATCAGCGCCTGTATTCTACCCAGTTGTCTTTGCCCGTCGGAACTGCACTTTCACCCTATCTGAGGAGGTTTACTCTGCTTTGGCTGAAGAACCTGTAATGGCCTCCCCTGGGACAGGTGTTTTGTAAGACACTGCCAATTCGCCTCAAGTCTTTCACCTCCTCAAGTCACAGTGGGTTCCAAAGGGTGAGGGGCAGAGTGTAACGGTGCTCTATATTCTAAAAGAACTGCATGATTTTTTTTTTTCAATTTAAAGAGAAGGAAATTTGGGGAATATGTGTAAAAATGGATCTTAGGGAGATGAATTCATTATGGAAGAAACACAAAACAGGATCAGGTCAAATTAATTTTTATTGATAGCGGCCTTCTAGGCAAAAATGCTGGAATCAATATTTAATCTTGGGGAGGGGGATGGAAAGAGCTCTAAAAATTTGGTTGAACTTGGGTGCAAGGATGGCTATTCTAAATGAAGTCTGAGATGCCAGGGTTGCCTCAGTATGCTATAGAGGAAGGTTTCCAAAGGCTTAGGGGAATTAGAAGGTTAAAGTGAAATTACCATGTCAGACCTGCTGGGACACTCAGGGAGGGTGCAAGACACATCTTTCACCATGAGTATGAGAAATAAATTTGTGAGGAAAATTTAAAGAGCTCTACGGTCCCTCTTATCTGTAAGTCACAAATTACAGTGGGAACTGTTATCATTGAACTGGGATCCCTAAATGCATAAGGATAATTGGATCTCAAATTGGCAGGGGCCAAGAGTTGGCACTTGGTTACAAAACACAAGGTGGGCTTAGTTATGGTGATGGACAGTGGACCCAAGGCAGTGAACATTATAGTCTCATAGAGACCTATGGCATTAGCTTAACTCACTAAACACAGAGTCATGGCCTCTCAATCAATTCCTACACTTGGGCAAGTTTATAGACCTAGAATCTTTTGAATGAAGAGGAGGTCAGGTTCCCTTGAGGAAGGAGCCCACTACATTGCCAAAATTTCATATTGTTAATCCTTCTCTCAGTCTTCTCCAGAGGGACCCATATCCAGAGTTATTCACTGGGGAAAGGAAAATAATCAGACATTTTGGAACTTACTAGACACTGGCTCTGAACTGACACTGATTCCAGGAGACCCAAACACTATGGTAGCCCACAAGTTAGAGTAGGGGAATATGAATGACAGGTGATCAATGGTGTTTTAGCTCAGGTCCATCTCACGGATGACCCAGAACATTCCTAAACTTATTCTTTGTTTCCCTAGTTCTGGAATGCATATTTGGAATAGATATGCTCAGCAATTGGCAGAATCTTCACATTGGTGCCCTGACCTATGGAGTAAGGGCAATTATGGTAGACGAGGTCAAGTAAAAGCTGCTACAATTGTCTCTACCTACAAAAATAGTAAAGAAAAAAGTAACATAATGTTCCCGGAGGGATTGCAGAGTTTTATTCCACCATCAAAGACTTGAAAGATGCAGGAGTGGTGATTTCCACTACCCATTCAACTTGTCTATTTGGCCTGAGCAGAAGACATATGGATCTTGGAAAAGAACATCAGATGATCATAAGCTCAATTAATGGTAATTCCCACTGCAGGTGCTGTTCCAGGTGTAGTCTCCAATTGTTTAGCAAATGAACACATCCCTCATACCTGGTGTGTAGTTACTGATATGGAAAATGCTTTATTCTCTATGTTTGTTAATAAAGACTATCAGAGGCAGTTTACATTCAGCTAGCAAGGCCAGCAATACACCTTCACTATGCTACCTCTGGGTTATATTACATCAACTCTCCAGTCCAGTGTAATAATATAGTCTTTTTTTTTTTTTTTTTTTTTTGAGACAGGGTCTCTGTCACTCAGGCTAGAGTGCACTGTGACCCAGGCTGGAGTGCAGTGGCATGATCTTGGCTCACTGCAGCCTCAACCTCCAGGGCTCAGGTGATTCTCCTACGTCAGCTACCCCGAGCAGCTGGGACCACAGGCAACTGCCACCATGCCCAGCTAATTTTTGTATTTTTAGTAGAGATGGGGTTTCACCATTTCTACTAAAAATATGCCCAGGCCACTTTGGGCATCTCATGTCTCTGAATCAACAGGAAAAGAAGGGGATTAATATACCCCAATTGAGGTTACTGATCCTTATCAACAACAGGAAATTGGATTGCTGCTACATGATGTAATGAAGAGTGTGACTGGACTACAGGAGATCCTTTAGGGTGTCTCTTAGTACTATCGAGCCAGTGCTGAATGTCACAGTAGAAAATTATAAAGCTACCTCCTGCAGGACTGATAATGGCCCCGGCCTTTTAAGAATGAGGTTTGGGTCACTCCACTAATCAAAGAACCATGACTAGCTGAGGAGTTTGCTGAAGGCATAGGTAAAAGAAAATGAGTTGTGAAAGAAGGTAGTTACATCAGCTATGATCATGAACCAGTTGTAGAAATGAAGAGTTACGAGTATTTTTTCCTATTTTTGGAAGGATATATTCGTGCATATATTAAATAGTATTTTTGCTTTTCCCTTTCTTTAATCTCCTATCATCTATTAATGCATCCGTTATCACCTAGTAGTATAGCTATTAATAAGATATATTAATACTGGTTAACTTTATATCTCAGTATTTAAGGTGTAGAATATCAAAGGATAAGCAGAATATCACCCAAGGACTTTGTATCGTTTTCTAGGAAAAGAGTTGGTGTGTTTTTGCTTGTACACTGGATATTTGTTCACATAAGGAGGAACTGTGACTCGGCTATTGTCTTTATTTGGGGACTAAGTGTGTTTTAAGGAGATTGTGTGGTTGCCTAGTTGATAGGCATGGTCTGTGTTGGTCTTTAGGTATCAACATGGCTTAGCAGTAGCCCCCAGTAATTCACTCACCAAACACAAATCTAGATGGTGCTGTGAAGGTATTTTGCAGATGTGATTAAAGCCCATAATCAGTTGACTCTGAGTGTGAGAGATTATCCTAGATAATCTGGATGGACCTGAGTCCTTAAAAGCAGGGTTGAATCTTCTCTGAGAGAAGAAGACATTCTGCCTGTGGACTGAAGCTTCAGCTTGCGCCCAAGAGTTTTGGTCTGTTCTTCCAGATGGCTTATCCTACGCATTTCAGACTTGACTAGCCAGCCGCTGCAATTACACAAACTAATTCTTTGCAATAAATCTTTTACTATATTTCTCCTACTGGTCCTTCTCTGGTAAACACTGACTGATACACTTGAGCTGACTTTCTAGTGGGTGTGGGTGGATAAGGTATCTGCTCATCAGTCCATGGTCCACCAGAGCGCCTGTAGGTGGTCCCAGAAGTGAGGCTACAAGCACTGCTAGATCCAAGGAGATGCTCCAGATAGCTCCTTCTGATTTACAGAAAATGATGTTTTAATGACCACCTAATTTCTAGTGAATGATTTTTGGTTGAGGCTGATGTAGTTTTTACATGTATTATTTTGAACTTCTCAAAGTATGATTTTTTTGGGGGAGAATAAGGGCAGGAATTTTTCTGGGTAATTAAGTCTGAGATGTTATGTTAAAGATACTTCACGGCCTCTACAATGCTACTAGGCATGAGAGGTCCAAAAAGGAACAGAATATGCAGTTTCTACACATCTTCTCTGAATATGGAATGATATTTTCCCCTTTTGGGTACTGCAACACTAGAGTTGCATGAAAGATATTTTAGGAACACTTATCCACACATCCATGGCCCATAAATAAAATTATCTCATCTATATCTTATCTTATTAGCTTGCCTTTTACTTCACCCATGGTAACTCATAATTAGACAATGGTCCTACTTATTAAAATGTTTTATAGTAAAAATAACCAAAAATTAAAGAGTGCCCAAAATTATATTTGAAAAAAGGATTTTCATGTCCTAATCTCAAAAGGTTACCCAATGGAAGCAGAGCATGCTGAGACCATTTATTATTGGTTGCACATATTATTATGTTTACATTAGATGGTGAAGTGAAAATCTTCTAGTTTGCTCATTTTAGGGTTCATTGATAGAAACACACATACACATCACACACACACACAAACACACAAATGGACATTTAACAGTAGAAATTTAACCAATTTGCATATTACAGCAGATGGAAATTACCTGTTTTTTATTCAGGCACTTAATATTTATTTTAGAATCATTCTACTCTATAATTTTCCAACAGTGAAAAAGAAACTAAAGCAATGCTGTAACATTAAATATTTTAAATGGGTTTAATTTTAAAAGACAAAATTATAAAGCTCAAGAGACTTGGGTAGAATGTCTTATGATTATGTTGGCACCTTAGTATTTTCTTATTTTTATCCATATAGCCTATATTTCTCTTGCTATTTACTCTATTTCAACCAAAAATTTGGGGAAGTTCATTTGGCTTGCTTACCATGTTTACTTTTACATTACTTGTAAACATTTTTATTCTTCGCTAAATATGATAAAGTACATGTAAAATCTAAATATGTAATTTACAAGTTTCAGTAGTATGAAGAGATCTGCCATTATTTCTTTACACTGTACTAAATATGCTACATATACGTTACGCTATAGCATTAACTCAACAAGGATACTGTGAAATAATTGGATCTTTCAGGAAACCTGATGAATTCATTTGAAAGGTCTTTTTCATATGGAATACATCAGGGAAATCAGTAATTAGTGGGAAAACCTATCTTTTTCTACTTCTGTAACAAGATAGCCATTCTAGGGCAGTTACAGGGCCTTAAGGGTGTCCGTATCCCTGGGGTATATTATACTGTGGCCTGTATACAGTAGGTGCGAAATAACTGTTTGTGGATGAGATCCCTGTCCACTGTTTTCTTGAACTCATGTTGCTTAGATGGGTTGCCTGCATGGGATGGCTGTAAAAGGTTGGGAGGTAGCTCTGAGGCTTCATGGCATTGCAGGAGGCTCTCTGGACATTTCTGTAGCATGCTGGGTTTCAGCCTCAGCCCCGTCAACTGGCTGCATGTCTTGGGCAAGTTACTCTACTTTCTTGTCTTCATTTTCAAGGGCAGGCACCATGTCCTATTTATCTTTATCTCACCAGTACCAAGATAGTTCGTGGTAAGGAAAACAGCTGCTGCTATTTTCTCCATCCTATGAGTAGGGAGCAGAGGGGAAGGTGTGAAGGCTCTAACTACGGATCTCCCTTCATCCATCCCCTTCGCCTCCCGCTTTCCTCCCCAGACAACACATAATTGTGCATCCATGTTAAAGTGGGTCTTTTGGGAGAGGGGGATGAAATTGTCGACTTTTGTTTGTAATTGCTTTCTTAACATGGAAACTGAAATTTAACATGTTGCACGTTGAATTCATCATCTCTATTTTTCTCTAATTGCCCCAGTGTGGGGACCAAATGGACCCTGTGCCCCATCCCTACACCAGGGCTGACAGTACTAAGAAATATTATTCTCTTATAGTCCTGGGATTACTGTTATTCCATACCTCTTGAGTCCTCCAATCTTGTCATGAATTTTTGAAGATCCCTTTTCTAGCTCCAGTTTGAAGCATCCATCCCCTCCAGACACATGGCCAGTCCCTTGGGCCATGCCCTGCTCCAATTCACACCTGGGCGCTCTACTTCTCATGACCCCTATTCCCTCTGGTCACCCTGGTGTGATGATTTCTAAAACATTGTTTTTATCACATCATTCCCTCAAGAACTTAGAATTTCTCCCTATGCTCATCACACTGAATCTTACCTCCCTGGCCTGACCCTGAAGATGGATTCCATGTCCTTATCCTGACTTTTCACTCATTCTTCTTGTCTTATCCTCATTGATAGCATAACAGGTAAGAGTGAGGGTTCTGGGAGTCAGGCTCTGCCCCTTGCTAACTGCGTGACCTCAGGCAAGTTTCTTAATTTCTCTGGGCCTCAGTTTCCTCAGCTGTAAAATAACAATGAAGCATTTACTTTACCCAGTTGTTTGAGATGCTGAATAATTTTTGGGGGTGAGAATTTTAGAAGATAATAGCAGCTTTCACCTAGAGAGGGGTTTACCTTAGGGCTGTTCTTAGCATGCCTCCCATACCCTTTATCAAACAAGGGTCATTGCTGTCTTCCCTGCCCCTATCTGCTCTTTTCTTTCTTTCTTGTGCTTTCCCCAGTAGCCAGCCTCGCTTTCCCTAAATTCCCTCCAATTGGCCTTACTCAGCAATGATTCGTCTCTTGCTTTTTGACTCTGAGGGCCTCTTCCTGGTCTGTTTTACTTTACCCTGAATTCCTATATTTACCACTTGCCTTTTGTCTCCCCCCAGACATTGTGCCATGTTTTCTAGCACTTAGAATACAGCTAAGCTCATGACTACTATTTTTTATTAAGAACCAGGTACTAAGTATAATGTTCAGTTGATTCAAGGTAGAGAACTGAGATCATTTTTGACAAGTTGAATTGCATTTTCAAAGAATAAAGTGGTTATTGGCCCCCATATTGGCCACCACTTCTGGGAATCATGTAACACAAGTCTTGCCTATTCACTGGAAGGAAATTAAGCATCTGGTGCAGACTTTTCAGTCTGTCTGTATCATCAGTGTTCCCGGTACCCGTTAATAAAAAGATGTGCTTTGTGAGTGCTTGGGAAAGAATCTTAACTTCACAGAAGAAAGGGTAGCAGGGAGCCGTGAACACCACTCTTGACTGTGGCTCACCATACCTGTAGCCCACTGAGGCAGGAGCTCCTGTAGGTCAGAGACCCAGGAGTGTCACCTGTTTTAGAAGAGGAAAGTGTTCCTGATGTTCTCAACCCATCAAGGTGGGAGCAGATGTTTAAAGAGGAGAGAAAAACATGACCTGAAGTGTTCAGGCCATTCTGCTTTTTTCCATGCTAGAAAAAGAACCGTGTTTGATCTATGGCAGAGTTTTTTATTTGAGCAGAAGCTATCTAGGGGCGTCTATTGACACATGATGCTGACTAGGGTAGGATTTTGTCCTCAATGAGTTCTTACATGTAAAAGGATCTTCAGAGGAAGGATCTCATCCCCAACCCATTGCTACTTTGCTTTCTGAAAGTCATTGTTTCCATAACCTGACTTTTGAGTCTCCTGTATTTCTAAGATTGTAAAACTAGCTCTCCAAATGTAACTACCTCTTCCTGGAGAACTGTATCTTCCTAGAGAATATGGAAAGACAAGATATCACAGTTCTGGAGGTGTTTCTCTTATACTTTTTTGTATTTTTCCAATTTTATAGAATGAGCTTATATTAATTTTTTGTAATGGAAGATAACTCATTTATTTAAGCAGCAGCAGCAGAAGCAGGAGCACTGCCTCTGTTCATTAGTTCTTGCTTTTGAATTGACATCAGATAATTCTGTACCCATCTCCTGTACCTTCCCTCCCCCGGCATGCAAAACCCCTCACTTATTCCTGGAGCACCACCTCCTTCCTTCTACCTCTGTAAACCTGACCCATTTATCAAGCTCATGAGCACCTGGGGCCATCCAAATACAGCCCTTTTTTCTCCGAATTGTTAACTGTCCTTATCATCTGCCATAATCATATACTCGGAATGCATGTGAATGGGCACTGGAACAGCTCTTTGCAGTTCTCAGAGCAAGCGCACATCTATTGTTTCATCTCAGGGTCATTTCACAAATAATGAAACCCATCTCTCCCCACCGGATTTCAAGCTTTGGGAGGGCAGCTCTGTAGTCCACACTCTTCTAGCCTTCCCAGGTCAACATGGTGTTACCTGTTGTTGCTTCATTTATTTCAAGGTATAGCAATGAGGTGGGGGAGAGGCTTGTTAATCAGTCCTTGTGGGGACCATGAACTTGTCAAAAGTCCAATTATTACCCCTAACCTGTCTGACTGCATCCATCTGTAGACCCCATTGCACTTCTAGGAAGCAAATTTTCCCTGCTTTAGAGAGTCACAGAGGCTGTCAGAGAGTTTGACTGAAGGAAAGCCACTTGGGGAACCTGAGGGAGTTCAAAGATTGACTGGTCCCAGGAGCCTCTGTTTCAAACAGGAATGAGTTCCTTGAGACAAGGCTGATGTCTCTCTAAAAGTACATGTGCTAGTGATTCTGAGATGACTATAATCTTTGAAGGTTTGCCTATATGATCGTGTGGCACCAAGATGAACTTTTTGGAGTCACGAGTGAGATTGTATGTACTGAAAATCTTCTACCCTTGAAATAAGAATGCAGCAGTGTATGTCTCTGGATGTGACTCCGTTTAACTGAGCGCAATTCAGGTGGGCAAGATTCGTCTCTTACACCAAGACGTGGAGACTTTCTGTATCATCTCATTGCACAGATGGGGTGGGATGGTGAAGTGGTAGGTGGTTGTCCTTGACTGCCAACTTTTCCTTTGTTGGTCTGAAGTCATTCTGCCTATTTGAGGTTGGGGGACAGAGTATGGATGAGAATTATTACCTTGAAAGTATAAGATAAAGAATGTGAATATTATTCAGCAATAAGAAGACATTAGTTCTTAAGCCACAAAAAGACATGGAGGAGGCTTAACTGTACAATGCCAAGTGAGAGAAGTCAGCTGAGTCTGGAAAAGCTACGTGCTATGTGATTCCAACTACATGACATTCTGGAAAAGGCAAAACTATGGAGGTACTAAAAAGACCAGTGGTTGCAAGGGGTCTGGGGAGACAGAGGAAGTGATGAACAGGTGGAACCCAGAGGGTTTCTTGCACAGTGAAACCATTTTGTATGATACTGTAATGGTGGCTACTTAACATCAGGCATTTGTTCAAACCCACAGAATGTACAACATAGAGTGAACCCTAATGTAAGCTATGGACTCTAGCTGATAATAATGCATCAATATTGGTTCATCAAATGTTCCACACTAATGCAAGGTGTAAGTAACAGGGGAGACTGTGTGTGTGTGTGTGTGTGTGTGTGTGTGTATATGTGATGGGGGTAGCGGAGGGCAGATAATGGGAATTCTCTGTACTTTCTGCTCAGTGTTTCCATAAACTTAAAATTCTTTTTAAAAATAAAGTTTAGCATGAAATACTAGGTTTTATTTAATTGTACGTTTTAAAATCACTAAAAGACTATAAATTGGATTGTTTGTAACACAAAGGATAAATGCTTGAGGGGATGGATACCCTATTTTGCATGCTGTGATTATTACACACTGCATGCCTGCATCAAAACATCTCATGTACCCTATACTATATATACCTACTATGTACCCACAAACATTAAAAATAAAAATAAAAAAGATAAAAAATATAAAGTTTGTTAATTAGAAAGATACAATGAAAGAAAAGGAGAAAGAGAAAGAAATAACAAACGCGGCCTATTTGTCTCATCTTCCAACAAAGGGTCTTGGCTCCAAAATTCATGTTAAGGGAATGGAAAAGACAAGTTGGGACTGGCTGAGGCCTGGCTCCTTCCTGTGTCAAGTGTGTTGCACGGCACATGCTGACTGCTTCCTTCAGCCAGGCTGGAACAGCAGAAATCCATCTCCACCCCCACCGCCCATCCGGCATCAGTCAAATGGAGCCTTTGACAATGTGAGTCGTGACGGAAGCTTCTTGACATGGTGAATGTTCCCTGGGATGTCAAGTGTGATCCCTTTCCTTTGCAGAGCATATGAGCTGCCTTGATTGTGTGACAAATATTTCGTGTACCAGCATAATCCGAACTTTGGCAGAGGCTGGGGTGAGGGTGCAGTGACAGGGAAGCGTTCTCAGAACCTGGCAGTGTTAGATTTAGAAAGAAGGGAAGCATTTTTGCATTCTTGACACAGGAACCCTAGGAAGTGACTCTCTTGCCTTAGAACCAGGATTTATCACTAATGACAAAGAGATAACTCATACCTCAGAGAGGCTTGCAGCGTACGAGGCACTCATGATGACAACAGTTATGCAAATTTGGTGATGAGGAACATGATGATAGCAACATGCCTCTAACGTTTACCATGAGGCAGTCATTGGTCCAGGCACATTATAAACATAAATGTGTTTAATCATCATAATGGAGGTAGTATGTATCATTATCCCATTCTACAGATGAGAAAACTGACACTAGAAAGATTAAGTAACTTGCATAAGATTGCACAGTCTTCTAGTTAAAGATTCTGTGGCCTTTCCCTCAACCATGTAACCTCTGATCATTCCCTGTCATAGCTGACGGTTGAAAGCCCAGTATTGTTACAGTCCCAGAGGCAGAGAACAAATAACTATCACCTGAAAATACCTACCTACATATAGGTAGGTAGGCTGAATAATGTCCTCCCAAAGACGTCCACATTCCAATCCTCAGAGACTGTGAACGTGTTACTTTACATGGCAAAGGGACTTTGCAGATGTGATTCTGTCAATAACCTTGAGATGGGGGAGATTATCTGGGATTACCCAGGTGGGCCCAGTGTAAACACAAAGTTCCTCATAAGAGCAAGGCAGGAGGGTTAGTGTCAGAGAGAAATGGAGTACAGAGGGGGAGAGAGTGAGAGAGAGAGAGCAGAGGCAGAGGTCAGAGTTGATGGGGCCATGAACCAAGGAATGCAAGTGGCCTCTAGAAGCTGGAAAAGGCAAGGGAAAAGCGTCCTCCCTCAAGAACCCCCAGAAGGAACGCTAGCCCTACTGACACCTTCATCTTAGGACTTCTGACCTTCAGAACTAGTAGAGGCAAAATCTGTGTTGCTTTAAGCCACGGAATGTGTGGCAGTTTGTTACAGCATCAACAGGAAACTAACGTACACACATAATAGCACTCTGCCACCCCGTAAACGCTTACCCCCTGCAAACCTATTTACATACACTTAGCGCCCACTTGCTCCCTTAGGGAGCTTGCTGACTGCAACCTCTCGGTCCTTTGTCCTTCCTCCTGGGGCTGGTTCCCCAGTGCAGCTTTCCTCCTTCATGGCTACAACACTCCCCACCCAGAAGACCCTAATTCTTGTTCTCCAGCCACCCTACTCATGTATGGCTCATAGTCTAACCTATGCAACAGACATTCTGTAATGTTACTGACTTTATCAAGGAGGAAGAGGGTGGACAAGTCAGGTTGTGGCCCTGCTGGGGAAGTTGGACACCCCCTTTTCTAGTTTTTGCCTCTTCCCTTGTCCACCTAGGTGTGGAATTGGATATTTATCTACAACTGGGGTACCCAGGGCAGTCTGTATTATGTCTGTTGTCTTGGTGTAAATATTAATATTATAAGCTCTTCCTTTCAGTCTGAAATGTGACCTGGCTTGCATGATAAATTACATGGCTGCCCCATCTTGACTCACCTTCTGGTTGTCTGAATTTGTCTTAGTCCCTGAACATTTTAATTCCAGGCTGACTTCCTCCTGCCACCCGGCCCACCTCTGAAACCACCTCCCTGAATTAGGGGTTGCCCAAAAGACTGTCAAGCTCAACTCCTTAGTTTTACAGAGGAGGAGGCTGAGTTCTGAAGAGGTTAGGATCACACAGGAGTCAATGCCATGACCAGGCCTTGAGCCAAGATTTCCTCACTTCACCCAACAATGTTTTCACAAGACCCACATGGCTTGGTGCATGCTGAGGGAGATGCAGAAGCTAACCCTGGGGGAGGACGTGCATCAGCAAAACATCTGTGTGCCCTGTGATATGGTTTGGCTGTGTCCCCACCCAAATCTCACCTTGAATTGTACTCCCATAATTTCCACATGTTGTGGGAGGGGACGCCGTGGGGAGATAATTTGAATCATGGGGACTGTTTCCCCATCCTGTTCTCATGGTAGTGAATAAGTCTCATGAGATCTGATGGTTTTATCAGGGGCTTTCTCTTGCTGCCACCATGTAAGAAGTGCCTTTCACCTCCCACCATGATTCTAAGCCACCCCCATGATTCTAAGGCCTCCCCAGCCATATGGAACTGTAATTCCAATTAAACCTCTTTTTCTTCACAGCCTCTGCTATGTCTTTATCAGCAGTGTGAAAATGGACTAATATACCCCGCCAGCCTGCAATCTGAATACTTGGAATTCTGTACTCTCTTATTAGAGGGTATCAATTCCCTGCTTGACAGTCTTTGCTACTGTCATGAATTGAATGTTCATTTTCTCTCAAATTCATATGTTGAAGCTCTGACCTCCAGTGTGGCTGTGTTTGGAGATGGGGCCCCTAAGAAGGGAATTAAGGTTAAGTGAGGTCACAGGGTGGGGCCCTTATCATTTAGGATTAGTGTACTTTAAGAAGAGACACTAGAGAACTCTGAATCTCTCTGTGTGTCTGGGCACATGCACTGAGGGAAGATCATGAGAAGGCATGGCAGAAGGTGGCTGCCTCCAAGCCAGGAAGAGACTGCACACCAAAAACCATCAGCTAGCATCTTGATCTTGGACTTCCAGCCTCCAGAACCATTGGAAAATAAGTATCTGTTGTTTCAGCCACTCTGTCTGGGCTATTTTGTTACAGCGGCTTGAGCTAACTCCTACAGCTGTCTCCCATTGAGTCCACATCTCTGTGGCATTTAAGCCCCTCAGCATGCACTCCCTCCCTTTCCTGTGGTCTCTCATGCTCCTACACATGCACCATAAACTCTTCTCACTACTCACTCAACAGGGCACTGATTTTTCCAAACTGTGTGCCTGGCTGCATGGGTCTTGCTGACTTTTGATGACCCTTTACCCTGGAGCCACCTCTCCCAGCCCCACAAGTTAAAGTCCCACCCCAGGCTAAGGACTGTTTCCAAGACTGCTTTGTCCACAGGCCTTCCCCTGCACTCAGCCAGATTGAGCCTTCTGTCTTGGAGGCTAGAGTAAGCTGGGGTGTCACAAAGCCATGAGCAGTAGGATGCAGTGTCCCCCCCCCCAAAGTTCATGTCCACCTAGAACCTCAGAATGTGAACAGAACAGATTCACTGGAAATAGGTCCTTTGTACACATTATAGGTATTTGATTTCACATCTGTCCCTCAGGACAGGCACCTCATCCTGGATAGCATGGGGTCTCCCCTAGCTCCTAACACCCCATGAGCTTGCAAACTGTCACACTGCACTGAGTTGAAGTGGATGTCCCCAGGCAGCTCTCTCACCACCCCCCCTGCTCGGGGGCCCAGCGGCTGGGTCTGTGTTTCACATCGCAGAGTGTGTGCCTGCCTGGCTCCTGGGATGTGTGAATTGCTGGCAGAGCAATGTTAGAATTCCAAACCAGCACCCCGGTTTCTCCATCTGCTTGTTATGACTTGTCTCTCAGAAGTGCTCTCAGGATTCTCATAAAATGGTTCTTCCAGGAGAATTTAATATTTTCCTCAAGAATCTGTTTGTCAGCTTTTTTGAGCCCCAGACCTCCAGGGCACAGGTGGCTCCAAGCACAGTTTGGAGACTGTCACAGAGATTAATCTCTTAGGAGCCCCTAGACTTGCGTCTACTTGCTTTTGAGAGCAGGTGTTTTAAGTAGAGCTAGAGGAGCAGATGAGGGACCTCAGGCCACTGCAGAGCCTCAGGAGCCTGCACAACAGCCGACAGGAGCGGATTCACTTGTGAACAACGTTGCCTGAGATTTCCGACAGTCTTCTGGGAGCTTCAGAGATGTTTATGGAGGCTGAGATCCAGCACGGGCCCATGAGGATGAGAACCTGAGGCTTCAAGTTATCACTGCTAATGTGACTCTTTGTGCCCAAGAAAGGGGAGGACCAGGAAAACTTCCACAAGTGAGTTCTGAGCATTATAGAAAATGTTCAAAACTCATTTAAAAGGAGATTTTAGACAAGCACTGCTTAAGCTAAAGGAAAACCACCCCATTCATAAGTAAACCACGTGGCAGCTTCCAAGGTCTCACCATAATCCTGCTGTCACTGACAGGCATCCATGTCTTAATGTCTGGGAATCACATACCTGGAAACTGCATTCTCAGTGTGTTGGGTTTTCATCATTACATGCTGTTGATACGTCATTAATACAGGATACAAAGTGCATTAGCCAGGATGCACTATTAGCAAGTAAAAACAATACCTGTCCTTCATTGAGGGCCCACTCTCTGAGACAATGCACAAATGCCTTATCAATATTATTTCTTCTAATCTTGGAAACAAGTCTTTGAGGAAGGTTTGTCCATTTCACAGATGAAGAAACTGGGGGTCAGAAAGGTAGTGCCACGGGCTGAATGTCTGTGTCCTTCCCCCAGTTTGCATGTTGAAATCCTCATCCGCAAGGTGATGGTACTAGGAGGTAGAGCCAGAGATGACTGGATCATGAGCTTGGAGCCTAATGAATGAGATTAGTGCCTTTATAAGACAGGCTCAAGGGAGCTGCTTACCTCTTCTGTCATGTGAGGGTGTAGTGGGAAGATGCTATCTCTGAGTCAGAGAGGTGGCCTTTTTCAGGTAAAGAATCTGCCTGGATTTTGGACTTCCCAGCCTCTAGAGGTGTGAGGAATAAATCTGCTGTTTATCAGCTCCCCCAGTTGAAAATATTTTGTTATGGCAACCTGACTGGGCTAAGACCTGGTGAGGCCTGATCTTGTCCTACAACTTTTCAGCCTAGTCCTCCAAGCAGTCAATACTAATCAGATGAATTTGGTGTTGACACAGAAGATGGAGCCTCTTGCCCTCCTGGTGATATGACGTTTCCTGTCTTGATGATAGGATGCTGACTCCCTGGCTGCTTAAACTAGAAATATGAGCTTCCACAGGGCGGAAGGGTTAGGGCAGGGAGTTTATTCTAGAAATGTGCTTAGAACTCAGGTGGACCAAGTGAGAGGGGTTGGCACTTGAACCCCATATGCTCCTTCCTGTTGGGGCATCCACTTGGGGATCCCCAAGGCAGATTGGCAGACCCATCCTCTTGGATATGCCACCTACAAATTCCATGAATGTGGCTTAGAATGGAGAAGACTGTCAGAGGCCATCTCCTTTCCTTTGTTTAGAATTACTTTCTCTTTGTCTATATTTTATTTTTCCAAGTAGACAATAAATTCCTTTAAAGCCAGAAGAAAATAAGGTGTCTCTGGACACTGTCGTGTGCCCCACAATTCAGCTGAACAATAGGCCAACAGTTATGAGTGCAGCTGCCCCAACTGGTGGCCTCAAAGACCGCATGCACCAAATGGTTCCACTTTACTGTTCTCATCGCTGCCTGGCTAAGGCCACCTGTTGTTCTAGGATGGAGGAAAGAGCCTGAGTTTTAGAGTGAGATTCAGCAGAGTTTGGCTCTTGAATTTGCTGCTTACTAACACCATGGCCCTAGACATCTTAGCTAATTTCTCTGAGTCATGGTATCTTCATTTTAAAATGGGGCTGTTGTGAGGATTATACCTGACAGATACACAAAGTTCCTAACACAGATCTTGGCAGAAAACAAGGACTCAGTGAACCATGGGTTCAAGTTTTAACTATGATTGCTTAGAGTTACTTTCTCTGTGTCTATATTTTATTTTTCCAAGTAGACAATAAATTCCTTTAAAGCCAGGCACCCTTCTGGACCCCTCACAGAGATTGTTTGCACATAGTATGACCTAATAAACGCATTCCTCAAATCACAGTTGATGCTACTCACTTTTACTTTTGGTGTCAGTTGACCTGGATTCTGTTCTCTTTTGTCCTCTGAATTCAGGCCAGTGTCTCAGAAAAAGAGTTTTAAAAAACAACAAATGAGCAGGGGATTAGAAAATCTCCCATAGTCTGTGAAACTAATTTGAAATCTCTCATAGTCTGTAAAACTAATTGACTAGAGCTATATAAAAACTTGCTTGGAAACCTTGGGAAAAGCTGAGCCTGGAAGGAACTTGGGGTGGATGGGGCTGAATAGTATAACAGCTTCACATTCTCCAAGGAGCTCTACATCCCTGGACACAGTGATGCCCCATGACACCTTTTGGGAGGCTGGCCAGGGGGATACTCACTCTTCCTTTAATGGGGATCTCATGATACATGCTGACTGATTTTACAGTGAAGCATGCCAAAGAAAAGCCAGAAACCTTATTTTCTTCTGAAAGGAGATAACTTTGACAGTCTTCTCCATTCTAAGCCACATTCATGGAATTTGAAAGTGGCATATCTAAGAGGATAGGTCTGTCAGTCTGTCTTGGGATCCTCAAGTACATGAATATATTTGGGAACTTGAAGTGAATTTCAATGGACACAGTCATGCTGGGAAAAAACAGACAAGCTGCTGACTAATGCCAGGGAAATCTATACTGATTACTTTTGAAAGCATCAGGGAATGGGCCTAGAAAAAGTCAGTATATAAATCTGAAATGGAGTTAGAAAGAATTGGAAAAGGAACTATGAGAAATATTAATTAAAGTTACAAATTTGAGACTAGTCATGGAAAGGTTGGAAATGCTTTCTTTAAGGTCATGTTTCCATCAGCAGTGACTTTAATTAAGAATAATAGGGTTGGAGAACCTCTACCCTCATCCCTGCACCATTACCATCCCGGATAGACATCTTCTTTAAGGTCATGGCTAGAAAGCGAATGGGATTATGGGCTGGCTTTCATATTTTTCAAGTACCTATTGTGTACAAAAACCGGAAGTTGAGAAGGAAGATCTGTTATTGCTGAAGGCATTTGCTCATGCAGTTTTAATACCAGTCAGAAATTATTGATCACTGAATGAAGCAGTTCATGGATTTCTAGTTTTCCTCCAGAGTTCTGCATTAATTTTAGACAAATAATATTCTCCAAAGTACTTGTCTCATTCTTGCCTTGATGAAAGGTGAATCTATGAAGATTTTTTTTTTAATTTTGTAATTTTTTCTTAAATTTTACTTTTGGTGCATGTATCTGGCATTTCTCCTCATGTTATCCCTCCCTAACCTCCCCACCCTCCCCCACCCCCCCACTGTCTCTCCCTACCCCCCGCAACCGCCCCCAGTGTATGATGCTCCTCTCCCTGAGTCCACAGAGTTTGCGCTCAATTCCAGTAGCTAGCCATGGAACATGGAACTTCTTTTTGATCTTTCAGATATAGTATATGATGTTCCCTCTAATTTTCTTTGGGAGTGGTTATTAATATAACTCAATAAAATACTGGTTATAGTTACCTTCTTATTCTTATCCCCCACATTTGCTCAGCATACTTCCTATAAGTAGGAAGTATGCCTGTGATAGACTGTAAAAATGGCCACAATGCTCCTATACCATTCTTTATGTTCATGACCTGTGCAATGTGACTTTACAGATGTGTTCAATAAGAGACAGTTATGCTTCCCCATCCCTTGGCTCTTAGCTGGCATGATTTTTTGACCAACAGAATGTGGCAGAATTGAAAAAGGAAAGTGTGCCAGTTCTCTTCCTTTCTCAGAAATCTGCCCAGGTACCATGTGTATCAGCCCAGGCTAGGCTGTTGGAGGATGAGAGACCACGTGGAGCAGAGATAAGCCATCCCAGCTAGCCCCAGCTAGCTTGATCATTGACCTAGATGCATGTGTGAGCCCTGCCAAGACTAGAAGAATCGCCAAGAGGAGCCCAGTTCAAACTGCTGACCATTGAATGACTCACTTTTGGGATGGTTTGTTATACAGCAACAGTACTAACAGTACCTAAGAGGGGTTTTCTGTTCTCTATCAAGAGCCCCTTTAAGAAAAAGCAATGACCTGTGTTGTAGAGTCATCATCAAAAAGATTGAAGCTTCTTCTGAAAGTTTATCATTTCACTACTCTCAAGACTCTTCTTCCCCAGTCTTCTCTCTCTCACTTCCAAGTCTTCCTTGTAGCTAGGGATGGCCATGGAACATAAGTAGAAGGTCAAAAATTTCTCCTTGAAAAAAGGACATGTATTTTTTTTGTACTAATTTTCTCCTTCTTTCTACTAGCGATTCAATGCCTAGACCATGCAATGACTTTATACCCCATCTATGGAGTGAATGTGTTCTCTCCAAATTTGCATGTGGAAGCTTGAAGTCTCAACCCCCAAAACTCTACTTGGAGATAGAACTTTTAGGAGGTAATTAAGGTTAAGATTAAGTCATAAAGGTGGGGTCCTAATCCAATAAAATTGGTGGCCTTATAAGAAGAAGTAGAGAGATCTCTTTCTCTCTACCCATGTGTACATACTTAGGAAAGGCCATGTGCATGTAGCAAGAAGGTGGCCATCTGCAAGCCAGAGAGAGAGCCCTCATCAGAACCTGACTATGCTGGCACCCTGATTGTGGACTTCCAGCCCCCAGAATTGTGAGAGAATATATTTCTGTTGTTGAAGCCACGCAGGCTACGGTATTTTGTTATGGAAGCCTGAGCAGGCTAAGACACCCTCTTAGATGACACACTTGAGGATGAAAAGTTGTTAAGGTTGGCATAGATGAAAGAGTGAGTCTAGGTCTTTGATGGCATCTTTGGACAGCTGAATCAATACCAATCACTCCTACTACCAATTTTACATTATGCATGGATAGCATACTCCACCCTGTGGTTTAGTGTACTGTCTACCAGTGTCTCTAATTACTTGCAGCCAAAAGTCCTCCTAAGTCATGCCAGTAGATAAAACTCTCCTCTAGGTGAGAACTTCAGGTGTCTTGGGCCCCTTTGGGCACATATGCATTAGTCTGTGGTTTGAGTGGAAGGCCAGTGGCTCTAAGCACTTGATGGCACTTGTGACTTCAAAGGTCACGACATACCCAGGTGTGTGGTGATGGGGTGGGGGAAGAGCCAGAGACTTGTGCAGGATGGGGAAGGATCATCTCAAACTTCCAGTGAGTTTGGGATAAAGTCAAGTCTAGTCTCAGCTCTGACCAGTCTAGTCTTTCTGTCTTTGATGGGTCAGACTCAAGTGGTACACAGAACTCGTCTCTCCAAGGCTAAATGTGTCATTCCATGTTTAAAGGCTCTGTTGCATTTGAAGTCAGCATCAATCTTTGTGCTTTTTGAGGCACAGGGTTGCAACACTTTGAATTGTAACCAGGAGATATGTTTCCTTCAGCTTTGGCTGCATCGAGGAGAAGATACACATTTCTTAGATGCTGTTATCAAAGGAAGATGAAAGGGAAACGGAAAAAGCAGGCAGTGGCAGGGGGGACATCTCTCTGTCATTTACTACCACATAAAACTAAAAACCAACAGTAACCAGCATTTATTGTTGCCCCCTTTGTTTTTGCCAGGCAGCATTACCGAATACTTCCCAGGTATTGTCGTATCTAGTTCTCAAAATAACCCTATGTTCCAGGCACCATTATTATCCCCATTTCATAGATAAGAAACCTGAGGTTTAGAGAGATTAAATACCTTGTTTAAAATTTTGTAGGCCTCAGGGAGGCAGAGTCAGAATTAAAAGGCCAAGTGCCTTCACTCTGCATAGGTTTGTATAAAAAAACCAACTGATTTAGAACCAGTGTGGATTTTCTGCTACCTGTAGGGGACTTATATATGACTAAGGGACTGTGATTATAGTCTCTGCAAAATGCAAGAGTGGTATCTTGTCAGATAATGTCTTCATTTCTGCCCCTCTTTTGCAAGGATCTGGAGAAAACTTTGTAAACAGGACTGAAACAGTAAAGCTAATCACATCACAATGACATGCCCAGTATGATCCTCCCAAAGGACCATACTGGTGTTTGCTAATGTGAATTCTCCCTGTTCAAAGTTTAATACCTCATTCAAGGACTCCACAATTACATTTCCATTACTTCCTACTGTTTATCACAGTTGGATTACGAAAGCCAATTTATGTTGTGATTTCTCCTCTGCTAGATCTTTACCATCTATTTTTAAATTTGTCTCACCATCCAACCGGGCACTTCACCCCAAAGTGTTGGCTCCATGGTGCTGTTGGAACGTTGGCCCTGGGAGGAGGGACCTTGTCCTCCAGCCACACTGGGTCCTCTGGACCAGGCACGAGGTCACGGGAGGACCTGTGTCCTTGAATATGCCTCCAGCTCCTTCTCTCTCCTCTGGGGCAGTTTCTGTTAACCTTACATTTGGGGCCATTTAATAGAACAGATTTCCTCACGTATTGTAAAATGAAGAAAAATGATAGTGTTACTCTTCAATGCTTCTGACCTGGGGTTTGTGAACCAGATTCACCCTGAGGAAAGACAAGCACTTTCATCATCTGACTGTCTCCCATCATAGCTCTTGTGGTCCACGCAGGGGTGACCTGTGCATTGAGCTGGGGCCAGGTTTGCCAGGGCTCTGGGACAACAAGCACATTGTCCCCTAACATGAAGAAAGAAAGGTTTCAAGAGCCCCTGTAGAGATGGGAGGGCAGCCTAGGTCAGCAATATTTTTACTGGCACAATCTTAGTTCTATAAAGGAAGGAACCAACATACATAAAAGAAAATATAATTCTAGAATGATTTTGACCATAGCTGTCTAATATTTGGAGAGGTTTTCTTGATGGGTGATTTTATTGGCCACCTGTCTTCCTTTCTTATAGTTCTCTAAGGTAGCAGGTGAATAAAATATGCCTACCAGCATTGCTTTTCTAATATATTGGCAAAGATTGATGTGATTTTTTTAGCCTGCTTTAAAAATGCTCTTTTTGTTGATGCATAATGGATGCACATAGTTTCAGGGTACATGTGATTTTTAATGCATTCATATAATTTGTAAAGATCAAATCAGTATACTTAGAATATCCATCATCATAAATATTTGTCTTTTCTTGATGCTAGAACTGTTCCAATTCTTCTCTTCTAGTGATAAAAATGTTGTTATTTCCTCCCACCTTATTCCCTTCAAGTGAATTGAGCAGGGTTTTTTAATTGATATTGGAGAGATGTGACTTTCTCCATCAGTGGCCAGGTTGTAATGTGGTCTGTTTAATTGCTAATGAATACACAGAGGTACACATTCTCCTGGGCCAGCAGGTTTATCACAGGACAGAATAAGAGAAAGAAAGTGAAGAAATACTTCGGTCCACGGGCCGCAAATGGCATCAACTGCAACTCTTGTATGTGCTACTTTGTGGTCAGTTAGTGGTGTTTTGGCGTAAACGTCAAGTCTCCAGCAAACCCTGCCCATCTCTAGTTCAGTGGATCTCTGTTCATCTGCTAGCTAGGCCACCAGCTGCCCAAATCAATCACCACACTAATTATTTTTGTTTCCTTTAAACTCAGTTCCCCTCTCTGCATTTATCCCTGTGGCCTACTGTGAAAAGCCAGTTTCTCTCTTGCCCATTTCCTTGAAGATCAGGATGTTTAAAGTTTACAAGCAACAAAGCAAAACTTTATGCAATATTATGGGAAAAGCACAGATTCTGGAGTCCAGTAGGGTAGGAGAGGAAGCAGAGGGAGCAAGTGGCTGAGATTTATCGAGCACTTACTATATGCTATGGGTTATATGCTTATTGTCTCATCCATGCCTCATAGGAGGGTTAGTTTCCATTTGCATTGTTTTGGATAAGAAGTGGGGAGTCTCAGCGAGGGTAAGTCACCTCCCCAGTATCACACAATGAGTCTAGGGACCAGGCGCCAAAGCCCCTACTCTACTTACTGTCCCTGAGCTCTGTTTCATCCTCTTGATTGTGATGATATCTGTTCATTTTAATCAAGGGGTGTTTTCCAGTAAAGATTACAGGAGAGAAGGCACATAAAACCACACTGGTAAGCTTGGAAGCACTCCATGAGAGCTAGCTGCTGTTGCTTGCTATGTATACATTCTGTTGGTTCCTGGAAGTTCTGCTACTTCCACTACGTAGACTGCACAAGGCCCTGTGTTGTGTGAGGCCTGGTCACAGGGCAAGTCAGTAAGCCACGAGGCCGCTCCTCTAAAGGTGCACCAGGTAAGGGGGCCCCAGGACTTTAATACTAGGGCTTGTCAACTCCATGCTGAGGCCTCATTAGAACCTGGACAAAGTCATTCTTTATGTGTATCAGGATAGGATGACCTAACCCTGATAAAGCTGGAAGGAATTAGAATTAGAAAATCTTCACGGTTGAAGTGTTATTTCTAGAATGTTCCATATCCAGCAGGTTATTTCATTTACATGTGAAGGGATGATATAGGTTGTAAGTGGGTGTTAATACAACCAGAGGGTCCACCCTATGAAGACAATCAGGCCTGTGATACCATGAGTCACCCCTCTCCCCAAAAACCCTTAGCCTTGGGCTGAGATGCCTTTGGCGGCACATGCAGACACAATGGAATTCAGTCATCCTTTCTTGGCACATCTGTTCTGGATTGAAAGGTGTGGTTAGAGCGAGAGCTATCAAGCCTCCGAAGCTCCTTAAATACCAGGCTCTCTAGTAAACATGTGATGTTATTATTGCTTTTGGTCTTCGCAAGAATCATGCAAGAGAGGTGCTAGTTCCATGGTAACCTGAGGCACAGGGGGTTTAAGCACTTGGCCCAAGGTATTCAAGAGCTGGGTTTGAGACTCAGGCTAGTTTGATTTCAGAGCTTCAGGTCTCACACACGTGGCCACACAGCTTCTGCAAGGGCTGGTGCCTAACTCACCATGTGAGGTGAAAGTTTGCTTAAGTAAGTTAATATATTTGCCTTTACCATAAATGGAAGGCAGGAAATCACAGAGGGATGATGAAAGTAAAGGATCATGCATCGATTTCAAAAAATGCCATGTAGTTTAGTGTATTATTTTTCAAACTTTTCTGACAATACCTTGCAATAAGAAATATATTTGTTATTGAGACTCAGTAGAAACACTCACATATTTGTGTGTACATGCATATGTGTGTGTGTGTGTGTGTGTGTGTGTGTGTGTGGACCTAAAAGTTTCATGGAAGAGTTCTTTCTTCTGTATCATGTACTCTGCACTGAAAGATTTTCTGTTCCATATTTCTCTACTTCACTGTTTTAAAGTGCTGGTTAAATTCACCTCATTTCTCAGTCTGTTGGTTGGGACCCTTTATCATACATAGACAGTGGTTAATGGGGGCCATGTCTCTGGACCAGACTATCTAAATGGGAAGCCTAGATCTTCCACTTCTTAGCTGTTTAACCTTGAGATAATTCCTTAACACCTCATGCCTCAGTTTCCTCATCTATAAAATGGACATAATAAAAATAATACCAGCTCAATGAGGTTGTTATGTGAATTAGGTAAAATGAGGCATATGAAGTGCTTAAACCAGACTGGCAAAAGCAAAGGCTTTCTAATATTAGCTGTCTCCTCTTTATCATTACACATAACTTTCAACAGTGTATTTATTTTATTAGGTGGGGCACTCATAACTGCTGTATAATAACCTTTTAAAAAATTATTTCTCCAGCAAACTAACACAGGAACAGAAAACCAAACACCACATATTCTCACTCATCAGTGGGAGCTGAACAATGAGAACACATGGACACAGGGAGGGGAACATCACACACTGGGGCCTGTTGCGGGGAAGGGGGACAAGGGGAGGGAGAGCATTAGGACAAGTAACCTAACATATGCGGGGCTTAAAATCTAGATGATGGGTTGACAGGTGCAGCAAACCACCATGGCACATGTACACCTATGTAACAAACCTGCATATTCTGCACATGTATCCTGAAACCTAAAGTAAAATAAAAAAGAAAAAAACAGAAAAAAGAAAACAAAATTAAGGCAGTGGACATCTTTGAGAAGGATGCAATTCTGCCTATGAATGAATTAAAGATCTGGGTAAAGATGATGTAAAACTCCACTTCTCTAGCTCTTAGAGACAGTGAGGCTGGTATGAAGTAGAAAACGGAAACCCCAAAATTCATACATTGCTCTATGTGTTAGTTTAATGTATATTCATAACACAGACAAAAGATCATCAAGAGAAGGTAAGATTTTACTTAGTCTAAACTAAAGAAGTTGAGAAAACAGAACGCATTTTAGAAAAACTTCCATCAGGATAATGAAACGAAATCAAAATATTGGCACAGATAGTGGTAAACTTCTGTTTTCTGGAAGACTGATTTGTGTGGAGGTGTCCTCCCCAGCATGCCTTCAGGTGAAGCAAGGTCACTTACAATTCATACAGCAGGAGGTGCTGGGGTGAGAAAAATTAGGGCAAGAGGAGGCTTAGCTAACCCTCAGGGAAGTCTTCCCTTTTTAAGAAAGATACGGGCTTTCCTGGGGTCAAGTCCTAAAGAAAGTAAGAGCGCCATATAGAAAGCAACCACAATTTTGTCAGGTTTAAAAAAGAAAATAAAGAAAAGCAATCTCTTTAGGGCTTCAATAATCTTTTTGAGGTGGGTATTGTTTTTATTATACCCATCTTACATATGAGGAAACAAGTGTGAGGGGTTAAGAAATTTTCCTTAGCCACAATCTTGGGCATGAAACCCCTGGGATTTCTCCCAGTTTGATGTATTGTAATAGAGTCTCATCCTGCCCCTTGCAATTGAGATGTAGAAAAATACCCCGTTCTATGGGAGACTGAGGGAAAGGACTGCCCAGGGAGGCCTGGAGTCTGCTGGGAGAGAGCAGTGCTATGATCGGCCCCTATGCTCCGGGTTTGTGTTTGCCGTAGCCCACGGTTGCATCCAGCGCTTTCTCCCTGCTGTTTCTATGGCCCTGCGTGGAGGTGAAAAGGCGAGGACAGTGCCAAGATGAATGAGCAAGCCTGAAGTCACTGTTCTCAGCTGGATCAACGGCCTTCATGCTGCCTATTCTTAGGAGCTCGGTGTGTTGGAAGCAAAGCAAAATTAGAGTGATATTAAAATAGATGACTCCATTAAAATCCTGTAGGCCAAGGAAAGACTGACTTCACTTTGAAAGGGGCAGAGTGGTTGGTGATTTTGGAAGCCTAAGGTGGCAGGTTCCAGGCCGCTAGCCTGACCTGAAGGGCGGCAGACTGGACCAGGCCTCATTTCGTTTGCGAGTTAGTTGGATCTGACTCACTTGTTTGTCTCGGTTTTGTCCTATTCGCAATGAAGTGCTTGGCTGAGACTTTCCTGAGATCCCTCCTGGTTCTCATACTGAGATTCAAGGGGGTCAGGGTGGGACTTCTCACCTCACTGGACCTCAACTGGGTCTCCTGGGAGACTACCTTCCCAGATGTGGCCCTGTTACCATAACTTGGGGTCCCTGTGTCCCTGTGTTAATTTGTCAATACCGTTATAGGCAGTTGGCCTTTTTTTTTTTTTTTTTTAGATGGAGTCTTGCTTTATTGCTCAGGCTGGAGTACAGTGGCTCAATCTTAGCTCACTGCAACCTCTGCCCCTGGGTTTAAGTGATTCTCTTGAGTAGCTGGGACTGCAAGCACCTGCCGCCATGCCTGGCTAATTTTTGTATTTGTAGTAGAGATGGGGTTTCGCCATGTTGGTCAGACTGGTCTCCATCTCCTGATCTCAAGTGATCTCCCACCTCGGTCTCCCACAGCACTGGGATTACAAGGCATGAGCCACTGCGCCTGGCCTTTTGCGTCTTTTTATAGTTATCATGCACAAGGATTGAGTGAGAGTTATAAACAATGAAACGAAGATAATTCTCATGTAATCATGACAATCCATAAAACCCAGTGTCTGGCATGAATGGAATGACAGAATACCAAGTTTTAGAGTCTATCTTTATGTGGCTGTATTTCCCTGACAGAATTATAACACCAATAAAAACATGATGGTGACACTGTTGACTCACTACCAACTGACATTTTCCCGCCTGTGGTTTTCTTTTTTTTTTTCCTAACCAGTCTACCACCTACAACAGAGATGAGTGCCAGACACTCATTTTTCAACTTCCTCAAAGCTCGGGGTTGCCTGTGTTTTCCAGTCCTATGGGGAGATCAGCAGATAAGTGGGTAAAGGCAAAATGAAAGAAGAGATTCTCCCTGCTCCATCCCACCTTTGAACGTGGTTGAGGCAGGATATGATGTGTGGAGCTATGGCAGCCTTCTTACCTCCAGGAGGGGAAGACCAAAAGAAGAAATGAAGGGAAATGGGTCTACCCTGGCTCTGATAATTTTGAGCTACTAAACTGGATGAATTATCTTTGGATTTCTTGTAGTTGGGATTTATTAACAATCTCCCAGTATTCACTTTAGCCTGACATTCTCTCAGTTGCAGTCCAGAGCTTCCTAGTTGATAACCTACAGCAGACTCCTTAAGTCACTCCTCTTACTGGGCATGGTGCTAAGGGCTCCCTGTTTATCATTCTAATGTACAACAATCCCAGAAAGTGTATTTATTACAAGTCCTGTTTTACAGAAACTGAAGCCTAGAGATGGGAAGTTGTAGGGGTTCAGTCAGGTGGTGAGAGAAATTATAAGAGAAAAATTACAGAGAAAAGGATGCAAACCTTCTCAGAAGGCCAGAAGGTTTTTGCAAAAGCCTGGGGAAGGAATGAGCCAAAGGCCTGGGTTCTTACTCAGAGGCAATTAGGCAGGAGTAGGTACAAAGGAATGTGGGGAGTTTATCTAATGGCCTTGTTTACTCGTGTGGTCCCAAGGCTGACCTTGAACATCTGTGGGCACATGACTGCTCTCTACTTGGGGGGTCAACGATGTTATTACCCACAAATGGTGTTTGCTTTAAGCCTTGAAACCTGGCCTTTAATCATTCGTAGGACTGCTCTCTCCAGGGAAGGCGACTATGTTAATTATCCACGAGTGTGTTGACTCCAAGCCTTTGTCATTAAATCTATACTGAATAAATGCCCGCAGCCCCAGCTGGTGAGGGTCGTGGCTGCTAACTCTTTACAGCACCCTCCTCTGGTCTGTGAGTGGACTGGATCCCTAGTCCACTCTTTCGCTGTATATCTGTATCTCAGTGCATTTGTTCATCCATTGCTGGGTCAGGGTCTGTGGATCAGACCCGACAGGAAGTACCTGGCCTTGGAACACATGGCTGGTAAGTGGTTGAGGCAGGACTTGAGCCTGTGCTTTCAAACTCCTCACTCTGTGCCTGGGACACAGCAGAGCAAGCCGCCCTTCCACATGGGCTCTGGAGAAGCCCAGGAAGGACGCTGGCTCTGCTTTGAGTCCTCCTTCCCACTAGCCTCACGTCCCATGAGTCTCATTCCTAGTATCTCCTTAGGAAGCCTTTTGGGGAGCTGTGCATTTGAGTGCGGTTACCCCATAGTGCTGCCCCAAGAGAAAGAAAACATACGCTCACACAAAAACCCATACACAAATGTCCAAGACAGTGTCGTTCACAATAATCAAAAGGTGAAAACAACTCAAATGTTCATCAGCTGATCAGTGGATAAACAAAACGTGGTCTGTCTGTCCAGGATGGAATATGATTCAGCCATGAAAGGAATGAAGTACCGATCCATGCTACAACATAGATGAACTTTGAGAACATGCCTAGCGAAAGAAGCCAGACAAGAAGGACCATATATTGTGTGGTTCCATTCATAACAGGGACATCTGTTGAGACAGAAAGTAGATTTGTGGTTGTTTGGGGCTGGGGGAAAGGGGTGGGAAGGTGATAGCTGAAGAGCACAAGGTTTCTTTTTGAGGTGATAAAAAGGTTCTAAAATTGATTTTGGTGATGGTTTCACATATCTTTGACTATACCGAAACCACTGAATTGTACAATTTAAATGGGTGAATCACATGGCATGTGAATTATCTCAATAAGGATTTTGTTTTTAACTTTTAGATTCAAGGGTACACATATGCAGGTTTGTTATATAGGTAAACTTGTGTCACAAGTGTTTATTGTACAGAATATTTTGTCACTCAGGTATTAAACATAGTATCCACTAGTTATTTTTCCTGATCCTCTCCCTCCTCCCCACCCTCCACTCTCCACTAGGCTCCAGTGTATGTTATTCCCCTCTACGTGTCTGTGTGCTCTCATCATTTAGCTCCCACTTACAAGTGAGAACATGTGGTATCTGGTTTTCTGTTCCTGCGTTAGTTTGTTAAGGATAACGGCCTCCAGCTCCATCCATGTTCCTGCGAAGGGTATGATCTTGTTCTCAATAAGGATGTTTTAAAAAAAATCACAGTGCTGCTTTGGAGGGGAAAGGCCTTAGCCAGCCACCCAACACACATAGGCTCAGCCTCCAGCAGCTTTGAGTGGGGCAGACGAGAGGATGAAAGGCGGGAATCCTGGGAGAAGCTGGGGTCAGCAAAGCCTGTTAGCTCAGTGTGACCCAGGAGGAGAGGAGCTGGCAGGAGAGGCAAGGGTGAATTCCTTTCCTTCTTTCACTCCCTTGAGCGAAGTGAGTCTCCTCTACACAGTAATTATGGGCCAACAGGCAAGAGCAAGTTCTTCTGCTTGGGGCAAAAAAATAATGCCTCAGCGAACTGCAGCTTAGTTCACAAAACTTTGTGTGAATAAATCAGATAATCCCATTTTGTAGAAAAGTATAAATACCCAGGAAATACCTACTCAAATATGTGTTCCAAGTTATCTTGAAAAGTTTGAGGTTTCCAGAATGTCTATTACATTTCTTACATGATATTTGGAAGCCTCACTGATTATCCTTGACTTACATATTTTTAAAATGTGGTTTAGTTTGGGGATCTTCCCAGAAGTCCTAATTTTGAGAGAGCACTTTTACAGTAGATTTGTCTTCCTGGTTATTTTTCCTGTGGACTCTATTTTAAAGTTACTATTTTAAAATTATTATCTATGCATTTCTTTAAAAATTCCTCCAAAAAAACTATGAATATGTGGTTTTTAGTAAGAGAGGCACCCAAATGCCTCTATCTGTTAAATCTTGGACTCCTCAACCCCAGGATAGCACCAAGAACTGCAGACAAATGCATCTTTTGCATTTGTAAAAAGTGGCTCCTTCTACAGCTATACTTCTCAGCTAAAGTCCTGGAAGAAGTTGGAGCATTTATCAAGAACAAAAGGAAGACTTTGCTGGAACAAACTGTGCCCTATTTCCCTGGAATGGAGACCACCTCAGAGGCAGCTGGGCAGAGGCTGAGCTAGTGTGAAACACCAAGGTGCCCACTGTGCCCACACTGGGTTCTAGACAGAGAGGGGGTGGCGTGGGATGTCCTCAGGGTGTTGGAGAAAGGCCATGAAGAAATCCACTTAAATAAAATAGGGACCCAAACTTTATGCTGGACGATGAAAATGTCCAGTGTTACATTGTAGGGACTTTTTCCTGAAAACTGAAACAAAAATTCTGAAGGTAAGTTATCTGGTAATAAACATAATTTTGGATGTAGTTCTAACTAAGCTCCTGTTCTTAGAAAACAAGCAGGAATTAAGTGTTGATTATTTTTCATCTGGGTGATTTTTCTGGCAAAAATCCACATTAGTACAATCACATAGCCTCCCTTTTACACAGCAAGCTTATCAGCAAGGCCATAAATAAGGTCAGTTTTGCAAAGACATGCAGGGGCCTTATTTCCCTAAGGGTTGCTGATAACCCGTGATACCCATATCATTCTCTCCGAAGCCACATCTTGTTTGCCATCTTCCTGATCATTTTCTCTTCCTCAGTTGTCAATGAGTTCATCTCTGCTAAATCATCAGGGATGTCCCCCATCCCAAGATGGGAGGAGGTCCCCAACATCCCAGCCTACGACTTTATGAAATCCCAGATCTACTGCAAGATTTCACACCTTACTTTGCAAGGCATTTGCACTGGATTATCAGGCAAGATCCTGACTACAGGGAACTCGTGCCTCTGTGGAGGCTGCTGAGGGGAAGGGAAGAGAGATGCTGGGGATAAGGTACAGGGGGAACTAATTGTTAAAGGTGGCCAGTTCATAGGGAATATCCTTGTTTAGGACAACTGTTACCGAACATACTCAACCTTCTGACTTCTCAGAATCAGATAGCTGGGATTCCCCTGCATATCATCTGGACATTTGAACCCAACCCTTTGGCCTCAGTTTCCTGAATAATTTGGATAAAGCACACCCCTATTTTGCCTGAGTCATCTTGCAAACAGCCGCGATTTTTGGCTTTATTTATTGCCTGGGTTTTGATACCAAATAAACATTTTTGGAGCATCCACTGTGTGTAAAACTCCCAGGAGCCACTGGGGCTTCTGTAGCGTCCCCCACCGCATGTTCTTCTCTGAGGTGTTGTCTACAGAACACCACCCTGCGCCGATTCAAGCATCACTACTGGGAAGCTTGGTGGTCCTGCCTCTCTGGTGAGCCCAGCTCTTTTCATCACTTTGGTTGCCATGGACAACTGCAGTTATCTGTATGCCAGTCTCCCTCTACCTTACCTTTATGGGCAGCCCCAGGGCATGGGCTCACCACCCTCCTGGGGTCTCTACTTGTGCTTTTCTCCACCACTGGGTAACACTGAGCTAACACTTCTCCCTGATCCCAGCTTCTCCCAGCCCTCCCACCTTTCATCCTCTCCTTCTGCCCACCTCAAAGCTGCTGGAGGCCAAGCCTACATGTGTTGGGTGACTGGCTAAGGCATTTCCCCTCCTAGGCAGCACTGTGATTTTTTTTAAAAACATCCTTATTGAAGTGGAGGCGTGGGCCCCTTTCCCGACTCAGAGAGCTGTGGTGAGGACCAAGAAGATGACATCTAACTGCTTGCATTTTATTTGGTATTTTCTCAAAGTCCCTTCACATCAATTATCTCAACATTATTCCCCATCTATGGTAGGCATGAAAGATACTGTCCCCAAAATGGCTTAATAAAGTAGTAGTTAGAGTGACTGTGCTCAGAGAAGGTGTAATTTGTCCCAAATTATACAACATGTGCGTGGTGAAGCTGGAACTGATGCCAAATTCTTAGTTATTTCCACGGAAACAGGGCTCATCACCACCTTTCAGAGCCTATTGCTACCTATGATGAGAAGGGATGTACCATTGTGGGGGTGAAGGATCCAGGTGTCCTTCCATTCATTTCCTCATCCTGTGGTCCTTTCTTAGCCTCCCCCCCTAAGCAAGAAGCAGTTGCTACAGGGGGAAACACCCCTAAACTCCCTAATGTCCAGGCCTGGGAGACTGTGGCAGGCTAAACAATGTCCTCCCAAAGATGTCCGCTTCCTAACCCCTGGGACCTGTGAATTTGTTACCTTATATGGTGAAAAGGTCTTGCAGATGTGGTTAAAGGAAGGCTCTTGTGATGGAAAGATGATCCTGGGTTATCCAGAGGGCCCAACAGAATCACAAGGGTCCTTATAAGGGGAGGGCAGGAGGGACAGAAAAGAAAAAGAGTGATGTGATGATGGAAGTAGAGAGAGAGAGACTGGAAGAGGCTACGCTGCTGACTTTGAAGATGAAGAATCAGGCCAGGAGCCTCCTCTAGAAGTGAGAGGAGGCCAGAAGATGGCCCCTTTCTTAGAAACTCCAGGAGGAACCCATCCAGGCCAACCCATGTTAGACTTCTAAGCACAAAAACTCGAAAGGAATTCATTTATATTAGTTTTTTGTTGATGCTGTAACAAATGTTAGAAACTCGGTGGCTTAAAAGAATACAAATTTAGGTGACTTATAGCCATCCTTCTGGAAACGAGCATTTAAGTCATTTTGAGGTCATGTGAGACCATGGCCAAACAGACCTGCTCTGAGACACATCAGTGGGGAGCAGCGGTATCCACATAATTAAGAAATCAAGTCAACACTGCGGTGATGGCTCTGCAGGTATGGATACTCGACCTTCCTGCCACTGGGATCCTCTGCCCTAAGCATTTTCACTTAGATCCTTCACTCCTGGCCTGTTTTACCCACCAGTCTCAGCAAGGCTTTCAGACCCCGTATGGATTTTGTAGACCATGATAGCCTGGTAAGTTTCAAATAGTTGACGTTCTTGGCTCATTGTTGCCAAAGCACAGCGAACTGGTTAAACTCCAAGCTGTTGATAATGACATTTGAAAATTATGTTTTCCTCTTTAGGGCTGGTTGGAAGAACAGGAATGTGGTGGGGGAGCAAATAACGCACCCATCACCCTGTCAGAGGCTACTCTGTCTCAGCAGCCACAGAACTGCGGAGGAAGCCTGGAAGCCGAATTTCCTATTTTAGTGACTTCCTTCAGAGACGGTGCTGGCTGAGAATCTATGACCTCAAATCCACATATCACGGCATCTATGTGATCTTGAAATGTACTTAGCAGAACAAGACATCAATCCACCACAGAAATAAGTCTGTAGTGATGCCGGGCCTGGAGTGGGGGCAGGAGATTGATGGGTTAGAGTGAGTCTTCCAGAATCGTAATTAGAGCATTTGTCGTAACTCCTGACACTCTAATTGGCTTAAAAGTCTCCTCTTAGGACAGTGTTAGACAGTATTTCACTGTAGGAATTTGCTTCTCCAGGTGATTTTGTAGCAGACATCACCACTGTCACTGACGATTATTCCCTCAAATTGGCAGAGAAGTGCCCTCCTCCCTGCCCGACTGTGGCCCAGGGTGGGCACACGCCAGCAGGCATAACAACGAGTAAGTGCTGTCCTGTTTGCTTCAAATTAAAATGAACATATGACACCTACCTTCCACATGAAGAAATAACATTATCTTCCCTCTGTCTGTTTCTCTCTAGGCATGACTCCATCTGAGTTGGGCTCACCTTTCGACTGTGTCCTCATCATTCACTCCATGGGTCCAGGGACACTAGATGGAGGGGGAGCACTCACAGAGGGGGCCTCCTTTTGCTAATGTTGCCTGCCCTTTGCTTCTGTCCAAGTGTCCCACTTTGAAATTTATTTCTGAGCTCAAAATCCATGTGCACAAAAATATTCTGCCCCCAATTAAAAAAAAAATGGGGAAAGGATTTGAATAGATATTTCCTCAAAGGAGATATTAAAATCTGCATGAGCACCAGAAAAGATGCATTGTTAGTCACTGGGGAAGTGCAAATCAAAACCACTTTCATACCCACTAGGATGACTCTAATCAGAAAGACAGATAATAATAAGTGTTGGCAAGGATGTGGGGAAATTACAACACTCATTGTTTGTAGGATTGTAAAATGGTGCAGCTCCTGTGGAAAACAGGTTGGCAGTTCCTCAAAAGGTTAAACAGAATTACCACATGACCCAGCAATTCTACTCCTAGATGCATACCCCTGAAAATTAAAAACCTATGTCCACACAAAAATTACTATGTGTATAGTACTACTCTTCTTTTTAAAAAATTTTTATTTTATTTAACTTTAATTTCAGGGGTAAGTGTGTAGGTTTGTTATATAGGTAAACTTGTGTCACGGGGGTTTGTTGTATAGATTATTTCATCACCCAGGTATTAAGCCTAGTACCCATTAGTTATTTTTTCCTGATCCTCTCCTTCCTCACATCCTCCTCCCTTTAATAGACCCCAGCAGAGGTTGATCCCCCTCTATGTGTCCACATGTTCTCATCATGTAGCTCCCACTTATAGGTAAGAACATGCAGTATTTGGCTTTCTGTTCCTGTGTCAGTTTGCTAAGGATAATGACCTACAACTCCATCCATGTTCCTGCAAAGGACATGATCTCATTATTTTTTATGGCTTTATAGTATTCCATGGTGTATATGTACCACATTTTCTTCACCCAGTCTATCATTGATGGGCATTGTTGATTCTATGTCTTTGCTATGGTGAATAGGCACTACTATTCATAACAGCCAAAAAGTAGAAACAACCGAATTGATGAATGGATAAATATAATGTGATACAATGGAACATTATTGAGCTATAAAAAGGAACGAACGTGGATGAACCTTGATAACATTGTGCTAAATAAAAGAATCTAGACACAAGAGACCATCTACTGCACAATTCCATTTATATGAAATATTCATTAACAGGAAAACCGCAGAGACAGAAAGGAGATTAGGGATTGCCAGGAAAGGGGGCAGGTGGAATGACTGCTAATGAAGACAGGGTTTCTTTTTGGGGTGATAGAAATGTTCTGGCATTAGATTGTGGTGATGGTTGCATGAATTTGTGAATATACCAAAACACACTGAATTTTGTACTTTACAAGTGTGAATTTTGTGGTATGTGAATTATATTTTAATGAAAATAATTATATGAGAAAAATATCACCTCTGGGGAGTGATACTGGGGTTCCAAGGTGGTCCTGTTTCCTGATTGAATCTTAAAATTGTATTATTTTAGTAAAGATGATGATAAAAAGAAAAAAATGTTCTCTGTCAATCTGAGCTGCCTCTTCCTTTCCCAGTTGGTGTTTGGTGCTGTCACTTCCTGAGCAGCTGGGGCAAGAGTCTCCTGCTACCCTTTGCATCCTGAATTTTATTCCTTTGCCCTCTGAGCCTGTTTCTCTGGACATGAGCCCCCTGAGGGCTTTAGTCCCTGCTGTATTCCCTTCTTGTTTATTGATTTGTGTCAACTGAAAGGATGTGACTTTATTTGGAAATAAGGCATTTGCAGAAGTGATCAAATTAAGATGAGGTCAGTCTAGATTAAGGAGTGTGCTAATCCAATGATTGGTGTCCTTACGAGAAGAGGTAAATTTGGACACAGAGACAGGCACAGAGGGACGATTATGTGAAGACACACAGGCAGATGTGTGGTGTGTGATGACAGTGGCAGAGCTACGCTGATGCGTCTACAAGCCAAGGAATGCCGAGGATCTCTGTCAACCATGAGGAGTTGGAAGAGGCCAGGAAGCACCCTTCCCTAGGGCCTTCAGAGACAGCACGACCCTGCTGACACCTGGGTTACAGACTTCCAGTCTCCAGAACTGCAAGCGAATAAATTTCAGTCGTTTTAAGCGCCCACTTTGTGATAATTTGTTGCAGTTGCCCTAGGAAACTAATATATCGTTCTAGCACGGAATCTGGCACACGGCAGCCCAAACATGTTTGTTGAGCAAATTACTTTTCTGCTTCTGTGTGATCTGTGATGGCTGAGATGGAGAGAAGCCCCAGCAATTGGCTGATAAAAAACGGAATGGTTAGTCTCTGCTTTTGCAAGTGAGAAATTCAGCAAGAGATGAAGTGGTTTATCCCAGGTAGATAGGGGACTGAGGATTTACTTCAGATCTTTCAACTCTGAGTTAATGAAAGGAGATAGGAAAGAGAAATGAGCCTCTTTGAGAGTCTACTATGAGTCAGGCACTGTGTATGTGGTCTAATTTAATTCTTTCAAGGACCCTGTGTTATGAGCATTCTTATCCACATTTCTGCAAAATAGACAATTGACACGAAAACACAGATGGGCCTCTGGATCTCAGATGTCCAATGTCACACAGCAAATAGGAAAGCCAGAATTCCACCCCAACTCTTTATGATTTTAAGGTGTTGCTTTCCTTGATCATGCTAATGAGATTTATTGATCAGACAGCTGTCAAACATCAGCAGGACCTTTCAAGTTTATCTGGCAAATGATCAGGATCCACTTAGCTTAAGAACTCAAATTGTGAATGAAAAATTCAACATCTCCATTTTCTAGTCATTAACTATACAATCTACATCTAAATTCACAAATATAAACATGTTCTATGATCAGTAGAACAAAGATAATATTTTAATATGTGCAGTGTATTTTTGTTCTTTTGAGAGTAATAAATTGTTGAGGTGAATAATATAACTAACAAATGAAACATAAAAATAACTAAACCTTAAAGATAACTAAGGAATTTTTTACATTCATTTTTTTCAGTGAAGTGGCTGACAAACATTTCTGTAAAGGCATATAAAATACTTATAGATTATATTGTTTTATTATTTTGGGAGTGGTAAATGGAAATGACTTTTAATTGGATATGCAAGCTATTTTCTTTCTCAGCATAATTTCTCTTAAAATTTTTGTAACAATTTAGAAAAGTTGTTTTTCAATTTCTTTCTCCATTTTCTCAGGAAATTGTTATGAAGATTGGCTTATTTTTAAGTTGTTAACCTATTTGAGCATTTGGGGAAAGCTTTCAACAGCTAATGACCTACACTTACCCCATATGTCGGGAACACTGAGTGTAGTTAGCTAATGTTATATAATCTTGGGAAAAATTATTTTCATTAGAGTAATTGCTGCTATGGTTTGGAATGATTTATTCCATTTTCCCATGGTTTTGAAAAATATGAACAGAAAAGCACATGCTATAATTAAATCAAACCATTAAAAAGAAAGGCAATGGTTTAACCCTGGAGTGAGTTTCTAAAATGTAAGTCATGTATTTCCTGAAGTTCAAAGATTGTGAGAGACTCAATGTCCATTGTCACATTTAAGAATACAGTCATGTTCCCCATAGCAATGTTTCTGTCATTGATGATGGACAACAGTGGTCCCATAGACTATAATACCATATTTTTATTGTATTTTTTCTATGTTTAGATTTGTTTAGATACACAAGTACCATTGTGTTCCAATTGCCTACAGTATTCAGCACAGTAACATGTTACACAGGTTTGTAGCCTAGGAGCCATAGGCTGTACCATGTAGCCTAGGTGTGTAGCAGCCTACGCCGTCTAGGTTTGTGGTATCTATCTTAACGTATCATCTAGCAACTTAAACTTTCTCAGAATGTATCCCTGTCCTTAATCAATGCATAATCTTTTTTTTCTCTTTTTTTTTTTGAGACAGAGTCTCACTCTGTCACCCAGACTGGAGCGCAGTGGCACGATCTCAGTTCACTGCAACCTCTGCCCCATGGGTTCAAGCGATTCTCCTGCTTCAGCCTCCCAAGTAGATGGGATTACAGGCACCTGCCACTGAGCCTGGCTAATTTTTGTATTTTTAGTAGAGATAGGGTTTCACCATCTTGGCCAGGCTGGTCTTGAACTCCTGACCTCGTGATTCACCTGCCTTGGCCTCCCAAAGTGCTGGGATTACAGGTGTGAGCCACCACGTCCAGCTTCAATGGATAATCTTATACCCATCTCATCCAGCATGTCTTTGCTCTGCAGGCCCAGAGCCCTGTTGGGAGAAATGGATGTGTCTTAGAGCCTTCGTTAGGACTGACAAGTAGATGTGGCAGTAGCCTACACCTCCATGTAATGCCAGGGTCTGGGAACCAACCAGGCGTCCAGAGTTTAGGTTGAGGGTGAGCATGCTCTGGTGTGACATGCAGGGGAAGATGGTAGAGGATATGTCCTGGGTTCTACCAGCCACTTAGGGCCAATTGTGACCCCCTCTTCTAGAAAAATATTTTCTCTGCAGAACTCAAGGTAGCCACACATCTGCTATATAAGATTATCATTAATTGCTTAAATTCTTCTATGACTTGAATAATAAACAGCAACCTGCTAGTGTGATAACCTCCAAATACATTTTAACAGAATACCTAATGAAATTCATGGAATTTGTCCTATTGGAGGGCATAGAAGCAAGGTGTTAAAAGCGTCAATCACAGCATTGTGCATGATCTCAAATGGGCTGATTATTTTGGTCATGGGCTATCAAGTTAGCTTTGTCATATTATTCTGCAAAAATGGAGCTAAAGAACCATAATCTGCCTTAAATAAAAGTCACAGGCAAGAATAACACTAAAGGTTAGAGGGGCTGTTGAAAACTTGAATGGAAAACCTTAGCAAGCATCCTACCACCTCCTCCCAGAAATGCACAAAGATACATGAATCATTTACTTGATAAGATTATGCCTGGCCTTGGGTGCACTTTAAAAAATATCACAGCTAATCCAATAATAATGCTATTGACTTTTCCTTGTGTTAAAAATCAAATTTAATAATGTTCTACTTTAGGCCTTATATATCTAAGATGTTAGAACAGAAAGATTCATTTTCAAGGGCTAAGATTATTCCATTCTCTGGTTTCTTATGGACTGATGTTGGAGGTATGATCACCCAGAGACAGAAGCCACTTATCCCTGGGATAAAAGAGCCACAGACAGAGGGGCATTGGCTCTGCAAGACTTCAAGCTTCTATGTTCTCTTGGGCTAGCTCTCCCAAAGAGAAGGTTTTGATTTCTTTTCTCTCCCTCTCTTCTGTTAGTTTTACTCCCCTTTTCATAGATATTATTATTATTAGAAAGGAAATTTGCTGTAATTTTTTTCTGATTATAAAGATGATGTAAGCTTATTTGGAAAATTCAAGCAATATAGAAAAAACATAAATAGTAAAAATCTCAGTATATCTGGGATTTGGCCTATTCATCAACTCCATTTTCTCTTCCTGTGGGGACATAGTTGTACTGGTATCTCAGCCTCCCTTGTAGTAGGTAGCCATGAGCATGGTATGTGTGCTGCTTCTGGGCTTGATTCATTGGTAGCCTTCCTTGTGATACTGCATAGTCTTTTTCTCTGACCTGTTAGACTGTTACGGACAGGTCACCCAGAGTGACATTGGGATCCACACACTTGAGATGGTAAAGCAGAAAGTCGCAGAAGCCTGAATTCCCTTTCCAACCCACACCCCTGTCACTGAACTTTATGTGAGTGAGAAATAAGCTTTCACTGTATTGGATCATTACACGTCTGTGTTCATTTTTCAATTCAGCATAGCCTATCCTACCTAACTAGTACAATATCTTACCACCAGAAATAATAATGTGACATTTTGGTGAGTGTAATTCCAGATCTCTTTATAAATAACACCTGTGCATGCGCGTGCACACACACACACACATGCATACACACACAAACACACACACAAACACACACACAAACACACACAAGTTTTTTCAAGTAGGATCATATTATAGATAATACTCTTTTCACTTAGCTATATCTGGTGCAAATATTTCCATATGTTGTGTCCATATCATCCTTACAAATGAGGTCATGCTATTCCATTTACTGATTCTGCCATAATTCAATAAATAAATTTTTCACTGATAGAAATTTAGTCAGTTTCCAACAACCTTGGAATGAACAACCGTGCATACGTCTCTTGCTGTAAACGGTCAATTATAGCCTTAAGAGGCAGTGCTAGAAGGGGATTGTAAGGGCAAGAGCAAGGTTTGATCACATTGCTAAGCTTCTCTTTAAAAAGATGATGATAATCCACTTGTCCATGAACAGTCAATAAAATGTACCTATTTTTGCCACCTTTATCCACCTGGTGTTGTCAAGCTATAGAATCTTGGCCCATTTAATAGGCCCATTTAAATATGAGTTCATGGCAGTGATTTCACTGCATTTCTTCCTTTGCTGTTTTTTTTTTAATTGTACTTTAGGTTCTGGGGTACATGTGCAGATCATGCAAGATTGTTGCATAGCTACACACATGGCAATGTGGTTTGCTGCATCCATCCCCCTGTCACCTACATCTGGCATTTCTCCCCATGTTATCCCTCCCCGACCTCCCCACCCCCTCCACTGTCCCCTCCCTTGGACCCCCAACAGACCCCAGTGTGTGATGCTCCCCTCCCTGTGTCCATGTGTTCTCATTGCTCAACACCCACCTATGAGTGAGAACATGTGGTGTTTGATTTTCTTTTCCTGTGTCAGTTTGCTGAGAATGATGGTTTCCAGATTCATCCATGTCCCTACAAAGGACATGAACTCATTGTTTTTTATGGCTGCATAGTATTCCATGGTGTATATGGGTCATACCGCTTTTGATATGGACTTTCTTTTCACATGTCTATTAACCCTTGATCATCTGTGGTTCCTCTTTTGTGAGTGATCTGTTTGAATGTTTTGCCAGTTTTTCTACTGGTGTGTGATACTGGGATTTATAATAAGATACACATATTGTATTTGGCCTTTGTTGCTGGTTCCTGGCATAGAGTTCCTTAAACTCTTGTAATTTTCTGAGCAATAGGGGTGCTTTGTCTGTCCTAATATTTGGTCTTTGACTATAGTTCCTGACACAGGTCTCCTAATCCTTGTAATTTCCTGTAATTTTATTTTAATAAGGCCACGTATTAAAATAAGTGGATTCCTGGATGGGAACTGATCATCAGAGAGATCAAACCATGATTAAAAGCTTGGAACCTTCAGCCCTAACCCATCTATCCTCTGGGAAGAGGCTGGAGATTGAGTTAATAATCAATCATGCCCCCATTATGAAGCCTCCATGAAAATTCTTGAACTACAGGGTTCAGGGAGCTGATAAATATAAGTAAAGTATTTTCCTGAGGACTGTGAGCCATTCCAGCAAATTATTGAACCTGAGAGAATCAAAAGAATCCCTGGTTTATAGCCAGTCAGTCAGAGGTGTGGGAGGGTGGCCAGGACTTGTGATTGGCATCAGAAGTAGGGGGTAGTCTTGAGGGGCAGATGCCATAACTTGTGGGAGCTGACTCCAGATAGGTATGTCAGAATTGCAGGATGCTGAGCTGGTGTCAGAGACTTGGTGGATGTGGGAAAGAGCCTGCACATCTGGTGTCAGAAGTGTTCTGTTAGAGAGTGGAGATAAACAGTGCTTTTCCACAGACAGTCTGTCTTGTTCATACTAATTAGCTAGAGCTTGTCCTCCCTACTTCATGTCTGTGATTTTTTTTTTCCTTGCCAGTGGAATATCCTCATAAAACTGACAGAACTACCAAGCTCTAGAATTTAAGTGATCTTTGAGGACTTAGGGGAGCTTCTTTTCAACCTCAGACATGCCGGAAAGCAACAAATCCTGTAGCAGTTTTCTGGTTAATATGGCAATAGGGAAGATGGAGAGGTGGTTATGCAATGAGAGGGGGAGACATGGGAAGAAACACACTAGAAGACATAACATTGGGAAAACATTTGGCAAGCATACAAGCATCCCAAAGAGATAAATTGCAACACTGCCAGTTGGGCAAGATGATTAAATGGCAGAAATATTTACATTGCTTAGGTAGAAAGAAGGGAGTAGTCTCAGACATGGAATAGCTAAGCTACTGAAAGAATTTAGACTATTTGGGGTCCTTTTGTCCCCCTTGAAATTGGAAACCATGTAAAATTAGCTTATTAATTATAAATAAAAATGCTTTGGTCATACCACACTTTCTGAGGAAATCATAGGCTGTTACCCTAACGTTTGGGGACTCCTCCTGGCTAAAATCACTCCCTTTGCTCCATCACCAGCTGCAGTGATGCAAGGGAGTCCCATGTGGGTATTCCTCTTAGAGCTGAGAGTGCTGAACAAGGCAAGGCATTCTTGAGTCCTAGAGAGTACCTATTTTCTAGAAAATGGTAGCAGGAAAAAGAAAAGTGGCCATCTAACCTGGCACTAGCACTGGAACTTTAACCAAAGGGTTATCTTACTCTGTCATTAAGAAATGGGTTTGAAGACACATTAAAGAAAAAGAAAACTACAGGCCAAAATCTTTGATGAATATTCATGCAAAAATCCTCAATAAAATACTAGCTAACTATATTCAACAACACATTAAAAAGATCACCCATCATGACCAAGTGGGATTTATCCCTGGCATGCAAGGATGGTTCAACATACACAAATCAATCAATGTCATACATCATATAAACAGAATGAAGAACAAAACCATATAATTGTGTCAATTGATGCTGAAAAAGCATTTGATAAAATTCAACATTCCTTCATGATAAAAACCCTTAAAAACTTAGTATAGAAGAAATATACATCAACATAATAAAAGCCATATATAATAAAACCAAAGCTAGTATCATACTGGATGAAGAAAAACTGAAAGCCTTTCCTCTAAGATCTGGAACAAGACAAGGATGCCCACTTTCACCAATGTTATTCAACATAGTACTGGAAGTCCTAGCTGAAGCAATCAGACAATCAAAAAATAAAGGGCATCTAAATTGGAAAGGAAGAAGTCAAATTATTCTTGTTTGCAGATAACATAGTATTATATTGGGAAAAATCTACAGGCTCCACCCAAAAGCTATTATAACAGATAAACAAATTCAGTAAAGGTTCAGGATACAAAATCTGTATACAAAAATCAGTAGAATTTCTACATGCCAACAGTGAAAAATTTGAAAAAGAAATCAAGAAAGTAATCCCAATCACAATAGCCACAAATAAAACTGAATTACCTAGGAAGTAAAGAAGTGAAAGATCTCTATAATGAAAACCATAAAACACTGAAAAAAGAAATGGAACCAGACACCTCAAAATGGAAATATATTCCATGTTCATGGATTGGAAGAATCAATGTTGTTAAAATGTCGATACTACCCAAAGCAATCTACAGATTCAATGCAATCCCTATCAAAATATCAATAACATTCTTCACAGAAATGGAAAAAACAATTCTAAAATTTATGTGGAACCACAAGAGACCCAGAATAACCAAAGCTATCCTAAACAAAAAGAACAAAACTGGAAGAATCACATTACTTAACTTAAAATTATCACACAAAGCTACAGTAACCAAAACAGCATGGTACTGGCATAAAAGTAGACACATAGATCAATGGAACAGAAAAGAAAGCTCAGAAACAAATCCATACACCTGCAGTGAACTTGTTTTCAACAAAGGTGCTGATAACATACACTGGGGAAAAGACAGTCTCTTTAATAAATAATTCTGGGAAAACTGGATATTCATATGCAGAATAATGAAACTGGAACCCTATCTCTCACTATATACAAAAATCGAAATCGATTAAAGATTTAAATCTAAGATCTCAAACTATAAAACTACTACTGGAAAAAATTGGGAAAATATCCAGATAATTGGTCTGGGCAAAAATTTCTTGAGTAATAACCTATAAGTACAGGCAACCAAAACAAAAATGGACAAATGGGATCATATGAAATTAAAAAGCTTTTGCACAGTGAAGGAAACAATCAACACAGTGAAGAGACAACCCACAGAATAGGAGAAAATATTTGAAAACTATCCATCTGACAAGGGATTAATAACCAGAATATATAGGGAGCTCAAACAATTCTATAGGAAAACAAATCTAATAATCTGATCAAAAAATGGGCAAAAGATTTGAATAGACATTTCTCAAAAGGAGATACACAAATGTCCAACAGGCATATGAAAAGATGCTCAACATCACTGATCATCAAAGAAATGCATATCACAACTATAATGAGATATCATTTCGGCCCATTTAAAATAGCTTATATCCAAAAGACAGGCAATAACAAATTCTGGTGAGGATGTGGAGAAAAAGGGAGCCCTTGTATGCTGTTGGTGAGAATGCAAATTGGTACAACCACTATGGAGAACAGTTTGGAGGGTCCTTAAAAAACTAAAAATTGAGCTACCATATGATCCAGCAATCCCACTGCTAGGTATATACCCAAAAGAAAGGAAATCAGTATACCAAAAGGAAATCGGTATACCAAAGTGATACCTAAAGTGATCAACGTTACAGTGCTGTTCACAACAACCAAAATTTGGAAGCAACCTAAGTGTCTATCAACAGATAAAGGGATATAGAAAATGTGGTATATGTACACAATGGAGTACCATTCAGCCATAAACAGAATGAGATCCTATCATTTGCAACAACCTGGATGGAACTGGAGGCCATTATGTTAAGTGAAATAAGCCAGGCATGGAAAGACAAACATTGCATGTTCTCACTTATTTTGGGGATCTAAAAATCAAAACAATTGATCTCATGGAGACAGAGAGTAGGATAATTACCAGAGGCTGGGAAGGGTAGTGGGAGACTGGAGGGAGATGGGGATGGTTAATAGGTACGAAAAATAGAATGCATAAGACCTAGTATTTGATAGCACAACAGGGTGACTTTAGTCAACAATAATTTAATTGTACCTTTAAAAACAACTAAAAGAGCATAGTTGGATTGTTTGTAACATAAAGGGTAAATGCTTGAGAGAATGGATACCTCATTCTCCATGATGTGATTATTACACATTGCATGCCTGTGTCAAACATCTCTGTACCTCATAAATATACATACCTACTATGTACCCACAAAAATTACAAATAAAAAATGGAAAGCCCTGGGGGGGGAAAAGAATGAGCGTGACCACTGGAGTGGTGATGGCTCTGCGCAGTGTAATCCCCAGACCTTGTCAGTGTCAGTCCCACAAGCGACTCGGGGCAGGTAGAAGGGCTCAGTTCCTAGAGTGGGGTTCTAGGGACTTGGTCCTCTATGGGAAGTTCTGAAAACCTGGTGCTCCAGGGAGACCATCTAATCCAGTCCACTTGGCCTTAGACAAGCTGGTCTATGGAACAACTCTAGTGGAGCAGAGAGAACCCCTCTGACTATGTCAGGTGAGTATGATGAAGGCTCAGACTCAGAGGAGCAGGGATCTTACAGGTTTCTGCAGCTGTTTCCCTTTGGGAGGCTGATAAAAGCTTTGAGCCCTTGACCTTAGGCCCTGTATGTGAATAAATGTGAGCACACCCAAGACATTTCAGGTGCTTCACAGAGGCCAGATGTACGCTCCAGGCATGACACGGGAGGCAGTGACGGACTGCAATAAGTGCTAAAGCTGCATCTTTTGAAGCAGAGAGTAGAGGGGCAGGGTGTCTCTGTGAATACAGGCTCTGCACCCTGAATACCCATTTTCAGTTTCCTCATTTGAGGTGGCCACAGTAAAGGGTGTTGGCCATGCTGGGCTCTGAGGGAACCTCTGATGCAGAGGCTGAGACCAGAGCAATGCTGATGGCCTCCCTGTTCTGGAAGGTCTCCAAGGAGTATCCAGGACTGAGGAGTCCAGTGCTGGCCTTTTCTGGAGCACTTTATTGGCCTTTGGCTGTGTGCCAGGCTCTGTGGTGAGTGCTACAGGGACCAAGGATAGGTAAGGGTTCTGTGTTTCAGGAGGACCGGATTACATTCCCGATGTTCAACTCAAAAATCCCCAGTAGGGCATCTGGGAGAAGTTATCACAAGGACTTGGGGTTGCTTCTATGCACTAGGCATTGCCTGCAGATAAAATAATTTCTCAATTCATGTCTGTGTTGCTGTTATTACACGTGAGTACATGCTGCTGTGATAACAGATCACACATTTACGAACGAACTGACTTTAACTTTTTGACAATATGTATTTTCTCTCTTCCTCTCCCAATCTTTTGTGTAAGTCTGTGACTTGTCTGAGGTTATAACATCATCCTGATGCTCAGAAAGGTTGGATATTGGCCTAGATTTTTGCTAGGCAGGGTCATGGCAATTGGCAGACGGGGCACCTCCGTGGTTACAGCGGTGAAACCTGCTTGCAGTGGATTTCTCAGCAGAGAAGGAACATGGACAGGTGCTGCCTCTGCTGAGTGTGGAGGGTGGGGAATGCATGGGTGTCTGGGATTAGATATGCTTGTACAATTGGTCCTAGCCCTACTTGAGGTAGCTGGTGAACCTTCTGATCCTGCTTCTCTTAGGCTGGCCCACAGAGAAGCAAGACCCCTGCCCCCTATCCAGCCTAACTCACACAACATCCCTGAATCCGAGAGATGCTGCTCTGATCCTGACCACATATGCTCCTACAGGCTGTCCCCTTTCTGGGAATTTCTCTTGCCATCTTTTGGATCCTTGATGATTGTTTCAGAGCCTGAATGCATGAGCTCGAATTCCAGTCCCCTCCCATTGTAGCTGGGTTGCTTTGAACAAGTTATTTTACTTCTCTGTGTCTCTGTTTTCTCATCTGAAAGTTTATTAGTACCAACCTCATGGAACTGTTGTCAAGGTTAAACCTGGTAATATACATAAAGCTCTTAGAACAAAAATGGCTCTTAGCATCATGGCGAGGTGCTACAGCATGGCAGTTAGGCAACTGGGTTTGCAGCCAAGTGGCCTGGGTTTGAATCCTGACTGTTTCTTCCTAGCTGGGTGCTCCTGAACAAGTTTCTTGACCTCTCTGTGCTTAAGTCTCCTCCTGCACAGCACAAGGATAACTGTATACATCCCAGAGGATTATTGTGAACAATTAATGAGAAAACAAAATGGTTAGAAAGGTCCCCGATGCATACTAAGTGATAGGCAAATATTAACATATTAATTTTGTTTTGCAAATGAATGAGGAAACAGAGAGGTTAAGAAACTTCCCTGAAGTCACAAAGCTAATAAATGGTAGTGTTGAGACTGGGGAGACTAGATCCCCAAAAAAAGGGGAAACATTTCCACTTTCTCCAAAGTACGTTCCTTGTTCTGAGAGGCAGAGGGAGTATTGTGAGATCCACCACAGACTGTGCATGACCCTTTCCAAATCAGCTGACAGCAGCACCCTCATCCTAGTTCAGAAATAACCGCGTGGGGAGCACTGCCGTTGCAGCTGTTTTGGTCTGATATGATCTGCTGATGCACACTGACAGTTACTCTGGGAGGTGTTTCCACTGTCTCCCTGGCCCACTTGGAAGGGTTCTGGCTTTTAGTTTTGCCTCAGATCTGACCCACTCAGGTACAACATCCTTTTCAGAAGCCCCATCTGCCTTGTATGCAGAATGCACGTGAAGATGGCATTCTCCTGGTTCTCAGCAAACCACAATTCAAATGCTGTAGATGCTTAAAAATACTATCTCTGCCCCCAGATGTTCCCCAATCTTGCTTATTTCCCAAACCTCAGGAACCCCTCTCATGTATCTTACATTTCTTGCTATATATAGCCGGTTGGTTTAAAAGTGCATAAATTGTGTGTGTGTGTGTGTGTGTGTGTGTGTGTGTGTGTGTACTCTGAATGCTGGGGCAGTTTCCTTCCTTTCTAAAGGGAATAAAGCTGCAAAACATCTCCATGGAAACCAGCCTCTCAATCCATCAGGCTTCTGCAGTGTCTAATACATTATCTGAAAGGCAGGCAGGGACTAATGAGGCAACATAATAGAACTCACAACATGACATTTATAACACAATGCCCATTCCTAATCAGCTAGTGCCACCTGAATAATGAAGGAATCCCACGTTTTACCCCACTCAGGCTTCGACTGCCACGCAACTTTGGTGGATTTACCACGTCCCCTCCTCCCATGCCACGAAATACAGGTCTCTATAGTAACCTACAATGTAATTTAAAATGATAATTTCTCCATAATGATGAGACTCTTCTCCCCCAACCCAACTGCCTTTCAGGTTTATGTTGTCATAATGTGTTTTCTCTTGTTACGATGATGTTTTTCGATTTACTGAGAAAACAGAAGTGATTTCATGAGAAATCTTCCTTATGTTTTTGGTTTATTTTCCAACTTTCCCTCAGGCACTTCTACATTTTCTTTATCAGAGGATGGTAGTAAGGTTCTAAACAATATATATTCAACCCCTTTGCATTTCTGACAGGAAGCAAAATAGGTTTAGATCTTGTTGCAAGTAAGAGAAATAAGTGGTTGGATATTAGACTCCCAAGATTTGTTAGGAAGTTAGAAATAGTAACAGATAGGATAAAGCAGGTATGGGGTGAGCTAAGAAAGAATCAAGTCACAAGTACTTTCCACAGGTACATTACTTCATCCCTAGAACTCTTTTTGTATCACTGTAATTGTCCGGATATCTTAATAGTTTTCCAAATTATTTGGTCTCATTCACACCAGGCAAACTGGATATTGGCCTTGGGTAGTTATTGCTTTACTTTTTGTTTACAGTTTCTTCTGTTGCTGTTAAGAATCCTTCTGGCAACAGATAGTGAACGATTCCAAATCTCTTTCAACTTAATGAACCGTTTTGCCTGAAAGGCTCTGGGGAAAAAAATGTAGGATCAGATTATGTGAGACAAAAATTGTGCTAAATCGTTTGTCATTTTAGAATTGAGATCAGAATGTCATTGTCTCAAAAACTGAGGTTGTTGTGTTTGCCTCTTAGACTTTTAAACTTCTGGTATTTAAAAATCATCATAAATTATTATTAGAATGATTATAGCAGGGGAATATAATTTGAGAATGCTTGGAGATTGAAATTCCATCTGACAAATATGAGAGGGCATTATGTATTTAAAGAAAAAAAGAAGGCCGGGCGCAGTGGCTCACACCTGTAATCCCAGCACTTTGGGAAGCCGAGGCAGTGGATCACGAGGTCAAGAGGTCGAGACTGCCCTGGCCAATATGGTGAAACCCCGTCTCTACTAAAAATAAAAAAATTAGCTGGGCATGGTGGCGTGCACCTGAAGTCCCAGGGGAGACTGAGGAAGGAGAATAACTTGAACCCAGGAGGTGGAGGTTGCAGTGAGCTGTGATCACGCCACTGCACTCCAGCCTGGTGATAGAGAGAAACTCCATCTAAAAAAAAAGAAAAGAAAGAGGCCAGGCGTGGTGGCTCACACCTGTAATCCCAGCACTTTGGGAAGCCGAGGCGGGCGGATCATGAGGTCAAGAGATCGAGACCATCCAGGCCAACATGGTGAAACCCTGTCTCTACTAAAAAATAACAAAAAATTAGCTGGGCGTGGTGGTGCGCGCCTGTAGTCCCAGCTACTCGGGAGGCTGAGGCAGAAGAATTTCTTGAGATCGCGCCACTGCACTCCAGCCTGGCGCCTGGTGAGAGAGTGAGATTCTGTCTCAAAAAAAAAGAAAAAAAAAAAGAAAAGAAAAGAAAAGAAAGAAAAAAAACTTCCCAGAACCATATTCCCTCTTTAACAATGTACTATTTATAAAATTATGTGGTTATGCCTTTTAGTCAATCTGTCTGTCTCTTAAAACTTGGGCTTTTCTTGTATTTTTATGTGGCTCTGATATAAGTGAAGGCTCCTAATTGGATGTGGGTAAACTTCTCAAAATTTCCATAAGTTGATTCATTATTTTTTTATATTTGGCTGTCAAAAAAGCCTGGATACAAAAAGGACATTAATTAAATTTAAATAATGAAAGAAACGATAGATTGAAAAACCTACTTACATTTCTAATTTCATGTGAATAGAGGTAATATTTCTTCTGCTTGAAAAAAAAAAAAAGAGCCAAAGACCGCATTAGGAATACATCAAAATTCATAATAATAAATGGAAATAAAATGCCTAGTTAAGTTCTAAAAGAAGTTTTCCTGTCTGGGGCTCACAAAGTTAAGCCAACAGAGTTTTGCCTGTTTAAGGGTGTTATTTATTGTTTGGCGAGGAAGAAATTGAAACACGTTAGTGAAAATAAGTAATTCCAAATCTAAGCTGTTGGACCTTTAAATTATTTTGAACCTTAAAGGAATGTGACTATGCGGCCCAGCATGTGACAGGCAGCTATATCCCAGGCAGCAGTAACCTTTGTTTCTCAGAGATCAGCCTCCTTCTTTACCTACATTGTTTTGTAAAATGTTGTAAATGACTGAAGGGCGCCAGGGAAGACCCTGCTCTTACTGTTTATCTTCATTATAAATTAATATCCCTCTTATTCTCTCATGCAAAGACTTCATGGCTATCACATTGTCTAAGATGGAGTGTTAAATACACCTTTTTTTTTTGTTTTGAGATGGAATTTCGCTCGTTACCCAGGCTGGAATGCAATGGTGCAATCTCTGCTCATTGCAACCTCTGCCTCTCAGGTTTGAAGTGATTCTCCTGTCTCAGCCTCCTGAGTAGCTGGTATTACAGGTGACTGCCATCATGGTTGGCTAATTTTTTTGTGTTTTTAGTAGAGATGGGGTTTCACCATGTTGGCCAGCTGGTCTCAAACTCTCGACCTCAGGTGATCCACCTGCCTTGGTCTCCAAAAGTGCTGGGATTACAGGTGTGAACCACTGTGCCTGGCCCATTCATTTAAACTGGAAAGGAAATAAAAAGCTGTGTAGAAAAGAAAACAAACTGCAACTAATCACACTGTTGTAACTCCCAATAAATGTAAATGTAATCCTATTAAATTTCTCCTTTTCTTCTTATGTAAGCAAGACCTTAACTTTTAACTTTGAAGCACTGACCCGTTTATGTGGAGTCTGTGTTTTCCAGATGGCTATTCCCAGCTTTTTGCTTGAATAAACTCTTTAAAACTGTTTTCGGATCCCTTTAATTGTTTCAGGTTGATCTGTTGTATGCACATGTTCCTGCTGTAACTGGGTGTGCTACAATTCAATTCTGACACGAACCAACTGGAGTTAGACTTCACAGGTCCCGAGGCCATGGATTTACTCTGGATTTGCTGTGTGTCTGCCACTTGGCACTGCATCTACATGACACTGCTTCAGATGCCAACTGCACATTGGGGGTCCTAGGCTACCCTCACTTCTGACCTATGTTCTGATCAAATTTTCAACTACAAATTCTGGGGTTCCCATGACCCATTCAGGTTCCATAATTTACTAGGATGACTCAAGAAAGTGCCATGTTGAGGTTATTAACCTTTTTTTCCTCCTCATCACTTTGGCAAACCCAAATATTCAGATAATTTGTTTCTTTTTGAAAGCTTATTATTATTTTATTTGCTTTTCTGAAGAACTTAGGATATAAGAACTTAGGAGATACACTAACCAAAAACCATGAAGGAAGTATATGTTGCTAGCCCTTCAAGGATGTGCCTTATTTGGGTAGTTGGATTTTCTTGTTAACAACATCTTAAGTAGAAAATAACCTGCTGTGTTCAATACTTTTTCTTGTTGAAAATCTTAAAAATGTTTTAGCTGGTTTTCCTATCTCAGGAGAGTGTGACAGATACTTATTTTCCATTAGTGATGCTCATTCTTCCAGTGTCTCCTCTAGCAAATATTACCACAACCACTGTTGCATGGTTTTGTGAAGGTGTGACTAAGATTGTTCTTACCCCAGTATACCAGCACATAATATGGAAAATAATTTTTTTATTGAGGTGAATTTCACATAACCAAAACTTGATCATTTTAATTTAAAGTGAACGTTAACTACATGGTTGCACAATGCTGTATAACCACCACCTCCACCTAGTTCCCAAACCTTTTTATCAACCCAAAAGGAAATCCTGTACTCACTTAGCCATTCTCTCCTCCAGAAGGCAATTTTTAATTTCTTAATATTTTAAAATTTAATTTTACATCCTGGGTTACATGTGCAGGACATGCAGGTTTGTTACATAGGTAAAGTGTGCCACGGTGGTTTGTTGTACATGTCAAGCCATCACCTACGTGTTAAGCCCCACATGCATTAGCTATTTACCCTGATGCTCTCCCTCCTCCTCCCCCCTACAACAGGCCCCAGGGTGTGCTGCTCCCCTCCCTGTGTCCACGTGTTCCAGGAGGTAATTATTTTTAAATGAAATCTTTGTTATGAGTCATCCACTTAGCACGTACTTATGCCAACTGTGTTAGGGTACTTTATTTCTTCATAATTTTCTCATTTTTCCTAAATGTATTATATATGGCTATAGGAAGATTCTAGTCAACTGGGTCTGGTTAATCAAATAGTAAATTCTACTCTGTAAATAGCATCTATATCCTTTATTTTATCCAGAAAAAAATGGCAGACACACAGCAAATCCTAGTAAATGCTGAATGACAGTTTTCCTGTAATGGTACTGGACTAGAATTACATAGTCTAACAGTTATATTATTTTAAGATTTCTTTAGCAGGCATTAGTCGTGACCAACCAGAGACATGACTGGATATCTGAGTCAATGCAAAGATTCCACCAGAGAAGGATAATCAACATAGAGGAGTTGTCACACCTGTTTGTTAAAATATATATTTCTCACACTGCTTCAGGTGAGCCAGGGTGAACTGAACTGCAACTTAAAGCTACTGTTCTCAGGTGAGCCAGCTTCCCAGAAGTTGCTGTTTGGAAAGACAGATGTAATAACAACCTGGCTGTGTGTGGAGGATGACAGGTCCCTTGTCATGCTAGGAGCTGGGGGAGTGGCTTCCAGACACCATTTCACAATGAAGAGTGGGTCATGGTTTGATAGGCACCTGTTGTCTGTGGCCATACCTCCCTGAACATGCCCAATCTCATCTGATAGGCACCCATTCCTCATGGATGGGGAAGGTGGGGTGCTGCCAGGGCTGTGCCCAAGTGCCTGGTTTCATTTTTCTCCCCAACACCAGATATCAGCCAGTATCCTAGGACCAGCTCTGGGGCTCCTACAAGTTCGGAGCTGTTCCTGAAAACCCACTCAGCTCTCTGCTCCGGAAGCCTCTGAATGGGTACGGGCTATTGTTTTATGCAGGAAATTATCTGTCAAAGAAACGCCTTCTCTTCTCCTCCTCAGCATCAAGAGGCATATTTTTGCCGACAGGATGCTTGATAAGAGAAATGTCCTTCTTTGTGTTAGATGTTGGGGTCTATGGCTTTGCTGGAGCCAGCTCACGTAGACAAGTCAGTGGGAATTTCTCACAGACCTCTAATCTCTATGGATTCGATTTTGACTGTCTTTTGTGAGGATGTAAAACTCACTATTGGTTTTGGGTTCACTGAGGAAAAGGGGCTCTGTCTAGAAGCCATAGGGTTAAACCACTTTTAATAAACATTTAGATTGGGTCTTATATGACAGCATAGAATATTTCAGTGGAATTGACACCAAAAAGAGGCACTTGAGAGTGATGCCAGCAGGGGATGGAATAAGACTTTTCAGTGCTTGTTCCTTCATAGAAACATCACTTTGAACAACTTTTCATGCATGAAAATATCTTCACAAGAGCTAAAGAAGCCAGGCAAGAGACTACAGTGCCAGTGGGTAGCACAGAAATAAGAAAGGACACATTGAAGAGGGAGGGGCAGATTCACATTACCTGTGTCACCCTCCCCTAAACCTGGGCAGCACAAAATGCAGAGAGATGCCAGGCAGGCCCCCCAGCCTCAGTGTGCAGGCCAGCACCTGCTGACCCAGCCTCCGAGCCCACCTCAACGCCAGGCCAGCATCCTCAGACTTAGGCTCTGCGCACACCTGAGGCTCTAGAAAAATGCTGCAATAAACATAGGAGTTGGAAAAAAGGAAATTCTGTCACTTGCAACAACATGGATGAAGCTGGAGCACATGATGTTAAGTGAAATAAACCAGGTACAGAAAGACAAATACTGTGTGATCTCACTTGCATGTGGAATCTAAAAAAGTCCAACTCATATAATACGGTTTGGCTTTGTGTCCCCACCCAAATCTCACCTCAAATTGTAATCTCCATAATCCCCACATGTCAAGAAAGGAACCTGGTGGGGAGATGATTGGATCAGCTTCCCCCATGCTGTTCTTCTGATAGTGGGTTATCGTGAGATCTGATGGTTTTATAAGTATTTGACATTTCCTCCTATACACTCTCGCTCTTTCTCTCCTGCTGCTATGTGAATGAGGTGCCTGCTTCCCCTTTCACCACGATTCTAAGTTTCCTGAGGCCTTTCCAGCCACATGGAATAGTGAGTCAATTAAATCTCTTTCCTTTATAAATGATCCGGTCTCAGGTAGTTCTTTATAGCAGTGTAAAAATGGACTAATATATCATAGAAGCAGAGAGTAGGTAGAATGTTGGTTCCCGGAGGCTAAGGGGTGGGAGATGTTGGTGAAAGAACATAAAGTTTCAGTGAGACAGCAGAAGTAAGTTCTGGATGCTTACCATACAGTATGGTAACTATGGTTAATAATTATGCATTGTATACTTGAAATTGCTAGATATACAGAATTAGATCTACTACAGTTAGATATGGTACAAATCTACCACAATTGCTACATCTGTACTTAAAAATTTCTAGAAAGTAGATCTTAAATATTATCACCACAAAAAAGATATCTTTTTGAGATGGATATGCTAACTAGCTTGACTGAATCATTTCACAATGTGTACATATATTCAAATATCACATTGTAAATATATACAATTTTATTTGTCTATGATATCTCCATGGAGCTGGGGGGAAAAGAGACAAATCTGTTTTTAAAAAGGGAAAGTTCTTGACACAAACAAATGCACAATTTTGTTCTGGTTAATGTAGAGTCAGCCTGTGTCAGGACAATTCAAAATTCAAATGTGAGAAGTCATGGGAACTCCTACAGGCCAAGTCCTTTCTCTTCTTAATGTCATATTTAACACCTTTATAATTTTTATGATGATACAACTGTTAGACAAACGTAATTCTGAAGCAAAACTGTCATTCAACCAACCTCTTTCCTCGTGTCCAACTCCTGTCAGAAATGACCAAGAACTGGATAGTTTAAAACTATATATACACTTGTTCTCACTGTTCTGTAGATGAAAAGTCTGAACTCCAGGAACAGGGACAGCCAAGTTCCCTCCCAGGGATCTAGGGGAATGATATGGTTTTGCTCTGTGTCCCCACTCCAATCTCATCTGGAATTGTAATCCCCATGTGTGGTGGAAGGGACCTGGTGGGAAGTGGTTGGATCATGGGGGCATTTTCCCCATGCTATTCTTGTGATAGTGAGTTCTTAAAGATCTGATGGTTTTATAAGTGACAGGTTTTCCTGAGCACACTTTCTCTCCTGCTGCCATGTAAGACGTACATGCTTCTCCTTTGCCTTCCATCATGACTGTAAGTTTCCTGAGGCCTCCTAGCCACGCCTCCTATTAAGCCTGTGAGTCAATTAAACCTCTTTCCTTGATGAATTACCCAGTTTCAGGTAGTATCTTTATAGCAGTGTGAGAATGGGGAGGATGCTTTCGAAGGATTCTCTCTAATACAGGGAGGTTCTATCTGGCCTCTTCCAGATCCTAGTGGCTGCTGGTCATCCTTGGCTTCATGGGTTTATTCCCTTGTCATCAATGCTGGTGTCTTTAAGTCTCCGTTCTGTCTGCATGTCACCTCCTTCCCTGTGTGTGGTCAAATCTCTCTCTGCTTCCCTCTTACAAGGATACATGTGATTGCATTTAGGGGCCACCTGGATAATACAGGGTATTCTCTCCAAGTCAAGAGCCGTACTTTCATTTGCTGAGACTTTTTGACCATATAAGGTAAAACACTTAAAGGTTTCAGGAATTAAGATGTGGATCATGGAGGCCAATTTAAAAATATACTACAGTAGTTAAGCAGATTTCTTTACTGCAGGACATTATGAAACATTTATTATACTAAATATAATTCATTGAGAATCTCAAGATGAGCGCTAAGAACTTCCTAAAATTATTGAATCATCAATACCCTTCTTCAAGCCTGCTTTAAGAAAATTTATTCTGAGGCTATCACGAGACTAAAGTCTCTAGGAATACTTCAGAAAATCTCATCCTATGGATAACTGGGAAACATTTCATACATACGAACTCCTTGTCTAGCACTCAGTGCTTTATTTGATCTGATCCAATCTGTCATTTCTAAACATTTTTTTATTATTGTCTTACTCGAAGTGTCCAGCTTTACTGAGTATGTTCTGATCACTGTTCTCCAAACATACATTGTGCTCTCTTGCCTCTATTTCTTCTCCTAAGTGAATGGCCACTGTATCAGTCTGCTTTCATATTGCTGATAACGACATACCTGAGACTGGGTGATTCATACAGAAAAAGAGGCTTAAGGGACTCACAGTTCCATGTGGATGGGGGAGGCCTCACAATCGTGGCAGAAGGCGAGAGAAGAACAAAGTCATGTCCTACATGGAGGCAGGGAGAATGAGAACCAAGCAAACGGGAAACCCCTGATGAAATCATCAGATTTTGTGAGACTTATTCACGACCACAAGAACGGTATGGGAGAAACCACCCCTATGATTCAATTACCTCCCTCTGGTTCCCTCCCATGACTCAGGGAGCTACAATTTAAGATGAGTTAGGTAGGGACACAGCCAAACCATATCACCACCTATCCCCTTCCCCACTGCACCCCTAATTTGCAGCACTGTGACCCCTTCTCTCTTATTAAGTCTGGGCATTCTCCAAGGCCCAGCTTTCCCCAAATCTCCCTGAATCCCGCAAGAAAGCGTCTCCTCTTTTCTAAATTTTAGCTTCAGTGTTGAGGTACCCTGGGGTCGATAATAATCAAGTATAGAAATGTGCAAATAGTTACTTTTTTTGTTTTACAAGCACCTTCAAGGTTATCCCTTTAATGATCGTGTTGTTTTTGCAATATGAAAACTGGAGCTAAAACAGGGAGCGAAAATTACAGTAAAATGTTGGGGTTCCTCCAGGAAGTGGGGCACTGTGGGCTGAACTTCACTTGATACTGTGTCTTGGCTTAAAAAAGTAAAAAAGTGGAGTCTGCAGGTGTGTCTCTCTCACTTGGAATCTTATCATCTATTTCCTTATGATAATTAAGTTTTGTTCAAAGTAGTGTTTAACTTTTTATGTCAGACTTAGGGGTATGGCTCCTGTTTTGTAACTTACCTCCTTCCTCCTCCCCCATGGTGCCAACTGATAAATACTTGGTGACTATTTGGTTATTTCTGATTTATTAAAAAAATCAGATTTTTTTTTAACGAGAATGCAAGGAAGAATTGTGTAAAATAATTTTGATGAATACAACTCTCAATGTACTCAAAGCAAGTATTTCTTTCTTCCTTGATGGCCACACAGTAACATTTCCAAATCTGACAAAAGAAAATAATGAGGAACCTCGAGGCATGCGAGAGGTTAGAGATGGGTCTGAACCCTTCCATTTTATTAAAGCCAAGGAAAGAGAGTGGGGGAACACTCACAGGCAGAGAGTAGCCTGGATTTTTTTCTTAAATCCAGACTTGTTTCATCCTCTCCATGTCTTACTGAGAGTGTTCTTGTTAAGAATGCGTGGTGGAAAAGGGACTGCAAAGGCTGTCCCTGGGAGGTGGGGACTCAGTGACTCCCAGGAGAAAATAATTTTGGGAAGGGGATTATTGAAGAGTCGGGGCACAGTGGCTTCTGGGTTTAATTGGACACTTCTAAGGATGAGAGCTATAATCTGCATTAAATAAATCTCTACTAAGAAAAATATCCCTAGCAACTAGGCAGGAAATGATATTTAGTTTGGGTTTGACTTCAGGAAGTCAAAAGTGTGCTTTATCTCCCTGAATTCTGTGAGCTGGACCGTGTGAGTCCAGGAAGCAATCACCCTCAATATCCCCCATCTGTCTAAGGGTAGTATATGGTACCAGGAGGGAAGCATTTGCATATTGAGCAGAAAAGATCACTGGTATTTAGCAATAAAACCCACAGGTGCACTCTGGCCACAATGAGATTTCAAGTGTAAGGTGCAGTGTTACTTGTCAGAATAAACACACTGCAGGTAACAAACACCACATATGCTAATCTCATAAGTAGCAGAAATCGGCCAACAAGAATTTTTTAGTACCTAATGAAAACTTATAAAATCATACAGTGACACCACAATCCTTGGGGTTTTCTTTTAACCCCCTTGAGTCTTTAAGAGGGTCGAATAGAGTACAAGGTGATAAAGCTCAACAATATGAATATTCTTGAAATGAGACTGAGAACAGTAAGTAAAATAAGGTATGGAGAATAATGATAATTTGTCATTTTCACCTTTGTTTTTGTTTGAGTGCCTGAAATGGAACAGTTGCTGCTACATGTTTATATACATTATATATTAGCTTTCAATTTATATAAATATATTGTCTTTCTCAGCTTTCAATGTACCTACTAGTTTATATACACAGGTACATATTCAAATGCAGTTATACATACACACATATGTATACACACACGCACACATTAGCACACATGTACACATACCCATTAGCTTTGTGTATATTATCAAAACCCAGGTGGGGAGTTGGTATGACCAGTGGCAGAAACTCGGAGCAGAGTGTTTAAGTGAGTTACCTGCAGCCTCACAGCTAGGAGATTGATGGGCCACAGTCAGATCAGCTCCATCTGTCTCTTAAGGCCACACTGAGGCACCTCAACTGATAAGGAGTACACCCTCTTTGGATGGCAGGGATGTTTTGCTAATTGTGGAGAAATCTTTATGAATGCAATTCTGGGCTGCAGAGAAATTCTGAGTCAATACTTAAACATGTAGATATCCCCCACCCCCCGATTCCTTTGAGCCTGAAATGTCATATCTTGTGATAAAGGTTACATGGAATCAGGAAAGCACACTGGGGCGTAGGCACCAATGTTTTTACTACTGAACATCCCGCCTTGGCTTTCTCCTCTCCGGGAAGCCATCTAGGAGGTGGCTTTCTCCCAGCTGGTGCCATCCACCTTCATCTAGTTTAACTCCCTCCAGCACTGGAAGCCAGGGTGCTTCCCCGGCCTGCTTCCCTTCCCCCAGCTGAATTCAGGGAACCTGTGGGCTGTCCCAGCTCACACACCTGTCACCATGGAGAAGGGCAGGCCTGGGAGCTGGGGGTGATGGTTGCTTGATGAAAAGTCCCTGGAGAGATCAGTTCCCTTTTGGTGACAAAGTAACATGAGGCAAAGAGGGCTGCATGAGGTGAAAAGCAAATTCTTCCAAGCAGGTGTTTGCATCAGTCCCGGTCTGGGAGGGGCCCATGACTCTGCGTGGCAGGCTCTCCTTCCCACCCTCGTAGCTGTGCTCTGCGGAGTTCGAGCCTTTAAAATTCAATGTTCTGCTGCTCCTCTGACCATCTGCTCACTTACTCTCCAGAGCTGAGGCTCGGTTCTTCCTAAACACGCTGCCTTTTCTTCTGCTGTGGACTGGCCACACTTCTCTGCTGAGTTGGCCATCTACCCTGCACCCTCCAGCCTTTCTCTTGGCTATACATCTGGGCATCTCTTCCAAATGGTCATTTGTTTACAAGTTCCCTCTCTTTGCTCTCTGAGGGTGCAGGGGAAAGCCTGGCACCCCAAAGTCCAGCCACATAGCCTGACCTGGGGCCTGTGCCATCCTGGAGGAGACTTTCTCTCCTGTTGCCCTTTACCTTGCCTGGATAGAACCTGTTGTTACCAGAGGTTGATGGGAGGAAGGGCAGAAGTGGGAGTGGTGGGGAGGTGGAAGATGGAGCCTGAGCAGGGGGTGGTAGGTGGTGGGGAGGGAGGAGCGGGCTCTTGGAGCCAGGTGGCAGCTCGTGGGAGGAGGGCGGGAGGGACAGTGAGACACAGTGAGATGGGGTGGCAGTTGGTGGGGAGGCGGGGGAAGGCAAGCGGAGGAAGTGTGAGGCAAGAGAGTTTAAAAATGTGTTTGTTTACTTTTCCACTTTAGGCTGGAGCAAAGGCAAGTGGGGGGGTGGGTGCATTTTGTGTTCCCTTTGGGAGCTGGGGGGCTCCAGCTTTGGAGAAGTGGTTCTGCACTTGGGTTTGGCTGGGACTCCTGGGTGTCGCCTTGGCACCCCATTGGCTTGGAAGGGGCTGGGAGCACAGTTGGGTGTGTGGGGACGGTGGGTGGGAGCCGTGATGGAGACAGAGGCAGAGGTGTGTGGAGCTTGTGGCCCTAGTGATGGTGGTGGCCGCCAGGCTCAGGCCTCTGTGTCTCAGTTGCCAGGCTGGGCTGGTGGTGCAGTGACTCATGGTGTGAACAGCTGCTTTGCCCGTGATTACTTTCTGTAAGAGGAGTGGCAAATGAGGGGGGGCCAAAGTCCCTGTGATCCCATGCGAGAGAGGAAGACACTGGAGTGAAATGCTCCATGGAGGCTGTGCCCTGAGACGGGGGCACATGGAACCAAGTGAAGATGGTCTGTGGCTGCCCCAGAGCCAGGCTTTCCATTACCAATAACTTAGAAAGGCAAAATGAGTGAGAAAAATTATTACTGAGGAAGTCATTGGGCGGGCCTTAAAACCTGCTGTTTGAAAAGAATGACACTCCCCGTTCCATGTTTTAGGAGAAAATGGCCAGCTCTGCTCAGAATCAGGGTCCCCCACCTCCTCCACCCACCTGCTTTCCTGCTCTGCTGTGTCTGTCAGTCCGCAAGGCAATGGTATTTCCAACTCTCCCCTGGAACACCATCACAATGGAAAAATCAGTGCATCTTTCTGAGCTTCAGTCAGATCATCAATAAAATAGAAATTCTCATGTCTGAGTTGTCGCCACAGTCAGGTGGCTGACCAGACAGACTTTCCTCGTGGCTTCCAGGCATGGTTCAGGTTGATCATCCGTGTCAGGCAAGTGGAAGGTGGGAGGCAGTAGCCTGAAGACCACAGGCCTGGCGCTTGGTAAGGGAATGGCTGCTTCTGTTAGTACCTGTGCTGGCAATCAAAACCTGCACCTGCTTCCAGTCCTGTACCTCACCTAGCTCAGCTCACCTGAAGAAGGGGTCCACAGTCCCAAGGCAAAGGAGGCTGCGGAATGCGCAAAGAGGGGAAGTGGGGAATGGTCAGAAGGCGGTCTTGGGGAGAGACTGCGCAGCCACAGCGATACCTGCCTGCAGGGTAGATAGCAAATCCCACCATTACTGCAGAAGAATAAATGCCTGGGTCTGCCTGGCCTTCCTCTTCTTCCTAGTTCCATCTAGAGCATTGATTTTCAGCCTCTCACCTGGGGGTGACTTTGCCCCCCAGGGAAAATTTAGCCATGTGTGAAGTCACCGTGTTGTCATACCTAGAGGGAGGGTGCCACTGGCTTCTAGTGGGCTGAGGTCAAGTTGATCACCCTACAAATCCCAACAAGAATTACACAACCGCCAAATCTCCATGGTGGCCAAGTTGAGAAGGACCAGTTCATTTCTTCCCAGGGCAAGAAAGAAGGTGTGGGCATCAGAGAGGTGAGTTTCTTACCAGCCAAGTCAGGGACATTCGTCAGAAGGTGAGGGTCAACGTGATCGCCAAGACAGCAGAAGGAAAGGAGATGAATTTGAGAGAACAGTTCTAGCCCCATTTCCATCTGCACAAAGACCAGCAACAACTTACAGGAATGTCACGTGTGATGATTCTAAAATCTGCACACTTACTTTGCTGTTCTCCATACCCCTGCGTGTTTGTACCAGTTAAATGCTTTAAGCTACATGCTCGTTCTGGAGATGGCAAGGGAGGGAATTGCATTCTTATTTGGAAATGGCTGTTAAGGGGAAGGTCCTGGGCAGTGAGCGCGGGAGGCAGCAAATAAAACCACAGGATCAAGGAAGTCCCACCCTGAGGGATGTGGGAGGGAGGAGAAGGGTGAGCAGGCAGGGCGGGAAGGCCCCGCTGCATGGAGACATGCCTCAGGCTCCATAGTCGCTTTCAGCCCTGTCAGCCTCAGAGGGAGGTAGGGTCTTTGATTCCAACTGAACATGCCTGTAATCTCAACCAGGAAGCAATTATCCTTGAATTTAAAAGGTGTTTTCCAGTAAGGACAAACATGCGTCTCACAGTGAAAAAATACCAGCTTTTCAGAGGAGTACAGAGAGAGAAGAGTCTACTGGCTTGCTTTTGCTTTCAATCAAAGGACGCTTTTCTGCCTAATGGTGGGACTGAAATGATACTTGTGCAGGGACTGCACTAACGTGATAAAGCAGCATAAAGGAAACTTCTGCTGCGGCTCCCAGCCAGCCCCTCGCTCCCCTGGTCCTACAGGTAACCCAGGAATGAACAACAAAAAGGAGGCTGAATCCTTCAGTTATAAGTTGAGATGACAGGAGGCAATCTGGCAAGCGTGAGCAGGCAGGGGTGGTGACGGAGTGTGATTTAGCTCCTGGAGCAATGGAAGAGCATGAGAACCCACCTCTGGGTGGGCCTTCAGGACCTGTTCCCAGAAGCACATGGCAGAAGCGCTTGGTAAGGGAATGGCTGCTTCTGTTAGTAACTGTGCCGGCAACTCAAAACCTGCACCTGGCTCCAGTCCTGTAGCTCACCTAGCTCAGCTCACCTACAGGAGGGGTGCATGGTCCCAAGGCAAAGGAGGCTGGGGAATGTGCAAAGGGGGTAAGTGAGGAATAGTCAGAAGGTGGTCTTGGGGAGAGAGACTGGGCAGCCATAGTGATAGCTGCCCACTAAGGAAGAGGAAGGCAAATAAGAGGGAAGGTTTTAGAGACAGGAAGGGCAGGAGAGAGATGTAAGTACCATAGTGCAGGGACAGTAGAAGGCACAATGATAGACAGCTGAGGGGGGATGGCTCAAGAAGGCTTCAAGAAGACCCAAAACCTCCTTTATAAAGGAAACATTGCCTCTGGTAGCGACACAGTAATGTTTTCCTGGGGGCTGCCAGTGCAGAGCTCATTAGATAATAATCAGAAATGAACTGCACCACAGCCATGTTTGAAAGTATGTGATGGCAGGAACTGAGTTGTCAAGAGTAATGAGTGTAAGTCAAGTTACTTTTGAGATAATGCTATAACTACCTGTGTAAGTGTGAGCCTGAGATAGGGATCTTAGTATTTAAAGGTCCTAAATTTCACTGGTAGGGAGAAAGTGTGTTTTAAAAAGCACCATCTGGTGGGCCTGGAGTAGCTTTGTCCCTGGGAGATAAAGTGTCATTCAGCACCTTAGAGGCCATATACGATGAACAGCTCTGCTCCGTGTGAGAAGACACAAGGTCCTCCTCGGCCCTTAACTCCCAGCCCAGCTATAGGAGCTACAGAATCTACAGGATTCTCCCATTGTCAGGGACCCTGGGACCTCCGGGTGAGTGGGCTCCCATCTAGAATTCGACACCTGCTTTCCTGGGCTCTTTGTCTTGGTTGCTGGGATCCAGGCTTATCTTTGTAGGGAGGTGGCTCTGGAGCCATGGGGCAGTCATCTGCTCTCTGATGGGCTGCTCAGGTTTTCCCCAGGCCCACCCTGGCCTGTCTGCCCTCAGGTCCCTGCCTCACCCTTACTTAACCTGCTCAGCTCTGTATCTGGGAGGGGGCGGTGGGTACAGCGGTGGGGGGCTCTGTCAGCTGATACCCAGATGGGCTTAGCCAGTTGGGGGCTCCACTGGGAGCCTGCAGGTCGGTGGGAAGGGAGAACCAAGGTATTTCTCTCTCTCTTCTTGGCCTGTAGAGGAGTCTCTGGCAGTGACCATACCTCCTGCATGGCTCAAGCTTCCATCAGACAGGTAGGCTGTACTTCCAATTCTGTCACCCCTTTCTGTCCCCCTGACCTAGAGGTAGTGGTGGTCCCCAGCCATTATCTCCCTGTCCCCCAGTCTGGCTTCTCAGCATTTTTTTTAAATTTGGAGATGGAGTTTCACTCTTGTTGCCCAGGCCGGAGTGCAATGGCGTGATCTTGGCTCACTGCAGCCTCTGCCTCCCAGGTTCAAGCAATTTTCCTACCTCAGCCTCCCAGGTAGCTGGGATTATAGGCATATGCCAACACACACAGCTTATTTTTGTATTTTCAGTGGGGACAGGGTTTCACCATGTTGGCCAGGCTGGTCTCGAACTCCTGACCTCAGGTGACCCACCTGCCTCGGCCTCCCAAAGTGCTGGGATTACAGGCATGAGCCACCTCACCTGGCTGACTTCTTGGCATTTCTAGCATGCAGTTTAGCCCCTCTGTCCTCTGGTGAGCGTACAACCTCCTTCCAAGCACAGAGCGGAATTGTGCCCCCTCCTTGGAAGTTAGGCAAGGTTATTGACTTGCTTTGGCTAATGCAATCAGAGTGGAAGTGACATGTGTCATGTGTCACTTCTGGATGGAATTTTAAGATGCAGTGTCAATATGCCATGCGCTCTTCCCCACCATGGCCCGTGGATGTGAAAATGCAGGTGGAGATGGAGCCTCTGAGACTGTGGGGGTCCCAGGGTGACCCTAGCATGTACAGTTCATGGCTGACCAGTGTGACAAGTGGCATGAAGGAGGAATAAATGTGTGTGTGCATGTACGTTAAGCCACAGAGATGTTTTTGTTATTGCAACATGACTGGCCCCAAGCCGCTGATATACACACACCTGCCCCATTTGTATCCTAGAGAGTAGGGGATTCTTTCCCAAAAGACACACTGACTGTGGACCAAAAATAACTCCAAACAACCGAAGCCTGTGCCTACCATTGTAAAACCCTAAACTCAATATATTTGCATTTGAACCAATTGTATCAGGTCGTCAAATGACTCCTTCTACCACCTGCATTTCCAGGCATGGGGTCTCTCGAAAGCTTCACCAAGCCTCTCCCCCTAAGCTCAATGTCCTTTCTTGTCCTCCACCACATCCCACTGGTCACCACCTCTTTAATTCATTTCAGATCCACTCTTGTCTAGGACCCCAGAACCTCTCAGCTCACGTGGTGTGCCAGCTCCCGGATTCTTTGTCCATGTGTGCCCAACCTTCAATCCACGCCATGATGCCTTAGTGGATTCCTTCTAAAATGCTGATCTTCTTTGAAACCTTAGGCACTGCCCCATTATCCATAGGAAAAACCCAAGCCACACACAGGCCCTTTTATGATCTGACCCCTCCTATCTGCCCAGCCATCTGCTATCAGTGCTATGCTCTTCCTCCACCTCCATCCTCCCCCATGGCATTCTGGCACTTACAGTCCCACTGGCTGCCTGGTGGAACTCTGATCACCCTTTGGGTGCCTTTTTGATGCAGGAGCACACTGGGGTTTGTAAATGGAAAGCCTCGTGGCCTGCACCTGCATGCTGCAGTGACTTACAGGCTGCCTCTGCAAGAGCACGTGTCACGTGTTGTAGCTGTTACTCTCCTCCCTCCTTTGCCCCCAAACGCGGTACCTGGTGCAGGCAGGAACCCTGTCTTTTTGTCTTTCTATGCATTAACACAATGCCAGAGTTATAATAACCACCCCATAAAAAGGGAATAAGTGATTAGAAACCACTCTGCTTTAACTGAGCTAATCTAATGTGTGGTGATTGTAATTGGTTCTCTGTCTTCATTTTATCTGACACAAGAACATTTCAAATCTGTACTCAATTTGAGCTATTTCTTTAGTCCTAGGAGGAATTCCCTCTATATCAAAGCAGACTGCCAAGACCTCTGAACCCCTCACAGAGCAGGTCCTTGGCTCTTTGCAGAAAAATAAAACATGGTCTATTTGCCTCTTTCTGGCTGGGTGGAAGATTCAGCCCCGGGAGCTACTCAGAATAAAGCTGCTGCTCTGTTATTTGTCTGGAAATGATGCTGAGTACCTCTTCTCTTCTCCATGTGAATGTGTTATGGTGGTGATTTCAAGGAGGACCATGCAGGAAAGGGATGGCCGGAGTAGAATGGCTCATGAGGACAACAGCTAGGGATGCTCAGCTGCAAAGGAAAAGCGAGGAGTGGGCATGCCCCAGAGAGGCTGGCAGAATGGAGATGGAAAGCAAGAGGAAGCCAGCTCCTTCTGCCAAGATGCAGAGAGAGCCACAGGTAGCTCAGGCGGCCCCACCGTCTGATGCAGCAATGCACCACAGACAATTGATACAGAGAAGGGGACAGAAGTGTGACTCCAGCTTGCGGCAGAACTCTTGGGGAGGGGTGTCCTAGGGAAGGGATGTCCAGGAGAAGACATCAGGGCCAAGTCCACTGCCTGTTCAACTCTTGGAATTCCAACACCATGCCCAAGACTAGATATCTGATTACAATTCAAATTATCAATGAAACCATGTGGCAAGACTCCTGTGCTGTATTTGATACATTCCCAGGACCTCTAAGGTTGGAGGGCAGTGATGTGTCAGCAGGCAATGACCATGAAGAAAATTACCTTTGGAAATTTATGTACAAACAGCCTGCAAAGTATTCCATACAGACCGTGATTCAGCGTTCCTGGGCTAACTGCCTGCCTCTGGACATCTCTAATTTGTCACCATCTGAGAGGCCAGGACAGGGTCTACTAAGCTGTGTCACCTCTGATGATGGCATGGTTTGGGTCACTGTGTGCCTGTTTATAGATAACATTGGGAGCCTCCACTACAGTCAAGCTTTCAGTTTCATTTCAGTCAGTGGGTAGAGTGGTAAAGTGCTGGTTACCAGTGGGCAAGCTGAGAGTCACCCTAACCCTAACCCTAACCCTTACCCTCCAGCGTCAGCTTTATTGGTGCCCCATTTGGAACAGGGCTTCTGGTAGTCTAAGTATGAAAATATTCGTTGCGAAGATGCAAACAGAGATTAACGTTTCAAACAGTAGTGTTAAAAATTTGTCAGCCTTTGGAAACTTGAAAGTTCACGGGCTGTGAACTGGCACACGTAGTTTGCTAAGTTTTAGATCCCATGGAACCTCTCTCTGTTAAAAGCTCTCCTGGCTGGGCACGGTGGCTTACGTAATCCCAGCACTTTGGGGGGCCAAGGTGGGTGGATCACGAGGTCAGGAAATTGAGACCAGTCTGGCTAACATGGTGAAACCCTGTCTCTAGTAAAAATATCAAAATCAGCCAGGTGTGGTGGCACACACCTGTATCCCAGCTACTTGGGAGGCTGAGGCAGGAGAATCGCTTGAACCTGGGAGGCAGAGGTTGCAGCAAGCTGAGATTCTGCCACTGCACTCCAGCCTGGGCAACAGAACGAGATTCCATTAAAAAAAAAAAAGAAAAACTTTTTCCTCCCTCCTCCTCTCCCCTCTTTGCCTACCTGTCTTGTTTTTGCTCCTTGTAATTCTGTCTGTCCCCCTTAATATGCCCTTCTCTTGAGCTTTCCTCATATACCATCCCTATCTTTTCTCTATATTTCTTTTGTGTTTTTGTTGTTTTTCTACCTCTTCTTCCACATTTACTTTTCTTCCTTTCTCCACTTTTTTTCTTATCCTTATCATGCCCGTCCTCATTTCAATAATGTGACCTAAAATATTTTAAAGTATTATTTTTTATTAAAGTTGCTTTCATTTTGTTCACAGCAAAGTCCTCATAAAAATAAAGCTGCTTTTAATCAAACATTTAACATTTATTAATGTTAATCAAACATTTAAAATCTATCTCTTGCTTGCCCTTAAAAAATGATGGAAGTTGACTTTTTGGAGGTGGTTGATGAATGGCATGTAGCAGAAAGAAATGCACCTCCTCCCTGCTCTAGAGGACATTCCTTTCCCATTATGGTATCTGCTTAGCCATTGACGTGTCCAGCCATTCACTAGCATGTGGACACCTAGAGTGATGGGAGAAGAATCTCTATCCAGTTCTAGATAAACATAGAGATGTTCTAGTAACCAGATGGTTTTTGCTTGGCAGTTTAACAAGCAAAGTGTTTATTGGCTCTGGAAACCCATTCGGAGCATTGTGTTTTGGGTATTCATGGTTCTGTCTGTGTTTTTTCTTTTTCCAGAGTGTGGCCATGGTTTATGTTCCCATCAATTTTATTGTGTGGTAATTATATGTTAATTCTTTGCTCAGCCTACTGATAGAATCTCCTTACCTAATTATATATTTCATTGTAGATTTCTATGTAAAATAGGTGTGTGGTATATTTAATTAGTCACGAGTTTAATTTAAATGAAATGTCTGGTATGTTGACCACATGATTAGCATTTTGTAGCATCTAAAGAAATTGCCCCACATCTTATATCTTTTATAATGTGCTGGATCTTTGTAAGGACCAATAAACTGGTACATTAGACATGATTCTAAGGTCTGTTCTCAACTTTTAAATTTCCTTATGCATTGAAAACATCTATGTGATCTTTTTCGTAACAACAGAGCACATTGGAAGAATGGCTATTCCCCCGTCATCTACCCAAGGTTTTAGAATTCAACTTTGATATAATTCTTTTAAGACAGTTGATTCACAGACCAAAATCATTAGAAATACTGTCCAGGCAAACGTGAAACTTAAAACCAATAAATCAATTGGTAATCAGGTGAAGAGCTCTATTTAAATGTATCTGGAAACCAATATAGAAGGAAAAATTAAAATATCTTTATCAGAAATATTAATCAGTCCAGTACCCTTACAATTCAGTTGGGGTGAGTTAAATATTCACTGAACTAGATTATCAATTTCTAAAAGAAGCCTTGAGAAAGCTGCTAGCATCATAACTCATGAGCAATAGCATTTGATTTAATCCACCCAGACACCTGAGACTCAGTTCATGGACAATGATGCTTAGGTTCTAAGCCACTGATCCTCCCGTCCTTCAGAGAACCTGTGGTCATTTGTGTTGGTGAATTTGGACTTAGAGATTAGAATGAAATATGCTCATGTGCTGTGGATTGTGAATTTGTTGATAAGGTCCACGTTCTATTCCACATTTGGACAATACAGACTGGTCCATTTTGTGATGGCACTGGCCACACTCTTTCATTCCAGGTGTGAGAAGAGCACATCTCATCATTTTAGGATGCTTTCACTTACAGAGAACCAGTGACGTGGTTTGGCTGTGTGTCCCTATGCCAAATCTCATGTTGAATTGTAATCCCCAATGTTGGAGGTGGGGCCTGGTGAGAGACGATTTGATCGTCGGGGTGGATTTCCCCCCTCAGTGCTGCTCTAGTGATAGTGAGTGAGTGCTCGAGAGATCTATTTGTTTAAAAGTGTGTGGCACCTGCCCTCTCTCTTCCTTTGTTCTGGCCATGCGACACGCCTGTTCCCTAGTTGCCCTCCACCATGATTATAAGTTTCCTGGGGCCTCCCCAGAAGCTGATTAGATGCCAGCATCATGCTTCTTGTACAACCTGTGGAACTGTGGAGCTAGTGAAACCTCTTTTCTTTATTAATTACCCAGTCTCAGTTATTTCTTTATAGCAGTGCAAGAATGGACTAATACAACCAGTTTGGGGTTCCTCAAACCAAGTTATAAACTCTTTTAACATTTTCAGTTTGCAAGACTACAGGTGGACAAAAAGGACAGAGCTGAGAGCAGGGCAGGAGATGATACAGAAATAAGAGCAGGGGGAGAGGGGTGTCAGTGCTGAGGGTTTTAAAAAAATTTACTCAGTTCTTCTGAGTTATGGAAGTGAAATTAGCATGTGTTCAAGACTTTTATAAAATTATACAGAGGTTTGGGGTCAGGAATGAAAGGAAATCAATGTAAATAACTTTTTAATGCTGTATTTTCTTGGTATGGGTGAATATTTTGGAATAAAGGTTTACTTACTATGCTACAGAGGAATACCTGTATTTATAGTCTCATGATTTGAGGAGGAAGGTGCATAGTTAAATGTGGGCAACATTAATGGTTAATTTTTGCAGACCAGATTTAACAAGGTGTTCATGGAGAAGTGTTGATAAGCTTCCCTTGTAACTTTACACATGAAATCTACCACCAGGAGAAATTTCTGTTTTTCAGAGGAAAAAATATGCCTTCATGGTTTGTTTCATATTCATATAGTCTTTAATATTTAGACTTCGACATAGACAATTGCACTTCTCATTTGCAGGAAGCTTTGAATTCCATGGCCCTTTTTTTGTTTGTTTGTTTGTTTGATTTTTTGAGACTGGGTCTCGATCGGTGGTCTGGGCTAGAGTGCAGTGATGTGATCTCGGCTCACTGCAACCTCTACCTCCCGGGTTTGAGTGATTCTCCTGCCTCAGCCTCCCAAATAGCTGGGATTAAAAGTGTGAGCCACTAAGCCCAGCTAATTTTTGTATTTTTAATAGAGACAGGGTTTTACCATGCTAGCCAAGCGGATCTCGAACTCCTGACCTGAAGTGATCCACCTGCTTCGGCCTCCCAAAGTGCTGGGATTACAGGCATGAGCCACTGTGCCTGGCCCCCTTTCCTCTTAAAAATGCTTTGTGTATCCTGTTTATTTAGTTTAAGAGCACTGTAATGCTATGATCAAAACCTAAATCATTACAAGGTACTATTTACACTGTAAGCACTCTATTTTTTAATAGTTCTGTCTGAAATTTCTGAACCACACCGGAAAGGTTTAACAATGATTTATCATTCTTTCCTCTCTTTAGAACATCCAGCCCATGGAATAGATGCCCAGAAAAAACTTCAGCTGACTTTGACTAACCCTCCTAAAATGTTGAAATTATTATGGGTCCCAATCCCCAATGCAGTGTTACAAATAAATCTATTTTTATTCTTCAGCTCCATACTGTGGGTAACAGCTTCAGCACAGAACTTGACCTCAGGCAAGACGAATTCCGAATAACGCATAAAGTAACATCAACACGGTGCAGTACGTGTGAAACAGATCCGTAAGAGCGAAAGAGAAGGACAAATCAGCTCATCACACGGATGTCTTTTTTGTGTGATTTTGCATTTTCCCATTCAAAACCAAAAATAAATAATAAATCTGAAGCTACTCACTCATGGATTCTGTCAGCTTGGCCATTGTTGCAGTTTCTTCTTTGTGCTTTTCCTGTAGGTGAGAAGAAAAGACAATTATGTATAAAACATGTCTTAGATATGAATCGATCTAATGGCCATTTACAAGTATAGCGCTCTTCCTTCTTTTTCCTAGGTCAGTATTTGGTTTCCAATAATCAAAAGAATAAAAAACCCATATTATAGTTATATTATCAGTCAGTCACGGAAAACAGATTTTTAAGGCATTAAAAAGCTTCCCATTGCTCTTGGAAATGAGCATCTGTCACACTGATCTTGGATACATATAATTGGTGACGCACGACCAGTTTTCAAAACCTCTTTGACACTGGATTTTTGACATACATATGCCAAATTTTTTCCCTCTGTTTTCCTCCATTGAAGCTTTCTTGGTATTTTTGGAGCTGATATTTTTGCAGTCATTTGGTTTCTTCTTTCCAAAAAACTAAATAGATTTTGTACATCTTTCTTTGTCTTACTTTTTGGGTTCCTGGAGCCTTTTAAAAGTCGTAAGTTTTGATGGGTTTATAACCTTATCGATTTTGGGCTGAAAACATTTTGTTTTAACTGGGATGCAGGTTATAACCCACTGAGTTTGAGAGCCAGAATAATACATACGGAAATTGAATCTGTCCTAATTAAAAAATAACTTTGGAGCTATTAAGAATACTGGTCATCTCTACTGAAAAGTTCTCTTTAGTTTCTTCACAGTTCTTTGGGTTTAATTTCTTTGTGTTCCTAATATATGTAGTAACTGAAACATTGCCCACCATTATTATACATTTTGCAGCCTTTTCTGTGAAACTAAAATATGTTCATTATATAAAAACTTCAGAAAAAGTTAAAAATTATAAATCTAATGCCATCCTGAGGAAATCATGGTTACATTTTGGTGACTGCTTTCTAGGCCTATTTCTTTATCTGTGCATATTCACAGATATGGGAATAGGATCCTATTTTCATGGAGATAAGTACCTTTACTATACACCTTTTGTGTTGAAACAACTTTTCCACTTAACATCATATCATGCATTCTTCTATGTCAATAAAGGTAGAATACGTCACCACTTTTAAATGACTGCATAGTATTCATCATGGGTGATATCATCATTTCCTTTACCAGATCCCATTTAATTTACTTAGAATTTTTCACTACTTCATAAAACACTGGGATGAGCATCTTGGAACTTACATAGTTGTGTGCTTGGCCTGTGCAAGTTATTTTATGAGGATAAATCCTGAGGTGAGGTATGGCTTGGTCAAAAAGTCTAAACATTAAAAATTCTGACAGAGTGCTCAATTGTCCCCCACAGAGGTTGTACTTGACAGTGTATAAAAGTGTTCAGTTCCTTACAGTCTTGCCAACTTGCCAGTGGCACTAGCACTTTTGTCCCCTAATCTTTGTGAAATCAACAGCCAGAACATGCTATCTTGTTATTTCACACTGTTGTCTTTCTCTCACCTTTTGTGTACAGATGACTGCAGTGTTCTTTCCCATGTCATCGTTGTGAGGTTTGCTCATGTGTTTCAGACCCTCTGCCATGAACATTTTAGTGCTCAGAAGGCCAAGGTGGCATTTACTTCTCCCCCTGTCCCTGGTAGAATGCTGAGCGCAGTCTAACGGTTTGGCTAACACTTGAATTGATGTGTCACGGCTTGGGTGTTGTAGTACAGTTAGCAAGATCATTATTCAGTCCTCCTTGTGACACTATTCTCATACTGGAAGGGTATGCTTTGACTGAATGGCAACAAACACCTTCACACCTGGCAAGTGTTTTTGATTTCCACAGCCCTGTATTCATGACAACGAAATCAGGACACCACCTCTTACTTAAACTAATAATTGCCCTTGAGAAAAGAAGGAGCTAAGGAGCTGTAATCTACCAACCTGCTTGCTGTGGCATTTGGCCCGTGATATTTAGCCTACCACTTGGGTTATGTCAACATGCAGAGAAACAGCATGGCATGGGCCAGTAGAGAGGCTAAGTGTCACGTCACAGAGTGGAATAAGACAGGCAGAGAGGAGCCTCTCACACAATGCTGGTTCATGTGAGTGTGCACGGCGGCTGCTCACCAGTCGACCCCAGCGGGTTGTGGCAATTCAGGCATAAAAGCTGTTCCACATCAGAGATTTGGTGAAGCTGGTCTCAGAGCTTGTTCTGTCTCTGTGTGTCCTGCCACTGACTCTCAGCTTCCCCTTGTAGCCCAGATCTGCTGTGTTGATCCCTCCAGCTGTACTGGCTCTCCTTGTGTCCCAGCTCTCCTTATGTCCTGGTCTGTGACTTGACTTCCCCATTTTTTGGCTCCATGCTCCGTCAGTCCTCACTCTAGATCACAGACCTCTTCAGCTTGACCCTCCTCTGATGGCACCAGCAGTGAGACCCACCCCTCGCTTCCCAACACCAAACCACAGGTGTCCAGATTCCAGGCATTATATTCTTAACATGCCCTGTCTAGTGTGTCTGTTTTCTCGTGTGTGCGTCACCACTTTACCTCTTGTGACCTAAGGACCCTGCTACATTCTGGGTCTCAGTCTTGCCGGTGGGTGGTCCTTGCAGCTATTTTTGTTCAGATGTGCTGGATATCTTAGTCCTGGAGATGTCAAATACTGCCTGGACCAGCAATTTCCTTTTCCCTGTAGTTAAATGGAATCCTCTGACATTAAGTGGGGGAGAGGCTCCTAAAATCCTAAATATAGCTCTCCCAGACTGATCCATCTATATCATAACTTATGGTGGAAATCATGGCATATGTTTTGGTGTTAGTAGTTTAGTTATTCTGTTGGATGTCTCTAAACTCCTTCTGTCCTTCCTCATTATCAGAAAGTTGATGTTTGCAGTTACACGACATGTATATCCAATAAAGCATTTACATTTCATTCTTGGTCCCAAGCAAATTATCCTTATTCTAACGCCAAGAGTTTCCTTCACAGCAAATTTCCTGGTTGTTGGATTTACATTACTGGGAAGAAATTTAGAATTACAGCATATTAAAATTGGAAGTGATTCTTTTAGAGATTGTCGAGTCCAACGCCATAGTGATGCAGTTGACGAAACGGAAGCCCAGGGAAGGGTGTGACATGCCAGGAAAGGATTTAGACAGAGCCAGTCTCTTCCCCTTATCTACAACCTCTGCTCTCCCAGAAATCTCAAGGCTCATCAAACTTAAGCCCATTTAGCCAAGATCCCTTACACAACAGTCCCTGTGCTGTGCTGAAGTTTCCTAGATCTGCCATTTCTATGTTCTTTGAGTATTCTCATCCACAACAATGTCACTCATTTCCATGAATGGCTGGCAATGCCCAGATTTGCATATTTCGCCCTGACCTCTCCACGGAACCCCTGCTCACCACCCCTCTTCTTCCTCGGCCCCTGATGTTTTGCATATTTTAAAGTCGGTCTTTCCTCGCTGCACTCTACTTAGGAGACTATTAACATTGCCTCCACCTGCTTCGAGCCTCACCTGCAACCCTGAAGGTTTATCATGAAATAGCCCTGATCTAAAACACAAACCTGACGTGGCTGCTGCCTGCTTGAAATCCACCAGTGCTCCTCTAGCAAGTGAGCATGCAGTTCTTGTCTTCAGCCAGGGTCCCTGGACCGATGGTTCTTTCTTCTCCACTCATACCTCAGGTCCAGCTCCCTGCAATCCACAACCATTCTCTAGCTCCTGGCCTTGGCAAGCACTATTCCCTTTGCCTAGACACTCCAAATTCCACTTGATTCGTGTCCTCTCCAAATTCACCCCTAAAAACTCCACTGGATACCACCCAGTCTCTGCTGGTTGCCCTGCTCTTTCTGACCATTTTCCTGAGTTTTATCTTTAGGTTTGTTTACGCGCAAATGCTTCCATGTGTCACACTGCATAATTTGTTATGGCATCAAGGCACTCTGGAAGCTTTGGAAAATTCCAAAGCCCCATCTCAGTAGCCTCATCTGCTGGTTTCGGCCAGCCCAACGGTCATGGCTGGGAGGCAGTGTGTGGTAGACCAGAAGCCCTGACCACTAACCCTCCCTAGGAACCTGGATGAGTCGTTTTACTTTTTGGGCTACTGTTTCTTGGTCTGCTCATTTCAGAAGTGGTCCGCTGCTTGCTGTTTTCTGTCCCGTCTCCCATCTCTTACGCCCGTGGAAGTCAGCCACATGAAGAGGATGCCTGAACATGCTGTGATAGACTGTGACTCTTGGTGATATTTTAAGGTGAAAAAGATATGTTTGCTTCAAGAAGTTGTGTTAAAAATCTTTCCCTGGGGGAGCCAAGGGTTTTGTATCAGAGGTAATCATCTCACGTTCTTTTGAAATGAAAAGAAAATCAGAAATGCAGGAATCATACTTGTTGGGAGAGAAGAACTTACTTTGTCCTGAAAAATGTTTTGTACTTGCCTTACTCTGTCTATCCCACTAGGATGTTCTTAGAGTGAGGAGGAGAGAAAGAGAGCATGTGGGAGGGGGCGGGGGCGGGGCGAGAGAGCACGTGTATAAGAGTTTGGAAGCCTGGGTCTAGGGAGGTGTTTGTTCTGGCTTTACCACTTCTTATCTACTTGGTAACTAATCTTGCAAGCTCTAATTTTCCCGTCTGTAAAGTGGGGGATAGGTGGAATTTGTCCTGCCTGATTCGCAGGACTGTTAGAGAAACAAATGAGACAACGTATATAAATACACTCAAGTATAATGTCCATGCCTGGGTCTGTAATCATTATTCCCTTTGGCTTCTGGGTGGGGGCCCGGGGTTAGAACCTGTTCTTGCTATTTGAGGACAAATATTGACCTCTAGCATTTGTGCCAAAAATAACAGAGCAATTTTCCCTGAAGTTAGCAAGACCCATGGCTGCCAGCCTCTCAGGGGACTACTCATCAAGAGTGTCAACAGCTGGTCACTATGCAACTCACACCTGCATTTCCACACCCCTGCTCCAGAATATAAGGGCTCCGAACCTAGGTGCACTGCTTGGAAGAGCTATGCTGTTTTGCTCTAGGAGGCACTCCACCCGAAGTTGTATTCTTAGTGGAAGGCATTCACAGACATGTCGAATGTTTGGGGGAATCATAATGATATGTTTGAGCAAAACATGTCCACAGATGCTGAAAAAAAATGTTAAGTGTCTTGTTTAAATCGTATCAGACTCCTCGGATGGAGCATTGACTTTCAGGGGCAATGGGTATTTAATTTTCCGTCTGAACTTTATTCCCTCTGTCACACCTGGGGAAGTAAATAAAGGCTCAGCAATTTGCTTGGGGGTGTGTGTGTGTGTGTGTGTGTGTGCGTGTAATTTATATTCACACATCTGTTTCAGCTAAAGAGAGTATGGCTCTCTACTGAGACCATGCCAGCTATATACTTCTCTCTGATGGTCTAAAATGAGAGAGGTGCTTTTAATGAGGGCAATTATAACAGTCTGACTATAGCTCAGAGCTAAGGCTGAGACACTCTGTGTGTGTGTATGCTGTGTGTGAGGAAGAGAGGAGGATGGGGAAGAGGAGACTGATTCATGAATGCAGAGCTTCTAGAGAGGGTAGAAAGGGTTTTTCTGCGGCATGGGGCTCCCTCAGATGGAGGACAGGAGCTGGCAGAGCCCAGCAAGGTCTGCAGTTTCAGCAGTGCTGCCTTGCTTTCTGATACCCAGAAGCAGGCTTTAAAGGATGAGGGGGAAACTCATCATGGTTGGTATATTTCAAACTGGTTATATTTGCATCTCAGATATTTTTATCTCTCTAAAATGTGTGCTTGTATTCATCAGAAAACTGTGATTTTTTTTCCAAAATACAACCATTTAAAGAAACATTTATGCAAAGTAGGAAACGATAAAGCCATTTTATGAACTTAGTATCCTCCACAGGGCCTCACTTCTGGTTAAACCAGGAGCCCTCAAATCCCCACCCTGTTCTTCATGTTTTCTACAAATGCACCAGCCGTGGCCCCTCCTCACCTTCCCCCGTCCTCTTCCCTGACACGGGGTGATCGCAGGTCACCTGAGGACTGATTTACATGGAAAATGCCACATCCTCAGACAGCCAAGCAAGTGAGTGTTCTCTTAGTACGGCATCACTTCTATTGCCTTGAGTGGCTGCTGAAAAATATAGGGCACTGCATTTAAGAAGCACTAATTAGCTTTTTGCCCAATGAAAAACAAATGGAAATGAGTAGCCAGTATGCAAGTATGGTTTGGGGAAATATAAATATAAAATATGTAAAAATATAAAAATGTGAAGATACATAAAAATAGTAATCCCTAATGTTTACTTCCCATTTATGATAGCCTGTCACTGCATTACTACATTAGAAGCCTGTGAAATAGGTACCGTCATCTCTACTCTGGGAAGATGGAGAAACTGAGGCACAGAGAGGTTCAGCAGATTGCTCCAGATCACACGGGTGGTAAAGAGTGGAGTTGAGCATCAAGCCCAAGAAGTCTTCCTTCAGCACCTGCATCCTGCGCCATGGTGCCACCTGCGTCCCTGAGCTGGTGAGAAGTCCTAGAAATGAAGGCCATTAGCACTGAAGGCAGCAGTGAGAATCCAGGTCTAAGATCCTTCTTCAATCATCCGATGCTGAAAAATGTACTGATGTGCACAAGATGAGCACTAGATAAAACGGCATATCCAGGTAAAGCCGGCTTGACACCGGCCTTCAGAGAGATTTCAGTTTGGTCAAGAAGGCAAGAGGTAGAGAGAAATAGCTGCAATACGTGGTATGAAGGGGAAGACACCAGAGAAGTTCTACAGGACATTGATGGAAAGAGGAATGGAGGGAGCGAAGAGAAGGGGGTGGGGGAGGAAGGGGGGCAGAGAGAGAGAGAGAGGAGAAGTGAGGGGGGAGAAGAGGGGGAGAAACAGAATAGAGACAGAGAATGAGACTGGAGAGAATGTAGTTCTAACTCACAGAACCAGGGCGTGCCTCATGGAGGAGATAATTTGTGAAGGAGGGAAGAAGAGTGATGGGAGAGGGGGGAGGGCAAGGAAGAATATTCCAGGTGGAGAAATGGCATGAGGAAAGGTGGGGAAGCTTGGTGCATGAGGAGCAGCATGTTGCAGGGGGACTGAGGCTTGGTGTGAGAAGAAGAGCAGGAGGCTGGCACAAAAAAATGAGAATGTAAGCCCTGGAGGGGCATGGAGGCCAGGCTGAGCCACTCAGGAGGGAGGCTGGGGCTGGAGTTGCCGTGAACCAGCAGGAGGAGGAAGGTGCCTGTGTGAGCACTGTGGCAACCCACCCTGGTGAGTCAAGGAAGGTGGTGGGAGATGTGGAGGCAAAACCCAATGAGTGTGCTCTCCAGCAAGGCCAGGGACTATGGGTGGTTGAACAGTTAAGAACTTGCCTATCAGGATGGGGTACAATTTTTTTAGAGTAAAGTTAATTTTCACCACTGATATACTCAGTTAAAGTATCTAAAATATTCTGAAATTGTCATGATTTAATTTGGGATAAAAACATCTGTGGGGTGTGCTTGAAGGAGGAGGTGACATTCTCTCTGGGCAGGCCATGTGGGATGCTTTTGGTGAGAAGGCTCTCTTTGCAATAAGGCTCAGAGCCTTAGCCTCACCAGACATCCTTTCTAAGCTCCTTATGTACAAGTCACCCTGCCTAGTTTCTTATGCTTCTATCATCGTGGCCTTGTTGACCAGACCAGGGAGGGTCCTAATACACTTACGTATGAGGATATCTCACAAAGATAAATCAGATTCAAAGTTAAGCTTGTGCTAACAGTGCCTTAATTCCCTTGGGCTTCAGGGTGAATTTGTAGGTGGCAGGAGAGGGTTTGGAGCATTGCCCTGGGTGCTTTCTTGAAAGCATGTTGAGCACATGAACTTCTAAGAGTGACGGGTAGCAGAGACATGAGTTAGAAAACTGCTGGACCCCATGGCTGCCAGAGTTTCTCCAAACCCAACTCTGTGTGCATCCTCCCTGGCTTGAAATCCTGTGGCACAAGCTCTCGACTTTCAGCATCAATATCCAGACAATGTTTCACGCATTTCCCCAGGGTAGTTGGTTTCTTGGAATACTGGTGCGTGACTCATTTCTCCTTTCCTAGAGCTCCCGGAAATATTGTAAAGTATAGGACAAGCATTATCACCAAAGACCTATCAGGAAATTTTCTTTAAAGAAAATATTAAGCGAGACTGCAGGGGAGACACTGAGGATGTCCAGGTAACTGGAGCATACAGAGCCCATGCCCACAGTAGACAAGCATCTGCAGTCTTTTCCCAGGCAGGTACCTCTGCTTCCAGGATGCACCTACTCTAGGTTTGGTCCCTGGCTTCCCAGGACTCAACCACAGTGCTGAATCTTGGAAACAGGTAGGAATTTCCTATTGGTCTCATGACGCTCCATCTATGGTCTCTTTCCTGGTTCAGGATCCCTCTAAGACTCTTGTTTGCCTCCAGGGTGATCTTCCAGACATCCTAAGCCTTGCAATGGCCAATGCCTCTCCCATCTGCCTTTATCCAAGCCACAAGCATTGCCAAACCATCTCTATTTCTAAAGGAAAAGGAACAGATGCCATAGTTGTTCCTTTCTTTCCTCTTTACTTTTCCAGGTTGCCCCACACTCCAAGTTCTAGGCAAACTGAGTCTTCCAACGTCCACTCTGAACTCCCAGCTCCCTGCATTCCAGGGCTTGCCTAGACCCTTCCCTTCCAGCCATGGCCTCCACCTACCTCTCTAGGCTCATTGCTTACCACTTCTACACTATGCTCCTGCCTGACGAGCTCCTTCGGTTCCTGAACACATGGCGTTGCTTCACCTCTTGGTTCAGGTCTCACTTCCTGTTTGACGTTCTCCCTGGCTACCCCGTTCTGAGTGCCCATCCCCTCTGCATCTTAGCAACTGTGCATACTGTGGATGTAGGACTTGTCATTCTTGGAGCTATGACTTACAAAGTAACAGAGCAAGCCAGAGGAAATGGTCTTGACAACTCCAGGAGCAACTAAAACACTATAAAGGATGAGTTCCTCTGTTTCCAAAGAGGATAAAACAAAATACCAGATCACAACCAAAGGATGCACAGAATGAATGGAATTTCCCTGAACAGCTGTGAGTCTCCTGACACGAGATGCTGACCAGTCATTTGTTCAGAATTTTCCAGAAGAATTTCTGCCTCAGAAAGTAGTGCAATAAAATGATCTCTAAGAGCTCTTCTAAAATGGTTTCAGGGATGCAGTGACAGTTCAAGGGAAATAAATCCCTGATTCTTTTTGCTTTTCTTCATATAACATTCTTTCTTTTATTTGATCAGAGGTAGGTGGTAGGGTGCCAGGGGTCAGGTGGGAATGATGATGGGGGCAGAATGGCAGGCCCGAAGGTGAGACTGGTTAGTTACTTTGACATATAAGGGATACTTAGAGCAGGGGTCCCAACCCCCAGGCCATGGACCAGTACTGGTCCGTGGCCTGTTAGGAACTGGGCCGCACAGCAGGAGGTGAGCAGTAGGTGAGTATTTCCACCTGAGCTCCACTTCCTGTTAGATCAGTGGGGACATTAGATTCTCAAAGGAGTGCGAACCCTATTTGAACTATGCATGTGAGGGATCTGGTGGTTCACTCCTTATGAAAATCTAATGCCTGATGATATGAGGTGAAACAGTTTCACTCTGAAACCATCCCCAGCCCCTCCTCCTACCCCTGGTCCATGGAAAAATTGTCTTCCATGAAACTGGTACCTGGTGCCAAAAAGGTTGGAGATGGCTGATTTAGAAAATAAAGACCTGGCGCAGCAGCTTGACCCTGTTTTAAGGAGTCACTCAAGCCCAGTGGTGAGCTTGGTATGGTCACTAGAATGCCTTATGCTTGTTTAATGATGCAATGTTGTATTAGGGAGCCCCATGGAAAGGTGCCGTGGTAGACTCTGGTTCCCATGGTGCTCAAATATCTCCTGCCTTTTAACTTCTGCCTATAACTTCCATTGACAGGAATGAACCCTAGGGAAGCCTAGGGTTATGTATGCTGCTGTGGGACTATTTGCCACGTTTCACCTTGAGAACTGGCTGGGTTGCAGTGAAGAGTAAGGAATTGATTGATCAATTGATTGATTCATTCACTGAATCATGGCTCAGCCTGTGTGACTCTATGAAAATGCAGAGCTTTTGGGAGGGCCATGATCAAGTTTTGTGACAGGAGATTTAAGCCTAAACTGCCCCAATACTGGATAACTCATGTTATCCAGTATAAACCCCCTAATTAGACAGGGAGCCCAGTGGGGCATGATAATGGCTCCTTCCCAAGCCAGGCCACTCTGGGCACTGTCAGTATCCAGGGAAGTGGTGTGGATTCCTGTTCTCAGAACAGGAGACTATCCCTGCTGAACCCTGACACAGCATCGTCAACAGGACAGCAGAGAGCTCCAGTTATTGGAAAACCCCAGGAAGCGAGCTTGTTTCATATGCATGCAAAAAAGGGTAGCATGTAGAAAGATGTGCTCTTCAACCTCTCATCTGTGTCAATAGTTATAAAAGAAACTAAGTCAGAGAAATATTTTTTAAAATGTTCCTTTGAGAAATTCAATTTTATAACCAAATGTGACATTTACTGGAGCTAGAGACTGAGGAAAATTTACGAATAAAAACTAAATTATTTTCTTGTGCTTCTTGTCACATGTTTTCAGCTTAAACTTCTGTTTGGATAGAGGAGGGAAGGGAGAGAAGCTGGCCCTTTGTTAGGTATCTAGTAACTGATTCTCAGCAACAGAGATCTCTGAGAAGGAAAATGAGGAGCACCACTCTAATCTCTGTTGTCTTTTGTCTCTTCTTTCTTTTTCTCTATTTACATTTAATTTCTTCACTTCAGCTCTGGGAAGGATGATGTAGACAGATTTTATTTTTTCTTATTTCTTTCACTAAGTACAACTAAAAAATCCTGGACAATATATATAAGACACACTTGAGTTGACTCTGAAAGGTGAATAGAAGGCGGCATACCAGCTAGGGACCTTGGGATCTGAGGAATAACACAGGAGTGAGTTCTCTGAGTTTTTTTTTTTCTTTTTTTCCTGCATTGTTTATACCTGATTGGATACTGGAGATGCCAGCAACTTGGAAATGTCAATAGATGCAGAGAAAAATGCCCCAAGCCTAAATTCTTTAGCCAAAGGCCTAGGAGAGAGGTAGTCTAAAAAGACAGAAAACTTTTGGACAGTAACCACTATAGCCAAACACTAGAAAGATCAGCAATCCCACTTGGAAAGCAAAGGCTGGGTGGGATGCTTAGGCTTCCACTCTTATCAGGCTATAATGCTGCACCCAAATCTGTTGCCAGGATGATGTCAGGGAAGACAGAGTGGAGATTCTGAATTTCCTTCTTGCTGAAAGATAATGAGACTCCCTAGAGACCACATGGGGAGCCTGGCCCTTTATACAGTTCTGGTAATACCCACAGGAGAGGTATTAGAAGAGGGCCAGTGTACAGTCAGGATGTTCACCACCACCCAGCTGTAACAAGTTCATGCTTGCGAAGTGTTGGTGGAGACCTCCATGTGGGAAGTAGTAAAGAGGTGCCCCGTCCTATCCCAGCCATGATGGTGTTGCTGGAGGCCCAGTGGGGATCCTGAACCTTCATTACCACCCAGCAGTAACAAGGATGACAGCTTACTAGTGAGCAATGAGGTGGTCCCCCCCCCTTAACTCACCAGTGATGTCAGAGGAGGCCTACTACAGGATTCAAGTAAGACCCAGAATCTTATAATAACACCAAAAATGTCTAGGTTTCAGTAAAAAATTACCTGTCATACCAACAGAAAGAACTAAAACTGAAGACAAAAGATGAGTATCAACACTGATATGACCCAGATTTTAGAATTATCTGAGGAGTTTAATACAACCATCATAAAATTGCTTTAACAAGCAATTACAAAAATAACTGAAACAAATAAAAAAAAAGTCCTAACAAACAAACAGTAAGCCTCAGGAAAAAATCAGCAATTATGTAGAAGAAATAGAAAAAAATTCAGAACTAAAAATTATAATAACTGAAATAAAAAACTCAGTTGATGGACTGAACAGCAGGGTGGAGAAGACAGAGGAAAGAAACTGTGAAATTGTTGATAGTACAATAGAAATTATACGACTAGATACTAGAGGGAAAGTAGACTTAAAAAACTTAACAGAGCCGTGGGAACATGTGGGGCTGTAACAAAGGATCCAACATTTATGACATAGAATATCAGAAGGAGAAGAAAGAGAAGATGAGATGGAAGAAAGTATTCAAGGGAATAATGGCTGCAATTTTTTTCAAATTAAGAAAAAAAAATCCTACAGATCAAAGAAGCCAAATGAAACCCATGCAAGAAAAGTCCAAGGTAATTCACTGAGAGATGCATAATAAACTTCTGAAAACTAAAGAGAAAGGAAAAAAATCATGAAATCAGCCAGAGAGAAGTAATGCATTGTCAATAAGGTAATTCAAATGACAGTGGTTTTCTACTCAGAAACTGTGGAGGCCAGAACAACAATTTTCAGCTCAGAATTCTATACCAGGAAAAACATCTTTCATGAATTAAATGAAAATCAAGGCACTCAGTCATTTTCAGATGAAAAGAAAAAAAGAATTTGTCACCAGCAGACCTACCCTAAAAGAAAGGAAGTTCTCTCAACAAAAAGGAAATAATAAAGGAAGCAATCTTGGCACATCTTAGAGGTAGAAAGGACTTGGAAAGAGAAAATATATAGGTAAACACAGCAGACTTTTCTTGAGTTTTCTAAATTATGCTTGATGGTTGAAACACACATTATAGCATGGTCTAATGTGATTCTTAATATATGTAGAGGAAATATTTAAGACAACTATATTTTAAATAGGGAAAGGGAAATGAATATAAAGGGAGCTCAGATTTCTATGCTTACCTTGAATTGGTAAATATTGACAGTAGTAGTTAAGATACATACATACATATATATATATATACACATATATAAAAATTACATTGTGTGTATATATACATATATATACACACAATGTAATTCCTAGAACAGTCACTGAAAAAACTAGACAAAGAGATACATTCAAAAACACTATAGCTAAATCAGAGTTGAATTTTAAAATATCAAAGTAGCCCACAGAATTTCAGAAAAAAATCCCAGATAATCAAAACAAAAAACAAATAGAAAATGAAAAGTTAAATGGCCAACCTAAGCCTTAACATTCTAATAATTTTATTAAACATAAATGGTCCAAATACACAAATTAAAAAACAGAGATTAGCAGAGTATATAAAAAGCAACTCCAACTACACACCATTTTAAAAAACTCACTTCAAATATAATGGTATGGGTAGACTGAAAGTAAAAAGATAGAAAAAGATGTACCATACAAGCATCAATTAAAAAACAGTGTGGCAATATTAGTATACAAATTAGACTTCAGAGCAAAGAAAATATGAGAGATGGAGAAAAAAATACACAATAATAAAGATTCAATCATGGAAAATATTACGTTAAGTGAAGTAAGCCAGGCATAGAATGACAAATATTATATGTTTTCACTCATATGTGAGAGCTAAAAAATTGATCTAATGGAGTAATGAGTAGAATGGTAATCAGAAGCCTGGAAGGATCAGGAGGGGGATACGAGAGGTTCGTTAGTGTGTACGAAAATACAGTTAGATAGAAAGAATAAGCTGTATTGTTTGACAGCACAGAATGACTACAGTTAATGATACTGTATTGTGTATTTCAAAATAGCTAGAAGAAGACTTGAAATGTTCCCAACACAAAGGAATGATAAACGTTTGAGGTGATGGATATTCCAATTACCCTGACTTGATCATTATACATTGTATGTATCAAAATTTCACATGTGATGTTCATAAATATGAACAACTATTAAGTATCAATAAAGTAAACGTTTAATCAACCAAGAATACATAGCAATCCTAAATGTGAATACACCAAACAACAGAAGTGCAAAATACATGAAAAACTGATAGAAATGAAAGGGGAAATAAACAAATCCACAAATACAGTTGAAGATGCCAACACCCTTGTCTTAACAATTGTTAGGATAACCTCAGAGAAAATCAGTAAGGATACAGAGGAACTCAAGAACATCATCAACCAACAGGATCAAATCAATGTTTATAGAATATGCCATACAACAATAGCAGAATACACATTCTCGTCAAATGCCCACAGTATGCACACCAAGACAGAACTCAAGAAAAGAATTGAAATCGTACTGAATATGCTCTCTGATCACAATGGAATCAAACTTTTTAAAAATTCTTATTTTTTTGTTTCTTTTTTTCTTTTTCTCTTTTTCACTTGTGCCACCCCCATGCCTACTTCCTTCCATCAGTATAGTACGCCATTACTCTGAATGCTGCAGTGAGGGTGCATTTCTTGGGAAGTTTTTGGAGAGGGATGTGTCTTTCATGGCTCAGAGTTTTAAAGAAAAGGGAGGAATGGACTTTCCATTCTCTTTAGTTTCTTTATTGGAACGCTCTCTCTGATCTTGGAGAATTAGCATAACCCTCACATTTCTCTGTTGTGACTGTTCCTGGAACCTTTCTATAAAACACCAGAGGAGAGAGGAAGATGGTTAGATTCTGAGTCTGTGTCATGGAAGATGGGTTTGCATCTTGTGTGCAGTTAAACAGTTTTGTGGCAAAAAGAATTAAACAGAGCAGAAAAAATAGCTTTCCTTATGCAACAAAAAATTCAACAGTAAATTTCCAATTCAGAAGGCATAAGTCAAGAATGAATGTATCTTCTGGGGGACCCTCTCTCCCCTGGGGACCAGTCATTGCAGAGTCATGGCCTTTGTTTATATTACCCTTTTAGTACTGCTGAGCCAAGAAACTTAGTTCTGCTCAACCATGGTGAATATTTTTCAAAACCACATATTTCCAATCATGAGATTCTCACTGATGATTCTTTGGTTCCTATTTTTTTTTTTTTAATCTATCTGTAAGAAAGAAATAATGACTCTCTCCACTTTTAGCTATAAGGTGGGCTATTGGCCAACCATGGCTGGGGGCCTCTGTCCCTGACAGGCGGCAGCTGCTCAGGCTCCCTGTCCCAGAGGACAGCAGAAGGCAAGGGAGAGGGGGTGGAAGCAAGATTCAGGGCACTCAAGGCAAAAATTTGTTCCCAAGGCTTTATCCTCCCTGGGACTGGGTGCTAGGGCAGATGGTGCTTGCATTTTCCATTGCTCAGAAAGCCATGGCCAGAGACAGGAGGGTGGGGAGGGGGAGGGGAAAAGGTCCAAACATCATTTCTGGAAGCTCTTCAGATTCTCTGCATTTAAAAATCTCATAATTCTTCTCTCTGAATAACACAGAGCCAATGCCATACAATGTTGTGGCATTTGCTAGGCCATGTTCCCTAGTGAGATGGGAAAAGAATTACTGTGCCTGAGGCAGCAACCAGCTTAAACATTTTCCTTTTCATTCTTGTGGCTTAGATCTTCCACCAGGAAATCCTGCTATCATCTTCCTTGCCCTCTCCCTATTCCTTGCTGTTCATTTCTCAGCTCTGTGATTTTGTACTTCTGGCCTTCGTAGGGCCAGCCTCTCTGTTCCTGATTATCTATGAGAATGTGCCTTGGTTCTGGCCTAGAGAACACGTCAGGACGGTGGACTAGCTGAATTTCAAGTCAGTGTGGGAAATGTCCTTGTTCTCAGGAGATATACACTCAGATACTTGGGGTAACATGTCCTGATGTCTATAACTAACTCTTAAATGGAGAGAGAGAGAACACAAATAAATAAGGCAAACGTGACAAATGTTTACAACTGGGGGGGATCCAGGTAAGGGGTATGTCATGTGTATTATATTATTCTTGTGGCTTTTCTACAGATTTGTCATTTTTCAAAATTAAAAAAAGATTAAAAAAAAAACAGTATAGTGTGTGTAAACTGCTTCTCCTAAGCCCCAGGTCAGAAGAATGGCCTCTGACCTGGGGAAGTTGTGTGGTTTGGGCATTGACCTGGCTGCATGTACCAGTTACTTGGTTTCATTCTAGTGTGTGATGCTTTTGCATGGCTCATCAGGCCGCGCTCTAGTAGGAGTAGCATTGAGTGGTATTCCTAATATTTCACATGCATTGCCTGTGCCTCTTCTAAGCCGTGAGGGGCCAATGCTCCTATGAAGACCGACTGAATAGAAATCTCTGGGGGATAGAAGTAAAGAATATGCATTTTTTAAACCATTCCTATGGAGATATCTAATTTTAAGATGGTAGGACAAAGACTTCTGTCTCCTTTGGAAAACAGCAAAGATATCAATAAATAGTAGGAAATCTTCAATTTTGATGCAACTAGGAAATGTCTACAACCTCAGAACACATATGTAGAGTGAGAGCTCTTGTTACATGCAGCAGAAATTGGGCCAGGATAAAGGTGGTGAGTGAGAAAGGATGCCTAGCCCCAGAAATCTATGGCAGAGCTGGCTGCCCATGGCCTTCTCCATCCTGGGGGCATAGTCAAAGCATTACCAATGCTTAGAGCAACAAGATGAAGATGTGGTACTGGCTATGAGAGTCTTCCTGGACCGTATGTGATTCCACAGAGGGGCCGGAGGAAGCAGAAGGAAAGAAGAAAATGCTCAAGTCTGCCATTTTGCAAAAGGCAATCTTTTTGTGTGGCTGAGTGGAAAAGAAACTGTGGACAGGGGAGCAGCTCTGTGCCTGTCAATCTTTGTGAGCTGTGTGATATAAGAACTAAACCTCTGACAAAGCCCAGAATTAGAGCTTTACTGTGAACCCAAGAGACTCCTTGCTATGTGCTATGCTTCCTGGGCCCTTCTTAACACTTTCTTTTACAAATCACTGATCCAGAAAGAAATCCCCTCTTTCATGAGGAGCCAGCAGTTGATCTATCCAAAATAATACAAGAAAAAAAAAAAAGACAAACTGGAAGCTGAAAATGACGTAGAAATGTAAGGTGACTAGTAAATGGTAAAGTGTATATAGAAATAGTAAAGTGAATAGTAAGTGAATATTGAAATAGAGGCTGTATTTATTTGGAAAAAAGAGAGAAAGACACTGATGAAAATATAATCAGGGACATAGAGTACAATTTGAGAAGATAGAGCAAAATAAAAAGAAAAACATATCAAACAAAATGAAGGACATGGAAGACAGAAAAAGATGATTCAACATATACATAATTTGTATCCTAGGAGAAGAAAATAGAATTAGCAGAAAAATATTTACATATATCATTAAGAAAATTCAGATTAAGCTCAATTCTTAATATTGATAGAGCATGTTAGGCACTGGAGGGGAAAGGGGATTCATGGGCACTGATATATATCCTGATATAGTAACTGTACCTCAGAGAAAAAAGAAATAATTCTACAGGCATCAAAGCATAAAGGGCACATAGAAAAGGGGAAAAATACAGACTACTTTAGCCTTCTCTCTAGAAACATTCAACAAGACAATGGGATAAGATCTAAAGTCTTTAGGAAAATAAAGTGAGATACTACAGTTTCATACCCAGCCATACTGGTATTCAAGCAAAGAAATGCCTGAGATATCTTAAAGAATGCAAACACTCAAGAATGAAATTCCCCATGGGTTTTTTTGAGGCTATCATAAAGGTAAACTTCAGCTGCCTAAGAGAAGAATGGAAAAACAGTGATGAAATATTGCAGGGAATGATGAATCCATTTACACACACATCTAAGGATAAAACAATCATGAAAATGGTGATTGCAGAAAAGAATAAAAAAGTGAAAACCATGACAGTGTTAAAATAATAATGTAACTGACAAAATCCAGGTGGAAGAGAGGAAGGCAGTGAAAGAGACCTAAGTTTCTTACCTTAAAAAACAAGGGGAGTCCAATATGTTTAAAGGTCAAAAATCAAATAAGGGAGCTAGAGAAATATTACTTAAGGGAATAAAGATCAGCACTAGATGAACTAGGAATAACAGTGTAACCAATTAAAATCAGGCAGGGAAGGGGAAAGGTGGAAAGAAACTAGATGAAAATAAAAAAATCAAAGAATCTCAATTTAAACATACTTTACGGTAGGGAGACAATAGTTTCTGTCTAAAGAACAGAGATGTAAGTACAGTATATATGATAGAAGAACAAAATAAAACTCTCATTCTACCAAATTTACAAAATTGCAAATTGCGACACAGCAAAGCAAACAAAGAACACAAAATAAAATATGTTAAAGAATAATAAACATATTTTTAAGATCTGAAGGCTTCATGGAAAATAATTCCAATCAATAAAAAACCAAAATATAGTAATAGGTAATTACTATGGAAAAATCCCCAAGACACATTGTTAAGCAAGAAAGCTATTTATAAAAGAGAGTATATGGTAGAGTTCCACTTATGTTTAAGAAAGCACATATATATATATATATATATATATATATATTAAAATTGTATAAGATGTATAACTCAGGACACGTAAATACACATATGTATGAGCATATGAATAGGATGTCTCCGGAAGGATACACAAGAAACCATAACAGTGGCTGTCTCTGGGATACGGAACTGCACTGGAGTCTAGGAAGGGTTTTTACTGTCCACAATTTGATACTCTGTATTTTAACTATGGGCTTACATTATTTTTCAATATATATACAATACTTAAAAAGCTCCGCAGATGATTCTAGCCAGCATTGGGTGTTAAGCAGCCTGGGTTTTTCATTCCAGGGCTCCTGACAATGTGATGGCAATTGTATTGTGGTCTGAGTAACGTGATGATTGTTATCACCGTTTCATGCGGGGGTTTTGACAGAGCAGCAAAGAGCTTTATTGATTTACTTGTGTCTGAAATTTCCTAATTTCAGAAGGTTACGGTCAACTAAAATAAAATAAAACAAAAACAAAAGCCCAATTATGAAATTATAAAGTACTGCAGTTTTAGGTCTCCTAAGCTACCACTGATTCTTTTGTCTTCAAGAAGTTGTAAAGTACTGGGGCTTTAGGTCTCCTAAGCTACCACTGATACTTTTGTCTTCAAGCCAGAGTGTCTGCATTTCAGCTCCTCTGAATTAACAGAATGGCTTCTTAGCTTACCTTCTGGATTTGGCCTCTTTGCCTTTCAGTTCTCCCTCTCTTCCCCTTTTACCCTGCTGGTCCCTTGCGCCATGACTCCCCGGTGGGCACTCCTTGAGACATCCTGTGCCCTGGATGCCCAGGGTAACATGGCCCGAAGACACATACTGCAGGTGGGCACGTCTCTGGGTGCAACGCCTATTTCCATCTTTGTTCCTGTTCCTCCCCCAAGCAGGAGTAATCCCAAACCCACCTGCTGTTCAGTCCTGCATTGATTCCTTTCTCTCCTGAAAATCCCATTTTACACCCAGGTAATATCTCATAATTTAGCCCTTTTGTTCTCCAATTACCTTATCTGTGATAATTTTTTTCCAACTTGAGTTTAAGCTCCTTCAGGGGGAAGATCATGGGGCTCCATGTTCTAAGTCGATTCTACCATCCTCACAGCTACTAGCTTAGCTCAAGCCACCCTCTTTCTCGCCTGGTCCAGGCAGGTCTCTCTGCTTTGAAGTAGAAATAAACTGATGTATCTCCCTGGCTTAAAATCCTTTCCAGCACACCTGTGAAGATCTAAGCTTTAGGTGGCATGCAGTTCCTGCAGGATCTGTCCCAAGGCTCACTCCGCCCTCATCTCCCAGCCTTCTCTCCATCACTCACACTGCAGTCTTTGACTTCCTTGTCTAGTCCTTCCCTGGGGCCATTTCGCTTGCCAGAAAAGCTCTCCCACTACCCACTGGAGTGGCTGTCTCTGCCACATCATCTAGATCATGGTCACAAGGTCACCTCCTCTGGGGCCTTCCCCCGATGCCGTATCTAGCATAGTTCCCATCTTCACCCCCCTCATCACTTCCCAATGTTTTCCCTGCTTAATTTATCTTCATAACTTTTGTCTTCATTATGTGTGTGGGTAGACAGTATGATCTGGGGTTAGACTGTCAGAGTTTAAATCTCAGCTCCACTCCTTCAGCCATGTGACATTGGGAAAGTACTTAACCCCCTCGTGCCTTATTTTCCTCATCTGTACAATGGGGATAATGTTATACGTAGTTTATGAAACTATAGTAAAAATAAAAGGAGGTATTAATGATATGAGAAGCACTCAGAAGGCTGACAGGCAGGAGTGAGGACTACATAAGTCTTTGTTGTTTTTATAAAACAGGTCTTTACTGATGATTGCCTGACTCCCTACCCTAGACTGTCAACTCCGGTGTAATAGTCAGCTCAGCCTATCGTAATAAAGTGCCACTAACTGGGGGGCTTAAACAACAGGCATTTATTTTCTCAATGTTCTGGAGGCTGGAAGTCCAAGACCAAGGTTTCAATGGGGCTGGTTCCTCTGAGGCCTCTGTCTTTGGCTTGGGGATGGCGCCTTCTCCCTGTGTCCTCAGAGGGTTGTTGCTCTGTGTGTCCCTGTGTCCCCATCTTCTCTTCTTATAAGATCACCAGTCAGCTTGGATTAGAGCCCACCCCAGTGACCTCATTTTACCTCAGTCACCGCTGTAAAGACTCTCTCCAAATATAGTTCCCTTCTAAGGTACTGGGGATTTGGACTTCAACAGACCAATTCTGAGGCATGCAGTTCAGCCCCTAACATCTAGAGAAGGCGGGTTGCGACCTGGTCAGCTCTGCCTCTCAGCAGGCAGAAATGCATTTTCCAGCACACCTCAGTGTCTCAGTAACGATCCCTTGGAAGGCTGAGAGCATTTCCTACAGAGCCGGAACCTCTGCCCCATGGCCATGAAACATGGGACGACTACTGGGCGCCGAGCTGAGAAGGTACTCAAGGAACGTCCTTGAGAAGCGCAAAACTGGGGAACGCTCCGGGCCTTGAGTTGTGTTTGCTAAAATTTAAATGACTCCTTCACAGCCCAGTGGCAAGTAGGGGACTATCAGTCTCACTGAGGAGTTGACACTGGGCCCCTGGGCTAGCCAGTGACTGGAAAGGAGAGGAGGGTGTGGGTACCCTGAGCTTTCAGTAGTGGGGCTGTAGGTCAGCACACAGTCAAGTGGGTGACAAGCCCTCTGCAGAACACACCTCCATTCTAATCAAACAAGCCCATGTCCGTCAAGTTCCTTGGCCTGTTCCTCAAGCCCCAAGTGAGGCTTGGAAGACAGCCCTTCTTGAAACCAGTTTCCAATCTTACATTAGGTGCCAGAATCGCCAGTGACTGGACATCTTCCATGAGGTTGTGGAAAAGGGCTGTATTTCCTTACAATCAGGTGAACCTCACTCTACACAACACCTGAATTCCCCAAACATTGTGTGAATTTTAAGTCCAAGTCTACCTTAAATAGGCGGGGCTGGAGGGGGTCACTGTTTATAGTAAACATCCAGTGTGCCTTTTTTAGCAAGCAGAGAAGCCTTCTATTTCAGCTTTCCTGTTTTGTAAATGTCACCTTTATATACACACGCATGCATGCATGTATGCACATTGTGGCGTTCAAGTCTGTGAGGAGCAAGTATCTAGCTGTGCTTTCATTCTAAAAGGGGAAGGCTTTGTTAAGTAGCTCAAACTGCAGGGGAAATTATGATCTGAGTTTAAGCTAATATATCATGAAAAAGCCTAGACACAGCCTCTATGGACTTGGGTGATCTTGCTTCTCTCTGGGCAGCCACCTGGTAAATTCGTACTTTGCAATAGCACCTGCAGAGACTGTGTTTACCCCGTGTAGACTGTCAGAGAAATATGAAGAACTGGGGGGTCTTCTTCTATTTGTGCTAGCGGTAGGCTGACTTAGTTGAACATATTCTGGGAGTTTTGTAAAAGAGTACAATGCCTTAGAATTCTGAGCTGCTAAGTCGGTCCCCTCAACAGCCAGGGGAGAGACAGGGCAGATATCTTGACTGATGTGTGACATCATTTGTTACCAGGATGAAAAAGCAGGGTTGGCTTCAAGATGAAGGGGTCAGACCTACACGAGATAGCCACAGCCGAGGGGTGTTTCTCAAAAGGTAGGACAGAGACTCTTAAAAAGGCTAGGAAGATTCAGACAAAGTGAATGGAGAGAGCCAGCAGCAGAGACGTGCTCATGAAGAGTATAGACAGTTGACATCCATGGCAGAGAACTACTGGTGAAGATAAAACTGAGGAATGAGGCAAAACGTGTTTTATAGTCTTTTCCTCAACATTTTGCTTTATTTTGTATTATTTGATTCATTAATATTTTAGGCACGGTAATACCTGATTTTATTAGGATGTCTGCTTAAATGAGTAAATCACGGAGTAATAAAATCTTAGGTTCTTAGTTTTTGAAATTCAGAGATTGTTATGCCTGAGTACTTACTATACCTCCACAGTAACCAAGACAGTAGCCTCCAATGGCTGGAAGAGAATTTGACTCTTTAGCCATATGCTATACCTTCAGCTCTTAATATCATTGGGTATAGCACAGGTACTATCTTAGATTTATTGCAAATCTGATTTAGAGTGAGTACAGAGAGACTTGAAAGGGCTGTGTCTATTTATCACTGAGTTCTTGAGAGTTATTCTTCAGGAAATACATCTGGTGCCAGACATTTATATTTTTAATGATTTGGATGAATTTTGCTTTATTCACAGTGTGTAGCTGACATCTAAAATCAGTTTTTGTGCATCAGGAAATATGGTTATTAAAATATTATTAAAATATGCTTCCACAGGCACTTTGCTACGTGTGACAAAATGCATAATTAGCTGGAGTTAAGAGCTAATAGGTTTATAACAAAAATGCTGCACTTCTAAAACAATGTTCAGCTAATACTTACGTGCACTGCTGTAACTTGTGTAAGAAATTGTTCTATGGTTTCTAAAAGTCTTATTGCCTTACATTGTCTCTTTAAGCAATTTTAAAATATAAAGCTTGCTTTTTTTGGTGGAGAAGAGAGAAGATGAGCTTCTGCTATATTGGCAGTTTGAAGGTTGAGTTTAAACTGCTTGAAATGATGGGACTTCAGGATAGACCGTATGAAAATATCAGCTTTTCAGGGCCAATGAGTCATTCGGCATCACAAGCTGTGTTGTGGGGGATGGAAGCTGGTTTGAGTTTGCATCATCCAATAGCTGATGCTTCACAGAGATACAGGGAAGAAATATCCAATTTTCCAATTCCTTTTTTTTCTTTTTTGAGACAGAGTCTCACTCTGTTACCCAGTCTAGAGTGCAGTGGTGTGACCTTGGCTCGCTGCAACCTCTGCCTCCCAGGTTCAAGTGATACTCCTGCCTAAGCCTCCCAAGTCGCTGGGACGACAGGGGTGCAACACCGTGCTTGGCTATTTTTGGTATTTTTGGTAGAGACAAGACCATGTTGGCCAGGCTGGTCTTGAACGCCTGACCTCAGGTGAGCCACCTGCCTCGGCCTCCCAAAGTGCTGGGATTACAGGTATGAGCCACCATGGCTGGCCAGGAATATCCAATTCTTTAACAGCCTTTCTTTTTTAAAACATTTGGCATTCAGATTAAATATTTGTATGCCGTTGTTTAATACATTGCAAAAACAAGTCAGGTGACAGATGAAACCTAGACAGAAAAAGACAAGCTACCCAGACTTGTAAGCTCTGTTTGTGATTACGTAGCTTCCAATACAAAGCTTTGAATAGGTGCAGGGGTGTCAGAGGTGGAGGGACTCAGGCCCGTTTGGTAGGGCCACGTGATTGGATTGTCTTATTGGAGTGTCACAGAAGCCGTCTTTTCAAAGGCACCTGCTCCTAGCAAACTTATGCCTCACCAAAGTCTCCTCTAAAAATGAGAAGAGGACACTTTGTTTTACTTTTACTGAAGTGGAGACACCAAGGCATGCTTTAGCTCTAGCACTTTCAAGGGTCCATCAGTCCCCATTCTCCCCCATATAAACCAACAGAAAAGTTAAGCAAAAAATGATTCTCTCTCTGTCTCTGTCTCTTTCTATCTTTGTTTTTTTTTTTTTTAGAGAGACAAGGTCTTGTTGTGTTGCCCAGGCTGGTCTTGAACTTTTGGGTTCAAGTGATCCTTTCGCCTTGGTCTTTCAGTCTTTCAGTGCTGGGATTACAGGCATGAGTCACTGTGTGCCTGGCCCAGAAAAGATGTTCTCTATGCCCATGAGGCTTCAAGAGGAGCTGGTTTCCTTGTCTTCACTCTTTAGAACTGGATCCCAAGTACCTCCTGGACAGAGCCCTAATCTTAAGCTCAAACATCATTTGTGCACAGAAACTCCATGGAGGGAGTGTTAGAAAAGTTGGAGGCTCTATTGATGGGTGATTCAGATATGCTGGGAATAATATAAAGTGTGTGTCCAGTGGAAAGAGTTGTAGCTTTAATGTGATGCTGAAGTCGCTAAGAAATACTCTACTTCACTTGATATGATAAACAGAAGTTACCACTGTACAGAAAAAAAGTGGAGGAGGCATTGTGTAAACATTTTCAGATAACCGTGTGTATCATTTTTTTGCCAGTCGTGTTCCACCATGTCCACCCCCCAGTTCTCAGCCGCTTGCAGGGGCAGTAGAGGAAGTCAAAGGCGCCGGCTGAAGGGGGAGGCTGGGGCCTGACCCTCCTGAGCTTGAACTGTCTCCTTCTGTACAATACGGATCCAGCTCCTCTTTGAGAAGCCAGTGTTAGAACAAGCAACTTTTTAAGCTCCTTGTAGCTCATCTAATTAATCATTTTAGGAATGGAGGAGCCAGCTTAGAAAGAATTTGTCCATGTCATACCCCTGTGAAGGGCTGGGGCACTATATTCTCTTGCTGATGCTCTCATAAATGATAACTCAGGCACTTGACCCATGTCTGTTTGGTTTTTATAGGGTGGCTTATAATTTGGTCACTACGGACTTCAACACCCCACTCTCAGTCTTGGACAGGTCATCTAGATAGAAGAGCAAGAAAGAAGCATTGCATTTAAACTGCACTTTAGACCAAATGGTCCTAACAGACATTTACAGAACATCTCACCCAACACTTAAGAACGCACATTCATGTGTTCATCAGCACGTGAAACACTCAGCAGTAGAGATGGTATGTTATAGACCACAAAACAAATTTCAACAAATTTTAAAAAAGCAAATCAAATCAGGTAACTTCTTAGATGACTAGCTTAGGTGTTGCTGTGAGGATATTACGTGGATATGATCATAATTGGTTGACTTCAAATTAAGGGCAGGTCATCCTAGATTATCTGGGTGGGTCAGACTCAATCAGGCAAATTTAATTTAAATTCTTTAAATGCTGGCTTGAACCTTCCCTAGAAAAGAAGAAATTCTGTCTGCGGAAGGTGGCTTCAGTTCATGCCTGAGAGCTCCAGCCTGCTCTTCTTAGTGGCCTGCCCTTCAGGCTTTAAGATTTGCTTACTCAGCCCCCACAATTACATAACACAATGCCTTGCAGTAAACCTCTTCATATATATCACTTACTCATTCTGCTTCTCTGTTGAACCCTCACTGATATACCAAGGGAGACATCACAATTAATAAGTGGATCTGATGAGCTGGGAGCCTATCGTTGGGTTTCTATGGATGAATGGAAGGAGGAAATGGGTCCTTGGGTGGGCACTGGCCATTGGTTCTTCACTGAACCAGGAGCCTGAACTTTCACATACTTTTGTGCAGCTTTTGCTAAAGGAATAGACCTCGCTGTAGCTGGACAGTGAGGCTAGGGTTGCATTCAGATGGAATGACCAGCTGGACATTGGCCCCTGCCTGCTGGCAACTGGGAAGAATGAGCAAGAGAAGTATGGATCAGAAACTAAGTACAGAAAATGTCAAAAGGGTCCATTGGCAGTTCCCGCAAAATCAGCACTTCAGCCAGATTCACCTGCCACCAGGTCATGGTCAAGAGAACCATGTTCCTTGAGATCTGGGGGCCACAGGGTGAACTAGAGATGGCCAGTGGCTACTGGAAAGACAAGAAAGGATAGAGAACGAGACCTGGGGGCCACAGGATGAACTAGAGATGGCCAGTGGCTACTGGCAAGAGAAAGGAGGGTGGAGAATGAGGAATAAGCAGTGATTACTGGATGTCTTCACTTCAAAACTATGCATTACTTAGAGCATATCTTTCTAGGTTTTCTGATTCTAGTTATTCATTGCCATTCAGCTATTTTTACAATCTCTAAATTGCAGAGAACTGATGGTAGTGCAGTTATAATTGGCAATGCAAAATAATTATTGTGTATAGACCAGCAAATAAATTCTGTTAGGTGAATGCTCAAATAATCTCCCTTCTCATAGAAAAAGCCATCTCGACATTCCTTGACTCCACAGAAACATGTCATTCTTTGACTCCTTCTTTGAACCTTTTCTAACATTTGTATGATTTCCTTATTAATAAGTATAATAAAATATTTTCCATATGTTAATTTTATATTTGCTTGAGAGTCAGGATTTTATGCTATTTAAAAATCATCCTTCTAATACCACCTGAGGTGTCTTGGGTACTACAGGGAGGAACATCAGAGGCAGCATTGCACTCAGAGGTAGGGACAAAATCTGTCCAGTGAGGAGAGCCGAGGGGTCAGTGCCCCCCAGAAAGCCCATGCAGCCAAGCTTGCAGCAGGGACAACCTGAATAAAAGCACACTGTTTCATGTTTTTAAAAATTAGGGCAAAATGCAGATCCTTTATCTTTCCTTTCCAGACTAATATCAGATGTTTTTATGGTTTTTTTGAAGAAGAGTTAAATCCATCTCTGTCTCATCTTTATATAAACATTTGTTTATGTATTTGTACTTTATATCCTACCTGCTTCCAAAAACCACGTTTGAAATGGGCCAAATGGTAATACAAGTGACAATAATAGATCGTGTAGCAGCCCAGATCTTACCTTGTAAAGAGCGATGTCAGCTGTAGAACAACAGAACAGATGGTGAAAAAACCATATGATAAAAATAACAGAAGGCTACATGGTAAATATATTACCACAACAATCAGGCAACAAAGAGACTGATGAACAGAAAGAGAAAAGCCAGGGAGCGGAAGGATCATCCAAGGTCATGAGTTCCAAGATATTAATGGTACCTTGCAGTTTGGGTTTATGTGTCAACAGCCTCTGTAGAGCCAAGTGTGGTTGCATTTTCGGTCCGACCTGGCTTTTACAGAGCAGGTGGCTGAGGACAGAAAGGTACAGGCCTGGGCAGCAGAAATCGCTAGTTCTTGTGTGATGGAAACACTGGTGCAGGAATGGGGACCATCTTTTCCCTAAAGCCCGTAGCCAGTTGGGAGAATGAAGTTGAAGCTCAGCTCTCTGGCTGCTCCAGGCATCCTTTGTACCTGACCATGCTGCCTGCAGCACTTCGTCAGGAATGGCTATGTCAGGGCTCGGGAGCCACTTTGCAAACAAAGCAAAAAATACAGTGGAGGGTGATACATTCTATTAATACATATGACTGCAGCTAGAGAGAACATTACTGCAAAGTTTAGGGCCAGTTGTATGAGATCTGTGATGACAGAGATTTGTACTGTCTGAAATATAATTTAAAAAAATTTTCCACAAGGCCTTTTTAAGGAAGGTATCACAGAATTAATTGAAAGTGTGTGTATCCTGTAAAACGTGATATGCCCTCAACAAGTAAATTACACATCTTATCAAGAAAAGCATTTGGAAAACTAAGATAAAATGTGAATTCTCTTACTATCCAGAGGCTGCTATTCAGAGAAGGATCCAGATTAAAGCTGAGCTCCAGACAAGGGAGGAGAAACATTTCTCTGGGATATGTGGGGAAAAATAGAAAACGAACTTGAAAGGTCCTAAAGCAGTAGTGGTCCACACGTTTACACAAAGGGAAGATGTAAGTGTTAGTTAGAAAATCAGAGAACTAGCCTTAGAGCCCTGGAAATGTACCAGTCAGGGACAATCCCTGAGTAAAATCCCGCAGCTCAAGACCTGTGCAATATTCTAAGCAGAATTACAAAGGGTTCCCACAAGGGGCAGGCACGGCTGGGTTTGGGTGAGGAGGGGAGGACAGAGGCACCGGCCATCATCAAATAAAATGAAAATGTTCTTCAGAATCCACAGTACACAAGATTCTTGGAAGCTATTTGTGTGGATGACAGTTTTACAACATGGCTCTCAAGCTGTGTGTTTGGAGTTTCACTCACAGTTTAGAAGAAATAAAAATGCGGTAGAGAACGGTGATGGAGCACCCAGCGCCTGTTGGGCAAGAAATTCCCATTGGCCGTGGGATGGAGAGCCACGCTTTCCGGATCCCTGAGCTGTGCTCTAGGCAGTGAATTCTTTAGGGATCATCGAAGCAGGCTGTGAGTGGATTGCCTGGGTGGTTTGGAGTCAGTCATGAATCTCACACTCTTGGGACCTGGAGAGGATAGGAGCCCTGCCCAGCATGAGGCACCATTGGTTGACAAGGGGCTGCTCTCCCATTTCCATGGCCTCCATGGCGCAGCCCTCATATGGGTGACCCCTCCTTTAATCTTAATAGAGTACTAGCTAATAGTTATTGAGCACCTACTGTATGCTAAGCATTGCTTTCTGAGTAATAATTCATAGAAATAATCCAAGAGGTGTTTTTACACATTTGAGTGGAGAAACTCATCAGGTAAGTTAGTTAGTGTTTTAAATGTACAATCATTTCCCACATTTGCTGAAGTTGTCAGTTGCAAGAATTCTTGGATCTGTTTAAGCTGGATCCTGATAGGAACATTTGCCTCGGGCTTTTACATATTTGTATAATTTGGGTTTAGCTCACACGCTCATTTCAAACCCTGTCAGGAGCTGGAACAATTTCTACCTGTGATGTAGGTGGCTGATGACATGGAGTGATTTGAAAGAAGTAGACAGGTTCTAGCTACCCCTGTGTAGCCTCTCTCACCCTTCAAGCTACATGGCATCTTTATCCTTGAATGATTTAATTCCACTGTGTCATTCACACATCTGAATTAGGCGGCAAAGTCCTACTTAGGTTCCTTTAAGAGGCGAGCCTGGAAAACCTACATATCCCCTACCATTGGCCTATTGGTTGACCAGATGGCTGTGGTCCCTTTAGCAGATGCTAAGTAGTAAAGCCTGGGCTTTAGGACTTGGCAGCTTAAAGGAAGGCCCGAGTGGCTCCCAAGGGTAGACCCAAGGGGTGGGGTGCTATAGATAGTGGGAAGTAAAAAGCAAAGAGCCAGCTCAGGCACACGGTAAGCCAAGACAGAGGGCATTTACTGCATAGAATGGCACAGGTCCCTGGGAGGACATAAGGAAGAAGGGGAGATCACACTTCTCTGAGTGGGCATCTTGCATAGAAGTGTATTTCCAGGAAGAGGGGAGACAGGAGCTGTAGCCAGATGATACGTTTTCCTTTTTCTGTTGCTCATGTACATTGCAATGACCAAGAAGGCATGCAATCCATGGAGGTTTTATATCCCCCCTGGCCTGCCAAAAACAGATAGGCACATGGCATTGTACCTCTGGTGAGATAAATTAAAGATCTGAGAGCAATATGCCAGCAATAGCCACCATTAAACAGAGATTTCAGGAGTGGAACAGATCTTTTAAGCATCTGTTTTCTTTGAAGCCCAGTATTTCTTTCTCTTTGGCTCAGGCCCAGCTACCTAACTGGCAGGGACCCAAACCCATCCCAGAATTGCCTCTTGGGATCCAAAATAGCCAGTCCATCAGGATGGAACATTCTCTCTCTGCCTTGCTTTCAGCAATGCTAGAATAATTCTGAGATATTCCAGATAGTGCATTAAAAATATTTAGAACAATTCAAGAATTATTTTTGTTTTGTTTCCAAAAGCAGCTCTTAGGAAGGCATTTAAAACCAACTGTAAATCATTTGAAAGTGAATTTGTACACAGTACAATGTATGCCCTGGTTCCTTTATTATCAGACGTTTATATTTGATGATGTCTATAAATTTTTGAGTGACTTTTCAAGGGAGTCATCTCGCTAACATCAAAGGGTGATCTGATAATGCCATCATCCATCACGGCTTTCTCTTCCTATACCTTCTGCACCTGGCGGGTTCTGCTTTTGAACTGTAGCTTGGCCTGACCACGCACGTGAGCCTTGTGGTGTGATCTGGGAAATTCCTTGTCCATCTCACAGACTCAAACTCCAATCCCAAGTCTTGGAAGATGCACCATTATCTCTATCTCCCCAGACTTTTTTTTTTTTTGCCACAATCATGCATTTTCTTACTTTCCTGATTCTGCTCTCCCATTCATTACCTTCTTTTCCCTATGTTCGTTCTCTTGATGTTGAGGGATCCATGAAGTACCATTGACATGAGAGCTTCATATGGATGGAGGAGACAGTTTCAAGTGGATGAGAACTGTCATGGCAAATGACAGGACAATTGGACTTGGGCACGCCTTGCATCCTGTACTGGGGTGGGAGCCAAGAAGATGGCTTACATGACACCATATCCATGACTGGCATTGAATATGTGTTGTGTCTACTCCTCTGATCCTGGTATTCTGCTCTGTCTTGCACCATAACCACAGACTAATGCCAGAGGACAAACCTAAACGTGGACTTAGTGTTCTAGGTGGGTGGGAACTGAAGCAAGAAATGCAAGGCTGGCATGGACCCTGTACACCTCCCCACCCACCTACCTGGCAGAATGTTCAGGTGAAGGGCTGGGAGAGGGCCAGACGAGGTCAGCTTTACCCTTGACAGGAGGGCAGAAATCTGGGCACAATCATACCCTGAGTTCTGAGACATTTTCCTGAATAACAGTAAGATTTGTACTGTGGGCTATTCTTCCCACATGACTCATGGCTCTCCAAATCTGGAAGAAGTTGCCCGAAGAACAGCGTGCTCTTGCAGACAGATGAGTAAACCGGCAGACAGATGGGTGGACTTCTAGATAAACAGTGATGGAGAGGGGTGAGGCTGCAGCATGCAATGTGCCCAGAGTCACAAAAGTTTGGAATTATGATTTGTTTCCCATTCACAAAGTATAACCACCTGTTTTTTTTATTTTTTTAAGGAAAAGCTTTTTAAAAACCTGTTAAGAAACAAAATGATTCTTGGACATTAGGCAGCTGTTAAAATGTTTTGATGGGTTTAGAATAGGTAAGTCAGAAACATATGGATTTGATTTTTCATAAGTTAAATGTGTGTATTCATAAATGAGAAGCAAATTTCCCATGAAAGTACAGTTTAGGTTTTTTGAGGGGGGATCGTGGAAGAAGGTTAGTTATTAAACAAGCAAATGTGAGCACACAAACCAAAGTGAAGAGGAAAAGGTACCAGGCACAGATGTCCTAAGAGCTGCTCTGGTCCATTAACACAGGAGGAGGCAGGAAAACATGTTAGTTAATGAATTAACTAACATGTGACATGACATCAGCCAGAGTCATCAAGAACGAGTTTATCTGTCAGGATAGAGCAGCACACTCCAGACCTAGAAGTCTAATCAACGCTGGCTGATGTTCAAGAAGCTGTAACTAATAAGATGCCTAGAAAGAATATGTGGGTAAACCTAAGCAAATGAGCAGCCTAGAGTCTGGACTTTACAAAGTCAAAGACCAAGTCTTCCTCTGTGTCGCTGGTGTTAGTTAGGGAATGGGGCACCCTAAGTTTTCAGTGCATCCAGGAGGCACAGCCTACAGGAGGGACAGGTGACTGATGATCATGGCTTGATAACACTCATTTGCTTCACCTGACTGTACTCCCAAGCTCTTTGCCCAATCTTCCGATCATAACTTTGTTCCCTTAATCAATTTTTCTCCCAATGGTGATGTTTCCTAAGTTGGCTTTCTGGTTTATATATCAGTCTTCTGTGAGTTTAGTTCATGTGAATCTGTCCCCCACCTCAAAACCAATAGTCTCTATAGGCTTGATATGGTTTGACTGTGTCCTATCCAAGTCTCACCTTGAATTGTAATCCCTATAATTCTCAAGTGTCATGGGAGGGAGTTGGTGGGAGGTAACTGAATTATGGGGGCAGTTTCTCCATGCTGTTCTCATGATATTGAGTGAGTTTTTATGAGATCTGCTGATTTTATAAGCATCTGGCATTTCCCCTGCTGTCACTCACTCTCTTGCTGCCCTGTGAAGAGGTGCCTTCCACCATGATTATAGGTTTCCTGAGGCCTCTCCAGCCATGTGGAACTGTGAGTCAATGATACCTCTTTTCTTCATAAATTACCCCATCTCTGGTACTTCTTCATAGCAACGTTGAGAACAGACTAGTAACGTCAAGGCCCTTGACAAAACCTAGCTGTTTCTCCTGCTGGGCTGAGGGTGAGACTCTGGAACAAGTGACGACTCCAAGCATTACTTGCCAGGCTCACTGAGGACAGCATCAGTATCCCAGCCATGCATGCACTGCAGTAATTTCTTATTAATATCATAACGCCGAGAGTGCCGACAATGGCTGCCATTGATTCCAGCTTACCACGTGCCAAGCATGTTACACGGATCCTTGCAGTAAATCCTCACAGTGACTCTACAGGCAGATACCATTATTGGTGTTAGTTTACAGAGGAGACAACAAGAGACTAAACCAGGTTAATAACTTTTCCAAAGATCTCATCACTGGTGGTCAGTGGGGGATAACTGGATTGAGGCCAGGCAGACTGGGGCAGAGTCAGTGTACCCAATCGTCCACTGACCTGATCTCTTAAATCAGCTCTCTAAACACACCCACCACTAGCTGAGCATTGCTGGCGGTGTGCATACTAGTCTAGACTCGGTGTCTTTTCGTTGACCCTAATCTATAAATGTTTCTGCACTAAAAAGCCCTTTTTTCAGAACCCACTATGTAGGACTAGAAATAGAAAGATGAGCAAATTATTCACTTTCTCATTCTCTGTTCTCTCTTCTAAACCTCCAGCATCTTCTCCCCATCCTCACTCTTAGCTGTAGACCCAGCTTCTGCTTTCACCAAGAAAGCTGACACCTTTATAAGGAAACACCCACAAGCTACCAGATCACACCTATCCACGCTTCCACTTGCACCTTGTATCCCTCCCTTTTGCCCTCTAATGGACACCATTGCTCAGCATGTCTCTGATTCCTCAGCATTTTTCAACTCTTCCCCCATCAGCTGTTACCATTACCACTCCACCCTGCAAAGAAAACTGTGTCTGGTCTCTACTCCCCCATCAACTTCCATCTCCATTTCTCTGCTCGTGTTCACAGCAGAACTCCTTAGTAAACTCGGCCATTCTTGCTTTTCCCATTTCCTCTGCCTCCATCTCTCTTAAACTCATCCTAGTCAGGGGTTCGCCCTCTCCTTGCCCTGCTCCCTGGAAACTGCTCCTGTCTGGGCCCTCCACAGCACCCAGCCCAGTGGACGTCATTGCTGGGGGGAGGAGGCCTGTCTTGCTGGCCCATCAGTCGCAGGCCACACCTCATCATCCCTATTCCTTGAAATGCCACTTTCACTTGGCTTCTCACCGGTTCCTCTTTTCTTTTCCCTTTCTTTTCTGGTTTCTCACTATTTGGGATGCCCCAGGGCTCACTAGGACTTGTTCTCTTCTCTATCCTCATTCTCAATTTCAATACCCAGTGGCCAGATTTATCATCTCCAGCCCTTGAACTCCAGACTCATGTATCAGACTGACAGCTTGACTTCTCCATTTGGATGTCTAATAAATATCTCAAAATTCACCTGACCAAAACTGAACTTTGATACTAGTCTGGATTTAATGTCATTTAATTTATCCCAAATTATAAGTATTTATGCACTCAAAAGTCTTTACGATGAACCCACTCTGTAGGGTCTGGGGATAGAAAGATGAACACATTATTCACGGTCCCACTCAGCCACACCCATGCCTACACCCAGCCATCCTCAGGGCTCTCTGATGAACACTGGGGGGAACGATGGGAGGGTGACAATGCCTCCTTTCATTTGCTCTGGCCTCAGCCTCAGAGTCACCGTGTCTGTTGTCTTTCTGTGACAGTTCACATCCAGTCTCTTGGAAAGCTCTTAAAATACATTCACAATGCAAGCACATCTCCACCTCCACCACTGCCGCCCTCCTGACCCAAGCCACCGTCTCTGCAATGACCTGACTGCCCTCCTCACTGGCCTCTCTGTGTCCACTGTTGTGTGCTGCAAAACTATTCTCAATGCAGCAAGCCACGGTAGTCCTTTCAAAACATAAGTCAGATTCTGGCAGTTCTGCTCTAAGCTTCTTCTCTCAACAAAGCCAGAGTCATGCTATGCCCAGCAGTCTCTTTCCAATGATTGCCGAGTCCTGAGAGTAGGGCTGTCTCATGGGGGATACATGCTCCTCCCCTGCCCTCAGCCATGAGCGATTCTAGAAATGAACATGCAGGGCTTGTGGAGTTCTCTCTGGAATATGGTTACCCCCTTCCGGAGTGAATTACAATTCTCCCCAATGAAAGGCATTATTTCCGTATCATAAAAAAATCTTATTTTAAGGAAGAATTGAAAAGCAAAAGGCTTCCAAGGACTTGAACTGCAGCTGGCCTATTCCCTCTCTCCCCAGCACTGTGCTCAGCGGGGAGCCTCCACCTTTCCTATGAATTCAAAATGCCAAGCTCGCCCATCCTGCTTCCTCCTCCCCATTCTGCCCAGTGCTTTTTTGTCCCCAAGCCAACCCGGAGAGCTGGAGGTGGGGACAGAGTGAGCAGCCAGGGCACTAATCTTCCCGGGGGCCAGGTCATGGGAGGCTCCTAGCTTCTGCCCTAGGGTTCCTCGGGGTTTAATTGCTGCTGGTTTGATGCTTCTGAAGCTGTTGCAGGATGTGCAGCTGCTCACAGCTTCCTGTTTCCAATTTCCCTTATTGTTGGCCTCACACTTCAATACTTACGTGAAACTTGAAAGTAATTTTCTCTTTGAACCAGGCTCAAAAGGTAGAATGGAAACCATGGCCTTTTCCACAGCAGCCATCTCAGAGCCCATGCCTATCAGTGCCCACAAACCCCGCGTCCAGAAGACAGAGCTCTTGTGCTAGCCTGCAGGGGCTTCCAGGCAAAGAACACCTCCAGTGAGCCTCTCAGCCCCTCACTTATTCTTTCAGTACCAAATAATTCAGGGCCCTAATAGTGTTGGAGGGTGCTTTGTAAAGTTAAAAGGTAATTTGTAAAGATCTGCAAGTTTTGACTCTGTGTTGAGCTTTGAAATAATGAAGATCCAATAGGGACCGTTGATAGTATTAGCCAACATTTAATGGGCTCAGAACCAGCTATATAATTTGTGTGGCCTAGTGTAAAACAAAAACGCAGGGCCCCTTGTGCAAAAATGGTTACGAATTCCAAGACAGTGATGGCAGAGCATTAAATCAAGCATGGGGCCTTCTGAGCATGGGGCCCGTGCAACTGCCCTGGTGGCAGGGCTGTGTCTGGGCACAGGCTGTGCCAGGCTCTAAGGTACACACTGGACATGGCTGTCTCATTTCATGCTCACCAGACCCTTCAGGATAGAGACCCATAATAATCCCATTTTACAGATGAGCTAACTGAGGGTTTCAGAGGTTACGTAACTTGACAAAAGTCACCCAATTAACAAAAAGGAGAGCCAGGATTCAAATCCAGGTAGTCTGAACCCCAGAGAAGCCATCCTCAGACCTATATTTTTAATATTTTTACTATCCATGCTTTCCTATTACAAATAACGTTCATTTTGGCATCTTTATAAGCATTACTTATCTTAGTACATTTGTAAAAATAAGAAGAAGCACAAAGAAGAAAGTTAAAATCACTCAAAATAAGTTTATCAGTGCATGTATGTTCTGTTCTTTTTTCAAAGCATATATATTATATACAAAGCAAATTTATGTTATGTATATGTATATTTCATTTTGTTATATATACGTATATGAAATATAATATATATGTGAAATATATACATATATAACATAAATTACACATTAAATATATGCATACATACATACACACACACACACATATATATAAATTAAACACCTCAGTTACAGCTTTACATGTCTTTTGGTTGAGAATTGAACAAACAGGCTCGCTATGAAATATACGTGGGTGGATCTGTATAGACACACAGGCTGGAAAACCCAGCAGTAAGTGGACAAGCTGGCCAAGTCCAAGTTCAGAGGGGCTTTGGGGATAGTTTAGCCCATGAAATCACAGACTTTGGAGTAGAAGCAACATCAGACCTGAGGCAAGCTTGCTTCAACCATCCAAAAAATCATGGACGGCCAGAGCTCAAAGAGTGAGGAGTCCCCCTGCAAGTATCTAAAGCTTCACTGTTTTGTTGTTCTTGTATGGTCCAAGGCAGAACAAACTTCACACCTTTATTATTATGAGTCATGTTCCAAAGCGCTCTGCCTTCGAGTTGATGTCGAATGGTTTTACAACAAGTTTTTTGCACCTGGGTACCACTGAAGCACTATTTGCATGTGCTATAGTGAACCCAGAATGGTGGGACTAAATTAAAAGAGTTAAACCAACCAAAGCCTCATTGGGGAAACAGCAAACTCTGATTTAATCACGGTGCTGAAATAAAAAAAATCCACCCTCTCACTGACCTTTTCTCCCCCAGTCTCTCCTGATAACTCTGAAAGTCTAAAACAGCAGCACCATTTCTCCCTGCCAAAGGTATTATGTGCAATTTCTACCACAAAATACACCGGTCAACAGTTGGTAGGAAAACTGGCTGCATGAGAACATTTCTGTAGTTTTTATCTAATGATGCTAAAACGTCTCTCTGCAGGATGTGCAGACGGAAAGAATCACTGATCTGTGGGATGCTTCTTCCTTCTTCCCTCAAACATAAAAACTTGAGTATCAAGTATAAAATCCAGATGAACAAGTTGCTTTCCTAATAAAAGGAAAAGAACTGGAATATTTTGTCGATGCATCAAACCTAATGTGGAGTAAATGACATTAAATCTTGGCTAGGCTAACAGGCCACTGAGATTTAAACCTACGGGCTAAGTTTGTTCTTCCTCATGGAAGGCAGAATAGAAATACTGCTGGTTGCCATGTGTTTCCCCACCCACAATCTCATCGGTCACGGATGGGCTCTGAGGCCACCTGCCCTTCTCTCTTCTCCCTCTCTAGAGGCTTTCCTGGGACTGTGGATTTGGACCCTCCGTTGTTTTAGTTTGAACTTAATAGAATACCAGGTTTCAGAACAGAAGTGGGTGTATATTGTCTGTCTCTTTCTCTAGCGCATGCCAGAAGTTCATACACTTAATTTGTTTGACATTTTGCAAGATAAAGCACAAGTTGGAGAAGAGAAAATTAAAGTGAAAGAAAAAGGATCATGAGACTTTTCTTAAAGAAAGTGTTTGTCAAAGAAATGACTTAACTCTAAGAATATACTCCATAGGAATGGATGACTAAATGGCTTCATTTAGAGACAGCTCTTTTTGTGAGTTTCTGTCCTCCATCAATCTGCATGGTGGAAACAATAAGCATTGAGCCTTGAACAACCAAGGTTTGAGGGAGAAAAACAGCAAAATGCTAGTTTCACAATAAGTAACTTTCAAGGATAACTGAATTATTCCTGAGCATAGAGTTATAATGTCATATTCCACTGTGACTATTGCTGCATTTGTGGGATTTTTTTTAAAGAATTACCTTCTTCAGAAAGGAACAGAGATAAGAATTTTTTTAACAAATATCCTCATATTCAGCCTCTTTCTCGAAACTGTCACTTGAAATTCCAAGCAAATAGCTTTGCAGAATTGCAGTGATTTGTTTAGCAGTGTCCTGAGTTAGGCAAGTAGTGAAACCAGCTCAGAACAGCACCTGCTTTCTAGACATCCCTGTGGTGGGCCAGCCTGCACTTCCAACAGACTTGCAGGTCAACTGGCCTCCTGTTACCAAGTCCAGCCCAGCCCCATGACAAGAAACCAGGACTGACATGAAAGATGGAAGGGCTTAGAATCAGGCCCTTACCAGCACCAGAAACTAGGAAACTTGTATGCTCCAAGCGTGTGCTTCTTTTGTCCAGTTGAAATTTGATCAAGGCACCAAATGTATCTAGCATACTCTGTCTACCACTGAAGCACAAAGGGAAAAATACAGGTAGGGCTGGGTGGGGAAAGAGGGACAGGGAGGGGAAAGGTAGAGCAGTACGCGGTGGGAGGACAGGGGCATGTGAGGACCAGCACTCATCCCCCACTGGAAGGCTTTCTGCCCTGACACATGCTCACTCTGAAAATGGCAATCCTGTTATGATGTTCCTGACAGACCAAAACCACAGAGTTTCACAATTGTTTGTGAATATACCTGAATCCAGTACTAGACTGTGACCTTCTTGAGGGCAGGGATTGTGTACTAATCATCATTCATGCTTCCATATGGCTCTTCAGGGAGTTTTGTAAAGGAGATAACTGAGACAGACCATAGGAATCGATCCTTAACAGCAAGTCAATGCAACAGACAGTGATCCCACTAGGTACCGAGCACAGTAGTGAGCTGAGTACTGAGAAATGGGAGTCGGTCATGCATGAGACACATTCCCTTCCCCCCAGTTGCTCAGTGTCTAGATAGGGCCATGGCAGGTTTATAACTAGCTCCATAGAACATTTGCACGGGTCAGGGTGTTAGCTGGAGTTGACTCCGAGGACAGGGAAAGGCGGTGTGAAATGTCTCCAGAACAAAGTAGGGTTGCATTACTGGACCCCCTGCAGCACTTATGCTCCCAGTGGATTCCTAGCGATGCTCCAGCATTAAACTTGTAATTATGAAGCTTCTCTGCACTGAAAAAAAGCAGCTTAGTGGGCAGAGTGGTAAGGAGGTCAGCTATGACATATATTGGCTACTCCCAGCTCCACCCCTGGGCAAGTGATGTCCAGGGCTACACTAAGTTCGCTGTGCCTCCATTCACCTGAGATCACTTCCAGGTACAGAGGAAGGCTCTTTGCCTGAAATAACATTTCTGTCCCCTGACTGAAGACTGGGTCCTATTTGTTTTTAGGGTTACAGACAAAGTAAAATTATGGAGCTTGTCTGGTATCAGAAAAAACTCAATGTCTGCCTTGAAATGAAGAGTGTGTGTGTGTGTGTGTGTGTGTTTACGCTGTGTGGCACACACATGCATGTTGGATTGGGAGGAGAGATGGTTCCACGTTGGATAAAAACATTTTCCAAAAGGAAACTTGGATTTGAAGGTGGCCTGTTATTTTCTGTAGGGCCCAAAATGGCAGCAAACAAAACCCTTTCACTCGTCTATAGGATTTCTGGGTCCTGAAATTTACACCTAATTTCTCATTTCAAATGGACAAAATGTTGGCTGGGCTTGGTGGCTCATGCCTGTAATCCCAACACTTTGGGAAGCTGAGGCAGGGGGATCACTTGAGGTCAGGAGTTTCAGACCAGCCTGGACAACATGGTGACACCTGGCCCTACTTAAAAAAAAAAATAGCCAAGCATGGTGGCTAATTACAGGTGGCAGGCACCTGTAATACCAGTTACTCAGGAGACTGAGGCAGGAGAATTGTTTGAACCTGGGAGGCAGAGATTGCAGTGATCTGAGATCGCACCTGGGCAACAGAACAAGACTGTCTCAAAAAGAACGAAATGTGCATTGTCCAGGAGAAAAGGAGTCACATTAGCTTTTGTCAAGCACGTTGTATACCACCTCTCACCTCTGCAGAGAAACACCGGAAGTTAGTCCTGGATTGGGGGAGATTCAGACTCTCACATCTAGAAAAGGCATGGGCCATGCCAGGGCTATGGGCCAAACTCACTATCTTCTTCCCATTCAAGAGAAGGAGGGAAGTGGGGAATGCTCCTCTGTAAGATTTCCCAACATTGATGTCCTGGTTGATAAAATGGCAGGGATGGGAGCCTCAGGAAATGGGGGATTCCCAAGAGTGAAGGAGGAAGGAAGTGCACAGTCAAGCAAGGGTTAATCAGACTGCTTCACATTTTCTGTTACTTTCATTTTCTGTTACCTTCCTTCAAAGGTTAATAGATGGCCCATAACAAAGGAGTCCCTCAGGAATACATTTAGGAAATTTGGGGGATCAACAAAATAAGTGTTTTGACCCAGGGCTTTCCAGGCATGAAGCATTTCCCAAGCTGGCTTGACGTCAGAGTCTTTTTGGTGGAAGACCTATTGACAACTCACGGATCTCATCCTCCAAGGAAATAGATGACAACCCTGCTCTAGGTTTTCAGAAGGCAAACTTCAAAAGAATTCAGAGAACATATGGATAAGAGCCCATGGATAGAGATGGCTCAAGAGGGATGGGAGGATCTGAAAATTAAACTGTAATGAGAGACGCTCAAAGGGCACAGAAACAGCAGAAGAGCAAAGCAACTCAAGCCAAGGCTGCCCCTGACAACTTGAGCTGATGCAGGTGTGGAAAGTCTGGAGGCAGGCAGACAACCTTCCCTCTGTGCCTTTTTTTTCAGGGGTTCATTAAATATTCACTGAGCCCCTTTCTGTACCAGGAGCTGAGCCTAGCACAAGCTGGAATGCACCCAAACGAAGGCAGCCAGGAGTGGAAAGGTCTGGGATTCTGATGTGGAGAAAGGTTGAAGAAAGTAAGTATATTTAGTCGGCAGCTTAGTCATCTCTGGCTACCATAACGAAACACCATTGACTGGATGGCTGAAACATTACACATTTATTTCTCACAGTTTGGAGGCTGGGAACTCTAAGATGAAGTGTTGGCAGGGGTCAGTTCCTGGTAAGGGCTCCCTTTGTGGGCTATAGACGGGAAGACTTCTCGCTATATCTTCACTTGGCCTTTCCTCTCTGCATGAATGCAGACAGAGAAAGAAGAGAGAGAGAGAGAGAGAGAGAGAGAGAGGGAGAGAGACAAGAGAGACAGAGTGCGTGCACCCTCTTTCTCTGCTTCTTGTTTTTTTTTTTTCTGTTGTTGTTGTTGTTTTGAGACAGCATCTTGTTCTGTTGCCCATGCTGGAGGTCAGTGGCATGATCCCAGCTCACTGTAATCTCAAACTCCTGGGCACAAGGGAGCCTCCCACGTTGGCCTTCCAAAGTGCTGGAATTACAAATGTGAGTCTTCACCTCTGGCTCTTCCTTTCTCTCTAAGACCACCTACCCTATTGCCCTCATCATGGGCCCCACCTTTATTACCTTATCTAACGCTAATTACCTCCTAAAGGTCTAGTCTCCAAATTCCACCACACTGGGGGTTAGGGCTTCATCACATAAACTTTGGGGGACATGAACATTCAGTCTACAGCAGTCTGTAGACGAGAGGACAGCTGGGTCCTGAGAGTTGCCTTCAGGTGGACAGTGAATAGGGCAGTGCTGAGACAAACAGGAAGAAATTTGAGACCAGTGATTTGGGGGTCTCACAGCTAAAGCTGCAGAAGCATGCATGATGGGGCTTCTATGTTAGGTAGCAAACGCTCTGCTTTGGAAGCATCCAAGCAGGGGCTGACAGTTTTCACCTTAAGGTTGTTGCAGATGGGATTCCTATGTAGGTGAGAATTCAGTTAGAATCTCCCAGACTCTCCACCTCTACAATTATATGTGGGTTTACTCCATATGCATTTTCTTCCATTTTAAATTCTCTACTGTGTGCCCAGGATGGTTTTTCTGTCCTGTTTCCAAAGCAGTGTGGGCAGGAGGAGGTTGTAGCGTTGGGTGGACAGATGCGCGTGCTGGGTATACAATCAATACATGTCCTCAGAATCTACACAACAGGCTTGGGTTCTTGGTAACAGAAGTGCTGGGGAGATGGGGCTGCTCTATCAGGGTTTAGTTTAGTAAAACTTATCCACAGTGGGCAATGAAAACTGCAGTACATGGGCAGGTGGCGTTGGGAAACCACTGCACAGCTGGGCACGGATTTACTGCACTCTTCAGTGCTCCTTCGTGTGGAACTTACACGCAGCAAATACCAACCCCCTCTCCCCCAGCCTTTTCTCTTGCAGAGTCACCCAGCAATGGCAGGAGGCAGACAGGTGTAACTGTGTTTCTTTACTTTGGCCAAGTTCCTCATGATTTATAGAAAACAGAAAGAGGCAAGGCTTGTGAGAATGGACGAGCTCCAGCTATGGTGGGAGGCAGGCAGGGACACAGCGGGCCGGTCGCCACGGGCACTTGTAGTGCGCTGGCCATGGCCGGCACCCTATTACTACTAAATCGACTTAAGCTTGACCAAAATAAAAAGCCTCTGCCTTATAGGCACTTCAGAGTTTGCAAACTGCCTTCATGCATGGAATGACTCATAGGACGCAAAGAAAAGGCAGCAACGTTATTCTACAGTCACAGGGCCTGTGTGTGCATGAGTGGGTTGTGTGCAGACAAGTGAGCATGCACATTTGTGTATGTGTGTGCCCTCATGAGTGACACTGCATGTGTGTGTATGCAGGTATGTATGCCCGTATGCCTGTGTGTTTGTATGCATATGTGGCTCCGTATGTGCATGTGTATTCACATGGTTTTACGTCAGTACAGGCCTTCACTCTAGATAGTAGAAGAGACCTGAATTCTAGCTCCCAGCTCTGCCTCCAAGTAGTTGGGTAACCTAGGGGTTGCTTCACCTCCTTAGGCCTTTGGAACTTCTTGCCAACAATGCAGGCTTGCCCTTGAATCTAGGGGGCTGGTAAGCTTTTTCTAGAAAGGGCCAGCTATTAAGTATTTCACTCTTTGCAAGTCTCATGTAGTCTCTGTAAGTCTTTTCTTCTCAACCTTTTAAAAATGTAAAAGCTATTCTTAGCTCAAGTCTTACAAAAACAGGTGGTCATGTGGCCCTAGAATAGAGCCTGGAGACCCCTACAGATGACCCCTTTTAGCCCCAGCAGGATTGATCCCCTGGCTAAGTGAATGAATTGCCACCAGCAAGTATACTACATCTTACTGGGGGAGTTGTCATCTGATGGTCTTGCTTGACCAAGCACTCAGCGCCAGGTGGGGGACATGGCTCTGTATCCAGGGGCCAGGAGGCTGGTACTGTCTTTGCTTCTATGCCTAGGGGAAGGCTTATGTAAAATGCATTTGAAGTTTGCCTGCTCCCAAAGTCCTAGGCTTCAGAACAAGACAGGCACGGGTCTGAATCCTCATTCTGTCACTTTCTGATTCTCTAGCGTTGGGAAAGTCATGTCACTACTCTGGAACTTGGACAACTGTGATCAAAATCGCTCAGATTCCTTTCAGATTTGAAATTGTCAGGTGGACTCTTGGTGATGTTTGACAGCTAAAGATTTTGAGTCCCTTTGTAGGTATAAACCTTTAATTTTTGCAGGGGCTAAGAAATAAGTGAGCCCCTGTTGGCTCTCTACGCTGGTGACCTCAGAGGACTGGTGTTCAAGGAAGCTGCCTGTTTGCCAGAAGTTGAGCTGCAATTCACAGAGGCGTGAACGCTCCTCCACTCACTTGTTGTTCGTCATGGGATGCATCTATGGTAAGTCTATGTGTCTCCTGAAAGGTATTCCAGGTCGGCATCTGTTTAAAAAGTCTAAAGCAATGAAGTCTCATTGCTGCTTTGCTCGTATAGAAATCTTTCCACTCAGGGAAGTGCACACCAGGATCCTGGATTCTCTAGTGTGTCTGGGCCGAGTGGGAGCTCTAGGTGTCAGAGCCAGATAAGCCAGGTATGTCGTCAGGGCTCTAGGGATGCATTTCCGCACTTTACATCTGTCTCACTTAAGAACGCATCAAGTAGAGCAGCAATGCCAGTGCCTTCTGAGGTTTAGGGGGAGGCACCGGTGTTCACCTTGTTCCTCTCAAGTTCACGGTCATGCTTGCTGGGCTGGTGGGCTATGGCGAATGAGTGCCCATCTCCATCTCCATCACTCCTCCTCCCCAGCTTCTCTCTGCATCTCCAACTTCCTGCCTCCTCTCTGTTTCATCACAGCCTTCCAGGGAGCATCAGTTCTCTGCCCTCATCTTTAGTCTTTTAAAAATTGCTAATCCATTGCCTATCCTGTTCCCAGGTTAACCTTCCCCAGGAGCCATGTTGCCTTCTGCTACCCCAAGTTGCCCTTTAGTCAGAAAACTTTCATGCCTGCCCAAAGCCCTAAAGCCCACATTTCACAAAAACTCAGAGTTCCACACTCTACCTGGCCCCAACCTACCCTTCCATCTTTATCTCAGAATTATCTTCATAAATAGAGTCGCCTGGCTCTTACCCCCAGGGACTAGGACCACTGGGTCAGGAATTAGGCCCAGGCACTGGGCTAGAGCCGTGGCCTGCGGGAACTCACTGCTTAAACCAAGCTAGGCTGTTCATGGGTCCTTGAATTTGCTAAATAATGTGTGTCTCACTTCTAGAGTCAGAATAACATAATGGAGGTCATTAATTATAAATGACTACTTGTCCTCCTGCTTCTCAACCTTCTGCTGTAGTTTTCTGTCTCCTTTTCCTGCAATGCTGGTCTAGAGCTTCTTGTTCTCAGAGAAACCTTCTTCCTTTATCCTGGCACTTATGGCTGTTACTTCTCTGCCATGTTTTCTGAGCACGGTAGATGGTTTCCCTGTGCTGGAATCCATCTGTCCAGCCAGTTCTACCTCATTCTGCCCATCCTATCCCCAGATTGACTGCACCCTGAGTGCTTAGTGAAGGGAGAGGTTAGAATTAATTCTGAATTGAAAACCATTTTCTAGGAAAGGCCACTTCATCACATAGCAGGGTTCATGGGGTCCTCTTTGGGGCTATGCAGTGGTGGGAAACAGAGGAAAGCATCTGAAAGACACCTTTATCAGTATTGCCTCAAAACCTAGAAGACATGGACACAGGAACTTGCGTCTTATGGTACGCAGAATTCAAAGGTGGCTCCCAAGATCCTTGCTGCTTGGGGGATACACACCTTCTCCCAATTACCCAGTCAAATGCTAAACAGAAGCTCCTGAGAAGAAGAGATACAATTAAGATTCCCAATGAGCTGACTTTAAGAGAGGGAGATGATCCTGTGGGGGCAGACCTGAGCATTTCAGCTGAGCACTTCACAGTGACCCCATTCTTCCTTGTAAGAGAGATTTGAAACATGAGAGGAATTCAAAGAGTGCAAGCTCACATGGAGGGGCCACGTGGTGAGGCACTTGGACAGCCTCCAGCCGGGAGCCACAAAAATGGGAACTTCAGTCCTGCAGCCTCGAGGAACGAAATTCTGCCAACAGCCACATGAGTTTGCAAGAGGACCCAGGAAGGAACACAGCCCTGCTGACACCTTGATTTCGGCTGTGGGAAAAGCCCAGCCACATCTGCACTTCTGACCCCCCCACTCTCAGGAAGAAAGCCCTTCCTTCCATCTTCTATCCTCACCACTGCCTGAAGGCTCCCGAGCCTGCCTGAGAAGCTCAGCTGTGGTCTCCTGGTGACCAAGGAGCTTCCTGCACCCTGTTATCCCGTGCTGAGACCCTTGGTCAAGTCACCCTTGCATGGGAGGCTCCCAAAGTGGAGTAACTCTTAGGCCAACCTTGTAAAGAACCATGGTAGGGCTGTTCTGTTTCACAGCCATACCTTACCCTAGTGTTAGCACAGGGTCCTGTATTTATTAACCCTCCCCAACCCCATCCCCATGCTCAGTCATGAATCTCAGGTTGGCTTGCTGCAAACCCAAACCCCTTCCCGGCCCCTTCCATGAGACAATCAATGGGGTGGTGCTGTAAGCTGCTAAGTTTGCAGTCACTTGTTATGCAACAATAGTTGACTACTGCATGCCTTCTGCCCTCCAAACTCGCCTTCTCGAGGTTATTTTCCTTTATGATTTATTAATACACGGCATCATCAGGCTCATGAATTTCACCAAGGAGTCCTGGGAAGGCTGTTATCTCTTGGTGGAGAAAATGACATGATTTGCTTATTAAGGATCCACAGACGTTCTCCCAGAGTAGAGTGGGCTGGAAAGAATGCGGATCCTCCACTTCTCAAGACTTTTTGTGACCTGCTGCCAAAATTCCTAGCCTGCTTACCACGGCATTCCAAAAAACTGGGGTGGGGGAAAGGCTGTATTTTTAAAAAGCCCAACACTTGATCTTTTGTTATCAGATCTTCAAGTTAACCTAACTCTGCACCAGAGACCTGGGTCACTTTTAATGCTGGACTAGAACCGAGACACCCCTGGTCCCCCAGTCCCGCCTGGTGACAGCCAGACACCTGAGCACCACCTCCACGTCCTTGCTCTGCCACTGACCAGTAGCTTTTCCCCAAAGGTAAGAAGAGAGAATCAATAATAATTTGGGTGTGGGGATGGATCATCCTGGGTCTTTTCAAACTCCTTAAAGAATCTCATGTAATTAGAGCTAACCTGTCCCAATTTCAAATCAAAAGGTAACATGATTAATAGCCTCTAAAAATAGAGTTAGCTAAAGGCACTTTTAATAAGGCATCACGCATGCAGGTTACTTTTAAATATAACCTATGATTAAGTCTCTGCATTTGCCCAGTGGAGGAAGCTGAAATTGAGAACCTCTCTTAACAGACCAAGAGCTGCCTGCTGCCTCTCCATTTTTACTTTGCAACTCTTCAGCCTCCTTCAAAGCCTAGTTCTCGCTCTGGCTTCAGAGCCATTTCTAGAACCCCTGGCTTCCTCTTTTGAGGGCTGGAATCGTGACTTTCAGATGTCTTTTCCCTAGCCCCTAGCAATTTGCCGACACACAGAAAGCCCTCAGGGAATGTTGATTTAATTAGTTAAAATTCAACAATTTTATCCCCTGCCTGATCCAACCTTGGTTTTTTTTTTCTTTTCTAAATTTCACTCACCCTCTGTTCCGGTTGACAGATAGTAGTGTGGGCCCTCCACCCCCCACTCTCAGGAAGAAAGCCCTTCCTTCCATCTTCTACCCTCACCACTGCCTGAAGGCTCCTGAGCCTGCCTGAGAAGCTCAGCTGTGGTATCCTGGTGACCAAGGAGCTTCCTGCACCCTGTTATCCCGTGCTGAGACCCTTGGTCAAGTCACCCTTGCATGAGAGGCTCCCAAAGTGGAGTAACTCTTAGGCCAACCTTGTAAAGAACCATGGTAGGGCTGTTCTGTTTCACAGCCATACCTTACCCCAGTGTTAGCACAGGGTCCTGTATTTACTAACCTTCCCCAACCCCATCCTCATGCTTAGTTATAAATCTCAGGTTGGCTTGCTGAAAACCCAAGCCCCCTCCAAGTTGGGTTATAGTTTTTAGTGGTTGCTGTCATGCATCCACTCTACAAATCTTTGTTAAGTGTTTATTATAGGCCAGTTACTGTTCCAAGTACTGGAACTCAGCATTGAATAAGACAATGTCTTTGCCTTCATGGAGCTTGCATTTGGTGGGAGATAAAAAGCCAGATAATAGCTGTATATTCTAGCTGTAACCTAAATCTCAGGAAAGGTTACAAGTTGTAAATTCAAGATGCTTAAGAAGAGAACGAGTGATGTGTGGTGGCGATTTTAGGGTGATCTAGGATCCCCTCTCTGATGAAATGACCTTTGAGAGGAAACAGGATGGATGTGAAAGGGCAAACCTTACAAAGTTCCTGGGGGAAAAAGGTGATCTGGAGAGGGATCTATAAGTGTGAAAGTCCTGAGGTTGGAACAAACTTGACTTCCAGCCCTTCACCATGAAAAACGCCTCAACGAATGAATATAGCTTCTCTTTTTCATTTCCTGCAGAATATGGAAGGAAGCTCAGGGGGAGTTGGGTCAAGGCAAATGAAGAAAAGATCAGAGGAAGCCTTCACCCGCTTGCTGGGCAGGTGGCCTCTGAAGCTGTGTGGGCTGAGGCAGTCAGCTGGGCTGGCTGGACCAAGGATTCACCTTTTTGCTGCTGCAGCTGTGCAGAGAAGGTGGGATGAGATGGCATGGGGTTCCCGGTCACTCTGAGACAGACTGTTTCCAGTCGTCTCCATGACAGGCTCATGAAAACCAAGGCTGGCTATTCTGGGCTTAGTTGGGTTGACGGGGTTAGAGGTGGTGTGCGTATAGACAGCCTCCCTACATGATGTATGTGATTTTGGGGTGCTGGTAACCCTTTTTGACTCCCTCAGACACCTTTTCTCTGTCTTCTCCTTCTGCTTCCACAGCATTCTCAGTAAGTCACTTTTCCTGTTCAGCCTCTCCACCATTCAAGCCACAGGCTGAAGCTAATTGCCCAAGAATAAAAAGAACACTGCAAGAACAGATAGCAACATTCTTGGCTTTGACACCCCAAATAGTCTTGGAAGTCTGGGTTTTGGAATACAAGGGCCAGATGGATATTTATTTTAAGTTCTCCAAAGGTTGACTTTGGAACCAGGCACCAAGCCTTGGAGGACTTGGCGCATAAAGATTTGGAAAGATGATACAATGTTGCAACAGCAGTTTTCTCAACAAATAGAAGATAAGAATCCTACCATGGGGATGGGAGGAAGGTGGATAAAACTTGGCGAGGACAGAAGAATGTATGGGGCCATCTCCGTGAAGCTGGAAACTTGGTGGGGCAGGAGACACAAACCCATAGGTGAATTTGGGGATCACAACACAGAAGAGGTCTGCACCTCATTTGTTCATATGTGGCACAGAGAGCTCGTAAACCTGTCAATGAGCCCAACCCCTAATATTGAAAGTTGGAGTAACAGGTGGAATGTGCACCAGCAGAGGTGTGTGGTTTGGACAAGCAGCCAGGCCATGCTGTGGCCTATGCAGCAGACAGAGCCAGGAGACTGAGGCCACAAGGTAACCCTGAGGACATCAAGTTACACCTCAGTGGAGTTCATAGAAGTTGAGACCTTAGACCAGAAGCCTGCCTCCTCTCTCCACCTGACGCCATAAGGCTACGTCAGCCTTCCCCTAAACCCACAAGCTGTCTGCAAGGAGGAAGGTGAAAGGTGCTGAGAGCGAGGCATCCTGAAACCTTAACCTGTGTGGGCAGTGGCTCCAGAGTCAGATGTGAATCACACGTGACTGAAGGAACCTTAAACTGGCAAGTTGTTCTGCTGCTTCCTAGACATGGGGGCTTATGAGCTAAGTGGAGTTCAGGTCTAAAGAAGTGAAGTTCTACCTCTGGATGCTTTAAGTTTTGTGTTCATGAGATTCCTATCTGCAATCCCTCACAAATTGTCTCAACAGGCAGAAAAGCCTCCCATTTTATGATAAGAAATGAGGCTCAGTGTTTGACAAGCAAGGAGCCCTCTGGAACCCCGTGCAGTGTTCCTTGGTGCAGACTTTAATAGTAAGGAGGTGATGACAGAACAGGGTAAAGGGGAGGGCTGGGCAGGGGGAAATGGGTGGGTGTGGTTCTCCATTTTGCCCAGGGTCGGCTGATCCTGAGAAGGTTTTGGGTGGTGTTCCTAGGGGGCTGCCATGACAAAATATCACAACCTGGGAGGCTTAAACAACAGACATTTATTCTTTCAGTTTTGGGGCCAGAAGCCCCAAATCAAGGTGTCTGCAGAGCCACGCTCCCTTTGAAGGTTCCAGGGAAGAATCCATTCCATGCCTTTGTCTAAGCTTCTCACTGGCCAGCAACCCTGGGCATTCCTTAATGTGTCTACAGACCCGTCACTCCAGTCTCTGCCACCATCTTCACATGGCCTTCCTCTCTCCCGGCTGTCCCATTGTCTCCTCTTTTAAGGACATCAATCATTTTGGATTAACAATCACCCTAATGACCTCATCTTAACTTGCTTACATCTGCACAAACCCCATTTCCAGGTAAAGCAACATGCACAGGTACCAGGCATTAGCACTTGAGTATATCTTTTTGAGGAACACAATTCAACTCAGTGAGCTAGCCTGCAGAAACCCATTTTCTTCTTCCTTTTTTTTCTTTCTGTTTCTGAATGCTGGGTTTAGATAAATCAGCCTGCAAAATTTATATACTTAGTCTTCTCATGTTGCTATTAAAGACATACCTGAGTCTGGGTAATTTATAAGTAAAAGAGCTGTAATTGACTCAGTTCAGCACGGCTGAGGAAGCCTCAGAAAATTTACAATCATAGCAGAAGGGGGAAGCAAACACATCCTTCTTCACATGGTGGCAGGAGAAAGAAGTGCCGAGCAAAGGGGGAAAAGACCCTTATAACACCATCAGATGTCGTGAGAACTCACTCACTATCATGAAAACAGTATGAGGGTAACTGCCCCCATGATTCAATTACCTCCCATGACTCATGGGGATGATGAGGACTACAATTTGAGAAGAGATTTGGGTGGGGACACAGCCAAACCATATCAACTTGTCAAAAGTATGTTACAGTCAATTCACATTTCTAAGTCAAAGAGCTTGAGACCTACTTTAACCTACGAAATACAAGACTTCTGCTTTCCTGGCCTCCTGTTGCCCCAGTAGACACTCCTGCAAGAAGCCTGACCTGTCTTCAGCTGCATGTCTGTACAGCAAACCCACTCAAGGTTTGACTCAAACCTTCTATGTGTGAAACACAGGCTGAGATTTCTGATTTCTAGGAGCTGAAAAGAACTGTGCAAGTATAAATCACGTACAAAGGAATAAAACACGGCAGCTCTGTGTGTCAAAAGGTTTTCCTCTGCAAATCCCACAGACATGGGGAGTGGACCACATCGGTACAATTCAGGAGAACGCTGCCTCTCAATCTGCCTGCCTCCCCCTGCATCCAAGCAAGCAGCCAACAAACAAAACAAACCCCAGTGAAGCAGTAGCCTACTGCGGGGTTCCAAAAAGCTTTACAGAACTGAATATGGCAAAATGGCACATGGGGGCAACCTTACTAAAAATCTTTCCTGTAAAATATTGTGCATTGAAAGTCTGATAATAAATTCTGGAAATTTCTCTCTAAAGTTAAACATAAGGGATCCTGAGGGTTTACTTTGATCTCCTGAATCTAAGTGTATGATGCTCACCTACCTATCTCAGAAAGGTGAGTGCCAGAAGGCCGGGGAAGCAGGGGAAGGCACAGGGGGAGGGGCTTTCCTCCTTCTTACTTCATTGGATACTTTCATGGGTGGGCCTCTCAGCAGTGTGCTGGATACAGGAAAGGTGAGCAGGCTTTGCAAAGCCAGGTTGAGAAACTCACACACAGACACACACACAAACACACAGACATGGACACACACACACAAACACATAGACACATACAGACACACACATATAAACACACACACATAGACACAGAGACAGATACAAACACAAACATGCACAAACACACAGGCACACACGCACAGACGCAGGCACATACACTCTGCACTGTCCACTGTATCATTTTAAGTTAGCAAGAATAACTTTTATATATAGATCAAAGTTTTGCCTCCTATCTATGAATGATTCTGACTAGCTGGAAAACCAAGGATGATTAAGCACTGCTTAAAAATGTGTCCCTAAAATATACAAACTTAAAAAAAAAATCCCTTAATATGTATTTTAATTTGTGTAATGGGGCATTTATAAATTAACTACTGTAGCCTGTTTGGGTAAGAACATTTCTAGGGTTTCTTAGACCCAACTGAACCTAGAAATACCCTCGGAGGCCCAGGTCACAAGCATTTGAATGCCCAGATAGATACCAGCCTTCTCAGTGACCCCCTCATACATAAATTTTAGAGGCTTGAATATCCAAGTGCCAAAGTCGACCATTTGAGATAAGGGCCTCAGCTCTGCATTTCAGCCTTTCTCTTGCAGCTGCTGTTCCTGATGGAGGTAGCAGGACATTGGTGCTGATGTTGGCGACAGTTGGGGTGGTGCTGGGCTGGGTGTGGGTTGAGGGTCATAGGTGTGGGATGGCGGGGGTGGAGACACATATCACATGACTCTCAAATGATTCTTGGCAATAAGAAGACAATAAAAGATTTTCATGTTGGGAGCTTGAAGACAGAAGAATTTGCAGGTACCTTTTTAAAACATTCTTGTGATTCTTCTTTTCTTTTTTTGAGATGGAGTTTTGTTCTTGTTGCCCAGGCCGGAGTGCAATGGTGGATCTTGGCTTACCACAACCTCCGCCTCCCAGGTTTAAGTGATTCTCCTGCCTCAGTCTCCCAAGTAGCTGGGATTACAGGCATGTGTCACCACGCCTGGCTTATTTTTGTATTTCTTGTGATTCTTCTTTTCTTTTTTTGAGATGGAGTTTTGTTCTTGTTGCCCAGGCCGGAGTGCAATGGTGGATCTTGGCTTACCACAACCTCCACCTCCCAGGTTTAAGTGATTCTCCTGCCTCAGTCTCCCAAGTAGCTGGGATTACAGGCATGTGTCACCACGCCTGGCTTATTTTTGTATTTCTAGTAGAGACAGGGTTTCTCCATGTTGGTCAGGCTGGTGTCGAACTCCCGACCCCAGGTGATCCGTCCGCCCCAACCTCCCAAAGTGCTGGGATTACAGGTGTGAGCCACTGCGCCCAGCTGTGATTCTTCTTAAACCAATGGCTCTCAACCCTGGCTGCCTGCTACAATAATATGGGGAGCTTTTGAAGCATACCAGTGCAGAGGCTGTTCACTGTTCTAATTTTGATTTAATCAGTCTAGGGTTTTAGGGTGAGGAGCTCTTCAGGAAATGGAAATGTGCAGACAGGGCATTGAATCATTGCAGGTCAAACGGGGCATCCCAACACGTCAGTAAAAGTGAGAGGGAGCCCTGGGTACAGCCACCTCCTCTGCAGGAACAGCACTGGTATGGTCCTGGCTGATGATAAAGTCACCTACTTCAGTTTTTGATACCTATTGCAAAATATTTCAAAAATTCAGGAAATTATATGGAATTTTCTATGCTCTGACCTGCAGGTTTAATAAATATTAGTATTTGGCTATATTTCTTCTGTATTCATTTAGAAAATATAGCTGTAAATAAATCTCGTCACTCTGACTGCACTGGGAAATTTGCGATACCTTTGGGTAACACGTACTGAGAAGACAGGCTGCTCACTTAGGTCCCTGCTGGGTCATTTGCACTTTAGTATAAGTGAGGGAACAGGGTGAAGGCAATGGTAGAGACTGAAGGTTGGGCAGAGATGGGGAGGCAAGTTGGGAAAAGGGGTGCAGAATGGGCATAGGGCTTAGGATGTCTGTTTCAACCCCAGGTGGTCCACTGTTGACCCTGGCAATGAGGTAACAATATTTTTACTGAGGAGTTTTTAGGAAGAAATCACAACTCAGGAGAGTGAGAAATCCCAATTTTAGCATTCTTTGACCCCATATGGTTTCTTTCATAGTTTTACATTATATTCCTGGGTATCCCTTTGAATGTTCCCCCTATTTTTTAGGGAAATGTTGACTTCTTTGATCCATACCTTCTTGCAATAGCAGTCGGCTCCAGCACTGCCTGGATAAACGGCAGCCTATGCCATCTCTCACTTACAGCTGGAGAAGTCTTTTTTTCTTTCCATCTGCCTTTCCTTATTTGGAGGTGATGCTTTTTGACATTTCTGTCCAACAAATACTACCTTGGGTTCTGGATTATATTTTTAGGGAAGCAGTTGACATTTCTTTGATCCTTCCATTTGAAAATATTTATTTTAAAAAGATTGAGAAAGGTAGAATTGCCTTCTAAAATACTTCAATAAATAACCACTTTCAAGTTGCCGTGATTCACTTTGGCAGAGAGATGCTATAGACAGATAACCCAGAGCAATGTCAAAAATAGACATAAACAAACCCTGCTCAATTCTGGCCTCTTCCTTTCTTTTTCTTTTTGCTGATTCTATTCAACATCCTGCCCTCTGCGATCTTAACACTATCTGTTAAATTATGGTATAACCAAAACCCTGTCACCCTCCATCACTTTTAACTTCAGGAAGCCTTCCAATTCTTGCTTAACCATTCAACGAAACAAACATATCAGGGGATGGCCTAGCAAGCTTAGTTCTAGAAGCTTATTCATCCTTCTTTGATGTCTGTCTAAACTCATACAAAGGACCACAAGTCACTTAGCAGTTGTGTGGAAGTTACGTACAGCCTTGAACATCAGCATCACCAGGGAGCTTGCTGAAAATGCAGAATCCCAGGCCCTACCCCAGATCTACTGAACCAGAATCTGCATTTTAACAAGCACCCCAGATAATGGCTATGCACATTATGGTTTGAGAGATACTAACTTACAGCATAAAAATCAACCCTTGTACCACTCAGCTCCCTCACACAATGTTAACTTACCTGCCTAGAGAATGTGGCTTACTACTTTTGAGACTGCTTTGGTTCCCCCCCTTGTTGGAATTCACTCGGGGGTGGCTGGCAAAATATTTCAGAAAATATTTAGGGAAAGTTATAGATTATAGTCTCAAACCTTTTGGAAGGCTGAAAGGTTTTACTGGGGCAGGCCGAAGGCGGCCGGCCAGTCCATTAAGTTAGGGAGAAGATAGGGATGATAAGAGTCTTTTCCCAGTTTGTCTGTTTACCCCACATCCCTTTGTCTCTACTCTATTTACTCAGGTAAACTTTGTGCTGCTTAACCCTATCAGGGGAAGATCAAAGGGGAATTACCTGTTAATAATGTTTTCTCTGGGCCTGGAACCTAAAGCTTTTATCATTCGTAAAACCACTCTTTTAACCATGTTAATTATCCACAAGTGTGTTAATTTAGAACCTCTGTTATAAATAAACGTGTGGATGTACATGGGGTCGGGGTCGATTGGTTGCATTTCGCCCTCTGAGAGCAGCCAACGGCCATCCCTAGCCCACTTGTATCACTGTAATGGTGTGAGAGTCATTCATTCATCTGTCCTTGAGTCAGGGTCTTCAGGCCACACTTCTGCAGGTGGTGACTGACGCCTCACCCTCTAGGTAAGGTAGTTTTAGGGAAAAAAAGCACAAATATATAAGCATTTTCTCCAAATTTCTTTTGTTAATGGGACAGTGATAATTATAGTCTCACCAGTTTTTTAAAAGAATCTAGAGATTTTCACTTTATTTTTAAATTATGTTCGCAGTGTCATATTTCTGTTTTCCTTTTCTTCAGAGATGGGGTCTTTCTATGTTGCCCCAGTTGGTCTCAAACTCCTGGGTTCAAGTGATTCTCTGGATTCAGCCTCCTGAGTAGCTGAGATTACAGATGCAAGCCATCATCCCTGGCTCCATATTTTCTATTTTCTAACTAAAATTACATATGCAAAGCAAGGGAGAGAAATACATAGAACTCCCAAGCTATAGCAGGTCAGCTTCTTTCTAAAACTGAAGTAATAGCCTGCATCCATCAGGGAAGTCTCTGCCTTCAAACTCCTGGCTCAACCAGAGGTCTGTGCAGACTGGACGATCGCATGCGTCCATCTCGGGTCAGGGGACAGCCTCATCATCACGGCCATTGTATTCTGCACCCCCCTGTCAGTACAAAAAGTCATTTGCATCTGTTTCCCCAAAGTTACCACAGCACTTAGGACCCAGTGGGATCCAATCCCTATTTGCTACAGGAATAAAGATCAAGTGATATGGGAAAACACTTCTGAGTTGGAGCTCATGAGAAAGGAGAAGGGAAGACTCCTATGAAACCATTGTTATTCAAGTGAGCCTTGGACACAAGCTCTGTGTGCTCACCACTGTGGGTTCTCCATGCTGGCTGCCTTTAAAACCATCTGGGAGGCTCGAGGAAGTGTCCATGTAGGGAGGGGAAGGGCGAGTGTGGAGGGGGCCGCCATACCTGTTGTGTCTGAGCAGCTTCGGTTGCTGACGCTAGCCTGGCGTCTGTGGAATCTGATTTTTACATTTGAGTGGCCATGAAATGGTCTCTAGTGCCCTTACCGGTCATGGAAAGTTCTATTCCAGGTAGGCCACTGCAGAGTGCCTGTCAAGAGTTGTTCCCATTGGATTTCACTTCTTTAAATTTCGAAAACGCCAGTATTAAGAGGCCAAGGTGGGTGATCACAAGGTCGGGATATCAAGACCAACCTGGCCAACATGGTGACACCCTGTCTCTACTAAAAATACAAAATTAGCCAGACATGGTGGTGCACACCTGTAGTCCCAGCTATCCAGGAGGCTGAAGCAGGGGGAGAGGTTGGAACCTGGCAGGCGGAGGTTGCAGTGAGCCGAGATCGCACCACTGCACTCCAGCCTGGGCAACAGAGCGAGACTCCATCAAAAAAAAAAAAAAAAAAAAAGTCAATAATGTGTTACTGTTCTGTGATTGCTCTAGAAAGGCTGTAGATGGTGGATGGAGTGGCAGATCAGGCTCCGTAGATGTCATGTATCCTGGACAATAAGAGATCTTCCCTCTCAGCCTCAGTATTTCCATTTGCAGGTAATAGAAAAGCATTGGATACAGGGGGATTGGAGGAACTGAATTGTTACAATATTTGTGAAACTGTACTTCTTAAAAAGAGAGGCATAGTAAGGGAAAGACATTTCCTTTTCCATTAGTTTAGGTTTAATTTACAGTTGTTTACGATGATGACCATCTCTTTGCTTTATTTCTTCCTTGAAGCTTTGAATACAGACAAAAGTTTTAAATATCCTGTTTTAACAAGAAAATATGCTTCAATGTTTTAAAATAAAAAAGGCTAAAAAGAACTCACATAGTAAAAATGAAAATATTTCCCTCCTTCTGTTAAAAAGGCTTTCAATCCTTTAATAAGTATACTTTCCGCAAGTTTCCAGGGGGCAAAACAGCTAAGAAAGGGAGAGATGGCTCTGTCTGTTGAGAAATATGATGTTGAGTTTCTCCTGGGTAAGGATGGAAGAACAGTGAGAGAAAGAGATTTTTGTCTTTTGTGTATAATATCAGTAGAAATCATGACATCGCTTTAATGATATTCTTGCACATGTGAAACTAATAATAGTTTGTGAGTCCAGAGGGAAAAACCAGTTTTGCCCTGAAATACGGCCAAGTTAGACTAGAAAAATGATTGTCAAGGAAACTATCCTTAGCTGAATTTTTCTCTTCTCATTCTCTCTCACTCCCTCTCACTCTCCTTTTTTCTCTCTCTCTTCTCCAGCTCTCCTCTACTTTCTCACCCTCAAGTCTAAAAATTATAAATGTATCTCAAGAAGCGAATACACTACCTCAGTTTTGCTGACTCTCTTAAAATCTCTTGGCCCAGGACAGTGGCTCACTCCTATAATCCCAGCACTTTGGGAGGCCAAGGTGGGTGGATTACGAGGTCAGGAGATTTAGACCAGCCTGGCCAACATCGTGAAATCCTGTCTCTACTGAAAATACAAAAATTGGCTGGGCGTGGTGGCATATGCCTGTAGTCCCAGGTTCCTGGGAGGTTGAGGCAGGAGATTCACTTGAAGCCAGGAGGTGGAGGCTGCAGTGAGCCAACATCGCACCACTGCACTCCAGACTAGTGACACAGCAAGACTCCATCTAAAAAAAAATCTCTTGTAAAGAATATCTCTTGGACACTTGCAGCCAGTGAATGTTAATTGAAGAGTGGACCTTGGTAGTGTCTGGGAGAAAGCTGAAAAACCAGAAGTGGGAAGAGTTCAAGGCCCAACGTCCAAAGTGCAGGGCCAGTCTCCTAACCCTGGTCACAAATCCTGGTTACCTGGTACAACCTAACCTTGTGAACTTGGCTTCCAGTTCCCTACCTACAAAACGGGAAAACAGTATGTCTCCTTCCTTCGTGGGCTCTTGTGAGAACCAACAGGCTTAGTGACTGGGACATTATTGCTGAAAGCTAGTAGCATATGAGTTCCACCATGCGAAGGTGTTTGCTTGGTGTCTGATATTAATATCTCCTTTATAACTCGCCCAGTTCCTGTGGCTGAGTGGCTCAGGTGGGCACAGGTTCTGGCAGCTGAGAATGACCTGTCCAGCTTCTTTGAATGTTTTCATGTCCAATCAGATTGCTTCTGTGGTTAATGGATCAGGGATTACAGATTGTTCTTTCATTGGGAAATGTTAGAATGTAAATAGGCACAGCCTTTTTGAAGGGCAATTTGGTGGAATGTAACAAGAGCTTTCAAAAAGTGCCTATCCCTCTACCCAGCAATTATGTATGTAATGCTTTATACTAAAAAGGCATTCTGATATAGTGTGTACAAAGGCACATTGTGTAGGAGATGCTTATACAGCACTGTTTACAAAAACAAAAAAGAGAAAACAACCCCAATGTCCAAAATAAGGGATGCTATAAATCCACAGTAAGTGTGTTTTAGAGTCACCTACAATGCAGCCACCACAATCATAGTCTATGTTTAGTCGACCATATTGAGTACCTACTATGTGCGGGACATCAACTAGGGAAATATCAGAGAACAAAAGGAACAAAAGAACTCTACCCCTAGGAACTTGCCTTCTATTGCAGGAGACGGAAAATAAACAAAGCCAATATGTTATTTGTGTGGCGTATTAGAAGGTACCACGTACTATAGAGGAAGTTTAATCAGGAAGGAGGATGGGCAGCAGGGGTGGAGGATGGATGCCAGCAGAGACTTACAGGAGGTGGGAATGGAGGCACTTGCTGAGAAGGGTCAACTCTGGATAGAGTTGATGGGAGAAAGGCAAATCTGGGGAAAGAACATCCCAGGCAGCAGAAAGAGGCCTGGACTTATGAAGCAAGTATCCATCATGTTAGAGGAAGAGCATGAGGCCATCAGCAAGGTGGGTGAAGAGCAGGGAGTAAGGCCCACAGTAAAAGAAATCCACAAGCCACTCCTCATTCCTGACTTGGAGAGAAGTTGATGAGGAATTACCAAATAACAAAATCAGCCATTAATAGATGATGATCCAGTTTTAGATATAAAATGTGAGTAAACCCTCCTATTTACTGTTATTTTCTCTCCCACCCCTGCATCCTCCTTTCTTCTCTCCTTCCTGCTTTTCTTTGTTCAAAAATTTAGCTTATCTGAATTTTCACATTTTTTCTACATTAAACATACTTGTGCAACAAACAAATGAGAAAGACTCAGGTAAAATAAATGGACAGTATTTTATCGTCTTTGGTCAAGCTGTTTGAGCGCAGAATTCACTGATGTTAAAATTTGTTTACTTTTCTGAATTGGCAATAAACACTGTTTGCTTTGCAGAAGTGTTAAAACAATGGAAGAGCTCAAGCTGGGAAGTCACTTTAAAGGTGAGTGTTGGCCAGGTGCGGTGGCTCACACCTATAATCCCAGCACTTTGGGAGGCTGAGGTGGATGGATCACAAGGTCAGGAGTTTGAGATCAGCCTGGCCAATATGGTAAAACCTTGTCTCTACTAAAAATACAAAAATTAGCTGGGTGTGGGGGCGGGTGCCTGTAGTCCCAGCTACTCGGGAACCGGAGGCAGGAGAAACGCTTGAATCTGGGAGGCGGAGGTTGCAGTGAGCCAAGATCATGACACTGCATTCCAGCCTGGGTGACAGAAGACTCTGTCTCAAAAAATAAAATAAAATAAAATAAATAAAAAATAAAGGTGAGTGTTGTCTTAGAGAAAGAGTAGGTTGGTTTTCACAAGTTAGGTCACACCCAAAATACACTTTCTCTGCATTTCTATTGGTGAAAGTTCCCCAGGGTGGATCTGAAAAGTGCCATGTATATAGAAACCACATGGAAATAGAGGGATAAAGGTGGAGACCTCCTCCCACCCCCCACATATGTAACTAGAGACATGTTCAAACTCATCTGTAATCTGAAGAGCATTGACCTTGACTTCACTGTAAAACTTTGATGATTGAGAATGCTTCAGGAATGGAGTGTTCCAGTTTAATTAGAATTATTTGGATAATTGACTCAACCAGGAATAAACAGAATTTCAATTTAAGATTTCAAATTCAGTTGTTTAAAATCTTTCTAAAAAGTGAGCTCCCTTCTCTATATTGGTGAGTGTGCTGTGCTGGACACAGTTCAGTCTTTGATGATGTGGGTGCCCTGGGATGTAACTGGGTAATTATTCTATTCTTAAACTTAGTTATTTCTCCTTTAAAGTCCTACAAGAGTGGAGTAAGGAGCATATCTGCCTTCTGAAGTAACACATTTGCTTGGCATTAAAAAATTATAAAATAATTAAATTGTTTATTACAGTTTTCATATCCTCTTAGAAGCAAGGGACAGGAAAACCAGCTTACTAATTTATTTATTTTTCTGAATTATCCCAATTTTGTAGCTAGAAAACCTGATATAGAGAGAAGTGAAATAACTAATCTAATAGAGCTCAGTGTCTGTCAAAGCTCATCCCATAGAACCACATGACTCCAAGTTAACTCCAATTTCTTATGCTCCTAGAAAGGAAATGTGGTTATGTCTAAGGGCATGAGGACTTAGGTTTTGGAGATCTTTAAAGCAACCTGGAAGACAATGCCAATACAGAAAGACCAGAAATCAGTGACCTGAACTGTGCTCCAATTTTTATATGGCTTAGAGAAGTGAATGTTACATCCCTGGTCCCATCTAAAATACAAATTTATTCCTTTTCTTCCATCATTTAAATATCACATCTGAGTGACATCTAGAATGGATGTTTTTGCCAGTACAAGTTACTAAGAAAAGAAGAAAGCTCTTTCCCATGTGACATCTCCCCTTTGACCTACATAACAGTATTTGGGTGTTTTATTTCTTGTACAGTGGATCCTCATTGCATTCATAGAAATGGCTACAATGTGCCTCATGGACATAGACAACTATTTTTAATAGTTTTAATGGTTTCCAGTAGTTCTCAGTATACTTTAAGGATTATAGAAATATTATTCAAATACTATATACTGAATGGCCCTTCCATGAAACTCCTTGAAGAGACGCACAGGGGATGCAATGATGTGTAGTCTGACCCTTGTTGGCAAAGGAGTTTGCATCTGGCAGAGAGTAAAAGTGTGCAGGAAGGCACCAGCCCACAGGGTGGCTGCAGAAGAAACCCCAAGACAGTGCCCGTGGTAAGAAGATAAAACCTCAAACCTGAGAACTTTTCTGGTGGCATTTTCAAATATACTTTTAATTGACATCTCAAATTCAATGACCTGGACTTCTGCCTCAAGAAGCTACCTGGTTTATTGTTTTGATTTATCTGATATGACAGCATATAAATTACCCTTCCTTCCTTTTAAAACAATTCCAGGGTGTCAGAACCTCTGTTATCAGCAAGTCCCTCTTGCACATATTAAGCCCATTGTTTCCCCCTCTCTTTATTAGAAACAACTGTCCCTGCCTCTCCACCCTGTCTGAGATTCCTTCTCAGGTGCTACGAGCTTCAAGGTCCTACTCAGTGCTTTTTCTTTCTTTGCCAACTCAGTGAGATCTCTTTTGCCCTTTGTCATGATATGGTTTAGCTGTGTCCCCAACGAAATCTCACCTTGAATTGTAATAATCTCCATGTGTCAAGGGTGGGGCCAGGTGGAGAGAACTGAATCATGGGGGCCGTTTACCTCATCCTCTTCTCATGGTAGTGAATAAGTCTCATGAGGTCTGATGGTTTTATAAAGAGGAATTTCAATTTAAGATTTCAAATTCAGCTGGGTGTGGGGGCAGGCACCTACAGTCCCAGCTACTTGGGAGCCTGAGGCAGGGGGAATCGCTTGAACCTGCTAAGAATCAGCTGAGATCAGTGGTTCTTAACTTGTGTTCCTGAACTGGCAGCAGCAAGCAGCATCACCAGGGAGCTGGCTACAAATGCAGATTCTCAAGTCCACCCCAGATCTACTGGATCAGGAGACTCTGAGGACGGGGCCAATCATCTGCCCATCCCCCTCCAGGGATTCTGATATTCTAAAGGGTGAAGCGCTCTTGCCTGCCGCCATGTAAGACATGGCTTTGCTCTTCCTTCTTCTTCCACCGTGATTGTGAGGCCTCCCCCAGCTGTGTGGAACCATGAATCCACTAAACCTCTTTCCTTTATAAATCACCCAGTCTCAGGTATGTCTTTATTAGCAGCATAAGAATGGACTAATACATCATGGATGTAACCATTCTGTGGAATCTTGGGGTGCTTTAAGGGCACAGAGTGATTGGAATATGAAGCATAAATGACTCAATCAGATTACCAAAGTCTGAAATGGCATGGGAAGAGGCCAGGACAGACACACAAGGCTTCTCACTCATTTGTTTATCACTTTCCATGTATAAGTCTTGCCTTATTTTAGCAATACCAACAGTTCATCTGGAAATTTAAAAAATGAAGAAGCAACTTGAGTCCAGATTCCTTACCTGAAGAAAGAGATGAACTACAACAATACTTGCATATTGCAAGGACTCAAGTAGTCAAATGAGGATTGTGATTTTTCACCAGGACACCACGGTCTGTCTTTAGTGCTAACAGCCTCCTGACGTCTATTTTATAATAAAAGGACCATTTACTTTAGATTGGTTGAGAGTAACCGAAAAACATCCAGTATTGTCAAATAATTGTTCATTTTAAGAAAACCTTATTAATACAGTGGAAATATCGGGGGTTTGTTTGGAAATTGACTGGTGAGTTTTAATTAAATTATCCTATCCCACACCAGTTTTTTGTGTTGCTGTAACCACAATGCCATTTTTTTCTATCAGCTTCTCTAAAGTCCAGGTTTCACACTCTTTGTGGGTAGGCTATTGTGAATGACTCTGGTATTCACATAACCAAGGATTTTCAGGTGAAATATGTCTTCTGACGCTGGATCCCATGTTCTAGCTATTATTATCCCAGTGGCCAACATAACCTCTTTGTACTTCCCGTGAGAGCTGAATCTCACAGAAGACTCAGCCTTGCGAACTTAAACTCATCAGGAATAGAGAAGACTATCTTAGTGGTGCAAGCTAAATAAATAATATGCCTGAAAAATAAAGTTAATTAACAGCAAGATATTTTTGTTCATTTTTTTGGTATCATTTTGGGTCTTGAAAAAAATTATCTTTACTTATTTGGAAGTTCTAGACTGATCCACACTTACCACTATACTGAAGTAGTGGGCTGTACCATAAAGGTTATTTGCAGACTAAGGTGGGTTCCACGTAAAGCCCACTTTATATTTTTACCATAGACTCCTTCTTTTCATGGGGTCTCCATTCATGCTGCTTGGGAGCCAGGCTAAACTCCCAGTGACTTCTATAAAAGCATAAGGGAGTTTTACTTCATGGGCAGAGAGAAAGTTTGTAGTTTGACAGACATGACTGAATAACTAGGAGATGACAATCAAGCAACATTGTTTTTGCACATGAGAAAAAAAAAGGAGTCTTGTCTACTCTCTGCTCCAGATCAGGAAATAAAATGGTCCCATCATATTCAGGATGAACAAATTTCCCATTCACAGAAAATCTCCAAAAACATGCACTTAAACTCTGCCAGCCAAAACCTTGCACGTGAAAGTGACAACACACCGCAGCCCTAACTGGCTGCTACAGCGGCTCACCTACCTCTCTGCCCAGCACCACTATTTATTCCCTGGAACAAACTCACCATTCTGCACCTGGACTGTGGCCACGTGCGCTCCCTCTTGCCCATGCAGTGTGGTAGGAGAGCTTTCTTTGGGCAGAATCCATCATTGGCCTGCTCTCTTGGCTCATGAGTGATTACTGCTCTCAGCACCACTGATGACACTAAAGTGGGTCCATTTTTCTATTACTCATTTACTGCGTCACACATGCTTAGGGCTTCTTGCCTTCTCATCAGTGTCCTAGCTGTGTGTCCTAATCTCAGTATTTAACTCTGTCTTGCTCATGACTGTCAGATTAAAATCCCTGTATTTTCTCCCATTTGGCCCCAATCAAAGCAGTCACTTCTCCAAGATCTACAAGCTCCCATGCCATGCCGATGCGTGGTGCTCTGATTTCCATGGTGTGGTAGACCATACCTCTGCCTGATCAATCCTCATTGCCAATACATCTTACATGCATGTAATGGCAAAACTGCAATTACTTTTGTACCAACCCATAGGTGGGTTCCTCATTGGAAAGCCCTCCTTTCTCCTGGGAAAACCTTACTAAGCACCGAAACGCTACTCTTCTTCCATGACTCCGTCACTTTTTACCACAGCCCTGGATGTTTTCTGCTGATCCCAGCCCTCATTAATGTTCTCCTCCCTCACTTAAAGCCTAGCGCCATTCTCTTGTGTAATGCCATGCTTCTTTGTGCATTATTGCTTCATTGGTACTCTCATTTTCTAAGTTTTTGGCCTCTGAGAACTGAAATCAGGACATTTTTTTTCCCTATGTTCCCCTTGTCTTCTTTAGATAGTAGGTACTTAGTAGAGATTTGTTGACTGACTAACCCAAGAAGCTAAGACAATTCTGGACATAGTGATGAAAGGCCAATTTCTGGCAATAAGAAGGTGGTCAGATGTTTTGAATGAAAGTAAATGTTATATAATAATAATTATTCCTCACTTGACTGCATGAAAGTCTGCTGTGATAAGCACTCTATTCAATTTTCTTAATATGGCTTTTCTCAAGAGTACACCGTTCTTATTCACTGATAGCGTCTTTTATTTAAAGGATAATAGATAAGACTATTAATTTTGAAAAGAACAAAGAAACTTCAGGATGGATTAACTGTAATTCCAAAATACTAAGCAGTTTATTTAAATAAACTGCATGACAGAGAAGCCTTGCTTTGTGCTTACAATCTTTGCAACTTAGTGTGATCATGCATATTTTTTCTTTGGACCAAAAACTCTTTGTTTTTGCTTTTCCCCACCCCCTGCCCCCCCTGAGACATTGAGTCCAGGTGAAATCTGCCTTTGCAGTGGGCATTCTGGATCCCATCTCTAGTTGTGACTCCGCCTGGCTCTTGCGTGAGCATGCACTTGGAGGCCTTTATTATGGGAAGAAGGTCGTGAAAAGGGGCATTGTGTCTGGGTTCCTCCCTAAAGCAGATCTGAGGAAACCCTAAGCCAGTATCTCTCACCCTTTAGAGTATATCAGAATCCCTGGAGGGGGATGGGCAGATGATTGGCCCTGTCCTCAGAGTTCCTGATCCAGTAGATGTGGGGGTGGACTTGAGAACGTGCGCTTGTAGCCAGCTCCCTGGTGATGCTGCTTGCTGCTGCCGGTTCAGGGACACACGTTGGGAGCCACTGACCTCAGCTGACTTTCATCAGCTCTGATGCCTCCTTTTGTCCACAGAGACCCCACCTGTGGGCAGTCAAGGAGGCAGGTGGAGTGTTGGCTTAGGCCCAACACTCTTGAGTGCTGACTGAAAAAAAAAGGGGGGGTCACCTAATTTGGCCTCTTTTCCAATGAAAGCATCCCTCTTATGACAACACATAATGTCACAGTTGCTTTATTTGCCCTCCTCTTTCTGCCCTCTCTTTATATGCTTTAGTGTTATGGGCCCAGCCACCTCAAGAGGACTAATAAAAACTTAAGAGGGTGGATATGTTTAGGGCATTCACTGGTGAGACTTCAGGAGAGAGCTGAAGAGGAAAGAATCTACTCCTCCTTTGCCGTTATTGAAACTGGATTTAAGAGTAGGAATTATATTGTAGTAACACTGTATTTTGCACATTAGAGACATCTACAAATCTGAAGTGTGCTCTGCCTGACTCGTCATGGAGTCTCAGCTCTGAAAAGACTGTAAGGTGATGGAGAAGCTTCCAGAGAGAGATTTCATTCCCTGTCTTCTGACTGAAGGTAGTGTGTTGACAACACAAAGCAAGGCTAAAGCTTTTCCGTGAGCAGTGAGTCCTGTAGCCCTGCCTCTTAGTCATGTGATGCTGCTTAGACATGTGATCACTGCATTCCAGACCTGCTCTCTAGACAACGAGGTTTGTGTATGGATTGAGATGCCATGTTTGGTTAAACACCATTCACTTCTTTTATAGAAAAATGATGGCTCCCCAAGTCATAAAGCGATGGCCCCATAGAGTGGTGAGGTCCAGTCTGATTTGTTGACTGAACCTGAAGGGCACCACTTCTCTCACAGCCATTAGAAGTGCTCTGTGTTGGCAAACACTTTGAAATACATGCACTCCAACCCCAGTTCCTAGCTTTCTCAGCTTCTTTATGCTTCTAGTGACAAAGAATTCAGAGCAGTGCAAATGCGGAAGACAGATCATATTACCTCTGTCCAGCTCTGTCTACTGAAAATGCTTTCTTATATTGAAACAAAATATGTCACTTTGTAGATTCTACTGCTGAGTCGCACTTTTATCCCACAGAGCCCAGGAGAACAATTCTAATCCTTCCTTCATGTTCAAATATCAAGATGCCTGAAAATAACTATCATGCCTCTTCCCCCACATATTCTCCAGGGAAAACACCCTTAATTCTGCTCTTATATTACATGGTTTGCACTCACCTACTGTCCTGCCTACTCCCTTCTGCACATGACTGAGTTGGGTTGTATCCATTTTGGATTGAAATGATTTGAACGTGACAGTGAAATAAATCCTCTCCTCAATAACATTCTCTTCATTAAACAAAAGTTGCACTATGAGACACTATTTACTTTGGAATGGCAAGATATTTGAAGAGTTCAAGAGTTTTCTAATCCAGTATTACTGCCCCATGGAAGGATTAACATGCATTACTGGTATTTACTGTTTCAATTTGATAATGTTTTCCCCTGCATGAGTGTAGGTGGCTGTGGTATCTGAGTTAGGGGAATGGAAATGATGTAAGAGAACTAAAAGCATTATGGAACGCCTCCCTATTTCTTCTGGTTCTTCCTCTCATAGTCTTCTCAGCTATTTCTCCCTGACATTTCTCTTTTCTGAGTTGTAAGTCTGGATTAAAGCTGTTCTTTTGCTTCTAGTGAAAAGGTATGGAACTCAGTTTCCAAGTTTTCTCCTTGAGGGAAGCAGAGCTTCTCAAACACTACTTATAAATTACATGGTTTATTTTCAGGAGAGCACCGACTATTAGTAGATTAATTCAACCTAAACTTACAGCATGTGTCTAACCTATAGACATTTATGTGATTTAAAACAAAATGCAAATTGCTAGTCAACAGCAGGTGCCAGATATTAGAAGACAGCATCTAATTCTTCAGCATTCTTAGACATAATGTGGGTGTAATTGTCAGGATTAGAACGTTGCTTTTGAGCAGGGGTTGTGAAGTTGGCTTTTCTCCTTTGTGTCTACTTTAATGGATCAGTTAACAGAAATCAAACAATATGTATTTGCATTTCTTTTGTTAAGAATCATCTACACCCACTCCAAAAGTCAAAATATCCCAAATAATGTATTTTACAAAATACACTGCTAAAGAATGATTCAAGGGCACCATGAAATACTATCTCTACGAGGAATCTTTTCACCATTGGGACAAATCATTTCCTCTGCCTTACTCTATTCCTGATTTAAATTAGCTGTATTTCTTTGATGCCAGACATTTATATTGGGCATGCATACCAAAGACTCCAGCATGTTCAGCCTACCAGTTTCCCCTCCTCCTGGTCATAGAGCTGAACTAAAATTTGCAGCTACTCTTTCAGTTAGGTATGACTGTAGAATATGGATAGGAGTGAAATACATTACTTCCAGGTCTGGATCATTAAAATCTTCTACATAATCATCTACTCTCACTCTTTCCTTGTCTGCAAGTTGGATATCAACACTCAGGAGATCCTAGAAGCCATGTGCTAAAGATGACAAAGTGTCCATCAGCCTGGGTCCTTGTACAGCATCAATGAATTAGATTTATGTGAATGAGAGAGATCTTCTATTTTGCTAAATTGGTGAGATTTAGAATTCTGTTTCAAGAGCTATCTAATTAATAAAGTATACACAGGCTCATCAAGAACTGAAGTTAATGTCACATTGAAATAAATGAATAACAACATCTGCTATTTATGAGGTGCCTGCTTTGTGCTGGACATTGTACTAATAACTTTTTTTTTTTGGAGACAGAGTCTCACTCTATCATGCAGGCTGGAGTGCAGTGGTGCAATCTCAGCTCACTGCAACATCTGTCTCCCGGGTTCAAGTGATTCTTGTGTCTCAGCCTCCCAAGTGGCTGGGACTACAGGCATGCACCACTACATCTGGCTAATTTTTGTATTTTTAGTAGAGACAGGGTTTTGTCATGTTGGTCAGGCTGGTCTCAAGTGATCTCATGGCCTCAGTGATCCACCCACTTCAGCCTCCCAAAGTGCTGGGATCATAGGCATGAGTCTATGAGCCCCCAGCCTGTGGTAAGAACTTTATTTACATTATCACATGAATCCTCATAACATCTCTGGGGTATATGTTGTTATTATTACTATTGTTATTATTTTATAGATAGGGAAACCAAGGCAAAAAGTTGATTAAGGTCACAAAATTAGCATAGTGGATTATATAATTGCCTCCAATTATTCCCTTCCCTCCCTGAAAGATTAGATGTCTCCACCTGTTGCTACATGGCTTGCAGTGCCTCACTGTGGGAGAAATATACATCTCCTTCCCATTGACCATTGGCACTGGTGTGACATGTGAATTGTTTGGTCAATGGAATGTGAGTGGATAACTTGTGACATATCTGAGCAGGAATTTTAAAGGCCATTGCTTAATTTTGTATTCTCCTTTTCCTCTGATACTGGGATGAAGTGTTTCAGACCAGACTGATTCTTGAGCTTGAATTCCAGAATGAATAAGGCACAGGAGGCAGAGCCGCAACTGACCAGCAGAGGTATAGAGCTCCAGGGAATAATACGCCTTTGTGTTGTAAGCCACCGAGATGCTGCAGTTGCTGTTACTGCACCAAACTTAGCAAAAACTGACAGATACACCTAGACCTTGATGCAGATTCAGTTAGTGAGAAACACCGGAGCCTGTGCTCTTAATCACGGAGCAACACCACCTACCAAGCACATTGTCAAACTTACACAAGTTCCTGCCAGATGATACAAGAGAAATTTAAAGCGTCATTAAAAAAATTAATTCTCATCCTGGATAGGAAAAAAGATGTCTGTAAGTTTAAAGAGGAAACTGCCACAGGATTTAAACTTAATTCATAGACACGTCTCTCACATTGCATATAATATGTTCAGATTTAGTCCCACAGAACAGTTGTTGGCAAGGACATGGATCTTGTTACCCACAGATGCACTTTCTGGTTCCTTTTATAAGGATTTCATATTGGAAACCACATCTCTGTGACTGCGAATAAGACCGGTGATGCATGTTAGCCAAGTTCTATTCACTAAAAGAATCACCAGTACTGTATGATTCCTAGTCCTAAGCACAGCTATACAGAAAGAAACAAGAAACTTGAGACTGAAGGAGATTATGGGTTTCATCTGACATGGATTCATTTATATAGTCATAAATTAAATAGTCACTTAGTTAAAAATTAGGGTTAACTTTACATATTGTAACTAGGAAAGTTGATTGATGGCCTTAATGCATTCCAGATAAAATACAGATCTGAATGACTATTCGAACATTGCGCACTGCACGAAATCATTCTCTGAGGTTTTGTTTAAAGAATAATTAAATTTAGCAACAAATAAATAAATGAATATTTACAATTGATTAGGGGGTATGGTTAGATCAAAGCTACAGTTTAGTGAGGATAGAGACTATTCTTTTAATGATGAGACTGCTCCTTATTTGAGAAAAATAATTTTGCTATTATTTAATGTTATTAAAATGATAGCAAGTATATGTATATTCTAGTACTTTGCCAGAGGAAATTCAGAATACCATTAGAGCACTAACTACTACTGTGATTATCTCTTCTTTTTATTGGATCCTAATTATTTCTAGAAATAATTATTTAAAATGCATCTTAAAATGTACTTTTATCCTAAGCAGCTACATTTTATTTTTCTATCTCCCCCAAACACTTTCACTACAATTAAAAAGAAAACTCTAATTCAACAAAAGTGTTTTGATGATTTTCCAACTTAACTGCCAATTCCCCCCTTACTGGTATTAGCAGATTTAATAATTTTGTAAAACTCCAGAGTGAATCAATTCTCTTTTTGGTACTTACATGTCAATTATTGAAGATAAAGTAAAGAAACAATAAATGCCATCTCAAGAAGCTATAAATCCAAATTCACTGAATGTAAACATCTTAATTCCACCAAACTTAAAGCTTTAAGGCAACAAACTTAGAAAAACCAACCTTATTTTGAAAAATATTATCACTTTAAAGCTGGTAGCAATAAGTAGCTGCCTTTCCCTTCACTTTCTTCCTTCCTCCTACTCTACCCATCTCTGGTCCATTTCCATTTCCATATTACTTATGTATCATTTGATAAAGGAAGAATTGGTGAAAAAGAGAAGAGCTTCACTTTATCTGCCTGCCTTTCCATAAAGAGGATTTATTTTGTTCTCGTGAAGGTTTACATGGTCAACATTAAACCCTTGTGGACAGAAACATTTTCTACCAGTGAAAATCAGTGAATGGGATTAAGATTCCATAAGGGTATTTTATTTTTAATCTACAGTGAATTTTTTCTATTGCTTCTTAAATAACTATTCTAATTTTTTCCCCCTGTAAAGTAGAGGTAGACTGAGAAGGATAGGGAAGAATATGAGACTGAATTAAAAGCCTTTTTACATTCTTAAGGAAACAGTCCATGTAAGTTCTATGTATTAAATAAAGACCTGGGTCACACAAAGGAAAACACTATATACCAATGTTTAAGCAATACTGAGATGAGGTAACTATTGTTTAGGCAATACCTAGATGAGGTATCAAAATGATTTTTTTTTTTTAAATAGCAAAATGGAACCAAGTGAATGGGGGATGAATTTTCACAAGTTGTTCTCCTTAGCAAATCTTACTTGAAATGAGTAAACCAATTACTTGGAGTATGCTATTGACTGCAAAGGGCATAGTGACACTTTGTTCATCAATTAGCCACCTAGGAAGAAAGCAAGTCATAGTTTGGCGAATAAGCACTGAATATGTGAGCATGGAATCTACCAGAACTAAATTATTGACTGAGCAATTTCATATACCCAGATTATTGACACCACCCCTCTTTTTTAAGAGAAATTGAACTTTAGAACTCAGAAATACATTACTTTGTTTATCTAACAGTCTATATTCTCGTATAGCTTTATCCTCATAACGAATGCCTACTTCCTTTCTGCTGATAATATCAGATGGAACAAAGCCCAGGGAACAGCTGCTTTGTTTAATACACCATGCATCACTTCTTCTGTCTACTTTAGGTAGCACCCCTTTCATAAACTAAATTATGGATAAACTCGTCAATACCTATCAGGAACTGAAATGTAAGATATAGTGCAATAACTCATCCTTTGGCTTAGGTTTGAAATAGATTGCTCTGCCTTCACTAACAATCATTTGAAAAGACTGGAAGGTATAAACACACTGCTTTAACCACATCCTGAGTGCTCAGCATGCGATATCTTTAGAAACAACAACATGTCACACTTGGAAAGCCCAGAAAAAAAGCCAGGATCATATCTTGTTTACCACTAAAAATAACAAACCAGAACCAGCTCAAGACCTCATGCACAAGTATATCCACGAAACAGGAAACAAGCCAGGGATATTGTCAAAGCTTTGTCAATATTTCCAGCCAGTTGTCAACCCTTTGACTGGTCTCTGCAATTCAAACTGTACCTTGTAACATCTGGATGGCACTCTTACAGGCGTTCTATTGCAAACGTGACTGCCACCTTCCTGTACTATTTTTCCTCTTCATATCAGTGATGGTGGTGGTGGTGGGGGACCTGCTACCAAGAATGAGAGCAGGGCAAAGACCAGCTTCTGGTAAAGTAAGAGCAGAAGAGCTGGATGGACTTACCTGTTTTCCCTGTATGAATGTTGAAATGGAACTTGAATGGAAATAAATCCTCCCCTCCTGCAGTTTCTTCCTTGTTTGTATTAAGAGAAGTGACTTCTCTTGGTTTCCTATGCCTGCAACCTAGGAAATGTAGCCACCTTGCTCACACGCAGGCTTGAAGATGTGATCACTGGCTCTCATCTTGCTAACACACTCTCTCTCCTTTCCAGGAGCTCACTAGTGTTGCTTTCAATCCTGCCAGGTCTAGACTGAGAGGAAACTATTTCTCCACCCTCTTGAGTCCTAGGACCCTTAGAATGAACTTGGTTGGCTGGTTTCTCACTGACTAGGGTGCTGCCACAGCTCCCTTCTGCCATCTATGCCCAACAAAAAGTTAAAGAGAGAAGCGTGAGAGGGCAAGGGAGGCATGCTTTTGTAAGCCAAAGGGACTCAGCTGAAACTAGCAACCCTCCTCAGGGTTGTGTGTGCGTGTGTCTGTGCGCGCACGCGTCCTTTTTCTTCCCCCTAAGGACGGAATCCTGTCTACACTCTCAGTTCAGCTCAGGTCTTTCCCTGTCCCAGTGTTCTTGATTCTGAATAGTTCCTCTGATGCACCGCCATGCATAAAATGGATGATTTGCAAGCTTCTTTGCTTCACCTAATTCTATGGATAATTTGATATCCAGATTCTGTCCGAGCCAAGGAATCTTTTCTTTATAGAAAGTGATTGACCTCCAGCGACCAGAGTAGGTGCCGCTCGCTGGGGTGCAGAACCGGGAGGAGGCTGCACCGTCGGCGCCTGGGCTCTGGCCTTGGTGCTGAATCCGGAACCCGCTCGGGAACCACCGCCTCCGCGCCCCCCCTCCCACCATCTCGGCAACTTTCGGGAGGTTTGAGGGGCACCCGGGCAGCTCTGGGCGCCCTCTTGAGCGTCGCCGTCAGGGAGTTGGGCACAGCCGATGCCCTGGGACCCGCCACAGGGCATGCGGCGGGCTTATTCCTTTGCCTGGAGCCGGGAAAGTTTTGTCCAATTTTTTTCCCCCCTGTAACTGGAGCTGCCGTCTCCCCCTCCCACCTGGGTCGCCATGGAGACTCGAGCTCTTTTTTTTTTCTCCAGGCAAAATGGGCGAAGCTCAGTTAGCTCAGCCCTGATTGTAGCAAGCTCTTTTCCCTCCCTAAGCAGTTCCTGGGCATCACCCTTCTTCGTTTTTATCAGCAAAAGAAAGGCAGGCAGGGAACGGGGCTGGCGGGGATGTGGCATTGCCCCCTGTACCGTGGGGCTCCCGGGGATCGGAAGACTTTGGATAACAGCAGTTGGGAAACGCTCTAAACACATAATACATCTCCAACTCCCAAACACTGGAGTTGTGGGGGTTTTTTTCCCCCCTCTTCCTTTTTTTGGGGGATGGAAGCGGAATTCTTTGGAAAATTCTGGTATTTTGTTTCCCCACTAACCTCACCCTATCTCTGTGGCTGTTTCTATTAAGATATGTTTTCCCCTGAGAATCTCTCCATATTGCACCTAGTACAACACATGTACCTGTGGATCCACCGGGCTTTTCTTGGGTTTTGGGAATACTGATGTTATTTCACTTAAAAAACGAATCCAAAGAGAAATGTCTTGATGAAAATGAAAGTATATCCACAGGGAAGCAAATATCCACAGCCACCCAATCCTCTAAATGGCACACACATCTCGTTTTATCTAAAGCGTTTTTCTTCCCCCCTTCCAGTTACAAAATAATTCAGTTTACTCCTAGGGAGATCTTCCTATTCACTGTTTTCAGTCATCATATCACATCTTCGGTTTTACGGATAGCGAACAGTTAGGAGTTACAGTCTCCTGTTTCCCATTCTCCGCATGTTTCTCCCCCACCCTCACTTGTCCTCCCTCTCCTGTTGTCTCTCTCCTCTCCATGCAAGGCAGAACAGGGAGACAGCCTTCCACAAAGACAATGGGCTTTTCCCAACTGTAAATGACTACACCACATGCCGCCCCTGCCAGTTAATCAGCGCATTTCATCTTTGCCAGCGGATGTTGAAATGATGTCTGCAATAACTGACTGGGTCTCTGCGAGCCCAGGGATGCAGACCGCTCCTCCCCCGCCCCCCGTGCGAGTTTCAGTCGCTAATGAAAACCATATGAAACAGATTCCCCTTCGGTTATGTAACCGGCTTCTCCCTCGCCTTTCCGCTGACTTGGGCACAATATTTCTCACGAGAGTGGAGATGCCTGCGGCGACGACGGAGCTGAGGAAGGGGACGCGAGGACCCGAGGGCGCGGAACGCCTCGCCCAGGTGGACGCCGGCTCCTCGCCCGCGAGCATTTCAGCGCACCGCTTACCTGGCTGCGGACGGGGTGGCTTCACTCAATCATGATCTCCTCTCTTGAAATGGAGCAAGACTGAACAATTCGCTACACGACGGATGGCGAGGGAAGCAAATGCAAAAAAGAAAAGGAAAAGAAAAAAAAACAAAACTGGAATCAGATGGTCAAATTTCACATCAGCCCCGAGAGGCTGTTAGGAGACTCCATTCTGTTCGCGGCGGCTCCGGCTCCGGGTCCGGCTTCCCGGCGCCCGCGGGTCTCCACCCCCTCCGCCCGCCCAGCCTCTCCAGCCAGGTGCGGCCGTCTCCGGAGTGGCTCCCTCCGGCCGAGCGCGGAGAGCAGGGCTGGGCGCCGGGGCCGAAGGAGGGGCGGAGGGGCGCGCGTCTGGGCAGGGACGGGGAAGGGAGACTGGGTGGAAGGAAGCCGCGAAAGGCAAGAGAAAAAAAAATCCCCGGTTAGGAGAAAGTGATGGACCACGCAGGGAGACGTCATGAAAGCCGCAGATTCAATGAATGCTACTCAATTCCAGCCGACTGGCTGAGCCCCGCTGGCAGCGCACGAAGCGACGCGGCTCCGGGATAAAGCGAGCGCAGCGCCGCGTGCTGGGGAAAAGGCCGCACAGCGCCGGCGCGGGCCGGGAGGAAGGGGCGGGGGGGGGCGGGACGGAGCCACAGACCCAGAGACGCCCACCCCGCCGCCGAGGCGCGCCACCGTCTCGGCGCGCAGAGGGCAGGGCCTGGTGGGGCGGGCTGGGCACAAACCACCCTAGGTACTCCAACACGACACCGGAAACGTGGGTGCTCCATGGTGGGGGACCCCCACCCCCAGTCCCCACCTTCCTCCCGGTGCCACTAAGTGTAAGTTATTCCTAGAGAAACGCCTGGAAAGCAGGAAGGAGCCGAAGCTCGGAGAGCAGTTTTGTCTGCTGGTTGTAGGGGCTCGGCTTTTAGGGTTTTGTGGAGATCAGGAAAAAGAGGCTCTGGGCACTGCCTCCCACCGGGCTAAAATCCGGGAGAGGCAGCCCCGGCGTGGGAGCCGGAGCCCGCGCGGCCGGGAGGGGGCGCAGCGAGCAGCCGGGGCGAAGGGGAGGGGCCGCATCCCTGCGCTTTGCGGGTACCTGGTGGCGCCCCAGCCTGCTGCCCCATCCAGTCCGTTCTGTCCTGTCCACCGCGACTGGGACCTGGTCCCGGCTGCTGCATCATCACCACCCCGCTTCTGTGGTGTCTCTGGGGTCACTGGAGACAAAGAACGGCCTTTTCCAAGAATGACCCAGGCTGTCTTCAAAGCTGGGTTTGTCAGGATAAACCCTTTAAACAAACGTCTACTCCCTTTTTGAATCTAACTTGCTTTGTGCTGTCATTCCAGGAGCCCCTCATGGTGCTCCGCTCTTGCACCCCCTCTTTTCTTACAGTCATCACAAACAATAGTTCTACATTTCCAAAGCCTTCCCATAAATTGCTTCTACCTGTGAACAGAACTCTCTTTCATGCTTTCTTTTTCCTAGGGATGAATGGATTGACAAATTTTAAGAGCAGTGAATACCATTGGCTAGTAATTTTATAATGGCCCTTTCAGTAACTGGCTATTCTTGTGCTACTTTATAAAGTGGTTTTCCTTCCACAAGGCACAGAGTCTCTACCCCAAAGAAGGTGACCTTATTTTAGAGAGAAGGCTTATGAAAACATCTTTTTTCCAAGATTATTTTATTCTACATACATACATTTTAGTTACCTAGCAATTCAGGCCCCCAAGAAAACTGTCTGCCCTCTAAAGATGACTGTAATATGGAGAGGTATTGCATCAATTTGCATCCAAAGTCATGTACAAGTCAACTGTACACACAACCTGTGAGCTTGTATTTGCTGTTGATTTTCCCTAAGAGGTTGTAATCTGACTTGCTGTTACTTTTGAGTCAATCCCACATACAGAAGATATTACTATGTGTAATATGTGTAGTATGTGTAATACATGCTCCACAATGCCTGCTGGATCTAGTGATAGTGTTAGAAATAAACGAAGAACAACTGAACCAAACAATCCCTGAGAGAATAGGAATAAAAATGCAAGATGTAGGACTTTGGCGGACACAGCCTTAGAACATTAAAAAAACAACTCCTATTGCCTATAGTTGTGTAAAGTGCATTCTGTTTCATCTGTGAAGCTGCTATGGGTAGGCCTGCTAATTTTGATGATATATACTTTTACCAGTAGAATGATTTCACAAAGTATCTTTCTTACAAGACATTAGACTAAATAAGAAAGGCAAGAATTGGAGGTAACCTATTTGTCTCATTCAAATACTTTGGAAGCTCCCCTAACTTGAAACAGTTGCCAGGGTGATGTGGGCAGTAGCACTTTGTGAATGGCGTAAGAGCTTGTGTTGAATGAGATGGATCCCATTAGCGTGGCCTGGGATTTGATTGACACCAGAGACAAGAGCAATTGGCTTAACTGAATTCATTATTCCCTGGAGTTCAGACAACAGATCTGCATGGGAGTAACTAAGAGCCTGCAGCCACATCTGAAAATCAGGCAAGTTGTGCTTCAGAGCTGCAAATTGTGGCTTCTCTGAGCTTCTGAGAGGCCCGTCTCTCAAGCTACATTGTGTTTAGCATGTCTGAAATCTCACTTATATATCTATTTTATAATTTCAGGTGAAGGCAAGGCCTGGGGTTGGAGATCTTTCAGGGTAAATCAGTGCTCCAAAGCTCACATAGTGACTTTTATAATTGATTGATTATGTCATACAGATGAGGCTGGTTTGTCTCCCACATATAAAGATGTAACGGAGGCTTATTAGCTAGTAAAATTAACAAACTGAATTATCTTGACAGGGTGTCATTTGTTTTGGATGCTCTTGTTTTTCTCCATCATTGATTGTGGCAATTTATAAACCATTCCATTTTCTTGGCCCATGTGTAGATCTGGCCTTGCCTTGGACAGGCTGACACCAGAACTAAGATGGGTGGGAGTTTTCGGTCGTTGGGCCAGCACTTGTGTTAGGTTTAAGACTTTAGTTGTTGTGGGTCTAACTGTTAAGAGACCTAGTTCTTCTTCCATTTTATTCTCATGCCTGCTTTCTCCACAAAAACCCCACCACAGATAAACAACATATTTAAAATGCAGAGATGGGAATAGAAATTTTTAAAAATTGATTTTGTCAATAAAAGGACATCTGAAAGTGTCAAGAGAGAAGTGTTAAAATTATTCTATTTTACATTTCTACTTCCAATGTACTGAATGTGATATAGGAGTTAAGAAGCAATTAGGCAGGTAGTAAGGGTATGGGAGTCCTCAGTACGGCTTTTATTTTGAATTAAAAAGAGCCCCAAATAATTTCCTAACAGAGCAGCCTGCAAGCTGGGAGCTTGCACAGGTGAATGTGGGCAGGAAGTAAGGACTAGAGATGGTCAAGATGGTGGTCCCATCTTCCCTTCTCTGCTAGCCACATGTACTGTAAAGGGGCAGGCAAGATGGTGCCAATCAACTGGAAAACCCATTTGCATAAGAAGATTAGGGTAAGTCAACCAGCCTTCCCTGGTGCCCGATATAGATGTCATACCTGATTGAATCAATCTGTGAGCCCTATGTAAATCAGACACTGCCTTCTCCAACCTGCCTATAAAATCTGCTGTGCTCCTCTGCCTTCCCCTTTATCCACGTGTCTCTCTGTCTCTCATAAGGAGCTGCTCTCCTCTCTCCTTTCTTCTATTATATTTTCTGCTCCTTAACCCACCCATATGTGTCCGTGTCCTGAATTCTTTCTCAGTGCGTGACAATGAACCCCAGGGTATATACCACAGACAGTGTAGCCCCTTCAAATGGGTTTCATTCATGTCTCTTATTTAGGGCATATCTGTAAACAGTTGTTGGTATTTCTTTGATTATAAATTTGGAGATGTATTAAGAAATACATCTTAATTCTTAAGAAATATTTCTGGGTATAAAAAGTTAAAAATTTTTGCTAAGGAGGGGGGTTTCAGAGGGACTTTAGCTCTGAGGCATTTTAGGGCTGGTCTTTAGAACTTTAGGATAATGTCGAACAATTATTGAGTTATGCCTTTTTTCTTTGATACACTTTTATTTCCTACACATTTTTCTTATTTTTGTTACAGTGGGTAGGTAGTCACACATGAGCAGGGCAGGAGAGGGCCTTCCCCAGCAGGCATGTCAGGAACCGTCAGGTGATGGTCAGGCGGTTGTTAAACTGTCCCTCTAAAATAATAATTGGTCACAGCCGGCACCAGGAAAAGCAGTCTCCCAGTAGACAGAAACACCTGAAACTGGTGATCAGCAACTTCCTGATGAGATTTCAGGAGTTAGGTAGGTGGGCTCAAGCATGTGCACTCAGGTAACATGGTGGAGTTAAACTGCTATCTGACCTTCTAGGAACACTTGACTGGTAAGAGAAGAACACCTCAAGTGTTCTGTAAACACTGAACATGCGGTCCCTCCCAAGTGCTGGCAGGCCACGGTGCATGCAGACAGGCCACCTCAAGAGAAGAATCAGGATAGAAGGCACACAGCACCCCGGAGGTATGCCAATGCATAAAACCCCAAGTGGGGTTTTGTGTCTCAAAGGTCAGTGCACTTGATCTCGCAAGTTGCCCACTTGGCCCTCTTTCAAGTGTTCTTTCCTTCCTTTTGTTCCTGCTCTAAACTTTTTAAACTTTCACTCCTGCTCTAAAACTTGCCTCAGTCTCTTACTCTGCCTTATGCCCCTCAGTTGAATTCTTTCTTCTAAGAAGGCAATAATTGAGGATGCTGCAGACCCACACAAAACTGGCGATGCTAACTCTTTGAAATGACGTTTACCATTCCTAGTAATCTTAAGTCATAAATACTTATGAATGTCTTGAAACCATATATTTTTATTTTAATTTCATGGCTTGATAAATGAGTGCAGTCAGAAGACTATTTGATAGATTCTTTCTTATAGGATGTTTTATTAGTTCGTTATTTAGCAGATATATCCTTTTTAATTATAGTCACAGTCTTCAAAATTTATTAAAATGCAATTAAGAAAATTATAATAGCTTTGAATATAATATTTCAAATGACCATGGGAGGTGACAATTAGAAAAATTGCGTAAATGAAACTTAATCTTCCTTTACCTCTTACTGGAATTAATTCTAATTAACATGACATCTGCACAACAGAAACATTTGAGGCCAAAATAAGTGAATTGAATTGGTACGTTGCACTTTCTCATTCATTTGCTAAAATGCCTAGATTCTTTATTTTCTACTGAAATTCTTTTTTTAAAAATTATACTTTAAGTTCTGGGGTACATGTGCAGATCTTGCAGAAGGCACCTGCCCTGAGTTTTATACCTTAGAGTGAGAAGGTTTGCTGAGCTAAAGCATTGAAAGATATTCTATGTATAGGGGGAGCAGGAGAACCCAGGCTGTTCCAGACTACTTTTTTTGTTTGTTTAAATTTCAGAATGTTGCATTCCTAGTATATTCTACAGTTATTATTGAGAACTACAAGTATGTCAGGAGGGAGAACTGGTTCAAGGCCACCCAGAAAGCTGTTCTGCAATAACCCATAAAAAGAGTGGAGCGCAGGTTCTGGTATATATTAACACTTAATACATGTCCGCTACTTATTAATTCATGATGCTAATCATCTGTAAGGTAAAACTGAAGACCATGTATTTTCAAGTGGTTCCAGATTTGTATACACCCAGTTTCAAGTCTAATTGGGCTTCAATCCAATTTCAAATTCCCCTTTTTTTTAAAAAAATTGTATTTTAAGTTCTGGGATACATGTGCAGAACATGCAGGTTTGTCACATAGTTACACCTGTGCCGTGGTGGTTTGCGGCACCTATCAACCTGTCGTCTAAGTCCAGCATGCATTAGGTATTTGTCCTAATGCTCTCCCTCCCCTTGTGCCCCACTCCCTGACAGGCCCAGGTGTGATGTTCCCCTCCCTGTGTCCATGTGCTCTCATTGTTCAACTCCCACTTATGAGTGAGAACATGCTGTGTTTGGTTTTCCGTTCCTGTGTTAGTTTGCCCAGAATGATGGCTTCCAGCTTCATACACATCCCTGCAAAGGATATGAACTCATTCTTTTTTATGGCTGCATAGTATTCCATGGTGTATATGTGCCACATTTTCTTTATCCAGTTATCATTGATGGGCGTTTGCAAAACCCCCTCTTCTAGTACCAGTAAAATACCAAGAATGCTTTTTAATTGTCTGTGATTAGTTAATAAGCCCCATCCCTGAATCAATTACTGTGGTTGAAAAGATGCTATGCTAGATATGGTCTGTTGGACCCTAACATATATTTCCACTCACTTCTGGTGCCCTGACTTGGGGAATACACCATTCTTCATAACAGAAGGAACCCAAGATTTTGGCATCAATTACTGCTGCTTCAGTCTGAAGGTGAAGGAACCTAGTACATAGTAAATGTTCCAGAAACATTATATAATCCTCTAATTACAATACAGAAAAGTTTGGTTCTCTTTCTTTTTGTTGAAAACAGATTGTGGTAAAATTCTATTTTGTAGGCTGAAAAGAAACTTTGGTAAGCATAGAAATGGATTCAATTTCCCTTGTTACAGTATTTCTCAACACTCAGTGGTTTGTTTAGGTAGGTATTTCCTCCAGTTTTCTCTTTACTTAGAACTAAAGTGGAAGAAATAAAATATAGAATCAATAAAAATTCCAAAGAGGCCACAAGGAAAAGAAGCATACCAGCCAGGATGGAGTAGTGATGATACAATTTAACACTGAGATCCATGAAATTGATTGCTTGTGGCAAACAAAGAAGAACAGAGCTTATCTGTGGCCCCAATTCTCTGAGTTGTTGTGCCTACTTGAATTTATCTGCTGGCTCAAGACCCACTCAGTAGTGGGAAAGAGAAAACTAGAAAAAAAAAAAAGACAATATAAAGATGATAGAACCAGAAACTGTGAGAACCCTGAAAGTCTCCTTGAGATTATCTGATTTCTTTTCAACTTCTATCAGCCCTTCTCTGACCCACAGTTAAGACCCCCAAGATTTCCTTTACCTCCTAAACATGTTGATTTGTTTTTGTCTCCCTTACTTTTAAACTCTCGGATAGCCTTTCTGTTATTGACCATGTGAAACCCTTTGACATCAACTCTCAAATATTTAGCGTACTCCTTACCTTTGACCCTGCTGGAATACAATTCCGACTTATGCATTAAACATGGTACTATGTTTTATGTTACTATTTATAGTACCATAAAAGTGAAAATCACACACTTACTTTCCATGAAGTTATATGATCCTTTCAAACAAATATAATTTGGGAGAAAACAAGGATACAAGATAATACAATAATACCAGGATGAATTTTTGCTAAGATGTTTCATGAAGTAACAAAATAATAGCAGAGCCTTCAGAATTTAAGTTGTCCTGGGTAATTTACTTAACTTTTAAGGCCCTCTATAGTAGTAGTAATAATAATATCCAGTATAAGTGTTCTATTGCTAAACAATTACTATAAACATAACAGCTTTAAAAATACCCGTTTATTAGCTCATAGTTCTGTAGGTCAGAAGTCCAGCAGGACGTGGGTGGGTTTTCAGCTCAGGATATCACAATACTGACATCAAGGTGTCAACCAGGCTAGGTTCTTGACTGGAGGTTCTGGGAAAGAATACACTTCCAAGCTTATTCTTGTTATTGACAGAATTTGGTTTCTTGTAGTTGTAGGACTGATGTTTCCATTTTTTTACTGGCTGTCAGTGGGGGAGGGGCTGTCCTTTGCTCTGAGAGTCTATCTGAATTTCTTGTTATGTGACCTTTCCCTATTCAAGCCAGCAATGTCACATCAAATCCGTCTTGTGTTTTAATTCCCTAACGTCTTCTGCTACCAGCTAGGTAAAACTCTCTCTCTTTCTTTTTTTTAAAACAGGCTCATGTGATTAGGTAAGGCCCACCTAGATAATCTCTCTATATTAAGGTCAACTGATTTGGGACATTAATTATGCCTGAAATTTTTTTTCACAGCACCATCTAGATTAATATTTGATTGAATACCTAGGAGAAGTGTGTACACAAAAAAATAGGAATATTGTGGGCATCTTAGAATTCTGCTACCACATACCTACTTCACAGAGTTTTTACTAAATGAGATAATACATAAGTAAACTGTGTATTAAAGGCGAAGTTTTGATGGAAACGCTAAGGAACCACCTATTTTTGCTGATCAGCTGAATCCCTTCATTGCTGTGAAGCAGCAGCTGGGCCTGCAGCTGCTCCACCTTCCTCCCTATCTTCCTCCACCTTCTCCAACTGCCCAGCCGGATGTGTGTGTTTTTAGTGATGAAGGGCTCTCACCAAGGCCAGAGGCAATAAAATTTGACACAAGGTTCAGTTCATCCTTGTGGGGTTTCAGCAAATGCTTATGGGTTCCAGCCTCTTTGTAGCAAATTACATCACTCCTATAGTACGTACATCTCTAGCTGGTCTCTTAAGGGCTAAGATCATGATAGTAGATACCTTTTTCTGTTATCATTTTGTGTTCTCTCTACCCTCTGTCAGCACATCAGCAGGATGAACTTCTTTACCTGAATAGATGACTTCAAACTTCGTTGGTTAGAACGAGGGACCTTGGTGGTACAATTATTAAGTTGCCAGTTTTTCAGGATTATCGAACAGCTGAGTAATAAGAGATGCTTCAGAGAATTTCCTGGATTCACAAATAGGCCTTCTTGCTCATGTACCACCTCAATTTCTCTCTGGTGATCATCACAGTTAGGGACTCCTTTTCTTCCTGTTGGTTTTGTAGCATAAGGAGTCCTAAAAGGCTAGGGTACAATCTCAGCTTCCAGTGCATCAGGACTACTGTATGTTCCTTGGTAGACACTTTCCTCTCTGAAACACTAAGACCTCTAAACCCAACAGACCAAGGTAGTAGGAATGAGAAGCAAACGTGGTAAAATAGCGATGGGGCCAATCCCCCTTTGCCCTATTGGTTATTAGCTATACACTATGTGCATTCTGGCTAAGTGACATGACATGTTTAGTTGCCAGTTTATGGCAATTACCACACCTTGTAAGACAGGATCCAAACATCACAGGGTGCTATTTCCCAGCTGGTGTCATGAAGGAGTTTTCAGAAGACCATTCCATCATTCCATCAAGCAGCTGTTGCTCAACAGGTAAAACTTCTAACCAACAGAATCATAAGAAATAATAAATCCTTCATTTTTTGCTTTTCTTTTAAGTCTCTGTGTTCTGGGGTGGTTTGTTATTCAGAAATAGATAATCAAAGCAAAAATCAGTATCTAGAAGTGGTTCGCTGCTGTAATAAAAGCAAAACGTGAGGCATTGACTTTGGGACCAGGTAGCGAGCAGACGCTGCCAGAGAAGCATGGAAACTGCTTTTGGAGGCTGGAAAGATGGCAGTTTGAGTTTTGTAGCGACTCAGCGATTTGCAGAATTGTCACCTGCAGTAACTTGGAAGATAGAAAATGTACTTGAATTTACAGATCTGGCCAAGGAGATTTCCAGGTAGAATATTGAAAGTGCCAAATGGCTTTCTTAGCTGCATATAATAACCATTGGAACAGAGAGAGACTGTTCTGCTTGTAAGCAGAATTTAGAAGAAATATAACAGACAAAACTTGCTGTTTAGAAAATAAAACAGTTTATTAACTCTAGTCTTTCCTAGAGTGAGAAAATCTCAAACTAAGAATATTCACAGGGTAAAGATCAAATGAAAGATATGACTGGAAGATCTCTGAAGATTTCAGATGGTGCCTGGTTACTTCCTCAGCTAGAAAAAAGCACTTTAAAGAGTCTTCAGGGAATTGTCCTCCAGAATTTTTCGGTGATGCCCAAACTAGAGTGATCTGTCTTGAAAGAAATGATGGTTTTAGATTGGGACACAAAGTGAATCCCAAATGGTCTATAAAAAGCTCACAGTGTCTTTGAAGGGATTTACCAACTTGAACTAAAAGAGACAGGATCAAATAAAATGCAAAGAGGCTTTGGTTTCCTGACTTTCTATGGGCAGGAACAGGCAGAGAAAACTACTCACATGCAAGTGAAGGCACTGCTTACGGGAAGGAAAAAAACTCTCACAGAACAAAGCTGAGATCTTCAAGAGGAAGGAGCCAAGAACCACAAAAAAATTATTAGGGAGCAGAATTAAGCCATCATGGAACACTTCATGATCACTGGAGCTACATGACAAGATATTTATGTGTGTATTTCAGAATTGTTATGGACCAATGACTACTGTATGCCTCTCATTACTTTATTTTTTAAGTGGGAACATTGACTGCAATTACTCGTTCTTGTCTCAACATTGTGTGTTGGATATGTGGGGGACAGATAATTTGATTTTTTAGTTCACATATCTCTAGATTAAGAGTTTTTGATACACACCTATAATCCCAGAAATTAAGGAGGCTGAGGCAGGAGGATTACTTGTGGCTAGGAGTTTAAGACCAGCCTGGACAACATAGCAAGACCCTGTCTCTACAAAAAAATTTTAAAAAAGTATCCAGGCATGGTGGTGCATGCCTGTGGTCGCAGCTACTCAGGAGGTTTGCCTGAGCCCAGAAGTTTGAGGTTGAGACTGCACTGACCCATATGGCATTACTGCAGTCCAGCCTGGGTGACAGCAAGAGCTTGTCTCAATAAAAAAAAAAAAAAAAAAAAAAGCAAGAGTTACTGATATTAAAAAGTCTTGTCTACACCTGAGTAAAAATAAAGAAATTATAAGTTTGCAGCCCGGTGACATGATTGGGTGAAACTCTAGAGGCCTTGGGAATGGGCGAGTGTATCCTCTATGTGGGAAGTATATGAATCATTGGGTTAGAGGAGAACTGAAAGATTGGTGAGGTCATAGATGTGATTGATGGAAAAGAAATGAAGAGAAGTATCAACTAAAGTAGTAATTTTGGGCACTTGCTTAAGCAGATTTCTCATACTTTCTAGACCTGATTGGACCCATCTTATATGGACACATGGTTCATTGTTACACCAATGGCTCCTAGTGAATTACACTGTGCCCTTGTGAGCCCAGGCAAAATCAGCAGGAGAGTGTGGCAATGGACAGTTTTTAGAGTGTAGAACGCCATTTCCGTTTTGTAATGGAACGCTGCTATGAACATCCCATTTTTAATGGTTCTGTGGGTCAGATAACATCCAATAATGAAGAACAGTTTGAGTTGCATGGTCCCTAAGGGATCTATGGTGAGCATTCTGTCTTTACGAGATCCTGAAATCAAGCAAGAAGTTGCTTTTCAAATGGAAAATTACTGTTAATGTAAGAGAACATGGCTTTACTCCCAAAGCCTAAGAGTCTGTTCTGTGATTCTCCTATGGGTACTTGCCAGAGTCTCCATACACTTACCTCCCTGCTTGGCATAAAAACAGCTACACTACATGACTCTTCCTCAAGGAAGCTGACCTCCTTCTCCTCCATAAGGGCTCCATGTCTAAAACTGACCTAGGTATGGGAACTGGACAAAGACTGTGAATCCCAGGAAGGCAACTTGAGTTAGGACTAGACCCACTTGCCAGATTAGTTTTTCTGATTTTGCAAGCAAAGCAATAACCTTAGGAGGAAGCATTTATATTATTTTTGGAGATCTCATAACCAGTCAGATACCTGCAGATCAAAACATTGATCACAACTCTATTCTGGAGGCATACTGTGGAATGGAAGTTCTGCTTATGACTTCCAAAGCATTTGCCCTTTCAATGCAGATTTTTAATTTATTTGTTTTATTTTGCATGTTTTATTATTTATGGATTCTGGGAACCCTAGATAACCTGATTATCTCACTAGAAGTGGAAGGAATCCTGGAAGAATTGATGCTTAATTATAAAATGGCAAACTCAGTAGACAGAGAGTTACCAATACCAAGAGACACTAGGTGAGGAATTTTATGGTAGTAATATTGAAAATGCTGAAGGGTTTGAGGGATGTCAGAGTCATGCAGCTACAAAAGCAGCTAGATCTTTGCTCATAATAGGACAATCTTCAAAAGTGTTCTTTGTAATTTATTTATTTATGTTGGCTTTGTTAGCTTTTATACCTGAGAATGGAGAGAAATAGGATGCACCCCCTGCTTCTTTATTTGACTACAACTCTTAACTCAGAGACATCAAAAGGCATTTAAACCATAATTATTAACTAATAAATTAAGATATAATTATTGAAGTAATTTTGAAACATTTATATTTGAAGAAAAATGAGAAAGATAAACAATCCTACTGTTTTAGGTAACTATTTCTAAGCCACATAAAATGTGATATAAATTGTTAGAGGGTGAAGTGCAAGCAGACTCAGGTTCTCATCATTAAATGACTCTTGCTCATCACTCGCTTGCAAAGACCCAGAAGCAAGGACTAAGTTAAATGTGTGATTTGCTTAGATGGCACCAGCATTGTAGACCTCAGACTCCAAACTGTCCCTGTTACTAAGATACAAATGCCAACTACCCAAAACTGGGAGGAAGCATAAAATCATCTTTCTCCATTTTTATTTCTCTTCTGCGTTAACTCATTTTCCTTTAGACACCGACTTCACAGCTGGGTGTTTGATTTGATTTGAAACAGTATTAGCCACAAATCAGGGGATTTCAGAAGGGGATAATTCAGCCTTTTTTTCTTTTTCTTGAAATGAAACAAATAATATACTGTTTCTTTACCTTCGTGATAAATACTTTTGGAACAGCAAAAGACTTAGAGCTATTAATTGGTTTGTTGGAATATTTGTAGTGTTTTAGAAGGAAAATAATATTTATTAGGATGTGTTTTTAAGCAGTTCTGTTAACCAGAGAGATTTTAAAAACAACACAGTTTAAAAACATATGCACAGATGTATAAGAAAATCCCCCACCTCTCTCAAGCAGCTGACTGCAATCTAGCAAGTAATATTTTCGGGTGGAACTTAGATGCTGTTATGATGTCGCATTTTTAACTGGAATAAAGGGTCACACATTTTCTTTTCTCAGATTATGACTATGGAGAACAAAGGCCCTTGGATAAAAACTTAATCAAGCCATTATTAGAATGATCTTTTCTTGGAGTCTGTTGGGCACTCAAGGAAACATCTGTATACCACAGACATGGATCCAATCCTTATGCTGCAAAGCTCCATATGGAAACCAACTTCATGCCTTCAGAGAAGGAAGTATTTCAAATCACTAGAATTTCCTTCTTCACTCTGCAATTAATGTTATCTTTGACAATCAGTGTTTGCCTTGGAGAAAAGCATGTGTGTGCATAAGTGTGTGTGTGTGCGCACGTGCATGTGGTATTGCCCTCATAGATGGATGTCAATGATAGAAGTGGGTATGCCTGCAACTTACGTTGGAACGACCCTTACCTTACTCTAATCGATATCACCCTGAGGTTGGTCTTGAGGATGCCTGAGTTTCTCCTGTTAAACCATCTATGAAAGGTGGAAGTTTGAGGACAAGTACTAGCGTCCAGCCAGTACTGAACGCCAGGCTGAATGACTCAAGTTCAGGAAATGCATTCATGGTGATGGAGGAACTGATGGGCTGGGGTGCTGTGTGTGTTAGGTGATTCCCTCTGGGTAGGGATGATGTTCTTCAAGAGGTAGGAGAGTCACAATGGGAAGGCGGGACTAGAATTTTTTTTCTACTGAGGCCTACCAGTGAGGAAGCAGTTGTGAGCAAACCTTAGGTTTTTGTGTATCCTCAGAAATGTCTGGCTTGGAACCTGACTTCCCTCTCCCCTTCCTGTGTAGAATTTTCTTTTGTAAATTGTCCCAGCCTTCCTGAAGAGATTCATATATACCTATATAGATGCCTCAGTTTTAGACAGATGTTCTAACCTTTTCTGACTTCTGTGGAGGAGGAAGGAGCAGTTTCCTACTGCACACCATCCTCTTGGTCCCAGAATCCTGTGGTGGCTGGCAGCACAGGCATAGCAGCCTTGGGAAGTAGACTTGTGGGGCTGAGAAATAGCTTCCAGGTGGACAGTGCAGAAGGACTTCAGACACATCCTTCTGCTTTCCAGCCAGGACATAAGAAGACACATGAAAGACAAGACCTCTGAAAGGGGAGGAGAGTGGAAAGCAGGTTGGCCGATGTTTGAGTTATATCCAGGGTAATGGAATCAGTTAACTATTGTTGTATGATAAACTAATTGAGAGTAATGAACATAAGTGTGAACCACAAAAAGATGCAGTTACACTATATACAAACTTGTGAAAATGTGGGGTGTATTACATCATTTTATGTATATGTTATTATTGCCAGTGAATGATCATCATATCAAAATCAGAAACAGAGAGAAAAGTTAACTTCAAGTGAGGAATTTTTTACCATTGGATTAGGTGGTAATGCATTGTGTCTTTTTAAAATATAAAATGATTGTCGCTGTGTCAAAATACTCAATTAAGTGAAATGCTATCTCTTCTAAAAAGAATACCATTCTCATTCGTAGGCTTAATAAAAAATTGTACTCAATTGTTAGTATTACATTTTGAATTTTGTCAATAAAGTTGTGTAAAAACTGTTTTTTTCTCTTGTATAAGTACCACATAATGTCCTGGATTTTGCCTTTTTGCACATGAGGCACACCACATTTCTACTTAGCCCTCTGTAGAAAATGTTTGCCTACTCCTGACCTAAATATGCACAGACATATATTATGCTTCTGTATTGAGATATTAAATATTTAATGTGTCAATTATCCTTATATTGATCTATAGATTCAGTGCAAGCCCAAGCAAAATATCAGCACAATTTTTGTAGAAGTTGACCAGCTGATAAGTCAAAATAACTAGAACATTCAAAACAACATGGATAAAGAAAAGTAAAGAATGTATGTATGCAACCTGATTTTAAGATTTATTATAAAACTACAGTAATGAAGACAATGTGGTCTTATAAAAAAGGCACATGAATCAGTGAAAAAGAATACAGAATCCTAAAATAGACCACACATTTATGGCCCATTGATTTTTGATGCTTTTCAAAAGAAGACATTTATGCAGTCAACAAACATGTAAAAAATGCTCATCATCACTGGTCGTTAGAGAAATGCAAATCAAAAGCACATTAAGATAACATCTCACACCAGTTAGAATGGTGATCATTAAAAAATTTGGAGACAGCAGATGCTGGAGAGGATGTGGAGAAATAGGAACATTTTTACACAGTTGGTGGGAATGTAAATTAGTTCAACCATTGTGGAAAACAGTGTGACGATTCCTCAAGGACCTAGAAATAGCAATTCCATTTGACCCAGCAATCCCACTACTGGGTATATACCCAAAGGATTATAAATCGTTCTATTATAAAGACACATACACACGTATGTTCATTGCGGCAATGTTTACATTAGCAAATATTTGGAATCAACCATGTGACCATCAATGATAGACTGGACAAAGAAAATGTGGCACATATACACCATGGAATACTATGCAGCCATAAAAAAGGATGAGTTCATGTCCTTTGCAGGGGACATGGATGAATCTGGAAACCATCATTCTCAGCAAACTGACACAAGAACAAAAAACCAAACACCACATGTTCTCACTTATAAGTGGCTGTTGAACAATGAGAACACATGGACACAGAGAGGGGGAACATCACACAATGGGGTCTGTTGGAGAGGGGGGCTAGGGGAGGGATAGTGGGGGGATGGTGAGATTGGGAAGGGATAACATTGGGAGAAATACCTAATGTAGGTGACAGGGGGATGGAGGCAGCAAACCACCATGGCATGTGTATACCTATGTAACAGTCCTGCAAGATCTGAACATGTACCCCAGAACTTAAAGTATAATAAAAAAAGAAAAAAAGGAAACTAATGGAAATCAATAGAATATAAAATGGATGAACAATAGAAGAAACTGATAATGCCAAAGCCAGCTTTTTAAAAAAGATTAATAAGATAGAATACCCTTTAACTCATTGATCAAGAAAAAAGAGAAAACATGATAAATATCTGGATAATCAAGATCACTACAGACCCTACAAGCGTTAAAAGAGTGATAACAGAATATTACAAACAACTTTACACCAAAAAAAATTTGTCCATTTGTATGAAAGAGATAAATTCCTTAGAAAATAGTAATGATTGAGATTGACTCAAGGAAAAAACCCCTGCAGAAAATCTGAATATCTCTTCACAAAGTAAGCTCATTTAAACGGTAATTTAAAATATCTTTGCAAAATATATTAAGGTGCATTTCATGGTTTTACCAAGCATTAAGGAAAAAAATAATACAAATTGTCCTTTCAGGAAGAAGAGGAGGAAAGTATAATTTTCATCTTATTTTATGAGGAGAGTATTACTTTGCTACAAAAGCCAGAAAGACTTCATCAGAAAAGTAGAGATTAATATCCTTTATGAACACAAATGAAAAAGTTTTAAACAATATTTTAGCCAATTGAATCCAGCAATATATAAAAATAATATACCATGATTAACTGGGTTTTATTTCAGGAATTCAAGGTTGGTTTAACATCCAAATGTCATTAGCTATTATGCCACATGTGGAAGGCAGAATAATGGCCCTTCAAAGATGTCCTAAATCCCTAGAACCTGCAAGCATGTTACGATATGTGGCAAAAGGAACTTCGCAAATGTGATTAGGGTCAAGCATCTTGACATGAGGAGATTATCCTGGATTATCTGGATGGGCCCAATGGAATCATAAGGATCCCCAAAAGGGACACATGAAGGCAGAGGGAGCTATAACTACAGAAGAAGAAGGAAGAGTGATTCAATGTGAGAAGGACTTGGCACATAATATGGTTTGGCTCTGTGTTCCCACCCAAATCTCTTCTTGAACTGTAATCCCCACATGTCAAAGGAAGGACTTGGTGGGAGGTGATTGGATCGTGGGGGCAGTCCCCCCATGCTGTTCTCATGATAGGGAGTCCTCACAGGATGTGATGGTTTAAACGTGGTAGTTTCCTTGCTCTCTCTCTTTCTCCTGCCACCATGTAAGATGTGTCTTGCTTCCCTTTGCCTTTTGCCATGATTGTAAGTTTTCTGAGGGCTCCCAGCCACGTGGAACTGTGAGTCAATTAAACCTCCTTTCTTTATAAATTACCCAGTATCAGCTATTTTTTTTTAAAATTTTACTTTAAGTTCTGGGGTACATGTGCAGATCTTGCAGGATTGTTACATAGGTATACACATGCCATAGTGGTTTGCTGCCTCCATCCCCCTGTCACCTACATTAGGTATTTTTCCTAATGTTATCCCTCCCCAATCTCCCTACCCCCTGCTATCCCTCCCCTAGCCCCCCACCCCGCAACAGACCCCAGTGTGTGATGTTCCCCTCCCTGTGTCCATGTGTTCTAATTGTTAAACACCCTCTTATGAGTGAGAACATGCAGTGTTCAGTTTTCTGTTCTTGTGTCAGTTTGCTGAGAATGATGGTTTCCAGATTCATCTTTGTCCCTGCAAAGGACATGAACTCATCCTTTTTTATGGCTGCTTAGTATTCCATGGTGTATATGTGCCACATTTTCTTTGTCCAGTCTATCATTGATGGTCATTTGAATTGGTTCCAAATCTTTGCTAATGTAAACAGTGCTGCAATGAACATACATATGCATGTGTCTTTATAATAGAACGATTTATAATCCTTTGGATATATACCCAGTAATGGGATTGCTGGGTCAAATGGAATTGCTATTTCTAGGTCCTCGAGGAATTGTCACACTGTCTTCCACAATTGTTGAACTAATTTACACTCCCACCAACAGTGTAAAAGTGTTCCTATTTCTCCACATCCTCTCCAGCATCTGTTGTCTCCAGATTTTTTAATGATTGCCATTCTAACTGGCGTGAGACGTTATCTCAATGTGGTTTTGATTTGCATTTCTCTAACGACCAGTGATGATGAGCATTTTTTCGTAAGTTTGTTGGCCTCATAAATGTCCTCTTTTGAAAAGTATCTGTTCATATCTTTTGCCCTCTTTTGAATGTTTTTTTTTTTTTTTTTTTTGTAAATCTGCTTTAGTTCTTTGTAGATTCTGGATATTAGGTCTTTGTCGGATGGGTAGCTTGCAAAAATTTTTTCCCATTCTGTTGGTTGCTGGTTCACTCTGATGCTTCTTTTGCTGTGCAGAAACTCTTCAGTTTAATTAGATCTCATTTGTCTATTTTGGCTTTTGTTGCCATTGCTTTTGGTGTTTTAGTTATGAAGTCCTTGTCTATGAATATGCCCTGAATGGTTTTGCCTAGGTTTTCTTCTAGGGTTTTTATGGTGTTAGGTCTTATGTTTAAATATTTAATATATCTGGAGTTAATTTTTGTATAAGTTGTAAGGAAGGGGTCCAGTTTCAGCTTTCTGCACATGGCTAGTCAGTTCTCCCAACACCATTTATTAAACAGGGAATCCTTTCCCCCATTGCTTGTTTTTGTCTGGTTTGTTAAAGATCAGGTGGTTGTAGATGTGTGGCGTTACTTCCAAGGCCTCTGTTCTGTTCCATTGGTCTATATCTCTGTTTTGGCACCAGTACCATGCTGTTTTGATTACTGTAGCCTGGTAGTATAGTTTGAAGTCAGGTAGCGTGATGCTTCCAGCTTTGTTCTTTCTGCTTAGGATTGTCTTGGGTATGCAGTGAGCTGAGATTGCACCGCAGCACTCCAGCCTGGGCAACAGAGCAACAGAGGGTTGAGACTCCATCTCAAACCAACAAACAAAAAGGCAGTACCTTATTGTTCATTGCTAGGGTATATAAATAAAATTGATTTTTGTATATTTTTCTTATATCTGAAAGCTTGAAAATCCACTTATTAGTTCTAGTAGCTGTTTTATGTGTTTCTAAGGATTTGCTACATAAATGATCCTGTCATGTGTAAATACAGTTCTACTTCTTACTTTCCAAGGTAGATGCCTCTGATTTCTTCTTGCCTCACTGCGCTGGCCAGAACCTCTAGTACAATGTTGAATCAAATGGTGAGAGCAGACATCCTCATCTTGTTCCTGGTCTTAGGGATAAAGCATCTAGTTTGTCACTGTTAAGTATCACATTAACTGTGGGATTTTTTGTATATGCTTTTTATCAAGTTGAAGAAGATCTCTTCTGTTCTTAGTTTGCTGAGCATTTTTATCAGGAATGGATGTTGGAGTTTGTTACATGCATTTTCTGTGTCTGTTAGGATAATCATATGTTTTTCCTTCTTTTTAAAATTTGTTACTATAGTGAATTATATTGTTTTTGAAATATGAAGACAATCCTGCATTCTTGGATGAATCCCATGTTGTCGTAATGTATTATCATTTTTATACATTATTGAATTTGATTTGCTATTTTAAAATGTTTTTCATGTTTGTTCATGAGGGATTTGATCAATAGTTTTCTTTTCTACTAATATGATTTTAGTATCAGTGGGATGCTGGCCTGAAACAATGAGAAGAGAACTGTACTCTTCAATTTTCTGGAAATGTTTATACTGAACTTGCACTTTTTCTTCCTTAAATGTTTAATAGAATTCACTAGTAAAGCCATCTGGGCCTGTAGTTTTCCTTGTGGGGAGGTTTAAAATATAAGTTGAATTTGTTTTTGATATAGGGCCATTCAGTGGCATTCCTAGCCTTTAAGTCATTTCCTGAAGCTTCCCTCCATCTCTCCCCTGAGCTTGGGGGTAGCAGACAATTCCAATTCCTCCACCGTGGAAAGCTCATCTTCCCCCAGTGTGCACATTTTCACCTCATTCTCACTAGTTCTCTTTGACCTCAATCCCCAACTACTTTATTTGGATGCCTTTTCTAAGATGTTATAATGCAAACATTCAGCTATTCATGCCCTTTCCTCTTAATCCATAGTCTTGTTTGTATTGGGTCTCGATCACCTTTTCCTGGGTCTCTGGGGTTCTCTGACAGATCTAATGCAAATTCTGATATTTTTCTATAGACAGAAAAGCTAGGGAGAAAACTAGAGTATCCCTGTGTTGGAATCCAGTATCCCTGGGAATTAGGAATCTTGATTAGTCCGAAAAGGTAAGAAGGAAATGGCTTCTGATATTGGGGTCTTGTTTACTGAATACACAGGAAGGAAGCTGGCCTGGAAGAGAGAATGAGCAGAGGGACCTCTCCCCTGATACCCCATCTCCTTTGCCATCCTCAATGGCAGTCTTTCCTTTCCCAGGACTCCTCTACCGATCAATATGACAAGCTTTGGACAGTCAGCAAGCGATAGGAATATTATGATTTTTTGTCTTGTAATCCAGTGGTTCTCACAATTTAGTCACCACCAGAATTGCTTGGAGGGCTTGTTAAAACACAGGTTACTGGGCCCAACTCTTGGACTTTTTGATTTAGTAGGTCCAGGGTGAGGCCTTAGAGGGAAGCAAGAGGAGGCTGTGGAAATATCACAATCCTGAGATCATAGACTGCCACAAGCTAGAAGTACCTATGGAACAATGTCTCAAATAGGTTAACGTATGTAGGCTTCACGTCTAGTAACCATGGTTACCATGGGCACAGGGAGAAAAGCCTCATACTAAAGAGCGAGCAGTAAATAAGGGTGGAACAATCTCCTCCCACCGTCTCCAGGGAGTCTGGCCAGGGGGCTGCTGGGACACAATGCAGGGATTGTGTCTCAACACTGTAAATGAAACACACAGTTCTGAGCTTACAGGCTTGGTGTTCCTTTGTTACTGCGGACCTCTTGTATGGCTGACCAGTTGATCAGCGTCAAGAAATGCACACCGCCTCATTGGATCTCCCTGTGGTCCCTGCTGCAGGAGAGAAGACCTCAGAACTGGGAGAAAGCTAGGCCCCTTCTCCCAGCATGAGGACCTCAAAGAACTGGTGTGGGTTAGCAGTTGTGGCAGCCTGCTGCCTTGGTTATGACATCTGGTCTTTGCTGAAATGGAGAGAATTGAGCCCATTCCCAGGAGTTAGGATGCACAGGTGGGGAAGCTCCCAGAACTCCTTGCCTGGGAGGGGAAGGCAGTTGCACAGAGCCTTGGCTTAGTCCCCGAGTCTCTCTGTGTCTGGCAGCTCTAACCGAGGACCACACACAGGCCCCAGATGCTCCACCTGGGCCTTGATCCTGTGCTCAGCTCCACCCCGCTTTACAGCAGATGCCACCTGCTCCTGCTTTTATGATCTAGCTACCAATTTCCCATTTCCTTTCTGCCTGCAAGCTGTGGAAAATCTCTCAAAGGAGATACTAGACCTTTTGTTCTAGGAAAGAATTTATATATGCTGAAAATAAAATTCCTTTTACTCTGACAATAAAGTCAACCTGGGCCACTGTCCTAGATTACCTTGAGTCCTTTTAGTTTTTAAATTTTTTCCAGTTCTTTCAGGAAGCATTTAATGAATGTCTCCTGGATACTGGGCACTGTGATGCAGAATCAACAGGAAAGGTCCATGACTTCAGGCAGCTGAGACAGCTCACAATCTAGCCGGAGAATTGGAGATAAACCGACAATTTTAACCTAATGTGAAAGAACTAGCATATGTGTGTGTTCAGGGTGGTCTAGGAGCATAGAGGAAAATCTAATGCAATCAGAAAAGGTGGTCCCCAACCTTTTTGGCACCAGGACCTGGTTTCATAGAAGACAATTTTTCTTGGAGGAGGTGGTCCCTGGGATTAGCCTGGAAGTATGAATAGTATTAACTACTTCACAGTAGTGACAAGACATTTCAGAGAGAGGGGAAAAGTAACAACAAAGAAACAAAGGCAAGAAATAGCAGTGTGTATATGTCTGTGCGTATGTGTTTGTGTTTGTGCATTCATGGGTCGTATATGTGTTTGTGACTGCATGCATGTATATGTGTGTGTACATGTGCCTATGTGGGCGTGTCATTGCATGCGTTCATGTGTACAAACGTGTATTTGTGTGTGCATGTCCATATGTGTGGGTGTGTGGACATGATTTGGTTTGGATGTGTGTCCCCTCCAAATCTCATGTGGAAATGTGATCCTCAGTGTTGGAGGTACTGGATCATGAGGGAGGATCCCGTATGAATGGCTTAGTGCAGGGGCTGGGGACTGGTGTGGTCTGTGGCCTGTTGCAAACCTGCCACACAGCAGGAGGTGAGTGGTGGGTGAGTGAGCATCAGATCAGCAGTTGACATTAGACTCTCATGGAAGCACAAATCCTATTGTAAGTTTCACAACTGTACACACAAGGGACCTAGGTTGCACATTTCTTATGAGAATCTAATGCCTGGTGATCTGAGGTGGAACGGTTTCATCCCAAAACTATCCCCCGACCACCACTCCTGGTCTGTGGAAAAACTGTCTTCTATGAAACCAGGTCCTGGTGCCAAAAAGTTGGGGGACCACTGGCTTAGTGCATCCTCTAGGTGATGAGTGAGTTCTCACTCAGTTCACGCAGTAACTGTTTTTTTAAAGGAGTCTGGAACCTCTTCCTCTCTCTCTTGCTTCCTCTATCTCCATGTGATGCTCTGGTTCCCTTTTTGCCTTCCATCATGATTGTTGGCTTCCTGAGGCCTCACTAGAAGGCCAGCAGATGCCAGCGCGATGCTTCCTGTACAGCCTGCAGAACCATGGGCCAAACAAACCCCTTTTCTTTATAAATTACCCAGCCTCAGGTATTCCTTTATAGCAATGCAAATGGACTAATACAGTATGTATGTGTAAGTGTACACATGTGTATTTGTGTCTATGTGTGTATGTGTGGGAGTGTGCATGTGTATTTATGCATGTGTGTTTGGGTATATGTATCTGTATATTTGTATATTTGTACATGTGTGTATGTGTGCATCTGTGTGGGTGTGTGTGAGGGCATGCATGCCTTCACAGTGAGACTGGCAAAGTAGGGGTGAAAGCAAGAAATATGAGTAGTTCTGTATTTCTGAATCTGGTGGGAACAGATTATGGAGATCCTTGAGCACCACATTGAGGAAGCTGGCTCTGGGTTATTTTTCTAGCAACCCACTGAATGATATTCAGGGGAGGGGGGATGTCTGATAGAAAAAGTCAGGCTGTAAGCCTGGTTAAGCCTTTGGAAAATGTCTCAGGTAGAGCTCCACAGGGGCAGCACCTGGGCAGGGTTCAGAAGCACGTGGTTTCTAGAGGGCTGCTCTCCAGAGATGGAGGCACAGTGGAGCAGGGGGCAATGCCAGGCAGGGCTGCTGTGGTCTCAGCTGGAGCCTGCTGCAGCCTGACCCTACCAGGAGATCTGAAGGGAGACCCTACCACAGAACTGGTCCTGCCTGTAGGAAAGGGCATGGCATTCTGAACCTGGAATCAGTCAGTCACTAGCTGCAGGCTGAGGGAGGGAAATAGTAAGGGGATGCACTGATGTCCAAGACCAGTGCTCCAGAGAGAGGTCAGCTGTGAGCACTTGTCAGGCAGTACCTGTGGGGGCGGTGCACTGCCTGGGCAAAGGGGGCAACAACATCATCCATGGCAGTGCAGAGTACTTTTTGTAAGTTCCCTGAGAAGTTCTAGCCTTTTGGGTTGCTTTCATTTAATGGTGGTTGCTTTAATTGAAAAGAATTATTTTTTTCAGCATCTTCTGGGCACTAATACCCTCGATGACTATGTTACTATTTTTTTTGCAGAATACTTTGCAGCTTCCACATTTGATTGCTGATTTTTTAGATCACTGTTTTGCAGTTGGTTTTATGCAAAAGAAATTACTTCTATAGCATTCCAGATAGAAAAGAGACTTTCTTTTCACCAAACCCTTAAAAGATATTTTCAGGTTGAGTAAGATAGGCTTTGAATTGATGAAACCTCTACCTGAGAAGCCAACAATATACAGATGTAGACTCTTCCATATGGTGCTTTGATGTGGGACTTTCCTGTCTGTAATTCGTGAGGAGTGAGGAGGAGAAGGTGGGGAGCCAATCGTTAAACCAGCATTTGGCTGTTGTTAAAGAGAAATTATTCTGACACTTATTACAATTGTAAGGAACACTTTATCAAGACTATTATAATTGGGGGAGAGAGACTGAACTCAAATGCAAATGCAGCAAGATGTAAGCCAAGAGCAGCGTGATGGGGGGGGGTGGTACCTGAAAAATTACAAAGAGGAGAAATCCAGGTAGGGGAGGGGATTCTTGCTAAATAGGCCTAATGGGACTCTTGCTAAAGGCACCCAGGGACTCAGACTATAAGGGTGGCAGACTTTTCTTAAACTCATCTAGCAAAATTCTTTGCTAAAATGGGGCAAGGACAGACGAGAAAGGCAAGGCCAAGGCCTAGCGGAGAAGAGGGCTCCAAGGAGCCCGCCTAAGATCTGGTCAAGGAGGGAGTCTTTATCCCCATCATACCCCACAACAGACATCCCAAGAATCTGTCTCTGAGCCTGGAAGCTTGGAAAGCAATGGGGCTAACAATTAATCACTACAAAGTCAGGTTTGCCTGGAGACCCTGGAATCTTAACACAAGGCAGCCAAAACCAAAATGAAGATCAGTCCTGATCCCAAGAATCTTGAGGAAAAGCAAGACTCAGTCTTCAAGAACAGCAGAGAGGCCGTTATCATCTCAAGCGTGATTCAGAATAGTGAGGCAGCAGGGGACGGTGAAGATTGCAGGGTTGAAATTCCGTGGCATGGCCATCCCCCTCCCTCAGGTGCGTAGGACTTTAAAAATTTCCCAGTTTTAACCCTGTGTTATGTTCTACTTTTAGGTGCTTAGTGAAGCAACATTTACTTGTCAAGAAGAGCATGGGAGGGTAAATGGCAAAAGGGCGGCCTCGTCTTGCTGTGGGGAAGGAAGCCTGTTTCAAAGACCATGCAGGCTCTGTTGAAAAATGCCAGGAAAGGCTCAACTTGAAGCAGCAAGAAAATAATGTGTTTTAAATAATAGCCACCTCTTCCTTAAATCTATTTTTAAAAAACAACAACACTGAAAACTCTATCTTTAATCTTCAATTCTTCTGGAGAAATTATCCTCCCAGGTTGCATTAGAAAAGTAGCTTATACTACACTTAGACCATCAGAGTAAGAGGCTGTGATGGGGTTTACTTGTTGCTGTCTGTCACCCCTCAGGCAAACAGGCATCCCCAGCTTGGTTGTAGACTTAAGGCTAGGCCTCGTCAAAAAAGTGGAATTTAATCACTGAAGTTTCAAAGTGATGCCTATTACTAAGTGAAAGAAGGCAGTCTGAAAAGGCTACATGCAGTACGGTTTCAACTACCTGCCACTCTGGAAAAGGCAAAACTTCGGAGACAGTAAAGAGATCAGTAGTTTCCAGGGGTTGGGGTGGAGAGAGGAATAGATAGGCAGAGCACAGAGAATTTTTGCAGCAGTGAAAATTCTCTGGGGTGATACCATAATGGTGGTTCTATGTATGTCATTCTCCGTTTGCTCAAACCCTCAGAATGCACTCTGGGAGACAGTGATGGGTCACGTAGGGTTGTGTGATGGAGGCATGGAGAGCAGCAGACTCTCACCCTTGACGACTCCTGGCTGTTGCACTCTGTGATGCATGCTGACTTTGCTATTTTTTTTTTTATGGCAAAAGAACATGCTTTGGTTTTGTTTTAGGAGGAGAGGGATTGAAGGAATGGAGGGTGACTGTGGAGGAGATTCAGAAACTCAAGGCTAGATGGGACTTAGCTGGATTTTGTAGTTCAAGAGGTTAACAGGACTGAGTTTAGGTAAATCTGTCCTCTCCATATTGCTTGAAATAGTGGTGTGTGTGTGTGTTAAAAAAATAATCAGTGTAAAGTTTATCTGTCATAACAAATGCACCCCTCTGGTGGAGGATGTTGATTGTGGGGCAGGCTGTGCATGGGAGGAAGTGGGGGATATATGGGGAATCTCTGCATATTTTGCTCAATTTACCATGAAATTGAAACTGCTCTAAAATATAAAAATCTTTTTAACAAATGTATGCGGTGCATTGTGTTAGTGGCACATGGGTCAGGAAGAGGGACTATAGGCCTTGGCTTAAGCCCATAGGAGATGTGCTTCCTCCCCATCCCCCCACATTCTCACACATGGACTTAATTACTAGGCCTATCTTTCTTCTTGTACAATCGATTCTCATTATCCCAGTAGTTAAGTTCTAGAGCATTGCCAAAAAAAGAAAACGGAATTAGTGGATACTGAACTTTTGCTCCCAGGAGAAATCTAGGATTAGGTTCCTGTGGGCCTCTTGTCACAATATCTTTGTCAGCCAATCAATACATAATCTTGTTTTATGTGTGTTTCTGTTTAAAGACAACTTATTAATTATATATTGTTGATTAATTAACATGGGGGTCACAGCTAACAGCTCTGTAACACATGCCTGAACTAAGCTCATCTTAATACATCACAGTGTGTGTTGATCCCCCCCGCCATGCATCCATGTGTTCTCATCATTTCACTCCCACTTGTAAGCAAGAGCATGCAGCATTGGTCTTCTGTTCCTGTGTCAGCCACTGTGGAAGACAGTGTGGTGATTCCTCAAAGACCTAGAGGCAGAAATACCATATGACCCAGCAATCCCATTACTGGGTATATACCCAAAGGAACATAAATCATTCTATTATAAAGATACATGCACGTGTATGTTCATTGTATTTAGTTCTAACCTGTTTTGCCAGAAGGAGTAAAGACACAATCCACCCCCTTCAGGCCCTTAGGAATTCTGACAAAGTTGAAAAACCCAGTGACAGTTTCTTGCTTAGAAATCATTCCTGCTTCCAGAACTTGTAGTTGCAGCTGTGGTTCTAGGACCACTGCGTCAGGTAAGGGAGGAAAAAAAAAAAGACATTCTTCTGAGGTTATTTGGGAAAGAAAGCAAAAAAACACATAGTTGTCTTACCAGTGTATTCCTCCCACGGCAAGAATTGCAGGGTCATGCCAGCATCCTCCCCACAATCTTCTTGCTCTTAGGAACACCACACAGCACTTCAGCACTGTGCTTGGGACCATTTTAAAAAATAAAATCACTGACGAAAAGCACAAAAATGTGAAAAACGGCATTGAACAGACTGTGAAGAGAACACTTGTTTACATTAGGATCGCTGACAGAAGCAGGCAGAACAATGCATCATTCCAGCTCAGCCAGGAACATATGCCCGCTCAAATTTTTTACCATCCTGCGCATGCTCATAAATGATCACTAAAGCCCCTTGAGTATTGATTTTGGAGTTTCAAATATATTTTATGGAGTAGGCGACCTTGCAAATACGGAATTTGAGAATCAGGAGGCTGGACTGTCTGTGCTTTTGGTCCGGCCAAGGGCCCTGCTGGTCCATCGGTGCCATATCATGTTTTGGCTGCTCCAGGGACCTTGATGTGACTCTAGTTTGGAAGATCTGGACCACGTTGGGAGCTTGAGAACGAGAAGAGAACATTGTGAGGGGTTTATCTGGAGATGAGAGTGTTTTGGCTCCAGGTCACGGATTCACATCTCTTGGTGGGCTGCGGGAAGTAAACCAGCCCATAGCCTGCAAAGGTTGAGGCAGGCTCGAAGCTTGTATTGACACAAGTCCTTGCTCCCTACCTTCTCCAGTTATCACAAGCATCTAGCTCGGAAGGACACCTGGTGTGCTTCTCCACCCGCATCCCTCCCTGGCCCCACTCCACCCACCAGTACGTTCCATTTCTTGAAGTGTGCTTCTGTTTTGACCACTGGAGGAGCTTTCTTATATACCAGTGGCCTCTGTCTTGCCCTGGGGTGTGATCATGACTTACTTTATTCAGGTTCTGCTTATCCAGGGTGGCCAGGAAAGTTCATCTGCAATCCCAGCATTCCATCCCATCCTGTCTCTTGGAAAGATATAAAATAAATGCACCAAAAATAAACAGAGGCTTTGAATAATGTCATACATTGATATGATCAATTTCAATAAGAAGTTTTTTCATATATGTCCCAGGCAATATATGGGGTATACTTATGTTGAAAATGCTTCATTATTTATCTCAAATTTGAACATAACTAGCTGTCCTGTATTTTTGTTTGCTAAATCTGGCGGCTCTACCTCCTCAGAGCCTGCAGTGCACTGCCCAGTGCTGGAAGTCGGGGTGAGAAGCAGGGGACTATTCTGCCAATGAGCAGCTGTGAGGTCTTGGGAAAATCACCACCCCTCTGGGCCTCAGTCCCCTCATCTGTGAAATAGACACAACTTCTAGTATTTGCAGCTGTGATCTTTTCTGGAGAATCAGAGTTTGGGTCCCCATTTTAGGTTTCATATTCTCTTTCTCCAATTGGTAAGTTGGCAATTTATTTATAAGTTTCCAAAGAAAGCTTAAAGTGAATTCATGTATTTATTTCTAAGTAAAACTTTTCTATTGCTGAAGGAAAACCCACCCATCTGGGCCAAAATAACACGCTGCCTTGGCAGGAAAATAAATCTGCTGAAAATTGTTAGAGCACTTTCTCCCTCACCTGCCTGACAGGCTCAGCTGCACAGATGAAGAGCCTGTTCTCTGAGAAAAAAAGGCGCTGAGGGGCAGGTTCAGGCTGTAAATCAGCCCTCTGAGGGGGCAGACTACATCGCGGGGTCCCACGTCCGCACCACAGAATGGCTCGTATGAGGCCGTGGGGAACTAGGATGGCAACGACAAAAAGTGGGTTCTCCACCTCCAAGAGAGGCAAGGCAAGGCCTGGTGACAGCAGCCAGTTCTGCATTCTGGAGTTGGCAACCTCAGAGATGAGCCTGCGTTCTCCATGGAGTTGGCTGGTGGGGCCCTGGCGAAGACATGGTCTGCACCTCTGTGTTTTAACAGAGCACCCACTCTGGGGGGTGCGGGGGAAGAGCTTGAGAGGAGGAGAAGGTAAATGCTTTGATGTGTTTGTTCCAGCACCCCCCCTCAGATAGCACTGCTCACCTGGTCTTATTCTCATCAGAGATCCATCTCTTCTGGGAAGATCTCTCAGCATCTGTGGTTACTCAGAGCAGGTATTCTCTGCAGGAAGAAATCCACTTTGGGTTGGGGCTGGGCACTGCACCTGCCCAACGGTGGGCTCCAGGCTCTAGGCCCTGTTTTTGTTGGCCTCGAGCTGAGTTCCAACTGGGATTTGGAGGCCACAGGATCCCTGCGAGTGATGATTAGCAAATACTTTCTGAGATCCCAAGTCTCTCACTTGTCTTAGGTAGTGAACAGGTGGGATGGGAGCGTAAGCATGGCTTGGTGGTCCCCAGAAGTTGTATTTTGATCAATTTGCTCTTTTATGTTGTTCTGTTTAAGAAACCTTTGACTTACTCTAAGTCACAAAGATTTGGATTATGCAGGCAGCTCTGAGCTGCATTTTGAGTTAATTTTGGTGCATGGTACAAGGTAGAAATTGTAGCTTTTGTTTTTAGCTGTGGATATCCAATTGTTCCAGCACCATTTGGTGAAGAGACCATCCTTTCTTCACTGAATTGTCTTTGCACCTTCGCCAAAAATCAGTGTGGATGGCGAGGCCAGTATCTCATCTGTCTATTTCTGTCTATTTCTGTGTGGGCCTAAGTCTGGATTCTCTGTTCTGCTTTCTTTTATATGGTTAACTGCACACCAATACCACACTGTTTTTGTTACTGTAGTTTTATAACAATTCCTAAAATCACATGGCATGAGCCTATTAACTAAAGCAGGGAATTGAAGCCCTCCGGGCTCAACATCATCTGGTCCAGTACCTGGTGGTCTTTAGAATGAAATGCTGAAACTAGTTTTACATTTAAAGAAACAGAAGCCTAAGAGAGGGAAGGGGCTGACCCAGGAAGCCGATATGTAATGGAGAAGCCAACTCTCCTCCTCACAAAGCCTTAGCCAAGTGCCCTTTCAATAATCAAATGTTGATAAAAACAAAAGCTGCCATTGTTTTTTTTGGACTACCAGTTAAGGTGCTCAGCTTTTTACACGTAGTATGTAACCTTGCATGCATTTCTGTGATGTAATCCTAGTATTATTTATGTGTTGCAGATGAGGAAATGGAGACAGAGAGCTGAAGGGATGTGGGCAAAGGTGTACAACTACTGGGTAACTGGGCTGAGATACAAATCCAGATGTCTCAGGGCAAAGCCTATGCTTCCTCTAAACCAGCAGTTTTCCAAGTAAGGTCCTACAAAATTAGCATCACCTGGAAGCTTGTGAGAACTCAAATTCTTACCACCAGGTGATTCTGACGCAGACAAATACCTGAGAACTATGGATGGAACCTGTCCATGCACTGCCTCTGCTAACAGAGCAGCATCTCTATGTTTAAATCCCAATAGACAAAGAAACAATTGCAGGGACTGCCTTTATGAAGGAGTGTGTATATCTATGGTTCTCTCTTATGGCCACACTCCACGGCAATGACTTCAGAGGAGGGAGGAGTGGACGGCAAGGCCATTATCGCATCTGCAGGCAGGTGCAGTGCACAGGCTGCAGGTGGGGGAGGGGTGGTCAGAGCCCTGGGCAACCAATTTTACCTCTCTGCATCTTCTCTTTCCTCTAGTGTAGAATAGGGGTAACAACAATGCTTACCTTCTGAAGGTACTGTAAGGATGGGTAAAACAAGTTGGGGAAAGGACTTAGCACAGGGTCTAGCCATAAAAATAAAGACTCAGTTGAAGTTATTATGTAAGTCCATTTAGATAACTTATTTCAAGAACTGACTACATAGAAGCCCTTGTGTTGGTTTTTGCTGACTCACGGGCAGTGACCAGTGGCCTGGCCATACACTCAGGAGGGAGGGCAGTGAAAACCTGGCCTGTTAAAGGAATGCCCACAGGCAGCACAGCGCTATGGAAATTTGAGGGATGTGCCCAAGGAGGACAAGTCAATGCCCATCAGAAGAACTCCTTTCTAGGTTCAGAAGGTGCCTGGAATTGACAAGAAGAGATCCCTGTGTGCTCCCTTGAGGTGGCTGCCTGTGTCGGTGAAATTACTGTGTGGGCAATTACTGCAGCAGTGCAAAGATGGGCCGAATCTGAACATATTCCTTTTGCACCTTCTCGGGATCATAATACCAGGAAGAGCTGCTTTGCTTGCCAGCAAGGGAGACAGAGACTGCCACGGGCTATGGGGCAGATTTACTGGTGGGAGGCCCCTGAGCACAGCTGGCGAGTGGGACTGACGCTGGCTGCCCTGGGGGATGACAAATGGGTCTTGCCTGGAATAGGCACAGACTCTGGACTGGGCTTTGTTACCTGGGGGAAAAATGAAAATGCTCAGAGTGCCATTAAAAAGAGAAAAAAAACCAGAACAGAAGATATTGCATGGATTTAGACGGCCAACCATTGCTTCTTCAGACCAAGGAATACACTGAACAGATGTCAATGTTCAACAAAGGGCAGCGATATCATCCTTAGAGTAATAGTTTGATAGAGGAATAGAAGGGGCAGTTGAAACACTGGTTGTCTAAAACGGTGGTCCTCAACCTTTTTGGCACTGGGTACCAGTTTCCTGGAAGACAGTGTTATCACAGAGGGGAGGGAGGATGGTTTCAGGATGATTTAAGCACATTATATTTATTATACACTTTATTTCTATTAATACTGCGTTTAATATGTAGTAAAATAATTATACGACTCACCATAATGTAGAATCAGTGGGAGCCCTGAGTTTGTTTTCCTGAAACTAGATGGTCCCATTGGGTGTGATAAGGGACAGTGACAGATCATCGGGCATCGATTCTCATAAGGAGCACACAACCTAGGTCTCTTGCATGAGCAGTTTGCAACAGGGTTCTTGCTCCTATGAGAATCTAATGCTTAGAATGGCGATCATTAAAAAATGTGGAGACAACAGATGCTAGAGAGATGTGGAGAAATAGGAACACTTTTACACTGTTGGTGGGAATGTAAACTAGTTCAACCATTGTGGAAGACAGCGTGACGCTTCCTCAAGAACCTAGAAACAGAAATTCCATTTGACCCAGCAATCCCACTACTGGGTATATACCCAAAGGATTATAAATCATTCTATTATAAAGACACATGCACACGTATGTTCATAGCAGCACTGTTTACAATAGCAAAGACCTGGAACCAATCCAAATGCCCATCGATGATAGACTGAATAAGGAAAATGTGGCACATATACACCATGGAATACTATGCAGCCATAAAAACGATGAGTTCGTCTCCTTGTAGGGACATGGATGAACCTGGAAACCATCATTCTTAGCAAACAGACACAAGAACTGGAAATCAAACACCGCGTGTTCGCACTCACAGGTGGGTGTTGAACAATGAGAACACATGGACACGGGGGAGGGGAACATCACACACTGGGGTCTGTAGGGGGAGCCAAGGGAGGGATAGTGGTGGGGTGGGGAGGTGGGGGAGGGATAACTTCAAGAGAAATGCCAGATGTAGGTGACGGGGGGATGGAGGCAGCAAATGACATTGCCATGTGTGTACCTATGCAACAATCCTACATGATCTGCACATGTACCCAGAACCTAAAGTACAATAAAAAAATTAAAAAAAAAAGAATCTAATGCTTCTGCTGACCTGACAGGAGGTGGAGCTCAGACAATGCGAGCAATGTGAGCAATGAGAAGCAGCTGTAAATATAGGTAAAGCTTTGCTCACTCACCTGATAGTGTGCCTATTAGATTTTTGTCTGTTTTGCTAGTTGGTCTGGGGAAGAGGGGTTGGGGAGGATGCTGGTATGACCTTGTAATTCTTGCCATGGGACGAACACACTGGTACAACAACTGTGTATTTTTTTCTTTCTTTCCCAAGTCACCTCAGAAAAATGTCTTATTTTTTGTTTGTTTTTTTTTCTCCCTTCCCTGATGCAGTGGTCTTGGAACCACACAGCTGCAAGCACAAGTTCTAGAAGCAGGAATGATTTCTAAGCAAGATATTGTTGCTGTGTTTTTAAACTTTGTCAACATTCCTATGGACCCAATGTGGGTGTATTGTGTCTTTACCCCATCTGGCAAAACTGGGGTTAGGACTAATACAATGAACATACATGTATCTTTATAACAGAATGATTTATGTTCCTTTGGGTATATACCCAGTAATGAGATTGCTAAGTCAAGTGGTATTTCTGCCTCTCGGTCTTTGTGGAATCACCACACTGTCTTCCACAATGGCCGACGCAGGAACAGAAGACCAATGCTGCATGTTCTCGCTTACAAGTGGGAGTGAAATGATGAGAACACATGGATGCATGGCGGGGGCATCAACACACACTCAGGGCTGTTGGGGTCAGGGTAGGGGAGGAGAGCATCAGGAGGAATAGCTAATGGATGCTGGGCTTAATACGTAGGTAATGGGTTGATCTGTGCCGCAAACCACCATAGCACATGTTTACCTGTGTAACAAACCTGCACATCCTGCACATGTACCCTGAACTTAAAGCTTGAGGTAAAAAAATACAACTGGATTTCCTGGTGGTAGAAGTGGCTTACTAGTTTGAAACCTGTGTAACCCTATCCTGAATGAACGGGAACAGACTGAGGTAGAGGCACTCGCTAGGCTGATATTGCTACAGCCAACTGGACCAGCGCAATGGCTGAACTCAATGTCCCTTTCAAAGGTGGAAAAGTTTGGATAACAGTAAACGACAAATGGAAAATAGAAGGAATAATAGCTGAGGGTAAGAAATGGATAAATGAGTGATAGATTGAGGGAAATCCAATAGTACATTAACAACTCTTTTAAAGAGTCTCAGAGCAAGAGATGACATTGTTGGCCAGCTCATTTATTCCAGATGAAGCTGTGCATTTATAGAGACCCCTCCTGCTTTTGGGAACTGACAAGTTCCCTGAAGCACCCATGGAGGGCATGGAGGCTCCATGCCCCTTCCCCTGTATCTTGCCCTACACATCTGTGTCCTTTGCAGTATCCTTTATAATTAACTAGTATATTAAAAAAAAAAAAAGAGCTGACCACAGATTGCAGGCCTCCCATGGAGTTCCTGGTGTAGGCTTGTGTATCTCTACCTGGTAGAACTGCCAGATGAAATACAGAGACCCATTTACATTTGAATTTTAGATAAATATTTTTTTTGTGTGTATAAGTATGTCTCATGCAATATTTGGGACATACACTAATATTCTTTTTTGGTTGATATCTGAAATTTAAATGTAACTGAACTCCCCCGTTTGTTTGGTAAATCTGGCGACTCTACTGCCTGGACAGCAGTGGCCCTTTGAGCAGAAGGGACTGGCTCCTGGTAGTAGAGGAAGGACTCTGGTCCCCCAGTGTAAGCCCTATTTGTGTGCTTTCAGGATGCGGGTTCAGAAACTTTTAGCAGGTTCAGAAACCTTTAATGCTGCCTGTAAAGATTCATCACGGCCAGGGACTTGCAGAAGGACTCTCACCTGGTTCCGTGTTGATAAATTTCAGCCACATGTAATGAACAGAGAGAAATGGAAGAGAACAGGGTGGTTAAGGGACCTGTTAAAAGTGACTACAGTTCGGCCCACTCCAGTTGTAAAACAAAAGCAAAGAGACAAGCTGCTTTGTTCCAGGAGACAAAGGAAAAAAAACCCAAAAAACCAAAACACCACTAACAAAACAAAGCCGCAGATGCATTTCACCAGAAGTATATTTATTTAACCCTCTGAAATGTCTTTCTTAATATGTTGCTGGATGTTCTGTTTTATAAATCTGTAATTACAAGTAACTGGTGCTGCAATGATTATAAATTTGCAGTATACTTATTTGGGAATTAAATGGCATTAATTGGAGGGTGGAACAGTGACTACGACTTAATTAACCTGAGACTATGGGCTCTGGTTAAAAAGCCGCCACTGCCAGGTGAGTGTGTGTTCCAGGAACAGTGGAGCTTCTACATTTAAAGGCTGTAAATTATTGATGGTAGCAGTCAGTGCTTCTGACAAGCGGTAAACTGGGCGACTGAGTGCTGGAAAGTTGGAACACATTTGATCCATGTAGGTGGAAATGTGCAGGGTAAAAATAGAGTTGTGGCAAACGCTTTTCCAGATCCATGAGACCGTCAGGGAGCGAGATCTCTTGCCAGCTCTCTCCACCTCTGCTGGTACCCATTCTCCATCTCTTCCCTTCATACCTCCACCCTGTGTCCACACTCTCATCATCGGCTCTCTTCTCTGGTCAAAGGCAGGCTGGATGGGAAGAAAGAAACCAGGCTGGAGAGGGAAGTGGGCATCTGAGCAGAAGGTGGAATTGAAAATTCACAAAGGGAAGCTTGTACTTCATCCTCATCTGTTCTCCTCCCTCCCTATTCAAATGGGGATTGTGTTTTTAATGCTGATTTCTTTCCTCCTTACATAGGAATTGTCTTATGTAATCCTAGCTAGTGGAGTAACTGAACTTAATTTGATGGAATAAAAAGAAATGTGCTTTTGTTTTCTTAAAAAGAACGAATGTTTGCCATTTCTTAGTTATGAACACAATAAACCAGGCTCTACTGGGGAGAGAACTGGAGCGGGGAGCAGCAGATGCCCGGAAAAAAGGGCATAATATTTATAACACTGTGAATGAAGCATTAAAAATGGGCAGATTAAAGCAATCCCTCAGCAGATGGGGCATATGTATTGCTAGAAACTCATGCACATGTTCCAGCCTCATCTATGGAACTGTGCTGAATGCCAAGCTACTTGGTGATAGGGGAATTTGATTTAAAGCGTATGTTTTTTAAGGAATTGTCATATGTGCCCAAGCAAGAGTAAAACACAAATGAGGAAACCCTGAAGCTTCTCACTTCTGGAAGCCTTTTAATCAGAAAATGCTCTCCTATGCCTGCCGCATAAGGAGTATCATAGGAGAGGATGCTATGACATTCTGCTTTGAAATGTAATGTGGGTTACCCAGCAATTTCACTCCCAGGTATTTACCCAGAGCAATGAAAGCACATGTCCACAAAAAGACTTGTTTGAGAATGTTTATAATTGCCAATCCCCGCCCCTCTTAAAAAATAAAATCAACTCAAACACATCAATTGCAGAATGGATAAACAAATTGTATATGTTGGAATATTACCAGCAATGAAAAGAAGCAAACTGTTGCTACAATGGAAAACATGATTGAATCTTAACAATGTTATGCTGTGGCCGGGGGCATTGGCTCACGCCTGTAATCCCAACATTTTGGGAGGCCAAAGTGGGCGAATCACCTCAGGTCAGGAGTTCGAGACCAGCCTGACTGACATGGAAAAACCCCATCACTACTAAAAATACAAAATTGCCATGTGTGGTGGTGCATGGCTATAATCCCAGGTACTTGGGAGGCTGAGGCAGGAGAATTGTTTGAACCTGGGAGGCGGAGGTTGCAATGAACTGAGATCACATCATTGCAGTCCAGCCTGGGCAACAAGAGTGAAACTCTGTCTCAAAAACAAAACAAAACAAAATCAAAAAAACATTATACAGAGCAAGTGAAGCCACAAATGTCAAATAAAAACAAACCTGGACTCATTGCAGAGACTTTCTATGAAAGGATTATTGCAGTGGGGGGTGGGAAGAGTATTCCATAGAGAAAACATTCTATCTATAATGCAGACACTTATCGCAAAGGTTAGGCAAGCAGCATTTTTCTCTTTTAGAGAGGAGTGAACAAGGCTAGGAAGAACTGAGTAGGGGGAAGTACAGTGAAAATATTTTACCTGAAGCTGGTTTATTCTCTGAGGATGGGGGTGGGGTGTCTGCAGGCTCTGGCTGAGAGTAACCAAATCTTAATCATGGGCTAACAAGTATTTTGTTCCATATGATCAGTGGCAACAAGCAGATCGACCAATCATTTATGAAGCAAAGAATGGGAAGTTGGAAGGTCTGGGTCTGGCCTTGTCCCGAGTAGCACAGAACATCATGAACTGTCACTAAGTCCTGTGGGGAAAGGTGTTTCCCAGAGCATGAAAGGGTGGGGGAATTCTTCGAACAAACTTTGCTGTTTTTCAGAAGCCCAGGCTCAGCTAAAATTCAACTTTGTCACATTACAAAGTACATTGCCATATGATTCCATGTGTAGGAAATACTAAAAAAAAAAGGATGAAACTAAGCTATAGTGAAAGAAAGCAGATGGTGGTTGCCCCGAGACCATCCAAGGAATGGGGACAGACTGCAGAAGGGCACAGGGAAACTACTGGGGGTGGCAGGAATGTTCAAAATCTTTTTTTTTTTTATTCTTTTTTTTTTTTTTTTTTTTTGAGATGGAGTCTCACTCTGTTGCCCAGGCTGAAGTGCAGTGGCATAATCTCGGCTCCCTGCAAAGTCCGACCCCAGGTTCAAGCGATTCTCCTGCTTCAGCCTACCGAGTAGCTTGGATTACAGGCGCCTGCCACCGTGCCTGGCTAATTTTTGTATTTTTAGCTGGTCTTGAACTCCTGACCTCTTGATCCACCCTCTTGGCCCCCCAAAGTGCTGGATTACAGGTGTGAGCCACCACGCCCGGCTGGGAATGTTCAAAATCTTGACTGTGGTTGTCTTCGTCCATTCAGGCTGCTATAACAAAATACTATACATGGACTGGTTTGTACACAACAGAAATTTATCTCTCACAGCTCTGGAGACTGGGACATCCACCATCAAGATGCTGTCAGAGTCAGTGTCTGGTGAGGGCCTGATTCCATTGCACCTATTTGCTATGATCTCACATGGTGGAAGGGACAAGGGAGCTCCCTGGAGTCTCTTCTTATAAGGGCACTGATCCCACTCAGGAGGACTCCTTCCTCATGACCTGATCACCTCCCACTTCCTAATATCATCACCTTGGGGGGGTTAGATTTCAACATTTTAATTTGTAGGGAACACAAATATTTAAACCATAGGATTGGTGGTAGTTGCATTGCATGTACATGTCCCACGATTTATGGAACCATACATTTAAAATGGGTGTATTTTATTGTATGTGAAATATGCCTCAGTTGAATATATTTTAGCAAATGTCAAGTGGGTAGATCATAGTGGCCATGAGCTCAGGCATAGAAGCTGGGCAGGTGTGAACTTGACAAGCACAAAGCCATCACTTATGAGCTGTGAGAGAGATATTAGGCAATTGCTTATCCCCACTAAACATCACTTTCTCCATTAGTGCCAACCTCCTAAGACTGATTAGGGCTTTAATGGCATGCATCTAGTAAGAACTCAATAATCTTAGCTATTATTGCTTCTACAATCATTACTGTGTGTTTCCCTTCACATGTATCTCTTGGGCAATGTGAAACAGTAGAGAGACAACAAGATTTTGAGGCAGAATATTTGGGCTTCAGAATCCTTCAGCTCAATGTCTTCAGCTGTAAAACAGGAAAATACAATCATCACAGCTCAGCTGTGTTACTGTGTAGTTATGAAAATCAAATGTGAAACTGGATGTGAAAGTATCAATAAATTAAAGCAACCTCACAAATGGAAACAAGCTAACACATTGGACCAAGCATAAGTTTCCTTTTTCTTTCTTTCTTTTCTTTTTTTTACTTATTCCTCTGGATTTTCTGATGTATTTTTCACAACAAATATGGATTCTTCTAGAATCAGGGAAAATGTAATTTCCATTTCAGTAAAAGATACCGTAGGCTTGGAATAAGTACTTAGATATGTATTTAAAAAAATAAGTCCATAAGTAGAGGTGAGGATATAATTTATCTTCTGTGGAGGTCACTTTTGAAAGTGAAAAAGTGTGCTATCACTAATTACATGAGGGCAAGTGGCATCCACTGAAATTATCTGGGGAAAACGGAAATAATTGGTCATCTCTATATAATGACATGTGAATGACATCATTCACAAACGTCTCTTAAAAATAAAGTACCACTTTAGGAAAGAGGGGGAGTGGGAGGATGAAGAAGTTGGTGAATGGGTACAAAAATATAGCTAGCTAGAAGGAATAAGTTCTAGTATTTGATAGAAAAATGGGGGAAATTGTAGTTAACAGTAATTTATTACATATTTCAAAATAGGTGAAGAGAAGAACTGAAATGTTCCCAACACAAAGAAATGATAAATGTTTCAGGAGATGGCTATTCCAATTACCCTCATTTGGACCATACACATTGTATACATGTAACAAACTATGACATATAGCCCCAAATATATGTAACTATGATGCTATCAATAAAAAAATGAAACATCTGACATCACTGGATCTCAAAATTAAGAAAACATGGTCTTGCCTTTGGACCTGGAGCTCAGAGGCACCTTTTTAAGCAACATCTGCTAACTTACAGTGGAGACTTTCCAAAGGCTGGGAGCATAGTCCCATGACTGTTCCCCTTGAGAAACTCATGCCTTCCAGGGGATTCCCTCCCAGTGAATAGATGAGGCTTGGGGCCCAGAGGTCCAGGAGGTTCTTCTATGGAAGTCAAGAAGCCAAGAAGTGTGGATAATTTCGTGTTTCTTTAGTTGTTAAAGAAATTCACGTATTCTACTTTAGACTGTTGATTAAAAGATATTGTTTTAAAAACCTTAAAACTGTTTTGCATTTTGATTATCATAGTAAAGACTATTTGAACAAAGATCATCAATGGATGCTAAATCTATGCAAGAACATTTGCACGGTCTGAAAATGTCTCCTGACTGGGCATGGTGGCTCACACCTGTAATCCCAGCACTTTGGGAGGCCAAAGCGGGTGAATCACAAGATCAGGAGTTTGAGACCAGCCTGACCAACATGGTGAAACCCTGTCTCTTCTAAAAAAATACAAAAATTAGCCAAGCATGGTGGCACGCACCTGTAATCCCAGCTACTCAGGAGGCTAAGGCAGGAGAATTGCTTGATCCTGGGAGGTGTAGGTTGTAGTGAACCGAGATTGCACCACTGCACTGCAGCCTGGGTGACAGAGCAAGACTCCATCTCAAAAAAAAAAAAAAAGTCTCCCTATTTGCCACTAAGTAAAAGCAAGGGTAAAAACTGTCAGTGTACAGTGGAGGTTCTACACAATTTTTTGCCCCGGTGACCAAAATGAACATCTTCATTGAACTGCTGTGGACATTGTGGCCTCTGATGTGATGCCCTGAGAAGGACGAATTGTCACCATGTAGATTTCCAGCCAGGAGGTGTACCTGAATCCAAGCACAAGGACACATTAGAGAGTACTTTGTGCAATTCTTTAGAAAATGAATGGCCTGTAGTCTCCCAAAATGTCAATGTCATACTATAGAGAGGCCGAAGAAAGATTCCAGATTAAAAGCCTGGGGACATGATAAATGCATACTATTCATGATCTTAAACTGGGTCTTATACTGGAGGGAAAACTTCTACAGAGGGCATTTTTGGCAATTGACAAATTGGAATACAGTCTGTATTTAGACAAAAGATTTGATCAGTGTTAAATTTCTTGAATTGTTACCTATGGGTTTCTTTTTAAAGAGAATATCCTTGTTCTTAGGAAATGTGCCTTGCAGTATTAAAAAGTAAAAAGGATTGATGTATGAAATTTACTCTCAAAACTTTCAGAGAAAACAGATTATGTGTGTGCATGTGTGTGTATACACAGCCATTTACCAACAGACTTCGAGAGAGAGAATATGAAAAATAAATGTGTCCAAATATTAAATATTGATATACCTGAGTAAAGCCTACATGGGAGTACTTTGTATTATTTTTGCAACCATTTTTTGTAAGTTCAAAAAAGGTTTTAAAAATTGAGGAAAGAATCTAAGCAGTGATGAGTGAATGAAGAGTGGTAGCTTAGAGACCCCAGTCTCTGATTAAAGCCCCAGATGAAGCTGGGTATGGTGGCTCATACCTGTAATCCCAGCACTTTGGGAGGCTGAAGCAAGTAGATCCCTGAGGTCAGGAGTTTGAGAACAGCCTGGCCAACATGGTGGAACCCCATCTCCATTAAAAATACAAAAGTTAGCCAGGCATGGTGGTGTGTGTCTATAGTCCCAGCTACTCGGAAGGCTGAGGCAGGAGAATCACTTGAACCTGGGAGGCAGAGGTTGCAGGGAGCCAAGATTGCACCATTGCACTTCAGCCTGAATGACAGAGTGAGACTTCCTCGAAAAAAAAAGCCCCAGATGAAAATGGTGTTACTGTTGCTATGGGGATAAGCTGGGACTACAGATGTTCACACGTGGTTTAGGGGGAGAAGGGAAATGTGAGGATATCCATTTTGTGTTTGGTGCTGTGATTTGAACTATGGAGACTCCACTGGGGCTGGTGACATGAGGAAATATTGGTAAAATTGGCTGTTCTTGAAGTTGAGCTCCTTGTGAGATTGTGGTAATCAAATGAGAGGTCATTGCCTCACTAAATTTGAGTGCTTACAATTGATCGCACAAAATGAAAATGCCCAATTATAATGACTAAGGAAGGGATCCTATATTGCTGTAATTGTCATGTCCCCAAAGTCAAGTGCCAGTGCCATGAGCACTGAACACCAGGAGACTTCCTACCAAAAGCATTTGCTGAGCTGCCAGGCATCAAGGTGGTCAAGAGGACAATGAGCTAAACCGATAGTAGCAATCAAGCCTCTGTCCTCTTACTATGACAGCGTGAGCAAGAGGCAGAAAAGAGGTGCTGACCCCCCACAGTGTTCCATTTCCCCCCATGGAGAGGTGCCAGGTGAAAGTCGGCATGGACCTGGCCAATAGGAAACTACAGAGGAGTCCCAGGCTAAGGGCTGCTGCCTCTTTATGGACACAGAGGCTGGGAAGAGAAGGGGGACAAGGATGTTCTTTAGCCAAGGACCCTGATAAGAAGGTCTTGGTAGAGGGCCCTGGAGTGCAGATATGTGTGTGAGTTGGGCTGGCCAGCCAGGGCCCAAGTCCCTGACTGCAGCTCCCTCTTCCTGGGAATGCAATGTACTCGCTGTGCACCGAGACTGCTGTGGGGAGGGCAGATTCCCCCGGAGAGGCCTGCAAGGCAAAGACTTGTCACAGACTGTGGTTGGACCTGAAAGATCACACATGGGATCTGGGCCTGGAGCTGGACTCCTTCTTTTTTTTTTTTTTTCTTTTTTTTGAGACAGAGTCTTGCTCTTTTGCCAGACTGGAGCACAGTGGCACAGTCTCGGCTCACTGCAACCTCCGCCTCCCGGGTTCACTTCTTACAGTTTTCGAGTAAGAAAACCTGGTCTGAGTTGGAGATTGCCCTCCTTCAGGTGCAGTGAGTTGAGCTTTCTTTTGGTAGGTGCCCGCTTGGGATCTGGGACTGCTGTTGGAATGCTTCCAGCCAGATTTTCCCAGCCCCTGAAAGCAAGCTGCCCTTGCTACCCGGGTCGGGTGGGGGTGGGGGTTGTCTGCAGGTGCCTTGGTAGCACATCAGCACGCTGCTGGCTGAACGCACCTCCTGGCTTTATTTTCCTCCTCTCCTGCCTTCAGCAGGACATAGCTGGTCGTGATACTTCAGGAAACCTGGCATTGGTATGCAGTTCTTGAGCTGTTTAGCACCACTGCTCAGAGCCCCTGGAGTTGGGGCCACCACCTGCTCTTGTGTGTTAGAGCACTCAGAGAGAGGGTGCTAAGGCTCTGGGCCAATGGAGGTAGAAGGTGAAGATACCAGCTTGGTAAAGCAGAGCTATACACCCTGAGCATTTTCAAGATGTTTTAAATTCACTCTGTCATCTAGGAGCCAGCAAAGGGAAGGCAGAGCCCAGCCAAGGTTGGAACTTGATTTTAGAAGTTATAAGGGTGGTGGGCAAGATCCACAAAAGATCGCAGGCCAATTATTGCTTTCAAGAGGAGGAAGGATGTCCTTGGGTGGCTATTAAAATGCATGACACAATTAAAATACAGGGACACATGCGACCTATGTTAAAATTAGACTATCAATACTGCTTAGCAGCCTTGGAATCTCAGGCAAGGCACTGAAGCAGTTAGGGTTTCCTCTTCCATAATTGGGTGATTTTAACAGTATCTCTCTCATAGGATTGTTGAGAGGATTAAAAGAGATGATGCTTATAAAAACATGAGACTGCTTGGACCTATTCTGAATGCTTAATGAGCTCTAGCTGTGAAAATGTAAGTCTACATACATATTTAATAAGCACATGTGCATGCACAGACACACACACACACACACACACACACACACACTCTCACACACACAGGAATGCTGCACTCTGTCATGCAGTGACCAATTGAACAAAGCCTCCCCGTCCTGGTCCCCCACTGCCCACTGCAGCTGAACTGGTCCCGGTCCTGACTTCTCACAGGCTTTTCCTCTCACAGGCTTCTTTTCTTGCCTCTTCCTTTCTCTTTATCGTCTTTGTAGATTTTTCAAATATCCCCCTCTTCTCTTTGGTCCCTTTTTCATGTTTTGACCTCTTGCCTCCTTGGTGTCTACATCTATTCAAAAGTCTAAAAGAAGGTAAGAAGAAAACTAGTTTGTAACCTGAAAGTTCTTCTTTGCTGCTAGAAACACCTGCCCTCGTTCAAATACAGCAACGAGACTTGGTTCATATGGAAGACAGGAGTTGGAAAAGGATGTTTCTAATTCACTTTTTGCTCATGACTCGAGATCCCCACATCAATACATTGCTGAAAACAGAAGGAAGCATTAGCAGAAAGGGATGAGGGCTGCTGCTCTCCACCAGAGAGGATTCGGGGCATGATCCACGGCCCTTGTCGGGACGCACAGGCCTTGGCGCTGTGTTGCCCACACCCCTGACATGGGAGGCTGAAGCCACTTCCTTCCACTCAGTTCTGGCTAGGTCAGCTCTAAGGAGTTTTCTCCAACCTCTCTTGCTGCACTGGGGGAATTCTGAGCACACAGAAAAGTTTCCACTCCTGGTAAATTTACAGAGAACTTGGTCCCATATGATGAGAAATGGAGCCTATTATAAGTTGATACTAACAAAAATGGGGAGATTTTGTTGTTCTGTAGGAAATGTTTGCAAGTCTAATGTCAGAATGTTCTGTGAGTGTTGCAATGTAGTGGAATAACGCACCCACATGCTTCTTGTTTTTTTTCCCTCATGACAAGTATGACATAAGATGCACTTAAATAAGTCTGTGGATTTATTTGGAGAAAACATCCCACATGCTTATTTATAAAAACCGTAAATAGGAAGACAGAATGCAGAAAGAAAGGAGACATGAAAGAAACCCTTATGACCCTTTGAATTCCAGTAACTCACTTCGTGCATAAAAGGGAACTGATTTTTATTATTTTCTTCTTTGATTCTTCTTTCATTATTCTGAAACAATGATGACAAAGAGGCCAATTTGATGGAATTTACTATAGTACAGAAATTTAAAATCTAAATGTCCTTCTTCTCTTTCTATTTACTCAGTCACTACCGTGGCTATAGAACTAATTTTGGAGTTGACTGAATATGACATTTAGTTCCAAATGATAACCTGAGCATCCACAATGCTTGGTGTTGCAGTATAAAACCAAGTGCAGCACCTGTTACTCACAGCACTGTGCAAGGAAACCAATTATTCTGCAGAATATAAGCCCATGTTCAATGTCTTCATAGAAATGTCATTTCACGTCTAGTGATTTTCCAACGCAGTTGTGTTAACCTCAAAGGCTTATGTCTGGGAATGTGTTTGAGGCATAGCAGTTATCATTTTCTTGAAAGTGCCGGGATTTTTTTTCTATTGCCTTACTTCAAGTGTGTTCTAGAGTCCTGTTCATAATTTTTGACTTTCTGAGTGTCTTCTCCAAAACTGACCCGTTCTTCCTTACACATTTAATGTGCACACAGCAGCTGATCAATTGGGACTTTACTGAATGGCTGGGATGGGAATATTTAGCACCCCATGTGCTAGGGTGACTTCTCAGACACTAAATATCTGCTCAGGAGCCAATCAGCTTTAGCCAGAAGTTGGGAGGGCATCCGGCATCTCCCAGCTGTTCCCACCAAGTCCTGTTGTCCTTAATATGGATGACACCTGAGTGTACTGGAGATATGGGACTGGGTGGGACAAGGAGGACAGGTTTGAACTTAAGTCTAAATAGCTGGTCTGGAAGGAAGTATGACAACTCTGTGTTAACCTCTTTACATTTATATTTAATACTCAAAAAACTTATGAGATAGTTTTTGTTGCTAGAATAAGAAGACGTCAGACAAGCCTGAGATGCAGAACCAGGTAATACAGAGGGCTGGAAGAACTGGGCAAGAATCTGGGGCAGGTCACGGGGGGATGGTGCTACCTCAACCCTGCAGCATTTGGAATCATGAGCCAAAGGATCAGGGAAATGCCAGGAAGAAGGTGTGAGTGATGAGGCCCTGGCATGAGCTCCAATTCCAGGGCTGGCGTGGTCCATCATAGGCGGCTCCTAGGATGCGATAGGGGCTGCTTCCAACAGTGTCTTTGACTGATGCAAGTGTAGGTGATAAAACCACAGCCAATTGGCTCACCTGAGGGAGCAGCTAGGATTCCAGGGTTGTACACACACCCTCAGGGGGTGGTGGGGGTAAGACCTCCCAGGCCTTCTCTGCATCTCTGACATTTATGCTAGCAATGCTATTTGAAGAGAATGACCCGACTCCTTTCTGATCAAGATACGACATTTCTAAATAGTGTGTCTGTATAAGTGTTTTTTAATTTTCGAATTGTCTAGGGAAGGGATGACATGCTTGTAGCATGACATCCCCATTCTTCGGTCAACTGAATGGCATCAATAAATTGTGACATCACTCCAACTGAGCCTCAGAGTCCTTCTCAGCATAAAGCTGGGCAGCCCTCCCCTGCTGATTGTAATAACACCCACTTGCTACCTCTTGGCCTAGATAATGTAGTGATATGATGTGAATAGCTAGATACTGACCTTTCCAAAATGTTGGCTTGCAACAGCTTCTTGGATTACAGAAGTTTAACAGTAAGTTGTCAGTAGATATTTTGCACTGATGAGGGAGTAGTTTGTTACACTCTACTAAACTACTATTACTGCTTGTATTTTTTCTCAGAACACCCTTTGCTTCCATAGCAGTTGACACTTTCCATGTGACAAAGGCCACGGAGCTGGCCGTGTGTGTACAAAGCAGGTCAGAGGGCTCCCGTTTTGCTTTTGCGGGTGTAGAAGGGATGGCCCACTTTACCCTAAGACCTTTCTCCAGTGTTGTGCTGTGAGACCCAGTGGCTTGTCTTGCCTTCAATGCCTTTGTTTTTGCACTCAAGCAGAGAAGAGTTAGAATAAAGCCATAATACCTATTATCAACCAGCATTCCTGTTCTAGTCATCCTGCTAACCGCTTCACATCCATCTTCCCATTTATTCTTCACAGTAACCTTGCCAGACAGGTAGTAGTAACATCTTCGCCTAAGAAGTGGAGAAACTGAGGCTTAGAGAAGTTAAACAACGTTCCCAGAGTTACCCAATAGAGAGCAGAGGCAGGGCTGAAACCCAGATCCATCTGATTTCAATACCCATAATAGCTCTGCATTCTTAGACCCAAGGTGTTAGAAAAGCCCATCTTGTGCTATGGGAGGAAAATAAGTAATGCCACAGTTCATGTGACCAATCTGTTAGGGAACCTGGTCTCCCTGAGTCTTCCTGGGATCCCCCAGAAGCAAGGTGGCCCAAGGATGGTTCAGAGCATCACCTGCTTTCTGGGCTAGAACTCATACAAATAGACTCAGCCAGAACTAGAGAGTGGTGGGTTTTGTGTGATAGAGGTGTGGACTGCAGCAGACACTCAGCACTGGAAACTTCTGGCTGCTGCCCTGTGTGATGCATGCTTACTTTGCTTTTTTTTTTTCTAATGACAAAGGAACATGCTTTGGCTTGTTTTAGAAGAGGGATTGAAGGAACCAAGGGCAGCTGTGGAGGAGATTAAGAAACTTGAGACTAGATGGAGGCTTGGCTGGGTTTTGGAATTCAAGAGGTGAGCAGGACTGAGTTTAGGTAAATTCATCCTCTCCATTTTGCTTGAAATATTGTGGGATGTGTGTGTGTGTGTGTGTGTGTGTGTGTGTGTGTGTGTGTGTGTATGAATGTTAGAAAAATCAATGTAAAGTTACCACTGTTAATGTTCATAATAAATGTTAATATCTGTGAGGCTTCAGTGGTCCAGGTTTGCTTTTATTATTAACATCAATTTAACACCCTCAGAGAAGTTATTAGACTCTAACCTCCCCTGTCATTGCTCTCGAAATAGGAATAAATGCCATTTTCCTCTGGTTGTTAATTCAGCTTTTAGAAACAGAACATCGGCAAGAGCCTGCCTATAAACAATCCCAAATACTATGTGATCACTGCTTCAGCTAGAAAAAATAAATATTAATGAGACCATGTCCTGGCCAGTGGCACAAATGCCATGGGCTTCAGGCAGAATTACTATGAATGATCTGAATCATAAGCTTGTGTTGGAAACAAATAACTTTACTCCAAACCTCATCATAGAGATTGCGAGGAGCATTCTTCGTTTCCTTTTGCACGTGTTGACAGCCTGATTAAGAGCCTTGGGCACTTGCCATAGTTCCCCATTTGAGAGTGATCTGTGACTGTCTCCCGGGGTGTTTCCTTGGTCTGGTGGCATGGGGTTGCTGTGTCCCTGTGACTGGCAGAACTCTCAGGGAAAAGCAACTTTTAAACCATCTGAATTTTGCTATCACACCTGAGCTTTGGAAAAGTCTTTCCATGTGAGCTAGACTGGGAAGCTGTTCCATCCTCACTCCATCAGCCCACGATACCCAGGAATATCTGCTAATGTGTAGTTTGGTGGCCTCAGACTAGTATACTAGGTGTTGGCCAAAAATTAGGGGTGGCATGCTTCTCTTGGGCTATGCCTGATTACTTTTAAGTCTGATATGCTTAAAACACTGGTAGAATTTCTAGGATACCAAGAGTCTTGGCAACCTTGTGAAGGCTTTCCTGCTGCCTCTTACTCCTCTGCTCCAAACAGTATTATCCCAAGCAGATATGGCTACATTGGTTTCAGTCCCTACTTGAGTGCATTTCTTTTCGGGTGTGATAGGATATGAGTGGCCTTCCTATAGTCTGGAGTGGTGGATATAGATGGTTTTCCCACTAGTGGGTGTTGCCTCAAATGGGAAGTGTCCTGATTCTGGTTTTGACTTCCTTGGGCCTAAGGTGTTGAACTCGATCTCATAGTTCCATTTCATCCTTAAGTGGGTTTCACTGCAGAGCCTTCTCTGTCCTCTAAGATGCTCTGTAGCATTAAAGAAAAACCTCAGCACCTTTGCATTAAGCATCATTGAAGTGTTACATGATTTTTGTGTAACGGAGCATGTAAATTATCTTCTAGGGAAAGGACTCATATCTCAGGGTCACTTAAGTACAACAGTGACAATTTGCTGATTACAGCAGTTTCCCCAAAGAAAGAGGAAAACCATCACTATTTGTGTAGCAAAGATTAGAAAGCCTGAGAATCATAAAGGAATTTGGTCAAGGATCTCCTGGCATGCCATGTCAGCTTATGTATTAGTCAGGGTCCTCCAGGAAGCATGTGTCAAGATGGGATTAAACTTGCATGCATTTTGTTAGGAGAAACTACCACATGAGGGAAGATGAAGAGGGAACCAGGGAAGGCAGAGAGGGCCATTAAGCCTTGATGCAAATCTGACTCCATGTTAAGAGAGAAGAAGGGGAGGCTGAGAGAAAGCATCTTGGACAGCCTGCTGCAGTCTCTGGAGGGGTCTGCAGGGTGTTGGGGGCCCCTGTGTCTACCTTAGTCACCTAAAACACTCAGTCATTGGCTGGGGAGCAGCCCTGGGGAAGCGAGGCCTCCTGCAAATGCAGCAGTGATGGATTTCAAAGCACCACATCTGGAGACCTTAGTAGGTGGTGTTCCCTGCAGTTGGCGCCTGAGAGGCATGTTCTAGAGGCTGCCACAGTGCACTTTTCTTAAACCAGAGAATGTGCTTCCATTAAATAGCTGCTTTGTGGCAGACAATGGCTACATTCTGGCATCACAGAGGGCGGCCAGAGGGAAATGAGAGAAGACCCTATGCTCTGCAATGCCAAGGCACCTCCCTGAGCAGCCTCCCTCTGCGGATGGGCATTTCACAGGCTTCCCCACAAGGAAGCAGCAGGGTGGTAGTGCCCAGGTCCACAGGCCACAGAGCCCATCGGCATTGTCAGGTCCTGTGCTTCACTGCATAAGCGTCAAGACTACAGATGGTGGCAGCTATCTGAAGCTCCCGTCACTCAGGGGATGGCGGGTCCTTGTCCTTTCCCCTCCAGAGTGTCATTCTCATTGTCGTTTGACAAGGCACATGCAGGTATTTTCTCTCCTGTTCACCTGCCCAGGTTGCAGCACGCGGTGTAGACTCTCACACCTGTGTATGGTGAAAGTGAGCATTCCTATTTGTCATTCTGATTTTGTCCAATGGCCTTTCCAGTGTCCCTTGGCCTCTCCTCTGTTTAGTGAGGGGTCCTCATGCATCTTGAGAGATGGCAGCTCATGTGGGTGCCCGAGTCAGCCTGCTGTTGGCTGCATGATTTATTTGGGGTAAGTTATCCAAACTCTCCGTGCTTCAGTCGCTTATTAAGAAAGATAACAATGCCTGGTATTAACACTTATGGCTGTTTTGAGGATTAAATGTGATAATATAAGCAAGCTTTTAGCACAATGCTCAATAAATATCAGCTATTATTAGATTAAACCACATAGAAGTACCATTTTTCTAAGTCCAAAAATTTAAATTTTGGCAGTTTCATGTGGTTTAACCAAAAACTATGGGTAGGCAAACCTTTTTGGTTTGGAAACCTCCTTACCCTCTGTGGAGTACTTGGTAGAGCAGCTGAGGTGAGCTGCTTTCGCCTTCCTGTCAGGACCTGGCACGTCACCCTTCTGAACTAGAAGAGAAGGCAGGTAGGTATTAGGTGGGAACAAAGATGTTGCTTCCGTCACACCTGTCCTTACCTCTTCTTCACACCAGTCAGTGTTCACAAGGGTGACCTTGGTCCGAAGATAGCCCCCACGAGTGTATGCTCAGCCTATGAGAGGAGAAGGCCCTCTTCCTGTTCGCAGGGCAAAATAAGCCACATCAGGATGGCTACTTCCATGTCAGAAATCACCACTGATCCATGTATTAGTCTGGGTTCTCCAGAGAAAAAGAACCAATAGGATATATATACACACACACATAAATAGACATGTGTACACATATGTGTATACACACACTTGCACACACACACATAAAGAGAGAGAAGGCGAGAAAGATATTTACACAGAGCCATTGGCTGTCGTGATTGCAGAGGCTGAGACATTTTGTGATCTGCCCTCTGCGGTTCAGAGGTCCAGGAAAGCCAGTGATGTAAGTTTCAATCCAAACCCAAAGGCTTGAGAACCAGAAAGCCAACATTGTGATTTCCACCATTCAGGCCTGAAAACTAGAAGGGTCAATCGTGCAAGGCCTGGTCTGGGTCTGAGGGCAGGGGACTTATGTCCTGGCTCAAGCAGTTAGGCAGAGAAAGAAAGAGTGAGTGAGTGAGAGAGAGAGAGAGAGAAAGAGAATCCCCCCTTTCCTCCACTTTTTCGTGCTACCAGGCCTGCAGCAGACAGGATAATGCTGACCCACATTGAGGAGGGCCATCTGCTTCACTCAGCTCATGGATTCAAATGCTAATTTCTTCCAGAGACACCCTCACAGACACACCTAGAAATAATGTTTAGCCAGATATCTGGGCATCTCATGACTCAGTCAAATTGACATGTAACTAACCTTTACGGTCCAGGTAGACTTACCTAAGGTGAGTTTGATTTAGTTAAGAGCCTATCTTTGTGCCTTCTGGGACACCATGGGAACCCTTCAAATGCTGGCCAGGAAGAGAGGTGCTCCTTCTGCTACCAGGCTCAGGTAGGTGCAGTGCAGGCCCTAGAAGGTGAGCAGGGAGCCGTCCTGAAACGGTAGCCTGAGATCCCCATCCTCATCTCTGCTGAGAAGCCTCATGTCACTGATACTCCTTGAGGTCAAGACATTTACTACCCACGGCTGCTGTTAAACCACCAATATGCAGTGATTCATGTTTTTACGTAGAAGACAGTTTAGTGTCATGGGAAAAAGCATTGGATTTTGAGTCGGGCATTAAGTTATTCCCGGCCTAGCTGGTGGCTGTGTGTAAGCATTTTCTCTCCCTGGAGCCACATCATAGCATGAGGGTTTTGCAGCAAAGTTGGGGTGGCAAGTACACCTTCTCTCCCAAACCATCCCTGACCAATGAACATAAATTCCTTGGAGACTGGAAGGGCCTGGGCAGCACCATCCTGTCCAGAAAAGCCAGTTATGTAAGTATCGATCTAAGACCAAAGCGCTAAGAACCAGGGAGCCGATGCTGTAATTTCCAGCATAGGAGGCCGAGAACTAGAAAGATCAGTGGTGCAAGTCCTGGTCTGGGTCTGAGGGCAGGAGATGTATGTCCTAGCTCCAGCAGTTAGGCGGAGAAAGAGAGATCCCTCTTTTCTTTTTGTGCCATTCAAGCCTGCAGCAGTTGGGATGAGAAGCACATCTCTCCCCAGACCATCTTGGCCAATGATCATAAACTCTGATATTGTTTGGCTGTGTCCCCACCCAAATCTCATCTTGAATTGTAGCTCCCATAATTCCCACATGTGACGGGAGAGATACTATGGGAGGTCATTGAATCATGGGGGCCAGGTCTTTCCATGCTGTTCTCATGATAGTGAATAAGTCTTCTCATGTGGTCTGATGGTTTTATAAAGGGGAGTTCCTCTACACACGCCCTCTTGCCTGTCAGCACGTAAGACATCCTTTTGCTCTTGCTTCATCTTCCACCATGGTTGTGAGGCCTTCCCGGCCATGTGGAACTGTGACTCGATTAAACCTCTTTTCTGTATAAATTGCCCAGTCTCAGGTATGGCTTTATTATCAGGTATGTTCTCATGCTGCTTTATTAGCACTAGTCTGTTCTCATGCTCCTAATAAAGCAGCTAATAAAGCAGCATGAGAACAGACTAATACAAATTCCCTGGAGACTGGAAGGGCCTAGACAACATGATCCTAGTGCACAGGTTTGCTGGGTCTATCCCGCAGACCCTGGCCGAGTGATGGATGAAAGGATTACTCAGACACAGGTGTGCAGTGTAAGAGCAGCTAGGGGTCTGCCTGGCTCTCGTAGCCAAAGTGCAGCCTTGAGAAGCTGCAGCTGCTTGCTTTTATTCAGTGCAGGCATAATGCTGAAAGCTTGGAGCAAACACCAGTGGCAGGTAATTAACATTTATTGTTCTCCTTTCAGGGAACCTCACACAGATGGATGATCAAAGGTGGGTTCCTTGTCAACGTAAGTAAGCAAGCCTGTTTAAGATAAATTCCCCTACACTTCCTTGTACCTACTTCTTGCTCTTTGCCTCAGGGTCAGAGAACAGCTGCCTTCAGCTATTCTCCCCTGAAGCTATACAGAGCCTTCTGACCTTTCAGAAGGCCTGCTCCTTTCCTTATAGTTTTTCTGAATGATCTCCTACACAGGTTCTACCCAGGACACCGACAAATCCTAAGAGAAGGGAAAAAACAAAGCCCTTGGGACAAAGCATTAAAGAAAGAGTCCTGTTTTCTGTCATTGCCAAAGGAGAAGGGGCTCTATCTGCAGCAGGAGATAGAGCCTCCTCCCACTCATTCCCTTCACCATTCTGTTCTCTTGAGGCACGAAGCAAAGCATTGAATCCACTGCTCCATCTAGACTTTCATATATCGTCCCCTCTCTTTCTCATTCCAACTCCCTCCCTCACTCCTATTGCCTCCTTCACGTTACTTACTTCGGATTTTCCTTCAACGTTCCTGACCATTTCTAGCCACTTTCTTTTGGCTTCTTTATCTCTAACTACTCCTATACCTCCCAGGCTGAATTTTGCAAAAAGGACCATTACACACTTCCAGAAATACTGTCATCAGTGACCTCCCTCAAAACATATAGAGAGCACATGACTATTACTTCTACCCCATGAGGTGCAGCTGTTAGTTAACAGTTATGTACAAAAATCAAAGCATTGCAGTAGACTGTCAGTTGAGTTCAGCCTTCCTTCCACTTTTTATTGTGTCTTGGACTTGGAAGTAACTTTGAAGTTTATCTGGTCCAGTTCCTGACATTCAGCTGAAATTTCAGGAGTCTAGCGGCTGGGCATGGTGGCATATACCTATAGTACTGCACTTTGGTCAGCTGAGGTGGGAGGATTATTTGATGTTAGGAGTTCGAGACCAGCCTGGGCAACATAGTGAGACTCTGACTCTACAGAAAAAAAAAGAGTCTAGTGATTTGTCAAAGGTCCATCTGCTTATTTAGTGGTTGAGACAGGATTATTTAACCTAAGGTTAAACTCCTAGCTATTTTTTTTCCTATTTTAATGCCAAAACCAATATCCAATATGAAATCACTGCATGGACATCTCAAAACAAAGTTTCCTTTAATTCTCACGGGTAATTTCCTTGGGCAATATAAATTACATGTGGATCAGACAGCCAAGTTTGTGAATTAATTTTGGAGTCATAGTAAGAATCCCTCAACCTAAGCTTTGAGCTTTTGAAAACTCTTGAAATTGATTTCAAGTTTTATTGACTTTGTTTCCAAAATGCTGGATTAGAAGAATGTTACCCCTTTCCCACCTGCTCTATAATCCCTAAAAGGTCGAGAGCAGATGGGACATGATGGAAGAAGCATGCCACAAGCCAAGATACGGCCATGCATACACTTCCAGAGATGTTAGCAGCATACAGGGCCTTCCTTATTGGGATGGAAGAGGTCAGGGCAGCCAGAGTCTCAGGGAAAACCTAAAGGGTAGTTTGCTAGGGAATGACTGTGGTGGTCACCAGTAAGGTTTACTCCATCATGTCTCCTCTTCCTGAGACATTTGATCTCTAACAATGTTCGAGAGAGACAACAGACTCAATAAATGGAAAAGTATCTGCTTGAGGAAATGGAATTAATAAACAATCAGGATGTATAATTAATACATCAAAGAAGTAAGTTTTAAAAAATAAACTAGCTATCTTAAAAATGACTGCTAGACTGAACTAGCAATAGTTTTAACAAGTGCTATCTTATACCTAGAAAATAAAACAAGATGCTTTCAGCTTAAGGAAAACAAAACAAACTGAATGCAAACAATGCAAAATAATTGAATTTTTGGAGTGGGAGGGGATTCTACTGTCCCATTCATTTATTCATTCAACTCATATATTGAACACACTATTATAGGTGCTGGAATACAGCAAAGAAAAAATGCAAATGTGGACCCTGTTGTCATGGAGCTTAGAGTTGGAGAACAAAAGGAGATGGAAAAACAGTTCATCAATGAAGCAATAAGTAAAATATTGATAGTGGCATCTGTAGAGACTGAAGTAGAGAAATGTAATAGAGAAGAACTATGATTTTCTAAACTGGTCAGAAAATGTAAGTGACATCTGAAGATCAAGAAGAAACCAGACGGGAGGGGATCCAAGATGGCCGATTAGGAGCAGCTGAGGATTGCAGCTCCCAGTGAAAGCGCGGAGGGTGAGTGGACGCCGCATTGCCAGACAGATTTTTATTGCCCACAGACCAGGAGATTCCCAGGGGGGAGAAGCCCCACGGGTCGCCAGCGCGGCTGGTTTGGCCGGCGCAGCAGTTTTTGCCGGCGCGACTGTTTTCACCGGCGCTGCTGTTTTGGGCGGCGTCCCGGCGCAGCGGTTCCCCATACAAAATACGTGGGTCCGGGTGCCGTTTTAGCTGGCAATTGGAGCTCCGGGAAGGCAGAGCCGCCCATTCATCTGATTAAAAAAGGGGACTGAAACAGGCAGCCAGGCCAGGAGATTTCCCGGGCAAAAACGCCACGAATCTCCGCGCCCCGCGGTTTCAGCCGGCGCAGTGGGTCGCCGCACGGGAAATCACACAGATCCCGGCGCCTTGTCAACAGGCGGCTGGAACACCTGGGAGACTCTGAGGCAGGGAGCCAGGTGATCAGGCTCGGCTGGTCCCACCCCCCACAAAAAAACAGCCATCGGAAACGCTCTGGATCGAGAGTTTCACAGCAAGCACAGCTGAGCCCGGGACGGCCCAGCTCTGTGGGGGGAGGGGCGTCCGCCATTACTGAGGCAGTCTGCCGCTACAGAGGGTAGTTTGCCATTGCCCAGGCAGTTCCCACTACACCGGTATAAACAGGACTGCAGGGAAGTTCATACGGCAGCTGGGCGGAGCCCACAGCAGCTCAGCAAAGCCTCTGTAGGCAAACAGTGACTAGGCTGCCTCATCGCTGGGCAAGGCAGCCCTGAGAAAAAGGCAGCAGCACCAGGGAAACTCATAAATAAAGCCCTAACTCCCCGGGACAGAGCACCTGGGGAAAAAAGGGGTTTATGAGTTCTGCTGCAGCAGACTTAAACGTACCTGCCCAGCAACTCTGAATGAACAACGGAGCTCACAGCTCAGCACTTGAGCTCCTGTAAAGGAAACTCTGTCTCCTCAAGCAGCTCCCTGATCCCCCACATATCCAACGAGTCACCTCACAAAGGAGTGCTCAGACGGACATCTGGCGGGTATTCTTCTGGGACAAAGATAGCAGAAGAAGAGACTGGCAGCAACCATTACTGTTCTGCAGCTGCTGCAGGTGACTCCCCCAGGCAAGCAGGGCCGGGAGAGGACCTCAGCAGTCCTACAGCAGAGGGGCCAGACTGTTAGAAGGAAAACTAAGAAACAGAAATAAATAACTTCATCATCAACAAACGGGCACGTCCACTGAGAGACCCCATCTGAAAATCACCAACCACAAAGACCACACATAGATAAATCCACAAAGATGGGAAGAAACCAGCGCAAAAAGGAGGTAAACACCCGAAACCAGAACGCCTCTCCTCCTACAAGGGATCACAACTCCTCACCAGCAAGGGAACAAGGCTGGATGGACAATGAGTGTGATGAAATGACTGAATCAAGCTTCAGAAGGTGGGTAGTAAGAAACTTCTGTGAGCTAAAAGAACATGTTCTAACCCAATGCAAACAAACTAACAACCTTGAAAAAAGATTTGACGAAATGCTAATGAGAATAACCAACTTAGAGAGGAATGTAAGTGAATTGATGGAGCTGAAAAATACAACACAAGAACTTTGCGAAGCGTGCACAAGTTTCAACAGCCGAATTGACCAAGCAGAAGAAAGGATATCAGAGGTCGAAGATCAACTCAATGAAATAAAACGAGAAGGAAAGAGTAGAGAAAAAAGGGTAAAAAGGAATGAACAAAGTCTCCAAGAAATATGGGACTATGTGAAAAGACCTAATCTACGTTTGATAGGTGTACCTGAATGTGAAGGAGAGGATGAAACCAAGCTGGAAAATACTCTTCAGGATATTATCCAGGAGAACTTCCCCAACATAGGAAAGCAGGCCAATATTCAAGTCCAGGAAATACAGAGAACACCACAAAGATATTCCTCAAGAAGAGCAACCCCAAGGCACATAATCGTCAGATTCACCAGGGTTGAAATGAAGGAGAAAATGCTAAGGGCAGCCAGAGAGAAAGGTCGGGTTACCCACAAAGGGAAGCCCATCAGACTCACAGCAGATCTCTCAGCAGAAACCCTACAAGCCAGAAGAGAGTGGGGACCAATATTCAACATCCTTAAAGAAAAGAACTTTCAACCCAGAATTTCATATCCAGCCAAACTGAGCTTCATAAGTGAAGGAAAAATAAAATCCTTTGCGAACAAGCAAGTACTCAGAGATTTCATCACCACCAGGCCTGCTTTACAAGAGCTCCTGAAAGAGGCACTAAACGTAGAAAGGAACAACCAGTACCAGCCACTCCAAAAACATACCAAACAGTAAAGACCATCAACACAATGAAGAAACTGCATCAACTAACAGACAAAACAGCCACCTAGCATCAAAATGGCAGGATCAAATTCACACATAACAATATTAACCCTAAATGTAAATGGACTAAATGCCCCAATTAAAAGACATAGACTGGCAAACTGGATAAAAAGCCAAAACCCATCGCTGTGCTGTATCCAGGAAACCCATCTCACATGCAGAGATACACAAAGGCTCAAAATAAAGGGATGGAGGAAGATTTACCAAGCAAATGGAGAGCAAAAAAAAAGCAGGAGTTGCAATTCTCATCTCTGATAAAATAGACTTTAAACCAACAAAGATCAAAAGAGACAAAGAAGGACATTACATAATGGTAAAAGGATCAATGCAACAAGAAGAGCTAACGATCCTAAATATATATGCACCCAATACAGGAGCACCCAGATACATAAGGCAAGTTCTCAATGACTTACAAAGAGACTTAGATTCCCACACAATAATAGTGGGAGACTTGAACACCCCGTTGTCAATGTTAGACAGATCAACAAGACAGAAAATTAACAAGGATATCCAGGACTTGAACTCACACCTGGATCAAGCAAACCTAATAGATATTTACAGAACTCTCCACCCCAAATCCACAGAATATACATTCTTCTCAGCACCACATCACACCTACTCTAAAATTGACCACATAATTGGAAGTAAATCACTCCTCAGCAAATGCAAAAGAACAGAAATCATAACAAACAGTCTCTCAGACCACAGTGCAATCAAGTTAGAACTCAGAATTCAGAAACTGACTCAGAACCACACAGCTTCATGGAAACTGAACAACTGGCTCTTGAATATTGACTGGATAAACAATGAAATGAAGGCAGAAATGAAGATGTTCTTTGAAACCAACGAGAATGAAGACACAACATACCAGAATCTCTGGGACACATTTAAAGCAGTCTCTAGAGGAAAGTATATAGCAATAAATGCCCACATGAGAAGCAAGGAGAGATCTAAAATTGACACCCTATCATCAAAATTGAAAGAGCTAGAGGAGCAAGATCAAAAACTCAAAACCTAGCAGAAGACAAGAAATAACTAAGATCAGAGCAGAACTGAAGGAGATAGAGACACGAAAAACTCTTCAAAAAATCAACAAATCCAGGAGCTGGTTTTTTGAAAAGGTCAACAAAATAGACAGACCACTAGCCAGATTAATAAAAAAGAAAAGAGAAAATAATCAAATAAATGCAATAAAAAACGATAAAGGGGATATCACCACAGATTCCACAGAAATTCAAACCATCATCAGAGATTATTACAAACAACTCTATGCACATAAACTAGTAAACCTGGAAGAAATGGATAAATTCCTGGACACATGCATCCTCCCAAGCCTAAACCAGGAAGAAGTTGAAACCCTGAATAGACCAATAACAAGGTCTGAAGTTGAGGCAGCAATTAAGAGCCTACCACCCAAAAAAAGCCCAGGTCCAGATGGGTTCACAGCCGAATTCTACCAGACATACAAAGAGGAGCTGGTACCATTCCTTTTGAAACTATTCCAAACAATTCAAAGAGAGGGAATCCTTCCTAAATCATTTTATGAGACCAACATCATCCTGATACCAAAACCTGGCAGAGACTCAGCAAGAAAAGAAAACTTCAGGCCAATATCCATGATGAACATAGATGCAAAAATCTTCAATAAAATACTGGCAAACCGATTGCAACAGCACATCAAAAAGCTTATCCACCATGATCAAGTAGGCTTCATCCCGGGGATGCAAGGCTGGTTCAACATACGCAAATCTATAAACATAATCCACCACATAAACAGAACCAAAGACAAAAACCACATGATTATCTCAATTGATGCAGAGAAGGCCTTTGACAAAATTCAACAGCCCTTTATGCTAAAAACTCTCAATAAACTAGGTATTGATGGAACATATCTCAAAATGATACAAGCTATTTACGACAAACCAACAGCCAATATCATACTGAATGGGCAAAAACTAGAAGCATTCCCTTTGAAATCTGGCACTAGACAAGGATGTCCTCTCTCACCACTCCTATTCAATATAGTACTGGAAGTTCTAGCCAGAGCAATCAGGCAAGAAAAAGAAATAAAGGGTATTCAAATAGGAAAGGAGGAAGTCAAATTGTCTTTATTTGCAGACGATATGATTGTATATCTAGAAGACCCCATCGTCTCAGCCCAAAATCTCCTGAAACTGATAAGCAACTTCAGCAAAGTCTCAGGATATAAAATCAATGTGCAAAAATCACAAGCATTCCTATACACCAATAACAGACTTAAAGAGAGCCAAATCAAGAACCAACTGCCATTCACAATCGCTACAAAGAGAATAAAATACCTAGGAATACAACTAACAAGGAACGTAAAGGACCTCTTCAAGGAGAACTACAAACCACTGCTCAATGAAATAAGAGAGGACACAAACAGATGGAGAAATATTCCATGTTCATGGCTAGGAAGAATCAATATTGTCAAAATGGCCATACTGCCCAAAGTAATTTACAGATTCAACGCTATCCCTATCAAGCTACCAATGACCTTCTTTGAAGAACTGGAAAAAACCACCTTAAACTTCATATGGAACCAAAAGAGAGCCCGCATAGCCAAGTCAATTCTAAGCAAAAAGAACAAAGCTGGAGGCATCACACTCCCAGACTTCAAATTATACTACAAAGCTACAGTAATCAAAACAGCATGGTACTGGTACCAAAACAGAGATATAGACCAATGGAACAGGACAGAGACCTCCGATGCAACACAACACATCTACAACCACCTGATCTTTGACAAACCTGACAAAAACAAACAATGTGGAAGCGAGTCCCCTGTTTAATAAATGGTGTTGGGAAAACTGGCTAGTCATGTGCAGAAAGCAGAAGCTGGACCCCTTCCTGACACCTTACACTAAAATTAACTCCAGATGGATTAAAGACTTAAACATAAGACCTAACACCATAAAAACCCTAGAAGAAAATCTAGGCAAAACCATTCAGGACATAGGTGTAGGCAAGGACTTCATGACCAAAACACCAAAAGCAGTGGCAACAAAAGCCAAAATAGACAAATGGGACCTAATCAAACTCCATAGCTTCTGCACAGCAAAAGAAACAGTCATTAGAGTGAATCGGCAACCAACAGAATGGGAAAAAATTTTTGCAGTCTACCCATCTGACAAAGGGCTGATAACCAGAATCTACAAAGAACTGAAACACATTTACAAGAAAAAACAAACAAGCCCATTCAAAAGTGGGCGAAGGATATGAACAGACACTTTACAAAAGAAGACATACATGAAGCCAACAAACATATGAAAAAATGCTCATCATCACTGGTCATTAGAGAAATGCAAATCAAAACTACATTGAGATACCATCTCACGCCAGTTAGAATGGCGATCATTAAAAAATCTGGAGACAACAGATGCTGGAGAGGTTGTGGAGAAATAGGAACGCTTTTACACTGTTGGTGGGAGTGTAAATTAGTTCAACCATTGTGGAAGACAGTGTGGCGATTCCTCAAGGACCTAGAAATAGAAATTCCATTTGATCCAGCAATCCCATTACTGGGTATATATCCAAAAGACTATAAATCGTTCTACTATAGGGACACATGCACACGAATGTTCATTGCAGCACAGTTTACAATAGCAAAGACCTGGAACCAACCCAAATGCCCATCGATCATAGACTGGACAGGGAAAATGTGGCACATATACACCATGGAATATTATGCAGCCATCAAAAACGATGAGTTCGTGTCCTTTGTAGGGACATGGATGAACCTGGAAACCATCATTCTCAGCAAACTGACACAGGAACAGAAAATCAAACACCGCATGTTCTCACTCATAGGCGGGTGTTGAACAATGGGAACACATGGACACAGGGAGGGGAGTATCACACACTGGGGTCTGTCGGGGGAAAAAGGGGAGGGATAGTGGGGGGGTGGGGAGTTGGGGAGGGATAGCATGGGGGAGAAATGCCAGATATAGGTGATGGGGAGGAAGGCAGCAAATCACACTGCCATGTGTGTACCTATGCAACAATCTTCCATGTTCTTCACATGTACCCCCAAACCTAAAATGCAATAAAAAATAAAAAATAAAACAAAAAACAAAACAAAAAAAAAAAAAAAAAAAAAAAAAGAAGAAACCAGACATGTGAAGGTAAGAAGAGAAGAGGAACCATAAAGCTGGGGCTTGTAACCTAATGGTTGAAGGAAGGAAGGTTATAAAATTAGGCTGGGAAGACTGTTCGGGGTGAGATCACGGGGGGCTTTGTGCAATGGGAGAGCTCATTGTGCCATCCTAGGCTAAGTTGTCATTACATTGCTGTGTTTTTGACACACATCAATGTGAAATGAATGTGAAAAAGCCTAACCTGGGTGGAAGTAAAACACCCAGGTCACATATCATAGGCCACAGATGATTTGAAGGAATTAAATTGCAGGATTGGTTAAGGGACGAACACTACTAGATGAGAACAGAAGACCCTCTTAATTTATTTCAAGAATGAGTGGCAGCTTAAGGTAAAAGCAAAACATATGACCACAGTAGCAAAATTAAAAACTGCTACTTATTTTTTTTTTATTTTATTTTTTTTACTTCTCAGATACAATGGAGTTACAGGCATTGGGCAAAAAACTGCTACTTATTGATAAATACTATTAAGGAAATGCAAAGGCAAACTGCAGACTCTGAGAAAGTATTAGCAACACATATGCTTGACAAAGGCTTTGTATCCAGAGCACATAAAGAACTCCTACAAATCAATATGGAAAATCCCACAATCCAATTAAAAAATTGAGCAAAATTCTTAACAGAAACTCCACAAAAGAAGATACAAGAATAGCCAATAAGAACACGAAAAGATGCTCAACAACATTTGTCACTAGGAAAATGCAAATTAAAACCACAAGATGCAATTCACACCCACTAGAATTAGCTAAAATTAAAAAGATTGATAACATCAAACGTTTGTGAGGATGTGGAGTAACTGCAACTCTCATACACAGCTGATGGGAGCGTGAAATGACACAACCACTTTGGAAACTGCTTGACAGCTTTTCATAAAGTTAACTATACACCTCCTCCTTCTTTTCTTTGAGACCGAGTTTCACTCTGTCACTCAGGCTGGAGTGCAGTGGTACAGTCGTGGGTCACTGCAGCCTCGACCTTCCCAGGCTCAGGTGATCCTCCCATGTCAGCCTCCCCAGTAGCTGAGACTACAAGAGTGCACCACCATGCCTGGCTAATTTTTGTAGAGATGGTGTTTTGTCATGTTGCCCAGGCTGGTTTTGAACTTCTGGGCCCTATCAATCCTCCTGCCGTGGCCTCACAAAGTGCTGGGATTATAGGCAAAAACCACTGAACCTGTTCTATACACCTTCTGAATGACCTGTGTATTCTATTCAGGGGTATATCCCAAGACAAATGAAAATATTTGTGCACAAAATGTCTTGCACAAGAATATTTATAGGTTATTCATGCCAGTCAAAAACTGAAAATAATCCACATGATCATTGAAAAGGAAATTAATAAAAATTTAATTAATAAAGGGAAAATTGTGGTATATACACAAAAGTGTTTGCCGCTGATACAGGTAACAGCATAAGAGAATCCATAGAACATTGTGTTGAGTGTAAAGAAGCTAGTCACAAAGAATATACGCAGTATAATTTGATTGATGTGACATGAAAGAACAGGCAACATTAACTTATGCTGGTAGAAATCAGAACAGTGTTTGCTATTGGGAGTGGGGGACTCACTAGAGGTTTCTGAGTGACAGAAAAGCTCTCCACCTTGACGATCTTAATCATGGTGGGAGTTGTGTGGGTGCATGCATCTTGCAAAATTCACCAAACTATATACTTAAGATATGTGCCTTTTACTATTTGCCAATTTAACTCCAATTAGAAAAGATGGGGAGGTATAGGAGGAAAGAGATTAGAGACAATGAGAATAGTTTGCTCTTTCAAGGAGTTTTACTTGGAGGAGAAAAGGGAGAAGGAATAGTGGAAATGGTGACTGGAGGGGGAAGGAAGGTCCAGAGTTTTGTTTGTTTGCCTATTTCTTATGATGGGAGAGGTAATAGCATGTATGTTTGCTGATGAAAAAGATTAGCAAGAGAGAGAAAAAATAAATGGTTCAGGAGAAAGTGGGCAGATGTACAGGAGAGAAGTTCTTGATCAGGGAGGAGGGATCAGGAATGCAAGCAGGATGCTGGCCTTTGCTAAGCATTGGGAAGGGTTCCTCTGGATGAGAGAGAAGGCATTCTAAATGGGCACTGAGGCAGGATTACTATCCAATCATTTCAAACGAGGCCAGTTTGCAACACTGAGTTTCCTCCAGTCTTATGCAGACCTGCCAGTGCAGGTGGGTAATGAGACTTGGATTTTAATAGTGTTTCGGTTACGCCAAGTCAGCAAAACTAAGTTAGAGGGGAACAGGGGAATTGATGGGGTTATTATCTTGATTGATCATAGACTGCGAGTTGGCTAAAGACGTCGGTAAGGACAAAACGATGGTGAAGGATAGGAAAAAGGAGAATTAGTGTAGTTGATCCTGTTGGCACTGAAGAAGTTGAAATCGAGTTAGTGCAAGAGAGATGTTGGAAAATGTGAGGTAGTGCTGAGAAAGTGAAATGCCCGAAACCAAACAAAATAAAATGACTGAGGATGACAAGGTCTAGGAAGGAAGAGGTTGAGGGATAGTGAAGGTAAGATCTTTGCAAGAGAGGAAGTCAGGGAATGGAGAAGGCAGAATACTGGAAGACAGATTGATCTCAAGGATATTGAAACCTCGAATTGTTGACATCCTCAGTAGCGCTGATGAGCATGTCAGTAAACCCGGAGCTACATCTCCGAGGAACGAGCGGCAGTGCATGGGAGTCGGTTAAGGACGCTGACCAGCAGGCCAGGGGAGTGGTATAGTCTGATGATGTGAAACTCAAAGCTGGGTGTTTCGATGGAGGGAAAGAAAGTCTGCTGTGGAGGGAGGGAGGGAAGCCCTGTGTCAAATGCTGCAGAGAGATCACAATTACCTCCAGGCCAGGGTTGCAGAAGAGAAGACACTACCAGTGAAGCTGCAGGAAGAGTAGGCAGAAGAAAAGAATGATCTACATGTATTGATGTAGAAAGATGTTTGAGACATACTGTTAAATGGGAAAAATGCTAGTTACAATATAGTCCTATGTGCATGAATTGTTTGGTCAAATAATAAATCAGTAGAAAATTAATGGTATAGTCTCCAAACTACAACTGCAGTCATCTCTGCATGGCAGCACTGGGGGGGAGCTTGCAGGTCCGACTTTCCCACATTTTGCAACAGTAACAGGACAGAGTGAGTGCCCATTCTGGATCAGAGTGACCGGATTATATTCTCACCTGCCATGTGAATGGTCATGGCCAAATTCTGAGCTTCTCTAAATCTCAGTTGTTTCATCTGTACATTAGGAATAAGTAGTATCTACTTGTGTTAATTGTGAGGGTGATGTAAGAAAACGTGAAATATCACAGTATGACCCTTAGAAGGTGCTAAAAAAAGAGCAGTTGTTATCTTTACCGTTGTATTTTATATAACAGGCGTAGACTGCTTTTCTATTTAGAAAAAAAAAGACATAGGGATGTTTCTTTAAAGGAACTTAGTTGGAAGACAGGCCCAGAAGTATGATCACCCCCCCAGTTCCACACATAAATGGCTAGAATTAATACAATAATAAGTGGAATGGGTGTCGGTGGTGGAGAGCCGATGGATTCCTCTGGATAGTACTTTGTTTTGAATCTAAAACCAAAGAACAGATTCTTAGCACTTCACAGGGAGCCAGGAAGCCTTGCTGTTTTTCACTACGATATTTTATTTTGACTTTCATACAGTCCTCGTGTGTCTTGTCTGCAGGAAGTTATCTTTTGTGCTGTGGAAGGTAGGGGCCCTGAGCTCCTCCACCTGCTGACCCCCTGCCTGCGAAAGAACCAGGTGTGTGGCAGGACTCTCAACCATGCAGGGGGAGATGGGCACTGAAGGGAGAACCAAAATGTGGAAACTCTTATCCTCAGATTCCACCTGGTTTCAAGAGGGGTCAAAGAAAGGCATCTTGTTGGCTAAGCGGGTGTCGAGGTGAGATTGTCAATGGAGCAGACTAAGCTATACCGACGTTTAGACCCAAGTTCCTTACATGACAACAATATGCTTGATTTTCAGCCCTACCTTCTGACTTGCTAAAATAAGAAAGGAATTCTTTTCCATTTTCCATTTCAAACCACGGTAAGTAATATCATCTTTGAGAGCCTGGGCCTGGTGGAAATACTATTCATGGGATAAATCAGGGACATTAAAGAACTCTCACCTCTGGGGTACTGAATCAAAATTTCAATTGTCTGCTCAAGCTTAAACCTTAGACCTAGGCAAACCTCCCCTCTCACCCCCGTCTTTGTCTTTCTCCCTTGCGGGGAAGGCTGGTCTGTGGTCACTGCTGTTGTCTCTGAATCATGCAAATTAGGAGAACATGTATGAAGTCCTTTTATAATTTAGATCCCATGCGTGTAGCTCATTGGCCATCAGAAAGGGTTTCTCAATTCAGATGGTTACTTGGGAGTGGGGCTGGATGGAAAAGAAAAATTCCCAGTATATGAGAAGGGTTTCAAACAGTAATTTCCCTCAAAATTCTCTTTCTCAGCTTGTATATCTGTCCCCTACAATGGAGCAGACACGTAATCCCCAATCACTCCCATAACTCACCCTCCTGGGGCTGTGGCATGAGCAGTGGTGTGCTGTTTATACAGCCTGTGTGTTGGGGCTGTGGTGTCCCACATGGAGGCCTCCTTCTGAATACTATCAAGGGCTGTGAGTGTTTAACCTGGCGCAGGGTAGAGTACACCTGGCTCGTGGATTTTGGATAAAAGTCACTCTCATCACTCTTTCTGATTTACACTTAGAAGCCATTTTTCTTAAGCCCTTTATCATATTAAATGCATTTCCTTATCCCTCTTTAGCCCAAACACCTTTGGGCAAACACATAATGGCCCTTTCATCTACTCTTGGAAGAAAGGAGCTATGAATTAGAAGTAAGTATGATTTCCTTCCCTGGTTAAACTACCAACATAGGACACACTTACATGCTTTTTTGCCTCTGATTCTTAAAAACATCAAACTCATGCCTCACTGGGCTAAAAAACGTTCCTTTTTTCTTCTTTTTTTACTTGTGTGCCTCTTGGTGTATTTTTCTCTAGTGACGTTTAGATTTGCACCTTATATTTATTGAAAATATTATTATAGAAGAAATACTATAAAATAAAATAAAATTTAGTTTTAGATGATGTTATTAATGTTAGAACAATTTTAAACTAATGTCAGCTCTCAATTTGTAAAGTTTGAGCTTTCTTCTTTGTCCTCTCCTTCCTTTTCTCTCCCTCCCTCCCATCTTTCCTTCCTTCTTTCCTTCCTTCTTCCCTTCCACCCTCCCTCCCTCTCTCCCTTCCCTTCCCATCCCTCCCCTCCCCTCCCTCCCTCCCTCCCTCCCTTCTTCCTTCCTTCCTTCCTTCCTTCTTTTCTTCCTCCTTACCTTCCTCTAGATTTCTTTTTTAGAAAGAGTTCAAAATACATTTCACACAAAATATTAGATAACTCCAGGATATTCTTTTGCTATTATTTATCATTTTAGATGGGGGGGTTATTGCCTGCCAAAGATTTCTGTCAAATATTTGACAAGCAGTACCCCCCTACCTAAAATGGTAAATGCCTAGATGCAGAAACAAGTCCATTTAATGCCATTCCATGTCTTCACAACTGAATCAGTAGGCTGGCTTCCTAGACTTCATATTCCTGCCTTTGATTCTTTCTCCCTGTAAGTCACCAGGTACTCAGCAGTATTAAACTCTCTAAATGACCAGTTTCATGAAAATCGCAAAGCTCCCTTCAGGGGAATCCTCACTCTAAAGGATGAAGTGGGAAGTCTTCCTTTCATTAAAGACTTGCAAAGATCTGACATCTTACTATCCAACCTTATGTTCCAGAACTGCTTTGTCTTGAAGCAAAGATGGGCTCCACATTGTCTTCAACCACCAGCGACATTTTCTAACTCCAACATTTACTTTCCCATCTCTTGGGATGCCTTTCTTCCCGTCCCACACAAAACCTACTCACCCCTGAGGTTCAGCCCCACCCAGTGCCCCTTTTTCCAGAGGGCCTTTCCTCATAGCTTCAGTTTCCACTGACTCTCACTTGACTGGCATTCCTTCAAGTGTCTCACTTAAAATACCCCCAGGCATGGAACTCAAAACTCATAAAACTTAATGTCTACATTGACCTCGGCCTGCCCTCACTATTCCGCTGTCTTTATCACCAAACTTTATTATGCCAGAAAACTAGTGCCCAGGAGATTAAACATTGCAAATAAATCTATTTGCAGATGTTCAGTAATTTCCTGAAAAAAATTAAATTAGAAAATATTGAAAAAAATTAAATTAAACATCAAGCAGGCTTTAAAAATTTTATTTATTCATTCATTTATTTTTTAGAGAGGTGTTGTCCTGTTGCCTAGGTTGGCCTCAAACTCCTGGGCTCAAGTGATCCTCCCACCTCAGCCTCCTGCGTAGCTGGGACTACAGGTGTGCCCTACTTTGCTCAGGAAAATTGTTAAACACGTTAACAGATAGCATCAAACAATTGTTTATGCTTTTGTGTCCACGAATCCTAGACAATTATACAATGATAATTTTTCTAGGCATAATAAACACTTCTCTTCTTTGAAATGTTCACCTTAAAACAAATCCTACACTTCATAAATATCCCTGACCTTACCCTTTCCCCTTCCAAGACGCTGCTCAGACTCTGTTGTGTTGGTGGTCTTTCTTACTGGGTGAGTCATACACTCAGCTTGGTCTCACTAGCACATTGTTCTGGTGGTAGTCTTTTTTCTGAGGGGGATGGTGAGGATTCCACAAGTACAACATAAATCTCTTTGTTGTGGTCACCTGCATAAACAGAATGGACCTGGCACCTAAATTTGGCTTGGATGTCAAGTCTGATGAAGCTGCACCCCCCACCCCCACCAAAGAGGGTGTGATGAGGTTTATAACTCACATAATGAGGTTTCCTTGGAGAGCAGGACGTCTCAACAATCCCATGAATACTCTATCCACACATGCAAAGGGTACTGAGGGAATGCAAGCATTAAAAGTTGTTACTGTCAATCAAGAAAAATGACCAGACAAGTCTCAATCATTTTAGGAGGTTTATTTGCCAAAAGTAAGGATGCCAGCCTGGGAGACAGGTCTATGCCTTTCTCCGAAGATGATTTTGAGGGCTTCAAATTTAAAGGGGAAAGGGCAGGATATTAACAAGTACACAATTTTCATGTAAGAGAGGAGTAGGGAAAAATTGTCATGCATGCCTCTGTCTGGCTTAGACAATCTGCATTTTTTTTTTTTTTTTACATAAGATGATATAGACAAATGGAGCAGAGGAAAAATGCAGGGAATCAGCATTTCACGTAAGGTAACAGACAAAATGGGTCAAGGGAATAATCAGTTAGGCATTTGTGTCTGGTGTCAGGAGGATGACTGTACCTGTGAAAATAAGCTATCCATTTACATTGCCGTGTGAAATTTGAACAGAAACACCTTAGAGTAAAGATCTTGCACTCACTGGGAATTTCCCTGTGGGCAAAAATATGGGGGAGGTGTATAGTTTTTCATCTTGTAGCCATCTTATTTAGGAGCCAAAAAAAGGGAAGCAGTTTTGTGTGATCTCGTTCCCAGCTTGACTTTTCTTTTAGGCTTAGGGAATTTGGGGTCCAAAAATTTAATTTTCTTTCACATTATATTCAATGTTCATGAGAATTCAGTGCAAATACTAGCATGTAGTGCTGAGTTCAAAAACAAAACACTGAACTATGCTGTGGTGGAAGACCCTAAGGTGAGCCCCATCGACCTACTTTCTGGTCTGTATGCCCTTAGATAATCTCTCCTTGTGAGTGACAGGAGGACCTGCAACTTCTTTCTAGCCAATAGAATATGGCAAAGGTCAAGGCATTTTGCATATACAATTAGGATCTCAAATCAGTTGATTATGAAATTGGAAGGAAGGTTATTATTGATGGACTTGACCTAATCAGTGAAAACCCTTGAAAGAGGGGCTCGGCTGTCCCTGAGAGAGAGGGGCAGATCCCTTTGCTGGCTCTGAAGATAGGATGTCATGTTGTGAGGGAGTCTTACGGGGAAGACCACATGGTAGGGAACTGGGGGGGGGCCCCTGGGACCTGAGAGTGGCCCCCATAATTCAACAAGAAATTTGGGAGCTTAGCCACAATCGCAAGAATATAAAATTTGCTAACAACTTGGGTTGTTGGGTTCTTTCCAGTCAAGTCTCCAGATGAGAACACAGCTCAGCCAACATCTCAATTTCAGCCAATAAGACACTAAGCAGGGAACTCAGCTAAGCAATGACTGAAATCCTGACCCTCAGGATTATTATTTATTAGTTCATAGAACATTTATTAGTTCACAGAAACTGTTCACAGAAACTGTGAACTAATAAATGTATGTTGTTTAGAGCCATGGAGTTTGTAGTAACTTATTTAGTTATAGATAATGAATACATATGCATTGAAGTCCTAATTTATTCTCTCAAGGTAAAGAATGGAAAATTACTATTTTAAATTGCTTTAATAAGATAAGAATAAGGGCAGTTAGTGTATCTGGTATACTTAAGTGTATATAAAAAGTGTTCCCATTATTAAAACAAAATGAATTGGGCTGCTGCTTTGGTACTTTGTGCATTTCACTTTGTAAGGGATACTGTCTCTCCTGATCAGATTTTCCTCTGGTGCTCAAGCCTTCATTACCTTGCCTGTAAGGCAGGCCGATGGGAGAGTCTGGCCTTCCGACTTGGCTCACAGATGTCACAAATATTATCTCCATGTAATAAAAGACTCATTCTAATTATACACTGACTGTTGGATCCATTCCAGCCTCATGACTTTCCGAATTGTCTGTATCAGATCACAATTTCTAAGAATCATTTCCCGGTATATGGCACTATAAAACATAACCTAAATTAACTTGGCCAATGGCTTCATACCTTCTAGAGGAATATTTGCTAGCAAATATTTGCACAAGTCATTACCACTCATTTTGTGTGTTTAAACAGCATATCTCTCATTTCTCCCTGTAATTAGCATTTTATATAAATGCAGTGTTTCCTCTGCTCTAGGGCACAGCCCCCGAAGCAGGAGCTGAGGCAGGCACTTGTCTTATCCTTATTTATGGGATGAGTGACTTGTCTGAGGCTGCCCTTCAGGTTGCCTTAGGCAGTAAACATGTATCCTGGAATAAGCCACAGGTAACATTTCTCTATCTCATAAAATTCCCTCTACCTGCTTGAGGAAGTAGTAAGTTCTTCCTCTTTAGATTTGTTTGTAGTGTGTAAGGGCAACACCCTTATCAGTCTGCCTGGAACTATTGTGGTGGCTGCTACATGAAAACATAGCAAGCATTTCTTTTGCCAACTATTTATCTATGTATCTGTCTATGTATGTATTTATGTATCTATCTATCCATCCTATCTATCTATCTATCTATCAATCAATCATCTTCTTACTCATTTAACAGAATCATTTCTAGAGAAGGCATAGGGAAGAATACATGTTCAATAAAGTTATGACTGATCCAAAGCCGCCTTTGTGACAAAGCCTATTTTGCAACAATTTATTCTTAGTCCCTTCTTTGTGGGAAGCCCTGTGGCATCTTTATTAGTTTGCTAGGGCTGCCATAACAAAATACAACAGACTGGGTGGCTTCAACGACAAATGTGTATTTTTTCAGGCTGGAGGCTGGGAGTCTGAGATCAAGATGTCATCAGAATTGATTTCTCCTCAGGCCTCTCTGCTCTTGGCTTGTAGATGGCCACTTTCTTTTGGTGTCCTTGCAGGGTCTTTTGTTCTGTGCATACCTGTCTGTGTCCTAATCTCTTCTTCTTTTTTTTTGGGGTAACTATAAAAACATGCCAGATCTCTTTCTCTTTCCATGTGCACACACCTGGAAGAGGTCTTGTGAGGAAACAGCAAGAAGGTGGCTCTCTGCAAGCCACAAAGTGAGCCCTCATTAGGAACCAAATTGATTGACACCTGGACCTTGGACTTCCCAGCCACCAGAACTGTGAGAAATAATGTCTATTTTTCAGGCCACCCAGTGTTTGGTACTTCGTTATGGCAGCAGGAGCAGACTAAGACTCATAGTGAGAGAACAACCCCACTGCTATCTGGGGAGGCTGACCAAGGGGTCCAGGTCAGGACTCCTGGAAATCAGGTAGCTCCAGGTGTGTGCTTTTCACAGGGAAGAATAGAAATAGTTTCACATCCTCCCCAAAGAATTGAGACAAAGACACTGGTAACCTAGGAAAAGCACACACATTCACAACCACTCCTGCACATGTGACCTCAACACACAACCTCACATGCAGACATCCGCTCCCATGTACATGCACTGATGCTTTCACACATATACTCGCACACGCACACAGTGACACATATGGCAGCCCCCCTTATTCGAGGCTTTGCTTTCTGCTGTTTCAATTATCCAGTCAACTTCAGTCTGAAAATAGTAAATGGAAAATTCCACAAATAAACAATCCATACGTCTTAAACTGCATACCGTTCTGAGGAGCACAATGAAATTTTGCCCCAACCTGCTCCGTCTCACTGGAATGTGAATCCTCCTTTGACCAGTGGATCCACGCTGGAGGCGCCACCATCTCCCTAGTCACTCAGTAGCCATCTCAGGGATATGGTTGACTCTGGTGGTATTGCAGCGCTTGTGTTCAAGTAACGCTTGTTTTACTTAGTAAGGGTCACAAAGCACAAGAGGAGCGATGCTGGCATGTTCTATTTTAATAATGGTTCTATTATCATTCTAATTTTAACTGTTCTATAATGATCTTAACAATTGACCCATTAATCTCTTATTGTGCCTAGTTTATAAATTAAACCTTATCATAGGTATATATGTATAGGAAAAAACAGTACATATATACGGCTTGGAACTATCTGGGTTTCAGGTATCCACTCTCACACTTGTGCACACTCACACCCACTTCTACATTGTCACACTCACACTCTTACACACTCACACTCACACAAATGTCTCTCTGTCTCTCTCTCTGTCTCTCTCACACACACACACACACACACACACACACCCCTAGATAGATTAGAAGAGAACAAAATTAACATCTCCCCTTTGTTGAAAATGAAATTCTATTCTGGCTGCTGAACATAAAATTTATTCATGGATGCCTCCTATTGTGTCTGTCATCACCCAAGATCTCTAGGTTTTGTTTTTCAGTCCTCACTGCTATTGTTAAGCCAAGTCTCCTAATGAAATTCATGGAAGTAGTTGGGTACTTGAACTTCTGGGTAGGACATCCACCCTCCTCCTCCTCCCACTGCCTTTAGCTGACTTCTTCATCTCTCCCCCTGTGTTTAGACTCAAATTCATCTATTGTTAACAACTTCTTTTGTATTTCTAGCTAGTATTTACAACATGACATGCTGTAATGATTGTTCACCAGCTTTCTGTGGGCTCATTTAGACAGAGCCTCAATCCATGTGAACATCGCAGATACCAGGATGCAATTGCTTGGTCAGACCCCACCAAAACAGGACAGGGAAGGTGTAAAGGAGAGGAGGCTTACACGTCTGAGATAAGAACTGCTTCCAAGGACTTGCTAAAAATCTCATAAGAAACCCTTTCATGTCCATCATGAATCTCCTGCCTTGACAAGGTTTACCAGCAGACATTCTTTAGGACCTCAGTAATTCAGATGAGATATTCTTGAAAGAACACTTGCCCAGTGACAGCATCTTTACCAATGAACTGACAGCAACTCTATCTTTGAGCCTCTGGACCAATGGACTCTGTTTCTAGGCAGCTTATGTGGACCTCTCTCTTTTGCTCATAAAAGCTTCCTTTTGCCTTCCCTCACAGGATGCACTGGCTGTTTGCCATCCCATGCATTCTGGGTTATAATCCTCATTCCTCACTCCCAAGTAAACTCATATATTTGGAAATAATTTTCTCTATGGTCTTTTTTTTTTTTAGGCTGATACCTATGTGCTGAAAGAGGAAGTAATGGATGCCAGTTCCAAGACCAGGACTCTAAGAGCTGGAGGCTGATCCTCTGTTTTCCCTCTCACAGTGACCGTGGATGCCTTTTTTCCCAGAAAGTGTAGTTCTTGAAGGCCTGAGTCCTGGTTTAACTAATAAAATTTCTTAATATTGAATACTTATGTGTCTCTATAGTCGAGTTCAAGAAAATACTTTATATTCAGCCTCACTGCTTATCAGCATGTATCTAATCTTTTAACATTTATATAATATGATTTTTGTCTTGTAGAATATTTTAAATTGATGTTGATAATTAATACCAAAGGATAGGATTTTCCTCTCAAAACTGAGAATATTTCCGGTAGAACAGCTGAACAGATGTGATTTCTTAGATTTATTTTTGGATCACCTCCAAATTAAATTTTACTTAATGTTTTTGGCTGTCTACAGAAGTCATAAATTACCAAAACTCTAGAATTAACTTCTTTCAGTTGCAATTATAATTCATCAGTAAAAATGCTTTATTTTAATATTTCCTAGATTGCTTAATTACACGTCAAACACCCTACTGGCTTGGGATTATGTATTATTGGTTTGGGATTATCTATTATTACATTATATATTAGGAAACCCTGCTTGAGCAACAGGGTGATGATTTCCTGTGTTCTCCAATCATTGGATGATATCCTTTCACCTAAAGAATGGCTGTTTACATAGTTTGAGGAAAAACTAGAAAAAAATACAATAAATAAGTAAATAAAATTATATATATGCGTGCATATGTAATCCAAAATTTTATCATAATATTTATTTGTGGGTTGTATCTACACAATTCTCTTTTATATACAGCTATCAAAGATGATAATAAAACTGAATTTGCTGAATTGATTGGGTAGGATAAAAATACGAGAAAAATAAACAATGACTTCCATTGGTTGTCTTTGAATTTCTTCATTGGGCCATTATATTATGTCTGAACATAGGTCTGGACTAATATTTTAAAATATTCAACTTTGTATGCATACAGCAGAGAACTATATTTCTATCTTACTGTGTTGGAGTGAATTAATAACCTTACCAGGTAAAGTAGGAAAAAATGAACACTTACTGAGTGTATATTAGTTCCTTTGTATTTATGAGCTCATTATTCTCCCTCAAATCATTTGGCTCTGTGGTCAGTTTATCCCTACACTGGGGATTCTTGCTCCAACCCTTCAGAAGTTCTACCCACCCACCTACCGTTTATGGATTCCCCCACAGCTGCTTTCCTGATGCAGTGACAGATTTGATCCAACGGAGATCATCTTGTCTGCAAATCCTAAAATACTTATTATCTGGCCCTTAACAGAAAATGTTTGCCAACTCCTTGTTTAAATAAACTTCATGAAGTCTGAAATGGAAATTGACAATATTAGAGTAACTCTATGTCCTAGTTTTCGTGAGATGACAAGAAACCTCCTTTCACTTCCATGAATTCAATCCAAAACAAATGATATTCCTTGCTATGAAATGTGTTGATCCCAATTCACTCAACTTCATTCACATTAAGCAAGGAGATATGTATCTAATTATGATTGTGATGAATACCATGCAAACTGTCAAAAACATACAACAAAAATATCATCAGATAGTAGTAAATGTTTGAAGTTTTAATGCTGTGTCCATCTGGGACCAGAATGGGGGAGAAGGAACTTCGATGCACATTCTTGGAAATAGATTTTGAATGTCACTGAGTCATAAGGCAGGTCATCTCATTCTGGCTTTGCTGGAGAACAGAAGACATTGCCAAGAAACTCTCAGCATCTTTCATCTCCCATACGAATTTAGCCTGATAAAAATGGCCTAATTCCCACATTTACACTCTACCACTTTTCAGTTTTCGTTTTCCCTATGAAATAAGAGCAGTGATTTTTCTTTTTGCTGCTACTTGAAAAATGATTTTTGTGAAAAACTCTAAAACAAAATAAATTTTCTTCCTTTTAGTGTCATTTCTAAATTATGACCACTAATTTCATATCATGTTGGATATAAGCAAAGTATATGAATTTAAAAGGGGTCTGGAAAACCAGGAGAAGTTCCAGAGACTTTAATCACCTTGATAGAAGGGGATAGACAATGGGGTTCAGGAGGCCAGAGTTTGTCAAGCTGGAGGGAAATGACTTCCTTCTATCTTCTGCTGGTTGAGGAAACCCTGTGAGTATGGGCATGGAGTGATGGCCCTAAGGAAGAAGCAGCCTGAAAGGCACTGTCTGGGAAGGATGGGAAATAATTCCTAAGGGTGGTTGGGGAAACTCTAATGTTGGAAGTTATCTCAAAAGAGGACAACAACCCTGTGCCTTGGAAGTTTTAGGTGCAGGTTTTCTTCCAGTTGGGGAAGGGATGGGGGTGTGGGGGCACTTCCCTTTGGTAGTTTTGTAGTAAGCCTTTGCAACTGGACCCAGCTGTTTGGATATATGGACCTATTAGCAAGGAGGCATAGATACTCCTTGGCTCATAACCAGTGGAAAGGTGCGGTTCCTGTATTGGAAGTTCCTACTACTGGAGTGAAATTAACTCCTAGCCTATTAGTTTCCCAGAGCTGCTGTAACAAGTCTCCACAACTGGATGGTACAAAACAATGGAAATTTATTCTTCCACAGCTCTGGAGGTTAGAAGTCCAAAATCAAGGTGTCAGCAAGGGGGGTCCCCTTTTGGAGGTGCTTCAATCCTTGGCATTCCCTGGCTTGTCAGTGCATCCCTTCAATCTCTACTTCTGTCTTCACATCACATTCTCCTCCCTGTGGATGTACATGTGCCTCAGTTTCCTTCTAATAAAGACACTAGTCAGTGGAGCAAGGCCCACCCTAATCTGAGATGACCTCCTCTAACACTACACCTGCAAAGACCCTCTTTTGAAATAAGGTTATATTCACAGGTACTGAAAAGATCTGGGAGGAGAGGCACTGCAGTGAGCACCTGTGGGCTGTCCCAGAACCTGTGATTGCTCTAAGCTGTGTAGGATCCACACAGATATCAAGCCATCAGTCAGCTCTCCAGGTGAAGCATTCAAGGAGTGAACAAAGAACGGCTGATTTAGAAACGCTGACCAGTGCAGTGAAGGTCAGCTTCCCTAGTAAAGCCTGGTCGGACAACATAAAGAGAATCACTGTAGCCTAGCCCTTCACAAAAGAAAGACTGGCCTTAAATTTAAAGGCTAATTTAAAATTGTGTACTGAGACCAGCTCGGCTGTAGAGAACCCCACCCAGGCGGTGCTGAGGGCATTGAGAAGCAAACACCCAGACAGAACAGGAAAGTGGGACTATCTGGGGGCCAACAGCCTTCCGAGCTGAAAGCCTCAGGGGCTGACAGCATTCTGGGCCAAGGGCCTTGAACAGATTCTGACCCACGTATTTATTCTCTCTGAACAGGTGATTATTATTAACAAACGAGTGTTCTGTGTTTTCTCATAGAACCAAGATAAACTAGGCAGGCAGCTGGTACCAGAAAGTATTCTCTGTGAGGGAGCCATGGGGGCAGGGTCACATATCCTGTGCTTAAAGAATTGCTTTAACCAGTGTATGATATACATATACTGTTTTGCTACTCTAGAATGCCCCAAGTAGTTTTCCACATGACTGGGAGGCCTCAGGAAACTTACAATAATGGCAAAAGGTGAATGGGAAACAAGGCATGTCTTATATGGTGGCAGGAGAGAGAGAGAGTGATGGGGAGGGCCATGGTTTTAAACCATCAGATCTCTCGAGAACTCACTCACTGTCATGAAAACCTCAAGGATGATTATTACTTGATGGCTTTGAGGGAGGGATTGTCATTAGCTCCTATAGGTCCCCTGTGTTCCCTGTTCATGTAGCTTCTCCATCTTTGAAACAGCAATGATTATGGAGGCAGTCTCATACTTCCAGTTTCTTTGACCTCTATCGCCAGCTGGAGAAAGCTGTCTGCTTTTAAGGACTTGTGGGATTGCAATAGTCCCATTGGGTCACCCAAGATCATCTTCCAATTTTAAGCTCAGCTCTGCCATGTAACATCACACGGCACAGTTCTGAATTCATAGGACATGTGACTATATCTCATTATATGTACATGTTCTGGGGGAGTAGGGTAGGAAATCCTTGGTGGCCCCATTTGAAAATTCTGCCCACAATATCATCCAAATGAAATCTGCCATTTCATCTTTACTTCTTCTGCTTTAATTGGTTCTATTTCTCTGTCATAATCTTATGCATCTGCATTCCAACATTTCCACTCAGTTTTTGATTTCGTATTTATCAGACATGATGGGATTAGCGTTGCTCCTAAGGCACTCAAAACTGAACTGAACCCAGCAAACAAATTATAAATAAAAAATTGATCTGATGACTGTGACTATCACTGCTCAACTTGATACATTTGCTAGCAATGTCTTTAAGGGAGGACAAATTAATGAGCTTTAGCTCTGAGCTTTAAATTTTTCTATTTAATTTTGAAGGTTCCTTAGGTTGAAAATTTGTACATAGGATAAAATACTATTTTCCCAGAATAGCTGGGATCTGACCTGCCCCAGATTAATTGACATATCCAGATTTTTGGTACCTATAACCAAAACAGTGAATTTATTTGTTGCTTTTACCCTCGAAATCATATTACCTAAGGGGCATTGGCTGTTAAGATTCACGTTGACTTAGATGAGGCCATCAAGCCCATCTTGACATCCCCCAACTGTACATGGCTTCGTCATATGCCATACATTGTAGAAAAATGTTTTTCCTTTGTGATCAAGCCATGCTTTTCCCAAAATACATGATTATAAAAATATCTTCTGAAGTATTTCTAGTGGTTCAATGCATTTGTGTTGGCTCCCAGGGAAAGAAGAGCTTCTATATAAACAGGCATCACAACTTCACCAACAGTGAGAAGATTTACAGAACAGGAAACATAAATGACTAATTCACATAAAGTGTTCAGCCTCACTCAAATTGAGATATAAGATTTTTGCATGACTTTTATGCCATCTTACATAATATACTTTTGTCCATTTTTCATTGAGTTGTAACCATTTTATATATTCAGAGTATTAACATTTTATTGGCAATATTTTTGATATACATCTTTTCTCATTTTGTTATTTAATATTTTGTTCATTTTTCTGACATGGATATTTCAATTTTTTATGAATTTCTTTTTCATTTGTGACTTCTCTCATTATTTTTTATGCTTGGAAGTTTGCTTTTTCATCTCAAGATCAAACACATTTTTCTCCAGGCTTTTTTCATTATTGACATTTTTTTTTAATCCACCAGGAATTTGCTATGGAGTATAGCGTGAAGTTGGGGGCTCCAATACTTTTCTCTAAATATATAATCAGTTATTCTAAACTACTTCAAATAGTGATTTTTCTTTTCGCCATGATTTTTGTGCCATCTTACATAATAGACTGAATTCTCATGTATATGTTCAGGACAGTCTCAGGATGTCTGTTATGTTCCATTACTCTGTCTGCTCACTCTTTAGCCAGAACCATTATTTGTGAAATTGCTATGACTTTATAAATATTCTCAAATACCTGATAAAATATTAGAACCATTCTTCACTAAAATTATTTTTCAAAAAACTTTGTTATTTTTCCAGAAAAACTTGAGAATTCGATTTCAAGTTCCATCTTAACATTCCATTGCCTTGAACATTTAATTAATTTGAGACAATTGCTCTCTTTGCCATATCTAGTCTTTCCATCCAGAAACATAATCAATGTAATGACGTGTTTTTATGTTCTTCCATGAAGTCAAAAAATTTTTCTCATATGACTTCCATACATTTCTTATTAATTTGTATTAATAGATTTCTTATTAATTGATTACCTTGTTGCGATGGTGACTGAAATCTTTTCCAACTATGTTTTTAAATTGGTTGTTAAGGATACGTAGAATAGCAATTAATTTTAGAAATTTATTTTGTATCATGTGGTTACCTTTTACATGCCTTGTTCTTTATTGGCAAAAGAAAGAGAATAATTCCAGCTCTTGAATGAAGAAATAGCCCTGTAGATTTGCCACTATAGGATGTTTCTGTTTTTAGTCAGACCTACCTGTCCTCATAAATGCTACTTAATTGTCTAATTTCAAATACTTATTTATTCCCTCACCCAGGCGTTTATTAAACTACCACTGACAGTTTTTTTTTTTTTTAAATATCCGTTGCGGGCTAAATAACAATCTCTAAACACATTCCTGTTCCAGTCCCTGGAACTTGGAAATATGTTACCGGATGTGGTAAGACACACTTTGCAGATGTGATTGAACTAAGGATCATGAAATGGGAGGGCCTTGGGGATTTCTGGGGTAGGACCAGTGGAATGCACAAGGACCCTACTAAGAAAATTGTGAGTATTCTATTTAAGGGAAGGCTAGCAGGTGGTGAGGGCCTGCTCTGAGGATAAAACTGACCTGGAAGCCTGACTCTGGGCTTTGGTTGTCTGCATTTCTTCCCTTCGTTGTCACAAACACATTCCTGCTGCACAAGCGATGGAGAGACTCAGCCTGGGACGTGCTGGGTCCTGTGAGATTCTTCACCCATTCTCGGCAGCAGCAGTGGCTTCGAAGGCTAGTGCCAGGCTCATATCTCAGTGCCCTTCCATATCAGTTATCTCTGATTAGTAGGTCTGTCTCTAGGGAGCCTCAGTGCAGAAGAAAGGTCACTTACCACAGCCTCAGTCCCTCCTTCTCAGTAGTCTCAAGGGATTCTATTCTGGTTCCCAGCACTCCCAAATCTGTACAAACTCCAAGGATGAGGGGACCCAGGCCACTTGGTGGGATTTTGTTTATCTGAATCTGGGATATCACATCCACCTGCCTGTCCCCTCAGCACCTTATCCAGGAACTCCTTTCAGCTATGTGTGTTACTCCTCTTGAGAATTCTGTCAAATTCAATTTTCTTCATTTCCCTGCTTTCCAGAAAGGTTTGCCTCCAATGGTGTGCTTCTTGCAGACTTGTTTCATGCAGCTCCACAGCCGACACACCACTTCATACAGCACTGCTGAGGATGCAGCATCACCTGGCCAGGTTACATCTGCTTGGAGGCTGTCCATGTGCTAACTCTGGCAGTGTCAGAGAAGCCCACAACGACTTCATAGCTGTGAGCCCACAGCTCACACAAAAATTGTGGTAACATATTCCTCACATATTCCTGCCTTTCTCAAAGGTTCCTCATGTTTCTGGATCAACTAAATGCTGAGGTTTGGCTTATTTATTTTCTCAATATTTTTATTTTTAAATAGTTATAGATCTGTAGGTAGTCGTAAAGGCAGTACAGAGAGATCCTATTTATCCTTCACCAGGTTTCCCTGATGATTACATTTTACCTACCTGTAGCACTATATCAAAATTGGAGTATTTGTAATGGTGCAATGTATGCATATAGTTCCATCCAATACAGAATTGTCCCATCAACATGATGATCTCTCTCATACTATTCCTTTCTAGTCATATCCTTCAGTACTCTTTCCACTGTCCCTTGGCAAACACTAATATGTTCATCTGTATAATTTTCTCCTTTCAAGAATGTTATGTAAATGGAATCATACAGCATATGACTTGTTGTGATTGGCTTTTCCCAGTCAGCATACTGCCTTTGAGAGTTATCCAAATTGTTACACTACGTGTGTCAATACTTCCCTCCCTTAAATTGCTGGAAAGTATTCTATGATATTAATCACAGTTTGCCTAACCATTCACCTGTTGAGGGACATTTTGATGGTTTTGAGTTTTTGGCTATTACAAATACAATTTCAATGAAAATTCATATGTGGGTTTTTGTGTGGACATAACTTCATTTCTCTAGGATAAGTGCCCAGGAATGCTATTGCTGGGTTGTATGGTAAGTGTATATTTGGTTTTCCAGGAAACTGCCAAATTTTCTGGGGTAGATGCACTATTTTACATTCCCATCAGCAATGCTAGCATTTGGCATTGTCTCCATTTCATATTTTAGCTGTTTGGATAGATATGTAGTGATATCATGGTTTTAATTTGCATTTCTCTGATTGCTAATGATATTGAACACCTTTTTAATGTGCTTATTTGCCATCTGCATAGTCTCTCTGGTAAAATGTCTTTTCATGTCTTTTGTCTATTTTTGAATTGGATTAGTTGTTTTTTACTGTTAAATTTTTATATTTCTTTCTATAATTCTTAACATGGGTCCCTTGTCAGATAACGTGGTTTGCAAATATTTTTCTCCCAGACTGCAGCTTGTCTTTTTATCATTTTACCAGGACCTTTCACAGAACAAATATTTTAAATTTTAATAAGACCAATTCATAGATTTATTATTTTATTCATTGTGTTTTTTACATCATGTCTAGAACTTGTCGCACAGCCCAGGTCATGAAGATTTTTACTTGGTAATCCTATAAAAGTTTTATAGTTTTACATTTTACCTTTAAATCTATGGTCGACTTTGAGCAAATTTTTGTGTATGGTGTGAGTTTTGGTTGAAGTTAATTTCCTTTTACCTATGGATATCCAGTTGCCCCAGCAGCATTTGTTGAGAAAACCATCCTTCCTCCATTGATGTGCTTTTGGACGTTTATCAAAAAATTTTGAACTTTGCCTTGACTGAGCATGCAGTCCAAATTCGGATGCAGTAAGACCATCAGCATGGCGGTCTCAAAGATCCCATCCATCGAGAAGCCACATTGAGACTCAACGTCATTGTTGGTGCTGTGCTCAGTGTATCACGGAGAAAACCTACCGTCAAGAACAAGTTGCGATAAAAGCTGAATACAACAGGCTATTTACTGGCAGGCTGAGCAGGTAGGAGAGGAATAGAGAATTACAGTTTGTAGGCTGAAGAAAGCATTCTTACTGAGACGCTCTGAGTTAGATGCAAGCGTCCTCTGAGGCTGTCAAACTGCAGGTTTGGGAACACTTGGTAGGTTCAGAAAAACAGCTGGTGCTTTGTTGAGACAATCCTCAGGATGCAAAGTAAAACCAGTGAGCCCTTTTCTATGTTAACAATGCTGCATTAACCTGGTCTGGAAAAGAGAAATAGTGATTTGAAAATTGCTCTTGCCATAAAATCTCCCCAGAGAAGTAGTGGGAACAGGCAACAGCATTATTTTTTGCACAATTTATGAACTGAAGTGAGATTTATAAGCAGGATGCAGTTTATCTGCTTGAGTCATGGGATGCTGAATTTTCTGTGTGATGAGGTGAGCATCCTAACATGAACTTGTACTTAGAAAATCACTTCTTCAAATAAGGCTGAAGATGATTTCCCTTCTGAATGACTTCCTCTCCTCTGGATACATTTCCTGATCTGGACATGGGACACAGAATCAATGTGCAGGGGCAGCGTTGGTCAAAATGAAGCGCCCCCAGACCATCTGCTGAGGGATTGGACTGCATGTGGTCAAAATGGTTGCCAGCCAGCCTCTGGAGTCTGCTAGCATAGTCCGCTCCATGGAAACCATCAGCAGCCTCTTGCTCAGATGAAGAGGGAATATCTGTTTAAAGAGGCTCTCAGCAGGACTTATACCTAGCCAAAAAATTAAAAGTGCTCATGACCTGGCAGGTGGTCCATTCAAGCACCCAAGTGCAATTTAACTTCCCAGAAAAAAAAAATCTAGGAAGTAAGGGGAAGAATGTCGAGCAGGGAAGGAGATAAATTGGAAAGACATTGAAGGAGAAAGCAAATCCCAGGGCAGCTGCTCCATGTGACCCACTGAGGACCCACTCATTGTCATGGACACATGGGGTGCTGTGCTCACCTGTCATGAGTAATTTGTGAATTTGCACAGGACTCCTGCTCCACTGCATCCCCAGTGACTCTCATGTGTTGGCCATATTTATTGAGTTCACTCCATGGGTCTGCTGAACAGACTGTAGACCATAAGGCAAAGGGATATTAGTGCAAAGAGAACAGAGACAGCTTTTGAAGACCAAGTTAGACTTGTGAAAGGGATAAAAGGGTTGTTATAAAAGTATCTTTAAAAACATGTGTGGCTTGTTTTAGAGGGCTAAGCCTGAGAGGGGTGGCTAAAGATCTGTGTCGATTTCACAACCAAGTAGTCTTATGACTTTAAGCCAATAACTAAACTTCTGTGGATCTCAGATTCACGCATTTAAAGGTAGGAAGATGTGGGCTTACCTTGTGAAGCTGTCTAGAGAGATGCTTAGAGGTATCTGGAAAATAATCACTTGGAAATCAGTTGAGGGCCCCCATCTTAGTAAAAAGCAGGCACTGCCTCAGTTTCCCATTCCATTTATATGTTCATTTCCTTAACACTACATATATTCCCACACATTTTAGCCACGTGTCATGGGTGTACGAAGCTAGGAAGGCAACACTGGTGAGTTTGATTCATCAAGGGTCAGTTGGCAATCCACTGGGAAGTTGGCACTGGGCTTGGTGGGCACTCTCGGGAAAATATAGAGAATGAAAAGATGCCGTTTCTGCCTCTGAAGAATTTTTAAGCTCATTGTTAAGAAAACACACCTACCCAGGCACAGTGAAATAACTACACAGTGGGTGTAATGGCTAGTAAGATAAAAAAAAAATCAAGCAAATGGAATTATGAGGATCCAGGACTGTTTTCGTGCTAATCTGGCTCACAGAATCCTAGCAGGTTGTACTGACCTTCAGGAGAAGCGTAAGACCTACCACGCTTGTTCGATACCAACAGTTCTCTCCCCCTTTCTCAGTTCCTGTCTTCTCTTAGACGGTGGCAGGTAGGCTGGGAAGAGATGGTTGGGAGTGAAGGGTTGCTGCTGACCGTTATGGTGGCAGCTACTCATTCAGGGTGCTCTCCTTCTAACTCTGCTGGAGAACACTATTTTGGGACAATTTGTCATCTTGGCTAGAGGGTCCTTCCCTGAAGTCTAGCATTGATAGAACACAAGGACGTAAGTGCTGCCTTTCAACTAGGAAGGCAAAGGCAAACTTTTCTTTAAAGGAGAGGGTTGCAGATAATCCCTGGTGGCTCTTTTCAATAGTTAGCAACTGCAGGGGAAGGGAAAGGCTGTGACACCCTTCAGCTCGTGCGCACAATAGGAATTTTAACTTAAGCAGTTTCCATTTCATTCTCTTGTCATGTTTATTTTGAAGTCTGGTATAAGTCCCTCAGTTCTAGTTGAAGGTAACCTCTAAAAGATGGTAATATTGGTGAAGCCAAAATGCAACTGACAAACTGGACTTACTTAGAGATTTTCGAAATATTTGTAAGATTGGGGCCTCCAATAACACTTTTGTCATTCCTGCCATTCAAACAGAAACTGTTCCCTGGAAGACCCTTAAATAAACCTGTGCTTTCAACCCACTCAACTGCCAGAGGTGGAGCTTGAAAGAACTGGGGTGTGGACTTAGCATCACAGTTGGGATTGGGTCTCCTTTATTTCTCACTGATGTTTTCTGATCATGCCAGGGAAAGGAACCAGTGGCTACATTCCAGCCCCTCCGTGTTCAACTTGGTCTCATGCTTCCCTCTGGCTGAGGGTCTGTTGGAGGTGAGCCCAGGATCCCTGAGGCTGTTACAATTGTGTCCCCATATCCCTTTGATGACTACCCAGCAGATGTCTTCCACAGGGAAATGCAAATCAAAACCACAGCGAGATACTATTTCCCACCCACTACGATGGCTAGAATAGAAAACACAGATGGGAACAAGTGTTGACCAAGATGTAGATAATTTGGGACCCTCATAGATTCCTGGTAGGGATGTAGTGTGGTGAAGCTGCTTTAGAAAACAGTTTGCAAGTTCCTTCAAAGGTTAAATGCAGGTTTACCACCTGACCCCACAATTCCACCTCTTAGTGTATACCCAGGGGAAATGAAAACCTCTTCTCTTCTGTGGTGCTGGAAAAGCTATCCAGGAGCCATTATAGCTATTACCCATGTAGGCAGCCAGTGTGCATTCACACATTTAATTCATTTATTCAAGAAAATATTGAGTGTCTACTATGTGTCAGGCACTGAGAAGCAGTAGTGAAGAGAATGGATAAAAGATGTGCCCTCATTTACCTCGCAGCACCATGGGAAAGAGGAACAGACCATCAGCAGCATAAGTAGGTCATGGAATAGGTTAGATAGGTTCTGGGGTTAGGGGAGATACAGCTATTTTAAATAAGATAATCACAGAAGTCCTTACTGGAAAAGGTATAATTTGAATGATGACCTGAAGGACCTGCAGGAGAGAGTCAGGCAGGCATCTGGAGGAAGAATGTTCTAGACGGAGGGCCGTCGAGTGCAATGGCTCTGAAGAGGGAGCGTGTGTGCTTGCCATGGTTCAGGGTTAGCAGAGCCAGAGGAGCTGGATGTGAGCAGGCGGGTGCAGCTGCCTGAGGGTTATAACTTTTGCTCTGAATGAAAGGGGGTGCAGAGGGGTGACGTGAAGCTCCTCCTGTTACTTAGGCTTTAAAAGGGTCACTCAGGCTACTTTGTGAGGAAGTGTTGCCTGCTTACTGGTAGCGGGGAAGCATGGAGAGAGACCAGTTAGGAGGTTGCTGCAAGAATCTAGCGAGAAATCATGACATCTGGACCACATGAGAGCTGTGGAAGTAGTGACCTGAAGGATTTCTACCAACGCTTGTGGAAGAGAAGAGGTGGGCGAAGTGATGTGATGTTATGTCGTAGAAAATCTGGGCAAATAAAATCAAGATAGATCAAGGAATAATGAGAAGAGAGAAGGGCTTGTGGACAGGTTGCTGGATATTTACACACTGCAGGGGTAAGTGGCTGGTGTCCTAGTCGACAAAGAATTGTAGTTGACAATCTACCCTAAAATTACAGAACTGACCCAGTAGCTGGGCTCGTTATTAATAAAGGCAGAAAGCAGCATAAGTAAATTGAGAAGATAAAATTGCTTTATTTGGTTGGCTTCCACAACATGGAGAGCAAAACACCACATCAATTCAGTGAGCAAACACACAGAGGTGCTTCTAAACCATGAGGCAGAAAATCATTTGTGTTTACTTTCATAATTGGTTTTCTGGATGGGCCAAGAGTATAACAGCGCCATTGTCTTCTATAGCATGAGGGAAAATCAAGATTTCTTTTTTTTCTCTTCTATGTTCATTTTTTTCTTTTTCCACTCACTCTTTTTGATTGCTATGATTGTATCCTTTGGATGGCTCAATTGCAGTCTGTTGAAATTAAAGCAAAAAGATTCCATGAAAAACTGTAAAATGGACAGGTCTGGAAGAACCTCTTTTCTAAGGCTATGTGTCATAAAACATACTTATTTACTTTATAAAATACATTCTTTGATTGAATTTAAAATATGTTTTCATTGTTAGAACTTTTATTTCCTTGCAGGTTTTCAGAGGCACAATAATTACTTCAAATTCTATGAGCCCACTGTAGGTGATGAGAATATAAACAGTGAACTAAACATAAAACCCTAGCTTTAAGAAGTCATAGCCTAGTGGGGGGAGAGAAAAATGCACAGATAAATAATCACAATAGATAGTATGTTTGGTGTTGAGTACTACAGAGAAAGCAAAGCAAAGATGGGGGTGAGGAGCTCGAGAGTAGAGGGGTGGTTGCCAGGCAAATGAGGTGAGCAGGGAAGGCTCCTCTGAGAACCTTTTATCTGAGTAATGACTTAGAGGAAGTGAAGGAGCCATGCAGACATCCAGGAGAGGAGGGACTAGCAGATGCAAAGGTCTCAAGGCAGGAGGATTGTCAAAGAGGCCCCATGGTTGGGATGGAGTGAGTCAGCTTGGGGTAGTAGGAGAGGAGGTCAGATCAGTGATGGGGAGGGAGGCAGATCAAATAGTAACCCAAAAAATCAAAGTTCTCACAATGGCCCTCTCTAGTGAGAAGGAATGCCAGAGGAGCAATGAGATATGTTTAAAAGGATCGTTAAGAGACAGAATGGGCAAAAAAGTGCAAATCTTACATTTGACAAGGGACTTACATGTAGAATATATAAAGGACTCCTACAAGTCGATAATAAAAAGATAAATCACCCAGTTAAGAAAGGGCAAAGGCATCAATGATAGACTGGGCAAAGAAAATGTGGCACATATACACCATGGAATACTATGCAGCCATAAAAACGATGAGTTCATGTCCTTTGTAGGGACATGGATGAACCTGGAAACCATCATTCTCAGCAAAGGGACATAAGAACAGAAAAATCAAACACTGCATGTTCTCACTTATAGGCGCTTGTTGAAAAATGAGAACACGTGGACACAGGGAGGGGGAGCATCACACACTGGGGTCCGTTGTGGGGGTCTAGGGGAGAGATAGTGGGAGGGAGGGTGGGGAGGGATAATGTGGGGGAGAAATGTCAGGTATAGGTGGTGGGGGGATGGAGGCAGCAAACCACCTGGCCATGAATGTACCTATGCAACAATCTTGCATGATTTGCACATGTATCCCAGAATCTTAAGTACAAAAAAAAAAAACGCAAAAGATATGAATAGACAATTGGTCAAAGCAGATTTACAAGTGGCCAATATACATTACATTTCACTAATGGCTAGTGGCGTTGAGCATAAAAAGATGCTCAACATTATTCGTTATCAGAGAAATACAAATTAAAGTCACAATGCGATGCCGCTTCACACCCATTAGGATGGCTAAAATCACAAAGACAGACAGTACCAAATGCTGACAAGGATGTGGGGGAAATTGGGACTCTCGTGGTTTGCTGGTGGGAATGTAAAGTGGTGCAGCTGATTTTGAAAAAGTCTTAGAAGTTTCTTAAAAGGTTAAACATAAATTACCATATGACCCAGCAATCCCAATTCTATGTGCATGTCTAAGAGAAATGAAACATACCCACACAGAAACGTTCATAGCAGCGTTTTCATAATAGCCCAAAAGTACAAACAACCAAAAATTCCATTAGCTGATGCATGTATACATGGAATGTGGTATATCCATACAAAGGAATATTAATTAGTAATAAAAAAGTAGTTAAGAAGTGATAAGCACTATGACATGAATGAATCTTGAGGACATTATGCTAAGTGAAAAAAACCAGACACAGCAGGGCTTGTGCTGTGTGATACTGTTTATGTGATATGTCTAGACGTTTCAGTGAGTCAGACAGCAGATTAGTGAAAGCCAGGGTCTTGAGGAAGTTGGGAATAAGGGGATGAGGACTAAGGGGTGTGGGGTTTCTTTTGGAGTAATGAAGATATTATAATATTGATGGTGATGGTGGTTGCATGACTTTGTAAATGCACTAAAAACCTGACTTGTACTCTATAAGTGGGTGAGTTATAGGGTATGTGAATCAATTTATATTTTCATGAAGCTGTTTGAAAAGACCACTCTGGCTGCTCTATGAAGAATCTTTTACACGGTTTGTAACCAGGGGAGCCAGCATCTTACTGAAGAGGCTGTTGCATTAATGCAGGATGGTAGTGGTGGAAGTGAGAGAAGTGGTCGGATTCTCGGTGTTTTAATAATAGAGCTGGAAGGCTTTGCAGGCGGGCTGGATGTGGGGTGGGAAGGGGATGGCTGCCTTATTTTTCCACTGGAAAGCCTGCATTGAGGCAGAGAGGAGCCAGAGATCTGGAGTGAATCCATAAATTAACAAATTTATGGCCCTCCTATATGGTGAAGGCAGTATGCTAGGTAATCCAGGAAGGGCAAGGAGACAGACTCCAGTCCTTGCCTCAAGAAAGTTACAATCTGAGTGTAGATTTCAGCACAGTAACACAGAAAAAGTTAAATGAGTATGAGACCGTGATAAGTGTTCCAGACAGCACCAGAAGAGATATTGCAGGAACATAAACTAATGGTTGCCATAGGAATTCGAATATATGACTCTTGGCTGGAATAGCCCCGAACGGGAGGACTGAATGGAGGAGGATAATGGTACACAGAGATGAGGGCAGGAGCCGCAGGAAAACCCTACCTTTCAGGAGTCAGGAAATAGACCACTTTGGCTGAAATCAATTTCATGTGGAGATGCCAAGGGACATAAGGTTGAGAAAAGCAGAAAGCAATTCCCTTTTAAAACACAAAGAAGAAAATACTTGTTCATCATTTGACTGATCACAAGAATGAGCTGAGCAATTTTGTTATAGATCGTAAACCAATTGCCTTCTTGCATAAGATTTAATACGAGGAAGACCTATTGTCTTTCTCTGATGATGAGATGATAAACAATACATGTGACAGATTGCCTAGAAAATGAGACATGATAATGAGGGTCAAATGCTGTTATCAAATCCATGTGAAGGGGGGAATCAGGAGGAGAAGAAACCACTGTTGATGATGGTGAGAAACTGTAGTCCAAAATGGCCCGAGGGGATTTTTTTTAACTTGTGTGAATTCAATAAATTATGAGACTGTCAAATAGGTGCATTAAAACCATTAAGTATATTCAAGCTACATTTGGAACTATGTGCTCTGCTTTCAGAAAAAGCAAACAAGATGGCATTGTGATATTTTTAATGAATAATAAATGTTCATATAGATGTTTTTTTCTCTTGGGATAGCTATCCCATGCTCAGGTATTGGAAATGATCATTACAGCCCAGATGCTAGCAGCTCGTGTCTTAGAGTGAGGATGTCTCTGTTCAAATTCCAGCTTCTTGTTTCTCTGCCATTTAATCTCTCCCTGCCTCAGTTTCTTCATTTGTAAAAGGAGGATGATGGTGATAGCAGTATTCACTTTATGGGTTGCTGGGAGGTACCATGTGTATAGCACTTGGAGTAGTAAGTTCCTGGCTGTTTATCAACACTCCAAAAATGTTAGCTGTGAACCGAAAGCCTGGTTTTCTCCCTATTCTTCACTTTCTGCTCACTTTTGTAGCTAAGCAGTGCGTTTCTTCCTTATTACAAATGTCCTTGTACCTCCTGCTGATGGGGCACCCGTTTTTCTAGAATGAGGGGGCTGCTTTTCATTTCCAACAGCACAATCAGTGGCTGGAAAAAGGGAGGGAGAAACCGCAGACAAAATGCACGTGATGCATCACAGATGCTGCTGACAGAGGTCTGGGGAAAAAAAGGGAGACTTGATTCCCTTTGGTATTGGAAGAAGTCTGTTTCCCAAACTGTGGCCACTGAAATGAACCTGTTGTGATCCCCCATACTTGACATGGAAATTTGGGAAATAGGGGATCTTTTATTATAGGATGAAAGGGTAGGTGGGGTTGGAACTATGCCCAGCAGTGGACAGTCATTCACCCACAAGGAGCTTTTTTATTTCTAAAAACTAAAACTGAAATGAATTATAAAATATCACGCCATATTAAAATACAAAATATTTTATATTGAAATGTATATTTGCTATATTTTGCAATGCTATATATGAAATACTGTAAGACACATGATATTACGATATCATAAAATATCATTTTAAAATAAGATTAATGCAAGTTTGTTGTATAAAACCTAAACACTAGCCAAGAAATAAAGCAGGGGGAATAAACCTTGATGACTGCTTCTCAGAAGCATGCTTATAAGATTGACCCTTTTGAAAATTAAGTTTTGTTCAGAATACTCTGTTTTCTTAGCTATCAATGTGTGAGTACAGGTCAAATGATTTCTAATGAAATTTGTTAATATAAAAATTTTTGTATTTCCTTAGGCTTGTTTTTTTTTTTAATAAACAAACTTTAAATTTGGAATAGTTCTAGATTTATGGAAAAGTTGCAAAGAGAGCATTGAGAACTCCCCCTTGGATCTCGCTCACCCGGGTTCAGTTCCCTTAATGTGACCATCTTATGCCACCACAGGGCACTTCTTGAATCTGAGAAACCAAGCTTGGTCCCCTACTATTATCTAAACTAAACGGGCTTCAGACATAGGTTTACCTTTGTATCACTGCAATACCTCCCTCCTCACCTATATTCCAGATGAGTAGTTTTTAAAGGTCTTAGGTCTTACATCTTTCATTCTTGAATATAATATAATTACCTAATTTAAATTATTTGTTTCAAATTTCTGGAACTCATTTTCTCTGTGAAAGAATACTAACCATTACTATCAAAGATGTGCTTTTATCTGTGGTAGTTTTAGCAGAATAACTAAGCAGCAGTACAATAGGCCCTCCTCCTGGGGTTATTGTGTAATCCACATATTGAGCTGCCCAACCAGAGTCCTGAAATGCCTTACAATTATAGTTCCTCTTTCCTTCTTCCTTTCCTTCTTTCCTTCCTTTCTTCCTTCCTTCCTTCTTTCCTTCCCTCTCTCTCTTCTTCCCTCCCTCCCTTCCCTTCCCTTTCCTTCCCTTTCTTTCTTTCTCTCTTCTTTCTTTCTCTCTCTCTCCTTCCTTCCTTCCTTCCTTCCTCCCCCTCTCCCTCCCTCCCTCTTTCTCTCCCTCCCCTTCCTTCCTTCATTTCTTTCTTTTCTTTCTTTCTTTTTCTTCTCTCTCTGTCTCCTTCCTTCCTTCCTTCCTTCCTCTCCCTCTCCTCCCTCCCTCCCTCCTTCTCTCCCTTGCTTCCTTCATTTCTTTCTTTCTTTCTCTTTCTTTCTTTCTTTCCCTTTCCTTTCTCTTTTTCTTTCTCTCTCTTTTTGGAGTCTTGCTCTGTCACCAGGCTGGAGTGCAGTGGCATGATCTTGGCTCACTGCAACCTCTGCCTCCCGGTTCAAATGATTCTTCTGCCTCAGCCTCCTGAGTAGCTGGGACTACAGGTGCGTGCCACCATGCCCGGCTAAGTTTGGTATTTTTAGTAGAGATGGGGTTTCACCACATTGGTCAGGCTGGTCTCGAACTCCTGACCTCATGATCTGCCTGCCTCAGTCTCCCAAAGTGCTGGGATTACAGGCATGAGCCACCATGCCCAGCCAGTTCTCTTTCTTTATTCTACATTTTTAAAACAACGAAGAAGGGAGGCTGTATCAGAGTCCTGGTGAAAACATGACATACTCAAATGGAGCAATTGAGGACACATTAAGACATTCAGAGAGCTACAACAAGTGGAAGGAGATTCTTAGATTAGTGCAGTACTCTGGAGCTAGCAACAGTGGGGGAGCTGTTAGGTCTCCTAGGCTTGGGAGGAGCAACTGCAAAAAAATGATGGCAATATATGTACAAACAGATGTCAACAGTTAGGTCTGTATTCTGAAACAGACTTCAAAAGTAATTTGACACAATTGTTCGTGTGTCCTTCAGTCTAGACACTATTATCCACATTAGCTGTGCAGAACTGAACAAAGAGAGAAATCAGAACTTCTGGCAAAATAGAAGGATGACATGTCTCATTCAATGTGAGAATCACAATTCCCCTGCTGTTTCTGGTAAATGCTGTGCCTAATGGAAGCTGGTCAGAGCTTTGTCAGGCTTTCTAGAATTAGTATAGTCAGCATCTTTGCTGCAGAATAAGCTGTCCCTGCTTCGTATGTGAGCTGCGCTGTGAATGTGTGCTGTGACGCTGCCGTCCTCAGTGCCTGATGCTGGTTTTGTCTTTGGGTTTCATTCTTTTTCTTTATTCACGTGGTTGGGAGTTGTTTCCTGCATAAGAGGACCATGAACAGGTACACCTTCTCATTTTCTATCCATTCCTTAATATCTGGGTAGAAGAAATTCCTAAATCACATTCCTTGTCAGACAGTTTGCATGCCAGTTTAGGATCATTAAATCCACCATGATTTTGCTTTCCAGTTTGTGAACATAGATTTGTAAGTCACCATTCCAATCAGGATGCATATGCTGAAATGCATATCCATATCCACATTAATAACAGGCTGGGAGGAATAACGAGTTCTCTCTCTCTTCCTTCATTCACACATTCGTATTTAGACAAAGACATTTGGACCAAATCATCTATAACTGGCTGAAACTCCGTTTTGATTCTTAATAAGAAACTAATTTGTAGAACATTTTTAAGAGTTTTATTAATAGGTTATAAGTTTATGATAAAAGCAAAATAAAATTTTTTAAAAGGTTGGAAAAGAATATATTACTAGGCTTATAGGTTAGAGAAATATGAAAATACAGAAATATGAAAATATAAAAAATTTGAAAATATCATAGTCAAAATAAATTAAGAAATTAGTTTTTATGTTAGATGATTAATAAATGAGTTGGTGTCTACATGGGGGAGTCTTCTCGGTGTGCTACAGTGCTTGTCTTCAATATTATCGACAAATACTCTGGAAACAGGTATCAGGGGCACCCAAAATATCACCAGTAGCAATAGTAAACATAAGTGACAGTGAGTAAGTGCTAACCATGCCCCAGTGGTGTGCAGAGGACTCTGTAGGATGATCTCAGTCAATACCCACAGAACACAGGTCTTTTAATGAACCCGTTATTATATAAGGGAAAGAGGCAGAGAATGGAAGTATATAAAAGACAGCAAAGGGTTGGAGCAAAAATTTGGACCAGTTTTTCTGATTCCCTTGCCCAGGCTCTTAACCCCAGGGGTCTGCTCTTGCCCAGTGTTTCATATTTATGCATGCTTTGAAGCTGGGATTGGAGCAAGGGATGCTTATGAGAATCTGGACCACCCTGAATGAGAAGAGGAATCCTGCAAAATGAAACTTACCGTGATTCACTACTTCGTGAAGCTGCCCTGGCATCCTAAAACTTCTCCATGCAAATATAGAAAAGGGAGAAGTTTTTCAGCAATGACATCTACAAAAAGACTAGAGGGTCTAATGATTAACATTTTTGAAATGAGTCCACTGTGTGATTTGGCTGCTATAAATGCTAGACAACATATGGGAATGTGTTTTATAAGCCATAAGGGTTTTATAAGCCATAAGTCACTGCAAAATGTCACATGTACATATATGCTGCTATGATAGGTGTTGATTCTGCTATAAATCTAGGGACAGCATGTGGGAACGTGTTCTGTAAATCATAAATTACTATACAATGTCAAATGTGTATACGCATGTCCCATTGATACTGATTCTCAGAAAGAGAAGGGATTGAAGCATATCTTCTTGGGAAGGGAGTTTGGGGGGATTGATTGTCTCCTCTATGGGTCATTGTTTTTATTTGTTTCTGAAACATTTGGCGTGGGCTGTCTGAAGCATGCGGACAGAAAAGTGATAAGAAGAGAGGGAGAATCTCTCTCAACAGGTCTTGTTGAAGGCTGGCATCACACCCCAGCGGCCGGGGCAGTGTGTAAAGCTGATTTATTTATCTGGAAAGTTGCTTTTGTTAAGAGATTATTCTCTTGCTGTGTAGTCCCTTGATGGAGGTGATGTCTGTTACCACAGCTCATCACTGACTTTTTGCAGACCACAAGAGCCCTCAATCCCTGTGGCTTCTCATGCCAAGGGCAATTTGTCCCAATGTCCCAATCAAACAGTGCTATGGTTCCCTGCAGTGCAGATGGACCCCTACCCAAAGTTTGTTTTGAATGCACAGACAGAGGTGAGCATAATCCAATCCATACACAATCTAAGACAGCATGAAAAGCATCGCAACTTACATAACTGTTGTCTCTGGGGAGGGCAGAGTGGGACTCTCAAACACCTCTAAAATGGCTTAGAGAATAGGAAAGAACACTGACCTGGTGGTTAAGGAATAGAGCAGGCTAAAAGGTACCTGAAGTGAGCCAGTGGTCACATGCTTGCATGGTTTGAGCCACCTGCCAGGGCCAAAGGGGGGAAGCCCCAGGCTTTCTTTGCAGCTTGTCCGGGTGTGGGGCACAAGGAAGAAAAAGGGGAAGCCTTGAAAGCTAATGCAGAGCAGACTCCTCATCTACCAGCAGGCTCTACACCATGCCTGCTGGGCAAGTGGCGAGATTCCTGCAGGTGACCTTTCCCTGGGCGGCAAGCTCATCCCAACAAAGCCACCTTGCCTCAGTATCCTCTGAAAGAAGCCAGCCAGCTGGTCTCTGGAAACTTGGAAGACTCAGGAGGAATCAGACCTGTGTCTTGCCCCCCATGTCTTGCCCCTTTTCTCTTGGCAAATAAATTCTCTTCAAAGCCCTTCCTGTCTCCACACAGGCCCACCTTTGAACACCTGTGGTGATGAGGAGCTCATGGGGATTGTATCCGCTTTTCATTTTGGGGCTAAATCTGTTGAGATTTGCTTCTTGTTCTGGCATTTTAGTTTGGAACTGCATAACTATTATACCTTTGAGGAACATTTTAATATCCTGCTACAGTTGTTTGCTTATTACTTATTACTGGCTTCTTGCTTATTACATAATTTACCCTTCAATTACTTCTCAAAGGGATTAGAGAAGATTGACAACATGGAAATTCATGTGCTGTTATCCAGTTTCAAGTACAGTCAGCATTCTTCTCCCAGTGGGAAATGGCTTTGATGTTCCTCATGGGTTCTCAGAGACACCAATGGATATGCTCAAGAGAGTGATAATTATGTCTATGGGAAATATATTTCTTAAAGCATTCAAGATGAATTATTTTTAATCAGGTAAATTAGGTATATTCCAGAATCATCAATAGAGCTTTTCTTCTGTGTGTGGTTTTTGTTTTGTTTCTTTTTTTAAGAGATAGGGTCTTACTTTGTCACCCAGGCTGGAGTGCGGTGGTGTGATCCTACCTCACTGCAGCCTCAAACTCCTTGTCTCAAGTGATCCTCTCAACTCAGCCTCTCAAAAGTAGCTGGGATTATAGGTGCATGCCGCCACACCCGGTAAATGGAACTTTCATTTTTTTAAGAAAAAAAAAAAAAGTGATGTGCCTGGATTCACCCTCAGGCATTCTATTTTAGTAGTTATGAAGTATATCTAGTATATATAGGTGTTTTCATTGACCACCAAAAGCTGTACAGGTGATTCTGGTGCACGCCCTGGTTCAAACCTATCCCTCCCCAAACCATAACTTATCTAATTAGTCAGTCTCTGCAGATCCAATCTTCTTTACCTTTTTTTGGTTTTAAATCTAGAATTCTACAAATAAATGAAACATTTCTCAATGTGTCTTGCCCATAGTGGACAATCTGTCTCAGCTATTTTGCTATTTGTCTCAGGGAAAGGTTTTCTGATGATGACAAATAGAATAGGGACTCTCACAGTATGATTAGGATAGACGTATTGAGGTGCAGGGGAGTGCCCTATTTTGTATATGTCTCTCCTTATCTTCCAATTTGAATGAAGAATACCCTGCCCCTCTGATACAGTTTGGCTCTGTTTCCCCACCCAAATCTCATCTTGTAGCTCCCATAATTCCATGTGCTGTGGGAGGCACCTGGTGGGGAGATGATTGAATTATGGGGGCAGTCTTTCCTATGCTGTTCTAGTGATAGTGAATGGGTCTTACAAGACATGTGGTTTTAAAAACAGGAGTTTCTCTGCACAAGCTCTTTTTTTTTGCCTGCTGCCATCTATGTAAGATGTGACTTGCTCCTCCTTGCCTTCTGCCGTGATTGTGAGACCTCCCCAGCCGTGTGGAAGTGTAAGTCTGATAAACCTCTTTCTTTTGAAAATTGCCCAGTCTAATGTATGTCTTTATCAGCAGCATGAGAACAGACAAATACAGTAAATTGCTAACAGTTAGAGTGGGAGACTGCTGAAAAGATACCCAAAAATGTGGAAATGACTTTAGAACTGAGTAACAGGCAGAGGTTGGAACAGATTGAAGGACTCAGAAAAACACAAGAAATTGTGGGAAATTTTGGAACTTCCTAAAGTCTTATTGAATGGCTTTGACAAAATGCTGATAATAATATGGACAATGAAATCCAGGCTGGGGTGGTATCAGATGGAGATGAGGAACTTGTAGGGAACTGGAGTAAAGGTGACTCTTGTTATGCTTTAGCAAAGAGATTGGTGGTATTTTGCCCACCCTAGAGATCTGCAGAACTTTGAACTTGAGAAAGATGATTAAGGACATCTGGTGGAAGAAATTCCTAAGCAGCAGAGCATCCAAGATGTGACTTAGTTGCTGTTAAAGGCATTGAGTTTCATAAGGGAAGCAGAGCATAAAAATTCAGAAAATTTGCAGCCTGACAATGCAATAGAAAAAAAAAATTCATTTTCTGAGAAGAAATCCAAGCCGGCTGCAGAAACTCGTGTAGTGAGGAGCCAAGCGTTCATCCCCAAGACCATGGGGGAAATGTCTCCAGGCCATGTCAGAGGCAGCCCCTCTCATCACAGGCCTGGAGGCCTAGGAGGAAAAAGTGGTTTTGTGGGCTGGGCCCAGGGTCCCCATGCTGTGTGCAGCCTAGTGATTTGGTGTCCTGCATCCCAGCCACTCCAGCTGTGGCTGAAAAAGGCCAACATAGAACTTAGGCTGTGGCTTCAGTGGGTGCAAGCCCCAAGCCTTGCCATCTGTTTAGCATGTGATTTGCTCCTCCTTGCCTTCCATCATAATTGTGAGGGCTCACCAGCCACGTGGAACTGGAAGTCTAATAAACCTCTTTCTTTGTAAATTGCCCAGTATTGGATATGTTTTTATCAGCATGTGAAACAGACCAATACACCCTGCCTCCAACGACTTTATTTCCATATTTTTCTGGACTTATTTCCACATTCATTTTTAACTCCCTCATTTGTTTTGTCTTATAAGCTTAATTCAGGTTTGAGGTAGGCAGGCATTTCTGAAGACAGTGATCTCTTTTTAATGACATGTCACAGTCAGAAGCTACCTTGTTAGGAAGTACAAAACTGGGAGACATTTGTCTTACTCTTTCATTTGGTAAAGTGATTCAAAGACCAATTCAAACTTTGTTGAAATTATAGTAACATTTTAGAAAATGACACACACACATGCAAATAGCAGATGCAAATACAAGCCTTAGTGTGCAGGGTCCTTGGCCATTGCCAAATGTTCACCAAATGAGGTGGACATTTCTGTGAATGTAATGGAAAGCATTAAAGATTAAAAATGCTGGAAACTCTGCATTGAATTAATGTCCAGAAACATCTGATTAGTTTTAAACACAGTAACTTAGTACACAACAGCTTTCCCCTTTTTTATTTTTATTATGCTAGAAATTGTGGGGTAAAGTTTTCACTGAAGAAAAAACTTAGGAAACATTAAAATATCAAATACCACCAATACCACCACCCACTAATAACCAATATAAATAATCTGGTTTATATTTCCACAAAGTTAGTTAAAAGTGTATCATGTTATATACTATTTTTAGCTGTTTAGCTCACTGATGAAAATATCATAGAACATTTCTTTTAAAACAGATAATAGTTCAGGATTTATTAATTGAGCATCTACTGTATACCAGGCATTTGAGGTATTAGATATAACGGGGAACTCACAGAGCTTCCAGTGGAGTGGAGGAGTTGGTCATTAATTAAGACACACACAGGGTGTATGGAGAGGCTGAAATGGAGATGGGGCTGGTTTAATTTGGAGGTCAAGGAGGAACTACAAGAAGAAGGGACATTTGAACTAATATCTGAGGAATGAGATGGAGATAGCAGGGAAAGAGCTGGTGAGTCCAAATCTCATATTTATTCCATGTTTTAGGAGCAGGTTCTAACTTACCATCTTAGCATTATAAGAAACCTCCCATTCTGCCTCTCCTACCCCTCTACCTTACCTTGTTGCTCTATTCTTGGGTCAGAAGCCTGGAGACCCAGGAGTCCAGCTCAGAGCCTGCTCCCTACCCATACCTGCTATTTCTCTGTTCTGTTACACTTCTTTCTCTCTCTGACTCAGCTAGGTCCGATACTAGGTCTTTTCTCAATGGGAGAATCCTGTGTTAGGAAAGACATTTTCTATTCTTATCACCAATTACAGGATTTCAAGAAAAGCTTATTCAATAAAATATGTAGTGCAATTGTGAGAGTCCTTTCATTGCAGGTAAGAATATTCTTCCAACAGAGTTGACATCAAATTCTCCCAACAGTTACTGGCGTACTCTGCCATTGTGAGAACAAAGTAAGTAAGCAAGAAGTCAGGTTTTCCAGACCCTATGGTATGCATCTGAACAGCACTTGTCACATGGTTTGGGGAAACCTATCTCTTCCTCTTACTAGAGTTGTAACTAGGGCAGGTTACTGAAACTCTGTTAATCTCAATTTTCTCCTTGATAAATGTCCTAATAATCTCAGACTGCTATAACAAAATACCACATACTTGGTGGCTTAGACAACATAGATTTATTTTCTCACAGTTCTGGAGGCTGGATGTCCAAAATAATGGTGCTGGCTGACTCAGCTCCTGGTGAGGGCTCTCCTCCTAGCTTGCAGACAGCCACCTTCCCATTGTATCCTCACATATGGAGATGAGAAAGGGAGCTCTGGTCTCTCTTCCTCTTCTTACAAGGATGCTAATCCCAATCTAGAGACCTCTCATGACCTCATCTAACATTATCAGCCTCCCAAAGGTCTCACCACCCAAATATCATCACATTGGGGGTGAGGGCTTCAACACATGAATTTGGGGGGGAACACAAATATTGAGTCCATAGCAATACAGTAGGGACAATGACACGGTTGTTAGCTTCTGTTGTTTTTGTCTGCTCAGCATCCCTTTCCTTGAGAAGTAGCCATGCACCATCTGGTGCTTGGGAGACGCACTGCCAATGCCACAAGTCCCACCTCTCTGGTCATGAAGAGGGCCATGAAACTCAGGCCTGGCCAGTGACAGTGACCCATCCTTTTAGCCTCAGAGTCAGGCTCAAGGTTATGAATGTGATTCAAGTTAGAATTCAATCAGAATTCTTCTCTGGGCTCTTATTTACAGATGATGAGTGAGACCCTGACTCTTTCCTAGGCTCATGAGCTAAAAACACTACGGGCAGCCATGATCTCCATTGCACAGGAGAGATCGTGTCTGTAACAGGAGAAAATAAACCAAAACGAGCAGAGCATAAGAGGAGCAGGGAGAGAGGAAGGGGCCCATAACAGTCCAGGAGACACCCACCCTTGTCATCCCAGAGGTTAACTTCACCCTTAGAATTCCCCGTGATGTTTTTTTAACATTCCTTTTGCAACGGCATTAGTTTTGGTTGTGTTTTCAATGATTGAAACTATAAAAGTCTTAGCTAAATAAAATATTGACTTTACAGAGTTGTGAAAATTAAATTTTGTATTATGTTAAGGGCTTAATTATCAGAGCCTCTGGAAAATGGAAAATACTTAATAACTTATGGCTAATTGTATTGGTGGCCCTTGTCTCTGTTTTTCCGGAACCTGGTTAGTAAAGGGTGTTCCATGTGGTCCAGTGGCATCAGTATCTCCCAGGAATCCATTAGAAGTGCTGAATCTCAGACCCCATCTAAAATCTGCTCAATCAGAATACACATTTGGCAATGTCCATGCATGAGTTGTGTGTGCATAAAGTATAAAAAGTACTGGCCTAAGACCAAAAGCACAGGCAACAAAAATAAAAATAGACAAATTAGACTCCAACAAAATTTAAAACTTCTGTGCATCAAAGTGCACAGAGTGAAAGGCAAATCATGTATCTGACAAGGTGTTAAAATCCAGAATATATAAGGAATGTCTACAACTCAACAGCAGCAAAACCCAAGTAACCCAATCAAAAATGGGCAAAGGGCTAGAATAGTCATTTCTCCGAAGATGATATAAAAATGACAATAAACATAGGAAAAAATGCTCAACATCACTAATCACTAGGGAAATGCAAATCCAAACCACAATAAGATATTGCCTCATAACCATTAGGATGGCTATGAACACACACACACACACACACAAAAGCGAGTGTTGGTGTGGATGTGGAGAAACTGAAACGCTTGTGCAATGTTGGTGGAAATGTTAGATGGTGCAGCTGCTATGGAAAACAATGTGAAGTTTCCCCTAAAAATTAAAAATGAAATTACCATATAATCTAGCAATTCCACTTCCAGATATATAATGAAAATAATTGAGAGCAGGGTTCTCAAAGAGATACTTGCATGCCCATGTTCACAGCAGCAGTATTCACAGTAGGCAAGAGGTGAAAGAAACATAAGTGTCCATTGACGGATGCATAGATAAACAAGATGTGGTAAACCCGTGCAATGAAATATTGCTTAGCATTAAGAAGGAGGAAGTTTCTAATACACCTTACAACACCAACAAACCTTGAGGACATTCTGCTAAGCGAAATAAGCCAGTCACAAAAAGACAAATACTATATAAGTTCACTTATATGAGGTATCTAAGGTAGCTGAATTCATAAAAACAGAAAGTAGAATGATGGATGCCAGGGGCTGTGGGGGGTGAGGGGAAATAAGGAGTTGTTCAATGGGTACAGGGTTTTAGTCTTGCAAGACGAAAAGTCCTGGAGATCTGTCTCACAACAATGTGAATATACTTAACATGACTGAATTGTGCACTTAGAAATTATTAAGGCAGCAAATTATGTTGCGTATGTTTTCCTATACAAAAAAAGACAGGCTGGGCATGGTGGCTCATGCCTGTAATCCCAGCACTTTGGGAGACTGAGGGAGGTGGATCATGAGGTCAAGAGATGGAGACCATTTTGGTTAACACAATGAAACCCCACTTCTACTAAAAATACAAAAAATTAGCCAGGTGTGGTGGCACATGCCTGTAGTCCCAGCTACTCAGAAGGCTGAGGCAGGAGAATTGCTTGAATCTGGGAGGCGGAGGTTGCAGTGAGCCGAGATTGAGCTACTGCACTCCAGCCTGGGCGACAGAGCAAGACTCTGTCTCAAAAATAAAAAAAAAGAAAGAAGACAAATGGAAACAAAACAAAACAACAAAAACAGTGACCTTTGATGAAAATGTCTGAGGATATGAGATGTTACAAGTGGATGGCTTCCAAACAGAGACACTCAGATGTGTACCACGGAAGTCAGAAAGTCATTGAGATAAACAGACTTCACAAACAAGTTAAAAAAGTGTTGGTGGTGTGAATGCCACTAGCGAAGACTTTGTAACTAACAGTCTTCGTCTGTCGCCTGGCTTTCACATAACTTAAAAAAAAAAGCCTCATAATTTAAGTTTGACTTGTCTCTTCGATCACTGTACTGTGTTCTTTATAGTGAATGTAGTCAGGATTCTTTTATATCCTAACTAGGGCAAGTTTGTTTTTGGAATAAATGCAGTCCTCAAAATACAGAAGAACTCTATTCCAGAAAAATTTATTTCTAGGTCAGTTGAGTAAAAGTTTGAACTCATTTGTAGTTTGAAAACAAACGCTAAAAATAGTCTTTAAGTTATTAGATGTGTACACAAATCTTATGACCTAAAAGTGATTAAGATGAATTTCATTCACAGCCAGTGACCACTTCTAATAGACAGGACCCTCTGCAGTTCAGAGAAGAAGACCTGAGAGACATTTACCCTTCTTCAGCCACCCAGAGGGGATTGTTTGTTAGGAGGCTGCCAAGGTAGAGGCCAGGGGTTGAAGATGACCTGCTGTGATGCTGCTTCCAGCACAGGTGGATTTTGGTCCTTGGCTTTTCCCTAGTGTCATGAGACACATCCCCTAAGAAAAATGCTCACTCTTTGGCCTTTGGTCATCACTGATGAGTTCTAGATCCTCTAACAGAAGTCTACAGGCATCATAATTAGCTAGAAAGAGTTCTGAGCCTAAGACTCTTCCCTCTTTCTAGGATTCTGGTCAATGCAGTGTAGCCACAAAGATTCTCTCTTTTGAAGAGAGACCTAAATATTATATCAGTGGCTAGGCAAGTGCCCAAAGCCTACCCAAAGGCAAGGCTTCTGAGAACACAGATTTTCCCAGTGCTCAGGGCTTCTGTGGGATGCTGAATAATGCCTCCCTGAAGATAGCCATGTCCTCATCCCTGAAATCTGTGAATGTTCCCTTATGGGACAAAAAAAGGGTCTTTAAAGATGTAATAAAGAATCTTGAGATGGGCAGAGTCTCCTGGATTACCAGGTGGGTCCTAGTCCTAAATGCAATCACATGTACTCTTTGTAACAGGAGGCAGAGGGAGATTTGATAACACTTAGAAGAGAAGGTGACTTGAAAGGAGAGCACAGAGAGGTTGGAAGACACTAGCCTTGAAGACAGGAGATTGGATGATGGTGTCCCCCACAAATCAAGGATGCTGGAAGCCACCAAAGGGTTTCCTGTTGACACATTGATTATAGCCCAGTGATTCTAATATCAGATTTCCAGCCTCCAGAACTGTGGGAGAATGAACTGCGATTTCCTGAAGGCACCGAGTTTGTGGTCATTTGTTATAGCAGCCATAGGATGTAAATACAGCCCCCATCTGCCAGCTGCACCCATCCTTGGCACTCTAGTGTATGTGCTCAGAGCCATATTCCCCACGTGGCTGGCTGCAAGGAGACAGAAAGCAAGGATAGACTGTGGTACCTGAATAGGAAGAAGGACAACAGGGAACCAGAAGACCGATTGCATTGATGAGAAGGAGAAGGGAGAGACCTGCCTTTACAGCACAATGTTATATTAAAATATAACATCATCAATTCCATGTTTCCACACCTTCTCCCTTGAGGAGGAAGGAGCAGAACAGTAACAAGGAATCAAAATCTTGTGTACCAGATGATCCCATCCCTGCCTTTACCACCTTCCATGCACACATTATGGACAAAGGGAGCTTGGGGCACAAATAGTCCTCCTTTCTCAAGCTTCCTTTTCTCCCAAAATTGATCTCACTATCTCCCCTGTTCCATCTCTACCCCTCTCAACTGACACTGGCTTCCACGCCCCCATTTTAGATTATAGCATCATCATCTCCCCTATATGCACCCAAGAGATGTGGGACCACCCTGACTCCCCCATTTCCATCCTGCCCCATATCTCATTAGAAATGTAAGCCCTTTGTATTATCCACTAAACATGTTTCATTAATATTTTTCCCTTTTCATTCTCATTGCTAAGTACCTAATAGAAGCCCTCTTTCACAGAAGCTTCAGTGTGACCCCACCACTTTCCTGATGGAAGCCCTTCAGTGGGCTCCTGGCATGTTTCCCAGAAGGCCCTCTAGCATCACTCTCTGTGGTTTGAACTTGCTTTCTTTCAAGATTCACCTGTAATTTTATTCTGCTTTTCATTATAAACTGAAGACTGTAGTAACACTTAAGATGTTACCATTTCCTGACCATGCCATGCGATTTTATGATTCCAAGTCTGTTCTCCTTGTCATAAGGTGCCATGGCTTCCTCAGCAGGACTGGGGGCAATGAGGAATGAAGTCCTACATCAGTGCTTTCCTTTAAGACTGCAGGGAAGAAACATGGAGAACAGGCACCCAAAAGGCCAGGTCACCTGGGAGGCTGTCCATTGCCCTCCTCAGTACCTTCAGCCCCAGGGTCCCTAGCAAGTCTCAAAACCAACACATTTGTTCCAGAAGGCTCTGGATGATGGCCTAAACAGAGTTGATTCACCTTACCTTTTTCTTCCAAAATGTATACCCTCATCTCTTGTTTAAAGAAGTTTGGTTGACTTTTTCTTTAATCTGCCCTAGTTTAGAAGATGCCAGTCTTTGCATTTTTTTTTTTTTTTTTTGAGATGGAGTCTTGCTCTTGTCACCCAGGCTGGAGTGCAGTGGTGCTATGTTGTCTCACTGCAATCTCTGCCTCCCGGATTCAAGCGATTCTCCTGCCTCAGCCTCTCGAGTAGCTGGGATGACAGGCGCTCGCCACTATGCCCAGCTAATTTTTGTATTTTTAGTAGAGACGGTGTTTCGCCACATTAGCCAGGCTGGTCTTGAACTCCTGACCTTGTTATCCGTCTGCCTCAGCCTCCCAAACTGCTGGGATGACAGGAGTGAGCCACCGCTCCTGGCCAGTCTTTGCATTTAGCGTTTTTTTTTTTTTTTTTTTTTTGCAGTAGGTGAGAGAAAACAACGCTTCCTTTCCAAGTCTAGACCTTCACCTCCTTGTACTCCTCTTCCCTGAGTTTGAGCTTCTGCAGAGAAGGCCCTCAAATCCCCTACCCCAGCACCAATGCTTAGTGCTTTCTTCCCTGCTAGAGTATGTGCAGGTAGGTAAGGACTTGCTTAAAGGTATAGTAGATATCTTAGAACACAATTCCTTCCTCTATCAAAACGAGTCTGCTCATATGCAACTGTTGATTACATACCCAAGCTTTGAATTGCCTGAGCATTTTCCCAGAGGTTTTAACCTGGAAGTCACTAAGTTGCCTGTGAGAGTCACGAGTACACTTCTCCCCACCCAGAACCAGAAGAAACAAAAGCTCATGAGTTGTTGAGTTCAGCTATGGAAAAATAGAATGCTGCATCTCCGTACAGGTAAACTTCTTTAATCTCCTAACATCCCATTGGGCAGAAGTCATGTCTGTCCCCTGAGAAGTGATCAGCCTCCCTCCCACATGAACCACATTTTAGGTCAACCTTTGGACCCAGATCTACACTCTCACTTCTTGGAAAGCAGGTTGTTTTACCCAAAACGTTCTTCATGAGCCATAGCGACTTCTGCAAGAAAAATGTATGTGTGTGGTGGGGGCTACAATCCATCTCACGCATGCCCCACGGAAGAAAACCCTTCTGCATCCTGCTTTTCTGCTACTGGGTGATTGGATTTCATCACTGGGTGTCTCCAGAGGCAGCCCACAATTGTAGCAATTCCCGTTAATGGATAATATAGGAAATTTTGTGTACATTGGCCAAATATGGTTGTCATTTTAATGTGTGAACCGACACAATCTAAGATTTAGGTCTTCCTGGCACTTCATTCTGGACCTATCATTTTATGCACATTCTGTACACGCAGGAGTGGAGACAGTAATAATGGAAAAGCGTGGAGCCTCACAGGTACAAGCTCTGAAGGGGTCTGCTCTACAGAGGATCATCAGACATTCTTGGTACATATCCTATTTGTGATCACACTGTGCCACCAGCCATGAGTCAGGTGGCAGACAGGGGTTGCCTGCCCTCTTTATGAGGAGAGGAACCTACCTGTTAACCACTTGCTGAACTCTGCAGTGACCTTACCTCTGACAGCAAGGTCATGGAGATCTTTTTGGCCAGGTTTGTAAAAGTCAGGCAGCTAGCCTGGCAACTCTGAGAAAACATGTGAGTGTGTCCTGCATCCACTTTTTGGGCTCTGTAGCAAACTTGAGTGCCACCTAAAAGAATGAAACAACCTCCCTATGTATAATCTGACCTCCCTAATTGTACCTTAATTTGCTTATGAAGAAAATCACTGGAATTAGAGCCACAACTTTTGCCCATTCTGACTAGTCCTTCATCCAGTCAAGTCCAGTAACTATGGGAAGAGATACCCGCTGAGGGTCACTCTCTTTTGGAAAGATTTTCATCTGCTTGCAAACCCACCCACACCTCTGCCTTGATTACACTCCTGTAATCAAAGATGTGGATCTTTCTTAGGGCAATTAGGTCTGTTAATCTTCTATTTCTATTTTCAGTGTGCCCCTCCCCACAACACCCAAACACCCAGGGCAGTTCTTCTACCCATGAAAGCGTAATGAATACTTACCTACCTGCTCTGGGCGCCCCTGGAGTTTCAGCAAGCAAGTATTTGATAAGCAAAGCCTAGTTTCCTGTTAATTATACTCAGAAATATGATTCATACAAAAGAAGCACAAAACTAATTGGAAAAAGAAATAAAATTAAGCATGAGAAAGTAAGAAAGTGAAATCATGCAATGGTAATAGGAGAAAAAAATAGCCATAATGATAAGACTGAATTAATAGCTTAGATGAGTGTGTGTTGGGGGAGCAGGGAGGGATGATATACCCGGGAAGTGATCACAGAGGGTGGAGATTCACACTGACATATGAGTCATTACTAAATGGTACAATAAGTTTTGTTTCATGAGATAAAATGTCCAGCCAATTTAGTACACCATTTAATTGGTTTTACTGATTTTTTTTCTTATGGAGTTGACTCATGGTTTTCAGGTTCCTCTTCGCTATTAAATTGTCTGGTTTACGTTAAGATGATAACCGCCCTACTTTTAAAGACAATTGGAAAACTGATAGAGAGGAGAGAAATCGTCCCTGGAAATAAGGCAGAATTTTCTAAAGTAGGATGGCAGGGGGCCTTTCAGTACAATAAACAAACAAGGGAAGGTAACAGAGATGTCGAGGGCATTTATAAACTGATGAATTAGGGTACTCCTTGGATTGAAAGATTCCTAAATCAGCTAATTCCCTTCTCTCCAGAATTATGTTTTTCTGTATACCAGTCTGTCCTCCAAGTTGGGAAACTGGGAGTTAGGCTACCTGTGTAGTCTTCTGATTTCACCAAGAAACAGAAAATAATGGAACAGGGAGCATACAGAGAAGGAGGAACCAGGAAACCAGTCTTTCCTAGCCTGAGGGCCACTCTTATGTTTCCCACAGCTGCTTCCTTCAGCAGTAACATCTCACTGCTGAGTGGCCAGGGTGTCCCCAGAGCCATCTTGGGTCCCTTAGTGGCCTGAGAAGGTAGATCATAGTAGGTAGGCATAGTAGGTATACTGGACTACAGAAGCCCAGTAGGGCCAATATTTTTTGAGTGACTGTTCAGGTACATTACATACAGTCCACTAATCCTTATAGATGAGAAAACAGAACATGACAAGTTAACTAATTTTCCCAAAGTTTGGTAAATGAGGAAAATGGGATTTGAGGCCATCTGATGCCCAAATCTACATTCTTTCTGCTAACCTAAGCTATCTGCTTCACCAGATTACATTTTTTTTTCCAGGAACTTGTTTAGATTTTATAGTTGTATGAGGAATACAAGCCTAGAATAATGAACAGTGTCATGCTATGCTAAGATATTTATTAGTTTTCATTTTCAGAGGGAGTTAGATTTGCTAACTTTTTCCTGGATCAACTTTCTAAGTTCTAAAGCAAATGTCCCAAAGAATAGTTCAGGTAGAGCTTACTTCTCCATCTTGAAAATTCATACCACAACTCTTCTTGAGTACCTGCTGAGAGCAGTTTCCATGTGAAGTGCTTGGAGATGATGAAAACACATCCCTGCCTATGGGGTGCTTCAGGTGAAGTGAAGGGAACACCTAGGGACCCAGGGAACTGTGCATAATGAGAAAGTGCAGTGGTGCAGCTGAGCACGGGAGCCTAGAAAGAGCATCATACCTTCAACAGCTGTGTATTGAGAGTTACTCTGCTTCTCTGTCTCTGTCTAGCAGGCCAAAGTTTGCTATTTCCAAAATTTGTATTTCAGGGTATAATGGCTATCTGCTGTTTTTTTTCTGTCCCCCTATTCCCGCCCTTTTGCTGGCACTACACTGTTTTTCTTCTGGAAAACTGTCCTTCTGCTTTGCCTGGTCCATGTGACTCTAAAGTGTGGCTTGATCCACTTCTGCGCAAGGGCACACATGCAAGGCCTCGCCCATCAGTTGTTCCATGCCCCTCTCCAGTGGCTGGTTTGGGAATAGGCATATGACCCAAGTCAGGCCAGGGCAGAGTAATCTGAGGACATCTGGGAACCAACGGAGAAAGAAACACCCTCTTTATGGCTGCTGAGCAGGAAGGAGGTACAGCTGGATATACAGAGCTCCCACAGAGGACAAGGTGACTGGGAAAGAAGCTGATGTAGAAGGCAAAAAGTGGACAGGGTCCTGGTGTCAACTTTGTGTCCTGGGCCAGGCCATGTTTAACCAAATGCATGGACTTGTAGATCTGTAATCCCACAAATCTCCAGGACATCCCTTTCCTTAACTCACCAGGAAGAGTTCGAGTAACCCTTAATATGGTAATCCAACCTTCATCTGCTATTGTTCTTGGGCGAATAGCTTCTCTGGGAAGCCCACGGGGGAGGAGTGACTAGAAGGGTAGGATACAGGTGTTCTGGGGTCCATGGTTGTAATCTCAATTACAATACTGTCATATGTCATCCAAAACTCCTAACAGAGGTCACCAACTTCATCTGCCTACTTAAATTCAGATTTAAGTTTTCTAAAAAGCATGGTTTCAACATCAGTGGTTACTTACAGGGTCACATCTCCTGTCACTGGTGACTTTCTCACAGCATAAAACTGTTAATGAACTGAGGTTGAAGACTTGAAAAAGCGTGAAATGGAGAAACATCAACACTTCTGTTTTCTGTGATGTTTGTACAAAACCAATTATTTGCAATAATCACACCAACTTGAATTCAAGATAAAAAGAATCTTTCCATTATACTTTTAAAAGTCTCAATACCTCACTCAAGTCTTTCAACTAATATAAAGTATGATTGAGAAAGTAAGCTTGTTAACTTTCCACCCCTTTTCACCTAATGCAACATATTCAATATCATATAGAAGAAGCCTAAAACCCATGCCTAACCATGTAAAAGCTCACCTAAATGTTCATTTTCTGGTGCTATTGGCTGTACAAGTATGAGGAGGTAGCTTTTAAATAAAAACGGCAGTATATATGAAGTATATTTCATGAGGTGACATGCAGGATTACGTAAGTCCTTTTGCTGTAAATTGTACCACACTTTGCCTGCTCTGCTGGTTTAAACAAATCCACAGCCCTGGAAACTGCACTAGATTTGATTTCTGCACTTCTGTGCAAACTATACCACAACCCTTCTTGCAACCTATACCACAACCTTCTTGAGTACCTGCTCTAGATTTGAACTACAGCAGGTTTCCTGGGTCCCTAGGTGTTCCCTTCACATCACCTTAAGTGTCCCATAGGCAGGGATTTGTTTTTGTTTGTTTGTTTGTTTTGTGTTCTTTTTTAAATTATATTTAAGTTCTGGGGTACAAGTGCAGAACATGCAAGTTTGTTACATAGGCATACACATGCCATGGTGGCTTGCTGCATCCATCTCCCCCGTCATCTACATTAGGTATTTCTCCTAATGCTATCCCTCTCCAATACCCCTACCCCCTGCTATCCCTCTCCTAGCCCCCATCCCCCGACAGGCCCCGGTGTGTGATGTTCCTCTCCCTGTGTCCATGTGTTCATGTTCAACACCCACTTATGAGTGAGAACATGCAGTGTTTGGTTTTCTGTTCTTGTGTCAGTTTGCTGAGAATGATGGTTTCCAGCTTCATCCATGTCCCTGCAAAGGACATGAACTTATCCTTTTTATGGCTGCATAGTATTCCATGGTGTATATGTGCCACATTTTATTTATCCAGTCTATCATTGATGGGCATTTGGGTTGGTTCCAAGTCTTTGCTATTGTAAACAGTGCTGCAATAAACATATGTGTGCATGTCTTTATAATAGAATGATTTATAATCCTTTGGGTATATACCCAGTGATGGGATTGCTGGGTAAAATGGTATTTCTGGTTCTAGGTCCTTGAGGAATGGCCACACTTTCCTCCACAATGGTTGAACAAATTTATACTTCCACCAACAGTGTAAAAGTGTTCCTACTTTTCCACATCCTCTCCAGCATCTGTTTTAATCATCTCCAAGCACTTCACAAGGAAACCACTCTTAGCAGGTACTCAAGAAGCATTGTGATATAGTTTGCATAAAAGGATTGTGGTATAGTTTGCATACAAGTGCAAAAATCAAATCTAGAGTAATTACTCTTGAGTACCTGCTCTAGATTTAAACATGAGCATGTTTAAAGAATTCATCAATCTGGCGAGGTGGAGCCAGTCATCATTGTAATTAATGAAAAGGGAAGTCAGTGGAGGAACATTTATTTCTTCAAAACCCAGAACATTCCCCTATGCAAGCTCTCCCTTCCCCAAGCTCTATGCCATATTATTTGCCCAGTGGCAGGATCATGCTTAAGCCATTAGCATCATAAATTGCTTAGAAAACAAGTTATGGGTGATTTGAAAGATATATGGAGTGGAACTGAACAAATCAAATCTGTCCCTGCTGTTTTATCTTTATTTATAAACGGCAATAATTCCATTCTAATCTTTTGTATAGCACTTAGTCAATTATGTGGCATCTAAAGCTCTTCAAATGATTTTAGTTAATGTCTTCCTTTTTCTCCTGCACATACAGTTGCAAATTGCTCTGGGGAATGTAGTAAGGTCAAGGGCAGTTGTGGTTTCTGCTGTTAAGAGAATCTGTATAGTCACCCCTCTCCCCCAAACAAGAACTTATAATTGATAAAGTAAGCAATCACAGATCACAGCAGACATAAGCAAAGTACTTTAAACAGACGAAATGGGGCTGGGCACTGTGGCTCACGCCTGTAATCCCAGCACTTTGGGAGGCTGAGGTGGGTGGATCACGAAGTCAGGAGATCGAGACCATCCTGACTAACACGGTAAAACCCCGTCTCTACTAAAAATACAAAAAATCAGCTGGGTGTGTGGGCGTGGTGGCACGTGCCTGTAGTCCCAGCTACTCCGGAGGCTAAGGCAGGAGAATAGCTTGAACCGAGGAGGCGGAGGTTGCAGTGAGCTGAGATTGTACTACTGCACTCCAGCCTGGGTGACAGAGCAAGACTCCATCTCAAAAAAAAAAAAAAAAAAAAAAGAATGGTTTGCAGGTGTACAGGATTGTACGGGTAGCTTTACTGAAAGTGTGAGCATGTTTAAAGAAGGTGTCAATCTGAAGAGGTGGGGCCAGTCATCACTGTAAGTAAAGAAGAGGGAAGTCAGTGGAGGAACCCGGCACTGTCCATCTGAGCTCTGTGGATAGGGGAGCAGCCACGTTAAATTCCAGTTGCCTAGTTCCATCGATAGGACTATGGTTTTTGAGGAGAGGAACAACAGGGTTAGGAGCCAGTGAACCTCTGGTAGGATCATTTCTACCAAGAATTTAATTCCTGCAACCACCTTCCTTCCTCATTTCCAATTCCATAGTCATCTTGCAACTTTCTGATTAGAAGGTACCTTTTTGGGTAGATCTTTTAACTAAAGGAAGAAATGCTTTGGAATATGCATTTTGCGTTTTACTGTGTTTGTGATATATTTTAAAAATATTTTTTATTGTGGTCAAATAATGTGTAATTATTTTAACCATTTCTTTAGTATTCAATTCTGGGACATTGTGTACATTCACAGTGTTTTGCTATCACTGTCACTATCACTATTACTAGAACTTTTTCTTATCCTAAGCAGAAATCCTATACACATTAAACAATACCACCCCATTTCCCTCTCCTCTCTGCCCTTGATAACCACTGCTCTACTCTGTTTCTGTGCTTTGTTTATTCCAGATATGTCGTCTAATTTGAATTATACAATACGTGCCCCTTTAACTCCAGCCGCACTCATTTAGGATAATGTCTTCAAGGTTCACCTATGTCGTAGCATGTATCAGAATTTCCTTCCTTGTTAAGGCTGAATAATATTCCAGTGTGTGCACATACCGCATTTCACTCATCTATTAATCTGCTCATAGACATTAAGGGTTGTTTCCACCTTTTGGCAATTGTGAACAATTCTGCTATGAGCTTTGGTGTGCATGTATCTGGTTGCGTCCCCATTTTGAATTTGTTTGGGTGGATACTCAGAAGTGGAATTGCTGGGTCCTATGGCAACTCTCTGTTTAACTTTTTCAGGAGCCGCCAAACTGTATTCCACATTGGCTGCACCATTGTATCATCCCAGTAGCAACGTACGAAGGTGCCAGTTGCCCCACGTCCTTGCCAGCATTTGTTATTTTCCATTTTTTAATGATAGCCATTCTAACGGCTGTGAAGTGGTATATCATTGCGGTTTTGATTTGATTCGTATTTCCCTAATGACTAGTGGTACTAAACACCTTTCCATGTGCTTTTTGGCTCTTTGCAGATCTCCTTTGGAGAAATGTCTATTCAAGTCTTTTGCCCATTTTTAAAATTGGGCCATGCAATGTAATTTCTTCATGTAAATTTGTGTAACTTCCACATTAATCAATGGAATTCTTAGTCAACTTGGCTGTAGGAAGGGACTGTGCTGATTTTGTTGACTCAAGGAGCTTGGCTTACTGCTTGGCAGTTACTTCTATTGTAAATTAAACTGTCTCTGCAATTTATTTCGGTTTTCCAAGCCAGATTATCTTGATTTATGCCTAATAGGTGGATTTTCTCTTGAGGTACTGGCAAGTCTGATTCTGAAATTGTGAGGCAGTGGGTCTGAACCCAGACCAGAGCATGCTTCTCCACTTTAATGAAAGATATCTTCTGAGGTTCCTGGGGTGGGAACTACTGGCTCTGGATGTTTTCTAGGTTAATCTAAAAGTTTCACTGTCCAGTGCAGTGACCAGTAGCCACATATCACCACTTAAAATTAAATTCAGATTAATTAGAAATTAAATAGGCTGGGCGCTGTGGCTCATGTCTGTAATCCCAACACTTTAAGAGGCCGAGGCAGGAGGATCACCTGAGGTCAGGAGTTTGAGATTAGCCTGGCCAACATTGTGAAACTCTGTCTCTACTAAATATACAAAAATATTATCTGGGTGTCATGGTGCATGTCTGTAGTCCCAGCTATTTGGGAGGCTGAGGCAAGAGAATTGCTGGAACCCAGGAGATGGAGGTTGCAGTGAGCCAAGATCACACCACTGTACTCCAGCCTGGGTGACAGAGTGAGACTCCACCTAAAAAAAAAAAAAAAAAAAAAAAAATGCCAGACTGAGGCAGGAGGATCACTTTAGGTCAGGAGTTTGAGACCAGCCTGGCCAACATGGTGAAACTCCATCTCTATTAAAAATACAAAAATTAGCCAGGTGTAGTGGCACACACCTGTAATCCCAGCTACTCCAGAGGATGAGGCATGAGAATGGGTTGAATCTGGTTCAGCCTACCAAGGCAGGGGTTGCAGTAAGCTGAGATTGCACCACTGTACTCCAGCTTGGGCGACAGGATGAGACTCCGATTCAAAAACAAACAAACAATTATTAATTACTCAGTTTTTTAGTTTTACTAGCTACACTTTGAACAGTTAGTTGGCAGCCACACGTAGCCAGTGTCTGCTACATTGAACAACACAGACACAGAACTCTCTCATCATTTCAGAAAGTTCTATTAGACATGCTGATTTTTAAAAATTAGCATTTTTTGGAATCATAAGAAATATGTAATCTAAAAGAAGACAAAGAAGAAACAGAGAACAAACAACAGCTAGGGAAAATGGAAAAAGAAATAGCAAGATGATAGATTTAGATCTAACCAAAATGATAATCACATTAAATGATATAAACACCAAAATTACTACACAGATACTGGCAGAGTGAATAAATAAATATGCTGCCTATAGGAAACGTACTTTGACGGATAGCTGACATCTAAATAACATTTAGTTTTTCAGCCAATAAACACGGTGTAGTTAGGTTTTTAAATTTTATCTTAGCAATATTTTGTAATTTTGTCAGATTTGTTCCTCAGTATTTCACATTTCTGAAGTCATTTTAAATTTTAATCTCCAATTCTCTATTGCTAGTATATAGAAATATAAATGGTTATTTATACTGATCCTGTATCTGCAACATTGCCAAGCTTATTTAATGCTTCTAATAACTGTATTATAGATTCTATAGGATTTTCTACATAGATGATTTGGGAATAAAAATGGTTTACTTTTTCCTTTCAAAAAAATAAAATAAAAAATAAGCATTTTTTAAAGGAGCTTTGGAAACAGGTAAATAAAACCAAATAAAACAGTAACAACCTAAAAAATGACTCCATGATTAGGCAATGGATTTAAAACAAAGTTAGAATAGAAATGAAATAAACTCTACAGTTTGACTACTAGAAACATGTCCATTAGTATTCTCTGCTACAGAATCACTTATAAAATGCTCATGTTATAGGGCTGACGTGAGGACTCCAGAGCCTAGCACAAAGAAAGCAATGTATAAAGAGGTGACAGTCATGAAAATGCTCAGATCTGCTGCTGCTCAGAGTGTAGCTGACTGCTGTGCTCATACTGAGGCCATGCTTTCTGCAGGCAGCTCCCGGCCAATAGCAGAGTGTGGCAGGCTGGCAATGCACACCCATTCCAGAGAGGTACAGATTCTTCTAATAGGTGACTTTGACTTGAGGACTCCCCACCGGCCTCCTCAAACATTTTGGAACTGCACTGCAGTCCAAGACTCTTCCTAATACACTCCTTCATCCTTCCTGCTCTTCTTCCCAGATGTCAAACTTGTAACATCAACTGAAGGCCCTCCCCGTTTCCATCTCTCCTGTTCTTCCCCAGAAAATCTCATGTGTGTCTAATCTTATCTTAAATTAAAGCCACATGGTTATTGTTAGTATTACTCTCCAAAAGACACTTCTTCAACTTTTCCGCAGGAGAAGCCTCTCAGAAGCCTTCTTAGATGGAAACTTGCATGTTGGCTAAGTGACCACCATTTCTTTGATTTCATCTGACACCTTCATGGAGAGAAGCTCCTGTGAGCTTCTCAGGTCTATCAGCACTGGCTCGATGAGATGTCATTCTGGTGTCCTCCAGAGATCTCTCTAATTCTGGGCTATTGGTGGAGGCTTGTTGTTCTATCTTCCATTCAGTTCTCTGAAGTACATTCACAATCCAGATATACTGTTGCTTCTGCCTTTTTGTGTAGGGTGTGTAAAACACCCTCCATTTGAATCATGCTTCATAGAAAAACCAGGAGCTATTCCTCCCACCCCTAGTTTCAGAAATTTCCATCAACCTTCTTGTCTTTTTCCTCAGCTTAATCAAAATGCTTGTGAGTGCTGGAACTGAGTTCTGGTTTTCAATCTGCTGCCCAGTCAATATGCGTTGCTTTCCTTCTGCAGAATTTCACTAATATCACTCCTTCAGGGGCTCCCATTTCATTTCCTAGGGCCATTTCTATTCAGAATATCACCATTGTTTGCTTGCAAAAAAAAAACCCAAGATAGATGAATTTCCCTGACTGTATTCTGCACAACCTGAGTGTTCTGAAAGTTACAAGACATGCCGTATCAGATGCTGGTGCCCTGCTAACCCCTTGGTCTGACCATTATAGTAGTCTGGCTTCCAACTGCAAATATCTGCGTCTCTTTGCTTTCTCTTGCTCTGGAATGCTCTGTGAGTGCTGTAGGTTGGATATTCCTCAGTCAGTGACTGAGCAGAAGCAGATGCTCTACCTGGACTCTTAAATACCTAGCTAGAGCCGTGGTGGCGAGCTTGCTTGATAACACACCCTTTCCTGGCTGCCTTTCTTTCCCCAGCTCACGTTTTCACACCCTCATTGGCATTTTCTCCAGTCATTTCCCAAATAAACTCCTTGTACTGGCATGAATGTCAGCGAATCCAAACTAAGATATTGTTCTAGTAAGGAAAGATGATTCATGGTCAGACATGTCTGGAACTACTAGGTTAAACAAAAGTGAGTAGGTTCCTAGCTGTAAAACTTCAAAGAACATTTGATATGTTGATTTATTTAGTGAATCTTCAGGGATGAGAAATAGACAGACAATACAAAATTATTTGGCAGTGTGTTATTGTGGAATGACGTGCGCGTGTGCATACAACACACACACACACACACACACACACACACACACACACGGGTATCCACCACAGAACACAGCTTAAGAACAGCTACAATGTAGTTAACTGAACCCAGTGTTCTGGGAACAGCTGTTTTGATATTTTTGCTTTTCTCCTCATAGCACTACTTCCCACAAAATGTATAACACTCATTAACTCAAGGACGTACAAATACTAAAGGCATAAACACATTTTTAAGAAGCAGTAGACAAGGTAATGAATGGTGCTTACTTTATGACATGGATTACTATGGTATCTGGGGGAACAGACTGGAAGACAGATAGGCTCAGTACTGACACTCTCATTTTGTGGTCAATAAGAGAGCTTCGTTCGGCACTTAATTAAGAGTTCTGATTGTTCTCCAAGCATGAGAAATGCACGTTGAGACTCACATTAATGGTTCTGCTCTCTCAATTAATCTAGTTACATATAGATCCTTAGCCAATTCATTTTTCATTATAAAGAGGACAAATCATAACATAGCATGAACTAGAACTAATTTAACATTACACATAGTTTAAAACTTCAGTGGAGTTGAAATTAAGTCATTGAAACCCCAAGAGGAAATGTACTTCCTGATCCAAGATACTTGGGCTTTCGAGGGGCTAAATGGACACTATTTATTCAGCATCCCAGTGAGCCCCACACTTAGGTCTGACTTTGGGTCACTTCTATAGGGATTTCAGCATGGCTTCACACAATCTGCCCCCTGCCCTCACCTCTGATGCTCCAACTCAAAGAACAAACCGTGGACGTACCAGTCAAATTGGACCTTCAGGTATGATTTACTGAGGGGAGGTGTGTGTGTGTGTGTGTGTCTTGATATGGATCTCTCTTTAGGGGAAAAGAGAAGAGAGAAAGAGATAAAAGAGAGAGGGAGAAAGAGAGAGTGTGTGTGTGAGAGAGAGAAATAAGGCACTCACTCCCCTCAAAAACTCATACCTGAAAGCTAAATTAAACATTAAATATGTTTAAATTTAACAAGTGGATTCAAAGCTCACTAAACTTCTTCATTTAAAAGGTTTTTAGAGCTGGGCATGATGGCTCACACCTGTAATTCCAGCGCTTTAGGAGACTGAGGTGGGCGGATCACCTGAGGTCAGGAGTTCAAGACCAGCCTGACCAACATGGTGAAACCCGGTCTCTACTAAAAATACAAAAATTAGCTGGGTGTGTTGGTGCATACATGTAATCTCAGCTATTTGGGAGGCTGAGCCAGGAGAATTGCTTGAACCCAGGAGGTGGAGGTTGCAGTTAGCCAAGATCTCACCACTGCACTCCAGCCTAGGTGAGGAAGCCAGACTCCGTCTCAAAAAATAAATAAATAAATAAATAAAAAGTAAAAAATAAAAGGTTTTTAGATTTCTTTTCAATTGTATTTTTCCTAAATAGTTTTTATAGGTGACACATTTATATCACATTGAACAACAGATGGAAGCATTTGCAAACATCCATTTAAAAGTGCTTTCTCCATAAGCCGTCATTTTGTGAACTGAATTTTAATGCCCATCACGCCACGCCCCTCCCCCCCATTCCTGCGTTGAAATTCTTACTCCCAATTCCATGATGTTAGGATGTGGAGCCTTTGGGAGGTAATTATTTTATGAAGGTAGAGCATTCATGAACGGGATTAGTGTCCTTAAAAGAAGAGACCGACGAGATATGTTCGTTCTCTTGGCTTTGTGAGGATACAACGAGCAATAGTCATTGGCAAACTAGAAGCAGGTCTGTCCCAGCACCGGACCTGCCAGTGCCTTGATCTTGGACTTTCCAAACTCCAGAACTGTGAGAAATAAATGTCTGTTGTTTAAGACGTATTGTATTCTGTTACAGCAGCTCAAACAGAATAAGACAAATCATTTTACAATTGTTGTTAAAGCATCACCTTTATTTTGAAAGAGTAAATTGACTATTCTTTTCAAAATATCTGAGAGGTAATAACACTTGCCATTTCATTAAGGAAACATACTCGATTTTTAAAAAAATCATTTTGTCAACTCTTTTAAGTATTTTGTCATAAAACAGTCATTGAATCTCTACCAAGGAAGACTTCATCTAGCAAAAACTTTTCCTGGTCATTCCTGACTCATCACAAAGTATTGCACTGGTTTTACTACATTTTACAGGTTGTAGCAGACAGACACCAAGGTGGCCCCTAGGGTTCCTACCTCCTGTGAGTCACAGGCCTACATAATTTCCTCTCCTTGAGTTTGAGTGGTACCTGTGACTTGCTTTTCCCAATGGAACATGACACAGGTGAGGAGACGTCACTCTCTGATCACATTACAGAGGATCGTAACTTGCATCCTGCCAGGGAACTCTCTTTACTGACTCTCTCCCTTGCTGATGTTAATGAATTATGCTGCCATATGGAAAGGCCCATGCTGCCAGGAACTGACGGTGTCCTCTAGCCTGACACCAGCAGGATAGGAGGCCCTCAGTCTAACAGCCAGTGATGAACTGAACCCTGCCAACAACCACAGAAGCTTGGAAACAGATCCTTCCCCAGTTGGGCCTCAAATGAGGCCCCAAGCCCTGGCTCTTACCTTGATTGCCATCTTGAGAGAGACCCTGACACATAAGACCCAGTTGAGTCATTCCTGGACTCCTGACCTCCAGAAACTGTGAGATAATAACTGTGTGTTGATTTAAGCCAAAATGTTTGTAGAAATTTACTATACATTAATGAATGACTAACACACATGTTTTTTGGTAGTTTCATAAATCCAGCTAATCATTGCAGCAATAGCTTGCTTTCAAAAGATGCAGTGCTTGGATTTCATGTGTGCAGCTGTATCTGTAATGCCAACCTAGATATGGTTTATAAAGTTACAGTCAAGCAGGTTCTGCTACACTGCTTTTAGCGGTTCTCCTACACTGCTTTTCCATCAAACATTGTTTTTACTTAAAAAATTACTCCTATAAGGATGTCTCTTCTAATAAATCTTCCATTTGCTGGCTTATAAAAAATGTGGTTTATCATATATCTCCTTGCTGGAGCAGGACCTAGCAAATATATCAGCTGAGGTATTAGAAATATCTGTACTCTCATCCAACTAATAATCTAACATTTTCCACTGCATAATTTATCCCATACTTTTATCTTCAAGATTTTAGTGAAACTCTTCCTGATTTGTTGACAATGAAAAGCATTTTAATTTGTCAACACGTATTGGTTCCTGTGTATTCATTGAGCCATTTATTCTTCAGGAGGATGAATAAGTGCTTCCCTAATGAGGGTTTTGTTACTGAGTAAGAGACTTCAACAGAACTTCTAAACAAGTATCATTAAGCTTAGTGGAATTTTTGAAATACTAAGTTGAGTATACAGTACCTTTAAATTTAAGCAGTAAATAAATAAATAGGTAATTGTTTTTAGGTTCTAATTTTAAATGTCTTGCTAATTGTGATGATATCAATATGTACTAGTTCAAGGGTCAATTATACACCCAGAATGACTTTTGCTATTAAAGGACAATCCATATTGCACACTCAATGGCTACATGGTATCCCTGCTTCCACCCTCACTCCTTTTGTTAATTCTCAGCTAGAAAAAGCAGGTCACATCCTGTCACATCCCTGGCCGACTTTCCAGTGCCTCTTCCTCCCATTCACAGGAATGGCCTGAGTCCTACAGGCCCCTACATGACCTTGACCTTCATCAGGCCCCAGTGCTTGGACCATGTCACCTCCCACTTTCCTTCTTACTCACTCCTTTCCATCCACACTGGCCTCCCCCATTGCCTTTACATAGCACCCTGCCCCTTGGAGCCTTGCTCCCCTCACCCCTCCTTCCCTGCCTTTGCAATTGCACTTCTTCTGCTTGGAATGTTCTCTCTTTGGTATGCACAAGACTCTTTTCCTTTAGCGTCTGCTCAAGTATTTCCTTACCAGAGAAGCCTCCCTCAGCTTCCCAGACACTCCTACCACTAGCTACCCTGCTTTACTTTCCCCTAGCACCTCTCACTACCCAACGTTTTATATATGTGCTGATGAACTCCATCAGAGAGTAGGGCTTTGCTCTGTCTACTGTTTTCTCCCCAGTATGTAGATTATGCCTGGCATGTAAAAGGCACTTGATAAACACGTATTAAATGAAAGACTATGTTTCAGATAGGTTCCTTAATAACACTGATTTTTTTCAATGGTTTTCATCTCAGTTTGAATCAGGGTGACATTGTTTTTATCTTGTCATGTGGTTAGATGTATTAGTTGTCATTTTGCCCTGGTTCTCTTGTGATTGTATTTTTTGGTTATTTTCTTCAGTTTATAGTTTGTTTTTTGGAAGATTGCCTTTTAAAACAGCTGCTCATTGTGTGAGAGCTGGCTCAGCTTAAATGAAGTAATGTAGTTTCTAAATTTCACTTCACTGGGTATGCATAAGTCAGTTTGTTGTATTCTATGGAAATGAAATAAATGACAGGAAGACTTGATATGGATCCCTCATTGCCAATGTACAGCCTTGCTTACTGCAGGTGACATATGAGGGTCTGATATTTACTTAGGACACAAGGTGCATTAGTCATGGGAGGTTAGGCTATGCTGTGGTTATAAGTTACCCCCAAATACCAGAGTCTAAACACAATTCAAGTTTATTTCTCACTCTAAGATAGACAGCATGGACGAGACAGCTTCTCTGCATGGTCTCTTTGTTTCTAGGGTCAGTGCACTGTGAGGGGGAAGGCTGTGATCAAGCCGAGGAGATCAATCTCATTGGCCAGATCCTGGTCACATGACTTGATCACAGCTGCAAAGGAGCCTGGGAAATATAAAGGAGCCCATGGGTATTTGGTGGGCATGACCATCCTCTGCCACCATCTCAATCCATATGTATTAAATAGCAGTAAAGTATTGTTCTTCCCATTTTTTAGTATGAAAATAAAATATTTCCTTTGTCTACCTCAATAGATAATTTTGTGTGTGCATAACATACTCTGGAGATCACAGCTAAGACTGATGACATAAACCCATATTTAACCAATATACAAATATTGGTTAAATACAAATAAAACCCATATTTAACCAATATACAAAATATCATCTTTTTTTGTGATTTTCTCCTTTGTCTTAAAATGGAATAGAAAAAAATTTCCAGTTAATATTGATGCTCTTAAGAGATTTCCTGTAAAATCAAGTAGGCTGGTCAATAGCATTACCAAGCACACCCTTAGTGGGAGATTATCAGGAAAGGAAGAAGACACAGTCTATTGATTTTCAGATACATGAAATAACTTTCCCAAGATCATGGAGTAATTAGTAAACTCTTGTGCAGGAACCATGAACCTTGATGTTTTTCTTTAGATAAGGATGTGAGATAACCCAGAAGGAGTCATTTCTTCCTCTCCCTTCCCATACAATACATGTTTACGTGTTGATTATGCTCTGTTTTAAGATCGATTCTGCACATCATAGGTGGGAATAAGTGCTCGAAGATTTGGGATGGTTCTGCCTAATAAGGACAAGGAAGAAGTATTAAAAGCATCCTTCTTTTCAGAGAAATGAAAAATAACAAACCAAAAATCTTTGCTGAGTGGAGGCTCTGGATCCATGAAAGGCAGCCCCAGGCAAAAGAGAGCATTGTTAGAGGCTGATGGGTGACAGTCAGGCAGTACTGAGAGGAAGAAGCAGGACATCCAAATGAGAACAATACCCTCTTAGCAAGGGTCAGGGAAGATGCCATCCATATCATGGGCCTCCTAGATCTTTGAAGCAAGGGTGGAGGATCCCACTTATTCAATGCCAAGCTCACCCATGGGTATTTCCACTTTCTCTCAGCTTTCAGGGTCACAGCCTTTGTTATCACCTCTGTACATGGCCTCTTAAAATGTGTCTGTGGCCTAAAATGTGCCTTGGCCTTGTGGGTCCTGAGCACTGACACCATGCCTCCTTGTGGGGTCTATATTCGCAGGCTTGGACAGCTTCTCTTTCTCAGATATTCCAACATGACAGTCCCTGTTAGCCCCGTTTCCCTGTGATAAGGTTTGGCTGCTTCCAAGGCTCAGCACAACTCCCTTTGAGAAGACACGGAGTCGCCTCTGCACCTGAGTGTTGAAGGTGACTTTCCCGAGTGTCTTCAAAAGGGCATTTTTCTACTTAAGTTTCTGGAAGTGTGCTTCCTAGAGCTGGGTGTGCAATGTCTCTGTATGTTCTCAAGATGAATGATGAGGTCAGTGGAACCATCTATGATCCCATGAGTCAAACATATTTCTACCTTTAATGCATTAGGGATATGCTGGTACTATATTAGTCTGTTCTTGCAAATAAAGACATATCCAAGACTGGGTAATTTGTAAAGGAAAGAGATTTAATGGACTCACAGTGCCACATGGCTGGGGAGGACTCACAATCATGGTGAAAGACGAAGGAAGAGCAAAGAAACTTTGTAGATGGTGGCATGCAAGAGAGCGTGTGCAGGGGAACTCCCATTTATATAACCATCAGATCTTGTGAGATTTATTCACTACCACAAAAACAGGATGGGGAAACCACTCCCATGATTCAGTTCTCTCCACCTGGCCCCGCCCTTGACATGTGGGGATTATTACAATTCAAGGTGAGATTTGGGTGAGGACACAGCCAAACCCTGTCAGGTACCAGTAGTGACAATCACCACAAAATCCACACTTATCCCAATAGGACATGAGGCTCATCCTATGGCATTTCAATGTGCTGATTGCCAAACCTGGGTTATCAATGGCTGCCTTTGCTAGCCCCTCATTACATTGTGTGTCCTGGCCTGTGGTCTTCATTTATAATCTTACCTACTGACTCCTCTGATTTCTGACAACCCTAAATATCTTTATACTAGTCTCTTCCAGTTGTGTCCTCAGCTGAGATAGGATGCTACCTACCACCCTCCCCGACCAGCATCTTTCCTCTTTCTGGTGGTTGTGTCTGCCTTCTCTAATATAAGTTGGTATTAGTGGAATGGGACTGACAAAACCATAGTAAGGGAAGAGAGAGGAAGAAATGACTCCTTCTGGGTTATCTCAGACCCTTATCTAGAGAAAAACATCAGGGCTCATGGTTCCTGCACAAGAGTTTACTAACTCTATGACCTTGGAAAAGTTATTTCATGTATCTGAAAATCAAGATTCTCCATCTATAATTGTGGATAATATCTGTCTTATCCCCATGTGATCGGTCTAAGAGTTAGAGTGAATTCACAATGAAATACAAAGGATTCTGGAAATGTCATTACTCTATTATCAAAAAGGTCCTGGTGCCGGCTTTAGTTGCTTTATTTTAAAATTGGGTTACTATGTCATTTACACACTACTTGTGTTTATCATTTAAAAGTGTCCACTCCTTTTTCTGTGTGTACTAAAAGCACAGACATGAATGGACCTTCTAGTCACACTTTGTTGTCATTATTCTGTTGTTACAGAGGAAAGGTATATCATATATTTGCCTTCTAGATATGAACCAAGCATACAGCTGTTTGCCTGGCACTGTATTCACCATTTCTTAGTATTCTTCTACTCTGCCTCTCTGTGGAATTAAAAGCCCTTCCAGGGAGCACACTGGAATAGCGGAGGCTCTGCAGATTTCAGGAAGAAAATCTAACTTCTTGTGGAAGAGGTTAGAGAGCTGCTGGGATAAATTTATTCAAGAACAAACCAGGTTTTTGCAGAAACAAACTCTTCATACTGCAAATAAATGCCACTAGGTACAGAACCTGCCATTTCTTGCTCTGTCACCAGACTGGAGTGCAGTGGTGCGATCTCAGCTCACTGCAACCTCCGCCTCCCAGGTTCAAGCAATTCCCCTGCCTCAGCTTCCTGAGTAGCTGGGACTACAGTCATGCACCACCACATCTGGCTAACTTTCTGTATTTTAGTAGAGGCAGGGTTTCACCATGTTGGCCAGGATGGTCTCAATCTCCTGACCTCGAGAGCAGCCTACCTCAGCTTCCTAAAGTGCTGGAATTATGAGCGTGAGCCATCGCACCCTGCCAAGTTTTTAATTTTTATTAAGTCAGATGTATTTTAAATATATACATAGTATCCGTGTCCATAATATCACTATCTGTCCCTCTCAGAGGATCTCCAATGTTATTTATGGCCCTAATGTCCGAGAACAAATTATAGAACAGTAATGACTGAAACAGAGCCAGCCTATCCTCAACTCCCCCCATGCCATTATGTATATTTCAATCCTATTACAGACAGAGCAAGCAAGTCCAGAACTAAAAGCAAGAATTGGGCCCATCAATCAGAATTAGTTTTACCTAAATGATATTATGAGATGCAAAAATATGGTTTTAGACACTGAAGTTAGACACTGAAGCTGGCGTCCTCTGTTCAGAGAATACTAATGTTGAGATTGTGGTCCCCAGTGGCACCACCAGCTGCCCCACTGCCGACCCGTGCCCTGACGGGCTTCTTGGAAATCAGCTTGTCAAATGTCGGGAGTGCTGCCATACGTCTGCACAGACCCATTTAGAGCTCCTTCTCATTCGTATTCATCACAGCTGGCATGAATTCACAAGTGACAGCAGCAAAATGTTTCTGCCAGTTTCTAATGCCTCTTAGAAATATGGGTGTTTTTAACAAGTGGTTGCCTGACTGCTAAGCAAACACACTGAGATAATTTCTCCGAAGAGAGAGCTCATTGTTAAACAAGGACACTTCTGGCAGTGTTCCTGCTAATCCATCCCTGTTCACCATGTCACTATGCCAGCATCATGTGGATATAAGGACTAATGCCATAGCTGTCCATTGTTTCTGTCACATGGCAATATGTTAGGTGGAAAATAGTAGCTATTTCTTCAACATGTGAAGAATAATCATCAATAGTATTATTCCAGCAAGAGATTTAGGTGAGGTAGAAGAGGATTGGACCACTACCCTCTGCCCTTCTCTCCATGGCATAAATAATGGTGTGTTCCAGGGAAACTGTCTGAATGCCACAGGGTACTTCTGGAAACCTAAACTTCTGAAATAATGCTGCGTAACTTTAGAGGTGGGTAAACAAAGGCCATGCTGAGACTGACTTGCTAAAGGAGTTACACGTGGGTGTTCTGGCTAACAGCCGAGCTGAGCTAGCTGCAGCCATATGGAAGAGCTACCTCCAGCATCCAGCTCAGTTGAACCTTCAGGCCTTACTACCATCTGACTATTTCCGTACAAAGGACTCCAAGCCAGAACTGCCTAGCTGAGTCTTTCCTCATTCCTGAACTACAAAATCACAGGAAAAATAAGATGGCCACCATCTTAATCCTCTGTATTTTGGAGTAACTTTTAAACTTGGCAATGACAATTGAACTGATGCATTAAAAATTAAAATATAAATATTGTAGAAATAAAAACATTAGAAAACAATCAAGGAGACTATAAATAGAATCTAGAAATTGAGGAGATTTTAAGTGAGTTGAAATATCCAGACTACATACATATATACATGTATATGCATATATGTATTTATTATATATATACACACACATGTATGAATACATATATGTATATTTAACATATATTTGATATGAAAATTAAAAACTTCATAATGATTTCCATTATAATCAGAATTATAAGGAGCTATGGATTTGGAAAAGTATATGTTCAAAAAAGCCTTAGATTAATAAGAAAAGATAAATAATGAAATAGAAAATTGGGCAAATAATATGAATAAGAAGTTTACAGAAAATCCAATTCAAAGAAGCATCAAATATCAGGAGAAAAATACTCAAATTCACTACCAGTTGAAGTAATTAGACACAACTTTAGATTGACCAAAAATAGAAGGAAAGAGCTTCTACCTGGTTGAGAATGTGAAGCCGGTACTCTTGACATCGCCAATGGAAATATGAGTTGGTCCATCCTTTTTGGATCATGATCTAGTGAGATCCATTAAAATTAAAAACCATGTGCTCTTGAATCACCAAGCCCAGTATTGGGAAACTATCCCAGAGATAAAACTCACTATGTAGGGATCGAGGTACACAGATAGTTAATGTAGCTTTGTTTCAGGACATGAAGATCAAGTGAATGCCTAATATGCAAGAAATGGCAGAATAAGCTATGGGTATAAGCACAATGGGAAATCTTACGCAGTTATTAACTATTAAGAAACCAGAAAGGGCGATAGCAGTTGACTTGCAGGAAAGCAACTCCATGTGTCAGTGCCGTATGAGAAAAGCAAGGTTTGTGGGTGTGTGTACAGTAGCATTGCATTTAAAGCCAAATAAAGGCCATAAAACAACTGGGTATGTGTTTGTATGTGATTAAATGAACATGGAGAAAAACACTTGGGGAGATATGATGGGGTGGGAAAGGCAAGCAAAAAATGTAAGTGTACACTGAAAATACTAAGCACATATATATATGACCACCTCCATGTAGAAATACGTATCTGTATACAGATGCATAGGGAAGTAAGGAGATAAAACATAGATCTATATTCACTTACTAATTAAGAGGTTTTTGATATATTAATTGAAAACCAGTTTGGGAAAGACAAAAATCCTGAAAATGTGTATAAATACTTAGAAATGATTTAAAGGAAAAGGAAAATTGTGGTTGAAGAATGGGCTATTAACGTTAGGCCCCAGGATGGTGAAGTTGGAGAGCATTCTAGGGAAGAAGATTCGCTTAAAAAAAATAATCTTTCAGCTGGGCCCGGTGGCTCACACCTGTAATCCTAACACTTTGGGAGGCTGAGGTGGGCGGATCACGAGCTCAGGAGATTGAGACCATTTTAGCCAACATGGGGAAACCCTATCTCTACCAAAAATATAAAAATTAGCTGGGTGTGGTGGCGTGCACCTATAATCCCAGCTACTCAGGAGACTGAGGCAGGAGAATCACTTGAACCCAGGAGACGGAGATTGCAGTGAGCTGAGATCTCGCCATACACTCCAGCTTGGCAACAGAGTGAGACTCCGTCTCCAAAAAAAAATCTTTGCATTGCTATAGTTGCTCCAACAATTATGCATTACTTCTGCTATTTGAAAAAGTAAATCTAATGCCAAGACTTTGAGTACTGCCAACTTTCAGTAGCTATTGGTGACATTGCCTGTTTTATAGCCTGCCTTTGGTGATAGTAAATTGAATTTTGATCAAGTAAAACCAAATTTAAGCCTGCTCTGTGCACCTCTGTCAATTACTTGCTTGAAATGCATTAAATCATTTTGCTTGAAATGATCCCTGACTTTTGGGGCCAGTTATACTTCTGGCCATTGGTAAAGGGCGACTTTCCATCCTGCTTTTTCCCAGTTGAAATTGACCATGGCGTCATTCCCCGTGTGGTCTCCCTGAAACTGGGAGGGTCCTTCCATGTCCATTGGTCTTAGCCTGGGCTGTTTGTTCTGGCTGGTGTTGGCATTCAGGCCAGACACCTTTCAGGCTGACATGTATGTATATTAATCCATCCATCTTGCGTATGAATGGGGAGAATGCATAACACCCTCGTTTAAAATGTCCTTTATCTCTCTTTGCTGATTATGGTCTTATCCTTTCTGATCTTTTCTTCAGCCTCCTCCTTTCTTTTGCATAGCAGGCAATTGGATGGTGACTCATCATATCTTAATACCAAAGACCCTAAGGTCAACTAGTTGCTCTCTACTAGCCTTCTTCAAGTCCTACTGCTAATGGTTAGTTTTTTGTGCCACCTGGCCAGGGTATAGTATCCAGTTACTCACTCAAACACTAGTTTAGGTGTTATGATGACATTTTATAGATGTAGTTATGTATGTATAACATAATATATATAATCAGTTGACTTTACGTAAAGAAGATTACCCTTGATAATGTGGGTAGGCCTAACCTAATCAGTGGAAAGGCCTTAAGAGCAAAACTGAGGCTTCCCTGAGGAAGAAATGTCTGCCTGTGGACCATGGAGTCACTCCTGCTGGAGAGTTTCTGACCTGCCCACCTGCCCTACAGATTTCAGACTTGCCCAGCCTGACTTTACAATCATGTAAGCCAGTTCCTTGAAATACATTTCTATATATGTCCTACTGGGCCTCTTTCACTGCTAACATACTGACAGATACATTTCCCCTTCATCCTTATTGGCCTGGGAATGGGACTTCAAGTCCTCTCTTTAGGAAAAAAAAAAAAACAGGAGGAATTGGGTGAGGTGGATAAGAGGCCTCTCTCCTTTCTTCTTTCATGGGTGAGTCTGCTCTGTAAGTTAATCAGATTAATGATTTGTGACTTTGAAGATATTATCACTCAGAAAAAGACACTATTTAAAACTTTAATGAAACAGGAAGCTCCCCTAACCCTGGAAGAGTGAACAGGAACACGGAAGCTTTCACGGCTGGCTCTCAGGGAGGCCCACGTTCCAGGCCCCTCCCAGACTTAGCTCTGCACCTCCATCCCCTTCTCACCCCCGCTGTGACATCTTCATCAATGTATAAAGAATTCCTTCTTCCCTAGAAAGGCCCCACCCTGAGATCCATGCCTCTCCATGCAGGAACAGCCTGTAGGACCAGTGCAGAGAGCCTTGGGGACCCCAAGTCAGAGCCGCCTTGAGATCTCATTGACATTGAGGGCTATAGATGTGCTTCCTTCTTCTCAGCATGACCAACAGAAACTGTCAGGTCACACCCCCAACCCTCAAGTGCACAATCAGACCCTGTTCTACTCCAAACAAGACAGAAACACATTTTTAGAGGAAGGAGGGGATGGTATTCTATTGCCTCTGCATAGGCTCTTTCACCACACACACCCACCCCCCCCACCCCCCCCCCACACACTGTACACACATGCATTCAACATGTGAACACACAGGCACAGATGCAAACATGCACAAATGTCCAAACTCTCACACACATACACACACACATGTACACACATATATTCACACACATGCATACACAGGCACAGATGTAAACATGCACAAATGTCCAAACTCTCACACACAGACACACACACACGTACACACATACAGTCACACACATGAATACAGTCACAGATGCAAACAATGCACAAATATCCAAGTCTCTCTCTCTCTCTCACTCACACACACGCGCACACACACACACAGCTATTGCACATGACAAGGTGGGGTGTTAGCCTTTTCACTGCTGCTCTGCTGCTCTCATGTTCACAGTGTTTTCTCGGGGCTGCTGAAAATCAGAGTCACTCCAATAGCTGCATAAAGGTCCAATCATTTCCTTGAAATTAATGCTTGTGAGGGTGAGTTAATGGTCATCTCCTGCAAGTATCTCTCTAGTTACGGAAGGCAGTTCTTCCTCCTGTTCAGTTCCATCAGCTTAAATTGTAAAAGACTTGCTTTCCAGAGGGAATGTCATGCCCCAGTACTTGTTATCTCCAGCTCCTGCAGAGGCCAGTTCAGCTCATTCTTTTTCTCTTTGATCCCTGACCTTGTGAGACAGCCTCCCACACTCCGAGAGGGAAGAGTTGCTCCTTGCCTCCTGGATTCTTCGCCATCACATTTGCCCTCCCCCAGGCCATAGAGCTGGAGTTGCTCAGCTTGGGGACTCACGGAGGAGGCTGGGATGCAGGGTGAACTGTAGCCGAGGGCCACCTCTACGCCTCCCCTAGCCCACACAGAACCTCACTCTTCTTCCAGACAAAGTGGTCACAGAGGGAGAAATAGGCAAGGAGGGCTCATCTTCCCGCGCACTTTCTCTCTCTGCATTCATGCTTGGTTTGAATGAACCAGAGGAATGGTAATAAAGGCCTGATCTGGATGCTAGTAGTGAGAGTGGAAAGCTGAGAATAGATGCTAGAAACTCTAAGATTTTGTAATCTTTTTACATTAAAAATTTAAGTAGCAATGCTAAGGACTTTATACCCTTAATAGTGTAGAAAATTGATGACAGGCATTTCCTTGAGAAGAGGGTTACCCTCTAGATACAAACTGATACCACAGCATATCTGGGTTTTACTCTCTTTAAACCCTCCCCTGCTCCAGTGCACAGTGGTTGTGAGTTTCTTGTCTCTCTCTCAGCTGCCACTCTTCTGCTGAGGCAGAGAGGTTTTTTGATCCTCTGGGTCTCCACTATAATCCCAACTTCCATGCCCCAAAGACACACACACCCTTCCCAAAAATCCAGCAGTTCTCTGTGAGTCTGGCAGAGAGTCCTTGTCCTCTGGGGACCTTCTCAGCCTTAGCGAGCAGCCGGTCCCAGCAGAATCCATAAGAAACTTGCATGACCACAAGGCCTGGGCACAAGACAAACCTTTCCACTGCCACGCTGCCATCATGACTGTTGTTTTTCACAAAGACCGCTCAGCAGGAGACACTCTGGTGGGGATTTTTAAGGGTCTGTAAATAAAACTCTTTCTTTCCCACTGGAGTTGTAAACCAACTGAGGAGTAGACACAAGAATCAGGCAGATGGAGATCAAAACGTTAGCTTTACTGCTGATCAGAAGGAGATGGCTGGATGTGGTTGATGCCTTCGTGCTAATGGGCTTGCACTTCTCTGCTTGTCCCTTCTCCCACCTGGTTTTTGGGGGAGCCCACGAGGGTAAAGTTGGTATTTCCAAATCAGACATATTGCCCAAAATTGCTGCCTCTCACTGGTCCTGAGTGGAAAGGGAAGAAAAAAAATCAAATCTCAAGTTGCTTACAGTTTTCCAGTAGATCAGCCTTGCCAATCATGGGCCATGAGCCAACATAGTCTCCCACAGACTGACACCTCAGTCCTCCATGGTGAGGGGCTAGTAAGACTGCAACACCAAGAGGGTGGCCCAAGTGGCATTCCCTCCACATGCAAAGACGAGGCACAGGAAAGAAGAGGGCCCTACCTTTTTGTTCTCTGAATGCTTAACCTTTAGACTGAACTGTTAAGCCCCTGGTTGGCCAGGGAGGCACCATCTTGCTCTGGTGGCTGTTCACTTGGCAAGAGCTGCCCCTGCCTTTAGCCGCCCACTCCCCAGTACCAGCCACTGTGTCTTGAGTGTCTTACAGGGACTACTGCCAGGGAGTATGTATTTCATTCGCAGAAGCTGTCAGTTGGGTCAGAATAGCAAAATATTCAAATTAAGTTTGAGCTGCACTGAAGTCAAAGATGGAAATTTATTTTTTCTTTATTTCTTTGCATTCTTTTTCCAACAATATTGCCCAATGCAGCTTATCTGAGATTCTGCAGTGTGGTTAAATGTCAACATTAATATGATCTGGGAATAAAATGTCAACAACCCAAAGTTGAATATAAACCCTTTCTTTTATTAAATTCTCTTTTACTAGGTTAGGCTAAGTTTGTTGGCTGTATTCTGGACCTCAGGACTCTTAAACAGCAGCAAACAATCCCCAGATCTCATGGCTTAACACTAGGAAGGTTTGCTTCCATGGACTTCACAGACCAGCCTGGGCTCTGCCCTGTGCCTCCCTGGTCTTCACTCTGGTACCCAGCTGAGAGCGCAGCAGCCATGCAGAATGCTGCTGGCTGTGTGCCAGAGGGGAACTGAGCTTAGCTAGGCACACACTTGTGCCTACAGCTGTTCCTGAAGGGCCAATGTCCCTACTGCTCACATTTCATAGGCCAAAGAAAGTTAGATTGCACCACCTGAGTTCAAGAGGGCACGCAAGTCCAATCCTTCCTTGTGCCTGGAGGATGAGAGCTGGAGTAGCTTGCATTGCTCTACAGACCAGCACAAATTCTAGGAAGGAATTAAGGTAGGCAACTACTAAATGTGCTCGCAAGTTAAATTTCAAATAATTTTGTGTCTTGAGTAAAGTCTAAAATTAAATACACTTGCTCTTGTGAAGTCAAATCCAAAGTCCATAATTCCCAGTTTTAAATTAACATTCGATGAAATTAAGCCCTTCCTCCATTTCTTTCTTTGTTTATTTGATCTCTGTTCTCTGGGTCTGTTTCTCTGTTCTCTGGATCTCTTCAACAATCACATGTCAACTGGGTTACCATTCATCATGATGAGCTTAATGCCTTCAGGACTTCAGAGGTGGCATTAGGTTAGGTCAATCTCTCATTTCCCACTTAAAAGAGCAGAAAGTGATCTTTGCACTGCCAAGATTTTCGCAGCACTGACCTTCCATCACCAGTAAACCTCAGCGTCTAGAGGAACTACCCAATCCAAAGAATCCCACAATCCTGTGGGATTCTCAGGACACCCACACTTGGTAAAATCTCAGCCCATGTTATACCATGGGAACTCCATGGGATCTGAGTGTAGGTTGGTGTACAGAGAAGAAATCATCCTTGTTTTTATCTCCGCAGGATACCTTTGGTGCCGGACTCCTGCGACTGGGGCAGTCAACTCCATTGCAAGAACTCTCCCTTCACCAGACCAATGATGGCTCTACTTAACATGTACGTATTGTTTCCTTCCTCAGAGGAGGTATTTGTTGAGGCATATTTGAGGCATTGCTATCTTCTTTCAAAGTGTAGAAATATACAGAGGTGGCATACTTTCTTTTGCACTTTGGGTGTCATTTCCCCTCCAGCCCAGTGTGTGGAGTCCCCCTCAGGCTGCTCTGAGAGTCGGCCCTCTATAGTGTCATGGCTGCCACTGAATCTTATGGGCACGTGTGCAGTGCTGCGAGGTAATGAATTTTTTCCATTGCCTCTTGTTATGAAATTGCAAAGGCCTGGGAAGTCTAGTTCCAGGGGATATTTTCCCTGCAGTCCTCATATTGGTTTTGAGTGAAGAACCATCCTTAGAACGTTTCAAAACCAAAGCTGCTGCTGTTGCTTCCAGAGTCTTTGCTCCTGGAGCACGACTCCTCACCTCTGGCTGCAGCTTGGAATCCCCTGAGGGACTTTAAGAATCCTGAGGTCCATATTGCACCCAACCAATTGAGTCCCAATCTTGGGGGACAGGGTGTGATGGTTAATTATATGTGTCAACTTGGCTAGGCCAGGGTACCCAGATTTTTAGCCAAAAGCCAATCTAGATGTTTCTATGAAAGAATTTTTAGGTGAAATTAACATTTCATCAGTGAACGTTGAGTAAAGCATATTACCTTCCACAATGTGGGTGGATCTTATGCAATCAGTTGAAGGGTTTATGAGAAAAGGCTGAGATTCCCCCAAATAAGAAGGAATTATACCTCCAGACAAGCTGCAGCTTGAGCCACAGCACTGACTCTGCCCTGAACCTCCAGCCTGTCAGCCTACCCTGCAGATTTCAAACTTGTCAGCCTCCACAGTCCTGTGAGCCAATTCCTTAAAATAAATAAATCCGTCTGTCTCTATCTCTATCACCATCTCAATCCCTTTATCTCTAGCTCTATCCCTATCTCTGTCTCTATCTCTATCTCTATTTCTGTTTGTCTCCTTCCCATCCCTATCTCTATCTCTATATCTCCATCTTTCTCTCTCTCTCAACCTATCTTTATCTCTGTCTCTATCATATCTGTCTTTGTAGACAAAGACAGACATGGAAGTAGTGATAGAGACAGAGATAAAGATAGGTTATCTTTATAACTTATAAATATTTATATATTTATATTTAAATATATATATTCTATATATGTTTCTATAAATATATAGATATTTATAGAATATATAAATATTTAATATATTTAATAATGTATATTTAATATAATATATATTTAATAATGTATAAATATATATTTATACTTTTAATAATTAATTTAAATATATTTATTTTAAATTATTTATTTAAATATATTTATAATTAATTTAAATATTTATATATTCTATAAATATCTATATATATTTTTATATAAATATCTATATATATTTTTATATAAATATCTATATATATTTCTATAAATATCTATATATTTATAGAAACATCTCTGTCTCTACTTCTATCTCTATCTACCTGTCTCTATCTCTATCCCTATCTACCTCTATCTTCATTTTTATCTCTGTCTCTCTTGTCCTATTTCCAGCTCTGTCTCTCTCTATTCCATATCTCTACCTCTATCCCTATCTTTCTCTATCTTTATCCCTATGTTTATCTCTCTCTATTTCTATCTGTATCTGTATCTCTACCTCTCTATCTCTCTCTCTCTCTATCCCTGTCTCTCTATCGCTATCTCTCTCTATCCCTATCTCTGTCTCTATCCCTGTGTCTATCTCTGTATCTATCCCTATCTTTCTCTACCTCTAGCTCTATCACTATCCCTATCTCTCTCTGTCTCTATCCCTGTGTCTACCTATCTTCTCTCTCTCTCTCTCTCTCTCTCTCTCTCTGTCTTCTATCTCTATCCCTATCTCTTTCTATATGTATCTCTATCTCTGTCTTCATTGCTATTCCTATCTTCATCTCCATCTCTCTCTATCTTCATCTCCTCTGTCTCATCTCTATCTAGTTCCTGTTGGTTCTGTTTCAGGGTGGAGAACCCTGATGAATTCAGGTGGTGCTGATCTGCCAGGCACTGGTAGTTTTAGAGTGTTCCTGGCGACTCCAATGTGCAGGAGGGTGGACAGCCCCTTCCTAGGGATCTAAAAATGACCCCCCCCCTTTACTCTGCCTCATCTTTTGTTATTTGTTTGACGATAGTAGGGGCTGTCTCCATGGATCACTACCCTCTCCTGCCCCTGCTACTTCCAGATAGTGCAGTGGCATTTCTGACAGTTGGACCTGCTTCTGAGATCATTTCCTTTCTGTGTTGAATGCCTTGCTCTTCTCTTCCATGCCTTGGTCCACAAACTAGCAGCATCAGCCTTACCTAGAACATGATAGACAAGCTTAGATATTGCACCTACTGGGGGATGACGTCCTGAAGTACCACATCCACAGCTCCACTTTTCTCTCTGGGTCCATCTGCAACTCTTCCTCCCTTTCACCTCTGCCCAGTCTCATCTCCCTTCCTGCATACCCTGCCTCCCCTTTGAAAGGTCAGCTTTCCTCCCACTGAAATTACTCTCCTTCTCTCAGTTTAATTAGCCTGGGTGCCTTAAAAAACAAATAGGCCAGCTGTAGGCCTACTTGGCTCATGCTTGTAAGGTGAGGAAGGAAGATCACTTGAGGCAGGAGTTCAAGACCAGGCTGGGCAGCATAGTGAGACTCTGTCTCTACAAAAAAATTTAAAAATTGTCTGGGCATGGCGGTGCATGCCTGTAGTCCCAGCTACTCAGGAGGCTGAGGTGGGAGGATTGCTTGAACCTGGGAGATAGAGGCTGCAGTGAATGACCCATGATCCTGCCACTGCATTCCAGGGGCAACAGGGCAAGACTCTGTCTCAAAACAAATTATAAAAATAAACAACTCTTCTACAACTCCTTCTATTCTAGTAAACTGAAGTACATTTTCATAGCCTTCTAGCTCCTCCTTGATTCTTTTAGCAAATATGACATCTTAAAGTAATCCAGACACAAGACTTATCAGTGTACTTCTAACCTTTCAGTTTACAAACACTGAGTTAAGCTGTTTTTTGCCACTCCACTAAAAACTGACATTTAAAAAGTGCTGCCATTTCTTCATTTAATTTTCATTGAAGATTTACTGAAATGATCTTATTTTCTTGTCTATACATTGACTATAAAACTAATACATGGTCTTTTTCTTCTTTATTTGTTGATGATTCAAATCTACCATAGTTGTACAATTAAAACTAGTCTGGAACTATAAAATATAAATTCAGTATTAAAGTTCATGCAGCTAAAAATTACAAAGCCAACTTTAGATTACATGGTGGTGGTGATGGGGATAATGGTGGAGTGATGTGGGATCATAGCAGTAGTGAGGTGATGGTGGTAGAGATGGTATGATGGGAATATGGTGGTGACAGGAAGATTCTCTTGGAGGTGACAGTAACCATGATGGTGGAAATGGAGCAGGAGGTAAAAGTTGTGATGGAGGTAGTGGTGGGGGCTGTGATGGTAAAGGTAGTAGTGATGGTGATGGTGGTAGTAATGGTGGTGATAGTGTTGATTGGTGGTAGTTGGTAGTGATGGTGGTGATAGTGGTGATGATAGTGATGGTGATGGTGGTGACAGTGGTGGTGGTGGTGGCGATGGTAGTGGTGGTGATGGTAGTGGTGATAGTGGTGATGATGATAGTGGTGGTTGTATTGATGGTTATGGTGGTGGTAATGGTAGGGATAGTAGAGACTATAGTGATAGGGGTGGTGGTAATGATGGTAGTGGTGGTGATGGTGCTGGTGGTGGTGGTGATTGTGATGGTGGTGGTGATGATGGTGGTGGTGATATGGTGATAGTGATGATAGTGGTGGTAATGGTGATGGTGTTGATGGTGGCGATGGTAGTGATAGTGGTGATGATAGTGATCGTGGTAATGTTGGTGGTTGTAATGGTGATGGTGATAGTGGTGGTGATGGTGATGGTGGTGGTGATAGTGATGATAGTGGTAGTAATGGTGATGGTGGTGGCAATGGTAGTGATAGTGGTGATGATAGTGATGGTAATGTTGATGGTTGTAACGGTGATGGTGATGGTGGTGGTGATGGTGGTGGCGATGGTAGTGATAGTGGTGATGATAGTGATGGTAATGGTGGTTGTAATGGTGATGGTGGTGGCGATGGTGATGATGGTGGTGATAGTGATGATACTGGTGGTAATGGTGATGATGGTGCTGGTGGTGATGGTAGTGATAGTGGTGATGATGATGGTGATGGTGGTGGTTGTAATTGTGGTAGTGATGGTGATGGTGGTGGTGGTGGTCATAATGGTGATGTGTTGGTGATAGTGGTGATGGTGGTGGTGGTGATAGTAATGATAGTGGTGGTGGTGGTGGTGATGGTAGTGATAGTGGTGATGATAGTGATGGTGGTGATGTTGGTGGTTGTAATGGTGATGGTGGTGGGGGATGTTGGTGGTGGTGATGGTAGTGATAGTGGTAGTGGTGGTGGCTGTAGTGGTGATGGTGGTGATTATAGTGATGGTTGTGATAATGGTGGTGGTGATTATGGCGGTGGTGGTGATTATGGTCGTGGTGGTGATGATAATGGTGGTGGTGATAGTGTTGGTGGTGTGGGTATTGGTAGTGATGGCAGTGGTGATAGTGATAGTGTTGGCAGTGTTGGTGTTGGTGGTGGTGATGGTGGTGGTGATAGTGATGGTGGTGGTAGTGATGGTGTTGGTGGTGATGATGATGATGATGGTGGTGGTGGTGCTACTGGTGGTAGGGTAATAGGAGTGACAGCATTGGAGGTGTTGAGGAGGGTGGTGGTGGGAAGGGAATGGTTGTGACACTTAAAGCCTCTGGACAAGGCACATAGTAAGGAGAGATTCATCCCTCAAATTCCTCTCAATGCCTGAATACACCTACTGGAGTTTGGTACAGTGAAGCTGGGAGTGTGGGACAGCTGCTGCTCTCTTGGCCTGATCCTACCAATTCAAAACATAATCTGAACTCATCATTGCTTCCTGAACCACACAGAGCTCACTGATTCTTACTTAAGGCCCCACTGAGGTAATCCAGAAAGGGGCAAATATTTTTTCATTGCAAATGCCAAGACAGCAGCCAATGCCCAGGCCGGCTGCTCTCCTGGAGTCCGGGATCGAGCTGCAGGGGCTCCCACAGCAGCAGGCCGATGCTGCAAGCCAGATGGAAGCAGTTTTGCTAAGAGTCTTCCTTATTAAAACCAGCTCTGTTCTGCAAGCACCATCTGCTGGCTGTGAGTTCAGTGTGCCGGGTTTGTGGTGGTGCCACTGGTTCCTGTTTGTGGCAGTTCCCAGCAGCCATTTGACCAGACTCCACCAGCAACCTTTCCAACCTCACCAATTCTTGTTTACATATTGGGGTTCCCAGCTCAGGTACTTAAAGGTCTATAGCTAATTCCCTCTAGACACACCAAACGTGGGAGTTTTAAGGGGAGTTTAAGCAACACCCCTCTAATGTCATTTCTGAGGCATTCGAATGGAGAGAGAAGGGATGAAAATGCCAGTTTATGCCTGATAAGCGCTGGCTTGGAGGACACAACTTAGGTGAGCAATCAGATGGGCTGGGTGCTTCCTTCTCCTCCCACTCTCCCCTCCCTAATTGTCTACCCCTAGGCACAGCCCACCCCAGGCTTGTGTTTCCCTAACAGATTCACTTACCCCGGTTGCTAGCACACCTGGCCATTGGAGGAAAGGGAGGAAATTTCTTCCTTTATTTTTTACACTTATTCACTCAACAAACTTTATTGAGCACCTAGTAACTGCCAAGCCTGGACAGGACAGAAAATAGTTTTGTTTTTCTAGTGCTTATATTTCCATGGAGACCCAAGTCCTCTTTGTTTGATTGCCTTTTGCTGAATGTGCCCTAATGAAACTCACTCTTTAACCTGTGAGGAGAGTGATTAAAAAACACACTCCTGAAGCTTCTATCTCATGAGGAAAGAGACACATGTACATCCCCTAGTCATTCAGAGAGGTCAAGTGCAATCCTCTTTGGAAAGTGGCTGGATGTGCAGACAGAGTAGGAGGGGAGGTCTCGCCACCTGTCAGGCTACTTCGGAGCATCTCCGTCTGTGGGCCTGCGGGCTTTTCTGCATTTGGCTGCCATGCTTTGTGGCACAGGCAGCAGAATTGGTTTCTGACCTCCCACCAGGCTGGGAGCACCCCACAGCGTAGCTTGATACCGGGAGATTTGTGAAGGTTTTTAATGAATAACTCTAAGGTTCTAAGCCTGGGTGACTTGGGTTATAACAACATTTATAAATGGAAATAGAGATATTCAAAAGATTTTTTTTTGAGGGAGAAACTGCTGAGTGCAGGTTTAGACCTCCTGAGATGTTTGGAGGACAGCATATTATTTTTTTGCATGGCTGGATTTAATGGCTGTTTTGCATTCCTTTGCAGGATTGAGATAGCAGAGGACTCTCAGAAACCCTCACACCCACCATTAGGAGGCACACACTAGATCAGTTTGCAGATATGAATCTTTGTGGCTCTACGTTTTCTTTAAAATCAATTTCCAGTCTTTTAAATTCCTCATTATTCCTCTATCATGTGTTAGACAAATATGATACCCCCAATCTACAAATGGCTATAATTATGCTGTCACTGCAGAGACTGTTTGCTCTCTGAAGTGTCATCAGAAAGCTTATAAATAAGTAGAGGACACATGAAGCTGGTTTGATACCAACAGCAATAATATAAACTCTGACTAAGGGAAAATTGGAAAGTGTCACTGATCTAACAGCACGAAGATGCATTAGGAGCATGTGTCTGCACGTACCTCACTCCCAGGCTTGGGCTCTTTCCTGTAACATTGGAGGTTGTGATTTCACCTACCAAATACCTATCTACATGCTTAGCCTTTGGATCCTCATATAATTCACATCTCCGAGAAAATGATGTTTTGTTCCTAAATGTTTCAATGCTAAACCAGATCAGCCGAAGAGTATGATTATTGCCAGCTTCAAAGTATTTGTTGGGAATGTCCACACACTTGTGCCTTGCTTTGGTGCTATTGTTTGTTTTTGTTTTTCTTTTGTTTTATGTTTTCTGATGGGGGAGTGTGGTGGTGTGATCATGGATCACTGCAGCCTCCACCTCCAGGGCTCAAACCATCCTCCCATCGCAGCACCCCTAGGACTACAAGTGCATGCCACTGCACCCAGCTACTTTTTTTCTGGGGTAGATACAAGGCCTAGGTATGTTGCCCACTCTGGTCTCAAGCTCTTACCCTCAAGCAATCCTACCACCTGAGCCTCCCGAGTAGCTGGGACTACAGGCACTTGCCATAATGCTCGACAAATTTTTATATTTTTTGTGGAGATGGCGTTTCACCATGTTGTTGAGGCTGGTTTCAAACTCTTAAGCTCAAACGGTCTGACTGCTTCAGCCCCTCAAAGTGCTGGAATTACAGGAGTAAGCCATCATGACTCTCCAGTGCTATTATTGAAATACAAACTGAGTTATCTACAAGGTGCAAGTTTTAACAAATGATGCACCTTGTCAGTGCAAAAGCTTTCAGTGGGGGGAAATGTACTTTAATTTAGTTCATCTACATTTCTTCACACTCTCAGTCCAGCAATTATCTTGCCTTCTGTATCATCCTGACACACACCACTAATCTATCAAACAGCAGAAGGCTGAGCACCACCAGGCTCTAATCTATACAGATAGTTGGGTCAGTTCAGGTCAAAATTTTATTGGATTTGGCCTAAAAGCTGCTGGTAAAACTTGTAAAATGAAGAGCAGTTACAATGTGATTTTAAAGCAGATTTCAAAGATAAAAACAGGATAATATCAGTTTCTGACTGCAAAGTGTTCTTTTGAAAACCTGTAAGTTAAATAGGCACACAAATATATTTCCATGCTCATTGAACTATTGGGTATTAAGTTATCAAAATTTTAATTTATATAAAAAGACTGCAAATATTAAAACCCTTGACTACACTAAGGTTCCTTTTGGGCCTTAGATAAGTAATGTTTTTCTGGTGTTGTTCCAGAAAGCATGATGAATAAAATAAAATTATCCTTCGATCATATGAAAGGGTTTGTGGAGGGTGTATTAGTCTGTTTTCACACTGCTGTAAAGAACTACCTGAGACTGAGTAATTTATAAAGAAATGAGATTTAATTCATTTACAGTCTGCATGGCCAGGGAGCCTCAGGAAACTTACATTCATGGCAAAAGGCAAAGGGGAAACAAGGCATGTCTTACATGGTGGCAGGAGAGAGAGCAAGGAGGGAGCTGTTACACACTGTTAAACCATCAGATCTCGTGAGAACTCATTCACTATCATGAGAACAGCATGTGGGTAACCACCCCCATGATCCAGTCACCCCCACCAGGTCCCTCCCTGACACATGGGGATTACAATTCAACATGAGATTTTGCTGGGGGACATAGAGCCAAACCACATCACAGTGATGCCACAAGAAGATACCCAGAAATACCAGTTTCTTAAGGCTATTTTACAAAGTACCTCACATCAGGTAGTTGAAATAACTGAGATTTATTGTCCCACAGCTCGGGAGGCTGGAAGTCCTAGATGAAGGGGCTGGCAGGGTTGCTTCCTTTTGAGGCTGTGAGGGGGGGGATCTGCTCCAGGCTCTCCTCCAGCTTCTGGGGGTTTCTTGGCTTATAGCAACATCACTCCAATCTCTGCCTTGTCATCACATGGCCTCCTCCCTGTATGTTCGTCTGGACCCAAATGTCCCATTTTCATAAGAACACCAGTCACACTGGATTAATGGCCCATCCTATTCCAGCAGAACCTCATCTTACATAAGTTACAAATGCAGTGACCCTGTTTTAAAATAAACTTATTTTCTGGGCACGGGGACTTTAACAAATGAATTTTGGGGAGTCTGATGTAACGTATCATACCCCCACAGCGATGCTTGGACACCTCAGGAAGCATCCCCCGTCTCAGTCCTGCATCCCAGTCCCTCATCTCACCTTCTCTTCCTGGCTTTGCTGTGCCTTGTTCCACCTCATGGCCTCACCACCACACCACCACTTGGTTGGGCTGTCTGCCTTGTTCCTGAATGCTACCTTCTGATGCTCTCTTGACTTCTCCCCTGCCCAGAGTCCAGGCTGCCTAAATCCCAGGCCAGGGATCTGACTCTGAGCCCCCATTTATCCAGAAAGGGAGTGTATCTGTCCCCTTAATAAACTGTTGTCCTGCTTCTTGACACGTGGAGGAACAGCAAGTCCTAAAGAAAGAGCCAGGAACAAGGGACCCAGAAGCCCAGCCAGGTGGGCTTATGGCACGTGGGGGAACTGTGTTTGGGAACAAGATTTGGGGCCTGTTTTTGAGCACATTGTCTTAAAGGCACTTTTGAGCCCAGGAAAGATAAGGTCAATAAAATGTAATTCTCTGCTGAGATTACTTTTAGTATCTTATACCACCTAGAAAATAATGGTGTCTAAAATAGCCAACCTGTCAGACAAGGGGCTTTGCTTGAAGATGCAATCACACAGCAAATGCCAGCTGACGAAAGAAGGCATCGGGATGGGAAATGGGTGGGATGCGTCTGGGGATTTGAAACCCAATCCTTGCAGGTTTAAATGAAGTATGATTTTTGACAGGAGGTTCTCAGTGGAATCTTCCGTTTTCTCCAGTTTTTGATTAGGGCCTCATGGACTGGAATTTATCTGTCCTCTGTCTGGAGCCATAGGGTGCTAGTGGGTGTGTGTGATGTTTTTATAGGTAACAGTTTTATAAGGTTTCCTGGTCAGTTATCTATGCTATTTTCAAATGTCTACCTCTGCTTTAAAAAGAATTTGGGTCACTTTTGACTATGTAAGAGTTTGGTCTGAATTATTTAGGCTACCACCCCTACTGCAATAGTATTTCCGAATTCCTTCTATAACTTCAGTGGCTATGACATTTACTAATCTTGGTATATGATTTGTGAGGAAGGGTTTGCTTAAAATAAATACCTAGGCACCCAAATACAGAATTTAGCTGTGGTAAAATCTTAACTGTTCAGTGTCTCCTGGAAATCAGTGATACCTTCTGGATAATCAAACTGACCAAACACTTGAAGGCTAAACTTACCTATTCCCTAGAACATTAAAATCGAAGTCACACTTTTATTGTATTTTGTTTTTGCTGTAGGCATGGACTTGCTTTTAAAACAGCTGACATCAATCAATCAAACCAGCTTCTTAATGGTTTATCATGGTCACTGGGAACAACAGTTATTTTAACATGTTTCGTGTAGTTCCGGTTGTATTAACGGATGCAAACTTCCATGTAGAAGGTGTAAGGCACAGAGTGTGGTGCACATCTATGTGGGGTTGCTTTCATGGGAATCTCTTGATACTAACTTTCGACCATTTGTCTTCTCATCAAGACAAAGTGAAGCACGCAAGGGCCACTACATTGAGATCATGCCCCAGCCTCCCTGCAGACTTAAGAGAATCAAGCCCGAAGTCCATCTTCCGCTGAGTGTTTTTCTTACCTTCCTCAAAAAACCTCATCTTCTGATTAGCCCAGTTACCTTTGGTATCTTGGACTCATCCATGGCTTGCATCTACGTTCCCATCTCTAGTTCTTTATAAAAGATTCAGGAGGATTTTTCTTCTCCCCACTACAGTAATTTGTGCAAGGAGAGGACACAGACTGACTCTAGATCAGTGGTTCTCACCGGGGTGATTTTGTCCTCTTAATTGGGGATATTAAGCAATGTCTGGAGACATTTTGATTGTCATGATAAGGGGGTGAGGTGCTAATCCTAACCCTAACCCTAACTCACCGAGGCAGTGAGTGGAAGTCCAGGATGCTGCTGAACAACTTACAATGCACAGGGCAGGCCCCCACCGCAAAGCATTATCCAGTTCAAAATGTCAAGAGAGTTGCACTTGAGAAAACTTATTCTAAAGAAAACAACAGTTTGGTGACATAACCTGAGCTACAATCTCTTTCAAGCTGTCTTTATCTTTGATAATTTAGAGTCTTAACCTCTGTTAGCAATTGCACCTTAATATTAAAGTTCCTATAAAATGTCTCCCTGATGGATAAACTTTTTCTTACAGTTTCTTCTCTAATACATGCTTTGAAAGGCATGACAATCCATAGGTTGAATCTAGTGAAGGCAGGAAGGGAAGGTGGGATGGCTTCCCTTCCTGTTAACACGATGTTAACTCCACCTGGAAGGAGATCTCAGATACTGTCTTGCACTTGTTGAGACAACTTTATTCAGGTGTCAGGCTGGTATCTGCATTAGTTGCTCAGGGCTGCTGTAAAAATTTGACACAACCTGAGCTGCTTAAAACAAGAGAAATGGATTCTCTCATGCTTCTGGAGGCCAGAAGTCAAAAATCAAGGGGCCATCAGGTCACATGCCCTCAGAAGGCTTTAGGGAGGGTCCTTCTTGCCTCTCCGGCTGCTGGGGTTGCCAGCCATCCTGGGCATTCATCGGCTTGTTGCTGCATCCCTCCAGCCTCTGCCTGCGTTACTATTTGGGCTTCATCCCTGGGCATCTCCAAATCTCTCTCTTGTAAGTCATTGGATTTAGGACTCATTCTATCTAGTGTGACCTTATCATATTATATCTGCAAAGGCCATATTTCCAAATAAGATCACATTTATAGGTACTCCATGGAGGTTAGAACTTGGACATAGCTTTCTGGGTGACACAATTCCACCCACAGCAGTCAGTAGCCAGGATACCTGAGGCCCTTTGCTTCCCCCACACCACAGAAGGCATTTGTCCCTCTCAAGCACTCACCATCTGTCTCTGTTGGTGGCAGTGTTGTTGCTGAGTCAGATTGCTGGTGACAGCGTTGCCATCCACTTGTCTTCATCATGTACTTCACCCTCCTGTATCGTTTTGTGTCTTTTCCTCCTCTTTCTTCATTTTCCCATCAATTCTCCTTGTCTACCTGATTTTACCACCAGAAGCTAATCATGATGCACTTTCCTTTATAATAAAGGTGCTCACCCCATTCACTGAGCATGAGATCTGAGTCTTTGGATCTTCTTGGTGGTATTCATTTGCTGCCCACTGCTTGGGAGCACCCTGGCAATTGCAGAAGATATTTTCCTCTAAGTGCTTAAATGCTGGCGGTCCTTAGGGGAATCTGAGGCTTCCAGAACACTGGACTTCAGATGACAAAGTCATGCTACATTAATAGCTCCCGAGAGTTGCAGTTGAGATGGCTTGTCTTTCAGATGCCATCATTTTGGCTTTTAATTTATTTGTGAACAATATCTTTTAGAGCGCTGTGTCATCCAACCTCTGCCTACATTATTACATGGGCTTTTTCCCTGTGTGTTTCCAGATCTCCCTCTTGTAAGTCATTGGATTTAGGGCTCATCCTAATTTAGTCTGACCTCATTTTGATTACATCTGCAAAGAGTGTATCTTTTAGCTGAAGGTAACAGATAGTAAGAACTTATGGGCCTCACCTAAGAGTAGGGAGTGAAAGAGTCAACTGAGGAAAAGAAAAATGCAAAACACGGGGCCAAGGAAAACCTTTTTAAAAATTATTTATTTATTTATTTGAGACAGAGTCTCACTCTGTTACCCAGGCTGGAGTGCAATGGTGCGATCTCGGCCCACTGCAATCTCTGCCTCTGGGTTCAAGTGATTCTCCTGCCTCAGCCTCCCAAGTAGCTGGGACTACAGATGCGTGCCACCACACCTGGCTAATTTTGTTTTTTTAATAAAGATGCATACCACCATGTCTGGCTAATTTTTTTTTTTTTTTTTTTTGAGATGGAGTCTTGCTCTGTCACCAGGCTGGAGTGCAGTGGCCAATCTCGGCTCAGTGCAACCTCCGTCTCCTGGGTTCAAGTGATTCTCCGCCTCAGCCTCCTGAGTAGCTGGGACCACAGGCGCATGCCACTACGCCTGGCTAATTTTTGTATTTTTAGTAGAGAAGGGGTTTCACCATGTTGGCCAGGATGGTCTCCATCTCTTGACCTCATGATCCGCCCACCTCCGCCTCCCAAAGTGCTGGGATTACAGGTATTAGCCACCATGCCCGGCCTTATTTTTGTATTTTTAGTAGAGACAGGGTTCCACCATGTTGACCATGCTGGTCTTGAACTCCTGACCTCATGATCTGCCCGCCTTGGCCTCCCAAAGTGTTGGGATTACAGGCATAAGCCACCACTCCCAGGCCAGGAAACCTTTTAATTAGACAATGTAGTTGAGGTCTGTGAGAAGAGGCACAAGGGATAGGATTGCTCCACCCTGTGTCAATGTTCGAGAACCTGAAACCCCCATCTTGTTCTAACCCTGATGCTGCTGTGATGCTGCTCAAACAGAAATACAAAATGTCAATACCAGAGCAAAGATGGACACTTGAGCTGGGTTCTGTTGGTGGAACCAAGGGCTTTAGTTGCAGCTACGAAAGCTGCATAAGTATACAGAGCAGTCTAGACAGTAAGCCTGGGTAAGCCGGGCAATGACCTGCAGAAAGTCAATTACTGATCCCAGCTGTGTGTGGAAATGCATGTTTTGAGGGGGAAAGATGTGGTCTGACTGTCTTCAGGCTTGCCACCAGGTCAGTGTTTCCCATGAAACCTGGAGGTTCATGGATGTGGACTTTTGGGGGATAGTTCCCTGAGTCTTTTTTGTCCTTGTAAAATATTGACAGATAAGTTTTCAACAGGAATGCTGCTGTGGTCTATCCTGTTTAAGATTGCCACCTTCCTCTGAAATCTCCATACTACTTCCGTTCTTTATTTTCTTCCTAAACATAATCACTTTCAAATGTGCTATATATTTACTCATGAATCTTGTTGATTACATCTTCCTCCTTTGGACATGAGCTCCACGAGGACAAGCTTGTTTGTTCATTCACTGCTGTGTCTCCCGTACATGAGACATATGGCCCCTGAGCCATCCTGATTTCCTTATCCCTCAACCCTTCAACCTGCACATGCTTGCTATTTTATTTATTTATTTGTTTGTTTATTTTTGAGACAAAGTCTCGCTCTGTTGCTCAGGCTGGAGTGAAATGGCATGATCTCTGCTCACTGCAACTTCTGCCTCCTGGGTTTAAGCAATTCTCCTGTCTCAGCTTCTCGAATAGCTGGGATTACAGGCATGTGCCACAACACCTGGCTAATATTTTGTATTTTTAGTAGAGACAGGGTTTTACCATGTTAGCCAGGATGATCTCAATCTCCCGACCTCGTGATCTGCCCACCTCGGCCTCCCGGGATTACAGGCGTGAGCCACCTCGCCCGGGCACATGCTTGTTATTATGTAGGGTGCGATTCTACTAGAGGGAATCATTCAATGTTGCAGATATAAGGCATTTGTAAAATGGGAATAGCAATGGTATTGAGGTGATGTGGTTGTTGTAAATGAGTACCTTTAAAAAATAAATAAATAAAAAAACAGAAGCAGGCCTGACCTAGAATGAGTGCTTGGCAGTGTCAGCCAACTCACGAAGCCCTCTGATGGTGCTTGCTCAAGCCCTGGTGCTCTGCTGCTGAAAGGAATCCATATGTTTGGGTTTCCACCAAGTTGAAAGCTTAAATAGCACAATATGTAAAATGCTGTCAGTGTTCAGTTTTTGCAACCCCCCACCCCTGCTCCCTGTTTATATTTTCTTAACTCTTGATACTTGGTCATTGCTTCTGTATTAGGGAAACGACTAATGGGAGGGAAAAAATGCTGAAAATTTTTCAGGGAAGGGGAAATGATCATGCTTAATTCAACAACTTGCATTTTTAAAGATTTATGCCTAAATCTGGTTTTGTTTTCTTTAAAATTATTCTCAGCTTTATAAATGCCTCTACTTAATCTAATTAAATATATCAGTGTTTCATGGTCTTCCATAATTGCATCATGACCTCAAACACTCAGTCAGTCCACTCACTAATTTAATTGTTTATGTTTGGCCATGCAGGCAGACCCATGCCCTTGGTACGTGAGCGTGCTTATACATAAGGTTAGCATTAACAGGCGTTAGATGCTTCTAGCTTTGCTATATGTTGTAAAATTAATAATGGTTTGCAAAATGAGTAGGAATCTGCAACTTACTTTATGGTCAAAAATATGAAAAAACTTTTATTGGCTCACTGATACTATGTAATTGGAAAAAAAGGTGATTTAAGAAGAAAATTGATTTACACAGATGTTTTACCATGGCCTTCGATTTCCATGGAGAAGGGATATTGATATAGTACTTATTTTTTAATTGTCACAAGTCCTTAGTGAACATTAAATGTTCACATGACACAAAAAAGGACTGTGGCAAATTGGATTTGAAGACAGAGTTGTTGCTCTTTTAGACCCAAAGGTTGACTGAGCCATGACTTGCCAAGGTGTTTGAAGCAAAGGAGATGTTTATTCAATTACTTAACTCAACAAATAATTATGTGTTAGTTCTGTTCCTGGCATAGTGTGTACACACGACCCTTTGCCATCCAAGAGGGTATATAGTACATTTGGGAGTTATAATAATCTAGGGTAGAGTTAGAAATGTAAAGTGAATGAAGTTATCTTGGGAGATAATATAGAATGAAGAGAAGACACCACTGTTTGTGGATGGGCAGGAAGAGACCAGCTCAGAAAGAAGACGGAGGAAATGATGAAAAAGGACACCAGGAGAAAGTGTGATCATGTAGACCAAGGCAAGAGGGAGTTCACAAAGGAAGAAACAGTCAGAAGCATCACATGCCCCAGTGGGCGTCAAGTGGGAGTCAATTGCTGGACTGCTGTACTTGTTGCTTTGGAATAAGGAGGGCTGAGTAAGCTGTAATGAGTTATTTGGGCAGAAGATGCCAAACTTGAGGTCGGTTGAAAAAGGGATAAAACTCTTCGTCCCATCTGAGTGGCCAAACGTGCCCTTGCCACTGCAGCATGTCTTGCTCCCTCAACTCTCTGTTTTGCAGCCAGAATATAGTTAAGTGTATGATTGAGATATGCTCTTTCTTCCTTCTGAGCACAGGGTTTCTCAACCATGGCACAGGTGACATTTGAGAACCGATACTTCTCTGTGGTAGGGGGATGCCCTGGACATCGTAGAGGTTTAGCTGCATCCCTAGTCTTTGGGGGCCAGAACCACCACGACTTCTCCAAAGTTGTGACATGTAGAAATTTCTCCCAGCAGCACCAAATGTCCCCTGGGGGGGCAAAATTGCTCCACGTGAGAGTCATTGTTCTAGATATGTAGCCAGGGAGCTCAAATTGCTTCTTTTGAAATGCTTATCAGGATAGAGGTGCAGAACAAGAGATTTTAGATGGAAACTGTCTCAGCCGTAAAGCTGGCTCAGAAAAGGTGTGTGTGGTGATGAAAGCCAAATAACCAAGTAACTTAGATTTTAATTATTTAAGCAAAGTTTATTTCCCCTGAATAAATGAAGGCATTGTCTCTAGAAGGTCAACACAAAACTGTAAAAGTCAATAATAAAAAAGATTGCTCCTAGTCACATACACACACCCTTATAAACTAAACATGAGGGGAGCAAGAGCTTGTGGCAATGGTGGTTTATTTTGGGCATGTGGTGAGCAGGACTCTCCACCTCCCTGATAATAGTGCCCTTAGGTCCTCAGTAGTTGATGACAATACCAGCTCAGAATCATATAATTTGTTCCCTACCTCATCTCTGCCTTCTGCAGAGCAAAAATCAGATGGTCCTAGTTTTAAAGGTAGAGTACTATTTTTCGCACTTTTCCCCATTTGTTCCCCATTTGGTTTGTTTTTCTACTTTCTAGAATCTGGAGGATATTCCTGGCCCTTAGCAGATGTATTTTCCCCTTTCCTCTTGCTTTACTCTAATAAGGTGATGGCATGCTTAAACCACCCAGTGAGAATTTTCCTCTACTACAGAGTGTGCGGCTGTGACTCAGGTGTTGGTGTGTGGTTCATTTAGCCAGTCAACAAACAATGGCTGCACATCTGCCACCTGCCAGCACTGCACTCTCACGGAGGGGATAGGTCCACGCTCTAGACAAAACGGTTGACCTCCATTTTTCATTTAAACAAATTTTGTTCAACCTGGGGGCAGAGACAATAAACAAGTCAAATGTAAATTTCAAAGACAAAATAAATGCAAATTATGATCATTGCTCTGGCAGAAAAAAAGGGAAGCCCTGTGATAGGAACTGGGATGCAGTGAGACTGGAGATCTGATTTGCCTAAGATGATCAGGAGGAAGAGCTGAGGAGACAACACTGGGTCTTCTACCTGAAGGGTGAGGTCTAGCCAACAATTTAAAGAGCTGGAGGAAGGTTGAGAATCTTCCAAGAGCAGAAAGGACAATAATCTGGGGGATCAAGGGGTTGAGTGGTAGGGAAGGACACTAGGGAGAGAGGCAGGTGCTGGATTACAAAGGTCTTGTTGCATTTGAGATTTAGTCCCAGCAATAAAGAAAAGATGCTGACAGGTTTACGGTGGAGATAGAAATTTCGAGATGATCACTTTTCCTGTTGTGTGGAAGGGGAAGGGTGGGGACAGAAAGACCACCCTTTGGTGGTTCAGCCAACGGTGAGGAGGCCATTGGATTAACCCAGTGAGTGGATGGGAGCATGGCGGAGGGCAGTGGGAGTGGAGAGAGAAACTTAGTAGAGATATGTGTTGGGTGCAGAACAGATGGGATGTGCTAGGAAGAGGACGGCCCCGAAGACGCCCAAGCCTAATCCCCCGGAACCCGTGAATATGTTATTTCACATGACAAGAGGGACTTTATAGATGTGATTAAAGGAACACACCTTGAGATTTGAGAGTATGCTAGATTATTTTAGTGGGTCCAGTCTAAACACATGATCCCTTAAGGGTAGAGATCATCTTTCCCAGCTGAGTCAGAGATGAGACAGAAGAAAAGATTCAAAGCATGAGAAGAACTTGTCCCGCCCTTGTTGGTTTTGAGATGGAGGAACAGCACTGTGAGCCACAGAATGTGGGCGGCCCCTGGACACTGGGACACTGAGATCTCAGTCCTACAGCGGCAAGAAGATGTTTCTGAATAAGCAAGGAAACAGACTTTGCTCTAGAGCCTCCAGAAGGGAGCATGGCTCTGCAGACGCCTTGGCTTTAGCCCAGTGAGACTCATGCCACACTTATAACACATTTCTGTTGTTTAAGCTGCAAGTTTGTGGCAATTTGTTACAGCAGCAACAGGAAACTGATGCATGGGGCTTGATGGCTGAGTGGCTATGGAGGAGGGGGAGGACCACAGGCTGGACTCCTAGGTCAGCCAGAGGGCAATGAGGCCACACACCAAGGTGAGAAAACTCAGGGAGAAATGGGCTATGGAGGATGGAAACCAGACTGATGTTTTGGTCATACTGAATTTTAAATGCCTGTAAGATATTTAAGTGGAGGTACCAGCAGGCAATTGACTATGTAAGTCTAGGGTTCAGAAGAGGAATCAGAGCTAGTGACGACTTTCTGGGCTAGAAGAAGACAGATCCAAGGCAGGAGGATCATTGAGCCCAGGAATTCGAGACCAGCCTGGGCAACATGGTGAGACCCCATCTCTACCAATAATAATAATAATAATAATAAGTAGCCATGTGTAGTGGTGCACACTTGTAGTCCCAGTTCCTCAGAGGTGGGAGGACCGCTTGAGTTCAGGAGTTTGAGGCTGCAGTGAGCTGTGATCACACCACTGCACTGCAGCCTGGGTGACAGAGCGAGATCGTCTCTAAAAATGAAAGAAAAACGACAGGTGACAACATGCAACATGGAACTAAGTTAGTGGATGTAAGAAGTGAGTGTGGCTGAAGAAGCAAGGCTAAGTCCAAATCCAGGACGCTGCAATATGTGAGACTGGGTGGAAAAGGAGGAGGACATGGGAAAGGTGTCGGGTAAGGAGCCCCAGTAGGAGAAGAAAACCAGGAGAGCACAGCATCAGATGGGCCAGGAGCCAGGCGTAGGTTGCAGAGGAGGAACTGGGCAGCAGAGAGGACTAGTGGAAAAACGACAGAGAGATACCACTGGATTTGTCAGTGTTGAGTGGATCTGGTCCTTGGTAAGTCCAAACTAGTGGGGTGGCAAGGACGGAAGCCAGACGGGACTAGGATAAGGAAGCAGGGGGTGAGGCAAATAAATTCAGACAACTCGTTCACTAGAAACAGAAGTGGAGAATAGATCTGGAATGGGTGAGGAGTGAAGAGATGGCCTTTAAAGAGAGATCAAAGAATAAAGTTGGGGTGTCACATTACCTTTCAAGTTTATTACAAAGCTGTAGTAACCAAAACAGCATTGTGCTGGTGCAAAAACAGACACATGGACCAGTGGAGTAGAATAGAGAGCCCAGATATAAATCTACCCATTGCAGCGAACTCATCTTCAACAATGGCTCCAAGAACGTTCAATGGGGAAAGACAGTCTCTTCCACAGGTGGTGCTGGGAAAACTGGAAGCAAAAGAATAAAACTAGCCCCTGTTTCTCATCAGACACAGAAATCAAATCAAAGTAGATTACAGACTTGAATCTTAGACCTGAAACTAGGAAACAATTAGGAGAAAACATTGGGGAACCACCCTGCGACATTGGTCTGAGCAAATACTCCTTGTATAAGTTCTCAAAAGCACAGGCAACCAAAGCAAAAATAAACGGTTGGAATTACATCAAGCTAAAAAGCGTCTGCACCACACAGAAAACAGCAAAATCAATAGACAAACCACAGACAGAGAGAAAATCTTTGCAAACTATCTGATAAGGGAATAATAACTCAAGTTTATAAGGAACTCAAATAAATAGCAAAAAACCAAATAATTTGATTTTTAAAAATGGACAAAAAATGCAAACAGACATTTCTCAAAAGAAGACATACAAATGGGATACAGTTATATTTTTAAAATGCTCAACCTTGCTAGCCATCAGATAAATGCAAATCATAATGCAGTATCACCTCACCCAAGTTGAAATGGTTTGTATCAAAAAGACAGGCAACAGCATTAGGAAAAAGCGTTAATGCATGCTGGGCTTAATACCTAGGTAATGGGTTGATAGGTGCAGCAGACCACCTTGGCACATGTTTACCTACATAACAAATCTGCACACCCTGTACATGTACCCCAGAACTAAAAATAAAAACTAAAAGAAAAGAAATGAAAATAAAAATGCACCATTCAAAAAAAAGGCAATAACGGATGCTGGTGAGAATGAGGAAAGGGGAACTCTCATATGCGGTTGGTGGGAATGTATATTAGTACAGCCGCCATGAAGAACAGTATGGAGGTTCCTTAAAAAGTAGAAAATAGAACTTTCTTATGACCCAGCAATTCCAGTACTGGCTATGTATCTATAAGAAAGGAAATCAATATATTGAGTAGATATCTACACTCCCATGTTTATCTCAGCACTATTCACAATAGCCAACATATGGAATCGACCTAAGTGTCCACCAGCAGATGAATGGTTAAAGAAAATGTGGCATCTATACACACTGTAACATTATTCAGCCATTACAAAATAAAACTGTCATTTGCAGCCACATGGATGGAACCGGAGGCCATTATGTTATGTGAGGTAAGCCAGGCACAGAAAGACACTTACCATATATTTTTACCTGTGGGAGCTAAAAAGTGGATCTCATGAAAATAGAGAAAAGATTGGTGGTTACCAGAGGCTGGGAATGGGAGAAGGACAGAGGGGTAAGGTGGGAAAGAATAATTAAATGTCTCTAAACTGTACACTTAGAAATGGTGAAGATGGGCCGGGCGCGGTGGCTCACACCTATAGGCACTTTGGAGGCCAAGGTGGGCGGATCACGAGGTCAGGAGTTCGAGATCAGCCTGGCCAATATGGTGAAACCCCGTCTCTGCTGAAAATACAAAAAATTAGCTGCATGTAGTGGGTGAACACCTGTAGTCCCAGGTAGTCAGGAGTCTGAGGCAGGAGAATCCTTGAACCCCAGAAGCAGAGGTTGCAGTGAGCTGAAATCATGCCACTGCACTCTGGCCTGGGTGACAGAGTGAGACTCTCTCTCAAAAAAAAAAAAGAAAAAAAGAAAAGAAAAGAAAAGAAAAGAAAAAGGGAAAGATGGTAAATAATATATGTGTATTTTACCTAAATTTTTTAAAAAGATGAATCAAATTTGTATACTGATCTGGTAGGGGAGGATAAGTGGACTTACAAAGAAAGAGAGAGAGAGGGACAGAGACACAGAAAGAAAGAGAACAGGAGAGAGAGAGGAAAAAAGAGTGAGACAGAGAGAGAGAAGGAAGAGAGGAGGAATGAGAGAGACAGAGAGAGAGAGAGAAGGAAGAGAGAGGACCAATGAGAGAGACAGAGAAAGAGAGAGAGAGAAAGAAGGAAGAGAGAGGACCAATGAGAGAGACAGAGAGAGATAGAGAGAGACAAGGGAGAGAGAGGAGGAATGAGAGAGACAGAGAAGGGGAGAGAGGGAGAATGAAAGGACAGAGAGGAGAGAGAGAGAAACAAAATACTTGGGGGAGAGAATATTTGAGGAGCGTATAGGAGATGGGACCCAGGGCACATGCAGAGGAATCTGCCCATGGCGTTCACTGTAGTAGGAAGGGAAACAGGGGAGGTAGATCTGTAGATTTGTCAGCGGGAGGAGGATGGAAAAGAATAAAAATTCCTGGCAGCACACCAGCTCGGCCTTCCCACATTAGTACTGCTGTAATAACGACTTGGGAGTAATAAACCAAAATTTGGATGTGGGAGAGGGAGATGACACTGCATCACTTTGATGCAAATGGCGTTTTTAAGATTGCACTAAATATGTTTATGACGTTTATAAGAAGAAAGTCTAGAACGCTGAGCAAAAGGATGCCTCTGGGAAAGGACTAACATTTTACTATCAACCATAGCCTGTGCTTGCCTCTCTCTCTCCCCAGGCCTTGCGCTCCTTTAGCTCTTTTGTTGGGCTACGCCTGCGAGGTTGACCAGCAGCTCCACATCAGGGGACTCAGCTCTTGGAGGTGTTATCCCAGGAATGGTAATGGGGTCTTTTTGAGTCAAATCGCTTGTCTTCCCAAGTGAACTTGTAAGCAGAGATACTCATTATTGAGCTGATATGATAGTGTTAATGGAGATGGCTCAGATTCTAGAAGTATTCCTGGAACAGGCTAACTGGACCATCTGAAAAGATTCGTATCATGTGTGGTCTTCAGGAGTCCGCAAGAAGAAAGAAAATACTTAATTTTTATGCTAGTAACTTTTATCTCATTCTTTTAAAACTGTATGTTGCAGTGTATAAAAAATTAGTACAATAATATATGCATAGAAGTTATGTCTAAATATATAATCATACAGTGGTGTGATCAAAACCTTCATCCTGAAGGAGGACCGTGGTCTCACAAGCCTGCACACACACACACACACACACACACACACACACACGACCACGCATGGCGGTTGTGAGACAGTAAAGCAATGGGTTTTCATTGACATTCCTGTTGGTGGCTGTCCTTCCAAAAGTCTCTCCTGGTGGGTTTGGATCACAGAGCACTTGGCACAGAGAATGGAAGACACCCCATGCACCTTCTGAGCTGAGTGGTGAGGGGCTGGTTTCTGGAGGACAGTTTGCACCTCTGCATAGCGTTTGAGCCAAAAAGATGACCCTGCAATAGTCATACTATACATTAATTGGCATATAGAATGTTATATATATGCCTGCTGTGCACCTTTCTGCAGTGACTAATGGGCCTAGAGTGGTGGCCTTTCTGCAGGAGCTGTTCGAGGCAGGTAAGCGTGACTGTGTTCCTCAGAAGGACACCACCTATTCTTAGGGTCCTGATTCTTTCTGGTCCTCAGCAAGGCCATTTGTGAAACAAGGCAATCAATATCCCACCCACCCGAACCCCACGATTTCTTAGTGGAAATAGCTAATACCCATCGTGTGTTTACTCAGTGTCAGGTGCGACTCTGCATTAGTGCTCTAAGGCAGAGAAACGCATATTAAAGATAAGGAGACTGAGGCCCACGTGGTCAGAATTTGCTCACAGCTACGGAGTGGCGGACTGAAATTTGGTTTCAGCTAGCCTGTGTCCAAAGCCCGCAGTCTGAAGCATGGTGCTTTTTGCCTCGTGCACACTCAGCTGCTTGCAGCTGCAGGCACAATGACTCCAGATTTACAAAGGCCCACAAGTTTACACATCCACATTTACATAATGACTTAAGGATTTGCAGATGTCTGGGAAAAAATTGTCATGCTCACTGGGATTATGGGGACTGTGTCTCAACTTTCCATTTCATTTTGCATGTGTGCACAATATTCTCAGGTAATTTCTACCAAATAATATCCTGTCATATAGTTAAAGATTATAAACATGGTGCTTTTACCTTTGTTTTTGCCTTAATGGCCAGAGGAAGGAGGTTAGCGAGCGAATGTATTTACTCCTTTTATCTGCATTAGGAGTGTTTTGTTGGAAGTATTTCCATGGAGCAATATGAAGCCAAATAAGACATTTACAGTTTTTTTTTTAAGGTAAGATATATGTTTCACCTCTTGTTTCACTTCATTTGCAATTGAGTTAGCTTAAAATAAAGTGCATTTATTTGACTAGATGGTTTGTGCCAGTTGCCTGTTTTTTCCTTCTGTTGGATTGTGGTCTAGGTACTAAGCCAGCACAAAGACAGAAATGAAGATTTACAAAATTTTCAAAGATTACCTGGGCCCTTGGGTGTGACATTTTAAATAGGAGCCAACTTGAGGTCAAAAGCTTTCAAATCAACTGGTAAGCACTTAGCAGAGTCCTTCCTTCATGACAAGGATGAAACACAGAGTGGATTATACAAGGTGAATTTGGACAGGCTGGGCCTGAGGTCACGTCTGATTCCGGCAATGGTGTTTTGCTTGGAGACTTCTACTGCCCTCTTGGCCCCTCTGTTTGACCTGGCCGTGGTCCATTTGTAGTCACTCTCATAGCATGTCATACATTCCTACACATTCTCTTTTTCTGGGCTCAACTGAGGTAGCACCCTGCCTGGTACCCTTGACAGCCTTTGGGAGAAGAAAACTCCAGCTCTTCTCTGTGTATCATGTCTCCAGGGTGTGCAGGTCCAAATATTGCTTTATTCATAAAACGGGTAGCTAGAAAGCTGTCCCACTGAGACTAAAAGGAATGGAGTAAATCATCCTCCCTTCACTCGGCTGTGGCTTCTGACCATTTAGATAGTTGTTTGCATACCTGTGTGCACACCTGTTGTCATTCTGTTTGGTCAGATGACTAGCATATATTGCAGGTTCTTCAGAGGATGCATAGTTAATCAAATCATCATGACCTGAATAATATAATCTGAAGAATTAAAAGCAAGGCTTCTGGTATTTGTTCTACATGCATTCATATAAATATCGGATTGTTCTTTCCAAGTTCTAGTTGGTAGGTGCAAGTTGGTAGTCCCAATCACTCTCTAGAAAGGGTTTGTGAGCAGCTACCTGGTTGTGTGGTGGAGGTACTAGGGGAATTGTCTTGAAGCTGGGTATGCATATACAGCAAGCACATTGGTTTCAAGGCAGGAGAATAGGGAGTTAGGGTGACCAAGGGTTAAGGCATAAGCGAAAGAACAGCAGGTGCTGCCAGTTCTAGGGAAGATTAGGCCCTGCAGGCCATACCCCTACTCCCGTGGCAACAAGACAGAAGTCTCCACTTCAGCCTCTGATTGGCCGTGAGCCAAGTCTCCACTTCAGCCTCTGGTTGGTCTTGGGCCAATCTTTCATAGGGTGTAACCAATTGGAGGCCTCTGAAGGGCACCTAGGGGTGTTACCAAATTCTTTTAGCTTAATAAAAACCCTGTTTGGGGATCTCTTGAGCCGCTTTCTCGAGCCCGTTCACACCCTGTGGAGTGTACTTTTACCTCAATAAATCTGTGCTTTTGTTACAGTTCTCCTGTTGTTTGTCTTTCATTGCTTCGTTCTTTTGTTGCTTTGTTTGTGCATTTTGTCCAATTCTTTGTTCAACAGCCAAGAATCCAGACAACTCACAGTCAAGACCTTCTGTCCTGTAACAGTTTTACTTAGATGGTATGATTATGCCTATTTGGGTGGCTTGGAGAAATATCCACTCAAGCCGCCTTTTGGGTTTTGTCTTGATGGGGGTAGAGAGAGGGAATTCCTCTTAGAGAGTTTGATATGAGACAAATAAAAAAAAAACTATCAAAAAAAATTTTTTTTTGAGACAGGGTCTCACTCTGTCACCCGGCTGGAGTGCAGTGGTGCGATCAGGGCTCACTGCAGCCTCAACCTCCTGGGCTCAAGCGATCCTCCCTCCTCAGCCTCCTGATTAGCTGGGACTACAGGTGTGTACAACCACGGCCATCTAACTGTTGTGTTTTTGGTAGAGACGAGGTTTCACTATGTTGCCCAGGCTGGTCTCACTCGAACTCCTGGGCTCAAGTGATCCACTCACCTTGGTCTCCCAAAGTGCTGGGATTACAGGCGTGAGCCATCACACTCAGCTATTGTAACTTTTAGAAGTGTTGTATCAAGGTTGACAGCATCTGTTTGGGACATCAAGTGATGGAGCTTTATGTATGTGCAAAGGTAGGCAGGTACTTAACTAGCCTGGAACAGGGCTGAAACAGAGGTTTGATTTTCTGCTTTTACGTGGTGGGCCAGGGAGTTTGGAGGCTCAGCAATGAAGAGAACTGGGGGCTGAATCTATACAAGGAAAATGAGAACTGTAAATGCTACCTGCTGCCCTGGTTATGTTGGGTAACAAAGCACCTCAAATCCACTAACTTAAAATAATACCTGTTTATGCTGCTCACATTCTGTGGCCAAGCAGTTCTTCTGCTCCACATGGCATTGATGGGGTTAATTGCTGGTATTCAACTGGCACCTGGGCTTGGCTTGGGGCACCCAAGAGGCTTTACTCACTTGCTGGGAGGCTGGGCTTGGATTAGCCTCTCTCCCTCTCTGTGGGTGTTGGGCCTTTTCTATAGATCAGTCAAATGCCTCAGAGGGAAGCTCAGACTCCACAGGCAGGTGCTCCAAAAGACAGGAAGTGGAAGCTGCCAGCCCAGGTGGAACCTGGCACAGCACCATTCCTACCATATTCTATTGGTCAAAGCAGTCATGGGCCACCCACACCCAAGGCGAGGGGGCAGAGACCCATCCCTCCATGGGAAGAAAGTCAGAGACTTGGTGGCCGTCTTTAACCTGCCCATCTGCCCTTCCATGTGAAGGTGGCTTTTGTTCTGCACTTTGTTTTAGTCTACGTTTTTCTTCCCCCAGCACACTGTGCCAGTGAGCAAAGGCAGACAAGGAGGCCGTGTTTCTTCCTGGGAAGCAGTGATGTGGAGAGGAGTCCTATTCTCAGTGGGGTAGAGAATTTATGGGAGCAGAGACTGGGGGAGAGGCGATTGAATGACTCTAAGATACCTGAATGATCCTCAGAAGGATGTGGAAGAGCTCTGAGTTTTCCACAATATGTGAGAGCAGGTATTGACTTGTGATGGGGCTACACCCCAGTAAACCCATTGTAAGTAGAAAATTCCATAAGTCAAAAATACATTTGATACCCAAATAAACCCACAGTAAAATAAAAAGTCATTATGTCAAAATATCGCAAGTTGGGGACTGTCTGTATTTGCTTAATAATGGATAGGGTGATGCTAGGAGACCAGGGGACTGGGGGACACCTGGTTCCTATAGCAGAGAGTGCAGTAAGAATAATAATCACTTATTTTTCCTGCTTCTTCCCCAGCAGAAGGTAAACTTTACAAAAATAGGATTTTGTCTGTCCTGTCCTATTCTCTGCCATGTCCCAAGCCTCCAGCAAGTGTTCAGTTAACCCTTTGTGGAATACATATGCAGCCGAAAATGTATTGCTTGCTGTGTGCTATTCACTCTGTCGGTATTTTACCCTATATTACTGCATTTAATGTCATGACAATCCTATGCTGCTATTATCCCCATTTGACAAATAAAGAGAACAAGGCTTAGAGATAATAATTTAGGTGACAGGGCATAGATGAAGTTTGAATCCAGGGATGTCCAAGTCTGAGCTATCCACCAGTAGGCATTCTGGCTCTCCATCATGAGTATTATCCTTACAATGTACACAGAGCTGGATCCATTCTTCAAGCAATTATAGTTTATTTAATTGGGGAAATGAAGCTAAATTCCCAAGGTGTGAGATGGTAAGAATATAAGTTAATAAGGATTGAAATATATCACCAGACCATGCAGGAGAACAAATGTCCAAAACGGATCTTGATAATAAGTTCTGTGAATCCAAATGACCCAGAAATGTATGGACAGCAGAGACCTGAGGAAGCTTCATGGAGAGGTTGAGACTCATAAGATGGAAAAGATGGAAGGGAAGGTGTAGAGGGTAGGGCTAGGGGGAACCTGCCATAGTGTGGGGGAAGAGGGGCAGGTCAGGAGAGAGGCATGGGGCACGAAAAATACAAAGCACATTGGAGGAATGTGAGCAGGCCCCAGGGCAGGTCCTCGCTAGGTTAAAAACTGTTCCACAGATAACACCCCATGAGAGGTAGAACTCTAGGAAATGGAAAGGTGAGGATTGTAAAAGGACTTTAACATTAAAAGTCTGACTCCAGTTGACTGTAAGTAATCATAAGATTGTATATCTTTAAATGTACATACTGTAAAATCCATTCTTTTTTTGTGTATAGATCTATGAGTTTTGACAAATGCATGGACTTACAAGCCACCATTATAATCACGATGCAGAACAATCCCAATATTTCCAAACAACTTCATCGCACTGCCCTTCAGGATAGACCTGTTAGAAGAAAGGAGAGCCTGGATTAGGGAGTGGCAGTGGACGTCCTGGTTGCGAGAACCTAGGGACCAGGCAGATACCGCATCAGACAGGGGGCACCCTCTAAACTGTCTTTCACTGACTCTTCACCATGAATCACAGCCCCATAATTTTGGTCTTTACCATTTTCAAAATTTTTTGTTTTTCAAACCAAGTGTTCAAACTGTATCATAGTTTCAGATTAGTAGTCTATATTTTTCTTATCGCTCCACCGATTAAATAATTTCAGTGGCATATATTTATCTCAAAGTAGTGAGGATAAAAAACAAGTTGAGAACAAGAAGCTAATATGATCATCACGACACAGTCACAGAAAGTAAAATAGGAAGGAAGAAAAAAGAAAGGTCTGGATCTTCAGAGACAAGGGAGAGGTATGGCAAGGCAGAAGTCCCTAAGAGTTCAATATCAAGAGAGATAATACCTCCACTCTTATGGAAAATATTCCCAAGGATTCAAGGTTGATCGGTTCTGTGTCCATAATTCGCTTGGACTTGCAAGAGAACCCCAACTTTAATGGAAAAAGAAAACAGGTAAAAATATCCTCTGCTCAAGCCTAGTGACGTTTTTTATCTCAAATAAAGGAAATAACTCAACAACGTTGCTGGACTTTCTTTTCCTGTTCTAAGAAATTTCAAGTTGTTGGCTACCCAAGAGCTGCATTCTAGACTTCTTCCTCTCGTCCCACTGGGTAGAAGCATAGGCTGGTATTTTCCTTCTTCAGTATAATAATTTCATTTTAAGGACAGTCAGGTCCTCTAAATGTGATACTATTTTGGATTAGCCTTTAAACTGAATAAGCCATCCAAACACTGATAAAAGCAATCTGTCTGAACTTCCCATATTTACTCGGCACCCAGTGACATTTAGCTCTTATCCACTGAGAATATGAGAGTGACAACAGTAGGAAACTTAAATCAGAGCCCGCAGGTTCTTATTTAATATCTATAGACACTAGAAGATTTGCATCTGGATTTAAACAGAATTACACTGAGAATATTTAATTCCAACAGTAGGAGGAAGTTGCTCCTGTGATCAGTACAGTTTGCCACAGTTTTAAACACGTGGATGACAGTGACTGACTTTCATATTTCTATCCTCGCCAGCATGACTCTACACGACTGAGTTGCAGTCCCTCTCAGAGGGGATTGCAGCCTGCAGTCCAGGTCTTAGAGCTTCTGAATGCTGCAGAGAACCAGTTTGCTGAGCCACTATCATTATTAACAAAATGATGGGGATTTTAAAAATCAGAGAGTTCCGGCAGCATATTAAATATGGAATGATAAGGGCCAGGCCTTTGGAGGGTTGAAGAAAACCATTTTCTCAACAAACTCACATCCTGTGAGCAGCATTTTTCACCGTATCCTCGGCTCTGTGTGCCATTCACATGAAATCAACCAGGGACATCTGACTGTGCTCTGCTTTTTCTCTCTAGAATGCTCTTCCTCTCCTCCTCACCTGTAGAAATTTGATTCACTTGTCATAACTGAACTCAAATCCTGCCTCCTCCACCAAGCCACCCTCTCTGAGGCTTCCTTTCCCAAGTGCAGTCGGAATGAGTCCTTTCCTACTTGAGACTTATATGGCCCTTTATCCCTAACACTGTGTCTCCAAGCAATGCACACACGGTTTACATGCCTGTCCTCTACTGCGTGCCAGACTGTCACCTTCTCTGATTAGCGGGGATGGGGTCTCTGCATTAGCAGAAACCAGAATAGCATGTTGTACGTGCTTACGCGGTCAGGATTTGGGGAGCTGAATCTGTTCACGCACACTTGGCTCTTGTGCTGTTCTCAAAGCTGCTCCAAGACCCGAGGCTGTCTCCTTTCTGTGGATGTCCCTGGCTGGAGCAGCCTCCTTTCCACAGATCAGCCTGCAGCACGATGTGCGGTCTTAACAGAGCAGCAAGAATAAATGTAATGTTCCTTACTCAGCAGCCGTAGAACGTGCACACCTGTAAGTGGAGTGTGTGCATCTGACAGTATGTGTATTTCTGTGTGATTGTGTGTGTGTATGAGAGAGAGAGAAACTGTTCATCTGACTGTGTCAAGGGCTGTATCAGGTGTAACTGTCTATATCACATAACCACATATCAGACTTACATGTTACTGTTTCAAGTTTTTAACATTAAAAAATTGATTTTGATTTTCCTTTGTTCTTGTCCTCTGATGTCACCTTCCTCCCCACAACACACACTGCTGCTGTTAATTTGTTCATATCATGGGTTCCTGACTCACAATCAGTAAGTGGAAGTCACAGTAGAAACACAGCACTTTCACTCTGAGTGCCCATGGTGGGCTGTTGCCTATTTTCGGGAGGTAGATATTCATGCTGGAATACTTGCTTTGAGGACTATGTGCCTTGAGTTCAGAAAATACATTTAATTTAACACCGCCCCCCCCCCCAAGCCTTTTGTTTTGCAGAGAATGAGAGCTCAGTCATATCTCAGGAAGTCTTAGACCTGAACGTGACAAAGGCTTCCCTGCTTCATGTCATCATCAGTCAGGATGCTGTCTCCCTTTATCTTTTGTCCTATGTGCTGGGAGGACATTGTCCAGGGTGAAATGAAAAACGAAGAGAAATGTATAACTTTATTTGCATGTTTCTAATCATCCTTTAACAGCAAGAATACTACACTGTATTACAATAGACAAATTTACTCTCTTGAGCTTCCTTCATCTGGGGAAGTCTACGGACTATTTTGGTTACTCTTATAAGATTTTTCACTAGCTCAAGCAGCATCTCTCAAAGTGTCAACTGTTCACCTTTAACTCCAGTTCATGCTGCTTTTTCTGGCTGTGCTGCTAGACTGAATGCATCGCTAACACCTGTGCAGGGGACACAGCAGATTTTAGCAATGCTTCCAAGGTCTGCAATGGGAGGGAGCACTTCCCATGTGTCCCAAATGAAAACAAGCAGAACTTCATGTATGAGTATAGATGTAAGTACATACAATTAGAAGAATATGCCGATGTACACATGCCTCCAGGGCACCTGCTCTCGGGACAGAAAGGGAAAGAGTTGGATTGTGTGTCTCTGCATGAGCTCACATGAGAAAGGGGTTCCCTTACCAAATATTCAACTCATTGATTGTTTGTTGCAAATTCTGAGCTGGATGCTAATGAAAAAATCAAACACTGGCTCCTTCATCCCAGATTTGTAAACTTTACTACTGATAGTAAACTTTACTACTGATAGGCCCCTCTAAGAATAGGCCTTGAACCTTTCTGCCTTCTAACTTATAACTCATCTTCTAATGTTCAAGTGACTCTGCTCTGTTCAAGAATCCACCCCATCATGTTTGGGAGACTTTGGCAAACCCAATGAGAGATGAGGACAAACTGAATCAACAAAGGAGGTGGTGTTGACCAGGGTCTGACCCAGCAGCCTGTCTTGAGAAGAAACTAAGCCCTTCCTCAATACCTCCCCTCCAAGCTTGCACTGCTCCTTGACTCAGATCACAAATCCTGGGAAATCTGAAATCTGTTGCCCAACCTCAGTGTCATTTCCTATTTCTATTTTTGGAGTAGAGCAAAAGGACTCCGAAGATCGATATGGCTTGTTCCTGCTCTTTTCCTTCTAGTCACCATTCCTAAAGTGTCAACAATGACCCTCACTCCACCCCCCAGCACACACACAGATACCCCTACATCCCCCAACTTGGGCGGTTTCTAAGACTTTGAGGAAAGCCCTGGGAGTTCCTCTTAACACAAAATGCCTTGGGCTGCACGAGCCCAGGAGAAGATGCCAAGCCGTGGTCTAGGCTCAGGGAATAGTTTTCCTGCCCCCCCTCCTTCCCCCACTTCCCTACAGACACCCCCTACCAGCCAAGCAGCTTGTTCCCCACTGATGCCTGCCCCCACCTGACTGGGGAAGGAGACTGAGTTTGTCAGGGCCAAGGCCATAAGCACCTAACACTCAGCAACCACAAAGGCAACTGGGTTTTGTGTTGACCCCTCTAAGATTAGGCCTTGAACCTCCTTCATGCACCCCTTCCCAACAGACAATTGTACTTCTGTCTGAAAGTTTTAATTAAATGACTCCTGCACAAGCTGTCTGATTTCATGAGACACAGTAGCAAGTTCCAGTGGATCAACAGTTCTATTGCTTGAAACATGAGGGGCTACAAATAGGAGGGCAGGGACTGACAGCAAGTTCAATATGTTTGCCTGTGTGGTGATGGATGTGAATGGTGTGGGCACTGAGCTGGTGAACAACAGAATCTCAAAAAGAGAAGAACGCATTTGCCCATAACATTAATCAGTATCAGGCTGGCAGGAGAAATTAAAGTGGCTTCTGTGGAGAGAAGACATCTCACCCAGAGATCAATAGCTTTCAAGTATTAGAACATTTACAGTGGAAAATTTACCCATTTCCTTTAACAACAACAACAAAAACTCTTAAGATAGTTTTAGACTTGCAGTAAAGTTGCAAAAATAGTACAGAGTTCCGTATCCCCCTAATTCAGCATATCCTAATGTTAGCATCTAACAAAACCATAGAATCAAGATCACAACTAAGAAATTAACATTGGTTCAATCCTACTAACTAAACTGCAGACTTTATTCAGATTTCTCCACCGTTCCCACAAAGGTCCTTTTTCTGATCCAGAGTCAATCCAGGATATCACCCTGTATTTAATTGTCACATCTACTTGGCTTCATCCATGTTTTTATTACTGGTTGTTTTTCTGAACTTTTTTTTTTTTGAGACAGAGTTCCGCTCTTTTTGCTCAGGCTGGAGTGCAATGGTGTAATCTTAGCTCACTGCAGCCTCTGCCTCCCGGGGTCAAGTGATTCTCCTGCCTCAGTCTCCTGAGTAACTGGGACTACAGGCTCACACCACCATGCACGGCTAATTCTGTATTTTTGGTAGAGATGGGTTTTCACCATATGGGCCAGGCTAGTCCTGAACTCCTGACCTCAGGTTATGCACCGGCCTCAGCCTCCCAAAGTGCTGCGATTACAGGTATGAACCATGGCACCCGGCTATTTTCTGCATTCTTTCTACATTTATTAACTGCTATTTCTCTAGAAGGAAGTGTTATTCCTTCTCCCCAGGTATTTATTGGTTTCTTCCAAGGAGATGTGACAATTAAACACAGTGTGATATCCTGGATTGGATCTGTGACAGCTCCTTGGTGTTTCCTTGTCTTTCATGACCTTCACACTTTTGAAGAGCATTGGTTGGTTATTTTATAGAACACCATTCACTTTGGGTGTGTCTGATGTTTCTCACGATGAGATTGAGCTTGTGCATTTTGGGGTTGAATAACAGAGGGCCTTCTCAGGACATCAGGACAGACAGTACATGACGTCTATCTGTTTTACTATTGGTGGTGTTAACTTCAATTACTAGGCTAAGGTGGTTTGTCTGTCAAAATTCTCCGCTGGAAAGTTACCATTTTTCTTTTTGTGATTAAAAGACATTTATGTTAAAGGGGGTCCTTTGAGGCTATAAAAATAACTGTTTTTTTTTTTAATTTTGCCCACTAATTTTGGTATCTATATGTAGATTTTGACTGGAGAAATTTCTATTGCTGGTTGTATTTTCTGCATTCTCTCCAAATTTATTAATTGCAATTTCTCTAGAAGGAAGTGTTTTCCTTCTCCCCCATCTATTTATTTATTCATTTATTTATTTACATTATTAGTATGGACTCAGCATTATTTATTGTACTCTTTGGATAAGAATGCAATAATGCATTACTCTAACAATGTGTTTTCCTGATCACATTGTTTCAGCTTTGCCCTCTGGGAGCTCTTACAGGCTGGCTTGTGCCTCCCATTGCACGCCTCCGATTCCTTTTTTGTTTGAACAGTTCTTTACTTTATGGTACCACAAATCCTCTACGTTCATCTTATATATTCTTTGCCTCAGGCTTGGAATCAACCATTACTCCATAAGCTCTGTTTTCTTTTATCGCAGAATCGAATTTAGAAGCAAGATCTGGAGATCTGGGCAATAGATGTATGTGCTCATTGCTACTGGAATGTCATTGCTTCTAGGTCCTTTGAGCAGAGAGAACTAGGAAATGCATGTAAGGTGTACCAACCTATATGAATACACACATCTATGTTTATTTCTGCATATATTTATCTGTGTATATGTTTTAAATAAATGCAAGTTTGAATTGATACTTCTGACTCAAATTCAGCACCACATGATTTACTCTAGGCTTCTTCCTTATTTGCAATGTCTTTCCTTGACTCTGAGCACCTGACTCATAGCACTCTACCATACATTTCTTATTTTGCTAACTCATAACCCAGAGACAAACAAATTTACCAAATAAAGTACAGCATGGAGTATAGTTCTTGTTTTTCTAGCCTTTCAGTATTGAGTCAAACAGGGTTTTCAAAGTTACTGAGGCAGCTCTTTGTCCCCCACCCTCCTTAGTGAGCCTGGGTGATTGATTAATTTCTGATACAGTGGGGTTCCTCTCTTATTGTCTGTGTTTCTTCTCAAGTCACCCTGCTTCCATCCAGCCAACATGCTGGTTGATTTTTAAAATTTAACTTATGTATAGCAAAATTGTAATTCTGTATGTCAAATTTGTATGTCACTCTTTGTGACGTACAGTTTTATGCATTTTGACAAATTGATAGTCATCTATTTCCTGCCACAGTTTCTTAGAGCACAATTCCATTCCCACTCCCCTAATTTCCTCATGCTACCTTCTTGTGGTCAGTTCTCCCCACCATCACTCAACTCATGGCAACCACTGATCTGTTTTCCATCTTATAGAGATGGAAGCTATAAGCTTAGCCTCTTCCAGAATGTCATATAAATAGAATCATACAATACGTAGCCTTTGGGATAAACTTATTTCACATATTGAAATGAATTTAAGATTAATCTGTGGTGTTGTTTAAATTAACAATTTGTTTTTATTTATTCCTGAGTAGTATTCCATGATATGAGTGTACCATAGTTTATCCATTTTTGTTTGAAGGTCACATGGGTTGTGTCCAGCTTTTGGCCACTCTGAAGAATGATTCTATATAGATCCACATACAGGTCTTTAGGTGAACATATATTTTCTTTTTTCTTGGGTAAACAACTAGGAGTTGGATTGCTGAGTCATATGGTAGGGGCACATTGAACACTATAAGAAAATGCTTAACCGATTATCAAAGTGGTTGGCCATTTTTGCTTTGAGCAAACAGCAACATATGAGAGTTCTATTTGCTCTGCATCCTTGCTAGCATATGGTATTGTCAAGATTTATTGGGCTTAGCCATTCTAATAGGCAAGCAGTGGTATTACCTTGCGGTGTTATTTACATTTCCCAAATGACTGATGATGTTAATCATTTTTCATATGCTTATACACCATCTTTATTGACATGTCTGTTTAGATTACTTGCCTATTTAAAAAATATTGGGTTGCTCATTTTCTTATTTTTTGAGTTTTGAGCGTTCTTTAAGTATTCCAGACACGTGTCCTTTGCCAGAAATGTGATTTGCAAATATTTTCTCCCAGTTTGTGGATTGTCTTTTTAATTTTTTAAGTGTGTCCTTTTCAGAGCAAACATTTTTAACTTTTATAAAATCCAACTTACTATTTTTTTCTTTCTTTTCTTTTCTTTGTTTTTAGACAGAGTCTTGCTCTGTTGCCCAGGCTGGAGTGCAATGGCACAATCTCGGCTTACTGCAGCCTCCACCTCCTGGGTTCAAGTGATTCTCTTACTTCAGCCTCCCGAGGAGCTGGGATTACAGGAGTCTGCCACCACGCCTGGGTAGTTTTTGTACTTTTTAGTACAGACGGGGTTTCACCATGTTGGCTAGGCTGGTCTCGAACTCCTGACCTCAAGTGATCCATCCTCCTCAGCCTCCCAAAGTGCTAGGATTACAAGTGTGAGCCACTGTACCCAGCCATTATTTTTTCTTTTTATAAATTGTGCTTTGGTATTATATTTAAATACTTTTTGCCTATCCAAAGGTCATTACAATTTGCTTCTATGTTCTCTTCTATAAGTTTTATAGTTCTGTAATTTAAATAAGTCTATTATCAACTTTGAGTTACTTTTTTGTATAAAATATGAGGCATAGTTCAATATTCTTTTTTTAGATGTGAATGAAATATTCATATGAATATGATTTTTTTCATAATTCCAGCACCATTTGTTGAAAAGACTATTCTCTCTACATTGAATTAATTTTGTACCTTTGTCCAAAATTAATTGGCTATTCTTATGTGGATCTATTTCTGGATTCTCATTTCTGTTTCATTGATATGTATGTCTGGTCTTTTAAAAGTATTATATTATCTTAATTATTGTAGAGTCATAATAAATCTTGAAATTGGGTGCTATGGGTCTTCCAACTTTGTTCTTCTTTTTCAAAATTGTTTTGGCCATTCTAGATTGTGTGCTTTTCCATATATATTTAGAAATTTTCAGTAGCTACCAAAAAAGCTTTCTTGGATTTTGATTGGGACTGCGTTGAACCGATAGATCAAATTAAGGAAGACTGACATCTTAATAATATTAAGTGTTCTAAATTTGACCATGGCATATCTCTCCATTTAGTTAGATCTTGTTTAATTTATCAGAATTTTTGTAGTTGTCAGCATGCAGATTCTGTACATTAAAAAAAGATTTACACTTAAGTATTTCACTTTGGGTATCACTGTAAATTATTTTTCAAATTTGATTTCCAGTGGTTCATTTCTAGTGTATATAAATTAATATTTGTATGTTGACCTTGTATCCTGTGACTTGTATGAACTTGCTTACTAAATCTAGGAGCTTTCTTTTTTTCCCTAGATTCTTTTTGGATTTTTCTATGTAGAGAATAAAATCTATAACTAGAGACAGTTTTATTTCTTCTTTTCTAGTTTGTATGCTTTCTTTTCCTGCCATATTGCACAGACTAGGAACCCAGAACAATGCTTGATACAGGAAGTGAGAGAACACCCTTGACTTGTTGATGATCTTAGGGGGAAAGATGGGAAGTCTTTCACTATTAAGTATAATTATAATTAATTCTTTCAATATCCTTTATTGGTTAAAGGCAGGTTCCTAGGTGATAAGATTTTTTCACGTATAGATCTTGATTTTTGTCAAATGCTTTTTCTGTATCTATTGAATGGAAACACACACACACACACACACACACACACACACACACACATACATACATATTTCCCTTTTAGTCTGTTAATATGTTAATTGCATTGGCTGCTTTTTGAACATTAAATCAGTCTGGTAGTTCTTGGAATAAACCCCACCTGGACATGATGTATTATATTTTTAACATACTGTTTGCTGGAGAAAACTATTGGTAGAATGAATTTACTCTTGGCAGTAAAGACCCCTATGTTCTCTAAAAACCAAAGACTGGGGCCAGAGTACTGCTGGAAGTTAATCTTCCCCTCCCTGGGAGCCACACAGAGCAGGGTAACTGCAAGCAAAGGGCTCGGGAGGAGAGAAAGGCAGGGTGCTGCCGCTGCATCCCGTTCCTGCCTGGCTTGCACATGTCTGGAACTGACCTCACGCTTTCACTGTGGTGGACAGGATTCTAAAGCTGTCTTTCTACGATGTCGTCCCCTGGTTATGGAAACAAGCACTAATCCGGGTATTGCTGTGAAGGGACTTTGCAACTTGCATTAAGGAGGCTACTCAGCTGACCTGAAAATATGGCGATTATCTTGGGTTACTGGGTAAGCCCAGTGTAATCACAAGAGCCCCTAAAAGCAGAAGAGGAAGCCAGAGAGATGCCGCAGAAGGGGAGGCTGGCGAGACTGGAAACATGAGAAGAACTTTGTCTGCCATTGCTGGCTTTGAAGATGAAGATGGAGGAAGGGGCCACCGAGGAATGTGAGTGGCCTCTAGAAGCAGAGAATGGTACCCACAAGGAAGCAAGCATGGGTACCATTGGTCCCGAGGGAATGGGACCTCAGCTTTACAGCCACATGGAACTTAACTCTGCCAGCACCCGGAACGAGTCTGGAAGCAGATTTATTCCACAAACCTCCAGAAAGGAACACAGCACCCCCCTGACACCTTGATTTCAGCCTGTGAAACCCAGAGCAGAGAACAAGTTGAACCCCCGCTTTGTGTGGACTTCTGACCTACAAAACTGTGAGATAATAGATGGCGCTCTTTTAAGAGGCTAAATTTGTGGCAATTTGTTAAGGCAGCGATAAAAAACGAATGCTTTCACTTAGCAAACATATACTGAAGACCTCCTATGTGTCAGGGGCTGCAGGGGCTGAAGATATGGAGACTAGAAAGACGACCTCTTTCTCTAAGGAGCGCACCAACCAGAGGGAGAATCTAGCCGAACAAAACATGGAGGTATTCTGTATATGTGCTGTAAAAGCAAAGCTTATCTTGGTTGCAAACTATAAAAAGCAATTCTGGCTAACTTTAAATAACAAAAGGAAAAGAGAGAGACTATGTGCTTTTAATTTTGAGAGCAAAGACACTGGAAGATTCTAGCAAATGAAGGAAACTTCAAACATATCAGATTTAGGGAAGGGAGGACCAGTATATTCCCAGGATATAGACGTTTGTAGACTTTCTGCTGATACTGTAACTCTGATCCCACAATTCTTGATCTTCGTTTATCCTTTCCAAATTTCAAATTATAAGGGGGAAAAAGACAAGGTTTAGCTTGGTCCTCTTCAAGAATGGCATCAATCTATTCATGAAGGATCCACCCCTCCCCAACTCAGACACCTCCCATTAGGTCGCCCCTTGAAGACTATGAATCAAATTTCAAATGAGGTTTGTAGGGACAAATATCCAAACTATAGCAAGGATAACCTCCTTTACTTAAAGTCCATTTAAAAAATCTTCACAGTAACATTTAGCCTGGTGTTTGGTCAAATTTCTGGGTACTGTGGACTAGCCAAGTTGACCTATAAAATTGAGCATCACATCTTGTGGTGCACATAACCCATGGGGTCTAGCTCTATGGGTACAGAGCCTCATCCCCAGAAAGAAGCCTCTTTATGGGCCCTAAAGTTCGTCAAACAGGTGTTCCCAAGACTGTCTAGCTGCCGGCCACAGTTCAATTACCCCTAAAATGAGGATGGCAACACCCATAGGATTTTTTGTGTGTAGCTTGGAAAAGGATTATGAGGGGAAAAATGATTTTGTTAACTGTTAAGTGTAGTGCATATGTGAAGTTGGCATTATGTACTTTACATTAAAATTCAAGGAAAGTTGGCAAACTTTGAAAGCTAGAATTTGCACTTGCTACTAAAAACGAGTAATTTATAAGTGAGATGTCAGGAAACCCCAAAGCCTCTCCATGGTTTCAAATGCTGTCAGAAACTCCTCAAAGCAAAATTCCACTGTCTGCACTTTAAATTGAAAAGTGAAATTGCGATCATCCCTGTCTATTGGGAACAGTCATGGGATGACAAATTCCAGCAAGATAAGGTTGTCTAACCCCAAATCCCAAAGACTCACAGCCCTAAGGACAAAAGTGGGGGAAAAACCTAAGTAGGAATTATGAGTTGAGCCAGAGATGTTTGTGACCCAACAGAAGAGGGATTTTCACGTTCTCTTGTGCTTTCCTGGTCTTTACCGCACGCAACGTCAGAGCATCTATAGTGATTGTATTTTGACAAAACTATCAGAGGCCAAAGTTAGTCTTACAAATTTTGGGTATCTCACATGCTTCACAGCCAGCCCTTCTTTGTAGCACAGCTGAGTGCTGAACTTAGCCCCAACTTTTTAAAAATTAAAATTCCTGCCCCTTCTGTCTTCTTGTCCCTCCTTCCATTCTGTCCTTCTTGCAAATGTAATTCAGTCAGAATTCTGACATGTATGTATCAAGCTTGCTGTTGCCGGCATCATTTTGTTCATTATCATTTTCGAAGGGTTGTATCAGGCAAAGGCGTCCTCATTCTCCTAGCAAGGAAGCCCCAGCCAGACAGTTGTCAAGGCAACAGAAAATGCACACTGTGAACTACCAAGAAAAGGCCGTTTCTGGCTGCTAAGAGTCTTTGCACTGTTGAGGCTCAAACTTAATTTTGGGGTTTGGCAAAAGAAGTCTTTTATGGCTAATTATAAAATACACTCAATGTTATTAGACTGGGGGATAGATGATTGCCTGCTAAATGTGTTGTGAAAAATTAAGGCAGTTTTCAGAGCGGAGGGACCTAAACTCAGTGTGCCCAAAGGATCGATTGCTTATTTTTGTCATTCTTTATAGCTGGAATAGAATAGCTGAATGAGTGTGTGTGTGTGTGTGTGTGTGTGTGTGTATGTGTGTGTGTGTGTATGTGTGCAGGAGCTTTCAAACTTTCACGTATTTGAGTCTCATTATCTATTTTGCTGTCCTAGGTGTTCAAAATAAGGTAGAAAATGCACCTTGCCTATTTAGATTTTTGTGGGGAGCTAGGAGAGTCTTTAAATAACATCTCTGTTGGTCCACATTAAGAGTTGTATATCACACTCAGCAGGTGAGACTATCAGATCAGAATCTGAGGGTTAATTTCATGTGTTAGCTGCTATCATTTCTCCTCCTCATCTATTGATTTATTTATTTTTGTCTGCTATTCTCTTCCCACATACTTGCTTGTCAACAAACCCCAAATAAATGTCACATAATAAGTTAATAAAAGACGTGGTAGTTAGGGATTGAAAGTATCAGGGTGAAAACACTGGTGTGATAATCTACCTTCTTAAAAAGTTGTTCTTTTGAAAACAGAATGTTTTAAAATCTAACTTTATATGAATGGCTGATTCAAAGCCTGGTGGCCAGTCTTACAGTGAATGAAGACTGAGTGAATCCAGTTGTTAAATAATCCATGTTAAGCATCCGCTTTTTTTCTTTTGGGTGAGCCTCCACTCATTGAAAACAAGGCAAACTTAGACTGAGGTTGACAAGATTGGTTATCTTTCCTCAGGATCTCCCCCTAAAGAAAGGAAAACTGAACCATCCTTTAGAAGAGGAAATATGATTTACCTAAAGAAGAGGTACTATATTTCTTTCTATGCTCAGCTGATTGATCATGGAATAAAACAGTATTTGTAGTCCTCTCTCAGGTACAGAAGGCTCATGAGGTTGATCTCCTAAAGAAGAAAATGCTATGGAAACTAATTATGTTTTAATGGTTCATGTGCATCGTATTTACACATAGGTATTCAAACAGCATCTCTCCCTTTAGACTGAAATGTTACTAGGATTGTATTTTAAACACTAGGCATATCGATATAGGCAAAGGGATGGGGAAGGTAATTATCCAGCAGTCAACATATCAGCCAGTCTTGTTTGGATAACCGACAGCAGGGAACCAGGTTCATTGCCTCTATAGCTCTGTGGGACTTTGTTTCTCTTTATAGCATTTCCACATGTGTTGAAACAGGTCCTAAATGTAGGTGTTCAGTATATTAAATCTAGAGCTTTCTGAAGGACTGAGTATAATTAACTCTTGACTTCAGTTTCTTTTTTAAAATTTCATTTCTATCTCTGGTTTAGAGGTAGTGGGAGGCTGTGAAATGGAAAAATGGACCAAAATAAGAAAGTGAAGTGAAATGAAGTGACTGAAATCTGTTTCCCCATAGCCAGCTTTCTGGGAGTGTTTCAACAGCACCAGGCATCCTTGCATACAGAGTTCCTACTACATTCCAGGTGTTGTAAAATTTTCTTTGAGTGGGGTAGAAAGCAGGAGAATAAAAATCAAAAGGATGCCTGGTCCAGCTCTCAAAACCTCAGATTCTAATCGAATGCAGATTTGGTCTGAATATGCATAATCAGAATGTACCAAGGGCCCCGATCCACGTGGGTATAGGTTCCACAGGAACGTAGAGTAGAGAGCTGCTATCTCTGCCTGAAGGAGTCGGTAAGGTTCCACCAAAGAGGTAGCTTTGGTGCTGGATCTTGAAGGCTAGGTAGGAGTTTAATAAGCAGAGAAATGGGATGTGAGGCTGACAGATGACAGGGCATTCCCAGCAATGCTCATGTAGCTGAAAGAGCTCGATGCATACGAGCAGTGGAGAGTTTTTTCACAAGGCAGGGGGCCCAGGCCACTTGCACAGGTGGAAAGGAAGGGACTTAAGAAAGGCTTTTAAGGCTGGAAGGGCTAGCTGTCTCCCCCGAGAAGCTTCTGATATGCCATGCTAAAGAGCTTGGCAGTTAGCTCCTGGACCCATATTTTGGAATGTTAACACCAATGTGATGGGATTAGGATTGGAGCCTTCAGGAAGAGATTAGGTCATGGGAGGGGGCCCTCATAAATGAGATTCGTGCCTTTATAAAAGGAATCCCTGAGAGCTCTCTCACTCTGTTTCCCCCGCTGTGAGGACACAACTAGAAGGCAAACTTGGAAGGAAGTCCTCACCAGAACCCAACCCTGCTGGATCCCTGATCTTGGACTTCCAGGACCGTGAGAAACACTACAATGCCTGTTGTTTATAAGCCACCATCTCTATGACACTTGGTTATGTCAGTCTAACCTGACTAAGGCAAGTGGGTGTCAGAACTCTCCAATTCTCTGAATCCCAGCCCTGGCATAGCTGCGGGTGTGACGGTGGGCATGGCACTTCACAGATTGGCTTCCTGACTTTTACTTTAAACAAGAATGAGCACAACCACAACTGCCTACCTGAGATCATTGCACAAAAGTGTTTTATAAACTGTTATATAAATAATTTATTTTGGCACCATCTTGACATTTTTTTTTTCCTACTCTGTCGCCCAGGCTGGAGTGCAGTGGCACAATCTTGGCTTACTGCAATCTCTGCCTCCCAGGTGCAGGCAATTCTCCTGCCTCAGCCTCCTGAGTAGCTGGGATTACAGGTGTGTGCTACCACGCCCAGCTAATTTTTTTGTATTTTTAGGAGAGATGAGGTTTCACCATGTTGGCCAGGCTGGTCTGAACACCTGATCTTGTGATCCACCCACCTTGGCCTCCCAAAGTGCTGGGATTACAGGCGTGAGCCACCATGCCTGGCCCATCTTGGCATTTTAAATGTCTATATGAAAAATTTCTCTGCTTGTCACCACTACCTCCTGTTCTTATAGAAACATATTTTCATGAGCCATTTGGTTCAGAGTTGAACAGATAGAAGCAGGGAGAATAATTATTCAACCATAATTGATGTCAAGCAATGTGGGAAAATCTCTTAACTTATCAGAGTCTAAGCACCCTTGGTTATGAAACCCAAATAATAACAATGCATGTGAAAGTGTTTTGTAAACTTTAATACTCAATGCAAGTGTCATTTCTTTATTTCAGTTTCTCTCTTACTAAAGTCTGTTTTTCTGATCTTTTTGCTGCTGGTATATTTTTGCCCTAGTAAGTTCAAAAAAATTAAAAATTCATAATTCTTGGCTTCAGATACCTCTGTGGGAATTCTGAGAGTTTTTTTTTCCTTTATAGATCTGCATTGCTTGCCTGATTCCAGCCCATCTCCACTGGGTTGCTCCTACACCATTTATTTCATGAGCTTGCATCTCACTCTCTTCTCACCTTCTGCATTAACCTTTACCTTGGAAACATCAGATCTGTTCCCATCTAAGCCAAAAACACTATCCAATTTTATATCCATTAGGTAATGCCTTGTGATTCAAACTACATCTCAAGATTCTGCTTGTTGAGAAAGCTTATTTCCAGGTGCTTGGAGGGGTGACAAGAATACAATTCATTAATCATTGTAACTCTTCATATTTAGAGAATGAGGCAATTAAAAAGTGTTTCCTCATATGCATGTGACCTTGTTTGATCTTCACTTATATAAAGAAAAACGTAGTACCTATAATAAAGTATTTTACATTTTTCCATCCATTGTGTAAAGTGAGAAAACCAACGTTTAAAACAAAGTCTAAAATCTCTCAGATGATAAGCAAAACAGTGAAACTGCTTCCTTTCTGTCTATATCTAAGTTTTTTTCTTTCAGGATTTTCTCTTTGTTTTTGGTTTTCTGAAGTTTGAATATGATATGCCTACATGTGTATTTTGTTTGTTGCTTATCCTGTTTGGTGTACTCTGTGGCTTGGTGTTTTTCATTACTTTTGGAAAGTTCTCAGTCATTGTTTCTTTACCTATTTCTTTTGCTCCATTCTATCTTTCTTCTCCTACTAGTGTTCTAATCACACACATATTGCATCTTTTGAAACTGTCCCACAGTTCTTAATTGTTCTGTTCTGCTTTTATCATGCTTTTTTCTTTTTGCATTTCAGTTTGGAAAGTTTTCATTGACCTGTCTTCAAACTCAATGATTCTTTCTTTGGCTATGTCTAATGTACTAATGAGCTTATCAGAGGAATTCTTCATTTCTGTTAGGGGTTTTGATTTCTAGCATTTCCTTTTGATACTTTTCTAGAGTTTTCACCTCTCTACTTCATCATCCACCTGTTCTTCCATGTCTACTTTTTCCATTAATAATTAATCATAGTTACTTTTAATTTCATAATAATTCCAACATGTATCTCTTATCTGAGTCTAGTTTTTAAACTTGTTTTGTCTCTTCAGAATGTTTTTTCTTGTCGTTTGACATGCTGTATAATTTTTTGCTGAAAGCTAGATACGATCTATCAAGTAATAGGAACTGAAGTAAATAGGCATTTAGCGTAAGAATTAATGGTCGTCTGGCCAGAAGTTTGTTTGTGTTTAGTGTTTGCTATAGACGTATGTTACAAATATAAATATAGCCAGAAGTTTTCAGTTTCTCTAGTGTCTTTGTCTTTGTCTCGCCTCTTGTCTTTGGGCTTCCCTAAGTACTCCTTCTTAGAGAGAGTCTGTGTCAGCCCTTTCAGCTGTGCTCTGCTGTTTATACTGTATTCCTGTTGAATGTGATGGTAAGGTGCAGGAGAGGAGGAGCATTCCATAATTATATTAATAAATCTCAGTCTTTTAATGGGGCTGTGTCTTGGGGCTGTAACCTTCACAAGTTTTCTCCATTGGAACTCTCCCTCCCCCCACCTCCTATTCCCTTTCCTGTCTGCAGCCTTCCAAACATATTTACTTGAAGCTATGGTCCTTGTTGACTGGCGATTTTTTGCCCCCCTATGAAAGTAGACAGAAAGTTTGTGGGGGAGGGAGCTTTCCACTGGATATGACTCTGGCAAAGTCTTTTCTCTTGGAGCATAGGCCTTTGTTGCAGACACATTTCACAAAGATTGCTCTCCTCACTTCTCTTGCCAGAGCCTTGAAGGGATCTCTCAGATCTTTATCTTGAGAACCTGTGAATTTCCTGGAGGTAAACCAATGATGGTATGGGGGTCCTTGAAGACTGGGGGACCCCTGGGAGTTTCTGACTCTCATGCTAGTCTACACTCCTGGCTGATCAAAATTACCATTGAGTGTTCCTATGAGTTTATGCCTCCTGTGGCTTCTGCTCCAGGTAAGCGGATCTTGGCTATGTTTCCCCCATTTTTGCTGGTGGCAGTTTGCCCTAACGACACAATTCTCTTATGGACATAATCGATTTTCCAAGAAAAAGTTCAGCTTTTTTTGTTGTAAGAATGAAATAATGATTTCCAAAGTATTTACATGTCAGAACAGGAGCCAGAAGTCCCAAGTCATTTCCTTCACCTGAGAGCCTTCACTACGTTCTAAGCAGGAAGAAAAATCTATAAATAAGCAATAATTCACTTGCTGCTATTAGTAAAACCATATGTGTCTTATTAGTGAAGAGGAAGGAAATGCTGATGTATTGACTTCTCTATCTGCCCATTCTCTATGGAGGAGGAAAGCCAGCAGAAGAGTGCTGAAATAGCTTTGAGGCATAAAAAGCATAGGCATAACATGCAGCAGAGGGATAGCAATCATTCTAGCAGAAGACTCAGTCTGACTGTGGCCATCAGGGGTGTCTTAGGAGGGATCCAGGCCTCCAGAGATTAGAACAACCTCCTAATATTTCCCACTTCTGGCTAGTAATTGATCTGCTGTCCACAAAATCATGGCAACTCATAAAATCACAAAACTATTGCATGTTGAAACTGGAAGATTCTCAGGGCTTTTCTTTAACAAATGAAGAAATTAAGTCCCAGAGAATCTGGTTCAAAGCCACACAGTTAGCTCTTGACAGACTGTGGGGCTGGAGGCCGGGGGCGGTCTCCACTTTTATCAATGCCTTTTGCTCCTACTCTAAATTACTTTTATTTTCATTTTATTCTACCCTTTGGAACATAAGATTTCTATATACTTGTATATATGCTTTTCTCCTTAGTATGTTGGCTCCCTAAAGAGGGTAGAAACTGGCCCTTTATGTTATTACTAAACTCCTCTAGGCACTTATAAAGGTGAGAAATGTCCCAAAAAAGAGAGAAAAATACAGCAGTGCTGAAGATGGGGGAAAAATAAGTAGGCAACACTTATTTATTTCCCTTCTACCTTGTCATCAAGGCATTTTGCAAGCATATCACAACAGAATATATCTGATATATCTGCTGTCACCTCCACCACCCTTCCATTCCACCTGAGATCATGCTAGGAAAAGAAATGGGGAAGACGTTTATGTTCTTCTTGCTCATTGCTTCAAATGATGAGAAAGCCTTTGATGAGACAGAAAGAATAATGAGGCAAAGCAAGAATAATAAACCCAAGTGCAATGAAAAAACCAAGTGTGCAATAGGAAAATATTTAACACTAAATCTAAATCCTTCAATGTGAGTTATCTGAGGATACCTTTGAAAATGTTATTTTTATTCGGTTTGTCTGAAATGTTATGAAGTTTTGTCCTGTGCTTGGTTATCTCGGAGTCTTAGCTATCAGAGAAGGAAGATACCTGAGAGCCTGGCTTGTTTAAAGTTCCTCGTGCTGCACTGGAATCCACTGAATCACGAAGAACCAGCTGACCTTTGTCGAACCCACTTCCACCCACACCCATCTCCAGTGGGACACTCATTAATCCCAAATCCACTTACTTTATGTTCCAGGGCTGTGGGAGTTAGAAAGTCCTTTCTCTTGTTGAACTGAATATGATTTCCTTGTAAATCCATGAATTGGTCTTAACTATGTCATAAAATACATATGCTTGACAATTCAGCTATTAAGCAAAGTATAAATTTTGTATTAATTGGATGGAGTCTTTCTGAAAAGAAATCTTGGGCAAAACTTGACAATCTATTCTTTCATTTTCATGGATCTCAAAACAATATAAACCAAAATGGCTAGCCTGAGTGATTTAAGGAGTTCAGCAAATTGACCTATAAATAAGGCTGAGGCTGAAGTAGTTTGAAATATATGACATAGAAATGTCTTTATTTCTCCCCAAGTAGTGAATGACCACATATCCCTGTGGGGCACTCAGGGCAGGAATATACCCCCAATTTGTGGAGATAAAGGATCACTTTCTCATCTAGAGTGGTAAATTATATTAATTGGAGAAAGTGCTGAATTATATTAAAGGAGGCATTTCCAGTTCCAATCCTTAAGATACACATGGAAATGGGCAGTTGTGAGTATATTTAGAGACACCATGTTGCACTAGACCTTAGAGAACCGAGTGTCACACTAAACATTGATAGATGAGATTGAAATTGGAACATTCTCTTTTTCAGAAAGATAATGGATCTTGCATTAGGAAAACATGGAAAAAGTTACAAGGTATGGAGACATTATTGATGTCGAACATGATTTCAGGCAGGCTGTTTGTTCTAACCACAGCCAAACTCCAACCCCATCGGGGAGGCAGCAAGCTGATAGCAAAAGGAATGTGGAAGAGAGGAAGGCTTGCGGCAAATAGACCAAAGAGGAAACAAGGCGAAGTTCCCGTTTTGATTGGGGCCAAGTCTGAGAAGAGACAGCCCCAGTGAGAAAAAGTGAGCTCCAGGCTCCAGGGATGAGCAGGGAGCCATGAGGGAAAAGTCTTAGTACCTGAGCTCTGTTACATACAAGAAAATGCAAATACAATTTGAGCACCAAGAGATTACACATCTATACACACAAGGAATAAGAGAAAAAGGCAAATTTACAATGTGACATCAGTAATTAAACGAACTAGGGAGGGGCAGGAGGAATCTTACTGTAGTAGATCGCAGACTCTTTGAGTTTATTAATTTTTAAAACTAGAATGTTTAGTTCATTTGTTTAAAATATTAAATGTGATTCAAATAATAATATCTTAATGATAATTCAAAATCAAAGTCTTATTTGTCAAAAAAGAATGCTGAAAAACGTCCTGTTCAAAGAAAATAATGATTATTTGAGTAAAGATAGTAATTAATTTCTCAGGAAAAAATGATCCACCCACTTGCAAAATCGTTCATGTTTGTAGAAACTTATTTGAGGTAAGCCTATTTTACTCCCTTAAGCTCACCTTTGATTGAACAAAGTAAAAATAATCTTTTTAATCTATATATATGCTTTAATAAATAGGTATCTAGAAACATCAGAGGCAATAATATATCAAAAGCTGACTGAATTCCACTGAGCTGTTTGGAAAATGAGATTTCTCCATCTTCGAATTTTCAAAAGCAATTTATCTCCTTCATAGGCTGACAAAAAAGGAAACTTTTTGATGCTTTACTTTGAAGGAAAATTTCTTGATTTCAAATACGTAAGGAAGAGAGTTCTCTGCATATTTTATCTGATTGTGTATACACACATCTATAACTTGGTTTCTTTGTCAGCCTCATAGCCGGAATTACTGACTGCTGATCATTTGATGTACCACACTAATTTCAATGAAGCTTGTCCAAATGAGTTATTTATCTCATAAATATGTTCATAGTCTCTAATAAACTATGTATGCAATTTCTTAGTGAAATTTCAATGGCAATGCAAAGCTAAATATCAATTAAAGAGTTTTGGGGCGGAAGAGGGGACAGGTGAAGGAACCACTCCTGGTTCTTACAGGATGGACTTTGTAATGAGAACTTAAATTACAAAGGAAAAAATGCATTAAATTAATATCTAATTTCTAAGCTAGTTGACCAAATTACTTGAGGCTTATTGGTTTTTTTCTTGCTTAGTGTTGATATAGTACTTACTTAACTTTGCTATCATCATAAACAAAAACGAACAATTATGGCATGCTCTTCAAATTGAAAAGTGGCCGGGTGCACTCCCCATCTTCAATAGTGGCTACCTGAATCTGTATCTCTCCATATATCCTTTGAAAGCAAACTGATAATGAGGGTATTAAGAAATATCACCCCTAACCCTCATGCACAACAAAACTAGAAGACAAAGAATAAGATAGACTTTAAGTGTAATGGGAAGAACTTCTCAAACTAGCAGAGTCAGTTTCAGACTCCAGACTGAAGAGAGAGATGGACAAGGATGGAAGAGGTGCAACCGCATTTGGGGATGTAGCAGGGAGGAAAAGAGAAAGCATCCTCTCAAGAGAATAGGAGTGTCCTGAGATGGGAGATATAGAGAGCAGGTCTGAGGCCTTGGGTATCCACTGGCTACTGTGGAATTGAAAAAGGAGGCTTGATGTTTCATAGGACCAGAAGTGTAAGTCTTCTAGGAAAGAAACAGGCGATGTGGAGGCTTGATGGTAAAGTGGAAAAGATAGCAAAAGCCAGAATTCATAGAAAGAAGTGTTACATATCCAAAAGCACTGTGGCCACCTCCACATAGTAGATGGCAATGAAAAAGTATACCCTGCTTAAGAGGGCAACAGAAATATATAACATACGTAAAATAAATGTTGCAGCCAAGTGCGGTGGCTTACACCTGTAATCCTAGCACTTTAAGATGGAATAATAGCTAAGAAAATCCTGAAAAGGAAGATAAATTGGGTCGGGGGGCAGCCCTAACCCTATCAAGTCTTAAAATATAGCACTGAGCTGCTGCATTTAAACCATTCTGGAAATTTTCCATGAATAGACAGACCAATGAAACAGAATAGAAAGTAGATCCAAGTATCTAAAAAATTTGTGTTTGATAAAGGATGAATGCATCCTTTGTTATATAGAAACTTCCACTTGGGAATTTATAAATTTGGGGGAAATTATCAGCTTTCATTAATTACTGGAGAAATTATGAACTTTCATTATTTATTGGGGGATATTATGAACTTTCTTGTAAATGGTGTTGAAACAACTGGTTTCATTTGTAAGAGAAAAATGTGGCCCCATACTTCAAATTATATTTAAGAGGACATTCTAAAATATCTAAGATATAAATGTAAAACTGAAACCACATAGTAGTCAGATAAAACAAAACTTCGAGGGGGAGGAAAATACTCAAAATACAGAGATAATAAAAATAAAAGAAAGAACTAATAAATTCTATTTTCTCTGTCTCTCTATGTGTGTCTGTATGTTTTAATACAACAAATAGAACAGAATAAATAATCAAAGCTAAAATAAAAGAACACATTTTCACCTGAAGAATTTGAATCTGTGAATCAAAATACTTCATCTATTTTCAGTTGACTCAAACCATAGATCAGTATCTGGACTCAGTTTGGTAAAATTTATAAATCTCGACAAAAGCTCACTCTTCAAGTATTTTAGCAGAAAAGTTAATCTACCTACAATTTAATAAAAATAATATTTGTCTGAGACTTTTCCATAGCAATGAACATCAGATGTAAATAAAAGTAACATTTACAAAGATTTAAAAAAGAAAAGTTGTAACCCAAGAATCTAGACTAAACAAATTTTCACTCATCTGTAAAGGTAAAAATAAATAGTCAAGGCTTTAGGAATTGGTTCACTTCCATGCTATTTTTAAAGAAAAAAGAAAAAAAGAAACCCCAAATTGAATATGTCTTGCATCAAAGCAAAGTAAAAAACTTGGGGCAAATAAAGAACATTCAGGTACATTTTTAAAAGTTGCAATTATTGGAAATACTCTTAAAACCATAGGGTAAATACTTTGAAAATGCTCCTGAAAAAGAAAAGAGTTTCCAGTCTTTCCTTCTCTCTGACGAACACAAAACCGCAAACCACAAACACACTTATGCACTTTTAAAATGTTAGATTATTGCAACCAAAGTTAAAAATTAGACAGAGAAGTCCAAGGAATAAAAAGCAGCCAGTTTCCTAATTTTATATAAAGAAGCATCAATAGATACTGTCTTATGTTGGCAATAGTAATTAGATAAATATTGGTTCAAATGCATGTTTTAAGATTTGAAGAAACTTATCAGATAATTAAAAACAAAATATACACCTTTCTAGTTATTAGAGGTACAAAGACATTAAAAATAGTCAACTTACAAAAAGAGAAAACAGGAAGAAAAACCACACAAGCAGGAAAATAAAGATATGAAATGCCAACTACCTAAAGTCTATTTTTTTCTCATCTATAAAACGTGGGTTATAATAAACCTAACCATAGGTTAATTTTGAATTAATAAGATAATGTTCAAAAAGTATTTGTCAGTGTCTGGCTCACAATCAAAGCTCAAATAATGTTTAGTATTATTATTATTTATAATAAAATATGACAATTATCAATTAAAAAGTAAACAAATAGCTAACATTTAAATAAAATATTTAACCTTTCTTATTAAAGAAAAAAATTAATACAATAAATAAAATAACCAAGAGAATTAAAAATTTAGGCATGTGATAAAATATCTCAAACAACACAAACAAAAGAAAGTAACTGTAAAATTCTAAGTAAAAAAGTATTGGATAATGCAAAGATGATCATTTTATATGGACACGTTTTAAAAAATCACAGTGACCATAAGATTTTCATGAAATTTAATTCATTAAAAATTTATCTTTAAAATAAATAAAAGTATTTGAAAATACAAAGGATAAGAAAGAATTTTTAATGCTTTACTCTTAGTATTTATAAATCAAGAAACCAAAATTAAGGAAACCCTCTTTTGGGTGGCCTGTCTACGGTGGAGAGATTTCTTCTTTTGTTCACTAAACTCTTGCTCCAACCTCAAAAAATAATAATAATAAATAAAATAAATCAAGAAGACCAAAAATATACCTAAGATGGTAGAGGATGTTAATCATGTAATTAATTAGATTTAACTAGTGTATATTAAACAATATACCTTTCCAAGGTTTGGGAAAACCTTAACAAAAACTAGATCTTACATAGTCCACAAGATTTTAAAAAATTTTATTTGTACATGACATAATCTATCATCCCTACGTAATAAAAATAAAAACTAACGAGAATAAAACATTTCAAAGATCCAATAATTTGAGAATAAAAAGCAAACCTTGTAAATATTAGCTAAAAAGAAAAAGTAAATGAAAGTTACTACTATGAACCATTTAGAAAGTAATGACCATGTGAAACTATATGTTAAAATTTCTGTACCAAGACAATTCAATGGGAAAAGAAAAGGCTTTTTGGCAAGTGGAGCTGGAAGAACTGGATAACCATACAAGAAAGAATGAGTTGAAGTCCTCTGTCACATACAAACATTAGAATGGAGGAGCTAAAACTCTAAAACTCTGAGAAGAAAAGAAGTATAAATCTTCATGATCTTAGACTGGACAATGGTTTCCTAGATAAGACATTGAAAGCATAAGCAGCAAAAGAAAAAAAATACGTAAGTTGGACATCATCAAAATTAAAAACGTTTGTGTTTCAAAGAATGCTATCAAGAAAGAAAAAGGAAAATCCACAGAATGGGAGAACATTTTTATGCATCTTATAAAGTAGGGGTCCCCCAAGCCCAGGACCACAGACTGTACCCCTCTGTGGCCTGTTAGGAAGCAGTCTACACAGCAGGAGGTGAGTTGGGATAAGCAAGCATTACTGCCTGGGTTCTGCCTCCTGTCAGATCAGTAGTGGCATTAGATCCTTATGTGAGTCCCCATTGTGAAACTTTATTATGAACTGTGCATGCAAGGTGTATTAGTCCATTCTTACACTGCTATGAAGAAATACCTGAGACTGGGTAATTTATAAAGTAAAGAGGTTTAATTGACTTACAGTTCGGCATGGCTGGGAGGCCTCAGGAAACTCACAATCATGGTGGAAGGTAAAGGTGAAGCAGGCACCTTCTTCACAGGGCAGCAGGATGGAGCAAGTGCAAGCACTGGAAATGCCAGACACTTATAAAGCTATCAAAACTCGTGAGAACTCACTCACTATCACAAGGACAGCATGGAGGAACCTCCCCCATGATCCAATTACCTTCACTGGGTCCTGCCCTTGACACATGGGGATTATAGGAATTACGGGGATTATAATTCAAGATGAGATTTTGGGTGGGGACACAGCCAAACTGTATCACGAAGGATCTAGGTTGCACACTCTTTATGAGACTCTAATGCTTGATGATCAGAGGTGCAACATTTTTCATCCCCAAACCATCTCCCCCACTCCCTATTCTTACCCCCAGTTCCAATTTTGTGAAAATTCTCTTTCATGAAACTGGTTCCTGGTGTCAAAAATGTTGGGGACTACTGTTATAAGGGACTTGTACCTAGAAAATATAAAGAATTATTACAACTCAATAACAGAAAGATAAATAATTCATTTTTTAAAATTAGCAAAGGATTTGAATAGATCATTCTTTTAAGAAGATATACAAATGACCAGTAAGCACATCAAAAGATGTTTGACATCATTAGCCATTTGCAAAATCGAAATGAAATCCACAATGAGATATCACTCCACATTTGTGATGATACCTATAACAAAAAGATGGATAAAAACAGGTGTTGGCAAAGATATGGACGGAGAAACTGGAATCCTCATACATTGCTGCTATGAATGTACAATGGTACAGCCACTTTGGAAAACAGGCTGGCAATTCCACTCCCAGGTATATACCCAAGAGAAATGAAAACACACATCTACATGAAACCTTGCATACAAATGTTCATAGTAGCATTGTTCAAAATAGCCAAAAAGTGGCAATGACCCAAATGTCCATGAACTGATGAGTGAATTAAAAAATGTGGTATATTCTTATAGTGGAACATGCTCCGTGATAAAAAGAAATGAAGCATTGACACGTGCTACAACTGAGACAAACCTTGAAGACATGATGCTAAGTGAAAGAAGCCAGTCACAAAAGACTCCATATTGTATGATTTTGTTTATATTAAATTTCCAAAATAAAGGATTTATATAAAATGAAGTAGATTAGTGGTTGCCTTGGGGTAGAGGGGCTGGAGCAATTGAGGATGGTTTTTTAAGGGATGCAAGGTTTATTTGTAGTATGATGAAAATGTTCTAAAATTAATTGTTGAAATGATTGCACAACTCTGTGAATATACTAAAAGTCATTGAATCATATACTTTAAATGGGTGGATTGTGTCACATATGAATTATACCTCAATAGAGCTGTTAAAAAACAAACTTGTGCTATGACTTCAACTTCCAAGTGGAACGTAGATGTCACAGTCACCCAATGTTTCCAACACAATTACTGGACAAAAAGCCAGACAAATGACAAAAATCTTGTTTCAAGGCACCATAGAGTTGTAGAAACAATAATTAGATGAACTGGAATTTCACAGGAGGAGACTTCTAGGGCAGTAGGAATTTTGCTAATGCTTAGTAAGCCCTCATGATCAGATTTGGCCCACACCAGGGAGAGAAACCAGAGACATTTTTGTTGGTCACTCAGAGCAGGTACTGGCACAAAAGATTATACAAGTTGAGAAGCACAGACTTAATTAGTCTTTTCCCCAAGAAATTTTCTGTGTGCTGGAGATGAACATGGAGGACTGAAGAGCTAAGCTAAGGGTTCCTAAAAGACAGAGTAAAATCTGCTTTAATCTCCAAGTGCTTGAGAGACTGTGTTTCCCTAGAGAGGGCCTGCCATTTGGTCCTTCAAGAATTTTGCCACATTTTAAAGCTGCAAGATATGGGAGCTAAAGATCAAAGCTCAAATCTAAGAGGTAGATTTGCCACAGTCTTCCATCTTTGAGGGAAAGTGATCCACTAGTCTCTCAGTCCAAATCCTTGAAGGGTATTCCTTGAGAAACAGGGAAGGACCAGAGATGGATGAGTCTTAGTAAAACTGCGTATGTGTAATAGAACTAAGAGGGGAAGATAGCAAGGTGGGAGAGAGACAATGGGGCAAAAGCAACAATTGAAGATATAATGGCCAAGCATTTGCCAAAATGGATAAAATATTCACACATCAATTCAAAAATTCAAGAAACCCTAAGTTGCTCAGTAAACCCCAAGTAGTGTATAAGAAAAAGAAGATCATACTAAGGTACATTATAAACTGCTAAAACTTAGCAGATGAAGTCAAAAATTTTTTCTGAAGCAAATTCATACCCTTAAAGGGCATTATTAAATAATAACTATTTAAAATTTCAAAAGTACTTATTCATCATAAGAAATTAAGAAAATAACAAAACCTAAGATTCACGGGAGATTGGGTTACTAAAAATAAATGTTGAAATTTAATCATCAGAAGAGAAAATAGATAAATTGATAGATTAATGAATCTGAAAGGTGGTTATTTTAATAATAAAACCCAACAAAAGACATGCATTTACTTTCAATGTTTATCATTTTAATTAAATTTGATTCCAATTAAAAAGCACAAATGTGAGAGTGATAAAATGACCTGACTACAGATTCAAAGGAAACTACAGAAATAAGGGAAAGTGTAAAAATATGCCTTTCATAAATAAATTTGAGCGTTTTAATGAAAAGCATAATTTCTGGCCAAGTATAAATTATAAAATTTTACTTGAAGCAGAATATCTGAATAGGCCTATTACTATGCATATTTCTGAAGGGATTATTAGGAAATTTTAAAATTTACTCTACGATTTTACAAGTTCAGTTGTATCATATAAAATTACTTTATGCTATATACAATAGAGTGCATATGCATGATAATTGGCTTTGTTTGAATCTCAATTTGTTTTTGATATTAGATTAACTTGTTACCAACACTTGAGAAAGCACTGCAGCCATGCAACTAAAAACAGTAGCACATGCTACACTCTTACTTATGAATATAGGTGCAAAAATTCTTTTTTTTTTTTAAAGACGGGGTTTCACCATGATGGCCAGGCTGGTCTTGAACTCCTGAGCTCAGGTGATCCACCCACCAAAGTGTTAGGATTACAGGCATGAGCCACTGTGCCCGGCCAGGTGCAAAAATTCTAAAGGAAATTCTAACAGATCAATTTCAACGCTAAATAAAAACGAGACCATACCATGTTAAAGTAGAATTATTCCAGGTATAAAAACTCACTTCACACTAGGGAATCTATCAGTTTAATTGATATAGCTACAATTTAAAGGGAAAACTACACAATTATTTCTACCCATACTGAAAATGCATTAATAATTAAGATACACTTAAATATCAATAAGCCTTATTTTTTAGAGTAGTTTTAGGTTTACAGATATATTGAGTAGAAAATACAGAGTTTCCTTATACTCCCTCTCCCTACCACAGTTTCCTCTATTATCAATAGTAGCACATTTGTTATAATTGATGAGCCAGTATTGATACACTATTATTAACTAAAATCAGTAGTTTACTTTGGGTTTCACTCTTGGTATTGTACATTCTAGGGGTTTTGACAAATGTATAGTGATGCGTACCCACCATTAAAGTATCTTATATAATAATAGTGTCACTGTCCTAAAATTCCCTTTGTTCTACCTATTCATCTCTCCCTGCCTCCAGTGCCCAGTAACCACTCATCCTTTTACTGTCTCCATAGTTTTGCCTTTTCCAAAATGTCACAGAGTAGGAATCATACAACATGTAGCCTTTTCAGATTGGCTTCTTTCACTTAACGACATGTGTTTAAGGCCTCCTCCATGTCTCTTCGTGGCTTGATAACTCATTTTTTTTATTACTAAATAGTATTCCATTGTATGGATGTGGATGCACCATAGTTTATTTGTCCATTCACTTATAGAAAGGCATCTGGGTTGCTTCTAAATTTGGGTAGTTAAGAGTAAAGCTGCTGTGAACACTCATGTGCAGGCTTTTGTCTGGATATAAGTTTCAAACTCATACGGGTAAATACAACGGAGTGTTGCTACTGAGTAGGAGAATGTCTAATTTTGTAAGAAACTGCCAAAATCACTTTCCAAGTGGCCATACCATTCTGCATCCCCACTAGCAATGAGTAAGCAGATCTGTTGCACCACATTCTCATCAGCATTTGATGGTGTTGGTCTTTGGGATTTTGGTCATTCTAATGGGCGTGGAGTAATATCTGGTTTTAATTTGAAAGTCTCTAATGGTGTTGAGCATCTTTCCATATGCTTCTTCTCCATCTATATATCTTCTTCGGTAAGGTATCTGTTAAGATCTTTTGCCTTTTTTAAATTGGGCTGTTTGTTCTTATTGTTGAGTTTTAAGAGTTCTTTACATATCTTAAATGCCAGCCTTTTTCTGACATGTGTTCCACAAAATCCTCCCCGCCTATGGCTTATTTTTTTCATTCTCTGACAGTGTCTTTTGAAGAACGGAAGTTTGAAATTTTAACAAAGTCCAACTTGTCAAATATTTTATGGACTGGGCTTTTGGATCTAAGAAGTCATTGCCAAATTCAAGGTCACTGAATATCATCATATTCTCCTATTTTATCTTCTCAGCATTTTACAAGATATATTTTGAATTAAAAACAAATAGACACTCTGAATCAGTCATGGACCCCACAAAGATTTTTAATGGAGACTATAATGAAGGGACAACTTATAATGAGTGTGGTAAGGTTAAGGAAATATATAAGGGATAATGCTAGCAACCATGATAAGCTATCACCACCCTGGTCAACAGGAAAAAGGGGAGGAGCTAGTGCTTGGACCCAGTGTGAAGGCTATGGTGGAGGAGCTATTATTGTGAGCTCCACTACTACTACAGGTTTCATACCTAGGCAAGAACAGTGTGGTGTCCTGAGAAGTTGATGGATATCAGAAAGGGGCCCTAGCTGGCAGGAACAGAAAAAAGGATGGGGGGAGAGCCATCATTCTAAAAAATGGCTGACAAGCCATTGTTCTGAGAAACGGTTAACTACAAACAACCCATCTGCACGACACCCTGTTCCCAAACACTTTGTTTTGCACATAGACCCAGCAGCATGACCCTATCAGCATGTAGCCTCTCCAGCACAACCCTTTAAAATTTCCCTCCAGCACCTGACTCTTTTCAGACACCTTCCTCTCTGCTGTGCTGCTCATTGTTCTCTTGCGATGTATCTTTGAACTTTCTACAATAAATCTACCTTTCTTTACTCATGACTGTTTTAAATTATTTCACAGCCTGCGATGCTGGACTCAGCCAGTTGCACCAGTCACATTTTGGTGGTCCACACGGGGACCTCTCCCCTATTCACCCCTTTTCCTCTTCTCCAACTCTAACCTCTTAGTGGACAGTGTTCAAGCCCGGAGACCATCACTGCCCTGAACGAGTGAGAGTTCAGAGTTTCCTTTCCAGTCATCTGGTGGACAAACTCTAGTATCCCTCTGGCAACTGACGGCAACTGGCCAGGGCCACTTCCCAGTGTAGCCTAAAGGTCAAGGAGTAAACAGGTTTGGCTGCCTTGCTTGGAAGGGAGGATGGCTGTCTCCTAATCTTTCTGGTCAAAAGTCCCCAGTCCCTATATGCAGCACAGTAGGCAGCGGCAGCTTGACCAGGGCAAGCCCACGCATGTTTTGGGGGATCTCAGAGCCCCTCCTTCTTGCTCTGAATTTCTCCAGTGAAGAAAGCCAGCCATCCTTTTCTAGACATTTTAAGCAAGATGATCCCAAAGAGTACCAGAACAGTGAGTCTTCCCTCAAGCTTTTTCTTATATTTGAATTCAGCACCCAGTATAATTCGTACCTGGACTGACCTGGACCTGCTCACCCTGGGTTCATCCATCCAGTCTAAGGTTCTTGTCCTGGGACATCCTTTCCAATAGGTGGGATGCTTCTTTGGAAAGTGCCTCTCAGGGCTCCTTAGTGGACATAAGTGGAACCCCCTTTCCTTGGCTGGAGACCCCAAGAGAAATTGTGGTTTGTGTCCTCAGTAGACATTTATTTCCAATCCCACCATGGGACAAACCCTTCCATTCTCTCAGACTCACCTCTGGGCTGCACTCTAAAACAATGGGATAAATTTGACCCCCAGACTCATAAGGAAACATTGAATTTTCTTGTGGAATACAGCATGGCCACTTTATAAACTTCCAGATCAGGAATTCTACTGGCTTCCAAATGGGATCCTTGCCCCCAATATTGTTTTACAGCCTGCCCTCTTCTGTCATAATTCCTCTGAATGGCTTGACATTCCTCATGTCCTCGGTTGTATAACTCTTTCTAAGTCTGCTCTCCCCTCCCTTACTTGGTTCCTTCCTTTGCTAGGACCAGCTGCATTTATACTTCTTCTCCTCTTCAGTCCTCTGTCTCTTTAATTTACTGGTTAAATTTCTTTCTTCAGAATGTAGCAATTCCATTGCAAACTCCTAATGATGCAAGGATATCCGTCAATCACCTCCAGAGAGTCCCATGAATCTCCTCTAGACTACTGGATATCAATCCCATATTAACACACTCTTTCTCCCTGAGTTCTGTCCTCCAGAAGTATCTAATAGCCTAAGTCCCATAACTCGGGACGATAATCCACAGGGTCCCCTAACACACCAACAACCATCGGTCAAACCAACACTATGCCTACAGTCAGCAGGAAGCAGTTGGAAGATAAGACCTCCATACCAATGCCAAAGATTTGACATTGTTGTTCTCTCAGGGGGGGACATGGAGTCCTGGTAAGTTGATAGATACAAGAATGGGGCTCTAGCTGGCAGGAACAGGAATGAGGGTTGGGGAGAGCCACTGTTTTAAGAGAGGGCTGACAAGCAATTTTTCTGAGAAACAGCTAACCACAAATAACCTACTTGCACAACATCCTGTTCCCAAATACATTGTTCCACATGCAGCCCCAGCAGCATGACCCTATCTGCACATAGCCTCTCCAGCATGACCTCATCAAACTTCTCTGCTGTGCTACCTATTGCTTTCTTGCAACATATCTTCATACTTTCTCTAATAAATATGACTTTCTTAACCACCACTGTCTTGGCAAATTCTTTTACTGCCTGTGACACCAGCCACAGCCAACCACACCTGTGATGGATAGAGAGGATGAAATACGTTTAATTCTCTCTCCTCACCCTCAATAGCATGCCAGTGACCCTCCCTGGCCAAACACAATCAGAGGGCAGTCAACAAGGGAGCCTGGGGGCTGCCGTCTGCATGGGCAGTCATCCTGGGGGGCACAGGCAAAGCCAACACAAGTTTGCCATCCCTGTGATAGAGGGCCTGTGAAGCATAATGACCACAGCTCTTTGTGTAACCACAAATTAGTGTGCCGCACTCTAGACTCTTGCAGACCAAAGGCAAAAGCTGAGTTCTAGCAATCATTGGAAAGTTGATGTCTTTGAGCCTCTGCTTTTTATGTGTAATTAGGATTAATAACAGTGCTACATTATAGATACTGAGATGATTATTTATATTAAATGTTTGTGAAGTATTAATGAGTGCTCAATAAATGCTAGCTGCTATTACTACTGCTGCCACTACGATGAAGACTACTACTGCTATTGCTACTGCTAAAAGCATAACTACTATCATTACTATTACCACTACCATTAGTATTACCACCGCTACTATGACTGCTACTACCATTACGACTACTATTACCATTACCACTACTATCATTACTACTACTACCACCACCATTACTACTACTACTTCTATCATTACTACTACTGCTACTATCGTTACTACTCCGACATCGACCATTGATACTAGTACTACCACCATTACTACCATTACCAGCACCATTACTACTACTACTATCATTACAACTATCACCATTGTTACTACAACTACAGTCACTACTACTATTAGTATTATTTACTCCTACTCCTACCATTACTACTACTACCACCACCACCACCATTACTACTACTCTCATTGCTACTATTACTACCAGTAGTACTACCATCATTACTACTACTGCTACTATGATTTTAGTCATTATTATTAGAGACGAGGAGAAGCAGGCAACATAACCAGGAACATAAGCATTGTTTCTCAACATGAGACAGAATCTCTATGTTAAATTAATAGCCAAAGCCATACACAGCAATGAAATATTAATGTGTTCTCACTAAAACCAAAAACCAAATAACCAGAGAAAGATTTCTACCATAATTATCATTGAATGTTCTGGAAATTTTAGCCGACATATTAAGATATGCAACATTAGGAGAGAGAAAAAATCTAACTTTTTTTTGGTTACCATTTGCAAAATATGATGGTTCTCTGCCCAGAAAATTACTCCCGCTATTTAAAAATTAAGTGGCTAAACACAAAATGAATATATAAAATTTAGTGGTCATTCTAAAAACCAGGATAAAACTATTTATAATATTTAATGAAGACAATTTTCCATTCATAATGGCAACACAAACTATGAACTGCCTAAATAGCTTCACATAGAATTTTGCAACAATATAAAGGCTAGTAAAAAATAAAAACAAAAACTTATAGCTACATTAAAAAAATGTATAGGCTGGGCACAGTGGCTCATGCTGGTAATCTCAGAATTTTGGGAGGCTGAGGCAGGAGGATTGTTTAAGGCCAGGAGTTTGAGACTAGGCTGGGCATCATTGCAAGATCTCATTTTTACAAAACACAGAAAAATACAAAAATAGAAAAAATAGAAAAATTAGGTGGGCATGGTGGCATGTGTCTGTAGTCTATCTACTTGGGAGGCTACAGGGAGCTAGACTACAGTAATGATAGTAGTAGTAATGGTAGTAGTAGTAATTGTAGTAGTAGTAATGGTAGTAGTAGCAGTAATGACATTGGGGAAATGTCAGTTCTTTCCAAATTCATTTACAGGGTTAACATAATTGCACTTAAACTTCCAGTGGGATTTAATATTAAATATGTTCAAGTAAAGCTAAGATTCATCTAGAAGAATGAATTCATAAGTAGAGCTGAGAAAAAAAAATTTTAATGCAAAATAGAAAAGATTAACTAGTGAGATTTGCCCTGTTATATATAGAAACATAACATTAATATAGACAAAATATGTGGTTTTGGCACAAGGATAGATTGTTGGAACAATAAAGTGAAATAGAAACTCTAGGAAAAGAATAAATACATTAATATAATGAGGTAAACCTAGACGTGTATTCTGACAGTTTACCCTGAAAGAAATACCAGGTGGGTTAAAGATTTAAATGCCAAAAATAAGCCACTGTAAAAATCTTAGAATATACAGCAGAATATCTGTGTATCTCAGAGGGAGAAAAGAGATTTACAAGTATAAAGGCAATACAAAATAGACAGAACAGGAAATTGATATCACAACATAAAGAAAACCTTTTCTGTTTAAAAAGTCAGCTTTCAGTTTTTCCCAGTATCAGCCATTGCTGCTAAACATGGAGTCTATGTTTCTAGGCTTGTATTGGAAGAGGATTAGAAATGGAATTATACTACCCATTGGATTATTGTGTAAACAACCTCTAGGATGATTTCTTCTTGGAATGAGACTTAAGATACCATAGTTCTACTTCCATTGTGCATTGACACATTAAATCATTTATAACATTTCCCAAAATTCCAATCCAGAGAAGTTCTTCTATCTTCAGGACGTTGCTTTTGGAATTCAGGGAGGCCTGGGTTTCGAATGGGAACAGGAGTGAGGTGGTCCAATGAATGGTAACAGTCACTATTATTATCCCTATTTTACAGAGGAGGAATATTCTGCTTCTTTATGAGCCAACATTTACTTTCTCTGAATTAAATGTTACTGGTTTCTTATTTATAGAAAGCAGAGATTGACTGGGCACACATTCCCCCACAGTTTCCAAGACTGTGTAATTATATGCAAAGTAGTTCAATTAAATTCAGTCTAGATGAATCCATATTTCAATAAGGATATTAGTGACTTATTTCAAAAAATTAAAATTAGGTATGTTAATCCTGTCATGCTTTCCATTGGAATGTTTTTCCTAAAGAGTCACAACAACAAAAACCTGACTTCCTAATAGTCCATTTAGCTTTTATTTCATGCCATTTACAAAGTTTAGGCAAGATACACACATTATGCATATCTAAGTCCCATATTTCAGTCTACATAATTGTCTAGATAATTATCTAGACAACCTAGATAATGATGGGAAGGCTGAATGGCAGAGCAGAAAAACCATGTCTTCGTGGTCTGAACTATTGAGAATAAGTATCCTCTTTACCACTTAACAGTTGTACAACTCTGGGCAGATGTGCTGGCCAAGCCCTTTCAGTCTTGCAGGCTTACCCAGTAGTCAGGATTTATTGCAAGAATACAGTGTCAGGTGTGCCCTGGCCACTGCTCTCAGGGGCAGTGTTCCCCTTTCTCTTTATATGTCCTAATATTTCTCCCACAACTACCAACCAGCCCATTCTTCTAGTCCTTCCCTGTTCAGATCCTAATGGGAGAGAGGTGATGGTCTTAGATAGTCACCATAATCCCTTTTGAGCAGAGATTTGTTGTAGAAGCCAAGCCACTTTGAAGGACACAGGCTGCCTGATATTCTGGCTACCCTTGGGTCAGATCTCATGCCTGGTCAAAGTGGTGCCAGCCCTTTCTCAATGATTGCTTAATTCTCTCTCCTTCAACATGCTTTGGATGGCAGTGTTTCCCTTAGAGGGACACAGCGGGCAGGGCGGCAACAGTGGATGACATGCGTATAACAGCAGTGCTGGGCATCATCATAACCAACATGAACACATGGATTGTTCTTACAATGTGCCAGGCGTCTTATGAAACATTCCAACGTTTCTTAATTCACTCTCATAGCCAGAATGAGGTAAGTGTTGCTATTGTTATTTGATATTTTGTAGATAAAGAATGAGAAGCTTACAGCAGGAAATAACTTTCTGAAAATGATAAGATCAGTAAGCGGAATAATCTATTCGATTCCAGAGTTTATGCTTTTAGCTATCAGGCTATACTCTTTCTCACTATATTTCCCTGAGCTTTGGTTTCCTCATCTATAAAATTGGAACTGCACTGCCAGCTTGCCTTTAGAGCTATAGGCAATTAATGTTATGCATTGATCATAGTAAATAATATATAGTAGAGCAAAGCATGGAAATTCAGGAAGTAACAAAGAGCAATCATAAGAATGTGTATGCGGCAAATCTAGATAAATACTTCTATAAATAATTACAGTAGTGCCTTTAAAACACGCATCAATAGCACTTTATTAAGTCAAGAATGCATGTTGCATCTATTACAGAAGACACCAGTTTTTAAAAAACATAAATAACAAGCTAATAGAAGAAGAAATGTAATTATAAAATATTAAATAAGTCCAGAAACCTTAAGGAAGGACACAAAAAATCATGGAACAGACAGAGAAAATAGGAAACAAATAGTAAGATGGTAGTTAAACCCAAATTATAGTAAATATAAACAGACTAAGTAGTCAAATTGAAATATAAAGCTCATCAGAGAAGGTAAAAATATCAAGCAAAGCTAAACAAGCTGCTTACAAGAGACACACTTTAAATATAAAGATATTGACGGGTTGAAAGTAAGGGATGGTAAAACTACTATGCAAAGCAAAAGTTACAAAATGAAAGCTAAGGGTGATTTATTTCAGAATAATAAAAGTTTTAGGTTTAATATGAAGTAATCTTAAATTTGTTTACACCTAATAATATTGCCTCGAAATACATAAAATAAAAATGGACAAATGTATAATCATGTTGAGAGACTATAAGTCAGATTTCTCCAGAAAAACAGAATCAAAAAGATATATACATTAAGAAATATATTAAGAAGTTTATTTTAGCATATTGGCTTACATGACTGTGGGGCTGGCAAGTCCAAAATCCGTAGGAGAACCTGGCAGGCTGGAACTCAGGCAGGAAATGATGTTGCAGTCTTTAGGCAGAATTTTTTCTTCTCTAGGAAAATTCAATTTTTGCTTTTAAGGCTTTCAACTGATCATATGAGGCCGACTTACAGTATGAAGAGTATCTTTATGTAAAGTCAGCTGATTGTAGATGTTAACCACATCTACAAAATACCTTTGCAGCAGTACCTAGATTAGTGTTTGATTAAATAAATGGGGTCTAAAGGCCGGGTGCAGTGGCTCACACCTACTATAATCCCAGTACTTTGGGAGGCTGAGGCAGGTGGATCACCCGAGGTCAGGAGTTCAAGACCAGCCTGGCCAACATGGTGAAACCCTGTCTCTACTGCAAATACAAAAATTAGCCTGGTGTGGTGGTGGGTGCCTGTAATCTCAGATACTTGGGAGGTTGAGGCAGGAGAATCACTTGAACTCGGAAGGTGGAGGTTGCAGGGAACTGACATCGTGCCACTGCATTCCAGCCTGGGCTACAAGAGCAAAACTCCATGTCACCAAAAACCAAAAACCAAACAAACAAACAAAAAAGGCATTAAAGCCTGGCCCCCATAATGACACAGGAAAATAATCATCATGGAGACTTTATCCACACTTTTGAATGTATGTTACATTTCAATATTAAAAACACACACACAATCATAAAGCAATCAAAAAAATTAAGTTGAATCCTTCGTAATTGCGGGCTTCCCTGGGAAGCTGACTGTGAGATGAAGATGAGCATGTAGGACATTTCTTACAGGTTGTTCTTGGGATCGGTACCTGAGGAGAGGAGCGGCTGAGGCAGATCAGGAAGGCAGGAAGTAGAGTGCAGTGCTGGTGAAGCAGCATCACTGTCTGGGGGTAAAAATCCTGGGTTCATCATCTCACGTTGAGAAGATTAACGACATGGATACATACCGGTGAGTTAAGGAGCAGAAAGTTTAACAGGCAGAAGAAAGAAGAGAGGAGAGCAGCTCTCTCTCATGAGAGAGGGGCATCCTTAAGGGAAAGGCTGGCCCATAGCTGACCGCAGCAGGTTTTACAGGCCGGCTTGAGGACGTGGTGTCTGATTTATGTAGGGTCCACAGATTGGTTCCACCAGGGGTGAGTTTACATATTGTGCAGGGAAGGCTGGTCACCCCACCCGAATTTTATTATGCGAATAGGCTTTCCACTTGGCCAGGGCCATCTTGTCCATCCCTTACTATACATGTGACTGGCAAAAAGAGAAGATGGAGCCACCATTCAGAACATGCCTAATCCCAGGCAGATATTTTTATTGGCACAACCGCTGTCATTTGCCTGTGCAAGCTTCCAGGTTGCTGTCTATGTCTGCAGCTCAATTTTACAGGCTGCTCTTTGTTAGAAAAGAAAATGATTTGGGAGCTGCTTTTCATTAAAAGGAGAATCTTACTGAGGACTCCCATACCCTCACTATCTGCCTAAGTACCTTCTTCTTCTTCTTTTTTTTATTACAATTTATAATCCTTTGGGTATATATCCGTAATGGGATTGTGGGTCAAATGGTATTTCTATTTCTAGATCCTTGAGGAATTCCACACTGTCTTCCATAATGGTTGTACTAATTTACACTCCCACCAACAGTGTAAAAGCATTCCTATTTCTCCACATCCTCTCCAGCATCTGTTCTATCCAGATTTTTTAAAAAATATACATTTTATTGCTTTTTAGGTTTTGGGGTACCTGTGAAGAACATGCAAGATTGTTGCATAGGTACGTACATAGCAGTGAGGTTTGCTGTCTTCCTCCCCATCACCTATATCTGACATTTCTCCCCATGTTATCCCTCCCCAACTCCCCACCCCTTGTTGTCCCTCCCTAGTTCCCCACACAGACCCCAGTGTGTGATGCTCCCCCTCCCTGTGTCCATGTGTTCTCATTGTTCAACACCCGCCTATGAGTGAGAACATGCAGTGTTCGATTTTCTGTTCTTGTGTCAGTTTGCTGAGAATGACGGTTTCCAGGTTCATCTATGTCCCTACAAAGGACACAAACTCACCGTTTTTGACGGCTGCATAGTATTCCATCGTGTATATGTGCCATATTTTCACTGTCCAGTCTATCATCGATGGGCATTTGGGTTGGTTCCAAGTCTTTGCTATTGTAATCAGTGCTGTAGTGAACATTCGTGTGCATGTGTCCTTATAATAGAATGATTTATAATCCTTTGGATATATACCCAGTAATGGGATTGCTGGGTCAAATGGAGTTTCTATTTCTAGGTCCTTGAGGAATCGCCACACTGTCTTCCACAATGGTTGAACTAATTTACACTCCCACCAACAGTGTAAAAGTGTTCCTATTTCTCCACATCCTCTCCAAGATCTGTTGTCTCCAGATTTTTTAATGATCACCATTCTAACTGGTGTGAGATGGTATCTCAATGCAGTTTTGATTTGCATTTCTCTAATGACCAGTGATGATGAGCATTTTTTCATATGTGTGTTGGCCTCATACATGTCTTCTTTTGTAAAATGTCTCTTCATATCCTTTGCCCACTTTTGAATGGGCTTGTTTTTTTCTTGTAAATCTGTTTTAGTTCTTTATAGATTCTGGATATTAGCCCTTTGTCAGATGGGTAGATTGCAAAAATGTTTTCCCATTCTGTTGGTTGCCAATTCACTCTAATGATTGTTTCTTTTGCTATGCAGAAGCTCTGGTGTTTGATTAGGTCCCATTTGTCTATTTTGGCTTTTGTTGCCAATGCTTTTGGTGTTTTAGTCACGAAGTCCTTGCCTATGCCTATGTCCTGAATGGTTTTGCCTAGGTTTTCTTCTAGCGAGCACCTTCTTCTTAACTCCTATATCATTGGGTCAGCAGCAACCCCAGCCAAACCTCAAGGAAGACTGGAAGATGGGACGATCTATCAGAGCTATGATGAGCTGGGGCAAGAGGGTTGACCTTTATGGATTGCAAATCAGTGACTCATTGGAGGTGGGGCAAAATGTGGCCTTGGGCGAGGCAACTGTCTTCAGAGGAGGCAATCTCTTTGTATCTGGAGGGGCAATTGTTAGTGTTCCCCCTAAACCGAAGGGTGAATTATAGAGAATAGGAATAGAAAAGTTTGTTACAATGATTTGGTTGATGACTTATTTTCTCTGTTTCTTTAGCTCCATCTTGCTCAGCAAAAATGAAGGAAACTTGACCCATCTTTGTTACTGTGAGAAAGAGTCTTCATTCATTCAAGATGGCATTTGTTAAGCACCTACTATGAATAGATGATTTCCTGTCAGCAGTTAACAAATCCTCAGGATATTGCTTCATGTACAGTTATTGGTAATGAGTAACTCACATTCTCTTTATTGTAATGCTTCCTTGGAAAGTCATCATGGAAGATGGAGGCTGGCTCATACATTTTCCCAGACAGGAATTTGGCTGTCAACAGGGAATTGTGAACAATTGAAAACTCCAGATGATGAATGCACAACATAATGATGGTTAAATTAAAAAAAAAAAAGAACATGGTAATAAAATTTCCATGAAATACTTTGTGTAAGCACAGGTAACCAGTCATTTTCTTTGTAGAATTCTTATTTTTAAGTAATTTAGAATACTTTGTTATTTATGATATATGATGGGTAACTATACTATGATTCTTTTGAGTGACTCAATTGTCTTATTTTTTCACATTTAATGACTTTGTTTCTCCTAAGTGAGTGCACAGATAGTATATTAATCAGGGTTCTCTGGAAAACTGGAACCAATTTATTATGAGATACTGGTTCACATGATTGCGGAGGTTGAGAAGCCCTATGATCTGTTCTCTGCAAGCTGGAGACCCAGGAAAGCTGGTGAAGGTCAAAGGTCTGAGAGCTGGAGAGCCAATGGTATAGATTCCAGCCCAGGTCTAAAGGCCTCAGAACCAGAAGCACAGACGAAGAAGATCAATATCCCAGCTCAATCAGGCAAAGAGAAAAAGTTCTCCCTTCCTCTCCATTTTTCTTCTATTCAGACCCTGGGTGGATTGGATGAGGCCCAGCCACACTGAGGAGAGCCATCTTCTTAGCCAGTCCACCAACTCAAATCCTCATCTCTTCCAGAAACACCTTCACAGACACACACAGAAATAATATTCAATGGGCTAGGAACTTCCTGTGGCTCAGTCAAGTTGACACACAAAATTAACCATCACGGATACACATCGAAGTTAAATAATAATAATACAGACTTTAGCAAGCTGTATTTTAAAACATAGTAGGTTAGTGAGTCTGGTTTAAGAGCAGTAGATGAAAATCACAGATAAAGATGTTTTTGAACATTCTGTGCCTGACTCTCCAGATCCCCTGCCTCCCTCCCCCACCATGTTCTGAACCCCAGAACGCTGACCTCTATGAACAGCCCCAACTGGGCTCCATTACCCTTTGGCTTCCCATTGGCTCAAGGAGGCACAGAGGGGAAGGAGGCAGGAGGACAGAATGGCTGGGGTACTGAGGGCCCTCTCAGGCCATGGGTCGGCAGGGGCTGCATTCCTGTGTGAAGCTCACTGCCCCACAGTCCTTTCCTCTAGCTCTCTGTGGGGTCTGGCGACCTCTCTCCTTACAGTTCCATCAGTCCTAGGGGAGGTAATGGCTCTCCAGTAGCTGCTGCCCATGGGTGTTTCAGTGTCTCTTATTGGTCCCTATAGCCCCACCCACAGCTGTATAAATAGCCCTTCATTAACCTCAGTGCAGTTGCCTCATTTGAGTGTACCATCTGTTTCCTGACAGCACTCTGACTGATACAGTAGGTCTCCATCACATGTATTTACCTTTGTGTCCTCTGTATTCCTCATTGATCAGGGTTGTAAATCTTCTCTTCCTGTGACACTAAATTGCCCTTAATAAAGCTTATTGACCCTAAAAGTCAGAGAGGGCAAAATCAGAGCTAGTCTCAATTTCTTAAAGGGGACATTATACAAAAGGTTAGAAACTATTAAATACAAATATTTACATATGTGTTCCCTGCCCCCCCCCCCCCCCCCACCGCCAAGCTAATAAACATACACATGTGCTTTTTGAAAACCACTGTAACCCTAGGTTGTTTTTGGCTCCTAGTAGGTGCTGGTCAGAACAATGGCTTCCAGCTCAGCACTTTTTGTAAATGAACATGAGCTGTTAACGTCTCTGCATAAACTCGGGTCTCCTTTTGCTTTTGTTCAAATTGAAGTTTTCATTTAATATAAGATTTAGAGATTTTTGTCTCAGAGCTCCCCAGGATTTGCTACTTTTATCTACTGTTGTTTTTAACCTTCAAAATCTAGAGTTACTTATAATTCCAAGTACGAACATTAGTTCTGCTTTTATCTTCCATTTTACTGCATGGGAAGAGGGGAACATGTACCAAGTTACTGATTATTTTACTTCCATTGTTAATACACACTAGAATATCACACTTCTCGTGTACCTGGAACTTAAAAAAATTTTAGTTTTTAAAAAAATTATAATCACGAGGTCAGAAGTTCAAGACCAGCCTGGCCAACAGTGAAACCTCGTCTCTACTAACAATACAAAAAATTAGCCAGATGTGGTGACACACACCTGTAGTCCCAGCTACTTAGGAGGCTAAGATGAGAGAATCACTTGAACCCAGGAGTTGGAGGTTGCAGTGAGCCAAGACCACGCCACTGTACTCCAGCTTGGGTGACAGAGTAAGACTCTCTTTAAAAAAAAATTATATTAAAATATACATAACATAAAGTGTATCAGTTTAACTATTTTTAAGTGTACAACCTAATGGCATTAAGTACATCTGCATTGTTGTGCAACTATCCCTACCATCCACTTCCAAGAACTTATCCTCCAGAATTGGAACTCTGCACCCATTACAAGAGTGCCCCATTCTCTTTTCCTGTAAGCCCGTGGCACCCACCATTCTCCTTTCCTTCTAAAAATTTGACTACTCTAGGTACCTCATATAGGTAGAATCATGTGCTATTTTTCCTTTTGTGACTGGCTTATTCCACTTGCCATAATGTCTTGAAGGTTCATCCATGTTGTATTAATAGCATGTTTTAGAATTTCCTTCCTTCCTAAGGCTGAATAATATTCCATTGTACGAACAGACCACATATTGTTTTTCTATTCATCTGTTGATGAAAACTTGGGTTGCTTCTACCTTTCGGCTGTTGTGAATAATACTGCTGTGAATATAGGTGTACAAGTATTTGTTCAATCTTTGCTTGAGTTCTTTGGGCTATACGTGCAAAAAACGGGATCCTGGATTAAATGGTAACTGTATGTTTAATTTTTGTGGAACCCCCATATTAGTTTCTATGGTGGCTGCACCATTTTACGTTCCCAAAAGCAGTGCACAGAGGTTCCAGTTTTTCCACATCTTTGATAGCACTTGTTATTTTCTGTTTTTCGTTTTGTTCTGATTTATCTTTTGACATGGTACATTCTTATACATGGTTACAGATCCATAATGGTGGTGTTTATCAAGTTAGAAGCTGCAAAGCATCCATATCATTCATTCTTCTAGGGATAAAGACATTTGTAAAATATAAAATTCAGTTAACACTGCTAAACGTCTTAAACTTTGTGTGTGGCAGGGAGTAACTACTGGATTTTATAAATGCTTATCACACTTGAAGCTGACACACTTCTTTTCTATTGAATGTTTTAAAGAACAACTTAATTCATCCCAACTAATATTTTCTGAGGGCCACTATGTACCAGGTTCTGTTACAGGTGAATGGACCCATCAGTGAGCAAAACCTTAAAATAATTACAAATCATTTGGAAATCCACTATTACAGTGGCTTCTTTAGGGATGATACTGTTTTCCTATATGCTACCTAGGAAATGTGCTTCCTTCCAAACTCGCTATTATGTCTCAAGTGATTAGTTCATGGCTCAGAAGAGATGTGGGTGAGAGGCACTCCTTCTACGGCCCTTATTTTGTGCTTGTCTGTGGCACTCACCACTTTTGACCTTGTCATTCGTGTGCTTGTTTTATTTTCTTACAAGACTTTGAGTTTCTTGAGAGAAGATTTCATCCGTATTTGATTTTCTACAATTATCTGAAGCATTTTTGTATAGAAGCAATCAAAAGATGTTTATTTCAATTGCTGAATAACAATGAACCTGGCTGTTTTGTATTCTTTTTATGAGATGATCAGTCACAGTCACATGTAGCCACAGAGGGGACACAGGAGAGGCTCAGGAAAACAGTGTATTATACTCACAGGTCCTACAAAGAGGAGGCACGCCACGCCACGCAGGACCACATGGGAAAAAACACCAGAGTGATCAGGAGGCAGGGGCTCTGGAAAGCATTCAGCCAAAACCTGTACTGGAGTTTCCTCGGGGAAGTCAGGTGAGCAGCTTAGGGTGGGCTAGTTTGAATCATCCTGGTGGGCTCTAACCTCTAGGGGTAGTCCCTAGCTGTTTAGCACCCAGCTCTGGGATGGTTATGGCAGAGAAATACTGTCTCCTGGGGGTCAGGTAGAGGAGAACCTGGGCTCAGCCAGAAGTTCTAAGAATTGAGTAGCTCCAGGAGGGGGCAGTGTCTCCCCCAGCCAGAAAGGTCTTTAAGATGTCAAAACATCATAATATACAGAAAATTAAAAAAAAATATATGTATACAACATCATACACACATATACACAAAATAGTCTACATATGTACTGTGTTTGTGTACACACACACACACACACACACACACACACGGAAACTCCATGCTAGAGAGAATGGCGATTCTAGACCTCCGGAACTCCTGAATGATGGTGAAATAGGTAATCCAAGTCACCTCCGCACCAGCTCCGTACTTGGGCGGCTCACTCAGTGGGTGGGCGTTGTTGGTCTGCACTTTGGCGCCCTCTGGGTGAGAACACTGCATAGACCATTCTGGTCGCATTGCTGCAGTTTGTATTTTTCATAGGAAAAAAAATAGCAAGCTGACTTCTGTTTGGAATGCCTCAGAAGCTAGAATAGAAGCCCACTCACTCTCCTATAGTACCCCTTTGCCCCCACACACCTGTCTTTGCCAGGTAACAAGCAGATGCGGCTTGCAGACACAGAGCATGAATTTGATTAGTACATTTACCTTGTGAAATGCAGCTCCACCTTCCTCTAATTTGGCCTCAGGGGTTGTTTTGCTATTTTATGAGTCTGCATGTAATTAGTCACAATTAAAATCTGAAATCTCTAAGTATATTCTCAGTCCAATTTCATCTGAATCAATGAAAAATAAATAACTCACTATGACTTTATTACTTCTGTTTCTTAGCTTTGGGGAAGCAGAATCGTGAAGTGGGTCTCTTCCACAGGACAGCTAGGGTCCACAGGGGGTTGAAAGTCCCACAGCTCAAGTTCAGTATAATAATGAACCTGGCTGTTTTGTATTCTTTTTATGAGATGGTCAGTCCTATGCAGCCATGGAGGAGACACAGGGGGAGGCTCAGTACTGAACTGTCAACACAGTTTATGGGCGAGACTTAAGGGAGCAATGCCCAGCCATTTTTTGTGCGAGAATCGCATTTCATCCTCTTCCAGGGAGGAAAGGGGTGAGAAAAAAATGACTCCCAAACCCCCCAGTTACCATCCTGTCTCTACTTCTGAGCTCTGTCACTGTTTACGTCATTTGTCTGTATTCCAGATTCCAAATGGATTTGAAAGATCTGCCTGAGATCTAGTAGTGTATTTCCAGCTGGCTCTTGGGAATCAAGAATATATACAGAGCATTGTTGACAACGAATGCTAGCTTCTCTGAAGATGGTTTCACCTTCTGTGTGAGTCAGGGTTCTGCAGAGAAACAGAACCAATGGGACATGCATAGTGCTGTGGTTTGAATGTGTCCCCTCCAACTTTCATGTTGAAACTTAATCCGTGTTTAAGTGGTATTTAGACATGGAGCCTTTGGGGAAGTGATTAGACCATAATGGCTCCATATTCATAAAAGGATTAGTGCCTTATAAAGGGGCTGGAAGGAAATGGCTTAGGCCCTTTTGCCCTTCAGCCTTCTGTCACATAAGAATACCACCAAAAAAACACCACTGATGGAGCAGGTCCTCGATAGATATGGAACCAGCCAGCGCCTTAATCTTGGACTTTCTAGTCTCCAGACCTGTGGGAAATAAATATCTGTTCTTTATAAACTACCTCATCTTAGGTATTTTGTTACAGCAGCACAAACAGACAAGACAGATAGAAATACATGTAACAGGAGATTGGCTTATGTGATGATGGAGAGCAAGGAGTCCCACCATCTGCCACCTGCAAACTGGAGAACCAGGTAAGCTGAGGGTTTAATTTAATTTAAGTCTGAGGGCTTGGCAACCAACGGAGCTGCTGGTCTAAGTGCCAGAGTCTACAGGCCCAGGACCAGGAGCTCTGATGTCTGGGGGCCAGAGAAGATGAATGTCCCAGTTGAAAAGAGAGAGACAGAGAATTCCTCCTCCCTCTACCTTTTTGTTCTACTCAGATCCCCAATCAATTAGATAGATGATGCCTGTCCTCACTGGTGATGATAGATCTTCTGATTCAAATACAAATCTTTTTAACCATCACAACTTCTAAGTTCTCACCTTTCTTCCATCCTAACCCATCTCTTCTAACCTCACCTTGTCCTCCTTACCTCCCTCCCTTCCTCTCTCTCCTGCACACATTTTGTGGAAAGCCTATGTGTTGGGGGTAGACACAAGCCAAAATTGTTTATCTGTTCATGGAACTTAGATACTATAGCACCAGCTACTGCAGAAACTATTGAGCACTTGCCAAGTAATACACAGGATTTTTGCCACTTATAAATACAACAAGCTCAAAATCCACCATCATCATTTTCTCCTTCCTGTTACTCAAAGTCACATCAAGAGGATCAATCGATTTTATCCTCAGAACACCTTGCCCTGTCTCCCAACTTTCCTGTAAAACTGATGGCTATTACTCCAGACTTTTATTAGATTATCTTCAATGTTGTGGGTTGAAATGCATTCTCCAAAAGATATGTTCAAGCCCTAAATCTGGGAATGGGACCTTATTTGGAAACAGGGTCTTTGTAGATATCATCAAGTAAAGATGAGGGCTTCCTGGAGTAAGGTAGGCCCTAATGCAATGACTGGTATCTTTATAAGAAGAGGAAGATTTAGACACAGAGACACAGAGGGAAGGTCATGTGATGACTGAAAGCAGAGTTGGAGTGTCTACAAGTCAAGAAATGTCAGCAATCCACAGCAACCACTAGTAGCTAGGTGGGAGGCACAGAACACTCTCCCTGACACCCCACAGAAGGAACCAACCCTGCAGATGCTTTTATATAGATGGCCCCTCAGAACTAAGAGGGACTAACTTCTCCTGTTCGAGCCACCCAGTTTGTGGTGATTTGTTAAGGCAGCCCTAGGAAACTGGTACACCCGGTCAGTGTAGTAACTTCCAAATAGTTCTGCTTGCCTCCAGTGCTCACACTCCGTCTTCTCCCATCCTTGATCCCTGTGGCATCCTGCACATTGCACTCAAAACTGGGTCTCTGTGAGTCAAGAGAAGTCAGGAAAGGAGAGATGTAAGAGAGAAGAAGACCTTTGCAAGAGTGGTTTTAAGACTGGAAAGTAATCATACAAGCCACTTGATACTTGCAGAAATATTGAAGTGGTCTTGGAACTTCCCCCAGAGCATGAAATGGGGGAATTCAAAGGACAGAGGCTCCTATTGCCTTCTGGATGGTGTGTAAGCAAGCTCATTGAATCTTCTCTGCCACTGCATGGACTGGAACTACTACCTGCACGCACAGTGAGGAAGCTGAGGCTCTGTGGGGTTGTCTCTTGCTTAAGAATGACAGACTGGACTGCCAGCCATAGAATCTGAACCCAAGACATTCTGCTCTATAGTGAGTACTCTTCCTTAACACCCTTATATCTCTAAATCAACAAACTGGGTTATTTGTTTGTCTTGGCCCTACCTTGCTATTTACCTCTCTGGCTTTCCTTCCCCTTCCCTCTGCTCCTGGTCAAAAGCTGCTCATCCTTCAAAGTCCAGTTGAAATTTAATTGTCTCTGTCTAAATGTTCCTGAGTACCTTAGCCTGAAGACACATGAATCAGTCCCACTGAACAAGACTAGCTGACATGCATGTAATTTAATTTGCACAACTGAACACATCCTGAGTTCTCTCTTCAATTGTTGACTTGGTCTTTGCATCTTTTGTTCTGAGTAATTTTTTTCAGACTGCTGTAAGCTCCTTGGGCAAAGGTCATAATTTATACGTCTTTGTATACCTAGTGGGTCTCAGAACAGTTTCTTGCACACGCTCACACACAAAGAGGCAAAATGAAGTCCGATGCCTTAGTTCTCAATACAGTCATCTGTTCTGGATTTAAGTCTAGGATATTGAATGCATGTCTTAAACTTCCCGGTCTCTGTCTCCTCTTCTTTGACAGGAGGGTTTTGAACCAGCAAATGTCAGGTTCCTTCAACTCTGTTGGGCTGGGGCACTGCTCCTTTGGCTTAGGGAACGTGACAGGAAGAGGGAATGTGGGACTCCTCTGGCCCAACTTCCAGGCACCTGGGGCACCAGCAAGTTTACCTTGTCAGATTCACCAGATGGTTGGGCTGCAGGCATGACCTTGTCACTCCTTGCAGGAAACAAAGGCCAGGTGTGATGCCGGGAGTGTGTCTGCGTGTCTCAGGAGTCTCTCTGACGTTCTGTCTGGGTTACATGTTGGGAAATGCCAGATCTCAACAGGACAGATCAAGCCACATGTGCCCAGAAAGGTTTTTGGCGACATCACATTCACAGACGAACTGTGGTCCACAGGGGCCTGGGGAATGATACTCTGATGGTGACAGAAATAAGTGTTCTTACTCTTGTTTACAGGGCCTTTTTGGAAAAATGGGTGAAATAAGATTGTGTTTGTGTGTGTGTGTGCATGTGTGTGTGTTGAAGTAGGGCTGGAATGGAAACATAGGGGGTATATTTGAAGCTCTGCTCTACCGCTCCTTATTGAAATAACACCCCTCCCCTAAGTATAAACTTGTGGCTGGCTTCCCCAGTGCAAGTTTATAAGTTTATAAATCCCAAACTCTACAGATTAGACGTATGGGCAACTGAATTTTTATACACCAGCAGAGGAATTTTAAGAAATTTAAAGCATAATTATGTACATCCAAATGCTGGTGGTTTGTGCTGGCTTAAGAAGTGAGAATATTCCTTTGCTCGGTGTAGCATTTCTCTTTACTGAACACCATTAAAATAGCAACAACCAATTATCCACTTTAGAGAGGACTATCTAGACGTGGAGAGAAAATAATCAATTTTTTCTGTAGGCAGCAATGTCTGGTAGTATCCAGATGATATTACAGCCAAGGAACTTTCAAGGGAGTGGAGTAATGGAGATTTGGTCCTTAAAGAGAGATCAATTAATTGACAATCATGTTTAACTCTAGGTATAATTATATAGAAAACAGGCAACATGAGATCATTTATTTATTTTTATGAGGGGAATAATTTTATTTTATGCTCATTTTACTGAGGCCAATTTCTTCTTATTCTCCTAAGAAGTAAATGTGAATGTGCCTATTGTGTGTATTTGCAAAGGAAATTCAAACATGATCTTTGTGTCAGAGCAAATGCTGTTAATGTTGCTAGTTCAGAATAACTTTTATAATAGTTATAGATGTTCTCAGTTATTTGCAAATACATTTAAAGCCACAAAAAAGGAATCTTTGGGGATTTGAATAGCATGTTTTCAGCTTTAATTGCATTCCGTATTTAAAATTTAAAGGGGATCCCTGATCTTTGTTTTCTCAGTTGTTCCACTAGCCGTCACATTGTTCTAGGCCTGGAGTCCTAATCCACAGATTTTTATCTCTTGCCTCCACCCCTCCAGGGGACATCTGGCAGTTTCTGGGGACATTTTGATTATCACAATAGGGAGGGTCCCTAGTACAGGATTCTAGTAGGTAAAGGCCAGGGCTGCTGCTAGGGAGCCTAAAACACACAGGACGGTTCCTGTTTACGAAGAGTAATCCAGTCCAAAATGTCAGAAGAACTGAAATGGAGAAACCCTGCTCTAAAAAAGAAAAAAAAAAGAAAAGAAAAAAAAAAAAAGAAATTTTATTTTCTTCTTACAATAATCCACAGCTAATCTCTGAGCCCCGTTTTGTCTACAACAGCACGGTGTTGTGACCTGAAGTTTCATCTCAAAAGAATCTCTCATTCTTATGAGTGAGTAGAGAAATTGTGTGCAGCCTAAGTGTGATTTGTCACCTTAGTACTCTGTGGTAGGTTATTTGGCATTTCATGCTTCATAGCCTGAAATGCCCTCTCTTAGTACACCCTTCTGACATTTTGGAGAGACTAATATTTGCCTAAGAATGCTTAAGCGATGGCCAGATTTTACTCTGAGTAATACTACCACCTGGAAGTGGGGGGATGGGGGGGCGGGGGAGGAAGAAGGAGGAAAAAAGTGGGGGAAAAAGTTAGGTTTTCATTTTAAACATTTTCAAAGCTTGACTGGTTTTAATAAGGTATCATTAATTAATTCAACAGCCCTTCTTAAGGGAATGCAAGTGTTAAAAATCACAGCTATCAAATGTTATGGCATCTGGGAGCCCTAGTGGTTGGCTACTTAACATGATTTTTTAGGACAATTCTATTGTATCTCAGCATAATAAACTGGAAAGACATGAACAAATATCCAACTGCTTCCCTTCCTACTCCCACCCCCTGTTCTGGAAAGAAGCCCTAACACCTCTAATGTCACACTGCTGTAAAATAAACCCAAATGTTGTGATTATTTTACTGCTATGCATTGAGCGTTATTATTTGAAGATGCTCTGTGCTGCTTCATTACGCATCTTTTGTACTGGGTGGGGAAACTGAGCCACAGGGGATGATTAAAAGAAGGAAGAAGTCAGATGACTTTGGATTCTATGGGTCCCTGAGTAGAGAACACCTTAGAGAAAGCAATCCTTCATCCGAAGCACACAGAAGGAACACATTCCCGACTTCTCGGTGATGAGCTCTGTTTCCTGACAGTGTGAAGTTAATGAACCTCCTTATTTTTGGCAGGATGAGGAAGTGGCAAGCAGAAAAACCTATCAAAGAGAGCCCAGTTGCAAGGCTTTAATTGCTTATGTGACTGTTAAGAAAAGAGCCCCTTCTTTCACAGCAGACGGATACAGTTCTCTATTTCCAAATCTGGCAGCTATTCTTCAATTATAGAAAGAAGGAAATTAAATGTGATGGATTAAATAAGAGGGCGAACTGGTACTTATTTCTTAACTAGAAATTACCATTTTTGTGCTTTTAAATTGATAATTATCAGCACCATACTCTATTCACTTTTGTCATAAGTTCCTTCCTTTTAATTAAAATTGAGATGCTTCACATTCCTTGCCTTCCCTTAAGAACATCTTTCAAGTGTTTAAGTCTCTGATACTGGGAAGCTTTAATTACAGCATAGAAAAAGAAGAGTGGGAAGAGCTGGAGGGGGATGTGTCCCTTCATTTCCCATGAACACGATCACACTGAGAACTCAGGGAGGTCTGGTACAATTGTCAATTTGCCAAACATTGTTCATTAAAGGCCAGAAAGTATCCCTGGGGGGGCAGATACCCATGAACTCATTTCCAACCATTTTACCTGCTCTGTCTCATTTCAGAGCCCAGTCAGATCATCACCAGACTTTTCACATTGCCCTAAAAAAATGTTCATTAAAACGAAGTCACAATAGACATCCAGGTGTGCACCCATATCACACACCTGTGAGGAACACTTTTATATTGGAATAAGGCAAGGTTCTCCACAGAAACAGAATATATATGTGTATTCTCACGCACACATGTTTTACATTTTATTAAAAATTTTAAAGATATTTATTTTAAGAAATTGGCTTGTGTGATTGTAGGGGCTGGCAAGTTCAAAATCTATGTCAGGTCAGCAGGCTGCAAACCTAGGCAGAAGTTAATGCTACTGTCTTGAGGCAGAATTTGTTTTTTTGTTTTATTTGTTTGTCTTTTTTTTTTTCTTTTTTCCAGGAAACCTCGGTTTTTGCTCATAAGGCCTTCAGCTGATTGAATGAGGGCCATGCACATGATCCAGTTATAAAGGATAATCTCTTTTACTTAAAGTCAACTGTCTCTTTTACTTTAAGTCAATTGTCTATAAAATACCTTCACAGCACCTAGATGAGTTTGATGACATAGCTGTATATTATATAGCTTAGCCAAGCTGATACATAAACCTCACCATCAAAGGCACCAAACTCAAGTGTTAGGAGTTGCAGTGGACTAATGCATACTGAAGCCCCTGGATGACACCCAGAAGGGGAAAAAAGCCTTGAGCTTCCCACCCAGCATGCTGCCACCTCCATACTGATGTGTGACTCTCTTTCTGTTTTCAGGGTCTAACCCACGTATTCTGGCTCTGATCTGCTCTATTTTCTCCTTTTCCTCCTGGAGTAGGACTGAAGTAGCAAGTATGTTGAGTCATAGGACAGATTTCACTATTCCTTGAAGGCCGACAGAACTCAAAGTCTATGTCCTGTAATTTTTCACTTAGTTTCAATTTTTATGCTTTGGATAATGAGGTTAACTTGCCTCTCTATTGGGAACATAGATTCCTGGAAGGTAGAAAATATTTCATTTTATTTTCTGTGTGTAGAGTTCACAGTTAGGGCTCAGGTGATACTCAGAAAATACATTCATAATTTTCGAGATGCATGGAGTTGAGAAACTAGCAAAATATTAATCAATTTTTTTTTTTTTTTGAGACAGTCTTGCTCTGTCACCCAGCCTGGAGTGCAGTGGCATGATCTCGGCTCACTGCAATCTCTGCCTCCCAGGTTCAAGTGATACTTCTGCCTCAACCTCCTGAGTAGCTGGGATTAGGTACCCACCACCACACCTGGCTAATTTTTGTATTTTTAGTAAAGACGGGGTTTTGCCATGTTGGCCAGTCTGGTCATGAACTCCTGACTTAAAGTGATCCTCTCACTTTGGCCTCCCAAAGGACTGGGATTATGGGCATGGCCCACCACACATTCATTTCAAGTGATGAAGTCATCCATTCATCTACTTTTAGTACATCCATCATCATTTATCCTTCCTTCTTCCTTCCTTCCTTCCTTCCTTCCTTCTACTTATTCATTCAATAAATATTTACTGTTTTTTTTTCTTTTGAGAGGTATATGACCTAACCAAGAGGTATGGAGGTTAAATGACTTGTGGGAGATGAGAATGTTTTATTCTCTCACTTCCCACAAGTTATTTATATAGATGCTAAAATTTAGTAACTGTAATAAAAATACATGATTCCGGACAACATATCTCATTTTATTTACTTGTAATATGGATATCAGTTTGGTTCTCCTGCCTCTGAGTTTGACTTTGAGTTTGAGCTCACAAAGAGGTGATAACAGCTCATTGGGAATTGGTCATTTACAACCAAAGTTTGTGATATAGTTGGGACAACTAATTGAATAACTGGGTCAACAGTAGGAGGAGGCATCTTAAATTACTAAAGTTACATGATTTTGGAAAGGCTGGTTTCATTTATTTAACTAAACTACCCAGTAATACCTTATGTTGCAACTTTGTTTTTTGTCAGTTGAGATCTGGCTTAATATCCTTCATGGAAAAGATGGATAATTTAGGCAAAAAGTATTTAAAAAGATAAAGTTTAAAGGAGAAATGTATATTTTATGTATTATTTATTTAATTAGTACATGCACCAACCATACAACGGCCTTCAGAAAATACCTTTCTGACAAAATTAGAAGAGAGTAAAGGCGACATAGGCTGTAGGGAGGAGAGGGGTTAGATGGGTAAATTTAGGCAGTGCCAAATAAAAGTGGGACCCTTATAAGTGGGGTGCCTAGGACTAACATTGGCAAAAACCACTACAGCCTTGAGCCAGCATCCTTCTGCTGAGGCCTCGGCATTGTTGATAAGCAGTCCCAAAGATGTAAATGGAGCAATTAAATATCATTCAATTTACAGTGCTCTTGGCAAAAAAGATCTTTCAGAATTCTTCATCTGCCCTTGGCAAACCTTCAGAGGCCCTCCTCTTGTGATTTACACATGTGGCAATTTTTCAAGAAGAAATTCCAATAAAAAGAGTCTATTTTTCAATCTAAATTGAGCAAATGGGGAAGTAGTCTAGGATTATGGTAGGAGTTGAAATTCTGGTGTCAGACTGCCAGAGTGCAAAAATCTGGACCACACCTCCCTCCTATCTACTAAGCAGGAAGCGGGCAGGTGTGCAGAGGTGGCGGCGGGGTGGGGGCAGAGCGGGGGTCGGTTAACCTTGACTAAGCTGCTCCTCTGAGCTTCCACATCTGCACTTGTAAAATAGAGTAATAACCATCCTTACTTGGCAAAGTGGTTGGGAGGACTAGATGAGCCAATTCTGAAGAAGCACTCAGTGCATAGTAAGCAAGAGAAATGTGAACTGTTGTTCACATGCATACAGTGAATGGGACTATCACATGACAATCACATCAATGAGAATTACATTTCCATGATTTTTCCTTTTAACTCATAATACCATTAGGTATTTAGCTGAAACTCAGCATATTTTACTAAATAGATATAGTAGGATGCTCTTTAATAATGATGCATACTTTGTTTTCTTGTCCTCAAACCAAATGGAGCTGAGTGCAGTGGTCCATTCATTCAGGAGGCTGAGTTAGAAGGATAGTTTGAGCCCAGGAATTTGAGGTTAGCCTGGACAATATAGCAAGGCCCTATCTTTAAAAAAAAATCAAATGGAGAAAACTATTAGTCCATATTCTATGTTACAGACAAGATACAAAAGAAATTCAGATTAATGCAAGTTAACCAAGTCTATAAAAATTCATAGAATTTTATTATTCCAACGGCCTTTTCTACCACTACTACATTTATTGACTCTGACTAGGCATTCTTTAAAAATTCCATAAACATGTGAAAGTATATTTATTAGTAGATCTCCATCAATATCGGGAGAGAATCTGGAACAACTTATCTCCCATTCTTTTATCCAGGTGTATTTTCCTTAAAGCCACCTATCTCTATCTGAAATTGTATTACACATTTAACATTTTCTTGTTTATCATCCCTTCCTAAAATGCATACCAGAGGAGGGTGGGGGAGATTTTTGGTCTTGCTCACCAGTGAGCCTCTGGTACCCTGATAAAACTCCATAAATACATGTACAATGAATGTCAAGTAAATAAATTCAGAAAATTTATGTTATTAAGTTGAATATGTATTCACAATTCCAGTTAATACCCACCTGCTTTTATTATTTCTCTCGTGAGATATGACATTTACAATGCAAGCCTTACCCTACTGAAAACCATCATTTGCTGAATGTGTAATTTTCATCAAATTGTACTTTAATATTAATCAGATGAAAAGAATCCTCTTCTAAATATTTGTTGACCTTGAGCTTGTATCATGTTTGCATAATGAGATTTAAGTAGAACATATTTTAAGGAGTGCAGAGCTATTTTCTCATATTCTATGTTACAGAAAAGACAAACAGATTAATGCAATAAAACAAAAATAAAAAGTCAAAAGATAAAGAAAAAGCTGTTTGTTTTGAAGATCAACAAAATGCACAAGCCCTTGGTGTGATTATCCCAGAAAAAAAATACAGAGCACATAAAGAAATAATATTAAGAATGAAAAAAGTTATCTAAAACAGGATTAGTAAAGACTTTTTTTTTAAATTGTACTTTGGGCTCTGGGGTACATGTGCACATCCTGCATCCTGCAGGATTGTTGCATAGGTATATACATGCCATGGTGGTTTGCTGTCTCCATCCCCCACAACCCCCCATCGCTTACATCAGGCATTTTTCCCTGTGTTATCACTCCTCATCCTCCCATCCCACCCTGCTGTCCCTCCCCCTCCCCCTCCACCCCCAGCACCTAGCCCAGTGAGTGTTGTTCTCTAAAGATTTTTAATATCATGAGATAATATAATTCCAATAAGTTTGAATCTTGATTTAGACAGTTTTCTAGCAATTATACTTTTACAAAACTAACTCAAAAAGAAATAAAAATGTAAATAAACTACCAATTGTCAAAATATTATATACAAACTCATTCTAAGCCTAGAAAAAAGCTGGAAGAAGTTCTCAACTTACTCTATGCAGTTGGGATAACCTAGATACCAAAGCTTAAATCTCTTTTCATGAAATATATGAAAAATTCTGAATAAATCATTCATTAATCGAGTATTTTAAAACCCCAAATACATCATGACTCAGGAATAAGACCTGCCTTGACATCAGGAAAATCTTCTAACACAATTCACTACACTAACAGAGTAATGTAGAGATACCATATGATCACCTCAAAAAGTGCTAAAAAGGCAATAAAATTCAATAGTTCTGGCTTGTAAAAACTGGAAGCAAACTTCAAACAGATGGAGACTTTTTCTTCTGGTAAGGGGTACCCACCCAAAAACAAGTAAAAACAAACATAAAACAAATAAACACAAACCTGTGAATTTCTCACTCTGTGGGTACAGATGAGTAAGTGCAGGGTCTTTGGCAGCTCATAGATCTGGAGGAGCCCTTGCCCCTTTGTAGGACTTAGAACTTTAAGTACAAAACTTCCAGATATGTTTGATTGAACAAATTGGCGCCAGCTTTGGAAAAAAAAACTGAACCTCCATCACAACCATCTTGGATTACTGAGCAGGGATCTTACTACAAGATAATTTTTTTAAAAAAGATAAAACAACAACCCATATAACGTTTAAATGAACACATATTAAAGATTTAACCCATTCATTAATGAGGGAACCAAGATCTTATAGTCAGTTCAAAGAAGAATTCAAAACACATAGACGTGCACACAGAAAATAAGAAATGCTGAAATAAATTTACGAATAAATGCAGTATTAGTCAATATTTCCAGGGCAACTGTGAACTACATCTCCACTGGGTAGAATTCCTTTGAGATATTATGGGCAGAAACCAGTCGGTTTCTGCAGAGCTGTGAAGTAGCTCAAAGACAACCAAAGGCAGAACCCATGCAGAAGGTACCACCCCACCATCCGCTTGCCCATTTTAACATCTTTCACAATTTCTGTTAACAGTTTTATATTTTGATGTTGACATTTTTAAAATACTTGATTAGGCAATAATGTTTTTTATTCTCTGATGTTCCTGATTGCTCGGCTTAATAGAGTGCTCATTTTCTTATTTCTCTTTAAAATACAAAATCAGTGGAGCCATATGCCAATGTTAGTTAGATACGTCTATGGGAAGTCAGACCATACTCCTGTCGGGCCCCAGCCAGCTTACCTCAACTGCCAGGGAAATGCTTGCAAGGAAATATGAGGAGACAACCTAAGCTACATAAATCATCTTGCTTTTTTCTGACAATGTAAGTTTTCAAAGCAATGTTTAAACAAAAGACGATATTTTTTTCCCAAGTAAATATCAACAGGCTTCCTCCCAGCCTATCTTACTCTCAAATCATGTCCTTGTTATTTGCCGGTATCCAAATGTCTACATGTGGGAGCATTTCCTGTGGGTTAGGGTGTTAGTATCTAGGAGTCTCCTCTTTTATGAAATGCAAACATTCTTTGAGCACAACTGCAACATCAGTGGTGATATTTACCTGAATGTTTCCCAAGGATAACTGGCTTAGGTCAGAGCCCTGAGGATGTAGGGTTTGACCAGCAAGAGATTGGAGGGCAAGACAGGTATCCCATGAGAAAGAATCAATTGTCGCAGGACATGGGGATCTGGAGGTTAGAGGCAGCTTTAGAAAGTGGGGGATCCCAAAAAGAGACAGGAAGGTGCTAAGGACAAACTCATCTCTGTGACTACGCCCAGCCTGATCAGTGATTGCCAGAATGATCCGGTTCACAATTTCCAATGCTGAAGACAAAGAGGAAATATTTGGGGCTGAGACTGACCTATGTTGTTTGTTTAGATACAAGGCATTAGGTACCCTGGGCCATCGACCTCGTAGAGAACAGGCAGCATTTGTTGTCTGCAAATTCTGGAGTCTTTCAACAGGCTGCAGGCATCGAAGGATTAGACTCTTGTAATGAAATCAGTCCTTTAAGCTACTCAGAAGACTCATGTAGGGATCACTACCCAGATTAATTTGCTGCCATATAAAGAATGAGAGGCCAAGATAAATAAGAGAGAGCAGCCAGCTGGGAGGGTTTGAGAAAAAAAAAAACAAGCAAGCCATTCATTTTCCTTTTGTTCTTATATTTTCAACTGAATTATGATGGCTCACGTTTTGTAACCTGATATGAGCTGAATTTTTTATGATTTAAATTTGCTCATTCTATTGTTGAGTGGTTCTCTGAAGAACGAGCCTGCTGCTTGCTGTCAGGGTGCCATGATGGTATTGCACAAAGCCTCAGGGCAGCTTCCCAGGGCTGCTGTCAGCCTGGCTCATGCCCTTTAGCCACTGGGCAGTCCATGAGGATCTCTAGGACTGAATACATAATTTGAGGGGGCCCAGTGCAAAATAAAAATGCAAGGTTCCTTGTAAAAAAATGAATTAAGAGTTTCATGAGAGCAACAGGGGCCTTCTGAGTCCAGGCCTCAGGCCACAGATTCCGTGAAATTGACGCTTGGGGTCTCAGTGAGGGGGATAAGCAAATCCTTTCTCACTATCCATTACATAACCTGTTATGCCAGAGACTTGAAAGCTTGCAACTTGGCAGACTCATACACTTTGTAGCCCAGAAAGCGGACTTTAATAGAAATGGTACATCTAGAAGAAAGCTGTCTATTTGTAGAGGTGGATTGATATGGTTTAAATTTGTGTCCCTAACCAAATATCATGTCAAATTTTAATCCCTAATGTTGAAGGAGGGGCCTGATGAAAGGTGATTGGATCACAAGGAGGGACTTCCCTTTGCTTTTCTCTGGATAGCAAGTTCTCACAAGCTCTGGTCGTTTAAAGGTGTGTGGCACCTCCCCTAACTTTCTCTTCTCCTTCTCCAACCATGCAAGACATATCTGCTTCTCCTTCACCTTCCACCATGATCGTAAGTTTCCTGAGGCCTCCCCAGCCATGCTTCCTGTACAGCCCATGGAACTGTGAGTCAACTAAATCTCTTTATAAATTACCCAGTCTCAGGTAGTTCTTCATAACAATGCGATAATGGACTAATACATGGATTCACCTTAAATTTCTTGGAATCTATAAGTTGATCCAAATTGCTTGATGAATACATTCTCTAGGGATCCACAAGAATTCCATAAGAATCTCTCTTTGAGAAGTTGTTTTCCTGTGGCTTCACTTAGAGTCTATCTACCTTTACATACGTACACTTACACCGAGGTGATTATTTGGGTAACAGCTCCATGCATACTATGATATTCTAGGGTCCCCATTTATATTAGGGTTTGTAATTCTGTCAGCACAAAGCAATCATTTCAACTGACAGTATTTAATTTTTAATGTAGAATTTATCTAATCAGTTTCTGTAGGGGTGTTCTTAGGGTTCCCCAGTACTCAAGTTAGGAAAACGCTGCTTTAGGTTTAAGTCAAGTTCTAACCCAAAGGTTTTGAAGTCTTAATGATTTATAAGTTCTGTGCCCCTACTAATGACCATATGTAAATCTAAATGCCATATGCAAATCAAATATTTGAAAGAATTGATGGGAAATGGCAATATTCATTCAGATAAGATTTAGCCTAGTGGTTAAAAAATAATTCCAGATAACCAAATACTGAGGAAGACCAATGTAGCAACAACAATAGTTTTGAGTACTCATGGTATGACAGATACTTTTGATACGTTTTTCCAGTCCTGTGAGATCAACCTGTGAAGTTGATCCTACATTTTGCAGATGAGAAAAATGAAGCAAGAAGAATTGAGTAACTCACCCCAGATCTGCAGACAGCAGGTAGCAGAAGAAGTCAAATTTAATTCCCTAGAATCTGACTCTAAAGTGAGTGCTTTACCCTCTCAATTTCGTTTCTCTCCACCCTTGTGCTGGAAAATGCATGGAGGTTTGCATCATTTCAAACTTTCACATGAGCATGAAGATCAGCAGAATTCATAGGGGCATGATTGTTTTAAATTGTAGGTTTTATTATTATTCAGGCATAGTGAGTTCAGCAGATGAGGAGATGACTGCCATTGAAAGGATGGTTTATTCACAGTTCCCAAGAGGAGGAGGCAGCCACACCATATAGAACCCTTTGGGGAAGTGCCAGGGTTGGTCAGGAAGCAGAGGGACTGGGAGGAAAACATGGGCAAGAGGCTTTATTATGGTTTTCGTGAGAAGAAACAGGTAAGGCAGGATAAACAAGCTTAGGATTGTCTGGTTTGAATAATTCCAAAGTGTTCTGTGCTGCAGGGGCTGTCTCTCATTGCCTGGTATCTGGTCATGGTGTGATTTGGGCAGGTAGATGGTGGGGGGGCTTGTGGGGATCCTGATAAAGAAACTCTGGGGCGTGAGCTCTGGGTTAGTTGGTTTGCATCTGGAAGACACCCTTTTAGGCAAGTAATCTGCTATCTTTAGGAATTGGCTATCCCTGGGAGGGACAGTCTCTCCAGGATCAGCAAGGTCCCAGATTTCAAAGCTTCAGAATAAGAAGATATGCTTAATGCAGTGACCTGGAAGACCTGGGCTGACAAGAGGCACAGGGACTGCTGCCTGGTCTAAAGAGTCACCTCTTAGGACCAGTGTCCTCCCCCTTTATTAAAAGAAGACAAAGAGTCCTTGAAGAATGATCATAAAAAGATAATGTCACAGTGTCTTGTGGAGAGAGCCTCATTCATCAGAGCTACAGCCACATGTCTCAAAGATGTAGACTTGTGGGTAAATGGCACTTGAAGTAGACAACAAATGTGACACTTAGTGATTGTAAGTAATCAAGATGACACTTCTTGGTAATTAGGCAGAGATAAGTAATTTTTTAAAAGCCTCAAATGCCTACCGCTTTTGATTTTCTCTCCTCTCTTTGTTAGTCTTCTAATGTTAGTAAGCAGAATTCATTCCGGTGACACCTAAGATCAATCCCTTCTCCCTGGCCCAGCAAATAAATGAGAACATAGAGGAGGCTGCCTGGAAAACTGGGTATTGCCTCTCACCTGCAGCACACAGGACAAGCTTGATTTCTTTGGGATCTCTTTCCACGAGTACCTGGACCCAGCCCACCTGCTTTTGGCTGAGTTCTGGAGCAGACTTCCAACTCCTCCTTTATTTCTGTTTGGAATCTGGGAGACTTGGTGGTTGAAGACATAAGGCACCAAGATGTCTGGGCTTGGAGGGGGAAGAGTCTGGAGTTCTAAGAAGGGGCACTAAGGTCTAGAATTGAGAAGTACAAATGGAAGAGAGGAGAGGGACAAGCGCGGTGAACAAAAAGTTGGGGGCTGGCTTTTGTACAGCCAGAGGTTCTCAGTGAATGAGTCTCCATCAGCCCCTGAGGCTTTCTCTCTCTCAAGGGGCAGAAGAATACCTGGGGGAAGTGGGGTAAAGAGATCATGGAGATTAGCAGTTTTGCATACTTTGGAAGTGTTAGGCCATGTGATGGAGCCTCCAGACCCAGGATCTCGTTTAGTCCTTATACAACCTGAAAAAGTCTTCCAAAACCTTAGGGGCAAACACATCCCATCTCTTTCATTTCTTCCCCCCCCTGCTGCAAATGGGTTTATCCTTTAAGGGCCCTCTTCTTTGGAGGTCCAGTATCTCTTCTTTGATGTTCTCTCCTCCTCAAATTGTCCACAAACCTTGAGGACTGATGTGGTAAAAATGGACCCAGGTTTAATCAAACATTGGGCCCAGTGAGAGCTGGGCTTTGGTTGGTGCTCTCTGCCACATGGCTTGAGCTGAGTGCTGGTCCTATCCACCTGGAATATTCTGCTGGCCAGCTGCTGATCCAAGCTCTTTCCCAAGACATTGTGTTTTTTTAAGAGTGGCCAATGATACTCACTTGGAGCTAAGCTCAGCTAATAGGTTGCCATGACTTGAGGGTCTCTGCCTTTAGAGATCAGTCACTAGAACAAAAGGTCTCTTCCCACTCCCTACTTCTAAGGGTGGACTCCTTACTACTAGCAGGGAGCCAGACAGTATTCTTAGATGTTGCCCTGAAAGTAAAGCTCCTACCTGCTCACCCTTAGGCAGCTACACCTCCCTCCAAGCTCTTTCAGTATCTTGAAATTGCTCTATTCTCTTTTTTTCATTTACAATACATTTTATTTTTAGAGCAGTTTATGTTCACAGCAAAATGGAGAAGAGAGTACAGAAAGTTTCCATATACCCCCTGACTCCATACGTGATAGCACCACCCTAGACAACAGTCCACACCAGAGTGGTGCATTTGTTACAACTGATGAATCTACACTGACACTTCGTAATCACCCAAAGCCCATAGTCTAAGTTAGGGTCACTCTCAGTGCCATGTATTTTATGTGATTTGACTATGGGTAATGACAGGTATCCACAGAGATACCTGTATGACAGAGTGTCACACAGAACAGTTGCATTGCACTGAAAATCCTGTCATTCTGCCGTTAATCCCTCCCTCCCACCAACCTCTTCTCACTGTCTCCATAGTTGTGTCCTTTTACAGAATGCCAGACCATTGTAATGATACAGTATGGAGCCTTTTTAGGTTAGCATCTTTCCAAGTGTTGGAAATTATGTAAAAACCTGCTATACCTATCCCTGAGAAGATTTTGATTGGATATACGTTTTCAACTCACTTGTGAAAATACCAAGAAGTATACTTGATGAGTTGTATGGTAGGAGTCTGTTTAGTTCTGTAAGTAATTGCCAAATTGTCTTCTGAAGTGTTAGTAACGTTTTTGATAATTACCAGCAATGAATGAGAGTTCCTTCTGCCCCACATCCTCCCCAGCATTTGGTGTTGTCAGGGTTTTATACCTTGTCTGTTCTAATAAAAGTGTAGTGCCATCTCATTGTTGCTTTGGCTTGCAATTTCCTAATGACATATGATGTTGAGAGTTTTCATATGAGCATTTGCTGTCTTTATGTCTTCTTTGACAGGGTGTCTGTTCAGGCCTTTTTCCCATTCTTTAATTAGGTTGTTCATTTCTTTTTGTTGACTTGCAAGTATTCTTTGGATATCTTGAATAATATTTATTTCCAGATATGTACTATGAAAATATTTTTCTCAAGAGGATCCAAGATGGCCGAATAGGAACAGCTCTGGAATGCAGTTCCCAGTGAGAATGCAGAGGGTGAGTGATCACCGCATTTCCAAATGAATTTTTACTGTCTGCAGACCAGAAGATTCCAGCGTGGAAAAGCACAACAAGTATCCAGCACAGCTGTTTCAGCCAGCGCAGCAGGTCTCCACACAAAAACTCACACAAATCTGGGCAGCCCTTTCAACTGGTGCCTATAACACCTGGGAGACAGAGTAGCCCATTCAACTGAAAAAAAGGGGGCTGAAACAGGGAGCCAGGTGATCAGGCTCAGCGGGTCCCACTCCCACAAAGACCAGCAATCTGAAACGCTCTGGATTGAGAGTTTCACAGCAAGCACAGCTGGACCCGGGACGGTGCAGCTCTCTGTGGGGGGAAGGGCGTCTGCCATTACCAAGGCAGTCCACCACTACCGAGGCAGTCTGCCATTACCGAGGCAGTCCACCACTACTGAGGCAGTCCACCATTACCGAGGCAGTCCACCATTACTGGGGCAGTTTGCTATTACCGAGGCAGTCCACCATTACCAAGGCAGTCCACCATTACGGATGCAGTCCGCCGTTACAGAGACAGTCTGCCATTACCGAGGCAATCCACCATTACTGAGGCAGTCCACCATTACTGAGGCAGTTCTAACTATACCTCTGTAAACAAAATTGCAAGGAGGTTCACACAGCAGCTGGGCAGAGCCCATGGCAGCTCAGCAATGCCTCTGCTCACACAGTGACTAGGCTACCTGCTCGCTGGGCAGGGCATCTCTAAAAAAGGCAGCAGCACATCAGGAACTTATAAATAAAGCCCCACCTTCCCAGGACAGAGCACCTGCGAAAAGGGGCAGTTATGAGTACCACTGCATTAATTTGTTTTTATGTATTAATTTATTTTCTTTTCAACTTATTTTAGGTTGAAAGGGCACATGTACAGGTTTGTTATATGGGTAAATTGTGTGTCATGGGAGATTTGTGTACAGATAATTTTGTCACCCAGGTAATCGGCATAATACCTGAGAGGTAGTTTTTCAATCCTCACCATCCTCCCACTCTCAATGGTGAACTGGATAAAGAAAATGGGGTACATATGCACCATGGAATACTATACAGTTGTTAAAAAATGAGATCATGTCCTTTGCAGCAACATGGTTAGAGCTGGAGGTCATAATCCTAAATGAATAATAAATAAATAAAGCACTGACTTTGAAAGCAAAGACAGTGCATTATTTAATTTGCTTATTAAAATTACTGGACAGTCAAAATATATGCACACATGCAAAAATTGAGGAGCAACTTCCAACAAAATGTAAGCAAGAATAATACTTATATGTTATTTCTGTAAGTGCTAGTGGCAGTAAGGAAAGAATGAATTGTAAAATTGTGACAGGGAAGGTAGAGGAATGCTTTTTGAAACCTATTTTTCATTCAAGAAAGTTGAGAACATAGATTTGTGGAGAAGTGAGGGTGAGTATTCTAAGGGAGGTGGAAGCAAGATTTAATAACAATGCAGAACAAGATCAGTAAAGCCTGTTGAAAACATCAAAAAACGTAGGGGTAGCTGGAGCAGAGGGTTAGAGCTGGGAGACCTGAGTGAGGGTTTTGGCTCTCACTCAGTGGGCAGTCAGGATCCACCTAATGTGAAACACGGGGTTCTGGAATGGGTTGATACAGTGAAATATTTGCCCATGTCAGTGGATCCATAAATCATTTTCTACAAAGTCATCTTGTTTTGTTTTTCAGACAAACCTTGGAAATCAAGAAAGTTCTGGAATGATGAAGCTGTTCATGCCAAGACCTAAAGCCCTGGCCCAGTATGAGTCCATTCAGTTCATGCTGTGGTAATTTTCTTGGAACTTCTTTTTACTGTTCGTTCTCATTTGTTTCCATATTTAGTGAGTGGACACTTAATTGCAAAGCTGTCATTAATAAAAATTCTTATAGTACCTCACTGCACAAATATCTTTCATGTGTGCTAGGCATTTTCAAAAGTGGAATAATTCTGCATCTGATTTGCATCATCTTATTTAAACCAAGACAGTATTGGCCATACTGTCTACCAAAACAGGCTGTAAGAAATTACAATAATCTTTGCAGCTGTAGAGTAACAATCTGTCTCTTCTGGGTTTCCAGAAAGTGTTCTGCTCTATGTGATTTTAAGAAAACTGGGACATTGGTGGGAAGATAGTGGTTTGGAAATGCTTCTAAGATTAAGAAAGTTGAAGTTGAGACTGGAGGTAAGCTTAAAGGAATGGCTGAAGTATCCCATCAACACATCATAGTGTCATTAGCATGAACACGTTCTCTTGTGAATCCTCACCAATGGTATAGAATCCTTTGATTTCAATTCCTACCACTCTGGGAAGCCCCAAGGCCTGTGCTCCTGCATCAGCCCATTTCATGGTACATTGAAGCATGCCTCCCTGTGGGATTGCTGGATTCCCAGCCCAGTGAGGTGGTGATCAAGCAGTGCCTTCAGAGGAAGGATGGCTGTACAGCCTGGAGAATGACTTAATGAGAAGGTAATTGATGCTTCACCTTTTCTTGTTTTTTGTAAAGTAGGGGAATATGACTCCTCCACCCTGTGGCATTTTTTATTGCAAAACAATAAAAATTCTTTTAGCTTCTTGGAGGATGAAATTGTCTAGAAACTGAAATATTTAGGGGTGGTTGGTGTCTGAGCAATCCAGAGAAATATAGATGCAAGCTCAGGGGAAAAGATGAAGGTCCTCAGAAGGAGGTAGGATAGTCCTATAAAGAAAAGGTATGCACATGCACGCGCACACACACTGAGACTCACACAAATCTTGTTAAAAAACGTAACAGCAAGCTGGAGTTCTTAAATCCCCAGTGCACAGAGCTTTGGATGGGTAATTCTGTTAACTTAAAGGGAAAGGGTACTCCTCTGCAGTGAATGCAGTTCTTGTGCACACTCAGCTACTGTGCTCTAATGATGTCTTACTGAGCTTGAGGATCTGTCAGGCAGAATATGCTGATCTTCTATACCCTGGGTACTTTCTCCAAGTGAGGTTTCACTGCCGTCCAGCTCAGTTCTAGGAATGCTCTGTGGATGCAATTTTATTCCATGTCCAGTGACTTAAGAAAATACAAGAGTTTTGAGTTTGGGTTCTTTCTAATGAATTCATTAGTGGTTGTGGTGGGTTTCATTTATTTCTTACTGATGATTTGTCTTCTCTTTAAAACCGGTGCTATTAGAGGTTTAGTGATATAGACTCGTAAGGGTTTTGGTCTGATGTTTGGTCCATCAGTCAGGGCGTCTGCAGTTTGGGATTCTCAGCAGGAAGTAGCTTTCATGGCTGCTTCCAATCTCTGACCGCTTCTTCTGACCTCATTCTGTGCATGCTGTTTAGTTACAGGATAAGCTTGGATCTCTAAATGTCCCGACAGCCACTGGGCTTTCAACAAACATAACTGAATGAAAGATAAATCTTTCATGTGCAGATTTGCCTGCTCTAAAACACAGAGTTGAAAACACCTCTCATTACCTCCTTAAAATTAGATGGTTGGCCTCCTTTGAAGCCAAGGTATGGCTTTTCAAGCCAGTTTCCCTGTGCTGTGAGAAGCCAGCACCTTTCTGAAGACAGTTCTCACACCTAGTGCTGCTGAAAGCAGCTGGAGCACCACGTACGTGTGTGATTTCTCTGTAGCTGCCCGAGGCAGGGCCTTGTATTTTGTGGTTGCTCAGGGGGACTCTTGGGCACGAGATGCCTGCATATCAGCTTTGTAGTGGCCTCCATCATCCTGGTCTCTGCCATTTTCACTTAGCATCATCCAGGCTGAGCTTAATGCAGCAAGGACCAAGATGTCCTCACCCTTAAGCATGCCTGCCTCATGCAAATAGAGTGAAGTAGTCTCATTTTCCTTCTTAAATTAAATTTTCTTATGGACTTATGTTTGATATGACTAGGCAAAACCCTAGGGTTTTACACAAACCATTTGTCATTTGGACTTAATTCTCGCCATTTAAGCCCCCTGTAGTTTCTACGATGTTGAATGAGACATTGTGGTCCTCACCCCTCCATCAGGATGGATTGGGTGAAGAATCTTATCTAAAATTCCCAATGTGCTCTAATGGTCCATCAACAATTCAAATCAAGCAAGTGACCTGTACTACCTACAGGATAGACTTGGTGCAAATCTAGTTTTACTGTGAAAAGCAATTTCCATATAGACACAGACCATAAAGGGGGCTTCTGTAAGGGTCTGAGCGATAGCTCACTGTATGTGACTAGCAAAGTGGGGAGAAAAAAACAGAGAAATCCTCCTATGGGTGTAGTGTTTTTGGTTTTGTAGAAAGAGAGAAAAGCAACTCTTTTTGAACCAAATCAGCAAGCACAAAAAATAAATGCTGCCAGAGCATTTATCCCTGAAAAAACTCAGTCCTGAGGGCTCGCCACATCATAGGTTTCCTGGTGTCACCTGCAGCTCATCCCAAGAAGGGGTTGGAGAAGCGTCAGGAGCCTTCAGCAAAGGGAAACAGCCTGCAGTCGGGGCTGATTTGGCAAAGAGGCACCCCCAGAGAAATGCGAGGAGCAGCTTCTCTCCCTTTCCTTCTTGCCATGTGCTGAGAGTCCGTGACCCCAGGATCTTTCTGCAATCCTTCCCCCTCCGGTTGCTTAGACAAGGAACTTAACTGCACTTCAACTACTGAACAGTAGAACCCTGTCGTGGATTCTGAAGAATTTAATGAGACAATCCATGGGAAATGCTTGGCACGCAGTATGCCCCCAAGTCAGTGAAGTTGCTTCCATTCCCAACCTCGGTCCTCAGTCCCTGGTCATCTCACAGGCAACTGGGGACGCAACTCAAAACACTAATTCAAGGAACATTGCTGACTGCAGGGACCTCCAAGACTAGGGACGGTCCTCTTGGCCACTAGGGGGCACCAAGTACATGGAAAAGAAGGATTGGGTTTCGAGGACTCAGTCCACTGCCCTGCAATCTAAATCCTGTAACTCATTTAATTTTCTTGGAGAAGAGTTTGGGAATGGTTGATGCAGATGGCGCTAACTATTTCTGCTTGGGAAGGTGGTCACATTTTCATGCCAAATGCAGAAACTTCTTAGCTCCTCCCTGTGACTCACCAGCTCTAGCTATTATGAACTCATACTTCAAAAAAATTTTTCTATTCAGCCCCTTTACTTTCAGTGCTCTTTCTTCTGTATTCTCCAGTTCCTGGGAGAATAGAACATATTCTTAGTTGTGTGAAAGAGGAAGAAGAGTTGTGTAGAAGAAGAAGCGTCCTCACTATAAAATGTTTCTGACTTTTTGAGCCAACCATGTCTGGATCAGATTTTTCCATTTAGAGTCATGCCTTATAAATCTGGCTCACTAGAGGACCTAGAGAGTGCAATGTCCCTGAGATGTCTAGGAAACCATGGAGAATTTTTTTTAATCAGAATTAACTCTTATTATTATTAGTTTTAAAAGTAACTAGATCCTAGGAAGCATGAGATGCCACGGGCTTCCCAGAACCCACAGCAGGTGAGAAAGAACTGGAATGCAGGGTGAGGTGTAATGAATTAAACTGCTTTGCCTAGAACACAGAATACAGCCAAGGTATGAAAGCTGTTCCCCAGAGGGGAAGAATGTACACTGCCAATGAGGGGTGCATCCAGGAGCCTGTAGGCTTTCTTGAGCATTGATTAAACCAATATGCCAGGCATCACCTGCTTTAGAATTACTAGAGATGTTTGTCAAAAACTGCAGGTTTTGAGTCCTAGCTCAGAGCTCTGGAATTAGACTATGTTATTATTATTATTATTATTATACTTTAAGTTCTAGGGAGAATTAGACTATCTTGATGTACATCTCAGAAATATGCAACTAATTTCAGGTGGTTTTACATTTACTAAAACTTAAGAACCATTGCTCTAGAAGATTCTACCTCCAATGACCTTGGAAATACATGTAAGGATGTCTCTGTATGTTCTTCATCACAGCAAGTTGACATTTTCTAGAATCACTTAAAGAAATTATTGCTATAAAAAATCCAAACCAACGATAAAGGCCAAGATGATCAGAACTGTTCATCCCGAAACTCTTCATGTCCCAGAAACACACATGGTGTCTGACGCACCTGCTAGAGTGGATTCCTGTGATCAGTGACCCTCTACCTTGTGTGCCAACAGGGCTTAGAGCTTCAGGCTGGCATTGCCAGGCTGCAGTTGCCACATGGTATCTCAATGTCAAGAATCGACTGCTCCAAGGAGCCAAGAGGGTGCAGGTTGTGAGTGGTGGGGTGGGGGGATCTGGATGCAAGATGGTGTCATGGAGCCCTTCAGTGGCATTGAAGGAACAAAGGCACAAGGACACAAAGGACATAGCACTTTGTGCTGCTGGCACTGTTTATACATTGAATGACCTTCTCAGGAAATCTCCACTGAAACACAAGGTGAGTTTTGCCAGATTAAAACAAGATAATTCCAATGAGCTTATAGGGAAATGGAAATGGAGAGCTACATTGAAAATCTGTTTTCAGACATCCTGTGTCCATTTCTGTTTCTGGAAACCACTTCTAGATGAACCTTGGACTCAATTCATCTTCCCTTTGTTCTATGTTCTCTGATTTCCAGGCCATAAAACAAACAGGGTTACATTTCACTGGACAAGACCCTCCCCTGTCAGCAAAAACAGAAAATCAATCCCTCCCTCCAATGTTCAGCAGCTTGGAGAAGTGGCCCATTGGATTCCTTCTTCTAAGGCTGTACTGTGAGAAAATGTCTTTCATTGCATCTACCCAATGCTCAAAGTTACTTCTTACTGAGAAGAAATCATACGTTTGACAAAATTGTGAGTGACCACTAAAGAACCTGTATTCTGGAACGTACCTGTGAGGTGCATCTTCCTAAAACCATTTCCTACCTTCACAAAGAAAGGAACTCATGTTTGGTGTGAGGACAGGCAGGATACAGGGCGGGCTTCATCAGTGTGCGACTTGTGCCCCTGCACAAGGACCCATGCTCAGAAGGGCTTTGCATGTGGTTTAATGCCCTGATGGCACTGAAATTTTTTTTTTGAGATGGAGTCTCACTCTTCTTTTGTCCAGGCTGGAGTGCAGTGGTGCAGTCTTGGCTCACTGCAACCTCAGACCCCCGGGTTCAAGTTATTCTCCTGCCTCAGCCTCCTGAGTCGACTACAGGCCTGCACCATCACACCCTGCTAATTTTGGTATTTTTAGTAGAGACGTGGTTTGGCCATGTTGGCCAGGCTGGTCTTGAACTCCTGGCCTCAAGTGTCTCAAATCACCTGCCTTGGCCTCCCAAAGTGCTGGGATTATAGGCATGAGCCACCATGCCTGGCTGGCCATCCTGAAATTCTTAATACTGTGTGAACAAGGGGTCCTGTATTTTCATTTTGTCCTGGGCTCTACAAATTACACAGCTTGTCCTGGTAGGACTGCATGATGGGGTGTGAAGAGCTCTGGATTTAAAATCAGGCAGTCCTGGATCAGATCCTGCTCTTCTACTTAGTGACCGTCATCTTAGACAAGTGGTAGTCTCCTTCCTCCTAGCCTAAGTTCTCCCATCTACAAAATAGAATTACTAAACCTTTCTGGTGGGATTGTCATTAAGACTGAGTGAGTTTGCCTGGCATGTGCAGCTAGCCTTGGTCCTGGCACGAAGTCAGTAAATGCAAATAATTTGTACTCAATTTAAGTAAATTGCACCTAGTTCTAGAAGTACATGGTACATGCAATTTAATATAATAAAATATGTATTTCTTGAGTTGCTCTTACATGTACTACCCAAAAGTTTATATTTACAATGCATTATCATGGCTAAATTATAAATCTGGGAAAGCCAATTAAATAAGACTTTAAATGAAGAATCCAAGTCTAGTCACCTAACGCTTACTAGGCATTTCTAATTGAGAAGTCAGATTACCTACTATAGTCTCTGGAGACTAAGAGCCTAGCCCAGGTTCCTACACATCCAAGAACAAATGTGTCCTGGACAGATGACCGAAAGAGCAAATGGACCCCTCAGGAAAAGAGCATTTTCAACACCCTGAATTAACCTCTCAATACTCTTCTAACAGGGAAAGGTGTTAGGACGTTGGGACCTTAACGTTGGCTTGCCTGCTCACTGAGTGATCTTGACAAGTTACCTAACCTTTTTTTTTTTGATCCAGGGTCTCACTCTGTCGCTCAAGCTGGAGTGCAGTTGCTCACAGCAGCCTCGACCTCCCTGGGCTCAGGTGATCCTCCCACTTCAGCCTCCCAAGTAGCTGGCATACACCACCCTTCAGAGCTAATTTTTTATTTTTTTTAGAGATGGGATTTTGCCATGTTGCTCACACTGGTCTCAAACTCCTGGATGTAAGTGATCCATCCGCCTCGGCCTCCCAAAATGATGGGATTATAGGCATGGGCCACTGGGCCCTGCCAACCTAAACATTTGGACATCAGACTCATTATTTGTGAAATGGAAAGTGAAGTCATCATCTCTTTCATTGGATTGGAAGGAAGATTAAATAAACTTATAATAGGTGAACGCTTTTTGTAAACTCTACAGTGGTGTACAAATGGGATGTGTTAACTTTCTGTACTGTTGTTGTCAGTCCAGGGATTCCCAAAAGGTGACAGGGGATCCTACTTCCTCAGGGATAACGGACAAACCCAGTATCCTTTTTTAGCCTCAGGACTTTTCAGAGCCTTTGATGTGCTAATGAGCACTGGACCTCTGTAAGAGAGGAACATGGTTTGTGGCATTTCCCAAGTATATTTGTCCAGAATCTTTTCTCACAGAACTCCTTAAAGGATTCATGTTTTACTGGGGCACCCACTGGAAAACACTGGGCTAGCAGGTGGACTGGGTCTACGTGGGTTCATCTGGTAGACATGGTGCCCTGCTCACCCATCCTCTTCTGCCTCTCTCCCCAGTCATGCAGGCAGTGCTCTCCTGAGGAGTAGCAATGAGGAGATAAGAGAAAGTAGATTATCTGTTTCTTACCTGGCTCTTTACCTGTTAAATAAATAACCTTCCTGCACAGTTCTCTCTAGATTTAGTGTATTGAGGGCAAAATAATTGACCCAAGACTGATTGCTGCAGTTATTATTGTTGTTCTCCTCCTCCTTCTCTTCCTTCTTCCTCTGTGTCTTCTTCTTCTCTACCTCTTCCTTCTTCTCCTCCTCCTTCTCCTTCTTACCTCTTTTCTTCTCTTCTTCCTGCTGCTTCTTTTTTTTTAAAATGCAACTATGTGATGATCTCTTCTTTGAGAACAATTTTATTGTCATAGTTTTTAAATTTCCAATGAAATACAAGCCCTAAAATTTAAAATATTGCTCTTAGCATTTTAAAAAATAGAGTCACTTTTAAGTGCAAAGGGCCATATTATTCAAATTCAGTTTTGAAGCTTATGTTTGTATCTTTCCTGGGTTTGGGGGCCATTTTAGAACATGGTAATCGTGACAGTGTCTGATGGTACTGGTGGCCACTTCAATAGCTGTTAGCTGCAAATTCAACAAGTATAGGATACCTGCCCTCCTTCTTGAGACTTTCACGACATACCCCTTCTCCCAGTAATGCTGTGTGATAAAAACTGAGGTTCAGAGAGACTGAATAACTATTTAAAAAATCATGTAAAAAAATATGTGACAGAGTTGGTATTTGAACAAAGGTTTTCAGACTCCCAGGTATTCCCTGCAAAGAGAAGGTACGAGGAACAACCCCCTTTGTCTCTGTGACCCCACAGCAGCCTCTGGGTCCCCCACTTTCTGATTCTTCCTCCTGTTCCTTTCTGTCTTTCATCTGCTTCTATTTCTTCTCTCCTTTTTTTCTCTTGTCTTTTGCCTGATCCGTGCCTATGGTGCTCTCCAAGCTGAAGAACCTGTGATCCCTTGATTGCTGACAACCTGAGAACATTTCTTGCCCTACCCAAGGCAGAAGGAAATGACGCAAAGAAAAATGTTATTTGCTGGGTGAAATGGGACTATTTCTGAGCTGCTTTGTTCAACATCAGTGAGGCTACTCAATAAAGAGAAGAGGAAACCTGGCATAAAGGAAGAAACTGGGCTTCAGCTTTGCATGCATATGCATGTTTATTACAGCACTATTCACAACAGCAAAGACAAAGAATAAACCTAGATGCCCATCAATGGTGGGCTGGATAAAGAAAATGTGGTACAATACACCATGGAATACTATGCAGCCATAAAAAAAAACAAAATTATGTCCTTTGCACCAAGATGGGTGCAGCTGGAGGCCATTGTCCAAGAGAATTAGTGCAGAAATAGAAAACCAAATACCCCGTGTTCTTATTTATAAATGAGAACTAAACATTGGGTACCTACGGATATAATGATGGGAAGAACAGACACTGGGGACTCCAAACACGGGAGGGAATGGAGAGAGTAAGGACTGATAAGCTACCTGCTGAGTACTATGTTCACTCCCTGGGTGATGTGTTCAGTTGAAGCCAAAACCTTAGCAACACGCAGTATATCCATGTAACACACCTGCACATGTACCCCTAGCACTAAGATTTTAAAAATAAAATAAAATGAGAACTATTTCCTCCCAGAGACAATGTCCTCACTTGGTTTTATCAGAATCAATTCTTCCTGATGAGAGTAATGGCATCTTATCGGAAGACTTCACTGAGAACCTAAAGGTTGCTGTGGGAACATCTGGTCTGTAGGGCCTCCTTCCAAGGAGCTCTGGGATCAGTTTCTGATACTGAGAAGTGTGACACTTGAATTCAACTTTAGCTTTGTTATGCTTGTGTGTGTGTGTCCACATTTATTGTTAAGGGATTCACAGGTGGCTGAGGAGAGGAGACACAGAAGACTCCCTTTCTTTGTAATGTACAAAAAACCACAGAGAATAAGTAAAAGCAGATGAAAGGGAATATAAGAACTTACTGTCCTTACGGTTCAGAGGTTTTAGAACAGGCTCATCCACCTTTACTCAGCCACAACCCGGGAGCCCGGAATTCAGAGGCACACTTGACCTCTAAGCCTGCCCTCTCATCATGCCCTCTCACACTTCCCCCTGGATAAATAAAAGCGACCTGTGCCCTGGCCTTAATAATGACACTGAGGACAAAGTCAAGCTCCGACACTGTGGGGACAGTCTCTGGAGTCTGTCTGGGCCCTGGCGCCTGAAATGGCCTGGCTGGTCCTTAGGCCGGGGTGCTTGCCTGCCTGCTTTCTGGTTTCTTTCCCTTCTGGGCCATCTGTTTTTCACCTGCCTGATGGCTGCAGTCTGCTTTCCATCTGGTCATCATTCCAAAAACATGGGAAGCAGAATATGACAAATGGTGATAAATGGAAAGAAAGGAGTCACAAAGGTTTCAGCGTTGATCATCAACAGATTTACCAGCAATTATAAAATTTGGCACCTTCTTATTCATTTTCATCTGCATGCCAAAAGCAATCGATTGCAGTAAAGACCCACATTCTTTGTATATTTTACTTGCCAAGTCATTTGGAGTCCAGATGGTGAGACTGACCTTTGCGGAGTTCCTCATTCTTCCCAGGAAATGTATATTCGAGGAAAAGTCAAGCCTCTTACCACTTTACTGGTAACACTAAGAGGGTAGTTAGGGAACCTGGATTATTTTAAATGCACACACGTGCACACACACACACACACACCCACACACACACACACACACCAAGCCTGGAACATGCTGTGTGCTCTTATCAGAGTTATAATTTTGGGCTGGCTGGTACCACTAAGAGGGTAGTTGGGGAACTGGATTATTTTAAATACATACAGACACACACACACATACCACACCAAGCATGAGCCTGGAACATGCTGCTTGCTCTTATCATCAGAGTGTTACAATTTGGGGGCTGGCTGAAAAGCAAAAGCTCCAAGTTAGAACGCAACCTGTTCCACTGCGGGGCCCCTCACCCTCCCTGAAAGCAGGCGGCTGCAGTGCCTCTTTGTCCACTTCAGACACTGACCAGGTTGGAGCCCATTAACCTGCATCGGCACTGACTGGACTTCAAGGAGGCCTGTGTTCTGTGCCCCTCCGGACATGCTCATTGGCTTTTGGGTGCTTTCCTTGCTACTCTGAGTTCACCAAATGTCGTGATAGTCCCTTATAAGGTCACAAGAGTGCAACCATGAGATAAAAAAGCCGTGAGCCTAAAATTGAACCACATTCCTACATTATCAGGATTTTTCCATTTTCCAGTGAGAGTGGAAGAGTGAAGCCTTTCTGCTGTGGAGCCTGGTTCCTTTCCACGCATCTTAACAACAGGGGGAAAGGGCAGACCCTGCACCACCAGGAGGAAGAGAGTGTGGGGAAAGACAGAGCTGGAATTAACCTCATGCTACTAATTATAAAGAATGATTGGAAGAATCAAAATCACCCAAATTAGCTATTTGCCAAAACCTGCATATCTATCAACTGATAACCACACTCTTGTGTCTGAAATAGTTTGTGTTTTCATAAATCCAGTTCTAATTCAGGAAGATGCCATTTCATGTGAACTCCATCAGATGATAGCTTTCTAGGCACAAGGGGTCACCGGTTAGAATTAAAGCACACGTCCAAGTTTCTTTCTTCTCACTTTTCTTCTTGGTTGCTTATGGATGCAGAATGCTCTTTCCTTCCTTCTCAATTCTGTGACTCTGGGGATTTAGAAAAACAAGAGCTAAATCCTTACTTTGTCTCAGGGTCCATAACAAAGGCTTCACACATCTTAAGGCATTGAGTCCTCAGAGCAAAGGCACGGAGTTGGATATACTATTATCACCCCCATTTTACATATGAGGACATTGAGGCACAGATAGGTTAACTTGCCCAAGGTCACAGGCTAGTATGTGTGGATTTGAACTAAGGCCATGGAGCTCTAGGGTTTGTGCCCCTAAACATGTTGCTATGGTCCCTTAGAATGTAGAGCAAGGGTTCTCAGCTGGGCAAGGGCCCTTTACTTTAGCACTGTCTGGAGATATTGTTGGTTGTCACAGGTGGAGAAGCACTCCTGAATCTAGTGAGTGGAGGGCAGTCTGGAGATGCTGCTAAACATCCTGTAATGTACAGGGCAGTTCCCCTCAACAGAGAACTATCCTCTCTCAAGTATCGATAGTGCTGACATTGAAAAAACCCTGATGAAAAGAAAACACCAGACACATACACACATAGGTATACAGATGTATAAATAGTAAATCAATCAATCAATCTATCTATTGATACACCTATCTAGCCAGCTAGCTACCTATGTCTTCCTCCTGCTCCCAGAAGACAGCTAGAAGATCTACTGTTTTGAAAGGGACTTTAAAGTATTCACTATTTTGAAAGTTTTAGCAGTAATTTTCATATGAGAGTTATAGAGCAAAGTGGTTTACAAGTTATTGTTCCTTGAAAACATAGCGGTGTATGTGTGTGGAGGGGGTGCTTCCCACTTTAGTTCCTGTGGACTTTCCCTTTGGCGGTGGAAAGTCCAGGTCATTCCCTGAGACCTTGTACCTGTGATTTTGTCTCCTCTTGACCTTTGAGAAAAAAGTTGGGCCAGGACAGGTCATCTGGCCAAGGCCAAGTTCTCATAGTCATTCTAATTCTAATTACACCCAGCTTACATCACCCATTATGCTAGTGTCACATTCCATCATGTTACAGCAATACACATTATGTAATATATTAATAGACATTAACTATTCTGTTATTACCGCATTGCATATTACATTAATACACTTTATACTAATACACATCAAATATTACATCAATACACATTACATGCTGCTTTGATAACACATTACAAGTTACATTAATAACACATTACAAATTACACTAATACATACTACATATCACAGTGATGCACACTAGATATCACATTAGTAACACCTCCCATGTTACATGATTAACACATTACACCTTATACACATTATATATGACATTAATCATGCACTCTATACTACATAACACATGACATCAATAACACGAGTCCTCAGAGTAAAGGCATGGAGTTGGATATACTGTTATCATATGTGCATAAGACATATTGCATACATATTACATATTCTATATTATACGTTACATATTGTGATAATAACACATTCCATATTACATATTACATTAGTGCACATTACACATTACATTAACATGTACATCCTGATGCCTGGTTGAAGGAAGCTCATTCTTTCTGGAGTCTCCAACTCTAATATTCCTGGTCACCTCCAGTCCTAGTTGTCACCTGCAGCTGATCTAGACAGTGCTCGTTCCTCAAAGAGCTGACGGTTCCCTCAAGGGCAGCTCCCACCCAGGCCGGCACAGGCTCCTCGGGCTGCCTGGGAAGTTCTGCAGATTCTTCGTCCTCAGCTTGCCTCATGGCCTACAGACATCCTCTTTGTGCTGTGCTTACCCAGTGGGGTCCTGGTCTTCGGATTCACTCCCCCACAGCTGCTCTACTGCAGCCCACACATCTGACCAGGGAGATGGGTGAAGTGATGTCAGTGCTGGACAACTCACAGGGCCCAGCGAGCCATTCCTCAGTGCTCATCAGCACCCATGAGAACCAGGCTCTCTGGCTGGGTGAAGGAGATGGTGCAGGTGCAGATCAAGACAGGGTCCCCGTCCTCCTGGAGCTTGCGTCTAGCAGGAGAATGGAGCAGAGGTAAGACTTTAATAAAAATACCCATGGATAACTTGGAATTAAGGATGATGTGCGGCTATATCTAGCTGTGGGGGAAAAAATCATTTGGTTTCAATTCTTTGGCCTGGGTGCTGAGCTTGGGAAAGCTTGTCCAACTTCTCTTTCCCTCCTGGTGAGCTCTGTCTTGAGGCCTCTCTTCCATTTGTTCCCCCCTGCAGGGTGGTTTCTAGGTGCATTGCCCATCCTTCAGCCAGGTCTGTGTGAATCCATAAAAGGTGCTTAAAGCTTTCTCTCCATGAAGCCTCATCTGTCTCATGAAAGCAATGAATATAAGTGGACATTTGGGAGGAGATGCTTGATTTGCAGGCTCATAGCTGGATGACTTATTTGGATGGAGGCTGCCCCAGACATCCATGTAAGTCCCTTCTTTTAGTAGACGGAAAACTACTACAGCACAACCCATATTACATTAATAACACATCACAAATTATACTGATACACACTACATATCACAGTGATGCACATTACATATTACATTGGTGGTGTCCTCCATATTACATGATTAACACATTACACTTTTATAAACTGATTTGTGCTACTCCCCTTGTAGGCGTCCTCTGCAATTCCAAATTACAGACGACCCTGGAGGTCAGCAGGCCAGGGACAAAGGCAGCAATGACTCAAGGGTCTGGAGCTCAGGTTCAGCCACAGTACCTGTATGCAATGAAATTAATGGTATTATGAGAGTAATGATAGGATAATATTAATGCAGGCTGCTGTGCAGTACACCTACTAAAATTCTGGGAAACAGAATCGACAAAACATGATGCACACCTTATCCTTCATCTTCCTCCAAATACTGCCAAGATCTATCATCACCATCATTTAACAGATGATGAAAGGAAGACTCTAAAAAATACCTTTCCCAAGGCCAGTCAGTGAGTTGGCTGCAGACTCTCGGTTCTTCCCCATGTCTTCCTTTTCTCTACTCCTTGTAATATTTTAGTTATCACCACCTGTTCACCCCACAATGCCCAGCTCTACCACTCACTCACCAGAGTGCCAATGCTCAGGTTGCCAACTGTGCCTACCTTGCACATCCCACCTCTGGCTGCACCCACAGGCTCTCACTGGGCAGGGAAAAGCACCAGTCATTGTGCCCTTCCACAGCCAGGCTCAGGCAGGGCTTTCTTAGCGGAGACTCTAGTTCTGCTAACTGACCTGATAGAAGCCCCCAGGCTGCAGCCCTGCTCTGTCCACTTCCACTCTGGTGCATATGGACATCCACAAGATCCACACTCCAGCTAAGTGAGTCTGCCTCCCAACTGCAGCATTTCAGAAGAACGTGTCTAACTGCAGGATGAACCACACACTTCCTTCTCCAAACTGGGCCACTTTTGAGGGTAAAAGAGGCATTATTAATAACTATGCCAGGACCGCAGGTGGATACTGGACGCATGCCATCCTCCCTCTTTGACAAACTCCTGTCACCTCTCACCAGCAGAGGAGCCTGTGAGACCAGAAGACTTGGAAAGAAGTGGCAGCCACTGATTGTTTCTAAGGGAGCTGGGTTGGATCCTGGTTTTGTGTGGTTGAGAGGCTGGCACCTGGCAGTCCCCCTCAGGCCAAGCGTGATGTAGCGGGGGCAGGTTAGATTTCTTCCCACTCCTTAGTGTCCTCAGGGTTGCCATGGGGCCACTTTCCTTTGCATCAGGAAGGGAGCAGGACCACAGCTGATGACCCTCAGTCTGTCATTTCTGTGCAATCCAGGGTTTAACTGGCTGGGGAAGAAGGGGACTGTTGCAGCATTCCAGGCTGCTGGATCTTGTACCTTGCCTCCCCAGGTCTCTGTATCCCTGGGGCTCAATGGGGGCGGTTGCCATGCTCCTTCTAGAACCTTTTCCAGCAACGGCCTTCCCCAGACCAGAACAAGAGCATTGACCTATACCCAAGAGGAGCAGGAATCAGCAGAAACATGATGGAAGAAACTGACATGCCATCTAGTGGGAACAGGAGAAGCCTCAAATGAAAGCCTCAGCTAGCCCAAATGATGCCACTCAACCAGAGTCCAGTGAATCAACTTTCTGACAAAAGTCAGCTCAATCAAACGCCTCTGTGTTTCACCCTTATTGATGACAAACCCTCAAATGTGAATGCTGCTAAGAAAGCCAAGTAAAGAAAATATAATGGGGCTGCTATTGGCTCATTCCGAATCAGGCATTTCCTCCCAGGTCAGCATTTGGGGTCAGAATTTTGATTACGTAATATTGTCGAAGGCAACAGAAAAGAACTATTGACTCACAGGGTGTTAAAGCTGATAAAAGACTTCAGACTTAATCAACAAACATTTAGGCAACATTAACTAAAGGTCAAGAACTATTCTAACCACCTTATAAATATTTAGTCACTTAATTCTCACAACAGCCCTATATATAAGCACTAGCATTATCTCCACTTGACAGATAAGGAAACTGAGGCGTGAAAAAGTTAAGAAACGTGCTCAAGGACACACAGGTGATAACGCATCACACCCATTTGGTCAGCCTCCAAAGCCACTGCACCACGCCCAGGGTCACAGAGCAAGGAGTCCAAGCAGCATTTCCCTTACTCAGAGATGTGAATAACCAGAAACACTTAGGATGTTTAGTTTTACAATCCACAACCTCCTCCCCTACCTCTCCAGAAAGGTAAACTACTTTCTTTTTTCCTGGAACTTACCTAACAGAAATCTACAAAATAATGTTGTTTGTGGAAAAGGTACATTAGATTCAAGCTTATCCGCCTGAAATTGCTTCTGCATACCCAACCTAGAAGTATAGTTTGTTCCCTTTTGCAGAATCCCTACCATTAGTTCTTTTGATTGACTTTTGCTTTTTTCCCCTGAAAGTAAAAAGCAGGAATCTATACTGTGATTTATTAGGTTTTGCATCTGTGACAAGGAATGCCGTCCTGGAGAGGGTGGTAATTAGCTAATGCTCCTGGAATGCTGCTTCCTTCCACCAGCCCCTGGAGGTCAGCAGTCCGGGGCAAAGGCAGCAATGAATGACGTCCCAGGGACCAGCTCTGGCTTTGTCCTTCCCTATGGAAGGCTGAGTTTCCAGACCCAGTGTCTTGAGTTTGCTTCAGGGCCGGCATCCATGGGGGAGCAGGGAGCATTTGTGCTCCGTAGGGAAGAGGTATAAGGAGAGGCAGCAGCGTCCTAAGCTCCTAGGGACTTGGCCTACCCTTGTCCTGCCATCACAGGGATGAGATTGGCCTGAGTGAAAGTCACACACCCTGGGCAGGCTTTGAGGTTTGGTTTGGTCCACAGTTTTTAACCTCAGCACTATTGACACTTTGTCGTGGGGGTACTGGATGCGCTGTGGAATGTTAGCAGCATCCCTGGCCCTCCACCACTAGATACCAGTAATGGCTGTAACCATGATGGGCTCGCTGCCCGATGGGCGGCCAGCACGTCAGTATACCGAGACAGTCAGTTGCAGCAGAGAAAGAGGTTTAATTGCAGGCCGCTGAGTAAGATGGGAGGAAACCTCCAATTTGTCTCCCTGAGGAGTTTTAGGCTTAGGGTTTTTAAGGGTTTTGGAGTGGACCAAAATGTGGAGATCAGTGGTTGGTGGAAGGGTGCAGGGTGAAGTCATCGGACAAGAAGAGGAAGACGCTGTATTCTCATGCTGATTCGGTTCCTCTCTGAGGGTCTTCAGACTGGTTGGTGTCAGCTGTGCCACTGGAATTCAGGATCTGAAAAGCATCTTAAGCAATTTTTAAGCAAAAGGCTTCCGATTCTAACCTCACAGATGCTATCTGTCGGAACAACTGGGATATACACAGTGTCTAGGCCTGCATGACTTACTTTCTGTTACAAGGAAGTAGGCCAAAGTGCAGCCTCATCAATGTTTAGTTATAATTATGTTTCTGTATAGAATTCTTGTTAACAATTATTGGGCCCAGCATTGACCTAATTTCCCAAATTATTTAAGAGTCATTATAACATGGCCTCTCAGATTGGCTCAAGGGTGGAGTGAGGGGGACCATGCCCTTTGGGAAGAGCCATTCAGACATGTCTAATAAGTAGACATTGCTTTTCTCTACATCATTTAATATTCTTTACAGATTTCAGAAACAGCCTAAAATAACATTCCACACATTGAATGCGGATACTAGCTCACAGTGAGGCCCTAGAGCAATGGAAGCAAAGCTGGGAAAGATTAAAATTCTAAATCTTCTACACAGTGAATGCAAACATGAACTGGACACTCCTCATCTCCTCCATATTTCCTTTCTAGCATCTTTAAACTATTCTCAGCCTCAGATGGTATGATGCATTAGAGCCATCAGAGTGTGGATAATTTATGGAATTTGAAAAACGCACTTCTGGGAGCCATGGAGAGAGGGGGAAAGGGCAGTCCCACTCAGACCCTCAGTCTCCTCTTTGTCTTTCATGTGCTCTCTAATGTCTGCTCCATTGAGTGTACTCTTAGTATCCAACTCCTTTAATGGGAGAACCTTTCCGCTGTTGCTCAGGGTATTGCTGCTCATACGCACCAAAGCCATTGAGTACACTATCCAGGGGACCCCACCAGCCCTCTTGGTTATTTGCATTATTGGTGGTCCTGAAGTGACCCCAAGGATGAGTCATAGGAGTTAGTCAATCTTTAAAAGGGAGTGTCTATTACCTCTGCTGGGAGGTCATGTTATTTGATGCTGATTTTCAATACAAATCCATTTCAAATACAGAAAACATCCCAGATGGAAAGGAAAAACCTTTTCGGACAGCTTTTCTTCACTTTGTTTCTGGAGCCATAATTTTCTTCAATGGTAGGCAAAATTCTAAGATGACTTGTGCCTTGAATAATCCCTTTCTTTTGAGTATGGGCAAGAGCTGTGGATGTGATGGGATCTCACTTCTGTGATTGTCTTATAATGTGTGGCAAAAGAGACTTTTACAGATGTAATTAAGGTCTCTGGACAATTGAGTTAAGGTAAAGGGAGACTGCCCTGGTTTGGCCTTGCCTAATCAGGTTAATTCTTTTTTTTTTTTTTTTTTGAGAAGGAGTTTCGCTCTTGTTACCCAGGCTGGAGTGCAATGGTGCTATCTCGGCTCACCACAACCTCCGCCTCCTGAGTTCAAGCAATTCTCCTACCTCAGCCTCCCGAGTAGCTGGGACTACAGGCACGCGTCACCATGCCCAGCTAATTTTTGTATTTTTAGGAGAGACGGGGTTACACCTTGTTGACCAGGACGGTCTCGATCTCTTGACTTTGTGATCCACCTGCCTCAGCCTCCCAAAGTGCTGGGATTATAGGCGTCAGCCACCGCGCCTGGCCCTCAGGTGAATTCTTATGGTCTCAAAGTCTGAGACAGAAGTCAGAAAGAGGCATGTTCTTGCTGGCCTGGAAAAGAAAGCAGCCACATAGCTAGAACCAAAGAGTGGCCTGAGAGCTGAGAGCAGCCCCAGGAGCCAGCAAGAAGATGGGACCTCAGTGCTACAATCACAAAGAACTGAATTCTGCCAGCAACCAGTGAGCCTGAAGAGGACCCCAAACCTCATATGAGCTTCCAACCCTGGCTCAGTAACTTACATTGTTCTAAGTCACTAAGTCTATATGCAACTTGTTATCTGGCAATAGAAAATCAATACACTTTCATTTTATTTTGTTGCTAAATTGGGTATTCACTCTATTTTCTTATTTGCTTTGTTCTCGATGCTCCAGCATCTAGGGTGTTGTTGACTGGATAGGAAACGCCCTTCTCAGGGCTTGGTAATTCCCAAAGGTAGTAAAGGACTTGCCCTGGAGCATTCCTTTCATATGAAAACTAACCAATCCAGAGGCCTAACTTTGAACCACCTTCTCTGTATGTCTCTTACACTCCAGGAGGCAATGTTCCTCTATTCTGATAATCTCAGGACCAGGTACCAGACAGCTAGAGACAGCCCCTATACCCTGGAGCCTACTGAAATTATTTAATCTAGCATATCGTACACCTATCTAGTCTGTTTACACTGCTTCACCTGTTCTTTCCCATGAAAACCACAATAGAGATGTCTGCCTCTGCTTTCCCCATTTCCCCACTGCACTTCCTTATGCACTCTGGTCCTTCTGTTTGTAACCCCTCCTCTTGGGACCTGTGAATAACAAACTGTCTTGTCAGTGACAGTCATCTGCTGATGTGTTGGCCTCCCCATACTGGAATAATAATAAAACCTATGTAAAACAAACTGTTAGGGTCATTTTGCTTATGTGTTTCTCCCCTATGTGTTCTACTCAGATCCTCCCAAACTTCAGAAATGTCAAAAATACTAAATGCAGATTTTTAAATCTTGACCTTAATTAGGTTCCATTGCATTTTTGTTTTTAAATAAAAAGACTGTTTTCGTATTTTAAAAAATTCTTCCCCTGGGATAACAGGCACACCTTGGCTTTTGTCCCTTCTTACAGATTTTTAGTGTAAGCTGAAAGGGAAACAAAAGTATGGGAAAGATTTTGCCAGACAAAACAGAACAGTAGGCAGAGTTCCACGTAAAATACCTGACTGGTGCAGGCAGCCAGTATCCTCTAATGGAAAAATTCACTAATGCAGCAACAATAAATGGTGCATCACACATTATGTCTATCAAAACTTTTGTGATGATTTACCCTAGAATGGCCAGCCAGAGATTACCTAATTTTATTCCCTATGCTTTAAGACCACCCTTCCATATTTTCCCGAACATCTGAGGAGCTTACAAAAGGGCTTTTGCTTTGTTTTACTCAAAGAAAAGTCAACTCCTTCTCTTACTAACTATTTGAGCATTTTCCTCTCAGGAAACTAATAATATATAAGCAAGTGATTTAGCAGTACACTACTTTTTGCTTCTAAAATAAAAGCCTATTACTTACAAAGAAAATCAAACTAGACATTTGTGAACAAATTATTTTGCTGATAATGTGCGTTCCTTTACACATCTTATTATCTTATATTAATAGCTCTAGCCATATTGACATTTTTAGCTCTCTCTATACATGACATTTTCTCTAAGAGGCAGTCAAGCATTTGGATATAATTTTCTGCAAGGATGTATTTTTTTTTAATTTACAAATAATGGTATCACAGACCTGAGCATCTGCAAATAAATTGGTAACTGCTGTAGTTACAAAGAAATACACACCCATGCATACACACACAATCACGACCATACATATCCCTAAGTCTCTCCCTTTCCTATGCACACCTCATACATATGGGGGGTATGTATGTGTATACCTGTGTGTGTGTGGGCATGCATGTGTTTGTGTGTGATATTGTTATCAATTAAATGGGCAGTAGCTTTGTATTATGCGAAGATACCACTTCAGAATGAGACATACCTGTGACTGACACCCAGTGTGTGTGCTACAGCACACTTACTTCATCATTGTAACTTTGGCTATTTTAACATATTTGAGTGTCCATTTATTTTTACAACAGGAAGAATAATTCCTATCTCACCAAGTTACTAAGAGGGTTAATATGGCTCCACCTGCCTGAAATGCTTTTTCTCCTGACCATCCACACTGATTTCTTCTTGTCGTTCAAAGGTCACTCACTGTTTTAGAAAGTGTATCCCTGACTAATTAGCTAAAATATCCACCTAATGACTGTTACATCCCTTGATTCATAGCACTTGTTCATGTCTGCTTTGATTATATTCATTTAATTAAATATATATCTGACCCCATCTGTAAGAGAACAAATGCTGTGAAAACAGGACCTTGTTTGTCTTGTTTACTACTCTAGCACCCGGTGCCTGAAAACATGCCTGACACATAGTAGTCACTTGATTAATATTTGTAGGAAGAAGGAAGGAAGGAAAGAAGGAAAGAAGGAAGAAGGGGAGAGAGGGAGGGAAGGAAGGAGGGAGAAGGGGAGAGAGAAAGGGAAGGAAGGAGGAAGGGAGGGAGGAAGGAAAGGAAGGAAGGAGGAGGGAAGGAAGGAAAGAAGGAAGGAAGGGGAGAGAGGGAGGGGAAGGAAGGAGGGAGAAGGGGAGAGAGAGGGAAGGAAGGAGGAAGGGAGGGAGGAAGGAAAGGAAGGAAGGAGGAAGGAAGGAAGGAAAGAAGGAAGGAAGAAGGGAGAGAGGGAGGGGAAGGAAGGAGGGAGAGGGGAGAGAGAGAGGGAAGGAAGGAGGAAAGGAGGGAGGGAGGAAGGAAAGGAAGGAAGGGAGGGAGGAAGGAAAAAAGGGAAGGAGGGGAGGGAGGAAGGAAAGAAGGGAGGGAGGCAGGGAGGTAAGTAGGAAGGAAGGAAGGGAGGGAAGAAAGAAGGGAGGGAGGGAGGAAAAAAGGGAGGGAGGGAGGAAGGCAGGAAGGAAGGAAAGAAGGAAGGAAGGAAGGAAAGGGAAGGAAGGAAGAAGAGAGGTTGAGAGGGAGAAGAGAAAGAAGACTGTCAGTTCAACAAAGGAGCATAAAACAAGACTCTCACAGCTGGAGCCTCTCCCACGGTTTGCACTTTCTCCTGAGAGACTCTTTGCTCTCTGCTCCCATTGTCTTGGGGCCATCCCAGTGGTTCTTCAAACATGCCTGCATTCCACCAGCGAATACCCACACACCTACCCACACAGACAAAAAAACAATCTCACTCCTCAACAGTGGTGCACTAAGTCTAAGGTTACAAGGAACAGTGGCACAAAAGAAGCGTGTTGTCAAATAAGAGTTAGACAATTCAAAGGACAACTGAAATGGACTCTAGGGAGGACCTGCATGGAAGCGTCCTGGTGTTTGTGTATGAACACGGGAGGGACACTTAAGTCTGTGAGGCCTCAGGAAAGGCTTCTGAAACCAAGAGGCCCTGTACTGAACGACTGGGTGTCTAAGTGTTCTGTGGCTGAAGGCAAGAAGCATGGACAAGGCAGGTACGAGAAGTTGACAAGCGAAGGCTGAGAGGCAGAAAATACCTGGGTGAATCCAGAGCCCCGTCTAGCTTAACGTGGGAAGAACCTGGAATTCCACGTGGGGAGTGGTAAAGACCAAGCTGCATTATCAGCAGAGACTGAGGCACTGAGGGACATAGCAGGAAGCTCAGATTTTGGACTGACAGGAAAAAAGAGTCTCTGATAGACTCAAGTTTCTCTCTCAGATTGATAGCTTCATTTATAATCCCAATGTTAGAAATGGAGAATCGTCTTTGAATAACAGAAGCTTTCAGGATTATACTGCAGTGCTTTTGAAAGGCTACCCAGGAGGCCACATAACAGAAGGTCAGAAATTCGGAGGGTCACCTGATAAGGCCACTGCACTAGTCCAAGGGGATGATGGTTTGCGCCTGGACTAAACTACAGCAAGCAGGGGTGGGGAGGAGAGACCAAGAGGAGAGCAGCAGGCGGCAGGGCCCAATGACGGCCTAAATCGAGGGACACAAGAGAACTTGCACAGAATAAACAGTCAGCCCTTGCAGGGAGAAGAGAGGAAGGGTTAAAACTACATGTCTTGAGGTTATTTGCCAATGTCCTTAGGAGGCAGGTAATATGACTAATGGAGCTTTTGGTCCTAGTTAGCCAAAACTGGGATCCTGCCAATTTTAGAGGCTTCCAAGGAGCATGCTTTGAGGAGGAGTCCCCCTGAGCTTAAGAAATGAGTGATGGCCTGCCATCTGGCACAGGGGCAATGTCTCCAACCCTGGGTCATGCCAAAAGTATACTCCCTTGACTAAGCACATCAGTGTATCCAGGACTCATCATATCTGATCTTATTTAATCCTCTCCCAAACCCCCAAGTGAATGTACTTACTACTCATTTCACAGATAAGGGAATCAAGGTTCAGGAGAAGCAAGGCCATTTTTCACGTAACTGGTAAGCATTCAAGACAATATTCTAATGCTGTCCTGTCTGATTCTTAAGTTTTATTCTGTCCACTATGTGCAATATCAGAGGAGTCCATGTGTCTCTCTTCTGGACAGAGAAAGAGCAAGGAGACCTCAACAGTGGACACTAGCTTCCAGAATTCAGAATGAAGTAACCTGGGACTTGGGGAAGAGGGACATCACATTGCTTCAGTTGGGTAGCATTTGGTGACAGTGATAACGAAAACAGCAGCAACTAATATTTACTGAGTGCTTCATATGCACCAGACAATGCTCTAACTCATTTAATCCACCCAAAACCCTACAGAAATAGGTATTGTCATTATGTCCAGATTGTTGAGTGAAGTCATTTTACAGGTGAGGAAATGGGCCCAGGAGAATGAAGTAAGTCTCAGGTGACGTAGTTGTGGAACCAGCATGGAAATTCAGGCATCTAGCTTTGGAGCTCACGCTGCTAACTACTATACTACGTTCTCTACAGTCAGGTTGAACAGAGAAGTTTGCCTCATGTTGCTTCATGGTTTGTGAATGGGGCTGAAAATTCCCACAATCACTAAAAGACACAACATGGTCAAGCTTTTTATTCATACTTCCTTCAAAAAAAAAAGTTGATGGGAAAGGGTAATAGTACACACATAGAGTCTAGCAATAAATCGTTTTTTCCCCCTCCCTTTCATAGTGAAGGGCATAGGAATGAAACGAACTTTTAGAATTCCTGAGAATCAGGCACCCCACCCTAACCACAGATGCTGGAAACTGCATGATGATATGTAGTACATTCAAATGTGGGAACTTAGGGCTAATTTTAAGCAGCAGTTCAAACTGGTTGTAATTAAAACCTGCAGCATCCTACTTCTGGAAATGACAAAGAAGCTTGTATTATACTAATCCTCTCACGGGTGACAATTGCAAACTAGAGCCAAGTTTAAAAAATTATTTGAAGGCACTGAAGAAGGAAGAAATGCAGGCTGAATGTGGAATACAGTCAGCCTTCAACAAAGAAAACTGCACTGTATGTAAACGGATTTTGCAGGGCTTTTCACCTGAAAACACATCCCTGTTTGGACAAGATGAAGTGGCTGAGCTCCTGCAGAAACATGTAGTCGTCCTTGTTTGAGAAGTCAGAGAATGGAGTTCATAACTGGAAAAACTTCTGGAGTGTGAGTGGATAGGAATGCCAAAAAAAGGATGTCAAGGAGGGGGGACCCCCCGCAAATCTGTGCACAGACCTTGCCCCAGTTCCCGGCTGACTACACATGCAGAAACTGGGCATGCATGTGGAAAATGTCAAGGGTCCTGGAAGGAGGCAGCAGATGGAGGACAGAGGGAATTGAGAGGAGATATTGACTGCAGTCCCCCATAGAGAGGCAGCCAACTTCACCACCGTCTATAGGCAGAACTCAACACTCTGATCGAGTTTCTAAAACAAAACATTTACAATGTCCATGATAAAAGAAAATATCTGTAGACATGTGAAGAAATAGAAAAATGGGACCCATAAAAAGAAAAGCAGTCATTAGCAACCACTTCTAGGGAGACCAGAATTTTGGAGTTAGGAGAGAAGGACTGCACAGCACTTATGACAAATACGTGCAAAGACATAAAGGAACAGGGGGTCATGACGAAGGTCAACTGGGAATCCTGGTAGGAGAAAATAAAAACATATACATAAAAAAGCAGTTACAGAACTAAATATCAAAATGTCTGAGACGAAAAATTCAATTATTTTCCTTAAGAGCAGATTGGAGAAAGCAGAATGATAAACAGATAAGACAAATAGAAAACAAATAAGAACTTGATAGACATAAATCTAACCCCATATAATTTATTGCATAAATGTAGATGGAGTAAGCATTTAAACTAAAAGGTAGAAATGATTAGACCGTACAAAGACTAAACTATATGCTGTTTTTATTAGTGATGATTCTAGAAAAGCAGAGCCAATAGGATGTGTGGGTGTGGGTGTAGGGGGAGGGGGCGAGAGAGAGAGAGAGAGAGACTGAGAGAGACTTAAAGAGATTGGCTCATGTTATGGTGGAACCTGGCAAGTCTAAAATCTGCATAGTAGGCCATCAGGTTGAAGACCCAGGAAGAGTTCATGTTGGTTAATGTTGCAGCTCTGGTTCAAAAGCAGATGGCAGGCAGAATTCCTTCTTCCTTGGGTGGGGATACTCCATCTTTTTCTCTTAAGGCCTTCAATTGATAAGAGGATGCCCACTTACATTATAGAAGATAAACTGCTTTATTTAACATCCGCTGATTTCAGTGTTAATCCTATCCAAAACTATCTTCACAGCAACATCCAGACTAGTGTTTGACCAAATATCTGGGTGCAATGACCTTGCCAAGTTTATGCTATAGCATAAAATTACAAGAATCTTTTTATCTCCTTATGGTCTTGGCTCATCTTTGTTTTTAAATCTTATATTGCTTCTCTTTGATCATACCTTGATTCACTGATCTTAGTGCATGGACACATTGCCTTCTTGTATTCTATTGAGAATGGAAAATTGTTTCCAAAATAATTTATTTCTGGTTTCTCTATAAATCATTTTGAGAAGTCTCTGTGCTTCTCTGAGTCTTCAGGGATACTGATTCTTTCAACTTTTTGACTATTTTACTCAAATCAGGAAGGTATTGATTTTTTCTTTTAGATTCATTCTTCACAAAAGAAACATTTGTCTAGACTTGACAAAGGCCTATGGGAAAAATGTGTTAATTGCCCTTTCATAGTTGATTAAATCACTGGTTATATTGTTCAAGGTTCACAGTGGAAGAAAGTAGAATGCACTCTATTTGGTCTGAGAAGAAAGTGATATATCAGATGGAATGATGAACCTTACAGAATCTCAGTGAGACCCAGGGTATAAGGTTTAGTTATCACATAGGCAGAAATACAGCAATCAAAGGAAATGCCCAACCACCTATGGAACTATTTCTGTTGCCACCACCTACTGCTCAATACCTAAGTTTCTGGGAATCAGACTTCAGAAACTGCCAGATCTGCACCAGGTGAACCAATGTATCCATCACCAACCATGGCTACTGGCTCCCATTGCTCACACCCTCCTGGTCTCATGTGGACATCTGCTTGGCAAAATCTAAGCTACATGCGAAATCCTGGCTCTGCTAAGTAGGGTTTTTAGTATCCTAGCATCTGCATCTGTTATACTAGAAGGTTGTGTAGAAGGAAGTGGGAATGGCAGTGGAGTGAGCCAGTGAAAAATCTGCTACACTAAACAAGCTTAGTGCTGGATGGAATACCCACACCTGTAATCCAAGGTCTAGAAGGCCTTCATCTATGGTGGCTTCAGTGTGAAAGAGTGGGTCTCTCATCACATCACTGATTTTCTGGGACTCTATGCTGAAGATTTGTAAAAATCATAATCCCTTCTCATACCAGCTCTGGGGCTCTTCCTTCCTGCATTTTCCTCCACAAAGCCTTATTTTCTTAAACAAAATGTGTCACCAGCAATCTCTCCCCAAACCTTCAACACCACGACTCACCATATCCACTAGATTCTGAGTGAAAATATAAACGCGTGGGGAAAAAGGAAAAGTGGATTCTGACCACCTACACTGTAGAGGATGAACCACATGGTTTCTGAGCTGGCACAGATTCTGGGTACATGAGCTGAGGACAGAATTGATGCAGGGTTAGTTCTGGGTAAATTGATGCAAGGTTACTTCTGAGTAAATTACTTGACCTGTTTAAGGATATTTGGAATATGTTACCTATAAGCAGAATTATTGAGGTAATGTCCTATAATTTTATAAAATCTGGAAGTCACTGATTTACATATTGGAAATTTTTTTTCTTGACAAAAATGATGCATGATTTCAACAACTGGTGCTAGAATGACTGGATGTCTGTGTGCAAAAGAATGATGGGGGACCCCTTCTTTATTCCATATACCAAAAATACCCCTCAAAATATACCCAAGAGCTAGATGTAAAAATTAAAACTATAAAACTTTTAGAAGAAAACATAGGAGTAAATATTTGTGATTTTTAGTTAGGCAATAGCCTTTTAAGATACAACACCTAAAACACAAAGGATGAAACAAGAAAAAAAAATTTGCAAATTGAACTTCAGCAAAACTAAATGGGACCACTTGTTTAAAAATTACATATTGGATAAGGGACTTGTATCCAGAATATATAAATGATACCACTTGCAACTCAGCAATAAAAAGACAACTCAACTAAAAACAGATAAAACATTTGAACAGACATTACTGCAAAGAAGAGATACGAATGATTAATAAGCACATGAAAGATGTTTAACATCATTAGTCTTTCAGGAAGTGGAAACCACAAGATGTAACTTTACACCCACTAGAATAGCTCAAAAAGAAAAGGCAGACAATAATAAATGTTGTCGAGGATATGGTGAAATTGGAACTCTCATTCATTGCTGGTGGGAGTAAAAGAGTGCAGTTGATTTGGAAAACAGTTTGGCAGTTTTCCAAAAGTTAAATATAGAGCTACCATATAATTCAGCAATTCTCCTCCAAGAATACTAAAAACATGTGTCCACACAAAAATTCACAGATTTATGTTCATAGTAGCATTATTCATAATAGCAAATAAGTAGAAACAGCCCAAATATCCATCAACTGATAAATAAATAAAGTGTGGTATATTTATTCACTGAAATATTATTTAGCAATAAAAAGAAATGAAGTACTGATGCATGCTGAGCATGGGTGACTCTTGAAAACATGATGCTAAGTGAAAAGAGCCAATCACAAAAGACCACATATTACATGATTCAATTTACATTAAGTGTCCAGAATAGGTAAATCTGTAGAGATAGAAATCAAATTAGTGCTTGACAGGGGATTGTGGAAGAGGGAGCAATGGGAAGTGGTTATTAATAGTTATGGTGTTTCTTTTGGGGTGATGAAAATGTTATAAAATTAGACAATGGTTGTAATTGTACAACTTTGTGAATATACTCAAAATCACTGACTTGTACACTTTAAAAAGATGAATTTCATGGTGTGTTAGTTATATCGCAAAAGGCTACTAGGGATTAACTTGAATTTCACTGAAACAATTGTTCATTTCATGAAAGTTTATTCATGATATTCTCATTGTTTGAAGTATGAAAGTTCATTGTTTGAATTAATTAAAAATTAAAACACAACATATCAAAATGTGTGGGATACAGCAAAAAGAAATCTAAATTTATACTTTAAGATGTGGGAAATACAAGTAAAAAAAAAAATAAAATTAAACCCCCAAATAGAAAGAAAACACAATAAACATAAAAGTAAAAATAAATGAAATAAAAAACTAAATATAATGATGATTGGTGATGATGATGATGATAGTAACATGAATGAATCCTGCAGCTGGATATTTTTATAAAAAAATCAATAAAATTGATGTAACTCTCACTAGAGGTATCCAGAAAAAAAAGGAAGAAGACACAAATTACCACAAGAGAAGCATCACTACAGATCTTATGGACTTTAAAAGGATCATAGGAAATAGTCTGAGCTACTTTATTCCAATAACTTCAACAACCTAAATGAAATAGATAAGTACTCTGTCATAATGTTACTTTGCTTATACTGAAATGTGTTTATTTTCAAGAGATCTATGCAGAAATACTAGATAAAGTGCAACTCATTTTCAAATGGCTCAGCAAAATGTCAATCGTTGTTGAAACTAAGTAGTGAGTATAAAAATTTTTATTATATGATTCTTTTATTTTACATTTTCTATATTTTGAAAAATTTTTGTAATGCAAAATTGGGAGAAATAAATCAGGTATGGATGCATGTTAGTAGAGAGGCTTTCACTCTGGGTTAGTCATTTGAAGTAGGGCTGATGGTGAAAAGGACAATGTCATGACCTTTTCACCCAAACAGCAGTGTTGTAAACTCACTTTTGTGTCTGGATAAAGCTTCTTGGTGACACTGGCAGGCTGTGGAAACTCCCACCGAACAAGCACAGACAGCAAGTATCTAGATTGCTGGACAGTCAGTCTTGACCTTTTCATTAGCTGCAAGGGTCAACAAAAAATACTGAGTTGCTTTGCTTTGTCTAGTCATCCAGCAACCAGGAATATTACTCATAGACTGCCCAGGGTAGTCAGCATTGCTTTGTAAACAGAGTCCTGACCTACTTAATTCTTCCCCGAGGTTAAAAAAACTCATACAGACATGAAACCTTGGCCTAAGTAGACACTAATTGGACACTAATTACCCCTAAGAGCTCTGTTAACCCAAACGTCCCATAAATCAAGCTTGGTATGAAATAAGAAAATGTATAAGGAAGGAAAATGCTGCTAGAAAAATGACATGACCAGATTTATCAGTCCTGAAAGTCCTTTCTTCAGAATATTGATTATTGTACAATAATAAACAATAGAAGGGTTGACAAATCTCATGTTTACAAGTGGAGAATAACTTTCCTACATTTCTAAGAAGCTGTATATTTGGAAATGGATGAAATGGATGAAACTGAAAGGAGGAGTAATTGACATTCTAAAGCCAAGTAGGATGAAACAAGCAGAATTTTCCATATTTTAATATCTCACAATTAGAATATCTGTAAAGGAAACAAATTATTGTATAGTTATCGATTTTTTAATGAACAAGGAAAAATGCTTCATAATACGAGTTGCCTTTTGGACTGTGTCCTAGCTGATGTTGGGTACCCATGGACCTCTCTGTCTTTTTTTTCTATGTCAGACGGGTAATGTGCCCACATTGTAACAAGGTTTGAGGGAGGCACATCTCACACATGCACATGAACACCCAAGCATCACGTTTATGAACTACAAAAGCGTTTTTAATCTACTCTGTCTTTTTCTTCTTCTTCTTCTTTTTTTTTTTTTTTTGAGGTGGGGTCTCGCTCTGTCACCAGGCTGGAGTGCAGTGACACAATTTTGGCTCACTACAAGCTCTGCCTCCTGGGTTCAAGCAATTCTTCTGCCTCAGCCTCCTGAGTAGCTAGGACTACAGGCATGCACCACCACGCCTGGCTAATTTTTGTATTTTCAGTAGAGATGGGGTTTCACCATGTTGGCCAGGATGGTCTTGATCTCCTGACCTTGTGGTCCGCCCACCTCAGCCTCCCAAAGTGCTAGGATTATAGGCATTAGTCACCACACTGGCCCCTCTTTTTATTGAGTAGAGACTTGAGAGGGAGTGATAGACAGAAGAGCATCAAAACTTCTTCACAGGACATAATTGAACTACTTCTTACATATTTTCTTATGATTCATTTATTTAACAAATGAAACATTTCAATTGTTCAGTGCTATTATAGATAGACACTAGGTATAGTGGTTAAAAAAAAAAAGACCAAAAATGTTGTTTTTATTTAGCTTACATGATAGCTGATACAGCAAGGTCAAAGTTATTTAAATAAAGAAAAGGGGTAATGAAGACTTTGGATGTGGAAATCGGTGTTCTCATCTAAGCTTTGCTGATAGCTTGCTGAGGGAACTCTGAGTAATGAGTCCTTAAACTCCCTCTAGGCCTAGAGGTTCATCCATCAAGTGAGGGGCTTTACCCATGTTTCCAACAATAGCCCTTCCAGCTCCATCTTCCTATGAAGGAGAAACCTCAGTATGGCCTCGTGGGGAACATTGTGGACTTTGCAGTAAAGCACTTTTGGTTTGTCCAATTATTTCATCTTTGATCTTGATCATCTCATTTAACTACTCTAAGCCTCAATTTCCTTGCTGCAAAATGAGATGATGTTTTGCTTAAATGAGCAGGCAAAGCAATCGCCACAGCTCCTGGCATGCCACAGCACTTGGCTTTTGCTCCCTTGGGATGCTTACATATGAAGAGAGGTTTTGCAATCCAAAGACAGTAAGCATTTTGCTAGTGAGCCAGCTAATTGAGGAGGCAATTTCTCCTCAATCACACTGTCAGCTGATGTGCAACCTAAAAAGCATTTGTTTAATAATGGAAAAGGAGTTCTTACCAGCTCCTTCAATTTTGACCATCCTTGGACTGGAAGATTTCCTTCAATTCAAAAATATTTCCAATGGCGTATATATTCGACTCCCCAAAGTCCACTTTGTCATTCTTACGCCTTCACATCCTCACAGCTTAACTCCTACTTATGAATGAAAACATACTATGTTTGGTTTTCCATTCTTGAGTTACTTCACTTAGAATAATAGTCTCCAATCTCACCCAGGTCATTGTGTGTGCCATTAATTAATTTTTTAATGGCTGGGTAGTATTCCTTCATACACACACACACACACACACACACACACACACACACACACATTATCACAATTTATCCACTCGTTGATTTATGAGCATTTGGGTTGGTTCCACATTTTTGCAATTGTGAATTGTGCTGCTATAAACAAGCGTGTGCAAGTATCTTTTTCATATAATGACTTCTTTTCCCTTGGGTAGATAAACAGTAGTGGGATTTCTGGATCAAACGGTAGTTCTACTTTTAGTTCTTTAAGGAATCTCCACACTGTTTTCCATAGTGGTTGTGCAGTTTACATTCCCGCCAGCAGTGTAGAAGTGTTCCCTGTTCACTGCATCCACACTAACATCTATTGTTTTTTTATCTTTTGATTATGGTTATTCTTGCAGGAGTAAAGTGGTATGACATTGTGGTTTTGATTTGCATTTCCCTGATCATTAGTGATGTTGAGAATTTTTCCATATGTTGGCTGTTTGTATACCTTCTTTTAAGAATTGTCTATTCATGTCCTTAGCCCACTTTTTGATGAGATTGTTTTTTTCCTTGATAATTTGTTCAGGTTCATTGTACATTCTGGATATTAGTCCTCTGTCATATGTATAGATTGTGAGGATTTTCTCCCACTTTGTGAGCTGTCCATTTGCTCTGCTGTCCATTCCTTTTACTGTACAAAAACTCTTTAGTTTAATTAAGCCCCAGCTATTTGTCTTTGTTTTTATTGCATTTGCTTTTGGGTTCTCAATCATGAAATTCTTGCCTAAGCCAATGTCTAAAAGGGGTTTTCCAATGTTATGTTCTAGAATTTTTATAGTTTCAGGTCTTTTATTTAAGGTCTTTTATTTAAGTCCTTGATCTATCTTGGGTTAATTTTTGTATAAGGTGGAAGATGAGGATCCAGTTTCATTTCCCTACATATGACTTGCCAATGATCCCAGCACCATTTGTTGAATAGGGTGTCCTTTCCCCACTTTATATTTTTGTTTGCTTTGTTGAAGATCAGTTGACTGTATTTGGGTTGATTTCTGGGTTCTCTATTCTGTTCCATTGGTCTATGTGCCTATTTTTGTACTAGTACCATGCTGTTTTGATGACTACGACCTTATACTATATTTTGAAATCAGGTAATATGATCCCTCCAGATTTGTTCTTTTTGCTTAGTCTTGCTTTGGCTATGCAGGCTTTTTTTTTTCTTTTAATTCTGTGAAGAATTATGGTGGTATTTTGATGGAAACTATGTGTTGAATTTGTAGACTGCTTATGTGTTGAATTTGTAGACTGCTTTTGTCAGTATGGTCATTTTTCCAATATTGATTCTACTCATCTATGGGCATGAGATGTGTTTCCATTTGTTTGTGTCATCTACGATTTTTTTCAGCAATGTCTTGCAATTTTCCTTGCAGAGGTCTTTCACCTCCTTGGTTAGGTATATTCCTAAGTATTTTACTTTTTTGCAGCTATCATAAAAGAGGTTGAATCCTTGATTACTGTGTGTAGAAGAACTACTGATTTCTGCACATTAATTTTGTATCCAAAAACTCTGCTGAATTATTTTATCAGTTCTAGGAGCTTTCTGGAGGAGTCTTTAGGGTTTTCTAGGTAAACAATCATATCATCAGCAAACAGCAACAGTTTGACTTCCTCTTTACCCATTTGGATGCCCTTTATTTCTTTCTCTTGTCTGATTGCTTTGTCTAGGACTTCCAGTACTATGTTGAAGAGGAGTGAGAGTGGGCATCCTTATCTTGTTCCAGTTCTCAGAGAGAATGCTTTCAACTTTTCCTGATTCAGTATTATGTTGTTTGTGGATTTGTCACAGATGGCTTTTATTATATTGAGGTATGTCCCTTGTATGCCAATTTTTCTGAGTTTTACCATAAAAAGATGTTGGATTTTGTCTAATGCTTTTTTTGCCTCTATTGAGATAATCATGTGATTTTTATTTTTGATTCTGTTTATGTGGTGTATCTTATTGACTTGCATATGTTAAACCATCCCTACATGCCTGGTATGAAACCCACTTGATCATGGTGGATTTTTTTTTTTTTTTTTTTGATATGTTGCTGGATTCGGCTCACTTGCATTCTGCTAAGGATTTTAGCATCTATGGTCATCAGGAATATTGGTCTGTAGTTTTCTTTTCTTGGTTATGTCCTTTCCTGGTTTTGGTATTGGGGCGATACTGGCTTCATTGAATGATTTAGGGAGGGCTCTCTCTTTCTCTATCTTCTGGAATAGTGTCAGTAGGATTGGCATCAGTTTGTTGAATGTCTGGTAGAATTCTTCTGTGAATCTGTCTGGTCCTGGACTTTTTTTGTTGTTAATTTTTAAATTATCATTTCAATCTCACTGCTTGTTATTGGTCTGTTTGAGGTATCTAATTCTTCCTGATTTAAGCTAGGAAGGTTGTACCTTTCCAGGAATTTATCCATCTCCTCTAAGTTTTCTAGTTTCTGTGCATAGACGTATTCATAGTAGCCTTGAATGATCTTTTGTATTTCTGTGGTGTCAGTTGTAATATCTCCCATTTCATTTCTAATTGAGCTTATTTGGATTTTCTCTCTTCTTTTCTTGGTTGATCTTGCTAATGCTCTATCAATTTTATTTATCTTTTCAGAGAATCAGCTTTTTGTTTCATTTATCTTTTGTATTTTTTGTTTCAATTTCATTTAGTTCTGCTCTGTTCTTGGTTATTTCCTTTCCAGTTCTGGGTTTGGGTTTGGTTTGTCCTTGTTTCCCTAGTTCCTTGAGGTGTGACCAGATTGTCTGTCTGCATTCTTTCAGACTTTTTGATGTAGGCATTTAGAGCTATGAACTTCCCCTCTTAGCACTGCCTTTGCTGTATCCCAGATGTTTTGGTAGGTGGTGTCACTATTGTCATTCAGTTTGAAGAATTTTTAAATTTCCATCTGGATTTCATTTTTGAACCAATGGTCATTTGGGAGCAGGTTGCTTAATTTCCATGTATTTGCATGGTTTTGAAGTTTCCTTCTGGAGTTGATTTCCAGTTTTATTCCACTGTGGTCTGAGAGAGTGCTTGATATAATTTCAATTTTTTTAAATTTATTGAAGCTCATTTTGTGGCCTATCATATGGTCTGTCTTGGAGAAAGTTCCGTGTGTTGCTGAATAGAATATATATCCTGCAGTTGTTGTGTGGAATGCTCTGTAATTATCTGTTAAGTCCATTTGTTCCAGGGTATAATTTAAATCCATTGTTACCTTGCTGATCTTCTGCCTTGATGACCTGCCTAGTGCTGTCAGTGGAATATTGAAGTCCCCCACTATTATTGTTTTGCTGTCTACCTCATTTCTTAGGTCTATTAGTAATTGTTTTATAAATTTGGGATCTCTGGTGTTAGATGCATATATATTTAGGATTGTGATATTTTTCTGTTAGACAAGGCCTTTTATCATGATATGATGTTCCTCTTTGTCTTTTTTAACTGCTGTTGCTTTAAAGCTTGTTTTTTTTGTTTTTTGTTTTTTCTGATATAAGAATAGCTACTCCTGCTCGCTTTTGGTGTCTATTTGCATGGAATTTTTTCCCCATCCCTTTAACTTAAGTTTATATGAGTCCTGTGTGTTAAGTGGCCCTTGAAGGCAGCAGATAATTAATTGGTGAATTCTTATCCATTCTGCAATTCTGTATCTTATAATTGGAGCATTTAGGCCATTTACATTCAACGTTAATATTGAGATGTGTGGTACCATTCCATTCATCAGGTTGTTTGTTGCCTGTATACCTTGGTTTTCTGGGTGGGTTTTTTATTGTATTTTTATTTTATAGGTTCTCTAAGATTTATGCTTTAAAGAGGTTCTGTTTTGATGTGTTTCTGAGATTTGTTTCAAGATTTAGAGCTCCTTTGAACAGTTCTTGTAGTGCTGGCTTGATAGTGGCAAATCCCCTCAGCGTTTGTTTATCTGAAAAAGACTGTATCTTTCCTTCATTTACAAAGCTTAATTTTGCTGGATACAAAATTCTTGGCTGATAATTGTTTTGTTTGAGGAGGCTGAAGATAGGGCCACAATCCCTTCTAGCTTGTAGGATTTCTGTTGAGAAATCTGCTGTTAATGTGATGGTTAATACTGAATCTCAACTTGATTGGATTGAAGAATGCAAAGTATTGATCCTAGGTGTGTCTGTGAAGGTGTTGCCAAAGGAGATTAACTTGAGGGCTTCCTGGACCTGTGTCTTTAGCCCAGTGTCCTCACTGCCGTCTACGTGGACCTCCTGATAAGAACAGCACCTTTTGTTCAGCTTTTTTTCTCTTCATAAACTGCCTTGTTTTTTAAATAATTAAGACCACGCAGCAATATGAACCAGGACCTCCCAGGGACCCCTGGGGCTTATCTCATGATCTCAGCCATGGAGTGAGTGTGTTCTCATAAGATCTGATGGTTTTAAAAGTGTCACTTCCTTGATGTCTCATTCTTTCTCCTGCAGCCTTGTGAGATGTGCCTTGCTTCCCCTTTGCCTTCTGCCATGATTGTAAGTTTCCTGAGGCCTCCCCAGTCATGTGGAACTGTGAGTCAATTAAACTTCTTTTCTTTATAAATTACCTAGTCTCAGGTATTATTTTTATGTCAGTATAAGAATGGACCAATACAACCTGTAGTGTCAACCTCAACGTCAAGTTGAGAGGATTGAACATATGATGTAGATTATGTCCCCTGCATAAAGCCTCTCATGTTATTCAGTGGTAGCTGACTCCCTCTCCTCACCTTCTTGGGAGATTCTAATTTTGTCAAAGGATCAGTCCTAGATCACAGTGGCAATGCTGACATTGCTGTAAACTTCAGGCCAGTGTGGCTGCATCCCATCTAGCCATATTGCAATGGAGAGTGCATGCAGGGGTACTGTATGAATCAGTGCCCAGAGATAAAGGGGTGGTCAGTCCTCTGATACAAAGTAGGACAATGCTTGGTTTCCAGCTGTTTACCTCCTGGAAACTCACTCACGTTTTGTGTTTGAATTCATGCTCTCTGAATGAGAGAAACTCAAGTCATCTCTTTCATCCTACCCCTATAAAGCACTGCTGGGAACAATCATGCTAAAATAATTTAGAGAGAGAAAATGTTAAGCAAAGACTGTCAAAGCAATACTCAAGAATACCAATAAAGAAGCCCATTTTTAGTTAGCAAAATCCCTAACTAGGGGAGATTAAACAGCTCTTACTAAAGTGCATGTTATACAACTATTTCATCACATGCTGAGAGCCGCCATCTCAGGGTCCGGCCATGAACCAACATCTGAAATACCTTTTCCCTTAATCCCCTTCATCCAAGAATAAACACTCCTAATGGAAGTCCCAAGAGTAAGTAAAAAAGAATTTGTTTTTCCAGTTTCTTTAACAATCTTTCCTAAAATAGGAGGCTATTCCTGTTTGCACCTTCCTTATAACAGTTCAGTCAAATATGGCCACTGCCACAGCTTCTAGCAAGTTCCCTGGGCACAGAGAATTGGGACCTGGCACCTGCAAGACAAGCAGGCACCAGGATTTGGGGAGGTTTTAATTTACTAACCACTCTTTACACTTTTGGTGAGCTTGCATTTCAAACCTTGCCAAGAGACACATTTCCTTGAACTCTGCTGTCCTGTCTCACAATGCAAAAGTCTTAAGAAGGATCATTTTGTTATTTTGAAACACTAGAGCAAATATTTCCAAGACTGTCTCGAAAAGTTCTTTGGAATTAACATCAAGCACTTACTATATGATGAAAGAGTCATGCATATACGGTTGTTCTTTTAGCTAGAGGAGTGTTTTGGTGGTAATAATGGGAACAGAATTTGAGAGCCAGATTTTAAGTAGGAACGTAATAACAGACTTGAAGATAAAAAAATGTATATGGCTTTCCCTTAGCAAGAGGAGTTGTGGAAACCAGAAAAGCTCTGTTTATGGTTTTATCAGGAGCTTCCAACATCATGTAGAAAATGGATGTACAAATGTAATTAAACACAGTAAAAACAAAACTGCATGAAAAATTAAATCATATTTTTTTCCTGACTGTATAAGTAATACACATGTTCTTTGCAGAAAATATGGACAATAAATATATGGCATGTAGAAGAAAATTAAAAGTATACAATTGTACCACAAAAATAATCATTTTCTGATGTATATATATTATTTTTCTAAAAAATTGTATTTATGCCCTATTCATATTTGTCCTGTTGCTTTTTGAATTAATTTAATCATATCTTTATGCTGTAGTGTCTGAATGGCTCTCTCCCTAGGACATATATTGCAAACGTTACATTTCCTTAAATTCTAGAGTTTTATCTGAAACATTTATTTGAATCTCTCAATCCACTCCAAAACATATCCACATTTGTTTTACTATTATATATGAAGCATATAAATAAAAATACGAACTTCATTGTAGGTAAATAAATATAATATACTTACATATAAAATGTAAACTACAGAATTATAACATATAAAGCATATCAAAAGAATAATGAAATGTATGTCCTCCTTAAAATTTTAATTTTATACCATTTAAATATGTCTGCTTACCACATGCCTAAGAAATTTTTTGCCCAACTTGAAATAGCAACCTTAAAATACTCTATGTCACTGGAAAAATACTTGATGGCATTTTTTTATATACAACCCCACATGCACACACCCACACACAGAAGAATACCAACCATTTAGGAACTCCTTGGACAAAATTTCCAGGCTTGAAGTAGGTTTATTCAAGCAAAACTAATCTTTCCAAGTCTGGAATGGGTATGAGATGTCCTTTCACTAGATACAAATTTATCAATGTACAGAAAAATCAAATCAATGTGTCTCCATTTTTCACTTTAAAATTTCCTTCCTTAAATTTCATGCAGTTTGGGCACCTGTTGTTTCTTGCTGGCCTATGAGAAAATGAGTCACCATGTGCAAAAGATGAGCCATAGATCTGTTCAAAATTAGTCACTCATGTTTGATATGACAGCTTGTTTTCCACAGATTGTCTTGGTTGTTATTTTACATTGCATACATATAATAATAAAGTCATATTTTCTCCCAGCATGGCTTTCTAAGTGGAGTTAAATATATCAATATTTTATATCATACTTCACAGAGTGTCATGACTCCCCATTTTGCCACCTGATCCAGACTGACAGTCACCACTGTAGGGGACCAGACCCTACACTTAGGCATGAGAAAGGCCCATGGGTTGAAAGACAGAGAAGCATCTCTGACCCAGTAACTTACCATTTGCTGGAGGAACGAGCCCAGCCTAGCTGAGGAGCTAGTTGTAGAGGTGTCTCCATCACCCAACTCAACAAAGTCTAACATTCCACAGTTAGATCATCATTCCTTTAGTTTTAACCTGCAAAAATTGTATTGCTTCCCAGAAATGCATATGTAAGAGAGGTAAAACCATACACTTTAATGAGTCATCTGCAATAGTGTTTCTCCTAAAGGGGTGACCAGGCTGTGTGCGTCAGTATCCTGGGGTGGGGGAGGAGGAGGGTTGATGATTGACTGGCGATTTCATCTCACCACGAAAGATTCTGATTCTGTAGATCTGTGGAGGCCTCTGGGAGTCTTCATTTTAGCAAATATTCCAGGAAATTCCTGTGAACATTAGAACTTGAGAACCAATAATTTATACTCTGAAGTGAATGCACTTATGAATCCTTTTTGAGAGCAGAGGAGATGCTTACTAATCTCTGGGGGGAATTCAGTGATCATCATTTACAGACAGAAAGAGGAGTGTGGACAGTGGAGAGGACAAACTGTGCTTCTTCTGGAGTGGTCATCTACTAAGTGCTTTCTTGGAGAGGGTATAATAATTGTGAACTTTGTATAAATACACTGTAGAAAGAGAAAAACAAATACCTAGATCTTTGTATCCTCTTCTGATCAGCTACAAAGGGATTTACATGGCACAAATTAAATCCATCCACTCACCCTGGAGTTCTATCTTTCATTCAGGCAGGAGTCCCAGCAGAGTGGCCTAGGGCCAGCTATTTTTAAGAGCCCCTGAGAGCAATACAGCAGGTCTCGCACAGCAGACCACAGAGCTATGGTTGGGGAAGCCACATGCCTCCTGTATGAGTCCCCTGGGGTTACTGTGACAAAGGACACAGACTGCGTGTCTCAGATAATGGACATTCATTGTCACACAGTTCTGAGGCTGGAAGTCCAAGATCAAGGTGCCAGGAGGATTGGCTCCATCTGACGGCAATGAAGAAAAGTCTGTTCCTGGCCTCTTTTCTGTGTTCTGGTAGCCTTGGGCATCCCTTGCTTGAAGGTGGTCACCTTCCTCTGTCTTCAAAGCATCTTCCCTCCATGGTTCTGTGTCCAAATTTCCCCTTTTTGTAAGGATAGTAGTAATATTGGATTAGATCCCATCATAATGGCCTTATCTTACCTTGATCATTTGTGAAGACTATTTCCAGACAAGATATTATTCACAGGTACTGGGGATTAGGGCTTCAACATCTTTTGGGGGGCACAATTTAGCTAGTCATGCCCCTTCTTCCCCTCAGGTCTGTCTGAGGCTTGCTGCTCTGTCACTTGGTGGCTGGGGACAGCATGTCTGCCTATGGCCATGCCTGTAGCTCCACTTGGCTCTGAGAGGCTGAGCAATGCCTCTCATCAGTCTTCCCACAGCCCCTCGAGGTGCCCGGCACCTACTCAGTGACTCACAGGGATCCGGCAGAGGGGGCAAATCACAGCAGGGCCATAAAGAAGTTAAAGCTTACCCCAGCTGCTGAGCTGGGATGCAAGGCAACAAGCCAGGAAATTGACAGGCAGGCCCCAAATGGTCTTGCCAAGTCGAATGTTTCTCTGTGATGTGGCTTTTATTAAATACTTCTTAATAATTTGCGTTATTATATCTAAGCTTAGAAATAAATTATACTCATTCTCTGGAGGTATTTTTAGGCTCTGCTTCTAGGTCATGCCCAATAAAAGGTTAAAATTCAAATACTAAATGATCCAAGAACTATCTTCATCTATGAGAATGATAATAGTGATAACAGCAAATATCTGTGGAGTGCCATAATTTATAAAAATTATTTGTTTTTACAAGAAAAGAATTATTTACCTGTCACCTCAGAGGAGAATCAAAAGGAATATTACTATTAGCCCTCAGTGGAAGCTGAAATGTGTTACCTATCATAAGGAATCTAATCTCTTTCCCATGATGTTTACTTTTTGTGTCCGAGAATGTTGCAAACTCTCATTCAAAGTCTTCCCCAGAAGGGACCAGTTGATAAAGCCACCAGCTCTTTCCAGCATCACACCTGTACTGATGCCACAACAGACTGCCTTTGACGCCACAGGACCACAGCTCAATCTCCTGATTGTGGGGGTAAAGAGTGGGGGTGTTCTCACTGCCCCAGGGAACTACTGAAACAGGTTTGGGCAACAAGACATTAAACAGCAGAGATTAGGCTTAGGAATCTAATATGCAACTGTGTGCCTACTGTTGTCCAAATATTAGGAAACAGAACCCCAAATCAGTGGGTTAGACTCATGTTCAAGGGGACAAATTGGAAACTGATACCCTCACTTTAGGTGAGCTCTCTTTACTCGAAACCCTCTTAGGTTTACTGGGAAAGACTCATTCTCAGGAAGTCATGCCCATTTATTCTGGCTGCCAAGTAGTGTAATGCTTCTTATTCAGCCTGTGTGTGTGGGTGTGCACACGCCCGTGCGTGTGTGTATGTGAACTTTTATGTATGTGCGGATGTTGATGAGGGGGAGGCAGACCTGGGCACAGCCTAATTTAACTGGAAGGAATATTTAGCCATCATTTCTTCAGACCATCCAACTCTTGGAAGCAATCAAAACCTTGGTGATGATTACAAAATCACTAAGCCCTGAATCCTCTCATGCCATAGCTGGGATAAAGGGGACCTTAGTGGGACAGGTGGCCAAAAGGGAGCAGGGTGTGGAGAGTCACTGTGTATGCTGGCAGTACCCTAAAACATGCTCAGAGTCCAACAAAAAGCAAAAGCTGTTCTACAAATCCAGGCACCAAGTTTGGGATCCAAAGTGGAGGATCTGCACTGAACACATCAGAATCCCCCTTACAATGGGGCACAGACCAGCGTGGTTGTGAAGTGAGAAGGGCCCTGCAGGTGCCGTGAATAGGCCCCGTATGTGGTTGGTTTGAGCTGAGCCCTTGGCTGCTGTCACTTATGAGTGGAAGCCACTCCTGTAGGATTAAGGGTCCAGGTGGGTCTGATCCCTGTGATTTACAGGGTCTATGGCATCTTAGAAATGGCTCAACTCTGAGGCTGGTCCCAGTTTAGTGGCTTGCAGTCTATATAATCATGTGACTTGCTAAGTTATCTTTTTCCTAATCTGGGATAATCCACCACTACAGAAAGTGAATGGTTCACACGTACAAGCATGTTCAAGTCCTTTGCACATATTAAACATGTAATTCATTTTTCTTCAAGCAAGTTTAGCTTTTACGTGTTGAACTTTGAAATGACCTAAAAGGACGTACCATTGAAAGGCCAAAGTGTTGGCACTGTGCACCTGCATGTGTCTCAAACTTTTCCTTAACTCCTTACTGTCCTGATAATTTCACATTTCATGCATTCATATGGACAATTTTCTCTTTACTTGCTCATTTTGCTGTTTGTAAAAATAATATTGTATTTTAAAAATCACTCAATCATCCACCTAGTGAAATCACCATTTCTATTGAGATTTATTTCCTTCCAATACATATTTAATATTTACATTTATTAAATATTTTATAAAACTGGCACCATGATGTGTATATCATTATTGTTTTTTCCCTTTGAAATTGTATCAAGCATTTTCCATCTGACCCTAAAATATCATTTTAATAGTGACTTCATATTTCATTACCTGAATATACCATGATTTATGTCCAGTTTTTTGTTAACATAAATTATGTGATTTTTGTAAATATTTTATTTGTTTGTTTATTTTATAATTTCCCAGAGAGTTTTCTGAATTATTTCATAATTTCTTGAATAATATGTTTTTCATGTGTGTTTTTAAGTACTGGTGAATGCTACATTTTGTGGTATAGTATTTTTACTTTAATTTATTTCTAACTTTGTCTTCAATTTTTCCCTGTTCTATGATTTCTATTTACTTAAAAGTGTGTTTTTAAACTTCCAAATGTTTTTAAAACACAAACATTTTGAATTAACTTAAAATTGTTATTTTTGATATTTAAAATATTGTGTTAAAAGAACACGGTCCCATTATATTATTATTTTATACTTTAAAAATTTGCTTTATGGCATATTAAGAGGTCAATTTTTGTAAATTTCCTATGGGTGTGAAAAACAATGTATATTCTCTGATTATGAGCTAAGGTTTTCATAAATGATAACTAGTATATAATCAATCATGTGAATTTTCTCATTTATAAATTATATATGTATAGTAATTTTTCTATCTGATGTTAATTTCTGAGATAAATGCATTAAAATGTTTAATTCTCATTGTAGATTTTTCTATTTCACCTGATAATTCTCTCATTTTTTGCTGTGTTTGGTTTTAGGTTACATAGTTTAATATACATAGTCTTAGAATTTCATATATCTTTCTTTAATCATTTGTCTTTCATAATGTAGTGACCCTCTTTATCTCTAATAATTATTTTTTAACCTTAAAATCTATTTTGTCTGACATTAATAATGGCTATATCAGTTTTCTTTTGGTTGGTTTCTGTTATATCTTTACCTTTTTTTTAGCTCAGTTTAAACAGCATATAATTGAATTTTTAGAAATTCAATTTTAAAATCTTGGTCTTTAATTAACAAAATTAAATTAGCTTGTTGTAATTAGTCATTTAAAAATCAAGTCCTATCATGTAATTTTGAGCTTTATACATTACCGTTAGTTGTCTTTTGTTTTGTTCTGTTTTTGTTTCTTTTCTTCGCCTCTCCTTGTTTTTTCTCTTTAGGAAGTTTTATCAGTGCCCCCCCCCCGTTTCCTCTCTAAGGGTTTGTAGATTATAATTGTACTCTGGTCTTTCACTAATAACACTTTAATATTTAGCTGCATACATATCTTTATTCTAATCTCAATGAATATTTTAACTATTCTCATGAACTGTGCAAACAAGTAGGTTTACTGTAAGTCCAGCCATTCCCTCCCACCTTCTATGATGTATTTATCATAGAAGTTTAGTTTAGTTTCTACATAGTAATTTAGCTGAATCTCATTTTAGTATTTTTTACTCACTTGGAACTTTTTAACGGTATCTAAATCACTGTAGTTATTTTACATAATCAAATCTTGTTAGATTTACATGTGTTTAATAATTACTACAGTTTCTTGTGATATATATTTTCCTCTATAGATTTAATTTTTTGCTAAAGTGTGTATTTTTAAAGTTTATGGTTCTTACTCAGGTTTTGTATGAATGAAAATGTTATTTTTGAAGCTAAACTCACGAATGTTTCCTTAGATTCAACATAGAGTTGGAGAGCCAAATATGAAACATATCCTCTTCTAAGAAATACTCCTAAAAGTAAAGCTAACATCTCAGATGGCCCTCTTGGTGTTCTAAATGATGAATGGCATGTTTATATTTCTTCAGTTTGTCCACCAATACCAAGGCCACCGTTTTCTAGGAGGACTTGGGCACAGAACCGTGGTACTTTGGCTTACAGCAGCAAGTGCAGTCCCATTAACAATCAGCAGATGGCGTAAGTATAACCAGCCCGGAGGGGAAGGGCCCAGCCCTCCTGAGATCAGGAATAAGAAAGGAGGGAGTCGTTTATCATTTAAAGGAGAGTTTTGAGGACGGGCTTGAGCTGTGTGAAATTTGAGATATTCAGGGAAGCTGATATGTGTTAGTCTGTTCCAAGTGACACATGAAAATATCTTCTGCCAACCCAACGCTGTTTAATTTTTCAATTTCCTCAAAAGAAAAAAATAAGTGGTTGTATTGACAGCTGGACAGGAGGAAAAGCGGGGAAAATATTAAAAGCAGGGACAGAAGTCTGCATGTTATATTGATAAAACATTTTAAGCAGGTGGGTCTTTCTTTGAAGGTGAAGCACCTTTCATTTGTTTTCCACTTTGAACAAAAATTACCCCCTCAACACAAAATAAACACAAAATTAACCATGCCCAGTCAACTTTGCCTTTGCATGGAGTTACCGTGGACTTTGTGAAAGGAAGTCCAGGCCCTTCTGAACCTTCAACTGAAACTCTGAGTGGGTGACAGCGCATCCCTACCTTCCCCCACTGTTCTGAGGCATGGTAGGACAGGCTTGTCTAAATCCTATCCACTCCAATGACTTGTAGAAATTCCTTGTGAGACAAGAATGACTGTGGAGAAGAGCGGTTTGATAAATAATTCTACCACAAAAACACATGCACGCGAATGTTCATTGCAGCACTATTCACGATAGCAAAGACATGGAATCAACCTAAATGCCCATCAATGACAGATTAAATGTGGTTCCTATATACCGTGGAATACTGTGCAGTCGTAAAAACGAATGAGATCATATCCTTTGCAGGAACGTGGATGAAGCTGGAGACCATTATCCTTAGCAAACTAACCATGAACAGAAATCCAAATACCACATTTTCGGTTATAAGTGTAAGTTAAACGATGAGAACTCATGAACACAAATAAGGGAACAACAGACCCTGGAGTCTACTGGAAGGCACAGGGAGGGAGGGGGGAGGGGAACAGAAAAGCTAACAATTGAGTATTGGGTTTTTAATACTTGAGTGGTAAAATAATTTGTACAAGAAATCCCTGTGACATGAGTTCACCTAAGTAACAAACCTTCACATGTACCCCCAAACCTAAAATAAAAAGTTTAAAAAAAATCATGGTTTGGCTGCCACAATTATCAAGGCTCTCATCCTACCTCTGTTGCTCCACGTAGCAACAGAGAGGCACCCAGGCACAGGAGAACACATACACTCAGGAGCACACATGCACTCAGGAGCACGAGTGCACTGAGGTGCCCACACACATTACATGGAGGGCTGCTTCAGCCGCCCCTTTCCTCCACACCAGTGTCCTGGGATTTCCCAGAAGTACAAAACAGGAGCCAGTCTGAGTGGTCAGTGTGAAAGCACAGAGGGTTCAGAATGGGTGTGCACAACAGACAGCTCTGTGTCTAGGGACATACTATTCTCCTTTGCGCGTGGCCTTGGTCATCTGGCTTTCGGGACCAGGAATGCTACGTGACACACAGGGCAGGATGTCAAGATGAAAACGTCCAGTGTCAAATTTAGGACCAGAAGAGAGAATAAAAAGAGTGTTCAGATCAGGGTGTGATGACTTTGATGGTGACCATTTCTTTGAATTGGGCAGGTTGGAAAAGAAACATATACATTGGGTACACTATTAGCCATAGCGCAGGCTAATTTGGGGGGAATGTGGAAAGGCAGAATGCAAAGCCACAGACTGTATAATGATCCTTGGAGATGTTCCTGAGGACACAGGGGATACTTCATTAACACTTAGGCTCAGTGATAGAAAGAAAGGATGCATTATTTTGTTGAAGAGGAAAGTTCATCACTGTGAGATGTCCAGTTTTCATAATTTGAAAGGAGCATATGACAATGAGTATTACTACTCAGTGATGAGTAATCTGTTTTTATGAATATGTATGTATGAAACTCAGCTTTTTAAAATCATTATATTGAATGTGGTTTTTCTTACTTCCTCTTATTGCTGAAACTCTTTGTGAAAGTGATGCATTTCCCTTTATGAGTTACTGATTTAATACCCTCTTGTCCAGTTTGTCACATTTTTCTCATTTTGTTTCAGGACTCACAGTTCTGATTCAGTTTTCTCCTGGGGTTTCAACATGGTTAATTTTTTTCATTTGTTCCTTTTTAACCTTTGTTTTAAATAGTGATAGAATAACTCACATACCCTCTTGCTTTACTTGGAAATTAACTTTTTTTTTCCAATTAATATAATTTTTGTTTAGGTCCTTGAATACAGATGGAGAAATTTGATGGCTAAGTTACCAAAATCAACTAAATGCAGGTAAAACATTTTCATTTTAATTTCCATAAAATTTTGTTTGGGTTTTTTTCTTTGCATAGGTATTAATAATACTTATTCTATTTCCAATATAACACTGATAAAAGATAAACATTTTCATTTTTCTGAATAGTTCTATGTGGGGAAACCTTCTATAAAATGTGCAGTGAGTAATTTTAATATTCTATTGAGGAAGGAGAATCTTAATCCTCTTCAGCCTTCTACATTTCACCTCAAAAGGAGAAGTCAGAAGTCAGTCAGAGGAGGGACCGGTTGGCACCAGTCCTGGCACCGGTCCTGGCACCGCCAGCCAGGTTAAGGATAAGACCCCTACTGCTAACCACAATCCCATCTATAGCTCAGGAATATGTTATGGAGGAATCTTTCCGGAAGGCATTGTTTTTACTTAAACACGATCAAACCCCCACCTAAGTAATATACCCCACACCTAATTCATGGATCAAGACCCTTTCACATGTAATTTCTAGAGTTGTAAGCTTTTAAAAGGGCAAGGATTTTCTCTGTTGAGAGCTCCGCATTAGGCATCTATGCTGTAGCAGCTCCCGGCCGAATAAATCACCACTTCCTTCCCAGTTTGGTGTTTGAGAGGTTTGTTTTGTGGCCTTTCCTGCTTCACTATTGGACACTCCCTAAAGTTACAGTGTTGAGTATGATAGTTACATGGAGACCCAGAAAAGGCCCCATCTGTGGATAGTTATAATTGCACTCAGACCATTTTCCTAACTGGGTTCTCCTTTAGCTCCAGGATGTAAGCCGAAAGTAACAATAATAATCTACTCTTTAGATTTAATGTGAGAAATAAGGGCAAATGTTTAAGTTTCTAGAAATATTAAGATGTCAAGGTCGTTAATGCTAACTTTGGTCATTTGCCGAACAGAATCCCAAACCAGTTTTCCTGCCTCGTGATAGGGCCCAAACTGAAAACCGCTCTCTGCTGCTGCAGAAGCCAGCAGGCTCAGCTTCCTTGATGGAAGCAAGTGGAAACTCCCCCACAAAAAGGAGTACTTTAAACAGCAATGAAACCTCAGACTGACAACCGAAAAACACTGGAAGATCAGGGATCTCTGGAGGAAAGAGGTCCTGGACTTCAGCAATTGTCCTATTGGTTTGGGCTACAAAGTGCCCAAGCCAGTACCAAGCACCAATAGGCAAGCTGCTGCAGGCCAGGTCACCTTCACTCAGGATCCCTTCATGGTTATCAGATATCAATCAAGGAAAATGATAAGTCTCAATCATTTTAGGAGGTTTATTTGCCAAAGTTAAGGATGTGTGCCTCTGACACAGCCTCAGGAAGTCCTGACGACATGTGCCCAAGGTGGTTGGGGCACAGCTTGGTTTAATACATTTTAGGGAGACATGAGACATTAATCAATAAATGTAAGAAGTACATTGGTTCCATCCAGAAAGGTGGGGACAACTCAAAGCAAGGAGGGGGCTTCCAGGTCACAGGTAGGTGAGAGACAAAAAGTTCCATTCTTTTGAGTTTCTGATAAGGCTTTCCAAAAGGAGGCAATCAGAATATGTATCTATCTCTGGGAGTAGAGGGATGACTTTGAGAAAGAATGAGATAGAATGAGATAGATAGATAGAAAAATAGATTTGCCCTGAGCAGTTCCCAGCTTGAAGGGGCCCATGATATTTTCCTTTCACAAAGTGTTAATAGAAGCTGAAGGCTTCAGATTTAACCCAATTACTGCTGTTAAACATTGCATACAACAGTTCACAACTAAGAGTGATTTTGACTCCCAAGGGACATTTGTCAAAGTCTAGAAATTGTTTGGTTATCACAGCTGAGGGAAGGGATGCTGTGAAATCTAGCTGGTAAAGGCCAAGGGTGAAGTATTCTGAAATACACAGAACAGCCTCCCACCCCGCCCAATAAATAATGATTTGGTCCTAAATATCAACAGCAACAATGCTGATAAATGCTGCTATATTGAATCATTTTTCTAAAAGTACTAAGAGATTAAAACTTATATCATGTGACTAATTTATGGGAATTAGAAGTTTTGATTCACATACCAAACAATTCAGTGTTTGAAGTATGTAATACAATGGTTTTTAGTTTGTTTACAGAGTTGTGCAATTGCCACATTCAGTTTTATGTTTTAATCACCCCCAAAAGACAACCAGTACATTTTAGTCATCATCTCCCCATTCTCCCTCTGCTCCCCACCCCAAGCCTTAGCAACCATTATCTATCTTCTATCTCTATAGTTCTGTCTATTCTGTACATTTCACATTGATGAAATTATTCAACATGTGGTCTTTTGCATCTGTTTTCTTTCACCTAGCATAATGTTTTCAAAGTTCATCCGTATTGTGGTCTGTGTCAGTATTTTATTCCATTTTATTGCTGAATAATGGGGTTTATAACTATACCACATTTTATTTATACATTCAGTAGCTGATGGGCATTTGGGCTGCATCCACTTTTTGGCTATTCTGAATAAGGTGACTATGAACATTCACGTACAAGATTTTATGTGGCGGTATGTTTTTATTTCTCTTGGGTCTATACCTAAGAATGGAACGATTGGATGATATAATAACTGTGTTTAACATTTTGAGAAATTGCCAAAACGTTTCTTTCGAAGTAGCTTGACCATTTTACGTTACTACCCATAATGGGTGAATGTTCCAATTTCTTTCCATCCTTGCCAACACATGCTATTATCTGTCTTTTTCATTATAACTATCCTTGTGGTTTTGAAGTGGTATCTCACTGTGGTTTTGATTTGCATTTCTGCAGTGGCTAAAAATGTTGAATATCTTTTCATGTCTTCATTGACCTGTTGTTTTTCTTCTTTGGGTAAATGTCTAGATCCATTATCCTGTTTTAAACTCCACTATTTATATTTTTATTGTTGAGTTGTTAAAAATTCTTCATGCAGTCTGGATATAAGTCCATTATCAGATATGCGATTTGCAAATATTTTCTCCCATTTTATGGATTGTCTTCTTTTCACTTTCTTGATTGTATTATTTGCAGTACAAAAATGTTTAATTATACTTATGTCCAAATTATCTATTTTTCTCTTGTCAGTGTTTGTTTGTTTTTAATGTCATCTCTAACGGCAGTTCACAAAGTTTGCTTTCATGTTTTCTCTCAAGAGTTTCATAGATTTAGCTCTTCTATTTAGGTTTATGACCTATCTTAAGTTAGTACAATGTCCTTAGTGCATTATCTTGGCACTATTTACTGAAATTAAGTAGTTTACTTTTGAACTCTCAATTTTATTCTATTGATCTATATGTTTCTCCTTATACCAATAGCATACTGTCTTGTTTATTGTAGCTTTGAAATAAGTTTTGAAATCAGTGGGAGTTCTTCAATTTGGTTCTTTTTCAAGATTCTTTTGGCTATTCTGATTCCTTTGAATTCCCATATGAATTGTAGAATCACCATATCAGTTTCTACAAAAATAGCCATTTGGAATTTTGATAGGTGTTACAATGAATGTATAGATCAATTTCATAGCATTGCCATTTTAACATATCAGTTATTCTAATTCATAAACATGGGATGTCTTTCCCTTTGTTTTGGTCTTCTTTAATTTCTTTCAACAACATTTTGTAGTATACAGAATGTTACATTACAGCATCATAGTGTTCACTGTACAAGTCTTATACTGTTTCATTAAATTTGTTCCCAAGTATCTTATTCTTTTTGAATGTTATTATAAATAAAATTGTTTTCTTAATTTCATTTTTGGATTCTTCATTGCTGGCATATAACAATGCAATTAATTTGTGTATATTAATCTTGTATACTGCAACCTTGCTAAATTATTCTAATTATTATTAGATTACTTAAATTTTTTACATACCAAATGATGTCATATGTAAATATAAAGTTTTCCTTTTTTTGCTGTCATAATTTTTAAAATTTATCTTGTTTACCTAATTTCCCAGGCTAGAACCTCCAGTATAATGTTAAACAGAAGCAGTGAAAGTGGACACACGTATGCTGTACTTGATCTTTGGGGGAAAAGCATTCAATCTTTCACGATTAAGTATGATATGAGCTGAGATTTTGTACTATTATTATTTTTTCTTTGTAGCTGCCCTTCATCAAGTTGAAGTTTTCCTCTATTAGTTTATTGAGTACTTTTTTTAAAAATCATAAATGGATTTGGGATTTTGTTACATGCTTTTTCTGCTCTATTGAGATGAGCATGTGGTTTTTCTTTTTCTTTCTATTGATATGGGGCATTATTTTTTGGATGTTAAACTAGCATTATTTTCCTGAGATATATCCCACTTTGTCATAGTGAGTGAGTAATCCTTTTTGTATGTATCCGTTTTAATTTGCTTGTATTTTGTTGAGGTGTTTTGTATCTATATTCATAATATAGGTCTGATTTTCTTGTGATACGTTTTGTTTTTGTATCTATATAAAACTAATCTCATAGATGAGCTAGGAATTGTTTTCTCTTTATTTTTTCAAAGAAGTTTTGAATAATTGTAATAATCATTTGAATAAATGATGATTTTTTAAATAATCGGTAGAATGCACTAGTAAAGTCATCTGGGCCTGGGCTTTTCTCCTGGGAAGTTTTAAAATTAGCAATTCAATAGAGCTTTTTTAAAAAATATTTGCTTTTTGTTTTTTTGAGTCAGTTGTAGTAGTTTATATATTTTTAGAAATTTGTCCATTTAATGTTTGTCCATGGCATGCAACCTTTCATACTGTTCCTTTATAATATTTTTTTTATTTCTGTGGTTAGTAATAATATTCCCTCTTTAATTCTTGATTTTAAGATTTTGAGTCTTCTCTCTTTTTTTCTTAGTCAATCTTGCTGAAATTTGGTCAACTGTGTTGGTTTTTGTCATGGAATCAACTTTTGGTTATTAACTTTTGATATGCTTTTCCTAATCTTTATTGCATTAATTAGTGCTGTAATTTTTATGTATTATTTACTTTTTTATGCTTACTTTAGGTTTCATTTTCTCTCATTTTTCCAGTGTCTTAAGGTGGAATTGAGTAATTGATTTGAGATATTTATTCTTTTATAATTTGGATATTTATGGCTATACATTTTCTTCCTAACATTGCTTTAACTGCATCCAATTCATTTTAGTTTGGCATGTTTTTGTTTTAATTTACCTCAAAGGAGTTCCAAATTTCCCATATGACTTTTTCTTTGAAATATTGGTTATTTATGAATGTGTTATTTAATTTCCAAATATCTGTAAAAATTTTAAATTTTCTTCTTTTTTTAATTTCTGATTTGATTCCATTGTCATTGGAGAACATACTTTGCATTATTCAAATTTTTTAAATTTGCTGAGGTTTGTTTAATGTCCTAGCATATGGACTATCCTGCCAAATGTTCCATGTGTATTTGAAAAGAAGATATATTCTACTGTTTGTGGGTGGGATGGTCTATATATGTTTATTAGTTCTTGAGTGTTTAGAGTGTTGTTTGTTTATAGTCATATATCCTTTTTAATCTTCTGCCCATTCTATACACTATTGAAAGTGAGGTTTTGAAGTTCCTAACTATGATCGTTGAATTGTCTGTTTCTTCCTTCAATTCCGTAAGTTTTTGCTTTATATATTTTGGGACATTGTTGTTAGGTATTTATATGATTATGATCATTACGTTTTTCTCATAGATTGAGGCTTTTATCATTTTTTTCTTTTTTGAGATGGAGTTTCGCTGTTTTTGCCCAGGCTGGAGTGCAGTGGTGCAATCTCAGCTCACCACAACTTCCATCTCCTGGGTTCAAGGGATTCTCCTGCCTCAGCCTCCCAGGTAGCTGAGATTACAGGCATGTGCCACCATGCTTGGCTAATTTTTGTCTTTTTAGTAGAGACAGGATTTCTCCATGTTGGTCAGGCTGGTCTTGAACTCCTGACTGCAGGTGATCTACCCGCCTCGGTCTCCCAAAGCTTTTATCATTATTATGTATCTTCCTTATCTCCAGTAACATTTCCTGGTCTTAAAGTTGATTTTGTCTGATATTAGCATAACCACTTTGATTCTACAGTTGCTATTGGCATGATACATCTTTTTTGATTCTTTTACTCCCAACCAATCATCTGTGGACATATATAGCTGTATCTTGTTTTTTTTTAATCTAATTGAACAATTTATGCCCTTTGATTTGACTGTTTAATCCATTCACATTGCATGATTATTAATATGATTGGATATATGCCTGCCATTTACTCTTTTTGCTTTCTATATGTCTCTTATCACATTTTGTTCCTTTGTTCCACCTTCATTACTTTCTTTTGTATTAAATTAATGTTTGTAGTGTAATATTTTAATTTTTTTAGTGACTTTTTACTATATTTTTTAGCTGTTTTCTTAGTGGTTGCCCTAGGGCTGTGTACACTGATTAAAAAAAAGAGAGAAGACTCAAATTATTAAAATCAAGAATTAAAGAGGAAATATCACTACTGATTTTGCAGAAATAATAAATATCATAAGGGAATAGTATAAACAGTGTATATATTAACTTATCAGAATGATGTGCACTAACTTAATGCGAGTAAAATACAGACACTTTACTCTTATGTAGCTCTATTCTCTCTTCCTTTTTTAATATTATTATTATACGTATTACCTATATATGTAATGAACCTAACAATACATTGTTATAATTATTACTTTATGTAGTTTTATGTCTTTTAAAGAAGCTGACAGAAGAAAGGAGAGAAATACATATTTGTAGAATTTCTCATATTAATCTTTTTATTGATCCTTTCTGGGTCTCTTCATTTTTTTCCTGTGCATTCAAGTTACCAACAGATGTCATCTTCCTCCAACACAGCTCCAGTCTCTTTCACCTCCTTCAGGCTGTTTTTGATTAATATGTTAGATTTATATTTGTTATAAGCCCTAGATTATATTTTGAATGAAAAGTCTATACTAAGCTTGTCCAACCCATGATCCAGGGACCCAAGACAATTCTTCTTCTTCCATTGTTGCCTAGGGAAGCCAAAAGACTGGACACCCTTGGTCTATACAATACATAAAAATGGTTAGTTGCTGCAGCTCTGGGCTCCTGGTAGACCTAAGAGAAACACACAATAGAAACAACTTCCTTCTAGCAAGATTTAACAACGGTAATTAAGAGACTTCATAACTTTGTGGTCTGTTCAAAAGACTGCCCAAGGCTAAACTTAAAGGAACTCCCCAAGTCATTAAAAAGAGTTTCACAATGCTGGATGGAGCCTTTTATGGACAGGACAGTAATGCACTGAAACTATCAGAACTGCTTCAATGTCTGATATTCCTGTGGTTATAGAGAACCAACATAAGTATTGCCATTAGAATTACTAGAGACCTCCTTTTTCCTATATAAACACTTCAACAAAGATGACTTCATGCATAAAAGACATCTTTTTTCAGAAGCTGAATAATGAGCAAATGCTTTTTACAATGTTTTATATTTTTTAGCTTTAAAATTTGTTCAGCATCCTGAGTCAGACAAGTCCAAGAATGAAATGAAATGCAAATCTGGCAACAGAGATGTTTTGTGACTCATGAATAAGACATTCAGGTAGAGACAATACCTGTCAGGGCAGGTTAGGTGTGTTGCTAGATCACTTCCTCCATGCTCAAACACAGATGTGATGTCTAGACACCCACATAAGGTATTTCATGCTAAAATCAAGAAATACTGGGAGTTCCACTGACACCTTAACTTTCAAGAAAAAACAATCAATGTAGTCAATGAAGGGTAGCTATAATCAGTCTTTGGACACAGAAACCTTGCAGTCTTTTTGGGGTCCCTTCTTGAAGCAGATATTTCTATCCATTTCTTTTTTTCTTTGCCAGAAAATCATTCCACAAACTGCCTTGAGATTTGACTAAATTTTCTTATTTTGTTTAAAAGGTTGAGCTGGGGCCAGGCTTAGTAGCTCACGCCTGTAATCCCAACACTTTGGGAGGCTGAGGCGGGCACATCGCCTGAGATTAGGAGTTCAAGACCAGCCTGGCCAACATGGTGAATCCCCGTCTCTACTGAAAATACAAAAATTAGCTGGGCATGGTGGCATGAGCCTGTAATCCCAGCTACTCAGGAGGCTGAGGCAGGAGAATCTCTTGAATCCGGGAAGTGGAGGTTGCAGTGAGCTGAGCTCGCACCGCTGCACTCCAGCCCAGGAGACAGAGCAAGAATTCGTCTCAAACAAAACAAAATAAAACAAAAGTGGAGCTGGAATTTGAGCTTATTTATTACTCATTGAAAACAAGGTACAGATACCCTCAACTGCTACTGTAGGGAGTGCCACAGCAAGAGCTCAAAGAGTATAATTTGTCCTCCTGTTTTTTTTTTTAATTGCACATTTATTGTACCAATAATAAGAATGCTTCCAGTTTTGTCTTTGAAATGTGGACTAGCAAAATTACTAAGATACTGAGTACTTAAAGTTACTTAAAAAATACTGCTTAAAGATATCAACATCCGTTGGTCTGTAAAGCACTTTAGAAGTCATTTGTAATTTTTACTGATGAATAGGTGAAATATAAAGATAAAACATTTGGATCTTTGATGAGCTTCAATTAGAGATTTTTTTTGCAATATATGTCATTTTTCTAATGATAAGTGGTTTAGACTGTTACTATTTCTGTTCCACAATTGTATGATTTCCTTTTGCCCATAGGCTATTATTCATTCACTTCTTCAAAAAATAAATATTATATTGTTTCATCCCAATGATTATATGGAAAAGCCACACCATCAGGAGGTCTGCTTCCAGACCCCTCCGCTTTCTGCCTTACCTGCTAGATCAGGATGGGATTTTAGTTTCCTGTACCTAGCTGACATGATTTTCTTCACCATCACTTGCACTGGCTGGTGCTTGTAGCCATATAGAAAAATATAGACACAGCAAAAGCTTTGAACAAATGAAACCAAATTCTAGTTCTATTAGAAGGCACCTGTTGTCATTCTCCTAATGATTTTTTTAGAGTATTACTGAACAAATACCCTCCACCAGCGGGAAGGAGAGGAAGCCTGTATTCTCCTCTATCTGCGTATCTAGTACTTTGCTAGTGGCTAACTTGGTGCTCAATAAACAGGCCCTTTTCTTCCTGACACTTTCATTTTCCTAAGCCCATTAATAGCATGAGGTAGATACATATGGGTGGACTCCCAAGTCAGATGCTTGGTTCTGAAACTCTCTAAAATCTACTGTAGACTGATTTTCAGATCATTTTCCAGTGACGGAAACAGGCTCTCCCTGTGAGTTTATGCAGCCTCGTTTCTCTCAGTGTTTCACCCAAAATGAGGTTAAGCCTGGACAGTGACCCTTCGCTAAGGGGCCCTCCACTGAGAATGGCCACTTCTAGGTATAGTATAAGTATTATAGTTTTTGCCTGTTTACATCCCAGGAAAAATACTGATTTCTGCTCCTGAAGTCATAAAACACTATTCAATCGTCAGCCCTATGTTTGGAACTATCTTTAACTATAAGTGGCTGAACACATTCAGCTTGTTCTTCCTGACCCAGAGGTCCAGAAGCAGACAGTCTATGGGTGGGAGGCTAACTCACAATGTCATCATGGACCCAGTTCTTTTTCATTTCTACTCAGTCATCCTTAGCACAGGCGTGTTGCTCTGTGTTACAAGAGGGCTGTTTGGTCCACCAGCGGCAGGAGGAAGGGAAAGGGGCATTGGGCAAAGGTGACATGTCCATTGGCAAACTCTTCTAGAGATTTCCCAGAGGCAGGATGAACTTCTCACCCAAAATTTGGTTCAGGTGTTGAGACTGATGACACCACATATGCATCCATTAAGAAAGTATGGAAAGGTTTATTCCTCACATAACGAAGTTTTACAGTCCCAAGATGATCCAAAAATAGCTTTAGAGCCCAGAGAAGAGTGACTGGCTTGGCATTTGTTGTGGGTAGAGATGAGGCTGGGGTGAAGGCTCTTGCACATGGGTAGAGGCTTGTGGTGTTTAAATTTCCCACCAATTCCAAAGGAGGGAGCAGCTGGGCTTTCTTATCAGCTTCCTGGATGTGGAACAAAAGAAGAGAGAGTAATGGGATTTGAAAGCAGCCAGGTATCAGAAATGTAGTCAGACTGTTTGTTGCGCTGTCTCAATACCCTTCTCCTGGCATCTCACAGAGGGCTGACAAATGTTTTAGTGGCCACAGCGGAGGGCTGTTAGTAAAGAAGGAGTGAAGGATGGAGGTGAGCGGGGGCAGGCAGCAGGCTCTGCCAACCCAGCCAGCTTCTCCTCTTTCCTGCTGACCTCCATTCAGAGATGAAAAGTGGCCTTGGCTGTCCACCAGGATCAATGGTGTTGAGACACTTGGCTCATTTTTGCTGCATAACCAAGTCCAGTGAACTATAGTAATGTGGCCTTTTCCAAATCATGGAGGAGCAAGAGGAAAACCATGAGAAGGAAGCAAAGAGTACCCTTTGGGACAGAGCAGGGCCCAGTAATTATGTTCAGCTATAAATACGGGCATCCTAAAGATCCATTGCAATGGTATGTTTTGTTAATTGCAAAGACAAAAGGAACACACAAGGTTAAAAGAAAAACAACAGCAACAACAGAAAACAAAACAGCCTAATTCTGACCTCTCGGCTGGAGACCGTGATGTCCTAAACTCTAGCAGGAATGTCATCTGACAGATTGTTCAGAAGAGGAAGTCTTTTTCCCCAGTGGAAGGAAAAGAGGGGAGAAAGTCCGAATGATTAGATAAAAGTACTTTCCCATATGTTATTGTCCAGAGCGTGGTGTAGAACAACAAAAGTATTGTAGAAAATGATTCTTCCTTTCAGTTCTCTCTCCCTTTTACCTTTCTCTCTCTCACATTTTTGTATTCAGATGTTGCTCCCTGGTTAAAAATAATTCTGCAGTTGAAAAGCGAGTCACTTGGGAAGACCTGGAAGTTAAAGCCCCATCAATAGGTTTCAAATATGACAGTGACTGTCTGGGTGGTGATGAAGGTTGACCTGTAGAAACACCATTTTCCATTGAGCCATAGAAGGTGGTTATCGACTTGCCGTTAGAGGAGGGAGGAAAGATTTATGTCTATGGAGCAGATGCAGAAGCATTCACAACCAGCACTTTTTGTGTTTAATAGTTCAGTGAGGCAGGTATTCCTGAAGGCATGTTGATACTTACCTCTAAGGATTCAACAAAAAATCTCTTCGATTTGACATTTACTTTACAACCTTGATGTTTGTGACCACTGCTCAGTTACCACAAGGTTGCTGTCTAACCACCCCAAGGTCACAAAGCCACGAAGCCAGAAAATAGGTTAAATTCAATAGCCAGTTATGGCTCTCAGATCAGGACTCTGCCTTCCTGAGTACTAGCAGCCCAGAGGACTCCCTTGGCAGAGAATCTGAGCACATGGATTCTGAGAAGCCTCTTCTGGGATCTGATTTATGTTTATTTTTTCCCTTTTTCCCCTTTATTCTCTTGATGAGCTTCAAAAAAATTTCCATAGTAGCTGAAAAGGCAGAAAAGGTACTTAACTTCAGCCACATTTTTGGTACCTTCTAAAAACTAAATAGGAATTATTAATACACAGAGAACAAGGTATGGCATAGATGCACAAGGTGTTTGCAGGCCAGTGAGCAAACCAAAGATATGAGAAATCATAGGACTGCCAACCTTATCTTAAAGTAAAAGTTTGAGTTACAAGCAAAATACAAGTGCTACCATTCCTAGTGTGGGGAAGGCGGCTTGGACTACCATTCCTAGTGTGGGGGAAGGTGGCTTGGACCCACATTGCAACTTTAAGTGAAGTAGAAAATGTTTCTTTTATGTCTGCTTGCCATGACTGCCCTACAGTGGAAACAGGATATTTTTGCCGTGAATTTATCATTGATGCAGTTGTTTGGCTCAAGTTTCTTGGTCTTGTCAGCAAAGTTGACGTTAAAAAATTAGAGCAAGAATTGTGGTTTTCTTACGAGATGTAAATTTGCATATAGGAACATTGTTTTTATTGCAGCCTCTTAGAAAGCTTCTAGTTTTGCAGTGCATGCCCTATTTTTTCTCCATGAATAGTTTGATATTTTGTTACTTACATTGATGGGTTCTTATACCTCTTTCTACCTTTATTTCTCCAAGTACCAGCACATTTTATCACAGCGATTGCTGCTTTCCTGTTTTTTCTTTTCTTTTTTTAATGTCCATTAAGAAATATAGACTCCCACCGTGGCGTTGCAGGTAGCTAACTCCCTCTTGACCTCTAGATTTTTCTAAGTCTGCAAAGAATAAAAACAAGGAGGAATTTGCAAAGTTCATCAAGTCCTTAGAGGCCTAATGACTATATTTGAAGGCACTCTGGCCAGTTTTCCTGATTGGAAATGGTTAAAAAGTAGCTAGGAAGTTCTGAAAAGCGAAAGTGGTTAAGATAACAGGTTAAGCATTAGCAAGGAAGTTGTTCTTGAGCTCAAGTATTAACGCATGGTCAAGGCTTTAGCAGTAATTTTACACCAGTTGTCTGTTTTCCTTTTAGAGTTGGATGGAAAGTTGTTCTCAAAACGCATCTAAGCTGTTGAATATCCATTATGTTACAGGGAAGTCATTCCTTCTTCCAAAACAGTTTTAATTTTTATAGAGTCTAAGTTAAAACTGGAACATTTATTTTCTTACAGGCAAAGTTCCTGGAATGCTCTGTTAATGTGGATTTAGTACATTTTTTGACCAAATTACACTTGACCAAACATTATTTTCAAAATTGACTTCTCTTCTTTTTTCGTAAAAAAAAAAAAGATTAAAAAATATAGTTCATTCTGCAGATGAGCATCATACTTTGGCATTTAGTCTGTAAAACTTTGCCATTTAATCTGTCTTCCTGTAAAATTTTGCCATTTAATCAAGCATGTCTCCCATTCGGGCTTCCATAGTCCCAACAGGTGGTACCAGCCACTGGTGTTCCGCTTATAATAAAAATTATACATGTGTATGAATACTGCTCTTGCAGTTAATAAACACACCCAAATCTGGTTAATTTGTTCAAATTATTGACAGATTCTTGGTGATTTGCTGGGATTAACAAGTATGCAAATAGAAGAAAAAATGCCCAGGATAGAGAACATCATGGAACATATTGTACCTTATTGTAAAAAAAAAATAACCTTGGACAGCCCATGGAATGCGTTCTGACAGCATAATCAGTTCTTTACTGTGGTTTTCCTGCCAGCTGGGGGAGCCCTGCGTCACAGAGAGTGGGTGCCAAGTGTCTGGTTTGCGCTCGGTAAGATTTTTCTTTCTCTTCCCGATAATTTTTCAGGTTTGCAGTTTCTCCAAGTGCAAAACATCCAAGCCACCTTCCTATGAAGTGGACTATTGCTTTTGTTCTAGATTTCTCAGCAAAGGTTGGGATATTAGAATTCAAAACACACGTGGGCAGGGTGAGCCCACAGTCTCTGTGACGGGGTCCGCTGGACACTCCCAGTCAGCTGGCGAATGGCAGAGGCCTCGGACAACACAGTGGGATTTTCATCTTGTACAAATGAGCTTGGCCTCTTAGCTCCAGGTCCTCTGCTACCAACAGCCAATTCGTTAGAGTGTGAAGTGTGGATGCAACTACCTAAATAAATCTGGGCAAAATATTAGATCGAAGCAATCTGGGATTTCCACCCTTCATCAATTATCTCACATTTCACTCTAAATTGTTTAAAAATGACTTGCTCCCTTTTTGCCCTCTATCCACGTGGCCCCAGAGTCAGTGTTTGATAAACTGCATTCCACTGTCCAGAGAGGATTATTCTTAACAGGCTGATGATCCTGGAGCCCACAGCCACCCTTCTGGGCTCTAGTCTCCTCTAATCCACGTTGTGTTCATTGGTCATTTTGTTTTGTGCAGGCAAGACTTGGATGTGCAGTTTTTATACCATCTCTTGATTGTTTACCCAAACAGAAAATGTAATCCAGGAACCAGCAATATGGTAGTTAGGCACTTCCCAAATCAACTTGAAGATGATCCTAAATGCGTGCTGTTTCCACTGCCGCTTCTCCAATGCAGGTTCTGCCCCACTGATAGTGAGCAAGGGTTACTCTGAACCAGGATCGCACACAGGGCTATATGTGGAAATTTCGACCCCACAGTGCCTGCCACACACTCACACACATATTCTTTGAGGCCCAACCAAACCAACACTTTGGGTCAAAGAGTTTAAAGAGTTGGGGCTTTGTCCCACATTGGAACCATTTTATTTATTTTTTATTTGTTAAATTTAAATTTAATTTTTGTCGAGATGGAGTTTCACTCTTGTTGCCCAGTCTGCAGTGCAATGGCATGATCTCGGCTCACCGCAACCTCCACCTCCCGGGTTCAAGCGATTCTCCTGCCTCAGCCTCCCAAGTAGCTAGGATTACAGGCGCCCGCCACCACAACCTGCTAATTTTTGTATTTTTAGTAGAGATTGGGTTTCATTATGTTGGCCGGGCTGGTCTCAAGCTCCTGACCTCAGGTGATCCACCCACCTCAGACTTCCAAATTGCTGGGATTACAGGCGTGAGCCACTGAGCCCAGCCCAAACATCTTTATCACAACTCTACAACTCTGCCATTTTAGCCTGAAAACAGCCATAAACAATTTGTGAACAAATGGGCATGGCTGTCTTGAAATGAAACTTTATTTGCAAAAAACAAGCGGCAGGCTGAATTTGACCTGGGTGCTGTAGTTTGCTGGCCCAGCACTAGGCAGTTATTGTCACAAAATAACCATTTTCTGACCTGGCGCGGTGGCTCATGCTTGTAATCTCAGCACTTTGGAAGGCCAAGGTGGGCAGTTCATGAGGTCAGGAGATTGAGACCATCCTGGCCAACACTGTGAAATTCTGTCTCTACTAAAAATACAAAAATTAGCTGGGCCTAGTGGTATGTGCCTGTAGTCCCAGATACTCAGGAGACTGAGTCAGGAGAATCGCTTGAACCCGGGAGGTGGAGGTTGCAGTGAGTGAAGATCATGCCACTGCACTCCAGCCTGGCAACAGAGCAAGACTCCATATCAAAATAAACAAACAACAACAACAACAACAAAAAAAACCATTTTCTAAAAATGAACTATTTGGTTCCACTGTGTTTCTGAGTGAGTTACGTGAGATCATTTTAGTTTCATTTCTATTGCTGGCCATTTGTTATTTGAATAAAGATTTGCTAAGTGACCCTCAAGCCTGGGCCTTTACTTCATTTTTAGATTATATACGGCTTGACCCACTTAAGAAATGTAACCGTCTTTTTTTTTCCTCCTATTAAAAAGTTCTTTTTTTTGTCTTTGGGACTATCTTGTTTACACAAACTGAACCTGAGACAAAGCCTCTAGTGCCCGCCTTTTGTGGCTAAAGTCTGCAAGAGGGAAAGAAAGACTTGTACCAGATTTGATGTGTTTTTGTAACATAAGCCGGATTATACCTCCTTCCCTGTCCCCAGGCCTAACAGCAAGTAAGCCCTATATACAACTTAGAACCAAAAGGTGGACTTGGTTCTTAGTTGAAGCTCTAAAAATATCAAGAAAGCTGGGATGAGTGCATATCCCAGGCTTGGTGCAGAAACCTGACCTGAACTGGGCCTTAAGATCTGAATATAGACCTATCGTCTTTCCTCATCTGCTGTTACCAGACTAACTTCCGCATTGCCTGGGAGTGCTTCCATTGCATCCAGCCAGTGCCTTTATCCGATCTGGGATGGGTGGGAGATGATCTCTGGGAGAGCTATTGATGTGCCCGGCAGGAGGGGACACTGAGAATACCTCCAGGCTCCAACTGCCCCCTCTGGTGAACTGAGCAAGTCCTAACCGTGCCAGAAGGATCATTATCTCTGGTTGCGTCTTAATCCCTGCACACCCCAGGGTTCAAAATGACTCAGGTGAGTGGGGGAGGGAAACACCTTTTTATCCCTGGAAAATCTTGTTTCCTCCCAAGCCCTGGGAGGTGAGGACTGCTGCTAATGAGACAGTGATGGTTAGTCTTGTAGTTTTTACTGTATTATCTGCAGAACTAATGACTACCAGTAGGTACTCTGAATCTCTTTTCTTTCTAATAAGACATAATCAACGAACCAGACTGTAGCCTGGGAGCTGACCAAAGGATCAGCTAAGAGAATTGGACACATCCTGAGGTAGTTACCACATGGATACTGTTGGTCTAAGATGCTCTTTAGGGGCTGGTGACTCATTCATGATGTGCAGGAAATGGCACAGCCACCTCCGTGACCGCAAAGGTTTCTACAGGCAATGTCATCAAAGGATCTGCAAACAGAAAGAAGTGAGAGAGAGGGGCTCAGGAGAAGGCAAGGAGAGGCTGGAAACCTGGACTCCACGTTGGAGTTTATGTCATCCTGATTCTATTCCCAAAGTCCTCTCTGTGTGGCCACATCCCTGATTCTCAACCTGGCTTCATCCCAGTTATGTCAGGATCTTACGAACAACACTGATGGTCAAGTCCCACCCCAGAGCAATGAAATCAGAACCTCTTGGACATTTAAAAAATAAGTGATTTTTTTCTGAGTGATTCTAAATGTGTGGTCAGGGTTGGGGCCACTGCTTTACTTCATTATATCATGACACTAAAAATACTACTGGAAAGAAAGAAGGAAGGCTACCAGCTAGCTGCCTTCCAGTCTCTTCAGCTGGGAACCTCTTCATAAGCCTGTATCTGAAAGAAGGATATGAGATCACCTTATAAGTAATTCTATTTATAATAACAAAGAAAGAAAGAGGATGGAAGGAATGAAGGAAGAAAGGAAGGGAAAGAAAGAAAGAAAAAGGAAAGAGGAAGGAAGGAATGAAGGAGGAAGGAAGGGAAAGAAAGAAAAAAGAAAGGGAAGGAAGAGAAAGGAGAAAGAGAAGGAAGGAAGAAAAGAAAGAGAAAGAAAGAAGGAAGGAAGGAAGGAAATGAAAGATGTTTACAGCTGGAACTCAAACAGAACTTTGCCTGACACGTGTTCATTTTCGGCCGTTTTAGCCTTTTTTTGTGATGTAAGCCATTACTTCAGCCCAGTTAACCCTGACGTGACCCACACAGACTGAATTCACAGGTGGCTGTCTAGTACAATGATTTAAGGTGCAGACTGTGAAGTGAGATCAAGATTTGAATTTCTGCTTCTCAGATCACCAACTATTTGACCTTGGGCAAGTGACTTCATTTAAGACTTAGTTTTATCATTTATAAAGTAAGAAAAATAATACCTATCTCACATACTCTGATTTATTGATATGATAGTAAATATACTATAAGAATAAATCAATAATTAAATGACATTGTAGACATAAGGCATTTAAATTAAATTCCTGATCCATAGCAAACCTTCAACAAATGGCAGCTGTTATCATTAGAGCTAAAACGAATCATGTATCTAGGCTAGGGTCCGGTTTCCCTGCTGTTTTGTATAATGGCTCAGGAATAAGAATAAAGCCCACTGAAGAAGTCTTGATTTTTCTTAAAGCTGTAAGCTCACTAGAATTTTTTGTATGTTGCCAGTTTCAATTAGATCCAGGAGTATTGGTTACTGTTGGAATATGATGAAGATGAAATTTTGGAGGAATCTTTCTGTGGAATGCAGGAAAAAAAAATTCTGAGGCTGATTTTGATTTCCTTTGAGTTCATTGCAGCTCATGTGAAGGATACAAATATTCCCACATTACCTACTATCTGCTAGGGGTCTTCAAGAGATGAGTTACAGTGACCAGGAGGCAAGATTTTTAGAATGCCAGTTAAATGTAGTGTTAAGCTCATAGACAAAATCTGAATCTCTCCAATGCTTGATTTTAATTAAAAAATAAAGAGGAAACGTGTTACAAAGCAAGTGGAATTTCAACATAATCTTTGGATGGTAAATTATGTTTTACATTAGTCTGCATTATTAACACAATACTTGCACCTGGCCAGTATGTGGGGTGTGTGTGTGTGTGGGTTAAAGGGACCTGTTATTTACCTGCTTATCTATCAGACTGGTAATACCAATCCCACTCTGCAAATTTTGAGTTAAAGGGACCTGTTATTTACCTGCTTATCTGTCAGGCTGGTAATACCAATCCTACTGCAAATTTAACATCAGAGACTTTCTGTTCATAATAGAATAAATGCATAATGAGAACCATCCTAGAACTTAGCCCTTCTGATAGGAGACTTTCAAAGTTAGAAGTTGCACTGAGGCTGAATTTTAAGAGAGAGGGAAAGTCATTTAATAAAACTAAAAAATGAAGGATGGATGGATGGATGCATAGGTAGATGGATGGATGGATGGATCGATGATTGGATGGATAGGTAGATGGATGGATGGTTGGATGGATAGAATGAATGGATGGGTGGGTGCATAGGTAGATGGATGAATGAATGGATAAATGGGTGGATAAATGGATAGATTCATAGGTAGGTGGATGGATGGATAAATGGATAGATGAATGGATACATAGGTATATGGATGGATAAATGGATGAATGAATGGATAAATGGGTGGATAAATGGATAGATGCATAGGTAGATGGATGGATGGATAAATGGATAGATGAATGGATACATAGGTAGATAGATGGATAAATGGATATGTAAATAGATGGATTGATTGGTTAAATAAAATGCTGAAGTTAATCGAATTCTCTGTTACTCCATATGTTCACATGTTCTTTATGGCCACATGTAAGGATAGCTTTATGGTGGAAGATAGGCACTAATACTGTTATTTTTTTTCAGTTTGTGCCTAGGTTCTGTGTTCTTATATGTTCTCCATAAATATGCACATGGTCCGGTGTACAACTGTCGAAGAAGCTTCTCATCACCTGCGCCTCCCAACCACACCCCACTCACTGCAATCTGAGGAAGAAATTCAACACCGAAAGAACACTAGAAAGCACTTTGCTGATGTGGGCTTCCCTGTTCACTAAAATTCCATCTCTAGGACTCAGTAAATGACAAGTGTCATTGCTTCCAAACTTGGGCGATGTTCACCCCGTCCAGGTACATTTCTACAATTCAAGTAAAAGTTCTCACTATAAATGTACTACTAGTAAGAGCACACCAGATCACAAGAAACAGCAAATAGCAGACATATATTTGCAGCTTCACACAGCAGCACAAAAATTATATCTGGTACTTGATTCAGTGTCAGATGGTGTAAGCACTTCATCAACAAATGAAGAACAGAGGGGGTAACTGAGGAGTGACAAATATTACTTTAAGTTCTGTAACCAAGATAGGAGACAGATTCTCACACTTGATTGCTGGGAATACACACATCGTATAAGATCCAAGAAATTTAACTAAGTGGCACAAACCTTATAGCTTATCAGTACAATGCAAGGTACTTCAGGAAAACTGGCATGATAAAGCTCGGTTTCCTAGGAACAAGCTAATTAAATTCTATTTATTCAAGTAATCTAAACTATTTGAGTCTTGAAGTGGTTTGACAATAAAAGAACTAGAATAAGACTCAGAGAAGCCTAGTACCTATATTACTCTCTCTGGGAGGTGCAGCAGCACTTTGAGGGCATGCAAATTATTTAAGATATTTTAAGGTAACTCAGGATCTCTGTATAAGTTCTAGTGAAAACAGCAGATCTTGAAGGAGCTGAAGTGCATGGTTTCTGTGTCCCACAATTCAAACACGAGAGGAGATGAGAACTCCCGTATTAGAACATGGCTTTGTACACGATCATTCCAAGAGGTGAGTCTTCAGGCAAAACAGAGGGAACGCCCTGTTTGGGTGCAACCAGCAGGAAGAGGACATTGATGTTGGCCACCTTTGCCGCTCACCGTGGAGCTTCATTCCCTGATGTCTTTTGATGGAACGCACGTGGTCCGGGACAATTCCCATGCCCTACCTTCTCCAAACTGCATAAGAACCCTGGGAGGTAAATTGTTTTTCTCAGTTCACTAGTGCAAAAACCATCTCAGATAAGTCAAAACGCTTATTCAGGTCACTGAATTAGTAAGTAGCAGCTCTAAAATTTGAATCTGCAACTGAGACCAAATCTACATTTCTTCCTCACACCCCCCAATGGACTTCACTCGTTGCCAGAAAGATTATAACAATTCAGTGTCCCGAGGCAAGAATTAAAACTTAGGTTCAATTTTGCTGTTGGTGTCCACACTGTAAAATGAGAGTTGGCTGGCAAGATAAGACATACCACTAAGCAAGTTGAAAAACAAAACATGAAAACGTTTGCCCAAGAGATCGCAATGATTCCAAGTACTCTTTCTGATGTGCGTGCTTTACTAGGTGATATATGTTATTTACTGATTGATAAATGGTAAGGCTGCACCTTTAGAATTACTGCTGTCTGCTAAGTACACACAGATTTCAGAAGGGAAGTGATCAGAGGTGAGTTTTCAGTCATAACTCAACTTTCACTCTGAGTTAGGGTGACCGCAATGGCGAACCAAAGCCAGTGGAACAGAAGGGATGACAGACAGAAAATATTATTCAGCATGTGATCAGGAATAAATGCACAAAGATGAAACAACCCCAGGAATTTTTCTTAATAAAGAAGGAAAGAAAATACAGTCGCTGCATGTGTAATCTGTGTAGGTGCGGTCAAACACCGAGGCAACCAAAGGCTATATGTATGACTTTAATTTCAGAAGCCCGACCTTGGGTCCGTCATAATTCTTTAGCTTTTATTCTTCAGGTCAGACAGTCAAGGAGAAGAAAAATAAGAAAAACCAATACCTTGTTATTAGGCATTCTTTATCATCTGTTGTTCGGCTGGAGTCTCTGTCATCTCTACATGTGCAATGTAGAGGTGAAGTGCAATGATAGAATAAGATAATCTTGGACAGCTTTCCTTTGAATTCATTTTTAGCTTAATGTATTTGCTGTGGCTTCTCTAGGAAATGTTTGCTGAATTAGCACCTATGACTTGTGAGGGCTGATCAGGAATAGGTGGGATTTGGTATTTGAGAGTTTGAGTTCACAACACCCTCTTTCTAAACTCCTGCTAGTCCTTCAGTGTGAAGTCCCTTAGATTTTCATGACAACTTGGCTGAGATCTTTCACTTTACATAGTTTAGCCAATTTGCATTGCTCAGTTTTTCCACAATAACTAGACTATTTGGCAAAATGGTACAATTTTGCAATGGGAAAGCTCCCAAAGTGAAAAACCTAGTTGTTTACCCAGTCCTCCTGCTAATAATAAATAGCCAAGATGAGACCTGGGACTTCTCCTAGGCCCTCTTGCATTTTGCCATGTAGAAGTAGGGGTGTCGGTGCAGAATCAGGGTTTAAATGACATTCTTCTGTGTGGACATTAGAGGGAGAAACTCTACGGATTGATATGAAAGTGGTTCTGGATATTACAAATGAGGGAATTATAGCCTCATAATATCACTACATGCTGGAGCAAATAAAGGGCCGGAAAACACACAGTGTGTATCCAGTTAGCTCTGCCAGAGGCCAGGAACGAAACTTGGAAAAGGGTGAAGAGGCCTGATCTATGCTCAGGAATTGAAATGTCATAGCAAGAAATATCAGGACAGGAGAGACGTGGAGGGCACATTCTTCAGACAGTTTGGTGGAACTTGGTCATGAAGGACGTGCCTGAATCCAGCAGGCAGAATCAAACACCTGGCCTGTCTGTGGATACTACCAACTTGAAAGACAGATATTCCATTGGTTCAGTGATTTTTTTTAAGCCAAAATACGTGATTATCAATCAAGCACCAATTACAAAAATATGAAAATGGATGGAAATGTAGAATGAATCACTATTTTTGTCTTCCCTAATTGATCTTTGAAATTATTCTGGGTGATAATCACATTTTTCTGTCATATTCTATTTCAAATATTGTAAAGTGGGTCTTGGAGTGTTGGGTTCAAAGTCAATTTGTTGTAAAACACTGTGTCTGGCTATCTGGTGGAGATAGGGTCCATGGCACACATACCTCACCGTCTGGTCTAGGAGGCTCCTTGAACGGTTGATTCAGGTTAAACCACAATAAGACAGCAACAGAAGAGGTGGGGGTAATGCAAGCCAGCAAGCCAGGCATGATGAATGATCCGGTGAGGCTTTCAAAGCAAGGCGGGATTACGCTGGTTGCAGTGGGCTGGAGAAGGTAACTATACCTAGCAGATACTGCTTTTCTATTTGCAGCCCACACTGTCAACAGTGGAAAGTCATTATTATATATTCCTTCTTTGACGGGAACTGCCACAGAATAGTTCACTTAGTAAAAGCCTGTCTGAGGTGAATCAGGAAAAAATGGTGCGCATTTAGCCTGTCTGAGGTGAACCAGGAACAGACGGCGTGTATTTAACATGTGGTGTAAGGTTCCATCAACAACAATAAAGCAATAAAGTTCAATTTGAATAAGGCAGGAGGAAACTGAATCACCCTTGGGTTTACGTCAGTGGGTGCTTCACAGTTTCTCAATTCTGAAGCCATGCTGCTGATAGGGACCAAGAATCACCAACTAACTCCAGGAGAAGTTTAAAGGACACCTCCATACAGAGCCCCTATAGAGAATGACGGGCACTTCATGCACCCAACTTTTTAAGTATATGCATTCCCGTCTGACAAAGTTAGATTTTACAGATGCCTGGCAAATGTGCACTCAGTGCTAACAAATTAGGATATCAGGCTTGTATTAACGCTTTCAATCTTCAATTATTTTTTATTACACTTAACAGCTGACTTCAAAAGAGCAGAGGACACACAGGAATAGGGTGACCAGTCATTGCAATTTGCCTGTGAGTAGGGGATTTCCTAGGATGCGGTATTTTAATGTTAATACCAGGGCAGTCAGTGGAAAACCAAGAACGTTGGTCAACCTTGCAGAGGGATGACTTGGAGGTGACATTTTTATTAACTAATTCTTGCATTTTTTGATATTTTTTGAGCCATCTCATTTAAGGAGAAGGTGGATGGTGGGTGGTGGGAAGATGTGGAAACCTCGAGTGGGAGGCTGGAGGTTGCTTTCAGTCCCATTTGCTTCTCCCAAGGGCAAGCTAAGGGACAGGGGGGAGACAGGCGATTCTATAACCAAAGCCATTTTTCTTGTGATTTCTTGCTGCCTAAACACCATGAGGCTAAGGCCAGAGCTACATTGTTAAGCTGTCCCACAGGTCAGATCACTTAGCACTTTTAATCTTTACTTAAATAATCTTTAATTATTTGCTCTTTTTTTTCCTGGAATGTCAACAACCCTACTTGGTCTCCACCTATGGAAATCTTGTGGGCTGCACTCAATTGTTCCCACCTCTGGAAGGCTGCTTTCAAAATCCCAGGTACAATTAATTCCCCTTCCTGTGGGCTTCTAGAATATGATGGTCCTATAACACTTATCACACTGTATCATGGTTAGCTATCTGTCCATCTTTCTGTTGAACTATAATTTACTCCAGCTTAGGAACTGGAGGGTCTTTGGAACTCAGCAAAGAGAAGGCACCTGATTTAGTAACTAATCAAACTAAATTGACATGATACCAATGACAAAGGGTTCTGTTAGTAACGAGAAGGCCCTGCTACAATTCTCTTGGCATTTTGAGGAAAAGACCATATGCATAATCAAATCTCATGCATCTCAAATTGAATTCCACATTTTAGTGCTGAAATTCACAATTTTATTCTGATTGGGAAACCGACAGAGTGGAGGAGGATGGTAATGTTGAGGGAGGGAGGAGCAATGATAAGGGGGTAGTAATAGGACCTGCACCATGAAAGGGAAAGCATTCCAGCACTCACAGGATTAGCCATTGTAACCAATGCTGTTGGGAGTCTGCCCCAAGCCCTGTGAATGTTCTGCACTGCTTCTGAGAGCCCATTCCTTTGCTTCTGTGAGTGTATTAATTTTAACAGCCTGCTGCCCCTGCAACTCTCTTCATAAGATTGCCCTTGGGCTATGGGAGCCCTTTCCACTTACATTTCAGATACAGGAAGCCAGAGCCCTTGGGAAATTGCATGCATGCTCCTGTCACTCTTTCTACTCTCAGTCAAAGGCTGTTGGGCAGCATCATGAAATCCCATCTCTCTGATCTAGAATGCTTTTTTCACTCCAGAACTCCTTCCCCAGGATTAGGCAGGGACTGGCTCTTGTCCTTGTCCTAAAATTGTACCCTGGCTTCTTCACTTGCTGACTTGCTCCCCCCACACCACTCTGGGTTCCTCCTGGCAGTGTTCCTTTAATAAACTGCGTGTGCATTTTTGTCTCAATGTCTGCTTCCAGAGAACCTACCTCCAGACGAGATTTTAATTTTGTGGCTTCCTAGGGCAAGCTTCTTGCTAGAAAGACCCAGAAACAAGTAGCTCCTCACCTCTGCCTGTGAGGTCTGGAAGTGGTATACTTCATTCTGCAAGATGCACCTGTATTTCAAGGCATCATTTTAAATGCCTCTAGGATAAGGATGGTTAGAACAAAGTGGAGACAGCTGGCCACATCATGCAGCACCTGTGGAGGGCTTGTTAAGCTGCAGGAGTCATGGGAGACTGATGAAGTTTTAAGAGCTGTTGTATGCTTCCATAAATAGCTCCTTATCTAACCTAACTTAAATAGAATTTATTCCAAGGTGAAAATGTTTTTTTTTTTCCCCTCTCATCACACTGTAAGGTTTTTTATGTCTTGATTCAAGCCAAGATGAGGATTGGAAACATTATAGCATTTTTTTTCTTGGAAATTATTCTTGGGAAATGGTTCTATTGAAAAAGTTGTTTTTTGTGAACTTTTCTGCCCAGTATTCAGATATCTTTTCAGATCTTTGTATAAAAATCCAGACTTCTATGTATTTTCTACACTAATTCGACCCAGGTAAGAGTCTTTCTTTAACTGTGGAAGTGGGGGTGGGGAAGCAGAAAGAAAGAAACATAATTTACTGAATAGTCATTTATATTTGTTCTTATTTTAGGCTAAAAGGACAGTAAAATTAACCATGTTCAATTATGAAATTAGCTATGTTATTTCATGTAATCTTATAGAGCAGATTTCCAGCTCTACTCCTTAGAATCAGATTGTGAAACAGATTTTACTCATTGGATGAGAGATTGGATGGCAGAAAGTAATATTTTGTCAGGATTAATAGTTCATCCTATTTCCCTTAGTCAGCTTCAGAAATTTCCAGAAATTCTTAGATCGTTCAGTTGTTAAAGCATGCTAAACAAATCCTGGCCCCTATGACAGAAGTCACATAAATTCACATTTTAGAATTTCCCCCACTCACCTCTCAACTCTGCAATCATACATTTATAATGTCTCATTTCCTTTGGTCAACTGTCAGATCTGCAGCCTCAAGATCTAATTGTTGACATTCACCAAATGAAAAGTAACAAAAACAGGTAAACATCACCAAAATGAAGAATACTGTCTTAGCATTTAAACTTTAAAACGGATTTCTACTACTCTGGACTCATTTCTCCTTCCATCATCTTTAAGATTGTTATAAATGAGGATCAGCTCTACTGCGTATGCTCCTGCAAGAACTAAAACTTCCTGGAGTAGTAAACTACGGTTATAATTCATGCAGTGTATAACTCAATGCTGAAAAGGAAGCTACGTGTGCGTATGTATGCACAAAATATAAAAGTTTAAGAAAAATTGTTGGGCGCGGTGGCTCACGCCTGTAATCCCAGCACTTTGGGAGGTCGAGGCAGGTAGGTCAGGCGATCGAGACCATCCTGGCCAGCATGGTGAAACCCTGTCTCTACTAATATACAAAAATTAGGCGGGCGTGGTGGCGTGTGCCTGTAGACCCATCTACTTGGGAGGCTGAGGCGGGGGAGTCACTTGAATTCGGGAGGCAGATGTTGCCAGTGAACCGAGATCATGCCACTGCACTCCAGCCTGGTGACACAGTAAGATTTCGTCTGAAAAAAAAAAAAGTTACAATAATGAAAAATGCAAGGACTGAAAGTGAAAAGAGCTGTTTTGAGCTTCAATTCATCGCTCTGCAACTGTGTGACTTTGCACAAATCACTTATCTTCTTTGGCTTCCATCTCTTTGCCCTTAAAATACAACTAATCATGCCTACATGTTGGTCTGAGCATTGAATTACACATTTCTGAAAGTGTTCTACAAATTGAAAAATGGTGTTCAAATATGAGTTTATTAAGTAAAGCTGATGCTGGAAATACAAGATAATTAAAGTTCCACAGTAACAAATCATATTTTCTGTATGTAATCTTTTATCAGTCCCCTTAACAAATACACACTTTTTATTTTTTATGTTTGGCTGTTAATGCAACAGGGTATTTTCTTTTATTTATTTATTTATTTATTTTTATTGCATTTTAGGTTTTGGGGTGCATGTGAAGAACATGCAAGATTGTTGCATAGGTACAGGACATGGATGAACCTGGAAACCATCATTCTCAGCAAACCGACACAAGAACAGAAAATCAAACACCGAATGTTCTCAATATACACTTTTTTTGAGGAACTATAATGTGCCAGATATTGCTGGAAACACGTTTGGCGAATGAGGCAGGTACGACTGAGCTCTGGATTGGAACACGGATGGTAAATGGAAAAGTGTTAGGGCAACTTCAGGCAGTGGTAAGTGAGATACACAACAAAACAGAGTCTTGGGGCACAGAATTGGATTGGAACCAGATCAGATAAGGACCTCCCAGAGGAGGTGCCATTCGGGCCAGGACCTGAACAATGAGTCAGCTCAGTGAATGAAGGACAGAGGGGACCATTGCAGGCTGAGGAAACAGCCCCTGCAAATTCCCACCTGAGCAGCTGGTATAAACTCAGATCCTTTAATTCTCAGTTTTCTCTCTTTATCTTTCTTCACCATTGTGCTTATCTGATTTCCACGGGACTTTTAGTATATCCTTGTGGGAGATTTATGTGATTCTAGACTGCTGGAGTAAGGCTGCACCAGCTTTAAGACGTCCAAATCTTGTGTGGCTTCTTCATCCTCCATGCCCTGAACCCCTGGGAGTCCAGTGTCTTCTTTCCAGGGCCACCATTTATACTCCCAGGCTAAAAAAGGGTCCTTTGCTTCCCAGGAAAGAAAGGGCAAAAGAGAAGGAGACTGAGGCATACCATCTCCGCCGGGAAAACAGAAATGGAATGATTTATGCCCTGAGCTTTGAGTCAGGAGAAAGAGGGGGGGGGAGAAAATAAGGAGGTCTTGGCCCTTCCTCCCTAAAGACATCGCTTCCAGTCCCATTTAGTTCAAGCACCCAAAACAGCAGCAGCTGAACTTGGGGCGAAGTGCTGAGCCCAGGACTCTGGGGAGAGGAAGTGTCCATTGCCAGCAGAAGCAAGGTGTTCCTTGCTCTGTCTGCTCTAAGTCAAACCAGGTGCGGTGGCCTGGCTCCACTGAGGTGCCTAAGGAGGGGATTGTGGGTGTATCATCATCTCCCATGAGACAGAGACACTTTGCATCTCTTGGCATTGCCTCTGGAAAAGTGTAGAGGGTTCTCTCTAGGGGAAGTACTTGTGAAAATCCTATTCCATCTCTTAGGATTGACCAGGGTCCCCACGCACTCTGGCTATGAGAAGCCCAGGCGAGCACATGAGCCTTGGACTGGTCTCCCTTGATGTGGTGGCTACAAGAGTCACTTTGCATAGGATGGACGTATAACCGCATTCCTGAAAGAAGCTTCCAGCTTCCAGAGATCTTCCATTAGAAACCTGCTTCAGGGATGGAATTCTGACCATTTCTCATAAAGATGCCAGATTGTGCAAAGAATGCTGGAACCCAGATTCCAACACATATTCCTAAGCCCAATTTCCATGATCCAGAAGAATCCAATTTTGCCCATGTCTATTCAACTTCTTTACTTTTTTTTTAATCAGGGAAAGCAAGGGCGGTAGAAAAAAAATCAGCTCAATAAGGAGGTTGAGCTAAAAACACGAGTTTCCCTCTGTGGCATTTTGTTTAAGTATGTTTGATATAGGTATAGTCTGTATGGGTTCATTCTGATTCCCCCCAGGAGGCAAGAAGTTTTGTTAATATTCATTTGGGGAGGGGGAGAGGGAAGAGAAAAAGAAAACATGGGATAAAGGAGAGATTGTTAGAAAAGGTAATCTGGTTATTTATTTATAGTTTACTTAGCCAAAGGGACCTTAAAAAAGCTTTGATAAGAATGGCCAAAGTTTCTTCAAAGATTAACTGGCGTTCTTTAAAAGAGCATCAGTTTTCCTTCGCACAGGTGTTTGCAGAGCCCAGACTGAGTGCCCACTAGAATCCTGTGTAGGTCTGTAGATTTCCTTAAGACCTTAAGACATGCTGACATCATGGTCTCCTTTCTCAGATTCCTTCTCTCTCTCTCACCCTCTCTCTCTCTCTCTTCCTCTCTCTCTCCCTCTCCGTCTCTCATTTTCTCTCCTTTCCTCCCTCCCTCCCTTCTTCCCTGTCCTTCCCTCCTCCACCCAATCTCTCCCAATCTCTTTCTTTCTCTCTTCAGTTCCTCCAGGTGATTCCTACTCAAACTTGTACCAACTTGTTTTTGACTGACAGTGAACAGTGAGAGAGTTTTCTTCATTTTGAGAAACCCTAAACACCTATCTTTCCCAAGGCAACCTGTCTGGACTGAGCATTTCTCTGACTTGACATAACTTCCCATCCAGCCAGGAGTCAGCACTCCTCAGTCTTTACAGGTAAGAGGTACATGGCGCTCTGCCAACTCTGGGGCATGTGGCACGCTGGAGGTATTTTTGAAAAACTTCACTTCTAAAGGTAATGAAAACTTTGTGATTCTTTTAAAACTTATTTAAATCATTGAAGACATTCGTGCTTATCTGGGGGAATTTACAAGTGCTGTTTGCATGTGGAAAATGAGATTTTACTTAATGATGGGACAAAGAACAGTGTTTTATTCTTGCTCGTGAAACAATATCCAGATGTTGAGTTGTCCGCTGTGGGTGTGCGGGGGTCTAGCTTGCGGGAGAACTCTTTGCAAGGGTTTTGCTATCTTACTGTCAGAGCAAGTTTGTTATTGATTTTCAGCGATGATTTAGTTCTTTGGTTAATTCTGAAGCAGTTATTTTCCTTTGTCAGTGAGGAAATCAGTTTAGATTGCCGTAAGGCGAAACCTCACTGGAATATTTTAAAATCTGTTACCTATCCTTATGAAAAAAGTTATGTAAGTTTTCTGTGGTAGGTGTAAGGAATGTAAACAATCCTGACTTTGGAAACATTATGAACTTTGTTCACAACCCATGGATAATATGTTTTTTAATCTGTGTATAATTTCATGTGAATTTAGACTATCCTCAGCTAGTAAATGTTATACTGGGTGAAATTTCCACATCGCTCCCATAAAGCCAACTTAATGTCTCCTCTGTACTTCCGCATTTAGTTGCCTGAAGGAAATAAGAATTTATTGTTCAATAGACGTTTCTTGACCTCATAATTTCTTTAAGTCACAGGATAGAAAACGTACAATGAATGTAGTATTTAACTCTGGAAAACTAAAGACCAAAATGTGTACCATTAATTCAAATGTTTAGATTTATTTTTATCTGAACATATTTTAATCTTTTACCCCTTAACCTGTAAAAGGGATTTTGAAAAAGAAAAACCCAAGTGATTCCTAAAATTCATTTCTTTGCAACCTCAAGATCCACACACACACACACACTCACACTTATGCACAATCAACTGTTCTCCCAGGTTCTATCCTAGTTTGTCCTCTTGTGAATCTTTAAACAAATATGGAACAATCAGTACTAATAGCCTTAGGTGACAAATTCTCTCCTATTTAAAATTGTCCTAAAAATTGAAAGAAAAGTGTTCCATAAAGCTATAACACCTTTTTAAATACCATCATTTTGTGAGAACTAAAAACAGTATCAGAAACACTTCCAGCTGAGTAGTTAAATAAGCACTTACCTCACACACAGCTTCCCCGGGCACTGTTCTTTCTTTCCATACCTTCTAGGGTTTTACTTCTTAGCAGTTTTCCTCCTTCTCTAACTGTAAATATAATAAATGACCATCCAGGGAATGACCCAGAGGTCACAAGGCAAGTCTTCCCAAAATACTGAAGAGTAGAAGAGTTCAATCAAATTGCCGGTAGTAACATGTCAGCAACGCTCATCAAATAACGGAACAGACCTGTCTTCACTGAATTAAATAAACATATAAATAGTCTGAGGGTTTTACAAAATTGCCTTAGTTGAATTTTATGACTCTGGTTGCTTAAGAAAAACAAATTTTTCTAAAACGTCTTCTCTCCATCTTTGCACTCCTTCCTCTCACCAACAGTTGTGGTCATTTTATAGAAAGTCTTATTTCCCCAATTTCCTCTCCTCACACTTCTCACCAGTGCAGATAGCCAGTGTTTTGGGGGAAAGAGAGCGAGACCCCAGGCTGCACACACCGGCAAACCTGAGAAGCCAACACAAGCAGGTCTCTGGGCTCTTTCCCATAAGGCTCAGCATAACCTCACTCTGCTTCAGCATTGAGGAAGTCTCAAAAGGGCTGTGGTTTCTTGGGGTGTGTGTGTGTGTGTGTGTGTGTGTGTGTGTGTGTGTGTGTGTGTGGTGTGCAATTATATACCTGAATAACAATGACATACCCACCAATATGTGGCTTTAGGCACAGAATAGACAGACAAAGTTATTCGGATTTAATCAGTACATGTCAAATCCTTGAAATATCCTTTCCTGTCCAATCTCCTCTCATCTGTTTAGAGACTCGAAGCAGCCCACGGACATTTTTGCATACCTTGCCTCAGAGTCCAGGGTTGCTTATGAAATGTACTTGTGTGGTGGATGCATCAGAGTTTCAGAGCCAGCATAACAGTCCAGAGACTGGGCTGTAAGCACGATGAAGCCGTAAATGACTGGTCTGCGGGAATGTGTGTTGAAGGCATATACACTTCCCTAATCATTTTCTTCAGTCTTTTTTTTTTCCCCTGCAACAATTCAAGCATTGCACCCCGGATTAAATTCTGTATCCCTAAATGTGTCGTTTTAATTATTTCAAGTAAAAAATCATTCTATACTGAAAATCATCAGGAAGCTATTACAAGAGTTAATACTAACTTTTATGTCTGCAAAGATGAGTTTGTTGCTTATTCATGGGCAAATACAAGAGGCAAGTAAGAGGTTATTGTTTACCTTCTCTCTCTTCTGTTCTTTACTTTTATCTCATAGGAGCCACCTCAGGAGTGGGGCTTTTGGTGCAGCTGATGGTGGGATAAGGCCGGGCAGGTCTGGATGCTAGAACAAAGTGAACCAAGGGCGGGCCTTACTCTATGACCCTCAAGGATGCCGTGCCCTGGAGGGAGACAGGTCAGACTCAACACACCTGGCTCAGGTAACTTCCTGGTGCCAGTTTTGCAGACAGGTAAAGGAGCAGTGTGTCCTCGTAGTAGCTCCAGAGACAAGCAATCTAAGAAGTGCTAAATCTTCCCTAAAGGAACACGGGGAGTCTGCTCCCACCTTTAAAAGGAGAACTAAGGGCAGCGAGGGAGAGAAACTACATTACAATTTATAAATAAAGATTTAGAAATAAAACTTTATTTATAAATAAAACTTTTATTTTTAAAATAAAACTTTTGTTTACTAAAGATTTAGTAAATAAAACTTCTTTCTTGGAACTTTTATTTCTATTTTATAACTTAGTTTCTCTCCCTCTATGCCCTTGATTCTCCCTTTAAGAAGTTTTATTCACTAAATATTACTTTGTTGAGATGAAAGAAAAAAATGAGGGAATAGACATTTCTGATAAAAGGCCAGGTGAGGAAGGTGAACTTGACGAGTATAGTAGCCTCTGGAACGCATCTCTGGATTAATTCAGACGATAATAGGGGGGATCTCCACGCATCATAATGCAGCTGGAATACACATAGTGATTTCTAGCACACTCCCGGGGGAGACTTTTAGCCAGAAACATCTGTGCTGTTTTCACAAGGGAAAGGTCAGAGCTCCATGAGGAGTTCATGTGTCTGCATTTCTTTTGACGGGCGTTGCACCTTAACTAGAGAAGAGATCAATAAGCCAATAGTCGCCACAATCCAGTTTGAATCCAGCAGTTCACACATGACCTAATTCCAGAATACAGCCTATGCTTCTAGACGTAAAATTCTAAAGTACACCATTCCAGTTGTACACCATAGCCACTATACAAAGATGAATCAGTCACGTGATCATGCTCACATCAGAAGACGCACCAGAAGACAAAGTTTTGCGTTTTGGTACAAAACACGCACGTGCCAGCCACCTGATTCATTTCCAGTAGGAAGTAGCACTTGAGGGCAAGGGCCTGTCTGCACTACCTTGGGCCTAAGGATGTACAGAGGGAACGCTGGAAAGAATTAGCAACAGAATAAGCCAGGTTTTGTTTGGTTCTGTCTCTACCACCCTGCAGCTCGAATTCAGAGCGGTCTTAATGTGTAGGGATCCACACCAAACCAGCCAAGCAGGCCCTCTGGCAGTAGTCTGGCCAGAAATCACAGCAGCTGTGCTGGCCACTCTTTCCCTCAGAGTTCAGAGTTCAGACATCCTGAGCCTGCCCATGTCCCTGGGACTGTAGATACCATGAATCCTCATAGTCACTGCTGGGCCGTGGAAGAAAAAGAGGGTGACACAGAGAAGGAACACTGCAGTGGGGAATGCAATTCTTAGGGTGCTCTGAGGGCCCAGGTGCCTGGGTTTGGGTTTCACTCACATCCTGCTTCAGTTGGAGCTACCCTGGTGTCAGGCGGATGACTATGGAACTGATGTGCATTTTCTCTAGTGCCTGTATTGGAGGTTAATGAAGATTTTATGGACCCTTAAGATTGCACGATTTGGGGGCTTTAAAGAAAACAAATGTAAAATTAGGACTGTAGTATTAGGTACAAGGATTCAGATAGGACCTGGGGAAGCGAGGAACCCTGAAGCTGAAGTTTCATTAACTTCTTGATAAATCCACTCTGTGTCATACATAGTAAAGGCCTGGTACTTGTCTCTTGAATGACTGGTTGAATTAATTTATGTAAATTTTAGCTGCTGGCTACTCTCTCAATAACTCTGAAAAATGATAAGCAAAAAATACCAATCATGTTTATCTGTATCTAGTGATCCGTGATATATAGAAAATTGATCTCAATGCCATCTAGAATGTTTCTCGTTTCATTGGCACCTTGCCGTGAAAGGTAGATCCTTGTACTGTGGTTGAACCTTTAGGTCATATCTCAGCCCAAGGGTAAGATGCTACCAAAGCTGTTTTTCCAGTGATAGAGTATGTGAGTGCTGAAATCAACTGTGCATTTTTTCACTTGAAAAGCCCCCAACTTAAAAACTAAAGGACATTATGCTCGTTGTGCCACTAGACCCTAGAATAGTATTGAATGTATCAATAATAAGCGTTGTGTTGAGCAGACCTGAGGGCTTACCCCAGTGGGGTATCTGTGTCTCTGGCAAGAAGCTCCCCTCTTTTTTCCTTAGTTTCTATTAATGCTGTTTCCAACTTTCGATAGCAGTTAATTGTGTCATTTCTTAGTAGAAATACTGGCCAAACCCACGCCTACCAGGCCAAATAATGTTCTCACTCATTGATGTTTACATTTTCAAATATTTGCAGATTGTTATCTTGCTTTGTCTTAGACTTCTTTGCCAAAAAATACAAGGTCAGCTCCCCTGAGTCCTGCTTTCTTACTTCCTAGGTTATCCTTTGTGTCAATTTCTACCTTTAAAGGACAATTTTGAAAGGTTTATCCTTTGCTTTGAAAGTTCTTGAAATTTGTCATCATTTGTACTTAATGCCATTCCCACATATCTGCTAGGAGGTAAAGAAAATATAATGAACCCTGAATCACCTGGCTGGTGTGACTAGCATGCTCTAAACACTAAGAAATGGGAACCCTGCCCCTGTCTTCTTCATATTGTCAGAAGTTTGTGGAAAAAATGTATGTATTGATAGTGAGCTATATTACATACAGACACACACATACAAGTGACAAAGGCAGTATGAGTGTGTATTTAGCTAGGGCATTAATAACAAAACCAACTGTGTAGGTGTAGAGAGACTATCCCAATGTCAATGACATCAGAATACAATGATGCTGTATTTTGAACATCTTGTTTAATATATTTCAAATCTATAACTTTGACTTACAGTTCATATTAAAGATTAAGTGCACACAAAAAAATGGCCCTCTAAACAGTGTTTTAAAAATATGACGTCATAGTGACATTGACATCTCTCTCTCTCTTTTTTTTTTTTTTTCAGACAGAGTCTCACTCTGTCACCCAGACTGGAGTGCAAGTGGTGAAATCTTGGCTCACTGCAACCTCCACCCCCTGGGTTCAAGCGATTCTCCTGCTTTAATCTCTCAAATAACTGGGATTACAGGCACCCGCCACCATGCCTGCCTAATTTTTGTATTTTCGGTAGAGACAGGGTTTCACCATGTGGGCAGGCTGGTCGCGATTTCCTGACCTCAGGTGATCTGCCGTCCTCAACCTCCCAAAGTGGCTGGTCGACATTGATATCTTAACATCACTCCTTATAAAGAGTTGTCTATAATGTCACATGAGTTGACTCTTGTCAAAAGGAATGCTATGATAATCTGATTAAGAAACACTTAGGTTCTTGGTTCCTGGGCCCCCTGGACAGAAGAAGGCTGGCTCTCCCAGGCAGGCCAAAGCTGCTTTGAGGAAGGAAGGGGAAGGGAACTCTCCACTCCATTGCCATCAGGGCTCGGCTGCCTGGGAACTGGGGGAGAACTCTCAGAGGCTGGTCCTATACTTCCAGTCTCAGGAATCAGGGACAGGAGTTTTTCTGCTGGTCAGAAGGCAGGAGGGAGTGTCCTGAAACACAATTTGACAGCAAAGCACTGTCTATCCTGGGAGGTTCTGCTGGTGAGCAGAGTCCTGTGAGGGTCCTGGTAAGTCTATCCCTGCAAGAAATAAGAAAGTCTGCACTCAGATAGGTTCAGAAAACTTTAAAACTTTCACGGCAATCATTAACATTTTAAAAATCCCAAGAAGTTCTGCGCCAGCCTAAGGGAATAATCTCTGGTCCATCAGGCCTGAGCTGGGAACCCTCTGTGGGATTCCCTCCTCGTTCCTGGATATAGCTGGTTCACCCCTGCTCGGCCCTACTTTACGATGGCCTGCTTACTTGTCCCTTTTCCCTACAGGGCTGCAAACTCTTTGATAATGAAGATTTCACCCAATTATTTCTTAGTGCTTTCGGTGCATGGTCCAAGGTATTCCTCAAGCAATATGTATTGAATCCACATGCACTGACATGAAAGGCATAATTTTTGCTATAATTACATCTTCACTTTCAACATGAACTCCCATCTACCTCGTCCTGCAAATGCACCACAGAGACCTTTTTATCTGAAGTCTTTCGAAAAATATGTGTATCTGAAAATGACTAACTGGTGCGTTCTCTCCCTTGGTGAACATTACAAAGTGATAGATTGGCTGCTAGAATTGTGTGAGCAGAGTTATTAAGGAGGGAGACATCTTATTAAGAAGTGAGAAGAAACAGAACCATGTCCTTAAGATATAGTCATTGTGTAAACCCAATAGAGGAAAAATAGAAAACATGCAGCTTATTTTGGAAAAAAGAAAATGAAGAAACTTGATATAAAACAGAAAAGTAAACACAGAGCCAGCAGGGTTCAGCAGGGCAAGCACGGGCTGGAAGTTTGCTTCTGAGGAAGAAAACAAGGGGAAAAAATGAAAGGAAGAATATACTGCAATCTTGGGCTAGAAAGGGGGTGATTTGATCCGGAGCAGCAAACGCAGAAAACAACAAAATTAGCATCAGTTCAGTCTCCCTCAAACGCTATGTCTAGATCTGGCTTGTGTTAGCATACCTGTGGCAATAAACGTATTTGGCTCTGAATGTGTTTTAAATTTTAAATTGAAGAGAATTTTCTAAGATTTTTCTGTTTTAAAGATGAAATATTACAGGACTAAAACTTGTAAGGGCCACTTTTCTGTGATTACAATCAAGTGCATTTCATTGCAGCTGGGAGCAGCCCAGGCCAGTACATGGCATTTCAGAGTCTAGGGCTGCATGAGGATATGTACATTTAAATATGAATTTTATAATTATGGATATTTTAACCTGTCTAGTCCAATATCCTGGGAGTGTTCCCTAAACGATATTTTCTGTACAGCACTTTGTTAGTTTTCAGTATCTGAAGAAATGGTCTGACTTGCTAGCCCTGGGGTTGGTAGAAATGAATATTTAATGAGTTTTTAAATCAACTCTCACTCAGATTTTGTATAGTCAGGCTTTAACCCTTAGTGATCTTCACCAAGCACATTTCTTGCCAAGGGCTTGCTCTGCGGGGGGCTGGGGGAGTCAGTCTTATGTCGATTTAGAGGATATAAGCAGAGAAGACTTAGTCCTTGATCTCAAGGAGCCTCCAGGCTACTGTTGGACAGAGGTGTGGATAGGAAGACATGGAAGTCAAGAAATAGTAAAGAAAAACACCAAAGCACAAGAAATCCTGCAGTGCCCAGCAGAATGTGATGACATTGACATAAGAGGCCCTAACAAAGTTCCAGGGAAAGTCACAGAGGGAAAGATTAGATCCCTCTGGGATGACTGGTAGAGGCATTGGGGCATTTGAGACGTGCCTTGGAGAATGACAGGACTTCCAGGGTCAGGATGGGGAAAAGCCATGAGAGTAGGAGGATGACCAGAGTTAACATGCACCAGCAGGAGGGTGTGGGAAACCGGCAGTGTGCACAGGGGCTGAGCTTACTGCAGGGAAGGAATGGGAGAGTGAGGACCACAGTCAGGACAAAGCTGGCAGCCAACAACCAGCAGCCAACAGCACTGAGCTTTCCTGAAAGGCCAGGCAGGGTTCTAAGTATTTTTTCATCCTCACGCAGGTAGGCTTTCTTATCAGCCTCTTTAGAGATGAGGAAAGCAGGGTGCAGAGGTTAAGTAACAGGCTGGGGGCCACAGGCTTCAGAGAGGGGTGAAGTTGGCCTTGGAGGCTACCTCATCCGTCTTGAGAAGCCACACCCTTGAGCCTCTGCTGCGGGAGGTGGGAGTCAAGCAAAGGCAAGGAGGAGACACTGAAGATTTTGGTTTTCTGGGTCCTGAGCTGCACGTTAGAAATACCAGTCTGGTAGTGATGACCAAGTGACTAATCCTAAGGCTATTTTGAGAGACTGAGTGGAAGCAGTGAAGACCTGGACCAGCGTGGTGGCCGCAGGAAGGAGCAGGACAGACACCCGTGCAAGGGCGATTCAGCAGGTAGAATCCGGGGCTTGCACTGATTGGATACAGGAGTAAAGTTGCTTAAGAGGGAGAGGTGGGAGAATGAGGATGCCATTGTTACCAACCAAAATATCAGAAGATGTAGCTGGATGTAGGGAGAATAATATGGGTTCAGTTTTGGATGAGTCCGTTCTGGACCACTCTCATTCCAGAGGATGTTGGAAACGCAGACTGGATCCCTGAGGAGATTCTGTTGGTGAGCATTGATTCGCATCACGGGACTCTGAATGGGCCATAGGGTAACACGGAGGATGCCAAGAGATTATATAAAGATATAATAAAAAAGGATGAGTGCAAGACCTCAGGGAATATAATCACAAAGGATGGAGAAGAAATCCACCACGCTTCAGGAGGATGAACCCTCAGAGAAGCAGATAGATGACCAATGAGTCTGCTGACCATCTAGTAACCAACAGTAGGAACTTTCTGAGGAAGACACGGTTAATGACACCACCCTTGACTCATATATCAGAGAAAGAGAAATGGAGGGAGTTGAAGGGAAGAAACAGTGGAAGAGGAAGGTTTGGTAGCACCCTGCCAACTGAGCCCAGATGAAAAGTGTGAGAGGAACTGAGAGATTATCATTTAGCTGGCAGTGCAGAGTTCTCAGGATCCTGGAAGCTGGCTGCCTTCAAGCCTGTTAACGGTGAACGTTTCTCATGCTCTTTTTTTGCTAAATGTGATAAACCCATTCTCCTTCCTCCTCAAAGTCAACTGAGTTATTCACTCAGTTAAGTCTATCGTGACTTAAGAAGTATATCATTAGCATGGAGAGGAGGTTTCATTTGTTCCTGTAGTCATATAATTACTGAAAACCTGAAGGAAGATTCCAGCAACTCAAGCCCCTTCCGAACAGGTCGAATACCTGGTTTTTACGAGCAACTAGCTTCAGCTTTCTGAGAAGCTCTAAGTAAACTACAAGTCTATTCTTGAATATGTTTATAATAAAAAAAAGAAAGATAATGCAGTTATTTGCTAATTGCTGCAATGATTAAAGCAAGATTTCTGAAGTTTATCCTTTCATGAGACCGGCGGCCTTTTGAACACAAATAGGATCTGACAAAGATACGAATAATGAAAGCCTGAGAACAAGGAAGCAATGCCAGTTTTCTTCAGTTGCCGCTGACTTCGAGTCTACATACAGTTTAAAGATTCTTTGGCTGGGACTATCTTCTGGTGTTTTAGTGCTGTACTGTGATTAAGCAAACCAGCAAAAAAAGAAAGTGCTGCATTATAGTAGTTTTGAAAGTTATATGGGTGGATTTTTAAAAAATATACAGCCTAAATTTTCTTAGCAAAAGTCAACTGAGTAACACACAGTTTGGAAACATTTGGATAGGAGAAAACAAATATCTGATAAAAGTACTTGAAATTTGAAAAAAAAAGATGGGAGCAGAGTGAGAAAAAGCCCCTGACAGGTAATGGTGGAAACATGACAAGGAGAAGGTCATTCTAATGAGAGAGGCCACCTGGTCTCATGGAGAGAGACTTTGGTCTTTGGAATCGGACCTTCCTGGATGTGAATTCCAGGTGTGCAGACTCCTAGGCACAATACTCTTGGGAAAGGTGCACTAAGGTTCTGAGCTTCAGTTTCTTAGCACATTATGAGGCATATGGGAAATAGAGGTTGGCTACTTCTCTCTCCACTCCATGTTGCCACCCTCCCCACTGATTCCCCACCCTCCTTCTTCCCCCGGGACCAGGCTGAGCTCAAGGCTTGTCCCTAAGGCAGCTGGTGAAGGAAAGGTTTGACTTGGAGTTAGAAGCCCTGGACTGGAGTCCCCCACCTTGGGCTGAGTGATCCTCAGCAAGTGATTCAACTTCTTAGTTTCTCACCTGTAAAATTCCTCCCACAGGACAACAAGGAAGTTAAATGAGATGATTTTTTGTGAAAGTGTTGTGGAAAGTACTTCTGTCTTCTCTCTTATGAACCAGTAGGGAACCAGCATTCTCAAAATGACCAAAATGATTCCTAATTTCCTTCCTAAGGAGCTGAGTCCCCTTTCCCTTTTCATACAGTTCTTCTTTTTTCTAAAAAAAAAAAAAAAAAAAAAAAAAAAATTACTCTATAAAGAAAGCCTGGATTCCAGAGTCAGAGTCTAGCCTTTAAAAACTTTCAAGTATTTTTTTTTAACTTATAGAAGGCATTATACCCCATAGCCACTCAAACTTTCATAAATAAGAGTTGCAATGTGAAAAAACGCACCTGCTGGGTTTGCCTCTATGAACAACTATTGTTCTCAACGCAAATTGAATCAGAAATTGTCCTTGTATTTCTTTTATCTCTGGAGTTTCTTCTTTCTTTTCTGTTAAAAATACATAAAAACATTCAAAAAGTAACTATTTCCTATGTTTTATAAGGAGAAAAAGGTGACAAAGGAAAAGAAAATGAACTTGGCATGCAAGTGAGCCTTGCTCTGGAATTCGGGTGGGTCTAGGAAAAAGCACAGACCTCAGTGGAAAACATATATGGGTGTGTGGGAAATCCCTGTAAACTATAAACTGACTACACAGTGCTTGAGCTGGTGTGGAGAGAAACCACAGTGCTGTCTGAAACCAGAGAGGAGGGGACAGAGAGTAAGTTTTGCACCAAGACAGTACACAGTGTCCCTGGGAGTCGGGGCTGCTGGTAATTCTCAGCAGGCTTAACTGGATCTATTGAAAGTGGCCATTGTAAACCCCCACTGTTGCACCCTGGGGCTCTCTGTGGAATAACCCTATCTGTATCATCCAGGAACCCCATGGCCTGACTCTGCTTCACCCACACTTCTTCCCAGCGCTCCCCAACAAGGCCCCCTCTTCAATTGCTCCTGTATGCTTCCCCCACTTCACTGCCATTACCTGTGCACATCCATTTCCTAGAAAGCATTCTTTCCCTTTTCTATCAGAACTCATTATCTGCCTTCAAAGCCCTTCAAGGCCTGTTGAGACTCAAGCTTTCCTTCCCCATGGGGCCTAACCTCTTCTACCCTTTCTAAATGTTATCTTCTCCTAGCATGTCTCTGTGCTACTAAGGACTAATCAGATGCTGTGTCCTGATTCATTTGGTGTTGGTGTATCCTACATCTCCAATCAGATTAGCTAGCCCCTGGAGGGCTGAGAGCACGCTGGACTCGGCTGAGCTAGAATCAGCTCCCCTTTGCACCCTGAGCTGAGTGCCTGCAGCTCTGCGTTTGTGATCCTAGCCTAATGCAGCATGAACTTTATTATCTCTCTTTTTACAAATGAGGAAACTAAAGATCAGGGAGACAGTGTCCTTTGTCCAAAGTCACCAGCCCAGTTGCCTTTCAGAAGGCATCTCACTCCATCTTCAGGATGACCCCAGTGGGTAGACTTGCAGACTTTAACTCTTCCTGTAGGTTATAACCTGAGATCTGAGATTAGAACCCAAGTCTGTCTGGCTCCTAACCTGTACCTTTCCCACTATATCATATTGCCCCATCACCAAAATGCCGAACTTGAATTTGAACATGGAATCATATCAAATGAACTTGTGGTCATCCCATTTGTCAAAACTAAGAGAACACAACAAAAATCGGCCAATTTTACCAGAGCAGTGTGTTTATGGCAAGACCAAGGCAAAACTTTATTCTTCATTCTTTGCTGTATAGTGATAGGCTGAAAAGGCTCATATGCATAGTCGTATTTAAGGGAGTGTGTAACTGCTTTACCTGGGTCAATGTATAATTCCCTGTATGTTGCATGCTTCATCAGGAATTTCATATGCAGCGGATATGTGTACAGCCTGATGTCTCCAACAGCCAAAGGCATTTCTGAGTGGCCACATCACTCTGATCTGGTGAAGCCGAGTCCATCTAGACATTGGGAAGCCCCAGGCCAGCAGTGTTTCTGCTAAATGGACCTTTCCAAATCCTCTCTGAAACAAAACCAGGTTGGGCATCTTCAAGAAAAGATCCTCTTGTAAAGTTGGTGTAGCTGCTTAGAGTCTAGTCAGTCTCTCTGTGCTTTTCTTTAAATTTCCCTTCATAGAAAGCTAAAACTTAAAGAGGTTAAAGAGAAATGAGTCTGACCCCATCTCCCAGTATCATTGAAGAAACTGAGGCTTGGAGGGGCTGGGTCACTTGCTTGAGGTTTTGTAGCTCCTAGAAGAGCTTTTTCTCTGAATGTGGCCTGGAAGTCCTCACCAGGTCTCCTCCTATCTTAGGTGGAAACTAAAGAGGAAAAGATGAAGCCAAACTCAGGGAGAAGCAACATAATTAAACTGGTTTCTTATTTGGCCACAGAGGTCAGAGGAGTGAGTGGAAAGAAACTGAAAATCAGACACTTGGAGTTTTAAAAAGGCATGTGTTTCCTGCTTTTCCTAAGCTGCTGAAATGTGTTTATAGGTCCTTCCTGGAGCTTTCTCATTGCTCATGTGCTCCTATAAAAAGGATTCCTGGAGACTGAGCTGGGTGGTATCTGAGTATACTTCTCAATGGAAAGCAATGAGCTTGTGTGCTACACTGCTTAGGCCACATGGTCCCCCAAACCCGGGCTGCCAGACGTAGCCATTATTGTTCCATGCAGATCATGCCCATCCTGTGCAGAAGGCCACTCTAGGAACACATTTGCACAGGGGAAGAAAACGCCTTTAGAAATTCACATGGTGCTTGTCTAAACCTAAGTCACCGGAAGCAGCTAGCGTGTTCTCATTTGTTTCTGATAATTTCTCCACCCTAAGAGGCTGCTTTAAAAACAAACAGCAAAAACCTGCGACCCAGCACCACAATTGAGACACAAAGCATGGGACTGACAGTTTTAAGAATTACTGGCCGGGTGCGATGGCTCATGCCTGTAATCCCAGCACTTTGGGAGGCTGAGGCGGGTGGATCACCTGAGATCAACAGTTGGAGACCAGCCTGGCTCATGTGGTGAAACCCCATTTCTACTAAAAATACACCAAAACAAAACAAAACAAAAAAAGCCAGGTGTGTTGGCAGGTGCCTGTAATTCCAGCTACTCAGGCGGCTTAAGCAGGAGAATCGCTTGAATCTAGGAGGCAGAGGTTGCAGTAAGCCAGGATTGCACCATTGCACTCCAGCTTGGGCAACAAGAGCAAAACTCCGTCTCAAAATTAAAAAAAAAAAAGAATTACTAAAGTGTGAGACTCGCTCAGATTATTTTTCCAAGGATCCAGAGCCCTTTAGAGAGAATTCAAGAGGGAGAATTTCTGGTGACTTCTACCACCTCTGAAGAATTAAAAAACACACTTGTGCTGCTTTCCAGGCCTCTGTGGTAGTTAGTTCTGCTTGGCAGTTTTTGTTGTCAAATCGCTTTTAAAAAACCTGGAGCTCTATCAGATATAAATACCTTGTGATGCCAAAGGACTATCTTTCACCCATAAAAACTGAAGCCATGTGCCAGAAGCCCTCGTGGCCAAGGGCTCTGTCCTTGGACACGGATGAGGGCTACTGGGCGGCGGGACTGAGGCTATGCCTGGATGCCCAGCTTCTGCAGCCAGAGGTGGAGAGTGTGCTCCTGCCTACTGGCTCAGCCAGCACAGGAGCACATAGCCTGCAGGCTTGGGTTGCACACAGGCTTCCCCCTGCAGAGTCAGGTCCTTCAGCACTTCCCCAGATCTCTAGAATCTTCAGCTGAGACTGGGCTCCAGCACCTGGACTCAAGGTAAGGCCCCTTAGGGTGCTTCTAGCTGATCAATCAGGGTAGTGCAAAGGAAGAAAATGTTGAGATTTCTGGAAGATTCAATCAGAGTGATTCACCTTAACCTCAGGCATGATTTTCCCCCATTATCCACTCTTTTAGATTTCAAGTCGTATAAATCTTACTGATCCGGAGAAGACTTCTGCTTCTGAAACTACCAGTGCTTAACAATGATTGAGCCCTACTCTATGAGACTGCAAATAAAAATGTATTAACCTTGGCAGAAAATCAACTGATTAATACTTATACCTGACACTGTAAACACTGGAACCTCAATTTATCTGCATAAACAGAGGCTTTGGGTGTAAAACTAAAATATAGTCAGTTATGCCAAAGACCGCTTTCAATAGGAAGGCACCAAACATACTTTTGAAAATAACAATAAGCTAGTCATTTCAATTAAATATGCAAATAAATAACTTTCAGAGTTGGTACTGAGTTTTAAGCCTTAAAGACCTTGATTTCAGTGACAAGATATATAACAAATGCAGCTGTTAGAAAAAAGGACACATACTGAGGTTTGTTTCTTTCAAGATTATATATAGTATTATTCAAAAGTCTTATTGTATATGAAAAGTAACAAGATTTTTACAATATGAAACAATAGTAGCTAGCCAATACCCTACTTATCTTTACAAATTGTCTAGTTGGTCACATTTTACCTTAATTTTTCAGGATCTAACCAAGGCCTGGTTAACTTGCTAGCAATTTTTGAAAAGGATGAAAGAGGTCCTACGTATAGTCCTCTAAATTAATCTTAGTGCAGGAAGACAAGTCATATTTGCATAACTTTATTTTGTATCCCTAGCTACTGTCATCCTAGTATTTGAAAAGCTCCTTTTCTCCCAATGTTCACAAAGTCATTTTCCAAACTTGGAAATATTAAAACCTATTCATGTCTAATACTTTTCTGCTTTGTCTGTTTCCATGTCCTGTCAATGACCTATCAATTACCCTATTTAATTACCCATGTCACTTGAAATTTCTCCCACCAGAATTTAGGTTGCGTATTTTCACAGGGCAATTTATTTTAAAATCAGAATGATCCGTAAAACTAACAGCTCTGTGTGCACAGACCTAAAAGATTTGTAGTAGCTCTGCAGCTGCATTTTTGAACATCAATAGTTAATCAACGTAAATGTTAAAGAAGTAAATTAACTTTCAGAATTTCACGTGTGCTCTACCATTCACCATTGACCATGTTGGAAGAGGACTTTGAGGTCATTTTGTCCAACCCTCTCATTTTACAGATGAGGAAAACAGGACTAATTGATAGCTAGTGATACTAAATTATAGCTCTTCTAAAACTAGATAGTGGAGTGAGTAGGCTTCTTAATGTGCTCAATTACTGTATGGATTCCACAAGCTGATGAGCGTGTTGTGACCTTGAGCATTTACATTCTGTGGTTTTCAAATGTTTATGTTTCTAATGTGGTATTTATAAACCCTGGGCCCCAGTAAACTTTACCACGGAGGCTCTGCCAATCCCAACTCTGGGCAGCCCACCTCTTCCCTACGCAGCCTGTGCTTCCAGGCTGTTCCGTATGGGCAAAGTCACGTTAGGGGTAAGCAAAGACTTGAACTAGTGTTCGTGCTTGAAAAACTCACAGGGACCTGTCTGCTGGCTGAATCCTTTCTTCATCTCTTGTTACCTCTCCTACATGTGACTCAAAAGCTAGCCAAGTTGGTTCCACATCCTTCAGCTTGTTCCTCTTACACCTAAGTGCCATACCATCATTCCCTTTACTAAGATCACACTTCTCCAATTTCTATTCTCCTCTACTCCTCAATAAACAGGAAAATGCTGTCTGTAGAAATGCACATGGAAGAGCTGGGCATGGTGGCTCATGCCTGTAATCCCAGCACTTTGGGAGGCTGAGGAGGGTGAATCACCTGAGGTTGGGAGTTTGAGACCAGCCTGACCAACAGAGAAACTCTGTCTCTACTAAAAGTACAAAAATTAGCCAGGCGTGGTGGCACATACCTGTAATCCGAGCTACTTGGGAGGCTGAGGCAGGAGAATCACTTGAACCTGGGAGGCAGGGGTTATGGTGAGCCGAGATGGCGCCATTGCACTCCAGCCTGGGCAACAAGAGTGAAACTCCGTCTCAAAACAAAAACAAATGCACGTGGAACTCATGCACACATTTTCTATAACTTGTCTTCTTCCACTTCCCCACAACTAGAGTATAAGCCTCATGAGAGCAAATGCCTTGTCTGCACTGTTATATCCCCCTGTGTCTAGTAGAGTCAAAGATAGTAGCTGACGGGTGAATACATGCGCAATAAATATATCCTTTCATCTTTCCTTCCTATCTCAGGAAAACAGATGTCCCTCCCCCTTTCTGTCTTGCCCCCCTAATAACATCAGTACTTCTTTGCCCCTCTTCCAATATTTGACCTCTGAATCCTGTCCCCTTTCTTGAAATCCTGCCTTCTTAATTGTCTTCTTTTATGAATTTACATAGGTCTCCAGCCATCTGGCTGCCCTTTCTCCAGCTCTTTTGCTGGAAAATCCTCTCCTCTTCTCTTCAGTACAGGCAATCTCTAAGATTGCCCTTTCGGTTGCTTTCTTCCCTTGGTATTTTTCTTTTTTTGCAATTCTCATTGACTCCTATCTGGTCAACTTTTACTTCTAGGTACAATGATTCTTTAATCACCACCTCCAGTCCCAAATTTAATTCCTAGAGATGGACATGCTTGGAGCCAACCTCACCATGTCACCTTCAATACCCTCTGCTTTTCATCCGAATCTTCTTTTCCATCAAGGCAGCAAACTCCAGAGGCCTTTCCACTCCTGTTCAACCCTCCTACTTCACATTTAATATGAGTTTTACCTGGTGGCAAACCCATGTGAGTTCACGTATTACTTAGACAAATTCAACAGCCTCCTAAATGATCTCCTTATAGCTGCTCTCCTCTCTCTCTATCTGTCTTGCTAGATGAGCCTGGCTTCTTTTTTCCTGCTGAAAGATTACATATTTCAGTTTCAAATTCATTGCCAGCATAGTTCCCAACATGGCCTCATACTAATTTCTTAGAAAGATATTAGTCCTAGCTACTTGGGAGGCTGAGGCATGAGAATTGCTTGAATGCGGGAGGTGGAGGTTGCCGTGAACCAAGATCATGCCACTGCACTCCAGCCTGGGCAACAGAGCGAAACTCCAACTCAAAAGACAAACAAATAAAAATAAACAAACAAACAAAAACAAATGGGGAACATTTTTAAAAAGAGCAGAGGCTCCTTTTTTAAAAGAGCAAATCTCAGGCTTTTACTCATATCCCCACCCCCCCCACCAAAATATTTTGATTTGACTGTCCTGTGTCACAGCCAAGGCATTAGTTCATTTTAAAGTTCATTTTAAAATCCCCCTAGGTGAGTCTCATAGGCAGCCATAGTTGAAAATTGCTGATAATTGATAAACCCTATGGTCCAATCAGTTGGGAATACTTGAAACATATTTTGCCCCCCTACAGTTTTGCCTGGGTAATTCCCCTTGCCTGCAACCTTCTTTCTCCTTTTTTTTTTTTCCTACAGAAAACATGTGATAATTTCTTTGATTCTTCCAGTTAGAAGGAATCAGTCCTCCTCCTGGAAATCCTTAACACTACTTAATATATCACATTCATTCATGTGACCCAGGCAGACCCTGTGTTAGATATGGACAATATGGAGAGAAAGAAGGCAAGGTCCTTGTCTTTAGGCAGCTGACAGTCTTGCCAGCTCACTGGTTACACGCGAACCAGTGAGTATCAACTTTCATGGTAGAAGTGTTCATGGGATACTATTTCGGCATGAAGGAGTCTATTCTGCTTGGTATAATAACAATTTGCGTGTGTGTCATCTCTTCTATCAAATGGTATACTTTTGAGGGCTGATATCATGCATGTCTCACCTTCACATATTTCAAAGACCACAATAGAGTAAAATGTTTGCTGAATAAATGAGTGAATGAGTGATGTTTTGGTAATTAGGAGTCATTCGGGAATAACGGCAGCTCTTAGGAAATAGCACCGTAGTTCCCTGCTTGGGGTAGGGATGGATGTGTCCCACTGGAGTTCACAGACCCATGTACAATTTTCAGTACTAAATTATGTGTGTTTTACAATATCTCCCAATCACCCATTCTGTGGTTTACTTAAAATGGTAATAGGAATAGCATGCTAGAAACTAGGTCCTGTACTCATGAACAAAAAGAAGGAAACAACAGACATTGGGGTCTGCCTGAGGGTGGAGGGTGAAAGGAGGGAGAAGTAGAAAAGAGAACTATTGGGTACTGGGCTTAATACCTGGGTGATGAAAGAACCTGTGCAACAAACCCACATGACACAAGTTTAACTATGTAACAAACCTTCATACCCTTTTTTAGGTACCCCCAAACCTAAAATAAGAGTTTAAAAAATTAGATTTTAGAATATATTCAAAGAGTAGGATATTATTTTTCAACTAAAAAAAAATCTGAATGCGTATTTTTAAAATATTTTTTAAAACTTTAAGTTTGATCAAGGCATTTACATTTTAGAACAAAAATAAAGCAAAATCAGTATGCATTCTAGATTTATCCATTTTGCATACATATTTTAGGAAGATTTTGAGAGATTTCAATATAATATCTAAAAATGACCACTTAATTTTAGTAAAGAGAGACTCCCAGCTTCTTGACAACTACTATGGTCTGAGAGTGTTTAGATTAAAAAACATGTGTATGAAATTATCACAGGAAAATCAATAAATCAATAGTAGCACCAAAAAAGAAACTAGGTCCCGTTTCTCATGACTAAGAAGTCGACAGTGGTCTTTCCAAATTAAGACTTGGCACCTCTGATTTTTGTAAGCATGTCCTAGAGATCGAACATGAGTGTTTGATGACTGATGGGGAGAATTGAGGGGGATTAGGAGAGACACTTGACCTTGCCATGATTCCCAGGTTAAATCCTTGGGCCTCTTAAAGACGTTGTTGATAAAGCTGCTAAAATGGTCACCAGATGAATATAAACAAGTAGGACCCACAGTAATTTCCAGGCTCATTTTGTGCATGTGCATTAGGGGAGGGGCAAATTAAATGAATAAGAAGCTGACGTTCATGTGAAGGTAATTACGCTCCTCCAGTGGAAATCCAGTCCTACAAGCAGCTGCAGATATAATTAATCATAACTAAGAAGCAAACCACTCTCAGGGAGAAAGCCGTATCTGAACTTCCATGTGCTCTTGGAGGATACCGGTGATTCACAGCGTAAGAGTCATCCACCAAGTGATCTGCAAGGGTGAGTGCCGCTCCGAGAGGCTCTGAGTCAGAACAGATAAAAGGAAGTGCTTCTTAGCCCAGAGGATTTCAACTTTGTGAAAACTCATTTCCCACAGAGATAGAACAATGTGTACTATAAATCACTTCCAAAAAGCAATTTAGAACACTACACAGATAGTGATAAATGCATGGAGAGCACTTACATGTTTTGTGTTTTTGACATTCATTCATTCTTTAATTTATAGGTTATTAATCCATCGATTAAGTCATATGACTCATTTATAGTCATGAGGCATTAAAACTTTTCCAGAGCATCTACCACGTGCCGGCACCTGTGCTACTGAGGGCAGAAAGGTGGACGTGGCCCAGTCCCTGCCCTCAAAGAACTTCCAGGAAACACTGACTTTACAAGCATGGTACCATCTGCATCTCACATCAGTAAACAGCTGTGTGTACTGCAGGGGATTAAGACACAATGACTTTCCCTCTGTTTCCCTCATTGCTACAACCAATGTGTAGGAGCTTGCTTTTTGAGACCTAGCGATGCTTTTCTGTAACTGGAAGATTTCAAGTTCCTTTGCTTCCATTTATGCATTCAGCAGACATTAAGGCCCTGCTAGAACCTAGGCATTGGCATGTATGAGATGAGATATGGCAGCTTGCATTCTGGTAGGAGGTGGTGGGGTATGATGAATCAAGATCTGGCCTTTGAGTACAGACCACAATCTAAACAGTCACCATTACTAACTAGTTGTGTGACCCTAGGCAAATGCTTTAACTTATCTAGCCTCCCTTGACTAATTTTTATCAGGGTTTTACTAGCATTACTCTGAAATTTGGAATTATACATGCATGAGCTGCGAACACAGCAATAGTTACATATTCATTCTCAACTAATGGCAGTTGTTGGTTTAATAATTATTATAATTAGATATACACAAGCAAAACAGATATAACTAGTACACTGAGATAAATATTCTAGGAGACAGAAGCACAGCCGAGCATGTAAGAGAAAGCCCCGAACCCATGGGAACAGGTGGAGAAAGCACCTGCCTAGAAAGGGTAACACCTCAAAGGATAGACGTGAGAACAGAAGACGGGCTTTCAGGCAGATGGCATGGCATCAAGTCAATCAAGACTCTTAGGCCACTCACTCCCAACACCAGGCGCATATCAGGGTGGGGGTATATAGAGGTAGCTGTTATTAGTCAGAATATAAGTGACACCTGACTTAGCACTCTGTTACTGTTAGCACCACAGAATCTTTGATGACCAGATATTGTCAAAATCTTGGTTTCCAGCTATGTTTTCCATAAAGGAAGTTTCCAGATATAAGCCAAATGCTAAAAAAAAAAAAAAAAGAAAGAAAGAAAAATTGCTGACTACAGGATCATTTTGTAATATTGTATAGTGATTTATAAACTGTGTTTTTTTAAGGAATGAAGTCATGTAGTGACCTTGAACTTTCTCCCTGTAAGTAAAGGTATAAGTCCAACAAGCTCCTCAGAGGCTCCTATCTCAACAGTCATGTGAGAGAAGCCAACCTGAATTAAGCCCCATGGCATTCACTGACGTAATGAATTACCTTCTCTTGTATGTGACTAGCGTGATGCTTGCTATGACTGTCCATGGGAGAAATGAGAAAACAGTCAATCAAACCACTTTCTGGGTTCAGTCCTGTGTCGTCCAGATGAGGAGCAGTGGCTGCAAAAGGCTGTTTACTATGCAAAGTGTGAGCTTTCACCTCCAGCCTCAGCCTCACCTGGGGGCTGGTTAGAAATGCAAATTCTCAGACCTAGCCCAGACCTTCTGAATAATAATTTGCATTTAAATGAGCCCTCAGGGAATTCATATGCAAGTTTAATCAGCATTGATATAAAGCAACGGATTCAAAAATTAGTCTCTCGCAGCACACACAGGGATACTTAGGGACAGACATGCACAATATATACATTTTTCATCCTGTTCTAACATATTGCATACATTTTATTTATTTATTTTTTCAACTGTTATTTTAGGTACAGGGGTATATGTGCAGGTTTACTACATGAGAACATTGCATGATGCTGAGGTTTGGTGTATAAATCCTGTCACTCAGGTAGTGAGCATAGTACCTGACAGGTAGTTTTTAAAACCACCCCACAGCCCTCTAGTAGTCTGCAGTGTCTGTTGTTCCCACATTTATCTCCATGTGTGCTCAATGTTTAGCTCCTACTATTATAAGTGAGAACATATGGTATTTGGTTTTCTGTTACTGAATTAAGTTGCTTAGGCTAATGGCCTCCAGCTCCATCCATGTTGCTGCAAAGAACATGGTTTAATTCTTTCCTATGGCTGCATAGTATTCTGCATGGTACTCTGTGGTGCATTTTCTTTATCCATTCTACATTTATGGGCACCTGGGTTGATTCCATGTCTTTGCTGTGGTGCACAGTGCAGAGGTGAACTTACAAATGCATGTGTCTTTTGGTAGAATGATGTATTTTCCTTTGGGAATATACTTAGTCATGGGATTGGTGGGTCAAATGACAGCTGTTTTAAGTTCTTTTAGAAATCTCCAGACTGCTTTCCACAGTGGCTGGACTAATTTAGTTTCCATCAACAGTGTAGAAACTCTCCCTTTCTTTGCAGCCTTGCCCAGCATCTATTTTTTGACTTTTTAGTAGCAGCCATTCTGACTGGTGTGAGATGGTATCTCTTTGTGTTTTGACACGCAGTTCTCTAATGATTAGCGATGCTGGGCATTTTTTCTTGTTTGTTGGCAGTTTGTATGTCTTCTTTTGAGAAGTGTCTGTCATGCCCTTTGGCCATTTTTTTTTAATGGAGTGATGTGTTTTTTGGTTGTTGACTTATTCAAGTTCCCCATGGATTCATTTTTAAATATGCATAATATATAAACATTTAAAAGGATAAAGTGAAAGCTACATTTGAATAATTCTATCATGTTGTCACTGTCCCTGCTTGGGTTACTGGTGTACCCCACATTGGAGACACCTGGCGTAAGGAAGCAAACAGAACCAAAAGGAGTCTTAGGATCCTTTGTCTATGATGGTCGGTGTATTGGGGAAAACGAAACACACAGAGGAAGTAATTTGTTGAGTGAAATTGAATATACTTCTGTATGTCCATAGTTTTTATCGGTTTTGTGATTTTGAGAAATGTACAACTAATTTCCTCTTTAATATAGAACATTGTGGCATATTCTGTGTGCTGTGAATCAGAATAGAAGACAAAAATCTTTGTTTCTAATTGAATTGTTTAAATCAGTGAAGAATCAATGTGCCTAGCTATGGACTGGATTCCTCTCTGGGATTCCTCTCTGACCTAGAACATTGGACATGATATCTTTAGGCAAGTGATGTTGCTTGCTAAATGAGACTCTGAGTCCTCTTGAATGGCATCTCTGCCCATCCTGTGCCTGCCTCAAACATTAAGTTGCTGCCACATGCCAGGCCTTGTGTTTGCCATTCAGGATGAACTACTGAGCTGAGCCTATGGGGAAAGGTGAGCTTCAAGACTGATCATTACAGCAGCACAGTAAGTATTATGAGGTGTGGGCAATGAGAAGGCAGAAGAGAGGAGCAAGATGAAATTTACCTGAATGCCAGAGGAGATGACATTTGAGTGGGGCCTCATGGGATATGTAGTTTACCAGGCACAGGGCAAAGAAGAAATATGGACTAAAGGGACCTGCCTGAGCAATGGTATCAGGCAAGAAATCCGCTTTATTAGCACCATCTCTGGGTGAAGTGCAAACTTCTAATTCAGTCAATGAAATGAAACCTTAAGATGACATGAAATAATAGTCCTAAACTCTTACTGAAAACTAGGTTCTTGGATTTGTACAATAGAAATATCTCTGAGAGTAAATGACTTCATAAGGTTTGGCCACGACAGTGTGTGGAAAGTTTCTTTGCATAATATAACACAGTAAGTACTTCTCACTTACAGTAAAATCTGGAATGCTTGGAAATGGTCTGTGCCAGGGAAATTGAATTTTCAGATTAACTGCATAAAAATGGAAAATCTGATTGAAAACCCTTTCTAATTTTGTTTTCCTTTAGAGAGGTAACTACTATTAACATTTTAGAAGTGTTTATTTTGATCTTACCTAGAGAGAGAAACAGAGAGATTACACTGTATATTTAGCTGTATCAGTTGCCTTTTAAAAAACATATTTAGGATTTTGTCATATTTTTAAACACTGCATAATATTTCAGCCTATAAATGTTTTACAAATTTAAAACCAGTTCTATATTGTTGGTGACCCAGGTTGCTTCTGATGTTTTAATACCATAACAAATATAGAGAACACTCTTGTACATAATCCTATTGTACATTTCCTATTAATTCTTAGAAGTAGACTTATTGAGTCAAGCAGCCTAACATAAATAGTGTAAAAGTTTGAGTATACATTGCCAAATTGCTGCCTCCCTCAAAAAAGTGATGCCAGATTACTCTATCAGGCACCATGCAGGAAGCTCTTCATGTCTGCAAACTTGTCAATGTGGAATGTTGACATGTCTTTCAAAATTTTCGGTAATTTGATAAGTGAAAAGTGAGTCTCTGGTGCCTTTGTGTTTCTTGGACTGGTGGTTCCTCCTCAGACTCCTTTGTCCGTATCTCCGACTCTGCCTGGTCTTAAGGCTGCCCAGGCTCAGTCTGGGTTGCTGCTCCCACACTCTACTGTCTAAGGGGGAAGCTCCTGCACTTTCATGGTTCAAATTCCACTTGTCAGCTTGTGTGCTAAAGGCATCCCTCCTGTCCAGGCCTCTCTGTTAAATGCCAGGCCCATCTGCACAGACCCGAGTGCTTACCTCTCTTTAGATGACTTCAGACAGGCTCCACTGCACACCTTCAAACCTGCACCCCCGGAGATGAGATCCTCTTTCTGCATCAGGATTCTGCAAAAGAGTGAGCTCCATGCTGGTATAATACCAAAACACTTGATCTGAGTGTCCATAACATGTGCCTAATGTTAAAATTACAGGGGAAGATCCAGTGTCCTCTGAATCAGTAAGATAGCCTCTGCGCACCCCAACACACCTTGTTTCCATGTCAGGAAGCCTGGAGTCATCGGTGAGACCTTGTCCTCTCCCTGCCTTGACTTCTTAACATCCACCTGTTGGAGATGCCTGTTGACCCCATTTGGCACCTGTCACCCAGAGCTCCTGGCTAGTAGCTCTCAAGCTGCTAACACGGCCCTTGTCCATACATCAGTAATTTCAACTCATTTTACTGAAAGTGCCAATTAAACAGACTCTCAGCATCTATGTTTGATTCTTTCCAATCCATTCTCCATGCTGTGTTTAACATGATCACTTTCAAAAGCAAGTCTGATCCTTTCTTTTTCTTGAATAAAACCCTGAGATGCTCCTTGTGCTCCTCGGGTGGGGGTGACGGTCCTCAAGGAGCCCACAAAGCCCTGCAGGACGCGGCTCTGCCCTCACTCCTACCTGACCCTGCTCCCCCTCTCCCCTAATCGATATCCTCCTCGCTTCCTGGAAGGTGCCAAGCTCCATGCTCCGACTCCAGCCTCAGACGTGTCGTACACCCCAGGTGCCGGTTTCTTTTCCCTCCTTGACTTCCCCCCCCCCAGTTCTTCCCAGAAATGTCTTTAAATCACTCGCCTAATGACCTATTCAGTGCCTCTCTTCCCCATTCTCCTGCAAACTACCCAAGAGCAAGAAGCGAGTCAGTCTTACTGCTTCATCGGCAGCACACTGTGCCATGCTTAGCACCTAGTTGGTGTTCAATAAATTCTTGCCACACAAGCCAATAAATAAATGTTAAAACGTGGAAATGTCTTTTCACCTTTTAAACATTTTCTGAATTATGTTCTACAAACATTGCCCACTTAGGAGGCTGAAGTCTCTTGTCGATTTGTGAAGACTTTATAGGAACCCTCTGCTGTTCATCTGTGGTAAATGTGATTTATTTCGATAAGTTGTATTTTGTGTTTCATTCGTGGTATGCATATGATGATAACAGCACTTGTGTAATGATAAGCACGAGCAGGGAAAGTTTTATGGTGCTATATTGGTTTTTGCTTCACACGACCCTGTAAGGCACAGAAATTATCCTCATCGCCAATCTGCACATGAGGAAACCAAGTCTCAAAGGGGTTAAGAAAGTTGTCCAAAGTCACATAGCTGATATTAACAGAAGTAGGGTCCTGTGCCCTTAATCTTTACACTATACTGCCTTTGAAGAATTGTTTAAATTTTTTTTTAAGTACAGAGGAGATAATGTTCAACCTGACTTTTGAAGGACAGGTGGATGTTAACCAAGAAAGGGAGAAATGAAGAACCTTCAGGAAGGAGTCGCATGTGCCAGACGTGGGCTGGGAGGGCACCCAGCTGCTCAGGAAGGGGCAAGTATACACCCAGGCTCTGTCTTGAGGCAAATAAAGCCAGAGAGGGAGGGAGAGCCAGGGCTTAAGAGTCTTTTTGGTTTTCCAAGGTGTTCAGGATTTGTCTTGTCAGCAGTGGGAGCTACCGGAGGATTTATGAAAGGGAGTATTGTCTCAATTAGTACTCTAGATGAATAAGCTTTCTCTTCCTGGTAAGAGTTATGATGAAATCATGACAATATAAAGTTGCATGTGACTGAGTGGTATATTAGCTGTAAAAATCCACCTTCCTACTTCTGAGAAGTGCTACAGTAAGGCTATGAAGACCAAGCATTATGTATGTATCTGAGCTGTTTTCTGTTATTTCCCCCCTGTTTTTGTGTCAGAAGAAACTATACCATTACTTCCAGAGTAGATGTTGAATTGTCTCCCCATTGGTCTTACTTTTCTGATGACGTGAGCACCAATGTAATGTTCATTACTAACGTTAGTGCCTGCAAGAATATCCTATTGGAAAGGGGATTCGCTGTGATTTTGTTAAGTGTTCAGCCAATTTTTATAAAAGACACAGTATCTGAGATGGCTGTTAAAAATGTCAAGAGATTGCCTATGGGGGAAAAATATCAAAGAAGATTCTATAGGCTGGTGTTTCTGTTATATTACCGGACTTACTGGTGATATCTACAGCATTTAGAAACTTCATCCACAGTCAGATTTAATTCCAGGGCTGTGGAGCCTAGAGAATATATGGGTAGAACTCAGGAGAATCCATGATCTCAGATGAGGAGAAAAGAACAGCAGTTTATTTTAAATAGCCTCTAACTAAAATTTGTGTTGAGAGTATCTGAGTACAAACCACACATGTACTAGCTGTAACTGTGACTTTGTCATACCGGAAATCACAGGCATTTCAATATCACATTCCAGTCACTTCAGAGCTCTTGAAATAACATTGCTGCTCACCACACCTTCAAAACATTAGCTCTGATTTAAGGTTTGGAAAAGTATGATTTTGTCTTTTCAGTACTGTAATAGGTACATTTTAATAGCATTGGTGTCTTCTGTAATCTTTGTGACTTTATATCTGTTTTAACACTTTATTTGAAGAAGGCCGGCATGTGTCTCACTAGTCCATCAAAAAGGATGATAACAGAAAATGTCAAGGACTTCTGAGCTAATATCTTAAAAATGAGACAAACTTCCTAGATTTTCTTATACCTCCGCCAAGCCATGCATGGAAAGGCTGCACTCCCATCTCTCAATGGTTAGATTTGTTTTCAGAGTTTTTAGTGCTGGGAAAATCTGGATTGCTTTTCTTCTTCTGAGAAGGATGTCTTTATGTTAAACCCTGTCTTTAGTAAGTTTCTTGGCCTTAGAAACAACTTTTGATCATAAGTTCGCTCTGCCCTAGGGATGCCAGATTTGGCAGATTTAGCAAATACAAATTTAGGACCACTCTGTACTGTGTATACCTATTAATACATATATATAGATAGTACATATGTATCTCTGAATTTCAAATAAACAATGAATAATTTTAGTATAAGCATATAGCAAATATTGCATGTGACAGATTCATACTAAATTATTTGCTGTCCATCGTAAATTCAGATTTAACTGGGCATCTTGTATTTTATTTGGCAACTCTAAAAACACCAAATTTGGGCCAATAGTCCTCTGGCTAATTACAGATGGTTAGATCTTGTTTCCTTACACTGTTTAGTGGTGGAAATTAGTTAACTGCCAGATATCTTAATTTTTGATTGAATGTGAAGATATTTTGAAGTTTGAAATTTCTTATCACTCAGTGATCATGGAGTCTGTTTTCAACTTTGGGGCAAGCAAACAACTGAGAAATACTACCCAGTCTTTAAAACGAATTTTGGTATTGACTGTGTTCCACTGAGATACGGTTACTGTATCAGACAAATGTGGTCAAAATGTAGACTCACAGTCAGACTGAATTTCAAAATTTTTTAACATTCATCCCATTGTTAAATAATTGGGTTTCAAATCAAGCACAAGTCATAATTTCCATTGCCCGGGATGAGATTCATGATAATAGCTAATATGAATGCCAGTGAAGATAAGAACTTTACCTTTGCATGCAGGTGAATTACATCAAAGCCCATTAATCATCAATTTATAAAGACTGACAACTCCACATTTATTTCAAAATAAAAGGAAATGTAGTCAGCATGAGGCCAGAAAGCAAGCCAGCCTGAAATTGGTACCTATATTTATAATGTGCTTTCTGTGTTTCTATGCCTTCGTCACAGTGCAAAGTATTATAAATGTGAAGCAAAGAAAGATAAATGTGAGTGGTAAAAAGTGGCACACTCAACATCTTAGTGAGAGAGATTTATTCAGGGGGAAAATTGATTTGGAAGAATTGCAAATTATACAATGAGGCGGCGTAAAATGGCACAATCCAGTCTCAAGCAGCTTCTCGTGTCACACAGAAGCAGGAGTTAAGAAACGAGCATTGCTGCTTACTTCCCACGTGTCCTCTCCTGTGAATGCTCCAACCATGTCCACTTGGAAGGTTCATTAAATAAAACACATTAAGCTGGGCACGGTGGTGCATGCCTAGTAATCCCAGCACTTTGGGAGGCCAAGGTGAGCAGATCACTTGAGGTCAGGAGTTCGAGACCAGCCTGGCCAACATAGTGAAACCTGATCTCTACTGAAAATACAAAAATTAGCCAGGTGTGGTGGTGTGTGCCTGTAATCCCATCCACTCAGGAGATTGAGGCACAAGAATCACTTGAACTCAGGAGACAGAGGTTGCAGTTAGCCAAGATCACACTATTGTACTCTCCAGCCTGGGCGACAGAGCAAAACTGTCTCAAACACACACACACACACACACACACACACACACGCGCACACACACACACACACACCACATAAGTAAAATACTTGCTTCTCTACCAGTACTGTCTGCAAAAACAGAAGCCTTCCACTCTGACTTACACCAGTTACAGTTAGACAAACCCAAATGCTGTGCATTTCCTTCTCCTTAACCAAATGGTACTGTTTTGAGCCATCTTCTTCACTGTGTTAGGTTTGGACTAATCCAGAAAAAAATAGTGAGATTCCACGAGCCTGTTGAAAAAATCTTTCCTAAAGAGAAAATTGGGGCCTGGCATGGTGGCTCACACATGTAATCCCAGCACTTTGGGAGGCCGAGGTGGGCGGATCGCGAGGTCAAGAGATTGAGACCATCCTGGCCAACACGGTGAAACCCCATCTTTACTAAAAATACAAAACTTAGCTGGGTGTGGTGGTATGTGCCTATAATCCCAACTACTTGGGAGGCTGGGGAAGGAGAATCGCTTGAACCCAGGAGGCAGAGGTTGCAGGGAGCCGAGATTGTACCCCTGCACTCCAGCAGCCTGGGCTACAGAGACTCCATCTCAAAAAAAAAAAAACAAACAAAAAAAAAAAACAGAGAGAGAGAGGGCAGTGCATTACGGAGGCTGACACAGTACAATTCGCCTCACCCTCTCCCTGCTCTCTTCCAGACATCAATGTTCCTGTTTTGCTAGTCATCTCACAACAATGCATGTCCAAGCCACACTATGATTAGAGGGAGAATATGCTTATTACCCAAGTTCTTCGCATGTTGGAGCAGGGAGAGGCCAAGGGTGGTAAACCACAGGAAATTTCCATTTGCCCTCCGCTGCGGCACTCTCACTCTATAGGAAAGTTAGCTGTTATTAAGTAATAATGTTCAGCTGAGGTTGGTCACTCGTAACAACAGACAGATGTGTAATGTTTTATTTGGGTTAGCCAGCTCTCTCACAAATAGAGGGCCTGAAATTAAACTGTCTTTATGAAAATATTCAGCAAATGATACCTCTAGCTTATTCCAGTTCTCAGATTCTTTGCCACGGAAAATGGAAAATGAGTCCCCTGTTGAGCCCAGTCTCTGTTTAAACTTGTCTTTGTCAAGTAGAGAAAGGTTGATGTTCTATGAGATTTAAAAAAAGAGTTTTTAAAGAATCTGCATCGAGGAGTAAAGGCAACAACTATGCAAACCACATTTCGAGATGGAAAAAAATTTTTTTTAGTCCTTATGGAATTCCAAACAATAATAATGGAATGGAAACACAGGAAAAAGGTTACATATCTGACCGCAGAGGCAAATTGCATTATTAGATGCTCACATGCAATGCAAATATGGATTGGTCTGTAAAGGAACACTTGTTGCTTTTCTAATGTATAGTGGGGTGAGGGGGGGACCTCTCCAATTCACCAAGGCATCACTAGCAAATTCCAGCTACCAAATTGCTTGGGGAAATTGAGTTCTTTGGAAGACAGGTTCTTAGGAACTGCACCCCCAGAAATTCTGGTTTAGTAACTCAGGTGTGGAGCGTGAGAGCCTGCATTTCTGATGATGGGCATGCTGTGGTTGGATGAGGGGAGAGGGATCACACTATTCTATGCCACCCTGTCTTCAGGAGCCAGTGAGATGGATAACTCATCTCAACATATAGTATGACTATGCAGAGAGATACCTACCCATAAAATGGACTAAGAGTCACAAAAGCTTGTTACTGGCTCAGTAACCTTGAACAAAGTACTCAAAATTTTTGATCCTTTTTTGATATAAAGTGAAGAGTTTAGACAAGATCAGCACTCCTCAAAGTGTTCTCAAATGTCATATAAAGGCTAAGCACACACACACATATCTACACACATATGTACATATAGTTACAGTTAAACAGGTTTTATAACTGTAGGATTTCTCAGAAACTATAATAAATGTGCAATGTGACTCTCTAAAGAGTGAATATAGTGGGATGTTCAGGGACTCAGTAGGCAAATCCTTCCAAAATTATTTGACCACAAATCCCTTTCTGTGTGGAACACCTGAACCACACACTTCAGCAAGAGAACCCCTAGTGTTCTGCAGCCCTAACTTTCTCAGCTTAGAATCCAGGTTCTCTCCATAGTCCTCGAATGTTCCCAGCCAGGGCAATGCTAAAAGCTTCCCTTAATGATATTCATTATCCAAGGAAGAAACCTGAGAGCAATTTTACACCAATTGTTTGCTTTTTTTTTCAGCAATTCTCAACTTTTCCCCAAGACGTTACACCTGAACTTCTATCCTCAAGGAAAGATTTTCTAACTAAAAACTCCACCTGGCAACTGCAGTACTTATACATTTAACCCCATTGACTTTCTCTTCCTTCTAATACCATAGGCCTGTTCCTGTATTTGAAAGTAATGAGACTGAATTTTAGACAATCTAATTCCTTGGTGTGTTCGTTTTCTCCCTATTCCAGTTAACTTTTAAGTGGCAGAGAGTGTAGATCGTGGTTTTCCAAGTGCAGTCTAAGGTCTAACAGCCTCAGGGATATCTCGGAACTTCTCAGAACTGCAGACCCTCTGGCTCCACCCCAAACCTACTGAATTGGAAATTCTGGGGTGGGACCCACTCATCTGCATTTTTATCAACCCATCCAGGCAATTCTAAGGCGCACTGAAGTTAGAGAGCCAGTGTTGAGATCAGACGCATGGACTATAGATTCCAACATAGCTTGTGCTATATCAGTTTCTTTGGAATATGGGAATCATAGTAGTACCTACTTCATAATCTATGAGAGAATTAAATTAATTCATAATACCTAATATCACGCCTGGCACAGGGTGAGCAATGAGTCAATTAATTACAGCTGCTTAATCTATAATGGATGCTGACAGCAGTGAGCAGGAACTTACGCTTTGTCACACTGCACCACGAGACTCCTTTGCAAGCTAATGCTGATGTTGGTGGTGAGACAGGAGCAGACAGGGCTGGTTTGGTCACCAGGTGCTCCATTTATTAACTTTGTGAACACGTGTAAATTATTTAATTTCTCTAAGCTTAGTTTTCTCACCTAGAAAATAGAGAAAATAATTTCTTCCCAAGGTAAAGAGAGAGATTCAATAAGATAATATCCATAACTGCTTTGAAAAGTGCCTGGACCCTTTTAAATTGTCCCTTGCCAAATAAAAGCTATCAATGACCTAATGACAGTGGTCCCTGGACAGCTCAGTGTGTCTATGTGATTACAGACCCTTAGGCCACTGGGTCCTTAAATCAAGGCTTCTTGCTCCACAAAATATCAGAATGATGGATATAATGGCCTTACAACTTTCCCTAAAAAAGTTATCTTGTCATGATAAATGTAAATATAGACTCAGAAGTAATCAAAAGATAATTAGTCACCATTTTTCTGTTGTTCTTAGGGATCAGGCAAGCCATTCTTTCTATTAAAATCTTGTTAAATTTGGGTTCTTTTTGTATTCAGTGTTTAGTCATAGACCAATATTCAGAGTTTACATTAAGAATATTTCAGAACTTGGCCAGGTGCAGTGGCTAACGCCTGTAATCCCAGCACTTTGGGAGGCCAAGGCAGGTGGATCACCTGAGGTCAGGAGTTCGAGACCAACCTGGCCAACATGGTGAAATCCTGTCTCTACTAAAAATACAAAAATTACCCAGGCATAATGGCAGGTACCTGTAATCCCAGCTACTCAGGAGGCTGAGGCAAGAAAATTGCTTGAACCCAGGGGGCAGAGGTTGCAGTGAGCAGAGATTGTGCCACTGCACGCCAGCCTGGGTGACAGAGCAAGATTCCATCTCAAATTAATAATAATAATAATGTTTCAGAACGTTATATCTTTCACTTTTTAGGTCAGGCATATAATCCTAAGATACAAAAATATGTATTAATAGTGAAAGTGTCTCTGTGGTCAGATTTCACTAGGTTTTGCCTTGTTAACAACTCTAAGAACTGTGTGGCTTACAGCAACAAAAATTTTTTCTCACCTGTGTATCAAGTTGACTGTAGTTCAGTTATGGCTCAGTTCCAAGTTTCCTTCTTCCCACTTACTAAAAGGAAGGAACAGCCCAATCCATGACCCACCCACATGCAAGGCAAGCCGTGTGATGAGCCTGACGCTTCTCTTCAGGCACGGTGTGGGTCACTGCTGCTCACACTCCATTGGCCAAAGCAGGTGGCAGGGCCACACCTGACACAAGGGAGTAGGAAACACACCCCACATCCCCCTATGCCCCCACAAAGGCCCAGGGAAGGATCCTTTGCAGATGGACCCAGCCGAGAGGCACAGCAAATAGTTGGGAGCAACATACATCAACCACAACCTCCCAAATTGCCACAGCTCTATCAATAGGTTCCAAGTTCAAACACATCTTCCAAACACAGGTCTTTGAGAGAGAGGAAACTAGCTTGCAAGTGTGCTGTAATCTCAGCTCGCGCTTCCCCTGAAATCCTCATAATTCTCCTGGAGAAGAATGAGTGGTTCCGTAGCCTCCAAGCAGCTGTCATTCTTTCTGGGTGATCCTCAGTCCTCAGTAGTCTAAGGAAAAAGTGCTTTTGCAGAAGGAAAGTAGAATTTCCCTGGGAGATACAAACCAAAGGATTCCCTTCTGGGATCTGCTGAGAATCCACTTTGTCCACCTTGCGCTTTTTCAATGAATGTGTCTGTTTCTGAGGCCACTGGCAAAGCTGTCTGTGTCCTTGGCTGGCATGGATGAGTCAAAAGCTGGACTTGGAACAGTCAGACCAGCCTTGAAAATGGATCCTACACTGCTCTGTAGTGTAGGGAGTAACAGGACCCAAGGCCAAAAGTCGAGGTGTGTGCGCTCCTGAGACCACAGCCGCAGGAGCACAAGGAGGAGAGCTAAGCCTCGCTGGTTTTATGCTCAATTGTTTCAAACCTCCTGAGCTCAGTGAACCCCAAGTAGATTCCTGTCAAGCGTTTTTTTCTACTTAGTATTTAAATCTGTGATACTTAGAGTCAAATTTAATCCAGGCATTTTGGATTTCTGGACAAGAGATCATTGAAAAGCTAATTTGTCAGAAATATTTCACATGCAAAAAAGCTTTTTAAGCAACTTTTCTTACAAACAGGAAGCTAGGTTTTGTCGGATCTTAAAAGTGACATCCGCCACATGTCAATTTTAGTCTGGAAATCCAAAGTTAGGATTTGACGTAGATTTCACTCTTTATGCCTCATCACCCTGGTTAAAGGACGTGGGCTGAGGTCACTGAAGACCTGGTTGAGGAACCCCAGTTTTGGGGAGCCGCTGTTCCCTCATTTTACTGTAAGTGAGAAATGTTTTTCTGTGGGATCTTTGCTTTGTTCATTCACTGTGAATTGCAGAATAAAGTTTTCATGAGAAGGGCAAATTGAAAACCTCCAAAATCTGGCTTAACAGACTCTAAGTTTTAAAGACATCAATGTTGTACTTACTAGGAATAAAAAAAGATCATTCTTAAACTGAATTTATTTTCCCTAACAAAGCATCCATGTGACAGCTGGGTTATCCCCCCGCTTTTTTTTTTTTACATTTTCTTGAAAAAAATCTTTGTATTAAGGTAAAATATACAAATATAATTTACCATCTTTAGCATTTTGAGTGTATAGTTCAGTGGTAATCAACACACTTCTATTCTTTTTTTCCCTTTCATTCCCCTTCAAAGTCTCTGGCAACTACTAAACTCCTCTCTATTTTCATGAGATCCACTTTTTTAGCTCCCACATATGCGTGAAAACATGCGATATGGGTCTTTCTGCGCCTGGCTTATCTCACTTCACATAATGGCCTCCTATTCCATCCGTATGGGTGCAAACGGCAGGATTTCATTCTTTCTTATGGCTAAATAATATTCCATTGTGTATATAATGCATATTCTTTATCCATCCATCCACTGTTAGACACTTGGGTGGATTCCATATCTTGGCTGTTGTGAATAATGCTACAATGAACATGGGTGGGGCAGGTATGTCTTCAAGATACTGATTTCATTTCCTTTGGATCTATACCTAGTAGTGGAATTGCTGGAGCCTATAGAAATTCTAATTTTAGTTTGCTGAGGAACCTCCATACTGTTCTCCATAACGGCTGCACTCATTTGCATTCCAACCAGCAGCGTAGGAGGGTTCCCCTTTCTCCAGTCTGGAGGAGCTCAGTTTTGAGACTTCGAGAAAAGTGGTAGCATGTACACACGGGTTGACTAGCATAAATGAGAGCTGAAAACCTATTGTGGGAATTAAAGATTTATCTGAACTTAATTTTGCTAATGTTTTCACTAGAATTATTTATATTGTATATATATTTCATATAACTATAAATATCATAATACATGTTTATGTATTTGACAACATATACTATTTATATAACATTTATAATAATACATGTTAGTAATGTGTTACAGTTTTGATCATATTCTCTATATATTCCTGCTTTAAAACATTAATGGCCTTGAGTCTGTGGGTAGTTGGCATTCATCTATGAGGATGGCAGAGGTTGTACATTCCTGGAGTGGATACACAGCTGTTCTCAGTGCCTCTGTGAAATGATGTTATTTTAGGATGCTAAGGGAAAGTTGAGCCATAAGACTCTTTGTCAAGGGGAAATTGCATATCAGGTGTGGTTCCCAGCATGTGTTCCTGGAGCACCAGAGACAGCATCACCTGAGGACTTGTTAGACATGCAAATTCTCAGGCTTCACCCCAGACCTGCTGAATCAGCAACCCTGAGGCTTCCAGGTTATTCTGCTGTGGCTAAACTTGAGCCCTTCTGTCAGGGGGGGGTTGCAGGCATGGGCGCAAGAGCCTTGCTGTGGAATGCACCACTGCCCTGTGTCTGCTGTTGGGAACTTGGGCGAGTCGCTTACCCTCTCTGTGCCTCAGTTTCCTCATCATGGGGATAATGATGGTGCCTACATCTCAGGGTTGGTGTGGGGGTTTGATAAGTTTCCATGTGGAAAGCACTTAGAACACTGGCAGGCATGAGGCGGTTTAAGTGTTATCTGTGTATGATGATGATGATTCTCATTACCAATCTGAACTTTTATTGCTATCATTACTTCTCTGAATCTTTATTACATTATCTTATTCTTGCTAGAGTTACTCTTTATCTTCATCTTTCCCACCTTGGGTTGCCCTGGCTCCATTCTTGCCTATTAATTGCTTATATCTTTTTTCCAACTGATCAGTAGCTTTCTGGCCATTTCCAGGTTGATTTCTCTGATAGAACAGTGTGTTCCAGCTTGCTGTGGTGGGTTTTTGGATTGTTCATCCTTATAAGAGCTTCTATCTTTGATGAAATGTTTTTCTTCCCTCAAGATGGCAATGGGTAGTACCTTTCCACTTCCCATTCTCCTTGCTGTGTCCCCAGCACCAGAAGTGTAGTTCTCCACACAGCTAAGTACCTTTTTCTATGTGCTTTCTGTTTCATTCTGTTTCAAAATATGTTTATTTTCTTTAACTCCAGAAAACAAATGCTCACAGCATAAGCACTCAGTGACCTCAGACCATGAATCTTTTACTGGTTTGAAGTAGAAAAGGGTAATACTAACCTACTCAGAACTTCACTTGGGTAGATATCACCATTCTAAGAATTACAATCCCAACCCAGAAACTGAAACGATGTAACAAAAACTGCAGAAATAAACATTATTTCCAGAAACTAAAGAAAACTGTTAATGGTTTATATGGAATATTGCTTAGATGGGAGGATTAACCCTTTTCCCATTTGCCCCAAGAATACTCACTGGCAGCACTCGAGGCTGCAGCATTTACCTGGAGATGACTTTGCCACACGATATATTACTTTTATTATTATTTTCACGTCTCTCTAGTATATCAACTTTGGAAACAAAGGACATCATCCTATTTATAGCATTCTGTTTTTAGTAGTTGTATTTTTATTTACAAAATATAGTAATTCTTGATCGCTGGAAATGTCAATCCTGGAAAACATAGCATTCCTACACATGATGTTAACGTCAGTCTTCAACAGTTGTTGGCCAAAGATTCATTTGATGAATCCGATTTTTCCTAAATAGACAATTCTGATGGTTCAGATGATTCTGATGTTAGTTCTGTTTAGAAATAACTCCAAGAATGATTTTTATGTTTTATTTTCACATTGAAAATCAATCATATTTGCTTCAGCCTCAAAGAGCGTGTTTATGTAAAATTAAATGAACACTGGTGGCAAGCTGCACTTTTTTTTTTTAAAGGGAAAAAGGTTAAGATGGGGAAAATTAGAAGAAAATATTCCTCTGTTATTCTTTGTGTTTTTATCTTTTGGGAAATTGTTATTGTTGCTGACCATGTTAGAAGTTATGCCAGGTCTCTTGAAGACTAAGGGAAACTAATCTAAGGCAGTAACAAAATTATATGAAGTAAGAGTATGTATCAACAAGATTTAAACTTCATGAAACAAGTCTGCTGAGGAATAAAATTCTATAAATTAAGAGCCTATGATAAAGTGCAATTCATAAAGCCTGTGGGTAAGACTGATGGGCACAAAGAAGATTCTGGGTCTTAATCGAGCCATGACAAAGAGGTCGTTTTCCAAACATGCTGTGACCACAATAGGAGGCTCCAGCCTGTAAGAGGCTGTACAGGTTAATTGGGAATACTTTAACTATAAAAAGTAATAACTGCAAATAATTGGTGGATCAGAAGAAACGGAAGTATAAGTGTGCCTATGTGTGTGTATGAGACATAAAAATATATGGGTGTAGACAGATGAATGATTGACAGATACAGATGATAGATAACTGATAGGTAATAGAACCATAATTGATAGATGATAAATAATAGGTAGGTAGATATTTAGACAGATGATAAATAGATAATTCAGAGATAATAGATTGATAGGTGATAGATGATAGATGACAGAGTTGGTAGGTAGATAATTGATAGATAATAGATTAATAGAAGATAGATAATAGATAGGCAGATAGCTTAGGAAGAATCATTTTAGAAAAGAAGATACAAAAGAACCTCTTGAATTTAGAGGAGATTGCATGAAACTGTGGATGTTTAAGGGGCTTTTGTTGTGGACTGACAGGAGCCCTGGGCTAGCTTCCAAGACTTTGGACCTGGTTCTTTCTGCCAGGACCCAGCTGTGTCAAGTGGGATGGTTCTGACAATCTTTTCCACTCTAATGTCCTATGACTCAACAGTAGCAATGCATTTCCACAGGCGGTAAAAATATTCTAGACTCTTCCCTTCCAGCACTCACTGTTTACTTCCTCTGCGCTTCCCCTTCCTGCCTCCCCGTGTGCTGGTCAGTTCATAGCGGGGCTCAATGAGGGTGGGTTAACCCTCTCTTTCCAGGGTGTTTCACTACGGAGCTCCCTCCAGGGGCTGGGAACTCTGTGGTGAGGGCTGTGGCTGGGGTTCAGCTTCCTTCTTACATCAGTCCTTGAACCTTTACCCTATTCTGTGCACTGTGCCAGATTAACAGGGATTGGAAGGTAAATGCCACGGTGTAACTCTTAGAAAATCATCGGGGGGCAGTTTTACTAGGGTACACTTAGTAACAACCTATGAACCCATGTGTCCCTCTTTCTTTCAGGCAGTAGCAGAATCCCATGGTAGCCAGGTGGGTGAAGGGGACCGAGGACGTTCTACCTGCCTTGAAGAAGACACCTGACCAGCGGAGTGAGTGACCAGGTAGTAGATGGTTCTGACAGCATCACACACTTGAGGGAGGAGGAAGACAGAGAGGGCCATGGCACTCTTTGACTGCTGACTGCCAGCTGCTCTCTTTCCCACAGAGAGACGCTGACCCCAACACACCCAGAGGCTCTAGGTCTTGTCCTGTGATTTCTATCCACCAAGTCTTGATAGGAGGTATAATCAATGCCATTAACTCCAGCACTAGATACACAGGACTGCAGCAAATGCAGAAAGAGGAAAAAGATCCTGTTCATCCCAAGCCTGGCTGGCTGCCACTTTGAAAGAGAGTTTAAAACAGAAGCTTCATGGTGCTGCTTTTATAAAAATAGGGCCAAGCTTTCCAGAATCTGGTGGAGGGCTGAGTGCCCGCAGGACACTTGTGTATCACTCACACTGGAAAACTTAAGCTTCTGTTTTTATTTCAGTGGATTGAATGGCATGCAGTTTCCTCGGCAGTTTAAAAAAAAAAAGGTGCATGCAGTCACTTGCAGACAGGCTGCATTTGTCTCTGCTGGTGCTCATGTTACAAGCGTGTCTGTGCATTTGGGCTTGCCAGAATGGTATTTCGTTTCCAAACCTTTACTGTGGTCACTTTCCTCTTCATTATACTGAAAAGTGTTGCTGAGGGTATAGTAAGTCCCTAGCTCATCAATTAGATCCTGTACTTTTCTTCTAACTTGATTCCAAGAACAGTGGAATTTGCTTCAAGGTAAAGAAATTCTGAATAATTACGGCCCTTCTTTGCAACAAAAATAACTTTCTAAGAAAAAAACAATTTCAAGGGAGCATTTAGTGAATAACACACTCTTAATAATGTAGCAGGAAAATTAAAATGCCCAGCAGACCCCTTGCATCCTGAACAGGTGTTTGCTGCTAATAGATACCATTTCCATTTCCTTGAAGGGATTTGCCCAGAGGATTACCTCCAAAACTTCTATTGAGATGATACTGCTCTAACAGAAAGATCATTGCATGAGTCATAAACCACTGTATATCAGTTCCTTTATAAAAGGGGAGGTTTTTTTTAAATTCTTAAAATACCAATGAGGTGAAGAAAAACATGCCACTCAGGTACTCTGTAATCACCCACATTATCTTCCTCAAGGAATGTGGGGAAATTTATGTCAGTCACCAGGCAGGTACTATAAGATGCTGGGGGCCTCGCAGTCAGCTTGTTCCCATCTGTTAACTTGGAGCAGAGCGTTCCCTGAAGCCCAGCACTTCTTATAGGTAGGTATTCTCTGCTACAATGTTAGATGCCTACACTTAATGACTTATTCATTTACTCTTTAAAATAGATTTCGTCTGCTGGTTCTACTTAGTTCTAAGGAGTAAGGAAGAATTTTGGTGCCATACCTAAATATCATGTCTAAAGTGACATTGGTAGCACTTTTCCAAGAATAACCAGCATATTGATCAAGCCATTAATAAAGCCTAATTATTTGCTATAAGAATGTTTTGGGTTGTTTGCTAACTAAGTTTTTTCCAAAGTCATAACAAAACTGGAAGAGGTTGTAGATTCTTAATTATTCATTAGATTGGGGGAAAATGAATTGCTATTACTAAGAATATCATGCAAAAGGTAAGTTCTAAAAAATGCATTACTACCAACTGAGTTTTAAAGATTTATACCAATATTCTCCATATCAAGAAGTATTTCATGCATGGTACTAGATTTATACTCAGTCAAATAATTTTAAATGTTCTATAATTGGGAATACATGGCAGCTGAATATCAGTAAACACATTGCTCTATGAGATATATGCATACGAGTTTATCACAAAAAAACAGCATAACTGTTTTTATTTTTTGGAATATGAGGCTCTGTTTTAACAGTTTACCTTGTTCAATAGTAACACAACCCCTCAGGAATAGGCTGTATTACCATTTTAAACATTGGAGAGCGGAGGTCCAGAGAGGTTAAATAGCTTTCTCCAGGTCACACAGCTGATGAATTGCAGAGTCAGCATTTAACCCAGGTCTGCTCTTCTGCAAAGCCTCTGCTCCTCACTCTACTCTACTGACCACCTAAGCACAGATCAGTTAATCTTGCCTTCAGAATTATCCTTTCTTGCGTAAAAAACGTCTTTGTCATTTCTCTAAGTGTTCCCAGAGGCTGGCAATGGATTCCATTCACATGGGCATGTCCAGCGCGCCCCTGGTGAAGCACACTGCTGGGGCTGGGCTCAAGGCCAACAGACCCCGCGTCATGTCCAAGAGTGGGCACAGCAACGTGAGAATTGACAAAGTGGATGGCATATACCTACTCTACCTGCAAGACCTGTGGACAACGGTTATTGACATGAAGTGGAGATAACAAGCTCACCCTGTTCGCTGCCACTTTTGTGATGACCTGGTTCCTATTTGGAGTCATCTACTATGCCATCGCGTTTATTCACGGGGACTTAGAACCCAGTGAGCCTATTTCAAATCATACCCCCTGCATCATGAAAGTGGATTCTCTCACTGGGGCGTTTCTCTTTTCTCTGGAATCCCAGACAACTATTGGCTATGGAGTCCGTTCCATCACGGAGGAATGTCCTCATGCCATCTTCCTGTTGGTTGCTCAATTGGTCATCACGACCTTGATTGAAATCTTCATCACCGGAACTTTCTTGGCCAAAATCGCGAGACCCAAAAGCGGGCTGAGACCATCAAGTTCAGCCACTGTGCAGTCATCACCAAGCAGAATGGGAAGCTGTGCTTGGTGATTCAGGTAGCCAACATGAGGAAGAGCCTCTTGATTCAGTGCCAGCTCTCTGGCAAGCTCCTGCAGACCCACGTCACCAAGGAGGGGGAGCGGATTCTCCTCAACCAAGCCACTGTCAAATTCCACGTGGACTCCTCCTCTGAGAGCCCCTTCCTCATTCTGCCCATGACATTCTACCACGTGCTGGATGAGACGAGCCCCCTGAGAGACCTCACACCTCAAAACCTGAAGGAGAAGGAGTTTGAGCTTGTGGTCCTCCTCAATGCCACTGTGGAATCCACCAGCGCTGTCTGCCAAAGCCGGACATCTTATATCCCGGAGGAAATCTACTGGGGTTTTGAGTTTGTGCCTGTGGTATCTCTCTCTAAAAATGGAAAATACGTGGCTGATTTCAGTCAGTTTGAACAGATTCGCAAGAGCCCAGATTGCACCTTTTACTGTGCAGATTCTGAGAAACAGAAACTCGAGGAGAAGTACAGGCAGGAGGATCAGAGGGAAAGAGAACTGAGGACGCTTTTATTACAACAGAGCAATGTCTGATCACAGGGGCACCATGTAGGTTTAACCCTGCACGCTGTTTCCTCATCAGAACTCCCTTCAAACACAGAGACTGCTGTGAAGACAAAAATGTGTAGACACACTCTAAAAACCTGCACGGACATACAAAATCAATCTTTTCCTGTGATCTTGTGGCTAAACCAGCATTTCTATGTTTGAGAGAGTTCCTTTTAAATACTTTATCTGAAAGTGAACTCGTACAATTCAGATTTATAAAATGGGGCTACATTTCTAAGAGCTTGGTGTAGGGCAATTGGAATAATGTCCTGTTAGATAAACAGACACTTAGCAATGCTAACATTAAAAGTAAATGTATTTCTATACAAGATTATTAGCTGTAATATAAGATATTTATTTAACCAAGTATCAATGACCTTATGGCCAAGAGTTTATTGATCTCATTGCTTTCATTGATCTCATTGCTTTAAAACATGCTGTTTTTGTTCAAGCAGGAAAAATATTATATCTAATGATTGTGTGATGATACCTGAAAAGAGGTAGAGAGACTCTATATTCACAAAATGTAGTAATTTCATCTTTACCTTTCTTCAGTGGACTGAATTGTACGAAAGGAAATTGATCAGATCTGTCATTCACAACTGTGGAAACCTACACAAATGGGGCTGGTGCCATTGTTTCCTCTTTTTTTTTTTGGACTGTACTATCCTCTTTCCATTCAAAACGTTTCCATTCAAAATGTGGTTCACAGACCCGCCACATCAGCACCATCCAAGAGCTTATTAGTAACGCGTAGATTCTCAGGCCCCAGCCAGACTTACAGAATTGGGGTCTGTATCTTAACAAGACCGCCAAGTGATTTGTGTACAAATGAAAGTTTGGAAGGTCTGCTCTGGACGATGTTTCCAAAGCAACTTTCTGAAGCCATGTGGAAAACCGACCCTGTGGGTCCCATATCCCCATGCCATCCAGACCTGGCCTCTCTTCAGTTCATTACTGGCCAATATTTCTTTCAGCTATTTCCTTTCTTATCTATTAAAATGCCTTGCCCATAAAGGAACTGCATATAATTATCCCCTGACATTCCAAGAGCAAAATAAAGCTCTTGAGAGTAATGGTCTCAGTTATGCCTGTTGATTACAGTTAGCACAAAAGAAAACTTCAGCTGCCTAACAATACAGGAAATGTTCTCAGAGGCTGAAGTTTGTAAGGTCTGGGGGGGCCATAAGGAAGAAGAGGAGCTGAAAGTAAGGAATTCATAAACAAGATGACTCCCTGATGCATGAACAAGATTTGAAAATCTCAAACCTGTAAAGAATACCCTCGCTATTGAAATAAAGCTTATACAAACAGGTAACATTTTGCCCCTGGCAAAATTCAGGGGTCTAGTGCTCTGCATTCCTTTGAGGCAAATAAATAAATAAATAAATAAATGGGCTATGACTGGTTAAATGTCCGAAAGGTGAATTCTCATTTCATTCAAACAGAGACAGATTTGCACATTCACTCAAGCAGAATGTGACCATGAATGTTCAGCTCCTACATACATACAAAGATGTAGACATGATTCCCCCCACTGCACACAAACACTCACACACAAGCACACACATGCACACACCCTGGCTCTTCAAGCATAATCAGAGGAGCCATCAGTGAAAGACATTTGCAATTAAGACGAGTCCTTGACAGATACATTAATGTCTATTTGGTTCTCTAAAAATATGAACATTGGGACTCAGAAAAAAAGGGGAAAATAAACTGGATTCAGGTTATCAGTAAAATGATGGTATAGATTACAGAAAATCTGACTATATGTTGATGTTACTGCATTTGTAAATATCCTCCCATTAAACAGAAAATGTGGCTAAAACCCCTGGACTGGAACTGAAGTAGTTTAAGGCAGGTGTAGGGATAATGGGAGTAAAGTTTGTGAAAGTTTTAAGAACAATCTCAATCCATGAATGAAAGAGAAGATGTTGCTTCTTTAATTATTTAGAAGGTTTTTTTCTTTTTCTGTTGATCATTTTATGGAAGGTTGCTGTAGATCTCCATTTCTTAAAAAATATTACATGTCAGTGTAGTTAGATATTATCTCTTTTAGTTATTACACTTGCTATTTTTTACTGTATATTGTGGTATAATCAACAAAAAAATAACGCCATGGGCATGTTTAGACCTTTGTGTTGCACTATGAAATTTTTTTCAGAGTATTTATATCAATGCTAACTTGAATGTGGTTCAGATTAAAAATCTTGCTCACTTATATTGTATATTGTACAAGGACATAGCATAAGAGTCAGAAAAATTTTTGTACTGTCATTTAGCATATCAATTTCAGCCAAATTTGGAAGACTTGATCATCTGAGCTTTTGTGCTACACACACAAAACAAATATTGGAGTAGAAATACCACCTTAAAAATATATCTTAATTTACATTTAGATAATACTGAAATCACAGTCTGTTAAAATTAGAAATGTAATTCAAATAAAAATCAAACAAAATAGTTGTTTCAATTTATCTAAATATCTGGTCTTAAGAGTGGCTTTATAGAGTGTCTGGTTTTTAAGAGTGTCTGAAAAACCAATATATGTATAAGTCAATAAATCATATTTTAATATTCAATAAATAGCTCTGAAGCTGTATCTGGTTTGAAGCTTACCATTTTCCTGGCACCTTAACCATCATTACTTTGTGCATAATACTTTCATGTTGTTATGTTAACAAAGGATTTAGGTAGCAAACTTAATTTATTATGTCTGGTCAGTCTTCTGCTTGAAACAGATTCACCCTCAACACCCAACTAAGGAGGAGCCAAAGTAGTGGAGTATTCCTGACCCAGAAAGGCTTTTGAATTTTGAAACATTTCTAATGTGTTAGGTTTTCTCAGTGAGACCATTAAAAAACATTGTGTTCCATTTGAGAAACCACAGAGTTAACGGCAGTAAATCAGTGTGCCCTGAAAGCCATGTTTTATTCAGTAATAAAACAGACGGCGCTCACATGGTGCCTGGCAGACAGCGACTCTGGGCAGCAAAGCACTGAGTCACCCAACTCCACTCCTTTGGGATGGGGTTGGGAGTCATGCACTGGCTCCCTTTTTCATCCTGGGGAAATTACAACACAAAGTAGAGTGTCCAGAAAGCTAAAGAGCTGGTTTAAACTGGAAAAATGCCATGAATTAATGAACCAGATATTTAGATAAATCAAAACAACTATTTTGTTGGATTTTTATTTGAATTAAATTTCCCAATTTTAATGGACTGTGATTTCAATTTTATCAAAAAGTAAATGAAGATACATTTTTAAGGTGGCATTTCTAATCCAGTATGAAAAAAAAAACAACAAAAACCAGTGGCATTTGTACTCTAGTATTATTCTCTCTTTTGTTTGAGTCTTCAATATACATGCCTCACCTGGAGGGAGAAGAAGAGAAAGGAAGAGAAAATTGAAAGCACTAGGCCTTTAACAAGGTTTGGTTCTGTGTGCTGTCATGATGTGCAAACCGTCAGACATTTGACTACGTGGCACAGTGAAGACTCTCAGACTCTCAATTTTGGCTTTCATTCTTGCTAGAATTTCCTTCACCAATTACATTTTTGAAATAACTAGTTTTATCTTAGCTTTCCATGATGCAATTTTTTTTAAACTGAAAGGTATTAGCATTTCCAGTCTTGATTTCCAAGTTCTGTGGTGTACACTTGAAATCCAGTCTCTGGTTTAGACTGTGGGTAGGTACAAGATGCTCTTAATTTTCTTCCCCCTGGAGAAGACTGACTTACACTTGAAGGTCTAAAGCTTAACATTCACTTCTAAATGATTAATTGCATACACTTTACCCTTTGTGAACTTCAATTTATCTTTAATCAAAGTGACGTCCCAGTCAATCCCGGGACCTGTGCACAGCAATGAGTGGTTTTCTGCTCTCAAAACTAATGTGACTTCTGAGTAGTATTAGAATCTCCAGAGTTAGAATCTGCAATAAAATTGTATGATTAGAACTTAATTGGGCTTTTAAAGAATAAGGAGTTATTTGCCTTCTTAAGCTACTAGCATTTGTCAGTGTCAGTAAACTCCGTTTTGTTTTGTTTTTTAAGATGGAGTTTCACTCTTGTTGCCCAGGCTGGAGTTCAATGGTGTGATCTTGGCTCATTGCAACCTCCATCTCCTGGGTTCAAGCAATTCTCGTGCCTCAGCCTCCCGAGTAGCTGGGATTATAGGTGCCCACCACCATGCCCGGCTAATTTTTGTATTTTTAGAAGAGACGGGGTTTCACCACGTTAGCCAGGCTGGTCTTGAACTCTTGACCTCATGATCCGCCCACCTCAGCCTCCCAAAGTACTGGGATTACAGGTGTGAGCCACTATGCCGGCCTCTTTTTTTTTTTTTTAAACGACAAAGTGTTTGTCTTCAGAGCAAGGAAGACAGTAAGAAGAGTGCAGGCAATGCAAGCTCATAGCTGGTCATCTAGGCTTTAACGTAAAGGGACTTCTACCAGTGGAAAAGAACTTCTTTGTGGGGGGAGAAATTGGTTATTCACACTAACAAGACAACAGACTGCCATTATATGCTTCTGGCTTCCCAGGAGGAGCAATTCCTCTAGACTTCTAAGAAAAACTAATGGATGTTTTCCCAAAGTTTTTCCACTAAATACTTAAAAAAAAAACATGAGGCAAAAGTAGAGCTTCGGCCACTTCACTTCACCTTAACCCTCTGGGCCTCCTCATCTGGCACCCAGTTTATTTTCAACATCACACATGTTTGGTTGACTGTTTCTTCATATTTGCTGTTACTTCTATTAAGTCAAATAGATTGATGGGTTAAAAATAATCAATTCAAATTAGGAATTTGTGGACATTCACATATCCACATATGGAGAACAGGAATTTTTACTTTTCAATTGGTATGTTGGCAGTGCGAAAAACAGAAGACCAAGAGAAGGCGGTTGATCGGAGTTGATAGTTAATAGCTAATAAAAGGCCCGGGGCAGTGGCTCATGTCTGTAATCCCAGCACTTTGAGAGGCTGAAGGGGGAGGATCACGAGGCCAAGACAACATGGTGAAACCCCATCTCTACTAAAAATGCAAAAATTACGCAGGCATGGTGGTACACGCCTGTAGTCCCAGCTACTCAGGAGGCTGAGGCAGGAGAATTGCTTGAACCCGAGGGGGGAGTTTGCAGTGAGCCAATATCGTGCCACTGCACTCCAGCCTGGTGACAGAGTGAGACTCTGTCTCAAAAAAAAAAAAAAAGAAAAAAAATAGCTCATAAAAATTACAAGAATGGATGGTGGAAGTCAAAGGACAGAGCTGATACATGAGTATAAAAGCCAAGAATGTCACATATGTAGGTAAAGGCTACGTAACCTGAATATAACGCCAGAGAGCTAGGGCTGCCAGGCACTCCGTATGTGCAGAATATGTCCTATATGGAGCAACTTTTGTTTTGTGTGGACTTCGTTAGGATACCCTAAATACCTTATATGCAACCTTTTTCCCCCCCAATATGTTATAAAATTGCCTAGGAAATTAGAAAAATCTTCAAATTTGACTGGAAGTCCTGAATAGTTATTTGTCAAATCTGACAAACCTACAAAGAGTGTTCACATAATCCCAAACCATGCCCATTTCTAGAAGAGAAATAAATACATGCTTCTTTATTTGGAGTTTATGATATTTACAGAACTAGTAGTAGAGGCAGGGAGTATTCCAGAAACATATTTCCCTGGTTTGCCCAAATAGCAAGAGAAAATTTCAGCTGAACACAGGGAACCCAGTCTTCAACACTCCTGTGTGCAGTGTGGAGCAGTGAGCATGGTCTGAGCCTCCGTGGCGAGGAATGGTCTTCCCTGGGGCATCACCCTGGAGAGATGGGTTCAAAGTCACCCTTCACGTGGGTGCACAGGAGCCCAGATTCCCAAGCCCCAGCTGAAGAATTAGGCTTATGGTTTTACAAAAGAGTCCTCCTAAAAGTCCATCACCAAGTTTTGTTCAGTTAGCAACCCTCGCCACACAATGTAGTACTTAGCTACAATTTTATCTTTATTCAAGGCCAAATCTTATCTAGTCCATGCCTTCCCACATACTTAAAATTTCTAATTTCACCCTCAAAAATATTTAAGTAAATAAAAGTTAGATCTACTCAAATATAGACTCCAGGGGAATTACTATAATTGATTATAATGTATCTATTTCCTTAAAAAAAAAAAAATCCGGCCAGGCGTGGTGGCTAACACCTGTAATCCCAGCACTTTGGGAGGCCAAGGTGGGTGGATCACGAGGTCAGGAGTTCAAGACCAGCCTGGCCAAAATGGTGAAACATTGTCTCTACTAAAAAAAATACAAAAGTTAGCTGGGCGTGGTTGTGGGCGCCTGTAATCCCAGCTGCTCTGGAGGCTAAGGCAGAGAATTGCTTGAACCAGAGAGGTGGAGGTGACAGTGAGCCAAAATCACGTCACTGCACTCCAGCCTGGGCCACAGAGTGAGACTCCATCTCAAAAAAAAAAAAAAAAAAAAATTAGAAGTTGTTGACTCTGAGTTAGGAAATGCATGACCTCTCAGCTTACTGTTACTTTATGCAAATTTACTTAATATTATAGAAAAGAAAAGATCTTCCAAGAAGGTGATTGGAAGGAAGTTCAAAGGAAAGAATTTTTTTTTCATTCACTGTAGTTTTAGCTGTATTCTTTCATTTGCAATCAAATCTCAGGATTAAGGATGTCGTATTAAATCAAATCATTACAGGAAGTATGACTGTAACAGGGGCTTTTTCCAAAAACAAACCTCCAGATCACAAAAGGAAGCTGTGTTTGTGTGCTGACACAAAGTATCAAATAGCAGCCAGGAGACAGGCAGGACAGCAGCCGACTTGGATGCATTCTTGAGGAATTATTTCTGTAGGGTGTCATGGAATTGTAAGTTACAAAAAGAAGGCTTTTGTAAAACAGAATCTCCATTCCAGAAGGACCAACTCCAAAGACTCCAAAATACTACTTAGGGAAATTCATGGGACCGTTATGGTGATGAAAATCCCAAAGGACATGCAGATTTTGCAAGCAAACAATCCCACTCCTTGTCACTCCTGGCAGTGTGTACTTACCAAAATCTTGATCACCCTTTGGTCTCTTGCTGTGTATAGAACCACATCTGATCCTTAGACAGTGCTGCAAGATGTATGTCCTTGCTTTCCCATGGTTCTTAAACTAGTCTCAAGCTTGGATTTGCTCTAGCAGAATGGTGACTCGTGTTTCTCAAGGCTGAGCTACTATTTGGTACATGTTGGAAATCTCACTCTAACTGTGTTTGTGCTGTCATCCCTGAACCCAATCATACAATGACCAACAGCTTTAAATATGTACTTTGTACGCTATGAATTCATCCATTTGTCAAATCCTTTATTTTCACATGTGTCTCCATCACCTTTTTTTTTCTTCTGACATATGGAATTACTGTAACCTGTGACACAATGGCAAATACATTAAAGCTAATTTTACAGTTTTGAGTTTCTTTTTGTTTCACTAGAATGGTAATGGTGTTATAGTGGTGCTCTGACAAATGGAAATCTAATATGTCCTTAGAAAGTTCAGAATTGAACTTGTTTGAAATAACCTTTTACAGTGATGGCAACCACAATAATGTGGGAATGACCAGGTCCTAAAACTTATCAAGGTGTTACTGTATATCAGTACCTAAAGAAATGTATTTTGCTTCTTTTCTAATCACCAAATAGACAATGAAACCCCTGCCTCATCTCTCTTTTTTTTGAGACGGAGTCTCACTCCGTTACTCAGGCTAGAGTGCAGTGCCTCCACAGGTGCTCTCCCACCTCAGCCTCCCAAGTGTCTGGGATTACAGGTGTGTGCCACCACGCCCGGCTAATTTTTAAATTTTTAGTAGGGATGGGTTTTCACCATGTTGGCCAGGCTGGTCTCAAACTCCTGACCTCAAGTGATCTGCCCATCTCAGCCTCCCAAGTAGTTAGGATTACCGGTGTAAGCCACCGCGCCCAGCCTCATCTCTCTTTTTGTGCCTGATGTTCTCCTATTCCAGAGTGATCATTTCATTTCAGTCAATGATTAAAGTCAAGCAACCATTTCATAACAAACACCCTTTCAGCACTGCAAACCTTAACAAAGTGCCTTTTGTGCCATCGCTCCTTTACTTGGATGGATTAAAAGAAAGAAAACACTTCATTGCCTAAGTCCTACAGGCATTAGTATGGGTGTGACTATAAAGCCGCACATCTAATGAAAACCCACGTAGCCGAGGTGTGCATCCAGAACAGCAGCTGTTATCCTCCAAGCACTTTCCCGAGAAAACCAGATAGTTGCCACAGCTCCGAACATTCCAGAGTGTCTCTTTTGGAGTCCTCTCCTTCGGAGTCTCAGCTCACTCTTTGTAACCTTCTCAGGGGTGGCCAGGCTTTGTTCTCGGAGTGAGCATGTGACAGCTGGAAATAAACAAGGCTGGTGCAGGTAGCAGGTGGTCAGTGTTGAGGATACTATTTGAACGAAAAGGCAAAATGTTTTCCAGAAAGTACACAGTAATCTAGAACACAGTCATGATGCTAGCCAGTGGGACACATTTTGTTAATTTTAATTTGCTTGGAAGTTTTCAGACACGTATTATTTTCTACCCCATTATCTCAAGCATCTCTTGTCCTTCTAGGGTGACCTTGGCTGAAAACTGAGCTAACCATATCCAAGTCGTAAGACAGCATTGCTTTCACCACACCAAGTCCTTGGGGCAGAGAATAGGGGAGCTTGTCATAGCAACATGGGAAGCTCTGTCTCCGGGCTGGATACACAACATCCTGGCAGGCATAATTTCCCTTCTCAGGAATCTTGTCTTCATGAATGTTAGACAGCTTTAAAGGTTTAATTTTTCATGCAAAAGTCCACTCTTCCCAGAAACTCTTGCTTTGTTCAAGTGATTATTTTCTAAATTAGTGTATCCCTTTACTGGAATTTAACACTTGCATGATAATCTTAGCTGATAGGGTATTTGAGTGACCCAAATGTGTTTTCACTTATCCTAAGGGCTGCTTTCTGCATCTTTCTTAGTTTGCCTCTACTGAGTCTGCCAAAAACTCTTACTCTTTTTAAGATTTTCTTCGCGTTAAATTTTTTTTTATTTTTATTTTTTGAGACGAAGTTTCACTCTTGTCTCCCAGGATAGAGTGCAGTGGTGTGATCTTGGCTCACTGCAACCTCCACCTCCCAGGTTCAAGCGATTCTCCAGCCTCAGCCTCCCAAGTAGCTGAGATTAGAGGTGGCCACCACCACACCCAGGTAATTGTTGTATTCTTAGTAGAGATGGGGTTTCGCCATGTTGGCCAGGCTGATCTCAGACTCCTGACCTCAAGTGATAGGCCTACGTTGGCCTCCTGAAGTGCTGGGATTACAAGCGTGAGCCACCACGCCCAGCCCACATTTATCTTATATTAACAAATAATAATTGTATCTATTAATACATGTACACATTTTAGAATAATTATATCAAGTTAATGACATATCCACCACCTCACATATTTTCTTTTTTGTAGTGAGAGCATTTAAAATCTACTCTCTTGGCAGCTGTACTTGCTCTTGACAGTATACCTCTCTGTAAACTCTGTTTAACGTTCCCACCCAGCAGGTGATTTAAAGATCTGTAATAAAGAAGTCCACTACAACCAACAGACACAGAGCTTCACAGCAGCCCAGAGCAATGTGCTTCTGCTTACCCCTGCTCCCACAGTAAGTCTGGCTGACCTCCTACGTGTTCAAATGTGTTGTGGCATGTTCTGTTGCCAGCGTGCCCCTTCTGCTCACACCAGCCACACACACGTGTGCACACACACACACTAGTCTCATGACATCTGGTCACATCTTAGATATGCAGAGAGCAAACAATATTCACACTTGTAGGATTCTGAATGCCAAAAACACTTCAAGTGTTCCATAGTCCATATCACACCCAATGAAAGGGTAGAAGAAGGACTCATGCAGTTATCTACACTTTGCAGAAGACCCTACAGCTCACTGAGGTAACTTTCAGAGTGACCGAGTGAGCCACTGGTGGTAATCTGGGTCTTTTCCTTCTTTTTCTTTTCTTTTCTTTTCTTTTCTTTTTTTTTTTTTTTTTTTTTTTTTGAGACAGGGTCTCACTCTGTTACCTGGGCTGGAGTGCAGTGGCACAATCATGGCTCACTGCAACAAATTCCTGGGCTCAAGCAATCCTCCCATGTCAGCCTCCTGAGTACCTGGGACTGCAGGTGCATGCCACCATGCCTGGATAATATTTTAATTTTTTTGTAGAGATGAGTTCTCACTATGTTTCTCAAGCTGGTGTCAAACTCTTCAGCTCAAGTGATCTTCCCACCTTGTCCTCCCAAAGAGTTGGGATTACAGGCATGAGCTACCAGGCTGGGTCTGGATCTTTTCCATCAGGCCTAGTGTTTTATCTCCTAAATTACAACATGGAAATCTCATGGTGGAGCAGATTTCCACAGGAGATGGATCAAAGTCAGGGCAAAAGTGATGGCAGAACAGATCACTTAGGTGAAAGCATGAGGCTGGGAGGCTGGGTGAACTGCCTGAAGTCATAACATGCTTCAAAGGATCTGTTATTTAGAGGCTGGGAACATCAGATAAATATCTTGAAGGTAGAGATGATATGAAGTGATCAATTCAAAAGGAAAGGGCAGAGGAGTAAGAATGCCACTCATCAAGAATAAAACAGAATCCACAGCCCTGCTGTTCATCTAAGTAGGGACAAACGGTTAACCAAAGACTAGACATGGAGTGACTAAGATTAAGAAATCCTACAGAAAAGTCTAGATGAACAAGCATTCAGTTCTAAAGTCCTCACATTCATTACAATTGCATCATACGAGGCTCAGAAAAGTTAAGTAATTTGTTCAGTTACCCATCTACCGAGGCGTAAAGCCAGGAGTGGCCAACATAAAAGCCTGACTTCTTCTCTGTGTTCTGTCCTGCCTCCCAGGTGGGTGCATCCAAAAAAGCATAGGTGATTTGGTGGCTGATGCTCTTGGAGCCAAAGCAGCATTTGCTTGGTGCTCAAGTGTTTCCACCAAGTGAAAAAAAGCTGTGGTTGAATTGCGGTGTCACCACAGACGACTTGTGGGCGTTGAGTTCACACCGAAGAGCAGCAATGCAAAAAATAAGGGATTTTGCCAGTGTGCCACCCATTGTGGATACAGCAGTGAGCTTTCAACTGAGTGTTTTGCTGAGTTCTAAAAAGCTGATTTGTAAGGATTTATACTGGGCCTCTCAGAGAAACTCGGAGGTAGGTAATCATTTTAAGGTCTTGGTTGATTGAGTCAAGACACAAAGAGAGCTTTGTAGAGACAAGCAAACACTGCAGAATTAGTGGAGATGGCTGGAATCTGATGCTGAGCTTCCGGGGCCTAGAGGAAGCAGGTGAGTGACCCCAGCACATGCAGTCACTGCTATTACAATGATCATGCCTGGGGCAGGAAGGCTCAAGATCCAGACACCAAGAAAAGCTAGAAACGCAGGATGAGAACAAGGGGGTCCTTAGAAGCTGACTCTAGAAAGATGTTCTAACAGATTGCTCTTGGCACTAGGGAAGACCTGCCTACAAACCTCTCCATTTCACAAGCAGATAAATAAAGAGGGGCAAATAGGAGAGAAGCGGAGAAAGAATCTACAACACAGGATGGAGATCAAGGAAGTAGGGCTTCAAGAGCAGAGACCCAGCCCCAGGGCCTTCAAATCAAGGGCAGGACTCTGTCCCTAGTAGGAGTCAAGAAGAAGGGAAGCAAGACAAAAATCCCATTTCTGGGACAGAAAAATGAAGGCTGGAACTCAAGTGTAAAGAGGCTGACCAACACAGGAATGGAATTGTACAAAATACTGGGGCTTCCTCATTGGAAAGATGGATTTGTGGTGAGCTGAACCTGGACAAGGTACACTCACTAAGGAGTCAATGGCTCCTAATATTTTTATCTCTCCTCAGTAAGAATCAGAGCCAGAAACCACAATTTCTGTTTCAGTGCTTTCCAGGGCAAGAACTGGCAGCCAGGAGGCAAGCACATCATCACAGCCTTAAGGGCACATTTCATCATCAGATGAAGCGGTTTCTCACATCGCTTGTTATTTACCCAGTCACTCTAGCAATCACCGATCTCCAAGACAGGTCCGTAGAGTGTTGTGGCCACCACGTGAGTATTTATTTGGCAATGGACATTGTACTAGGATATAAAAGCAGATTCCTAAAAGAGCTGTGTTATTTGTATTTTTCTAGGGCTGCCATAACAAATAACTACAAACTGGGTGGTTTAGGACAATTCATTGTATCACATTTCTGGAGGTGAAAAGTCTGAAATCGAGGCATCCATAGGACCATGCTCCCTCTGACACCTGTGGGGGAGGTATTTTCCCTGGTCTTTCCTACCTTCTAGGAGGCTCAGGAGCTCCTTGGTTTATGAGAGCATCATTCTAACCTCTGTCTCCATCTGCACATGGTGTTCTCACATCATCTTCCCTTTGTGCCTGTTGCTGTGTCCAGATTTTCCCCTTTTTATAAGGACACCAGTCATATTGGATTAGGGGACCACCCTAATGACCTCATTTTAACTTGATTATCTTTCTAAAGATCCTATTTCCAAATAAGGTCACATTCCAAGGTACTGGGGGGTTAGGGTTTCAACATATCTTTTTGGAGGGATACAATTCAATCCCTAACATTATTCTTTCCCATCCATTTCATCACCAGTTGATCAACCTTCAACCTTCCCGCTAATCAGAATCATATAAATAAATCAGAAGAATCTTTGCTTTGGAAGACACAGAAGCTTTCTCTGGGTTACCGTAACTGTCCTGAATTTCCCATTTCTGCAGGATGGACAGAAAAAGCTGACTTCTAGCAGACATTCCATTTTAGTTTGACCATAGCTACATGGAAATTATGCCAGTAGACACTCCTTTGGAGATAGTTTCTGAGAACAAAGAACATTCTTCCTTGGAAATTGCCTCCACTATTTTATAAACAGGAGGACTTTTCAAACCTGGTTTTCAAATAGCCAGAGGCTAAGTGTGCCCTCTCCAAGTTAATCCTATACCAGGCTTCCTCTCCCAACTGCTGTCACAAAGCTTGCTGATTTCTCAATAGCACTGAGATACTTGAAAATAATTGATTTCTAGATGTATTTCATAATTCTGGGTCTGCCATTGTTGTCATTTTATATCTCCTACTATAAAGGTTAGGGAAAACCCTTCCTTGGCAAGCAAGCAACTCAGATATGTTGCCTCAGTGTGATTCTGCATCAGTCAGACCACAAGCTGAGGTCCTCACACTTGCTTTGTTTTGTTGAGTCAGCAGTCGCACCCCATTGTTTTGAGGATAATGCTCTTAAAGCGTTGCCTATCTCCCCCAAACCCCTCCCCATCCAGTGCTGGAAACCTGAAAGCTAACCTTGCCTAGTCCCACTCCCTCACCACCCGTATCTAATTCATGAGCAATCCCCATCCACGCGGCCCCTGGCACTGCTCTGAAGTCAGTTTCTTCTCTCCCATTCTAGTCTCCCCATGCTTGGTTCCGGCCACCACCACCATCACTCTCCCAATAGATGTGTGGAGAATAGATATATTCCCAATCTATTCTCTACACTTCTATTTTAGAATATAAAATATTCTCTCTAAGCATGGTTCAGTGGCCACCCACTAACTTGTCCAGAGTTTACACACAGAGTTAGGGATTCCCATTTTAGGTGCTCTTCTGTCTTGGATTTCTTCCACCCTCCAGTAGCCCTGGTTGCACTTGAGACAAAATATCTATAATTTAAAATTTTTAAAATAAAAAGTAACACAAAATAATTCATGACAGACACAATATTAAAAATTTAAGTCAAGTTGGATCAGTATATATATTTTAAAAGGCACATTTCACAGTGGCTACCCTGTTTTTAGTCTTTCTCCTTCACAATCTATTTTCCACACTGTACCCAGTGTAGTCATTCTAAAATAGAAATCTGATCATATTACTCTTTCACTCAAAATCCAACCTTCAGATAAAGGGCAAGTGTCCCGACACGGGGAGCCACGCCTCTCCTTGATCTGGCTCCTGGTAGCCTCCTCCCTTGTCATCTCTTCCCCTTGCGCTCTGCCTTCAAACATCATGAACTCTTTGCAACTCCTCAGTGCTGAAGATTTTTCCTCCTCTTGCAGCCTCTAGGCTATTGGTTATGCTTCTCCTTCTGTTTCGGATGGTACCACTCAAACCTGGCCAGCTCCAGCTTGGTCTGCTGGCTGCCTATCTGAACAGCTTTCCTGACAGTGCCTATGTGATCCTGGAGGAAGGGATCCTGCCACTCTGTTGACTTCCCCGTGGTGCACAGCACCTGCTATGGTGGTGGGGGAGCAGGGAAGTGCTGGGTAGAGAAGAGGAGGGTCCCTAGTGAGGGACTCTCGGGCTTGTGCCCACAAACCTAAATGAGGATAAGCATTTCTGGTTTTGAGTTCAAAAGGTTGCCTTTTAGCCTGCCACCCCAACATCCTGTGCCTATAAAAATATGGATCATAGCAGGCACAGACACAAGCAGCTGGATATTGAGAGGGGGAAGAAGAATGCACTGGCAAACACCAGAAGACACCAGCAGGCCAGTGACAATGGAATAACTCAGACACTGAGGAGAATTCAGTCAGGGGAAGTTGGAGGAGAGTCCAGCCGCTGGGCAGCCCAACTCCAGGGGAAAGATCATCTTCCCATTCCATCCCCCTTCTGGCTCCCCATCCATCTCACTGAGAGCTACATCCACCACTCAATAAAACCTTGCGCTCATCCTCCAAGCCCATGTGTGATCTGATTTTTTCACTACACTAGGGCAAGAACCCAAGATACAGAAAGCTGTTTGTCCTTGTGATAAGGCAGAGGGTCTAACTGAGCTGATTAACACAAGCCACCTGCAGAGGGCAAAGCTGAAAGAGTGCACTGTAACACACAGCCACCAGGGTTTCAGGAGTTGTAAACACTCACCCTTAGACACTGCTGTGGGGTCAGAACCCAAACATGCTCCCCCACAACCTCTGCACCTGCTCGTCTGCATGATCTCCCTAGGGGTTTGAATAGTGGGGTCCCAAAGAAGTAAGCCACACCCCTGCTGCACGCCTTGTAAGGGGGGATGAAGGAATTTCTCCGGTTTCCCACCCACCTCTCATAAGGCTGTCCTGACATCATGACCTAGCCTGCCATGCCTCTGGGTAGCATTCCATCTCTGGAGCAAGGCCTTCCAACTGGGCTGCTCACAGACCCTTGCCCACTCTGGTAAGTGGCTCCCCACTGGTTCTTCTGATAAAACTGGGGTGTGGTGACTGAGACAGGGAGACATTTGCCTCAGGGGGCAACATTTAAGGGTTGCTGAAAAACTGAATAATCAAGATTCTGTTTTAATGGAATATTTTTTAAAATAAAAAGCAACACAAAATCATAACAGACACAATATTAAAATTTTAAGTCAAGATAGGATCAGTAAGAGTGCTTAAAGGAAGATTTATAGTTTCAGGTGTTTGAGAAGAAAAAACAAAGATGTCTTCTACAGCCTTAAGAAATCAGAAAAAGAAGAATAAATTGAACCCAAAATAGAAGGAAGAAAATATTTTAAGAAGACAGAAATCAAGGAAATAGGAAATACACCAATGAGAGTTCTGTTTCTGGCAAAAAAAAAAAATTATCCTCCCACAGATAACAACTATAAGTGCTGGAAAAATACATAAAACCAACTAACCAAGGACCCTAGAGAGGGGAACCACAGCAAGCACACTTCACAGGAGAGTTGCAGTTCACAGGAAGCAGCCAGCGTGGGGGGAAATTCTCATTTTTTTCAGCCTTACCCTAAGGATAGTTGCAGTTGGGATGTGTCATAGGTCAACTAAAGCTCCTATAAATAGCTCACCATTTTTCTGTCTCATGAAAAAAAGAAAAGGTCCCAAGGGCAACCAGGGCTACTGGAGGGTGGAAGAAATCCAAGAAAGAAGGGTGTATAAAATGGGAATCCCTGACTCTGTGCATAAACTCTGGACAAGTCAGTGGGTGACCACTGAACCATGCAAAGAGAGGGCAGACTGCACCAGTCCAAGCTAAGATCGTAACTACTGTGTAACCACTGCCAAGACCAAGTTTGAAGTTTAACTCTAACCAAGTTTAACTCTAACTAGCCTGCTGCATAAACATCCACATACTTTTTGCAAAAAGAGAACAGAATTCAGAATCTCTACAACATATCTTTGACAATGTTCAGGATACAATTCAAAATTAAAAGACAGATGAAGAATCAGGAAAATGTGGCTTACTCTCAAGACAAAAAACGTAGTCAAGAAAACCTAACCCTGGGGTACCCCGATGTTGGAATTATTACATAAAGGTTGTAAAATAGCTATTGAAACTATGCTTAATGAGATAAAGAAAATAGGCAGTAAATGAAAACTTAAGAAGTCTCACTAAATACATAGAATATATGAAAAGAACCAAATTAAAATTTCAGAACTGAAAAATAAAATATCTGTAATAAAACTTTTACTGGATGAATTGAACAGCAGAATGGAGGTGAAAGAGGAAGGATAGGTGAGTTTTAATATAAATCAGTAGATTTATCCAAACTAAAGACACGAAAGAAAAAAAAGACTAAAAAAGTTTGTCAAACATCAGGAAACTGTGTTATAATGTCAAATGTCTAATGTACAGGCAAAAAGCAATTTCTGAAAGAGAATGGGGAAGAAATATTTGCAAAATAATGACAGAAAATTATCCTCATTTGAGGAAAGATGTATAGATTCTAGAAACTCAGAGGACCCCAAACAGGAGATATTATATTATATCACTATATATATAGATTATATATGCAGAAAAACATGTTTAAAATATTCAAATCAAACTGCTATAAACCAACAATAAAAAAGAAACCTTTGAAGAGAGCAAAAAAAGAATTTTATATTACATACAGGACAACAATTATTCTAATGATCACAGAATCTGATAAGAAACCATAGGGAGAAGAAGACAGTAGAATAATATTTTAAAGTGATAAGAGAAAAAAAACTGTCAATTTAGATTCTATTTCCAAATACATATGTTTGTTTCCAGATATATATATATATATATATGTATATATATATATATATATATATATATATATATCTCCTTTAAGAATTAAGACAAAATAAGACATTTTCCAAATAATGAAAAACTAAGAAAAATTGCCTCTCTATATCCATAGTATAAAAAATATTAAAGGAAGATTTTCATGCTAAAGAGAAATAAAACATCAGATGGTAACTCGCATCTTCAGGAAGGAAGAAATAGCATCAGAAATGGTAAATATCTAGAGAAAAAACTGTTTTCTTTTAATTTATTTAAAACATATATGGATATATTTATAATTCTAAAAGTGTCTTGTGGATTATACATATGTATGTATGTGGATTATATATATATATGCATACATACATAAATAATAACATAAAAGTGGTGGGGTAGTGAATGGATATACACACTTTAAGATTCTTACATTCATATAAAATGATATAGTTTAACTCGAATTAGACTGAAAAGCTAAGAATGAGCATGAGTAGATCCTTAGAGCAAACCACCAGAACTGATAAATTAATTTAATAAGGTCACACGGTAAAAGATTATTATATGAAATCAATTGTATTTTTAAATATCAGCAAAATAAATTTGGAAAATAAAAGCTAAAACTTTATTTACAATAGCTTCAAAAACAAAATATTTAGGAATATATTTGACAAGATCTATGTACAACCTACAACTGAAAACTACAAAACATTACAGAGAGAAATTAAAGAGCACCTAAATACATGGGGAGATCCACCATACTTATAGGTTGGAAGACTCACGGAAGAAAATGTCAATTTCCCCAAATTGGTTAATAGATTTATTAAAATCCCAACCAAAATTTCAACCAGCTGTTTTGGAGAAATTATCAAACAGATTCTGAAATTGATGTCACTGTACATAAGACTCAGAATAGCCAAATTTTTTCTTTCTTTTTTTTTTTTCTTTTTTCTGAGATGGAGTTTAGCTCTTGTTGCCCAGGGTGGAGTACAATGGCGTGATCTCCGCTCATCGCAACCTCCACCTTCTGAGTTCAAGCTATTCTTCTGCCTCAGCCTCCTTAATAGCTGGCATTACGGGTATGCGCCACCACTCTTGGCTAAATTTGTATTTTTAGTAGAGACGGGGTTTATTCATGTTGGACAGGCTGGTCTCGAACTCCTGACCTCAGGTGATCCACCCGCCTCAGCCTCCCAAAGTGCTGGGATTACAAGTGTGAGCCACCACACCCGGCCCTAGATTTTTTTTTACAATAATCAATTTAGAGGATTTATAGTAATTATGTCAATACTTATTGTGAAAGTATAGTAATCAAGAGGGTATGTAATTACAAAAGGGTAGACATTTATAAATGGAACAGAATAGAGTCCAGAAGTAGACCTACACATATAAGGCCAACTGATTTTTGGTGAACATGCCAGAAATAATTCAATGGGGAAAGGAGAGTCTTTTCAATAATGGTACTAGAATAACCAAATCTTCATATGGAAGAAAAGAAAAAACAACTACACAGAACCTCACACCATACACAAATAGTAAAAGGGATTGTAGAACTAAATGTATAAGCTAGAAATATAAAAATTCTCAGGAAAACATACAAGAACATTTTTGTGACTTTGGGGTTTCTTAGGACATAAGTAGTATAAACAAGGAGAAAAATGATCATTGGATTTTATCAAAATTTAAAAAAATTTCTAAGGGAAACAATTAAACAAATAAAGACAAACCACAAAATTGGGCAAAACCGTGTATATGACAAAGCACTTGTATCCAGAATATATAAAGAAGCCCTGCAACTCAACAAGAAGAAGACAAAAACGTCAATTAAATTGTGAGCAGAAGATTTGAACAGATTCTTCACCAAGAGAAAATATATGAAAGGCCAGCAAACATATGAATACATTAGTCTACATTATTCATTGTAGAAATGCAAATTAAAACCACAATGAGATGTCATGATACACTTATTAGAATGAATAGAACTAAAAAGACGACCCCAATTGTTCATGAGTACCTGGAGCAAATGGAACTCTTGTATACTGCTAAAGAAAATACAAAATAACACAACCACTGCAGAAGACTGACAGTTTCTTAAAAAGTTAAACATATATAAGACTCAGACATTCCGTTCTTAAGCATTACCCAAGTGAAAAGAAAACATCTGTCCACTCAAGGACTTGGACAGTTATCACTTGGCATCTGAAGGGCATTGGTTCCAGGATATTTTTCAGATACCAAAATCCAAGGATGCTCAAATTCCTTATATCAAATTGCATATTTGCGTATAACCTACACCTATCCTCTCATATACTATTTCTAGGTTATTTATAATATATAATACAATGTAAAGGCCATGTAAACAGTTGTTTACTATATTTGTTTTGCCTATTATTTTTGTTGTTGTATTCTAGTTTTATTGTTTTGGTCTTTATATGTTTGATCCATGGTTAGTTGAACTCACAGACACAGAGGGCCAACTGTAAAATACTGTTCATGGAAGACTTCTTCATAATAGCCAAAAATATCTGTAAAACAACTAAATATTTATCAATTGGTAAATGGATTTAAAAAAATATGGTCTGCCCATACAATGGAATACAAGAAAAATCAATGATCTACTGATGAGAAAAGCAATATGATGAACCTCAAAGCCATGCTTCAGAGCAAAATGAGCCAGAAGTACGTACTGTATGATTTCATGTACACAAATTCTAAAATACTGAAACTAACCTGCAGGCAAAGAAAGTTAATCAGAAGTTGCCTGGGGTCAGGGGTGGCAGGAGAAATGGACTGAAACTCTTGGGGCAATGGAAATATTCTGAATCTTGGTTGCAATGATGATTCACAGGTTTATACATTGCTCAAAGCACATCATCCAGGACAGTTTAAATAGATCTTTATCTTACTTTTACCACAATAAATTGGATTTTAAAATTAACATGCATGCCAATCACTAGGGAGCTAGTTGAAATGGAATTCTGAGCTATTAGATTAGGGATGGTTCCTAAGATTCCACATTTGTAACAAGCTGCTAAGTGATACCCACGCTGATGGTCTGAGTTCCACACTTAAGGGAAGACTGAGGCTGTGACTATTCAATCCACAAATGATGAAGCTGGGGAGCATTTTATGAATGCTCTTCTCATGTGTGATTAACATCACCTAGCTCATTCTTCTAGAGCTGTGTTGTGCCCTGGAACTTCCCCCAACATGACATTAATAATCTGTGAGGTTGCTAATAACAATCACATCTGACATCTACAAAGTACACACTAAGTGTTGGGTACTGTATTTATAGTTGTACATGAATTTACACATTTAATCCTTGATGCAAAAGCAGACACTATTACTAGCTCCTATTGACAAATGTCAAAACAAAAGCCCAGAACGTTTATGGTGCTTGCCCACGGGTCACCCAGCCGATGAACAGACAAGGTGAATTCAAACCTAAGCATCCCAAGCTCTTTTCTTTATTTTTTATTCATTATACTTTAAGTTATGGGATACATGTGCAGAACGCAGAACATGCAGGTTTGTTACATAGGCATACATGTGCCATGGTGGTTTGCTGCATCCATCCCCCCCATCATCTAAATTAAGAATTTCTCCTAAGGCTGTCCATCCCCAATCCCCTGACCCCCTGCTATCTCTCCCCAGTCTCCACCCCCTGACAGGCTCTGGTATGTGATGTTCCCCTCCCTGTGTCCATGTGTTCTCATTGTTCAGCATCCCAAACTCTTAAGCACTCAGCTCTGTGGCTTCTCCTTGAAAGAATTATAATCCTCTTGAGTGAGGCAATCTTCCTGTGTTGCCACACTTTATGGTGGACTTCACTGGTTCAACATCAAATACTGATTGAGCACTTGCCACGCGTCAGGGCTTACCCAGGAGGTGGTGGCTGGTTCTGGGCATACTTCCCTGAAAACACATCATCCTTTACCCACTGACCCAGCATCGGCAGTGCCTACTCTGTGGACTGTTTGCTGAGAATGCTGACTGTCACTCCTTTGCCACCCCCACTCCATTCTCCCACTGAGGGAGTCATGGGTGAACAGAAGAAGCCTCATACGTTTCCCTAGTGTCAGAGCCAGAGCTATGAGAGAATCAGACGATGAGCGTCCAGGGATTTGTTCTGCTTTTACCATCTCTATCAGGAGTATGGAGTGTTGTTCAGATATCCCTGCAACTCGAGGAAATGCATTTAAATGAAAATATGATGGCTGTCAATGAGATGGAAAGTAGAGCTGACTCTGGAGCTCCTTCCTGCAGGTCTGTTGTATTAGTCCTTTCTCATGCTGCTGTAAAGAACTACTTGAGACTTGGTAATTTATAAAGAAAAGAAGTTTAACTGGCTCACAGTTCTGCAGGTTGGACAGGTGGGAGCACGTCTGGGGAGGCCTCAGGAAAATTTCGATCATGGCAGAAGGTGAAGGGGAAGCAGGCCCTTTCTACATAGCTGGAGCAGAAGGAAGAGAGCAAAGCGGGAGGTGCCACACACGTTTAAACAACAAGTTCGAGTGAGAATTCACTCTCATGAGAACAGCAAGAGGGAAGCCTGCCCCCATAATCCAGTCACTCCCACCAGGCCTCTCCTCCAACATTGGGGATCACAATTTGACATGAGATTTGGGCAGGGACACAAATCCAAACTATGTCACCTGTCAACATTTACAACTCCTTGACCAAGTGGGAGTGAGAGACTCCTGGTCCCTCTCCTGGGATAAGGATAACATAACCAAGGGCCTCAGAGTTGTGAGCCCCATGTTCTAGCTTGTAGAAGCAAATCTTTCAGAAGTTGAGTGATGGGGACAGAGACCCAGTAAAGGCTCTCCTAGGAGAGCTGCATGATGCATGAACAGTGTCCACTACAGTACAGGCGCCTTTCAGGAGAGATATAAGCAAGAGTTTCCTGAGAGGGAAGGTTGTTGATCACAAGAACAGACGAGCAATGAAGGCAAAACTAAACTGGAGTCAAAAGGACTGGGATATAAATCCACCCCGAGGCAGGGGACTGGACCCATTGACATGCCAGAGCCCTTATATCTCTATAAGTTGACTTCAGAGAGTTTCAAATCCGATAGGACTTTGTGGGTACCATGTAGAAGATAAAGGAGCTGAACCGAGGGAACGATGACCAAGCCCCCTTCCCAGTTGAGAACCACATGGCTCAAAACAGACTGCACAGCTTCCTGGATGTCCCATCACTCTTGCCGAACAGCATCTTGGCGAGCTGAGTGACAGTGAATGAGAAACAGATGGATTTAATTTCCCTTGAAATTAGGGATTGGTGATCCCAGCCACAGTGTAGAATTGCTGAATGTCTCAAACTATTTTTTTCAAGTGCTTTTGGTTCAGAAAAACTGAAACCATAGTTTCACAAAGCACGTTTCCCCCTCATTTGTATGAGACTTCACGTATTTTAAGAGGAATTTGATCTGCATATTTCAACTTCTTTACACTTCACTTATCAAAATGCTAAATAAAATTTCCAGGAAGTCTGAGAAATATTTTATAATTTTTTTTCCAAACTATTTTATTTAGGAAAGGAAACAGTGGGGAAGTTTGGAAAATCCTGTAAAAGAAAAGGTAGATTCATGTGGAAGTTCACACATTCAGGGAGTTCTATGTCCCAGAAATACACGTGTTAGGTGTGCAGTCACAATGTGCCCAAGGAATGTATTTAAAAATCTCTTGAAAAGTGAGGGAAAGGGTCGGAAAGTTCAATAAGGACAGGCTCGAGGGTAGGCTGAAAATACAACACAATTAAAAATACAACACAATTAAAAATAACTTCTTATCTCTAATAGGCAATGTATTCCTAGTAACCATAAACCAAATGAAGCTGAACTACGGCATTCTTGTATCATCCACCAGACATGAATTCCACCATTCTGCAGGTGTCTCTTCTCTTCATAAGACGTGTGATAAAGGTGCTTATAGGATGCTTATGAGTGGAGGGATGGCCAGAGGAGAAGGTAGAAGACATGAACCACAGAAGGTGGGTGGGAGCAGGTGGTGGAGTGAGTGCCCAGCGCCATCTTTTAGAGAATGACTCGGACCACAGACTTACGTGTGAGTTCTGAAGAGCTGTTTCTTCTTAAAGCTTATCTTTCAGCTCCAGGGGACCAAGTAAGACACAAGGAGGGGGAGACGCAGTCATCCTGTCTCTCAGGAAGCTCAGTCTGTTCATATTGTGCTGGAAGCATGGTGCTTGCCGGTCACCTGACAGGCTGACAGGCTCATAGTGGCACTGGCAGAGAGTGTAGCAATGGACAGTGCCCAAAAGGAGAGAAGAAGGAAAAGGTAAATCCTTGTGTTATCTGATTACGTTTGACTCAAATGCCCGGGAGGCATTCCTTGGAGATTCCCTGACAAAACAATTTGATATGGGGATTTTCTACAGGGAGCAATAATAATTATTGACAAAATCTAGAGAATAATGTTTATTATGATTAATACACTTCTTATTTTAATCCCCAGGCTGGTGCAGGAAGTGCAGGCATGAATTACATAGCTCCTTAAAGCCATGTATTTTCTGGCTTTTAAATTAGAAAACCCAAATAGGGTTGTGTGGCAGTGACAATAAGAGTTATCAAATAGCAGTCTTCTGGTAGCTAGGTTGGTGGCAGTAATTGATTTGGGCCAACAGGTTGTGTGGATGAAGTGTGTCCTTTTTTTTTATTATGATTTTTATTTATTTTATTTTATTTTACTTTAGGTTCTGGGGTACATGTACAGGTCATGCAGGGTTGTTGCATAGGTGCATGCATAACCAGGTGGTTTGCTGCCTCTATTCCCCCCTTTGACTATATCCGGCATTTCTCCCCATGTTATCCCTCCTCACACCTGCTGTCCCTCCCCTCGGCCCCCAGCAATGCCCCCAGTGTGTGGTGCTCCTCTCCCTGAGTCCACGTGTTCCTGACCATATACTCAATTCTTCCATTCCTCTCTCCTCTCCCCTCCCTCTGTGATCTTGGTCTATGATCTGCTCAGACGTTTTCGCTAAAACGGGCTTCTCATAAAGGAGAACTAAACCTTTATTCTGTTAAACCACTGGGATTTGGTGGGAGTGGGGAAGGTCTTGTTTGTTACAGCAGCTAGTGTTAACTAGCCTGATTAACACAATTGTTAACTAGCCTAATACAAGTTGTACCTTACAACCTATCATTATGATACCCTGACAGTAATAAAGCTGGTGGTTTGGGGTAAGATTCTTAGAAGTTTGTAAGAATATAATAGTGCCTTATATTGGTTATCTACTGCTACATTAAAAACTACTTTAAGAGGTAGTAGTTTAAAACAACAAACATTTATTATCTCAAAGTTTTTGATGGTCAGGAATTTTGGAGTGGCTTAGGTAGGTGGCTCTGACTCAAAGTCTCTCATGAAGTGCAATCAAAATGCTGGCAGGAACCTCGGCATCTGAAGGCTTGACTGAGGCTAGAGAATGCACTGCTCATAGAAGCCCTCGATTTATTGTTGGCTTCTGGCTGAAGTTCTCAATTCCTCCTCAGATGCTCCTCTTTGTAGGGATTCTCAGGCAAGGGCAGCTAGTATCATTCAGAGAGAGTAATCCAAGAGGGGAAGCAGACAGGAAACCACAGAATCTTTTATTACCTTGTATCTCCTGTTGCTTTCTCACCCACCCGTTCATTAGCAGTAAGTCACTAAGTCCAGCCACACTCAAGAGGAGGAAAACAGGTCCCACCTTTTCAAGAGGGTTTCAAAGAATTTGTGAACAGATTTTTAAACTACATACACCCCATTGCCCCAGAGTAGGTTTGTAGGTAGCTAAGGGGGGGTAGAATGGTGGGTGGCACCTAAGGTAGGGAGTTCAATGATCCAGCATAAATGAGGCTAATGGAGTATGATGGAGTGACTGCTCCTGTCTTACACTACTCCTTAGCCTTATCAGCAGATGAAGGGAGCCCAGCCAATTCTATTCAAGCAACCTAGGCTGGGCCGCTGACAAGTATCTGCATATGGAGATGCCAAGGTAAGCACAGAGAAATCCCTGGTTGCTTACACCTGTACATAGACATGATGCAGAGAAAATGAACTCTCATGAAGCAGGACATTGTGCCGGAACCAGGCTGGTCCTGGCTTTACAGGCAGGTGGAGTTCCGGCACCGTCCTCTGACATAGCCCCCTCCCGCCAAACTCCCAGCTTGCCCAGTGCTACACAGTGTGCTAATTGCTGATACAAACCCTGGGGGTTTGCAGAGGAGGGTAATATAGATCCTACAGGAAGAGAAATTTCTTCCCTTTGCATAAAACATGTGCAAATGAAGTTGATCTTGATTTCAGCCCGTGGCAGGAAATGGCAGTAACACTGGAAATGCTGGCTCTGTGAAGGCTGGAATTTTCCATCTTTCCTCCTATATTCATAGAGCCTATATAAGTGTACACTAAATAAAAAGCACCTTGCTGATTTTTTTTAAATTAATTGAATGAGCTAGCATTTACCATGGAAGAAGGTGTGGTGGCACAGGAGGGTTACAGAAGTTCTAGGTCTTTTAGGTTGCTGATGCCAGCAAATTCACCAGCCCAGCCATACTGATGGCAGGCTTGCACCCTGGGGAAATGGTTGTGTGAGTTCCTATAAAATAATAACACTAACACTGGGGTCTAATCCAATTACGATATGATCCACTCTTGGCTGAGCCCCAAGTGGGATCTGTACCATGAGGCAGGGCAGGGACCAGAGATAAAGGCTCAGTTTATGCCACACCTTCTCAGGCTGACGGCGTTTACTTGCATAGCCATAAAAAGCAGCCACTTGGGGCCAGGCGTGGTGGCTCACGCCTGTAATCCCAACACTTTGGGAGGCTGAGGCGGGCAGATCACGAGGTCAAGAGATCGAGACCATCCTGGTCAACATGGTGAAACCTCGTCTCTACTAAAAATACAAAAGAATTAGCTGGGCGTGGTGGTGCGCGCCTATAGTCCCAGCTACTCGGGAGGCTGAGGTAGGAGAATTGCTTGAACCCGGTCGGCGGAGGTTGCAGTGAGCCGAGGTTGCGCCACTGCACTCCAGCCTGGCACCTGGTGACAGAGTGAGACTCCGTCTCAAAAAAGAAAAAAAAAAAAAAAAGCAGCCACTGGGGACAGCAGGAGAGTGTGGTAAGGCTGGACATGTTGCATTACCCTGCCAAACACTATTAGCAGCAATGAGAATGGGACATTTCCTTAGACTCCCCAGATCTGGACAGCAGCATCAGGCTCTGGGGCCACCCTGGTGGTGCAACAGAGCTCCTCCCAGCTGCCAGTGTCCAGAATGTGAAGTCCTTTAGCCTCTGGGAACATAGTTTCTCCTACTCAAAACTGATCTGGAGGAGCCAGAACTCAGCCCTGGGGACGGTGAACTTCTTTGTCATCTTGGCATAAGCTTCCCTGGTTGAGACACCAGATTGGTGAAGTATAACATACTGGTTTGAGTTAGTATTATTCTAACTTTAAGAGGACTTTTAACTGGACCATCACTCCCAGGAAGCGTCTCATGTAAAGAACAGCCAAGAAGGCCACAGTGTCCATCTCACCAACGACACACAGCAACTGACCACTCACCCCCATATCCTGCACTGGATTTTCCATACGGCCAACTCAAGTACACATATTGCTTTGCCAAGTGATGCTTATCCTTGTCTGCAATTACCACAGTGATTATGTTTCTCCTCATTAGACTAGATGGGAGGGTGCAGGGAAAGATGGTTGGGTCAGGAGATCTAGTTCCTATGCTCTGACACTGAATTTGCTGGGCGGCTTTGGTCAAGTCCGTCCACCCATTTATGCCTCCTCTCGTGGCCCTTGTTCAGATATGCAGTAATTCCACGACTGATTTTCAGTGTTGGTCTCAAGCATGTAGCTGCCATTTGGTGCACAGTTGAGGAGTAGCATATCCTTATAATCACTAATGAGGGAAGGAAAATTCCAGAAAAGCTCTTTGGAGAAACCTAAGACTAACACAATGAGCTAACCATACTACCAATCAAATTTCATTAAAAGAACCCTAAATTATTGTCCTTTTCCAAAATGAAAACAATAATGGCCTTAACTAACAGTTTCTGGCTCTAAATATGTACCTTGCAGTGTCTAAATATTTTACACATTGTTTTTGTTCCCTCCTGTTCACCCCACTGGTGAGGGAGAGATTCTGCACTAGAATTATGAGGATGACCAAACACACTACACTCGACGATTAAAAGATGAGATTGACAGCAGTTATTATTCACATACACTCGCAGCTTGGAAGAGGCGGACACAGCATGGGACGCCAGCCACACAGGGGTTGCCCTCAGGAGTAGAGTGAACATGCAGGGGCAGCGGGTGGTAACAAGAGGATGAGGTGCCCCCTGGTTCCTGCAGGAGTATGTGATGTGATGGGCTTTGAACAACTCCATGCCTGGCAAGAAACTGATACTCACTACTCAGGGATAAGTAGGAGCTGTGCCTGGTCCACTTGATAAGGAAGGTTGCTTGACTGAAGCCTTATCTGCAAGAAAAGAATGGAGAGAGGCTCTTGTGGTTAGGCCAGTAGAGGCACGGCTGATTTGACCAGATTTGAAGGCAGCACACCATACCAAGCCTTAATTTCAGGCTTTACATGACACACACATCGTATTATTTCATCATCGCAACACTCCTGTGAAATATTATTACGTCTTTTTACAGATCATGAAATTGAGGCTTAAATGAGGCTAAGCAAATTGCCCAGTGTTTTCTAGCTGGCAAGTAGCTGAGGTATTCAGTCAGGTTTGTTAATCTCAGAGTCTGACCCCATAAGCAACTGTGGACAGGTAGATGTAACAACCCATCTTAGACATGAATCAAGAAAAAGAAGGACAAGGGGGCACACCCTATCCCGAATAACCAGAGAGCTCAACCGAAACACACACAGTCTTTTGTTCTGTCCACCGTTTGACCTTCTGAGTCCCAGGCTACCTTCCGCAAGGCAGCCGGGTTAATAAAGCCGCCTCAGTAACCACTAACAACAGCAACTCTGCCTCACACTTTAATCAGTGGTCCCTGAAGTGCCTACAGCCCAGCTGCTCAGGACACACTTTTGATTCTACAGCCTAGGGGAAGAGAACCCATCCAGGCAGATCAACCAGCTCCCAGGTGCTTCAAATTCCCAATGCCAGGGACAGCCCCAATCAGTCATCGTTTTGCATGTGCATGTTGGGTATGTCAAAAGGACTTGATGTTCTAGAATAAATTCTTCTATACAGAAAAGAGGCTTTAGATCTCTTTCAGTCCAAATCCCTCGTTTTATGGTTAAAGAAAGTAAAGTGGTCTCCCCCAAGGCTACAAAGCTGGTTAGGGCAGAACCTGCTTGGATCCCATTCCCAAACCCTTTCCCAACTCCCTCCTCCCAGGCACACCTCCCACTACGAAGTGGAAGAAGGGAGAAACTCTATTCCTCAGCACCCTTTGCAGATAGGCTGACCATGTGACCCATTCCAGACTTCGTGCCAAAGGGAATCTGCCAGGGGGAGTCTGGGAGCAGTGTTTCTTCCCTGATAGAAAGCATGGGAAAAGAGCTCTCTCACTGTCCTCTTCAACCCCTACCTCCTGTAAGAGCCAGGACCTGAGGCTTGAAACCAGAGGTGTCTTTTGGCCATGAGGGAAATTTCAGAGAGGTGGACATAGCAATTCAGCATCATGTGACTGCTGAATTAACCCCTAAACTGCCCTTCCTGACTCCTTATTCAGTAACAATTAATCCAAGTTTAAACCAGCGTTAGTTATGTTTTCGCTTCTTTGCAGCCAAACACCCTCCTCTGAGCAGCATTCACTAGAGTCAGGCAGATAGTGAATACTCAACAATGTCATTCACTCATGAGACCCAGGGCAAGAAATGTTTCTTTGTCTCAGTTTCCCTTTTTGGAAAATGGACATATACTTTTAATGGAGGTGCTATAAAGTATTGGTCCTCAACCTTTTTGGCATCAGGAACTGGTTTCATGGAAGACAATTCTCCCATGGCCCACGGGTTGGAGGGGTTGGGGAATGGTTTCAGGATGACTCAGTGCATTACATTTATTTTGCACTTTATTTCTATTATTATTACATTGTAATATAAAATGAAATAATTATACGACTCGCCATCATGTAGAATCAGTGGGACCCCTGAGCTTGTTTTTCTGCAACTAGTCAGTCACACCTGGGGGTGATGGGAGATAGTGACAGATCATCAGGCATAAGATTCTCATAAGCAGCATCCAACCTAGATCCCTTGCATGTGCAGTTCCAAGTGGAGTTTGCCATGAGAATCTAATGCTGCCACTGATTCGACAGAAGGTGGAGCTCAGGCAGTAATGTGAGCAAGGGTGGGTGACTATAAATACAGATGAAGCTTCCCTCGCTCACCTCCTGCTGTGCAGCACAGTTACTAACAGTCCAGCACTGGTTACCCATCTGTGGCCTGGGGTCAGGGGACGGTTGGGGACCACTGCTGTAAAGCTTAAAATATTGATAAAGAGTGTATAATATGTTCTAGCTCACAATTGACTGTTAGCTAGTATTATTTCGTTATTCTCTCAGCCTACTTCACAGTGTCTCTCCAGCACAGAGCTCCTCAAAGCTTCTGACAATACAGGTGAATTACCTGGAGATCTTGTTTAAATTCAATTTCTGATTCAAAAAGTCTGCAGTGGGCCTGAGACTGCATTTCTGAAATCTTTTAGAATATGTCTGTGCTGCTGGTGCTCAGATTACATTTTAAGAAGCAAGACTGTGGGACCCTCTGGGTCTGTTCCCTACTAGTTCAGCCTCCTAGCTGGTGGATCTGCTCTAATAGAATACCCCAGCCTTCTCACTATACTCATGGGAGCTGGTTCCTACAGTCAGACTGTCTTTTCATCCAGCAGCATCTTCATCAAATTCTAATTCCTGTGTTGAGCCAGTGACTCAGACACAGCTTCTCTGGGTCTAGTGGTTGTCATTGTCAATCACAATGTCACCCTCAATGGCCCATGCTCTAGCCTAGTCAGAGGGAGCTGGATGTACAGTAAGACAGGTATATGGAAGAAATCTGGGGCTCTCTGAGGATTTTATTCAAAGTAGGATGCAAAGGTTTATGTACTTCAAAACTGGAGCCACCTGGGGACCTTGGTCTCAGGATGATGTATGTTATGATAACCCCCTGGACTAGAATCCATGAGTTCCCTTGATCCAGCACTGTGCTCCAGCATGGGAACCTGCTTAAAGTTTGTCCTGACCCAGTTCATCTCATCTGCCTGCCTGCACCTCTAGCACAGCCTGCCTGTACCTCCGTCAACTGCCTGTGCCAGGTGTCCCATTCCCCTCCTTCCACCTGTGAAGAAGCTCAAAACCTGCTGTGAGCTCTACTTCTTGCCTTCACATACCTCTTCCCCTTCTTCTCCCTGCACTCTCTCCACTGGGTCTCCCCACACTCCTGCTCCCCAATCCTATGCTTTGCTCTCCATCCTGCTGAAGTTCACCTTTTTTCCTTCCAGATTGTGCCCTCATTTCCCCCTCTATCTTGGCCCATTTTGTGTTGCTATGACTACAATAGACTGGGTAATTAATAAAGAAAATGTATTTATAAAATATATTCTCACAACTCTGAAGTCCAGTGTCAAGGTGCTAGCAACTGGTGAGGGCCTTCATGCAGTGCCATTGCCAGGCAGAGGACAAGAGAGCAAGAGATGGCTAAACATGGTATTATAACAAGCCCACTCTCGTGATGACTAACCTACTCCTGCAATATTAACATTATTCTATTTATGATGGTGAAGCCCTCATCGCTTAATCACCTCTTAATGGTCCCACCTGTTAATACCATCACAATGGCAGTTCAATTTCAACACAAGTTTTGGAAGTGCTGTGTTTTGATTATTTGTCACCTTCAAAAAGTATGTTGAAAAGTCTCAACATAACAGCAGTATTAATAGGTGAGGTGTTTAAGAGGTGAGTGGGTCATAAGGGCTCTGCCTTCATGAGAAGATTAATCCATACATGAATTATTGGATGTTAGTTTTCACAGGAATGAGTCTTTTAAAAGCTAGCTTGACTCTCATTTTTATACCCTTGCCATGTGATGTCCTGAGCCATGTTGGGATTCTCCAGAGTCCCCAGCAGCAAGAAGGCTCTCACCAGATGTGGCCCCTCAACCTTGGATTCCTCAGAACTGTAAGAAATGAACTGATTTTCTTTATGAATTACCCAGTGTCAGGTATTCAGTTTAAGCAACAGAAAACAGAGTAAAGCAGGAGGGGACATTCAAACCACAGCATTCCAATCATGACCCCCCCCCCCAAACTAATGTTTTTCTGACATACAAAATGCATTCATTCTATATTGATAGCCTCAAAAGTTTTAACTCATTTCAGCATCAACTCAAAAGTCCAAAGCCCAGAGTACAATCTGAATTAAAAATGGGGAGACTCAAGGCATGTTTTATCCTGAGGCAAATTCCTCTCCAGCTACAACCTGTGAAATTAACAAGTTACATGCTTCCAAAATACAATGGTGGGACAGACATAAGCTAGACATTCCCATTCCACAAGGGAAGAATAGGCAAGAAGAAAGAGATAACTGGTCCCAGGTATTAATAAATCTAAAACCCAACAGAAAGAACAACATGAAGCTCCAGAATAATCTGCTTTGACTCCATGTCCTGGGCACTCTGGGGCAGGAGTTTGGCTCCCAGGGCCTCAGGCAGGCTGCCTAACCCCTGCAGCAGTTCCAACTCCACATTTCTACTCAGCATTTTCCGAGTCAAATTCTCCATGATGAGTCTGCCTCCGTAACAAGTCTTTATCTGGGCCCCAGGTGGACTGTGACAGCCTTTAAAATCTAGGTGGAGGTCACTGTGCCCCACAGCTCTTGCATTCTACATGCCTGCAGAATTAGCACCTTGTAGATGCTGTCAGTGTTTACAGCTTGTACCTTTTGGAGCAGTGGGTTGAGCTACACCTGCGCCCTCTTGAACCACTGTTGGAGCAGCTGAAGATCACTGCACCAGGATGTAAAAATAGAGACCCAAGGTGGTCCTGGACAGTCAGCCTGTAAAAAGCATCCAGGCCCATCCCCAAAAACCATTCTGTCCTCTTAGATCTCTGGATCTGTGACTGAGAGCAGCCTTGAACATCTCTGAAATGCCTTTGGGGTCATTCTTCCACTGTCTCGATGGCCTCTTCCATCTGCACTAGCCTTCCTTGGAAAACAGTTTGTTGGCCACAACCTTGGTTTTCTCATTCGAACACATTTTCATTCTTTAAATGGTCAAGCTTAAAATCTTAAAAATCTTTCTGTTCTGTTTTTTTAAAATTATAAATTCCATCTTTAACTAAGTCATTTTTCCCTCTTGGATCTTACTATATGCAGTTAAAAGTAGCTGCACATCTCCTCCAATACTTTGCTTAGAAGTTTTTTCTACTAGATATTGTAGTCAGTCACTTTTAAATTCTACCTTCTCTAAAGCCCTATGGCATGGACACAATTTGGCCTAGTTATTTGCCATTTCATAACAAGGATGCTCTTCCCTGCAGTGTCCAATAAGATATCCCCCCTTTTCCACCTGAGACCTCATCAGAATGGCCTTCACTGTCAGTATTTCTATCAACATTCTGATCATGACCATTCAAGTAATCTGTAAGAAGTTTCCTGTTCTCCCTATAGCTCGCCTCTTCTTCTGAGCCCTCTCCAGAATAGTCCTTACTACTATGTTTATGGAAATCTAGGCTTTTCTAGCCTACTCTTCCAAATCTTTTCAACCTCTGTCGATTGCCCATTTCCAAAGCTACTTTCACATTTTCAGGTATTTGTTATAGTAACAGCTTTCATTCCCAGTACCAACTTTCTATCCATTTTGTGTTTCTATAAACACAGGTTGGGTAATTTATAAAGAAAAGAAATTTACGCTCATGGTTCTGAAGGCTGGGAAGTCCAATATCAAGGTGCTGGCATGTGGTGAGGACCTTTGTGGTGCGTCACCCCATGGCAGAAGGTGGAAGGCAAGGCAGTGTAAGGGGGCCAAACTCTGGAATAACCAGCCTACTCTCATGATAACTAACCCACTCCTGCAACATTATTCTGTTCTTGAGGGTGAAGCCCTTGTGGCCTCATCACCTCTAAATACCGTCACACCAGCAATTAAATTTTAACATGAGTTTTGGGGGGGGGACATTCAAACCATAGCACTCTCCAGTCCTCTCTTATATCTTCTATAAGCCTCTAGTTTAGTATGCCGAATGCCACTATTGTCCCTTGTTTGAAACATGTGTGTCTCCCCTAGTCACTGAACTTTCTGAAGGCAGGGACGGCCTGTCATCCTGGATCCTTCTCCTGGCTGGACCCTTCCCCCTGGCCCTACCCTAACACAGGTACCTGTGTCACTCTCGAGGCCAAAGAGCACAGGCACTCACTTGTGTGATGTGTTTTTCCTTCTTTGTTTCATTGCCTTCATCAACCTTCTGATCAAGGTAGCGAGAAGCTGCTGTATGATCAAGTAAAAAAAATAAAATCTCAGAATTATTAATCACTTCTAATGTGCCAGGGACCCTGATAAGAAATTTATGTCTGCCCATTTAACTAATTCTTACAACTGTTATTGCTATTGGATTTCTATCATCTCTACTTTAGATGCAGAAATGGAGGCTGAGGGCAGATAATAGGAATATTGCCTGAGGTTGCACATCCAGGAAGAAAAGAAGTGGAGCCAGGAGCCCAGCCTCTGTTTACTTCCAGCAAAAGGGCTCAACGAAATATTAGCAAACCTAATTCTTGACTGCCTTCTCCTTTTCATCAGAGGACAAGCTGGTGGAAAAGTTGAGGGTCCTGTTTAAAAGAGAGATTAATTAAATCACTGAGTTTTGTTTCTTCCCCACCAAACTATGAGTTGTTATTGCAAGATCCCCCAAGTCAATGCCAATCTTCTATAGTCCTGGGAGCTTAAATACACTTGGCAAGCAACACCCAGTTATATGGTTTCCAATACTTAGAGGTATCTGTGAATTCAGATCTTAATGCAGTATATTCTTGGACTGTATTTTCTGTCTGAAACTGAGAATGAATTTTAGATGATGTGGTTAGCACAGAACATGCTTCATCTCAGGACTCAGCTACGATAACAACAAGGCAGGCACATTGGCCAATGTCAAGTGTGAAGGCCCAACTTATGCCCTTACTGTGTGAAAGGCCGTTGGGCAGATGCCAGGACAGACACCGAGGCCAGGCTCCAGCACAGCCTCAGGAGAAGTTCATGCCGGGCTGTACTTGATCTGGTCTCCCATGTGATATAAATGATCCTGGAGACCAAGGTCCTGCCAAGAGACTTCCAGGTAACTCCAGGAGTCCTGGAGGCTATGAATCTCTGCACCATACTTTAAATTTCTACAGAGCCCCAAATGCCTGTCTCCTCCTCAGCTTCTTTTGTAAAGGAACCTGGGTAAACTGTGGACCATTAAGAGCAGACAAAGTTTTGCCGAGTCCTTGGTGCTATGCAGGGGGAGAGCTTCTTAGAATGTTCTACTGAGTCCCTCTAGCTGCAAAGGAGAGCAAATGAGCACCTGGGGTCTGGAGGGATAGCTTGAAGCAGCCTCATAACTAGCATGGAATGTTTCTGAAGTCTTGTATTTATCTTAATAATTCATGAGAATTTTATATTTCTTTCCATACTATACCCATGTCTATTTTATATTAAATATAACATTAATAATTGCCTGAAACATGACAAAATTGATGTCCCAGAAAGCTGTACCCACAGTTCTCCATCAGCCACCCTGGGGGAACATATGCCCCAGTTCAAAAGCACAGATGTACGGAGTTCATCTCACTGATTATTCTAGAACCTTCTCCGACCCACACTTAGAAAAACCACAGGCAGCCAGGGGCTTGAACCTAAGCAACATGCACACCAGTTCAGACCCAATTAAAGAGCAGAATTTCCAGGAGATATTTGCACATAGGCTTAAGAAGCCTTCTAGAAGACAGACAAAATACCTCACCACAAGGCAGGACTCCTAATATTTTGGATTCTCTGAACACTGATGTAGTCTACAGAGATCCTCCCCAGAAAAACAACAACAACAACAAAACACCACATTTCTTAGGTCAGTGTGTTCTTCAGAGATTTCCAGAAACCTCAGGCCATCCATGGATCCCTAAGAATGTAAAGAGTCCCACTGAGACCCTTTGTAGAGGGCATACGTTTTCTTTAAATGTTTTGAGCCAACATATAAACATTAAGAAAGTTCACACTGATGTCCGGATACTGGAGACTTACAGCTTTGGGCCTGCGCGATTTCATGGCTCCATGGAGGGGAGGAGCAGCTGCTGCCCCCTGGAGCTGGGCTTCCCCTGTCCCCCTCTGCCACACCGTCCACATTCCTCCTTCACAGAACCCGCCGGCCCCTGTGGCAGCTGAACTAGTGAGTCTTGTCATGTCATTAGGCCACTGTGAGGGACATCAGGCCCTACAGTGGACAAGAGCCATCTGGAGTCCATGCTGGTCATCACCTGCCTCAGCTCTCCTCTACCCAGACCTGCTGCAGGTCTGTGGCCGGAGAGAAGCTGGGACAAAGCAGCGGAAGAATCTACAGATACATCCAGCACTGACAGCACGGGTCACAGTGGAGGAGTTCAGTGCCCCATATGGGGGAGGATTCTCCCCACTCCACTGGGAATGGAGCCATGAGGGTGAGTGGAGAGTCAGAGTCTGCTGCAGCCATGGGGCAGAAATAGCTTCCCACATGACATTGGCACCCCTCCTTTGGTACGGTGGCAGTTGCAGCAGCAAGGTAACACAAATTGGGTGGCTTAAAACCACAGAAATGTATTCTCTCGCCGTTCTGGAGGCCAGGAATCTGAAGTCAATGTGTCCACAGGGCCATGGCACCCTCTCGAGACTCAAGAAGAGAATCTGTCATTTGCCTCCTCCAGCTTCTGGTGTCTTCAGGCATCCACTGGCTTGTGGCTGTGTCACTCCAATTTCTTCTTTCTGTGTCTGTGTCTTCTCTTCTGTCTCTTCTGAAGACTCTGCCATTGGATTTGGGTCCCACCTAATCAATCCAGGATGATTTCATCTGGAGATCCTTCCCTTAATTATATATGAAAAGATTTTTTTTTTTCCAGATGAAGTCATATTCACAGGTACTGGGGATAGGACTTGGACGTATCTTTTGAGGGTCACCATTCAATCCATTACCCAGCTTCTTTTCAGCCATTGGCAGATGTCACAGGCAACAGCAGCCCCCTGATAAAGGGTCAGTCATGGTGGTGGCATTGCCAGTGTTCATGGCCTTCCGTGAGCCAGGCCTGACTGGGGAGGAGAACCACATGGCAATTTGACATGGATGCCCTTGGTAATGAGCACGAGAGCCCAACCTGAGAACAACAAGAGAGCTCTGGGAGGGATGGAGGTGCATCAAAGAGGTCCTGGAAGAGTGAGTAGGGGCTCAGCATGAATTGTTTTTAACATACTGTGAGCTATTCACACCCCAAGGCTGCTGAGGCATGGGAAAGTGCTTAATTTGCACAGCTGCACCCTCATGAGAACCTGGTCTTGTCTGAGTCCACCCTGCCCATGCCCCAAATCCAAACCAATGTGTTCCTCTCTCAAGGTCTGCAAACCAGCCTGGGGTGAGCCATCCAACACCCACTGAACACTTCCTGTGTGAAGTTCCCGTGCTGGAGTGCCCCTCTCCCCTAGAGCTCTAGATGGAGAGACAGAGAAGCATTCTCCAACCACCTGGGAAAAGTTAGGTGTGGATGCCACAGCAAAGTCAGGTATAGATTTCAGAGGTTTTTATCTTCCTATTCCTGTCCCTTATTTAAAAAGTGAGCAGGCTCTGTGTTCACTGTCCCCTGGTGAGATGCACTAGAAATAAAGATAGATATTGCCTGGCTTTGATCTTCTGGAAGTCTAAGCCCCTGGGGATTTCAGAGAATCTACTGAGCAGACAAAAGAAAAGGGCTTAGGGGTATGTATTACTCCATATCACACTGCTGTAAAGAACTACCTGAAACTGGTTAATATGAAGAAAAGAGGTTTAATTGACTCACAGTTCTTCAGGCTTAACAGGGAGCATGACTGGGAGGCCTCAGGAAACTTACAATCATGGCGGAAGGGGAAGGGGAAGCAAGCACGTTTTACCATGGTGGAGCAGGAGAGAGAGAGAGACAAGGGGGACGGGTCACACGCTTGATCAGATCTCCTGAGAACTCACTATCACAAGAACAACAAAGGGAGACATTTGCCCCCATGATGCAATCACCTCCCACCAGGTCCCCCTCCCTCCACACTGGGGATTACGATTCAACATGAGATTTGGGTGGCGACACAGAGCCAAACCATATCAGAGTGGAAACAAAAAATAGTGGACCAAAAACAGAAGGAACATTTCCCCACATCAGGCAATTTTCCCAGGCCAGGGAGACATTCTCTCAGGGTGTGGGGAGGAGACTGGGATGGGTCAGCAAGATCCCAGGAAGTGGGCAGCTGCCTGGTCCTCTTAGGTATCTCAGAAAAGTATCTTCACCCCAAATGGGGGCTAGAAGCAGCTGAGAACCTCAGACCTCATTGCCCCAAGGGTCAACCAATGGACTGTAATGTATATGGACTGATGATGAGGCCCAGTGAGGACCAGAGGGTCCACCCCTGCCCCCACCCCACTCAGCAGTTCCACAACCTACATATGTCCCTGAGACCATGATCTGGTCACAGAGCAAGGAGAGTGCCTTGGTTTGTGAACACTGCCCCAACAATAAATACCACAGACTGGGTGGTTTCAACAGCGGATTTTTTTTTAGTAGCTGTTCTAGAGGTCAGAAGTCCAAGATCATGGTGTCACTGGGCTTGTTTTTTTCTAAGGCCTCTCTCCTTGGCTTGTGGACGGCTGTCTTCTGCCTGAGTCTTCGCGTGGTCTTCCCTCTGTGCCTGTCTACGTCCTAATCTTCTCATTACAACACTGATCATATGGATTTAGGGCCCACTCTAACCACCTCATGGGAACTTAATTGCCTCTTTAGTGATCCTTTCTCCAAATACCATCACATTCTGAGGTACCGCAAGTTAGAACTTCAGCCCTTAAGAGGAACTTTCAGTAAATGATATGGCTTGGTGGAGAAATGGAACTCTTGAAACAAAATTAAAGTAAATAAAAAGCACAGATTTCTCTTGTGTACACACCTTAGGATGTGGACTGATTCATTCCTACTGGCCCCCACAGGTGCCCTTTACCCAGGCAGGACGGTACAGATCCTGGGAGGGACACGAGTGTGTGTGTGTGTGTGTGTGTGTGCATGTGTGTGTTTAAAGAAAAATCTCCAGATGACTCTCAGTCCCTCCCACAGAGGCCCACTGCTGAGCCAAGTGGGCACAGAGCAAATCCCAAAGCTCTCACTCAGTTACAAGACAAATAGTCACTAGGTGCCTTCTATAGGCGAAGCATTGTGCAAAGCACCCCGAAGGAAAACTAAAGTATGTGGCCTGTCCTTACCTGTTATATACAGCAAGGTGTTCAGTCAAAGCAGAGAGAGCCCAAAGGCGTTCCCAAGCTTAGTGCTCCAGACCTCCCTGGCGCTCACATGCCCATGCTCTTTACTCTCATCCAGGGTATTTTTCCCTCCCTAGACCTGCTAAGAAGTGTACTACGGGTGGGTCAGTTTTTCCAAAGAAGGGTAGGAACTTCCTTTCCTCAAGGGAAGCAAGTGTCCTGTGGTGACAAGGAATAAGGAGAGTGAGGAATACGACTTTGTGGCAGATGCTTTGACTCGGATGTAAGAGCTGAGTCTGGCATCGCTGCAATTGAATGGATACTATTGTCCCAACGTTGCAGAGGGCTCTGCATATCTTAATTTGGGATCCCCTGAAAGTGGACCTTGAGACAAAGATTATCTATGCCAGTAGTTTCTTGGGTAGGGATCTAGGAAGCATGATGAGGGAGAGGGGAAGAAGAACAGGGAAGGGGAGAGGATCGGTATAGGACACACTAGTGAGTGGGGTACTGCTGCAGGTGCATAGGGCTCAGTCCTACTGGGGACCCTGAAGCCTAAGGCCATGAGCTCAAGAAAGCATGCAATGGAATGAGGAGAATGCCCAAACCTTGTAGGATTGTTGGCCAGAGTCTGAATTGACATTGAAAGCTGGGGACACATGGAAGCCAGGTAATACATGGAGTCCTGGCCCAGATCTAGCTTACAGTGGATTTATTTGACACATAGACCACTGAGTGGTTGTTTTCCTAATTGCTCAATAGAGAGTTGGAATGAAAATACCTGGTGGTTGTCAGAGTCTCACTTTGGAAACTTGACCTGTAATAAGAGTTTTAATACTGGGGAAAGCCAAGTAGAAACCCAATCCCTGACCTTGGCCAAAATAATAATTTTTTTAAAAAAGCAAAAGGCATCCCCCAGGAGAACAATGGAGCTTAATGGTGCCACAAAAAATTTGAAGAAGGCAGGGGTGGAATCACTGTCATGTCCCAATTTCATCTGTTAGGGAAGCAGGAGCCCAGGAGAGGCACCATTTTTAAATCAACTCCAACTTAAAACCGGCAAGGCACATTCTTTACCAGTCACACCTATGGTCCTGAGATGCTTACAGCTAAAGAAGCAGCTTGGTTATGCCTACAAGGACACACTCCTACAACAACAAAAAGTCCAGATGTCCCAATATGCTTTCAAGATAATTATAGTTATGCTTTGATGTAGTTACATACTAAAAATGTCAAGGACAGTTTTCTTTAAATCAATAGAATAATTTCATCATGCTGTCAGCCCACCTGTATGTGGGCACAACTTAGTTTAGTCTCTACATAGACAAGACCCCCATTTAAAAATAAAGATAGTACATTCCTCTGCTTGCTTCCTGAGAATACCCTACTGTGTAATGGAGTAGTTTCTAATAAACTTGCTTATTTCACTGTGCTCTGTGACTTGTCTTGAATTCTTTCTTGCAGGGGATAGAAGAATTCTCTTTTGAGGTCTGGATTGGGACCCTTTTCCAGCAACAAATCCATTAGTCTGGCCACTACAGAAATCAGAAGGTCACGGAGATGACAATGGGCTGTCACAGACTCAAGCAAGTAGTAGCCTCCATTGTAGCAACTGTGCCGTACATGGCAAAGAGAGATTAACACAGCCTTCAGAACATGGTGTGCACATGGGTGCTGCCCTTGACCTGGGAAATGTGTACTTTACCTTCTGTATCAGCAAAAAAGGCCAGAAGTAGTTCCCCTTCATGTGGGACCGATATGGGTTGACCGTGTTCCCACCCAAATCTCATCTTGAATTGTAACTCCCACAATTCCCATGTGTTGTGGGAGAAATCTGGTGGGAGGTAATTGAATCACAGGGCTGGGTCTGTCCCATGCTGTTCCTGTGACAGTGAATAAGTCTCATGAGACCTGATGGTTTTAGAAATGGGAGTTTCCCTGCACAAGCTCTTTTCTCTTGTCTGCTGCCATGTGAGACGTGACTTTCGCTTTCCATCATGATTGTGAGGCCTCCCCCAGCCACATGGAACTGTAAGTCCATTAAAACTCTTTGTTTTGTAAATTGCCCAGTCTCAGGTATGTCTTTATCCAGAGTGTGAAAATGGACTAATACAGGGACTGAGGAATCTGCAGTCCTATCCCAGTATGTGTTGACTCTCCATTCTCTGTCGTAATGCAATCCTAAGGGGTCTAGAACATCTAGACCAGGAGTTGGCAAATTGTCACCTGTGGGAAAACTCTGGTCATAGCTTGTTTTCTTATGGTCCGTGGGCTAAACATTATTTTTACTTTTCTAAAATTTTAAAGGTTGTAAATAACAAAAAAGTACAAAGAATATGTAACAAAGAATGTATGTGACTTGCAAAGCCTCAAATACTTACTATCTTGTCTTTTACAGAAAAAGTTTTGCCAGCTCCTTATCTAGACATTCTGCCGAGCACCACACTGGGCTGCTGTGTCAATGTCAACATGCTAATTAGAGCAAATAAGCAAGAAGTGGCAAGTACATTGGAGGTCTTAGTAAGACATGTGCACTCCAGAGGGTATAAGATAAGCCCTATGGATATTCAGGAGCCCAGATATCCAGTAGGTTTTGTGGTTTAGTCAGTCATGATGAAACATCCCACTTAAAAAAGAAAAAAAGAATCTCACACTTACCACTTAAAAGGAAGTACACTATTTAGAAGGTTTCTTCAGGCCCTAGAGGCATGAAATTCCAGTAAATACTGTTCTATCCCATTAACAAAAGCTTCTATCTCTGAGTAAGTCACAGAAGAGGAAGGGGTTCTACAGAAAGTCCAGGCAGTGGTGCAAGCAGCCCTTCCAATTGTGTCATCTAGTTCAATAAACCTTATGTCAGGAATGGAGGTAGTGATGGGAAAGACTGTGTGTGGAGTTTTTGGCAAGTCCCAATGGAAGAATCACGATGGACACCTCTAGGGTTCTGAAGCGAGTCCATGCTGCCTACTACAAAGGAATATATGCCATTCAAAAGCAGATCCCACTGTGCTACTAGATCCCAGGAGAAACAAAACGTCTCATCATGAGACATCTGTGACTTAGATGCCGGTTAGACACTGGGCCCCACCAAGTTATAAAGTTGCATGGGCCCAGCAACAACTAATATAGGAGTGATCGCCTGGGACCAGGCGTGAGCAGAGCCAGAGGGCTCAGGTAGGCTACCTGAGCAGGTGGCCAGAGCCCTGCGTCACCCACCTGTGGTGCACTGATACTTCCCCGTCAGCTCACACTCATGGTTTCAGGAGGAAAGTCCCTAAGGCCAAGCGATGGAGGAGAAAAGATCAAGTGTGATGCATGAATGACCAGCTTGACATGTGGGATGAACAGAAAATGATCTGCTACTGTATTGCATCCCACTCAGGTGTCCCTGCCGGAAGTGGTGAGGAAAAATACTCCCAGTGGGTGGAGACTTAGGCGCTACACCTGGTCACCCATTTTATGTATTGACCTCAAATTTGAATATACACAGAGTCATGGGCAGTGAGGAGCAGATTTTGTTGGTCAAAACAAAAATGAAAAAGATCGAAGCATTGACAAGATAGGGTGCTGTGGAGGCCCAGGGATGAGGTATGTGTACAGACCTGTGTGGGCACAACATGTGAGGATGTTTGCATGGCACGTCCTGCCCTCCAGAAACCATCCGCCATGGGAGAGGCACTGTGCTAGTCGCTTGGGCTGCCATTGCAAAATAGCACAGATGGGTGTCTTTAACAATGGAAGTTACTTTCTCACAGCTCTGGAGGCTGGGAGTCCACAGTCAAGGTGACACCAAGTTAGATTTCTCCTGAGGCCTTGGCTTGCAGACAGCCACCTTTTCATTATTTCCTCACCTGGCCTTTCCTTTGTGTGCACACATCCCTGGTGCATCTCCTTCTTCTTATGAGGACATCAGTCATACTGGATTCGTGTCCTACTCTTATAACCTCGTTTAATCTTAATTACCTCTTTAAATACCCTATCTTCAAATACAGTCACTTTGGAGGTTAAGGCTTCAACTCATGAATTTGAAAGGGGAGGGATAAAATTTAGTCCGTAAGAGGCACCATGGCACAGATAGACAGACTGACTCAGCCAGCTCTCGATTAGCCACCTCAATTCTGGTACAAGGAGCTCACAAAGTAGCCAAGGTGATACAGAAGGAGGTTGTGCCTGGACCCAGCAGCAGGAGCTCCCTCTCATCATGGCTGATCTAGGTATGGCTGGTGCTGCATGTCCAACTCATCAGCACCAGAGGCCAACAGTGCTGCAGACACCTGCCTAGCCCAAGTGTATGCCCCCTCCCAGGGGACGAGTGCCACCAATGACTGGCTTCTGCATGGGTATAGTAGGTCTAGCCCCTTTTCTTCAATTTGGGGGTAACTCTGGTGGAATATTCTGGTTATGGAGCCCCTATGGAAGCAACTGAGGTCTCAGTCATGGCGACATCACAGGTCAGCTTCTCTCTCTGCCCAGTTCTGCCATCCTCCCTTCCTTTACATGAGTATCTCCCAAGAACACTCCAAATAAACCTCTACACTCAGCTCTCAGAGTCTGATTACAAAGTACCTATGATTAGAAAGTAACCCTTCATAAAACTGATCTGAGAGTGAGCCTGCATTCAGAATAGCCCTTTCCCCCACTGTAGAACACTGGTGCCCCTTGCCTACTTTAAATATTTCCATAGCTCATTGTCTTCTTTGAAATACACACCTGGCATTCTACAAAAGAATCCAAGTATTGTCTCAAAAGACTACGATTAATCAAGGCCCATTGAGCCATAGGGCCTCCAGTCTTTCCCTATCTGAGAGATACTTCTCTAATGGTGAATCTTGGTGTCAAAAATAACGTTTGGACCTGTTTTGTGATATTCTGAATGTAGAACAGCCAAAGCCATTTAGATTTGGGTCATTTGTTCTCATAAATGTGAATAGAATGCTTTGTGGGACTGCCAAATTCTTTAAGACACATTATATAAAAAGTGCAGATAATCTTAAGAGGTTCCTTTTAGAGTTGGTGTGTTTCATTTAATAAACCTGTTTTATCAAATCACACATTTATTTGTCATCAATCATTCTTTTATTTCATCATATAGAATATTGCATATTTGTCTTATTTGTTACCAAGAAATGAACTTTCTAAAACTTCTGAAAATATTTAGATGTTAACTTACACAAATACACAGCAATAGGTAGATTTTTCCTTATTCTTTTAGGTGTATGTGGAAAATGAAGTCCAAAGATCAATGGAAAAACTAATACCCTCCTACCTGCCCATGTTTTCAAGCAATTAATAAATAAAAGAGAAAGCAAAGGGACGAAAAAAATATATAATAACATCCCTTCACATGGGGTGGGGGAGAAGCACCACCTCCCCCTCTGACAAGATACCCACATCTTCCAGATTATCTGGGTAGATCCCAAATTCCAATACTCTGATCTGCCAACCTCAGAAGATCACATAAGACTGTCAGATACCTTGTTTTCTTTGAGGAAAGGGTTTGGAAGACAGAGTCCCAGCAACCACACACCTTCTTACACCACCTACGATGACTTCAGAGCACAGAGGCTGTGGTGCCCTTGACTTCCTGACCAGGTGCTCCTGGCTGGCCTTCCCCCAGCAGTTCCCAGCAGACCTGGTTCCTGGCAGTGATGCTTTTGCTTTTCTTCCAGGTCTATTTTTGCCCAGAGTTGCCAATTCCCCACCACAAGTCTCCGTTCTTTTCCCCCAAGGACCTTCATTGGTTTTCCTAAACGGGGTTTCCCCTGCCCAATCCTGCTGTCTTTGAGTCACAGCCGGCATCCTTGCCAGGGGGCTCCCAGCCCAGTCTGCTAACTGACCAAACAATCCTGTTTTGCATCTAAGGAAAAACACCTCACGTGATCATCAGAGCTTGAGCCAGAGGACATATATGGGCAGAGCTTAGACCAAGGGCCAAAGGCAACAGGCCCCAAGTGAGAGGAGAGATGTGACATCATCGATAGTCACTGCTGCTCCAGGCACCCACCTGGGAGAGCATGCCCTATGAGTGACCAAGAGGTTCCATTCCTCTGAATATAGCGAAATTAAGAACATTAGCCTTGAAGAGGTCAGGAGGCTTAAAGGGACATTTCTGAAGTTGGGATCTTTGCACTTTTTTGCACAAGTTATACAAGTAGTTGAGCATTAGACGTCTTGCTCTTAAACCTTGTATGTTCTCCACTCAAAGGTCTGAAGCCTGGTAAAACTCTGAGAAAACATACACACCATTGTGCTGGTCATGTCTGCAATTAGCCCCTACCCACAGAGCAACATTTTAGCTCAGCGACTGCACAGGCACACTCTCTTCTTATTTCCTCCCTAATGCTTAGGTTGCCGCTGGCACCTAATACGTATTAAATAAATACTGATGACATGAGTGATCATTCTGACTTGAAAGGGCATGTACTGAACTTTTTACACCATCAAACACAGTAAGCCCTTGATTTTTATTTCTTCTGCTCTAATTTCTCAGAGCTTGCAAAGACTTCCTTTCAGGGCATCATTGCCACCTGAGCAAGACAGGAAGGCTCCCCTCATCCCATTCACCTGTTCTCCTTTTGATCCTATACTCTCGTGTTCCCCAATGCATCAAATCGGTGACCTTTTTCTGATCGCAGACAAGTACAGTAGGACTGGAAAGTGTCATGTTTTGGAAGGTGAACCTGTTTCTCTAAGGATCCTGAGAAGACCAAGGTATATTTTATTACCCTCAATTTCTTTCCCCTGACTTGCTCTTTGCTCTCTGATGGGCCAGCCTTGGAATATCTCCAAGGGCAGCTGTTGGCAGGTCTTTTGCCCCAGGAAAAAGTTTCAGCTCCGTATTACTCAAGTTGTGTCTCTAAAGATGTTGGTCATTAGCCGCTTCACTCTCTGTCACCTGCTTGTGAAAGATGGGTTGGATTCCTTCTGACATGTTACATCCCCAGTTGATCTCCCCAGCGGGATTAGGAGAATTTATGGAGAGATTTAACCCAGGAGTTTATGATCGGGCTGGGAGGGAAAATCTCCTCCACAAACGTCTTCTCTAATTTTTTGTATCTTTCCCATGTCAACATTCCCACTCCCTAAAGACTCTCATGAAATAGAAGCACAATTTTAGACCGAGTCCCCATTCTGTCTACTATAATGCTCTCTGGATCCCTTGTTGCCCGTATATGTATAATCCTATTTATAACTAAGGAGTTTTGTTATAAGCTAAACTCCTGCATTTCCTCAGGAGGTGCTGGATTCATAAATGCCCCTCAAGCAAGGAAAATAGAACTTCCAGGAATGGCAGGGATCACAAGAAGACTGGAGGGTCAGCTCTTTCATTGGACCATCTCAATCACTGCATGTCCAACCCATCAGCACCAGAGGCCAGCAATGACGCAGAGACCTGCCTGGTCCAAGTGCATGCCCCCTCCCATGGGACAAGTGTCATCAATGACTGGCTTCTGCATGGGTATGTAGGTCCAGCCTCTTTCTTCAATTTGGAATTACTCTGACAGAGTTAGAGTTGAGCTATTAAACAGTATTTGTGTTTAACAAAAAGGTTTGTTAAACAAAACCTTGGGCGGTTAAACTATCTTTTTGCTCAATCTTTCCCACCTTACAATAATTAAATAGTTCCTCCCACATCTGCAGCAAAGTCAAACAGAGCAGTTTCACTGGGTGAACAAAGACCAGAGTTGACTTGGATGAGAATTGTCCTTTCCCACCCACGAGGATGGTCCATCCAGCAGCGAGTGTCAGCTCGAGGGATCCCAAGTCCTCCCACTGCTGAGATAAGAGCAGTTATTTCTGCCAACACTGCCATCCCTTCTCTCTCCAGAGCACTTTCTCTGTTATCAAGTTGAGCAAAGCCAGGAAAAAGTAAGCCAGTCAAATGTTTACTTGCTTGGTGAGTGCTGATAAAATGTTGGCCTTTGCATGGTTCTGAACGAGACATGCACTCCCCGGCCCAGCCGGCCCCGGGCTACAACCAGAACCAAGGAGCAGGTGATAGTTCTTAAACAACACCCACTCCCAGGTTTTCAGCCCAGTGTTTGTTCACTTATCCCAGATGCTTGACTCACATGGGACCGTGTTTATGCTGAGTCTGTCCCAGGGTCTCTTTGGTTGAGTAGCATCCATTGGTGCGGGTCCCACAGCAAGAGAGCAAGTCCTGATGCCAAGAGAGAGGGGGGTGTTTGCTAATGGGAAAGAAGAGGAAGAAGCAAAAAAGAGAGGTTCCAAGTCAAATAAGTTGCCAGGCTGCTGAGCTGATTTGAGCTTGTTTCTACTTGCGGAAAACTAAAATCAATCTCTAGTCCGGTTGAAAGAATCTTCAGACTGTCTGAAAACCATACACGGTGGCATGGATTTACAGACATCTCTGCATATCGCAGTGCAGGAGAGTAGGGATTAAGTGGGTTAAGATACAAGCCAGCCTAAAGCTTCACTCAATGGAAACTGGAGCCCCGTTTTCCAGGGAGGCAAAAAATGAATAATAATAATTGTGATGATGATGATGAGACATTAAGTAAACCTCCTTGGAGCTGTTTGCTGACTTCTGCTGGTGCCTGCGCTTTGTGCCTCCCTGGAGGTTCCAGCAAACCTCCCTTCTGACTCCAAAATGAAAGCCAATTATCTCAAGTTTTACAACATGAATAATCTAATTCGACAATAAGAGGACTCCAGACATTTGCACAAAAACTAAACCATCACACAGAAGGGTATTATCCCTCTGCTTGGCCTCCTTCTCCCTAAAAGCCTGGAGAGTGAACAGACTTGAGTGTTGAACGACCCCCATTTCCTCCTGCTCTACCGTGAGTGGGTACTGTGGCCTACGGCATGGGACCAACCTCTCCATGTCCTCTCAGTTTGAGGATGGAGGTGCTATCCACTGCGCCTCCCTTGATAGGAGAAATCAAGCCTACACTGAAGACCTTGACAAAGAAGAAAAGTGCTAAACAGAAGCAAGGTCTGTGGGACATGGGTCTTATCGCTGCTGGGCATTCTGCAAGGATAAACATTACATAGTCACTCAGTTTGGTAGGAATTTTGCTTACAAGAACAGGAACTGGAGGGGCTGGAAAATAAAAACTACAATGGAAAAGGCTAAATTCCTTTTATCTTTATTCTTCGTTGTTAACTACTTAGGCCGCATAATCAGCTTGGTGTCAGGCATCCCAGGCCAAGAACCCTGTATACCCAAACACATCACCACCTCTGCACCAGCAGGCCACATAATACTAGAAACTCGCTCAGGAAAACTCTTTCCAGACTGGTTAACTGGTGATAGAATAAGTGGGGGGAAGACATAGGGGAAAGGGGCAGAATCAGTAAATGAGCAGAGAACTCAGGAAAGCCGGAAGTAGCGTGGCAGATACAGTGGCACCTGCCCAGGTCCCCTCTCAGTGAAGGGCCAATGGCCGCAGCTGCCAGGAGGGCTATCATCCACTTCAGGGAAGGTTGCAGTTGCAGAGACATGCCTGACTAGGGCAGCCCATGACTGACAGATCCAGGCAGGTGTGTAAAGGTAGCACTGGGTCATTTTAACCCAACGCTGAACAATGCTGCCAAGCCATTCTAGCTCCTAAGCTTCCCCAGCATCCACTGAGGCCGTCTCCTCTGCATCACAGCCCAGCTCCCACCTCTGCGCACCCATGCTTTTCTTGTCCTCACTTCCACTGGTGTCAGTCTCAAGGGCACCCCTTAATAAATGTCCTATCCCTTAAAATCCATCTCAGAGTCTGCCCCTGGAACACGACTGTGACTACTAGGAAATGTAGCCAATAGAAATTCTCAAAGACCGGAGAGGAGAATGAGGAAGGCAAGGGGCACACTCGTGTTCTTTGAACTGTCACTGCCATTCCTTGTCTGGGTGTCTGCTGCAGCCAGGCACTGGAGCACAATGACAAAGAAACAGGTGTCAGGTTCCTAGGATCTCTTTCTGACCTTAGTTCTGTCATTCATGAGCTGCGTGGTCCTGGATGGATCAATGTCTTAGGGCCTCTTTTTCCAAGTTGGCAAACAAGGAGAATAATGATTCTACCTAACAGTTGAGTTATTGTGAGTATCTCTTGTGACGGTGGATGTGAACGTGCATGGGAGATGGTAATACCATATCTTCTGGTGACATTTCTCTCTCCTCCAGCCAAAGCTTGGAAAGACAGCAGGACCATGAAAACGGCAGCCAGAAAGGCAGCCGTTTCCACCCTGACCTTCAATCCCTAGACTGAGGAACTCCTTGCAGTGGGGGAGTTAGCTGCTAGAAGTCATGGGAGAGGGGGAGGGAACTATCTCATTAAACTCTCTTGCCATAGATCATATTGAGCACCTGCTACCTATGTGTTAAACTCCAGGCCAGTCCACACACATAGGGCTGATGGAAATTCACTAAAAAATCCTGCAAACAAATAAAAACCTCCTACGGGGACATGAGCCAAGTAACAGGAGTTACAGAAGGCCTCCCTGAGGAAGTGACACTTGAACTGAGAAGTAAATGACGAAAAGGAGCTATGTTGACAAAGAAGGGAGGGAAGCTGATTGTAATCTGAGATGAATATGAGTCCCAAGAAGTCCTCCTGGTGAGGGGAGCAGACAGCAGAAGTCCTGGAAGAAGTGTTTACCAGAGGGTGAAGCTGGGAGAAGTTGGGAGGCTACAGGTGGAAAGGGGCTGGGGGAGACAATGAGGGCCGTGACATGTTGGGCAATTCCTGGCAAGTCAAAGACTATTAGCTTTATCCTGAATATAATGGGGAGCCGTGGGAAGGGCCTTAAGCAGTAGACAGATGGTTATACCAGCTGCCAACGGAAGGACGGATGGCAGGGAGGTCAGCGTGGGTAGCATTAATGACCATGAGCATTGGTTGATTTACTGTGTGCTTGGCACAGTTCTAAGTGTTTAAATGAAGCCCAGGCCCCAATAAAATAGGTACTATTGGCCGGGCGTGGTGGCTCACACCTGATCCCAGCACTTTGGGAGGACAAGGTGGGTGTATCACCTGAGGTCAGGAGTTTAAGACCAGCCTGGCCAATATGGTAAAGCCCCCGTCTCCACCAAAAATACAAAAATTAGCCGGGTGTGGTGGTGGGCACCTGTAATCCCAGCTACTCAGGGGACTGAGGCAGGAGAATCACTTGAACCTGGGAGATGGAGGGTGCAGTGAGTTGAGATAGTGCCATGGCACTCCGGCCTGGCGGATAGAGAGGGATGCTGTCTCAAAAAAAAAAAAAAAAAAGGTACTATTATGATCCCCATTTTAAAGACGAAGACATGAAAATACACAGAGAACAAACAAACACGATGCCAACCAAGCTGTCTGGCTGCAAAGCCACACACATAACTACGCAATACTACATGGTGGGTGGACCAGATGGACAGCTATTTCAGTAATCCAAATCTGAGTGACAGCAATGGAATTGGAAAGAAGTGGATGGATTTTTAAGCGTGTAGGAGAGCAAAAGGAAAGACAGGACTCAGGGATGGTTTGGCCACAGGGATGTCGGGAGATGGTCTCTGGGAGAGTGATGGCGGGGGCAGTGAGGGACACTCACTGAGATGTAGGACTCCGGAAGAAAACCAGGGTCACAGTGTCAGGTCAGGGGCAGGAGGCGGAGGACAGTGTGAATCCACTGGGACCTGCAGAGATCTGAGATGTCCTAGTGACATGTTTAGTAGTGCCATATTCTTTTAAGGAGGCCTGGTTTTATCCTCCTACAAGATTCTGGCTCTTTCTGGTTGTACAATCCATTTGGAATAGTCATCTGTTTAATATAATCTGGCTCCTGTGCACACAGGGAAAGGGGCCACCATCTCCCTTAAAGTCTCCTTCCAGAGGCAAGAGCGTCCTCACTCCTCCTCAGCCCAGCACATCATCATGTGAAAGAAATCCTCATGGGAAGCAGGGCAGCCCCTGCCATGTAAGGAGAGGACAGTTGAGCATGAGGTTTGGTTAAGAGCAGAGATTTCTGAGTCGGACTCCAAGCCCTACTATTTATGAGTTGTGAGACTTCGTCTTTGCCCAATTTATTGATCTGTCTAAACCTTGGTGTTTCTATCTGTAAAATATGGTTACCGAGAGGCTTCAATGAGATGATATACCTAAGATAAAGCGCAGAGCCTGACAGGCAGAAGCCAAGCGATTATTATCCCTAGTGGAAATCCCCACCGCATGAACACACTCGGATTGTTGTTTGTTTCACAGCTCGTGTCTGGAACTGGAGGAATCCGTTCCAGTTACCTCCTGTTTTTGCTTTTCGGATGCCGGGGCCTCTCTTGCCAGAACAGCGATCATAAGCTATGAGGGCAGTTTCTACACATCTTCCTTGACAGGATGGCTCAGCTCATGATCTGGAAGATGTTTTGCCCCTGTTCAGCCACAAGAATGGTTGCCATTTGCTCCCTTGCTTGTAAAGGAAGTCCCAACTATGGAGTTTGCTTAGTGAGAGCAGAAGTTTAGATGATAAGGAATGAAGTTTATTTGAAGAGAGTCTCAGAAAGTGAAAGGTAATTGTTTTACACAGATGATGGATGAAGCAACTCCCTTTGCAATGAGCCCTTTTCTTTCCTTAAAGCTGTTTCTAAGGGGGAAAGGCCAGCACCTGGCCTACCGTGATTTCTGGAGTCTTCTCCAGCAAAAGAGGTGGCAGTTGTAGTTTGCCTCCATTTAGTTTTCTTCTGCTGAGGCCTCCAGAAAGTCAGCCTGCCAGAAGGTGCAGGTCCCATGGGTTGTGGCCCTTCATGGGAATGTTGCAAGGCAGGCAACTGAGTCACACATTTTGTTGCTTCCCAGGACACTGGAGATTTCTCACCTTGAGGGTGGGAGAGGGTGGGAGAGAGTGGGAGAGGTCTGATGATCTGAAGGAAAGAGGGATTCCTGGCTACTGCAGGTCTTGGTAGGGAAAATGTCTTTGTTTGTGAAGCCCTGGGGAGCGCAATCATTAGTCATTTGGGGAAGGATTTCCTGGGAAATGGAGGCATCTATGAAACAGGTCTCGCCTCCCTTCTCTCTCATCCCTGGCAGCAGCTGCTCACAGGCAAGAGTGCAGGGTCTTTGCTAAGATGCATGGAGGTCCCAGCACTGCATAGTAACAAGTGGCTAAGTGTCCCAGTATTGTCAGCATCTGCACCTAAGAGGAAGAAAAGACTCATGTGCGACCAGTTTGTTTTTCTTTTTAAGCAATCATTTCTTGAGAGAATAAAGCGGAAAAACCTGAACTTACCCTTTTGCATGTACTAGGAGAAGAGAAACACAACATAACACACACACCTGACCCCTAGCTCACCCTTCTCGGGATGGGAGGGTCGTGTCTGGAACCTCAGAAGTTGGGGGCTTCCTAAGGCACCCTTGCACCCCTGTTTCCTGGAATCTGCTAAGAGAAAATGGAAAACCAGCCGAGATATTTGACTGAGGTTTCTTAAGAAAACATCTTCTTGGTTTGGGTTGTTTTCTGAGGGGGAGGGTTAGGGCAATGCGGTTTAAGTAAGAAAATTGCTCATGAACAGTGATGGAAATAATGACTCTCTTGACTGCTTCGCATGTCTCTGGCTACAGTTACGGGAAGCAAAGTGTAACCGTGTTTGCAAATTACCGGGGGAACACCGGCAGAGCAGACAACTGATCTAAAAGGCTGTCCCATGGCTGGAGCACGTGTTTAGTTATTTAAGCAGAAGGTAGGGACAATCCTAGTTCTGGAGCCTGGCTAGACTCCAGGATGAATAATAAAATCTACTTCATCTAATTTGTTGCCCACACTCCTAGAGACTAACGCATCTCAGATCTCTCTGACGTCCATCCTAGTGAATCTCAAAAGATTTGTTTTCATGCTTTTTTAATAAGGTCCGTCAACCAAAATCTAAACTATTTGATGTGACCTTGAAAATGGTTTTTTAGAGAATCACAGTTCATAGTATAAGAACATAAACAGTTTCCATATCTTTGAATAAACCCAATAAATAATAATTGCGAATTCTAAGACAGACAATTCTAGTTGTTTGAACATCAGGATCAGTTTCTCTCTGGTGTATCTTTGTGGTTACCCTTTGTGGTGTCACGTGTCTGCTACCATCTATCTATTCAGGGAAAGGTAAACAGAGGGCAAACCGTATTTGATTTTACCTTTTGGGTTAAAGACACAAAAATTCTGCTTAACTGCCTTTATCAGTCAGTAGAAGATCCTAAATTCTGGAGATCATGAAGCTCAAATGGCTAGTATGGGCCATGTGTACACACTCATTCATTCAATAATTCATGCACTCTCTCGGCCAGTCAACAAGTATTGCACGTCTGCAAAGTGGCTGGCACTGAGCTAGGCTCTGGGCATTTCAAGATGAGTAAGACCCCACTCCTGAATGAAGCAAAGCGCTTTCCAGATACACAGCGACATTCACAATGTCACGGGAAGAAGTTCGAGGAGGGGGTGTTTACTTCACAGGGGTGACTAGAGAATAAGAGTATTTATTCAGGGCCTAGAGGATGGCAAAGATTTTGGCAGGGAGAAATAGAGGAATAAGGAGCGCTAGAAAGACGAGTTTCCAGGCATAAGCAAAGTGAGGAAACTGGAAATGAGGAAAATGGGGCGGCCACAATGGCTGCAGCGTGGGAAATGAGGAAAATGGGGCGGCCACAGTGGCTGCCGCGTGGGAAATGAGGAAAATGGGGCGGCCACAGTGGCTGCCGCGTGGGAAATGAGGAGCAGGGCGGCCACAGTGGCTGCAGCGTGGGAAATGAGGAGCGGCGTGGCCACAGTGGCTACCGCGTGGGGAAATGAGGAAAATGGGGCGGCCACAGTGGCTGCAGCGTGGGAAGTGAGGAGCGGGGTGGTGGCGAACGAGCCACTGACAAATCACCGAGTTTCTTCAGAAGCAATTAGTGGGGGCTTTTCTCTGCCGTCTCTGGGAACCAAAGAAAATGTGTGCATGGAGGCGGAGGCAGTCAGGGATCTGGTGAGAAGGTCAGTGTGCTGTCAGGTGAAGGAGGCATTACACAGGTGAGCTGGAAATACAGGGATAGGAGGCAGGGGATACAGACTTGAGCAAAAGTCTCAGAGGGAAGCAGTGGGGTGCTGAGCCGGGCAGTGCCGAGGGCAAGGGGAGAAGGAGGTGTTTGTGCAGAGGGGGCAGGCCACTGATTTGGCCTCCATCCTGGCCCCACTCTTGGCAGTTATGGGACCAGGTTTAAGTGGCCTCCAGTTCCTCTGGAGAGAGAGAAGGGCCGGGTAGAGCAGCCCCTCGCCCGAGCCTATTGAGACATTGCAGGGAAGCGAGTTCAGCTGACTGGGAAGGAGAAGGCTTCAAGGCTGGAGAGGGCTGTGGTGATGTGGTTCTCTAACTTTGCTGTGGGTCAGAATTGCCTGGGCCGCGTAGCAAGAGGCCCCAGCTCTAGAAATTCAGACTGGGCCACCTTTGTAGCTGCACCACACCTTGGAAAACCCTCATCTCACATCTGGGGTGTTTTCAGACTCTCAGATCGGAGGAATCTGAAGCTCAGAGGGGCTGGCTGGGTTCAAGGTGAAAGGGGCACATCCCATCACCTCTCTCTCCTCCACCATTCATGGGGACGCCCAACGCCATGTCTCCCATGTCTCCCTCTCCACCTCCTCAGTCCTTCTCCCCCGGACTTCATGGGAGGCTGTCGAGCTCAAAAGATCCCCCAAGAGCCAAGATGCGAGGCTGCAGATTTCAGGACAGCTGGTCCTGATGCTGCTGGCTGCTGGCGAGGGCCGGGCCTCCTCACTGTCATCACCAGCCCCCTGTTTGGCCCTCATCAGAGCAAAGCCAGGCTCGGCTGACGCACGGCGCTGTATCCCTTGACACCTCCATGGGGCTTGCTGCATAGAATGTCCCGGGCTTGTTGGAAATGCAGAAGCTCGGGTTCACCGCAGACCCACAACTCAAGAGTCTGTATCTTTTCCAGATCCTGGAGCAATCGCATGTGCACATAAAAATTGGAGAAGCTTTAGCTTCTGTAGCCTCTGTTAGCCATGACTAATCCTTCCTCACCCCATGCCCAGGGAAAAGAAAGAATGGAAGGGAGGGAAAGGAAGGTAAGAGAAAGGAGAAGGAAGAATGGGGAGAAAGAAAGGGAAAGGAAGAAGAGAAAGATAAAGGGAAGGAAGGAAGGAGGGAGGGAGGAAGGGAAGTGGAAGGGGGAAGGGGAAGCGAAGGAGGGAGGAAGGCAGGAAAGAAGGAAGGAAGGAAGAAGAGGGAAGGAGGGAGGGAAGGAGAGAGTAAGAGAAAGGAGGGAAGGAGAGAGAAAGAGAAAGGAGGGAAGAACAGGAGGTTAGGAGAGAGGGATGAAAGGGAGTGAGGAAGGCACATAGGGATGGAGAAAGAATGATTCTATTGAGCCTCTTAACTCCAGTTCTCCTGTGAGACAGCTTCTTCTTTTTCTTCACATTTAAGCTTTGAGGATGTAAAGTAGGACCAGAGGGTGGGAAATTCAAGAACCTTGAAATAAAAGATCTTTCCGTTTGCTTTCCATTTCCTAAAGAGGAAGTTCTCACTGACTGTTCCTGTAAAGGATATTAAGCTGCGTGGATTATGGATGATTCGTCACACAGCAATTTGGAGCAGGAAGCACATGAAACCCTAGAGCTAGCCTGCACGCAACTAATTGAAACCCTCAATTAATCGGATTGGCTTCCACCTTCAGGAGAAAAGCGAATACTAAGAAAACAAATTAGCACCTGGAATTTAACACCTTCCCTTTTGTGGCATGGGGTGGGTTCTATTCAGGGCACACTGATGACTCATGGCTCCTCGCATAGGCACAGACAGCTCCACCGTCCTCTGAGGCAGAGTGGTGTGGTGGAAACGGAGTTGGCAGAGGCATCAGACCTGCCCGATTTCCATCCCAGCTCTAGCGTGCATGGGCCGTGTCGCTTGGCAAGCATCTCACCACTCAGAGCCTTGATTTCAGGATTAAAAAAATAATAACGTATTCAACAGAGTCATTGTCAAGAAGATTAGGGCTTTGTGCAATGGCTCACCTGGTGGATACTCAACAGGAATGAGTTCTCTTTCTCAGTTCCTGTCTACAGAGCTACAGACACTTAGCTTAAAAACCTTTGATTACAGCCAGTTGACTGGTCTACCTAACATCAGCAGAGGGGTGTGCTTTCCCTAGTATGGAGGAACAGAGGTAAAGGTTTTCCAGGATTTGAAGCAATCATACAAGCAAAATAGGAGCCTAAAGACTTCTGGGGGAGCTTTGGAATGAGAGGTGTCCATTCTGGTTTCAGAAACACCAGCGCCATCTCTTGGAGCAGCATGAAATTGCCTCATGGGCGGAGAAGCCTCATTGGGGCCCCAAGTAGGTTGAGCTGGTCCTCTCCTTCCTTCAACTGTAGCTTCAGATTAGAACCCCAGGCTTCTTCCCAGGGAAATATTCTTAATTATTTCTTTATAAAGGTCTTGCATATTTCTGTTCTCTCTCTTCCAATCAAACCATTCTTTCTCTCTAGTTTCATTGGGTCTCTGATCAGTATTTCCAAATTTCAGTCCTAGTTTGTAAATCTACAACTCAGCCCAAACCTTCAAAGATTGAGTTTTCTAAGTGGTTAGTTATCCTTCTCACACAGAGATTCTTCCTTCTAACACCCTAGCAGAGGCAGGGTAGCCGAGCACTCCAGATCCTGGACTCTGAAGCTAGACCACTGGGGTTAGAATCTCACCTCCACTCAGCCTTCCAGCTGTGCCACCTTGTAAAGTTACTTAACCTCTCTGTGCCCAGTTTCCCCACCCATAAAATGAGGCTGACAGCAGACACCACCTGGAATGGTTGTTGCAGCATCACAGGAGTTCACACCTGTGGCCCTCGGTGCAGGCCTGTGACAGATCAGGAACTAAGTGTTTGCCATCATCTTGATTTTCAGTGGCTGATCCCTTACACAGCACTTACAGCGCTGGGCTAGGATTTCACTTGACTTGCCCAGGTTACCCACCAGGCGGTGCTCTGTAGCATGGGCAGGAAAGGCAGCGTAGATCTGGGCCACACTCAGAAATGCACATTGTCAACACACAAACCCTGTGATTCAGATGCAGGTGGTCTGGGGGCCTCATTTTTAGAGCTGCTGCACTCGGTTTTGAGCTCCCAGGGGGATGGGACTAGCTCCATTCATCTCGGACCCCAGCACGCTTGCAGCGAGCACCTGCCCCCTCCAAAGTGCTCAGCTCTCCTTGCTTTCCTTCTACATCTTCTTTAAAAAATAGTTTTTCAGTGAACAAATGGGAGGCTGACAATATTACACTAAAATAACAGGAGTTTCTGGGCACCTGACAAACACAATGGTCTCTGCGCTTCTCTTTACCCCATTAGGAGCTCATGTACCTACATTTTCCTTATTAAATCTGAGGTGCTTTTCTGAACTCTTTCTGAGAAGGAGGTGAAATGGTCAATGAGTGTCTCACTACACAAACACATGGAAACAGGTTCTCAGTGAAAGTGGTGGGGATTTGACTCCAAATTTAATGATATTTCACTAGAAAAGAACGATATGTTTGGTGGTTGCATCAGCAACCAAACACGTATAATAAACTGCCTCTTTGAACTCGAGGACATCTGATTTAGAGATAGAAAGCAAAACAGGCCTTGACAGATGGTAATGGTGCTGGGACACACCACCTTTTGTGAAGAACTTAAGAGCGTATATTAATAATAGCAGAGAAATTACAATAGTGTGCCCTTACTGAAAAGAACAAGTCTGTTTTTTTGTGGAAACATGACTGCAGCCTTCATCCAATGACGCTGGCCTGCTCTGCCTCCCCGTGCCACTGAGCACGTCTACGCTGACTCAGCAGAGCAGCACAGCCCTGTGTGTGGAAAGGTTCCCATGCACCCTGGGAAGAGGGTCCACGCCTGGGTCCTGGAAGACACAGCCAGTACGGTCTGCAGGAGGCTCCATGTTTCAATGACGGTGATGTCCCCACGCGCCCCTCCCGCAATGGCCATCAGCAGATCTGCTGCTCCTAAATTTCTCACAGTGGCTCTTCTTTGGGGTCATTCTCCAGTTAAGTGGGGGGACCAATTGCATACTTCTCCCATTATCAACTGCAATATGATATTGCAGCAAACAAAACACACATACATACACACACACACACACACACAACACACAAACACACGCTCACACACACATTCACACACACACGTTCACACACAACACACACACACAACACACACACACAAACACAGACACACACGAACACACAGAGACATACACAGACACACACAAACATGCACACACACACACACTCTTACACACAAACACACACGCAGACACACACACAAACACACACTCATCCAGAAGCTTTTAAAAAGAGAAGTGTGTGCCCACACATTTAGTCCCAAGATCTCTTTCCAGGCCCTGTCCAGGTTCATGGTGGAAGCCTGTCCTCTGCACACTGGCCATATTTCAGAGCAGGGGGGAATCCTTTCTCCACCTTTTGGCTGAGATCTAGTGGGGAGTGTGGGAGAAACATTAAAATTAATAATTCTTGATGGTTAAAGCTGCCTTATCAAGTTCTTTCCCCCTGGGTTCAAATAAAGTCTCTTTTTCTGCCAACTTTAGATAAGGACAGAGGGCGAAAGAGACACAGAGAGACAGAGAGAGAGAGAGGGGAGAGAGGCAGAAAAGCAAGGCTCTGTCAGGAATGAAACAGCTTGGACATTAATTCGTTTTATGTATCGTTGTTCTGTTCTTCTTAGGAACAAGGTTTGTCCCAGACGCTTTGGGGGCAAGAAGAATTTAAGGGGCAGCAAGGGGCCACTGTCCCTCATCTTGGGGACATTGTAGGCAGGCAAGTAGAGATGTGCTAAGGCTCCCCGGGTCCTGGAGATGCCAGGCAAGTTGGAAAATGCGAAAGAGGAGGCTGGGGGAGGAGAGGGGACATTTTGGCTGAAGCTGGTTATGAGAGGCTTAGCAGGTTAAAGTGCCTGTTGAGCTGGGCACTGAAATGTGTGCCTTCAGTGGGAAAGGGGAACTCAGAGAGGTCCTCGAACAGTCTGAGTGACAACACCTGGGTTGCCCGACCCCAAAGGCCAAAACCAAACATGTCTTTGTCCCAGGGGTTGGGCCTGGGGGCTGGAGCTGTGGATGCTGACCCTTTCATGGGCATGGGGATAGGTGCAGAGCAGGAGCGAGGCAGGCAGGAGTGGGTGCCAGCGCCAGCCCACAGCCATGAGACCTGTGCCAGGCCAGCCTGTGGGACACTGGGCCTCTGAGAGAGACATGGAAGCTCCAGCCAGCAGGAGACTTGCAGATGGTCAGCTCTGAAGTCCCTTCCTTCTTAGGCCTAGGCCTGGCAAAGGCTCCAGCCAGCAGCAGGAAGCCACGAAACTCATTTGTCCCCCATCTTCTTCCCAAGTCCCAGCAGCTTTCAGGGGGTTTTGTGACTGGTCCCCTACTTCCAGCTCCAGGTCTATTCTGACTCTGACAGATGAAAAGCCTCAGAATCCCTGTCTTCAATTGTACTGCACCCAACTTGTGGAAAGCAAAATAAAATTAGACACGCTTTTTAAGAAACTCTAGAATATACTGTTATCAAGGTGATCACAGTTCTGCTTATTTTTGGTCATCGGAGCCAATGGACTGAGCCCCTTCTGCCCAGACTCTAGCAGGGCCTGAGTTTCAGCGTCCATGAAACGAGGCTATGGCCCCTGGGGAGTTCTTGCGGTGCCGCAACTGGCCTCTGAGTTACTCTAGAGTGATACATGCAGCCTTGGAAATAAAATATCAGAGGGGTACTGAGTGCGGACTCGGCGCTCCCTCCGCAGGGGCAGGTGCGTGAGACTCTAGCGCCACCTCGTGGGCCATGAGATTTGTGCCCATCTCCTCCCTGGCCTCTGGGCTCCGCGACCACAGGTGTGTTTTTAGAAAAGCTTCTGACGTCGGTTCGTCTTTAGTGGAACTTTTCCAGTAAAAAGGAGTGAACAGCTCCAAACTTTTCCCCACCTACAGGGAGTGAAAGGCTGTTTCAAAGGAATTAGAGCTCTGAGACTGCAACCCACAAAACACACAACAGCACATATACAGAGATGCAGACAGAAACATATACACACAGGGACACACACCGAGATACACACACACACACACGGACAGGTAGACATAGCCACACACACACACACACACACACGCACACACGGACAGGTAGCCACATGGCCATACACACACACACACGGACAGGTAGACACATGTCCACACACACACACACACACTGACAGGTAGACATAGCCACACACACACACACACACACACACACACACGGACAGGTAGCCACATGGCCATACACACACACACTGACAGGTAGACATAGCCCCCAACACACACACACACACGCACACTGACAGGTAGACACAGCCACACACACACACACACGGACAGGTAGCCACATGCCCCCCCCCCACACACACACTGACAGGTAGACACAGCCACACACACACACGGACAGGTAGACACATGGCCACACGCACACACACACTGACAGGTAGACATAGCCACACACACACACACACATACACACACACACACGGACCGGTAGACACATGGACACACACACACAGACAGGTAGATGGCCACAAACACACACACACACACACGGACAGGTAGACACATGGACATACACACAGGTAGACATGGCCACAAACACACACGGACAGGTAGACACATGGACACACACACAGACAGGTAGACAGATGGCCACAAACATACACACACACACACACACACACACACACACACGGACAGGTAGACACATGGACACACACACAGGTAGACAGATGGCCACACACACACACACACATACACACACACAGTGATATTCTACAAGGGAAGGGTGTGCCCACAGGCTCAGTCCTAAGAGCTGCTCGGGCTCCTGGGTGGGTTGGGGAAGCTGAGCCTCCCTGCCTGCCCACAGCACACACCCCCCACAAATCTTGCTCTATTCCAGAGTTGGGAGGAGCCTTAAAACTGATGATCCCCAATGGCCAAATCTGCCTTATCAAGATCCTGTCCCTGATTCAACAAGAAAAGATGCCTCTTGTGCCAGCAGCAGATAAGGCTGCAGCCCTGGGCGTTCCCAGGAGAGTGAACAATGGAAGCCCCCAGGATGCCTCCATGTGAGGTGGGATGCTTAGTTTCCCAGTCCCTGCCTGCCAGGCTCTTATCTGGGAGGCACTGGGTCTGGTCACACCCTCTGGTGATCCTAGCTGGGGCTGCTGCCCACCAGACTCCGAGGCCCTTCCTGGTGGGCACTGGTGGAAGGGGGTGTTGACGGTGCATCTTGAAGTGCTCACTGCATCTTTCCCAGAGAAAGAAAGCACTTCACCCTAGACGTGGTTTACCCTCGGGAAAGCTGGAGTGAAGGAAGTTCCAGGAGGCCAGGGACAGAAAAGGATTTAGAAAGGTGAAGGAAACAGACGAACAACACTCACAAAGTGCCTCATGTCTGCAAGTCCTGATAGTTACAGGGAAGGACAGCAGCTGGTGGGGAAACCTCACCTTTCAGGCCCACATGTCAATCTTGCACTGCTGAGCTGTGTGACCCTGGGCAGGCTACTTGACCTCTCTGCGCACCAGCATCTCCATCTACAAAAGAAAGCTTCTAACAGCACAGGCCTCACACACTGGTGGTGGAGACCCTATGACTCAACATGTGTATACCTGAGGAGATAAATATGGGTGCCCCTTCAGGCCTGTACCACATAGCTATACACCCAAAAGACTTCAGAGTAGTTCCACAGCCTTACAAAGTAATGCAGGCCTTGATTATTCTCTACTTGAAGGGAGGTGGGGGAGAAACAGCCACATCACATCTCAGCTACATTTACTAAAAAAGAATCTCTTTGCCCACTTATCTTTTGAAAGTGCCTCACAGCAGAGGCAGCCCCAACCCCTTCCTCTCTCTCCAGCCTCACCTCTCCTCCTAAAACTCAGTTCCTCCTCGCACTTGCAGTGCCTGCCCCAGCCATGCATTAGACACCCTGAAGAGCTTTTGAGAAGGACCAGTCCCTGGGCCCTACCTCAGGTGTGTCTGAGTATCTGTAGATTTTAGAAGCTCTCAGGAGGTTTCACATGCATTTAGGGTGGAAATCACTGTTGTAAGTATATTTTTAAACTATTCCCTTTAAATAGGAATCAATGGACCACTTATGGCTTCCGCTAATTCTCTTATTGGAGATAACCAGAAAGTCCATCAATGGGTGGACAATCAAATAAATTGTAGTTCATTCAAGCAATGGAATACTATGCAGCTCTGAAAAATGAATCAGGAAGCTTTCTATGAATGGATGTGGAAAGTCTCCAAAGTATAGTATTAAGTGGAAAAGGCAAGAGATACAGCAGTGTGCATATTCTATATTTTACATAAAATGTGAATAAAGGCAGTATATATTCATGACTTCTCAGATATACATTTTTAAGACTCTAAAAAAATACACAAAGAATGGTCTAGTAGTCATGGTGGTCTGGGAAGGTGAGAGACAGTGGGATAAAGCTTTTCAGTGTATAGTTATTATATTTTCAAATTTTTGAATTATGAGAACATGTTATTCATTCAAAAATTGAATGTAAGAAATGTTAAGAAAGAGAATAAAGTAAGGGCCGGGGCACGTCTCCACTGTCTTCCCTGTGGTCCTCTCAGATGTGGCTCACACCTGGTGCTGGGCAGGGAGACAGAAATTGCTGTGGCCTGAGCAGAGCCTGGGTCCAGCGAGCATCTGTGCAGTCCCCGCCCTCCCAGGGAAATTTCTCTAGGATGTTTTGAGGGGGGTGCTCCTGGTACTGGAGCTGTGGAACCAGGCCCCTGCTTCTTGCATACCCCTGATACCCCTGAGGCTGCCCTGCCTGCTCTTCCTGCGCAGAGGGTGTTGGCAGAGGCCTCTGGCCTGCAGAACCTTTGTGAGCTGAGCCACAATGCACTTCAAGCTGTTATTTGCCCTTGCTTTGCTACCGTGGGGTCTCCAGTGCCAGCCACAACTTCCTTCTGCCACTGCCAACGGCCACAGGTGACAGATGGGGACCATGACATGAGAGGAGAAGCACGCACTGGAAATCAGCATGAAGGGATAGCCAAAGACCTGGAGAAACTCAAATCACACGGGGATGGGAGAGTGAAGACCTGTGGCAGGGATGTGTGGCAGGCTCTGCTCTGGGCTCTGAGGGTGGACGTGGAATCAAGACTGAGTGCTGCCCGCCAGACCCGTAGATGAACTCTCCTTCTGGGCAGTGAAGCCACAAGCACAGGAAGCTGGTGGTGGGATGGGTGCCATGGTGGAAATGATGAAGCGGGAGATACTGTGGGGCCAGGTGGGGTTGCAGGTCTCAGCAGGGTGGGCCTGAGGTGGTGGTGGCCGAGGGAGTGAGCCTTGGTATATCCAGGCAGGGAGAGCAGCAAGTGCAAAGGCCCTGGGACAGGAGTGAATTTCCGGGTCCACAGAGCAGTCAGTGTACTGGGAGTGGAGTGGGTGCAGTAGGGCATGGAGGCACGGAGGTAGAAGCCGTCAGAGGCTGGCGGGCAGTCAGGTTCTGCAGGGCATCGTTGGCCACTAGGAGGATTCCAGCTTTTTGTCTTACCCCAAGTGGACCTGAAACCATTGCAGGGTCTGAGGGGAAGAGCGATGTGGTCAGATGAAGGTTTTAAGTCATTTAATTATTCTGGCTGATGTGTAGAGAGTGGAACTGGGGAGGGAGGAGAATAGAAGCAGGGAGACGAGTTAGGAGCCATGAAAGATTGAGTTGCTCCTTGACCGTCTCAGGATTCTGCATTCTGTACCTGTACCACTGGCCTTGCCTGCCTCCCCCAGGGACAGAGTGTGCCCCTCCAACCCTATTGACTGCGCACGTGACCATGTGACTCGCTTTGCCTGAAGGGACAGAGCAAAGGCCACATCTGAGCAGAAATTTGGAGGGCCATTGCCTGGTGGGCTCTTGCTTTTTTCCCTCTGCTCTGAGAACAGGCATTTCCAACAGGGGCCGTCTTCCAGCCCAGGCCCTATAACAGGAAAGCCTACAGAGCAGGGCCACCACTGTGGCACACAGCCGTGATAGACATGGGAGTTAGAATGAGATGACGGTCGTTGTAAGCCTCTGAGATGTGGAGAGTGCTGACCGACACAGGGGCCCTTGGGGTACAGACTGCAGGGACACTGCTGGAAGGGGTGTGAGGTGAGATGACTTTGTAATGTTTTCTGAACAGCAGAGCTACCCAAGTTGGAGTTTGATGTATGGCATGAGGGAGAGCTTGATTCAGCTTAGGGACATGCTAAGTTTGAGATGCTCGTTAGACATCTAGGTAGAGGCTGGAGTTCCTGGAAAATGTCAGCTATAGACACAATTTGGGAGTCATCCACTCACATTTGCAAACTCAATACATGCAAATGGTATGAAAAGTCATGAGGCTGTACGGGACCAACCAGAGAGAGCATGTAGAAAGAGGAGCGTCTTAGGAGCTGGGGCACTCTAGCATGTGTAGAATGGATATCTCGAAGGGCAAGTGAGCACTGAGCTAGTGGCATAGGCAGGGGCATGTCAGGAAGAGGAAACCTGTGTGCAAATACAAGGAAGGTAAGTGATATGGTTTAGCTGTGTCCCCACCCAAATCTCATCTTGAATTGTAGCTCCCATAATTCCCATGTGCTGTGGGAAGGACCCGGTGGGACATACTTGAATCATGGGGGTAGTTCTCATGGTACTGAATAAGTCTCACGAGATATGTTGGTTTTATAAGGGGAAACCCCTTTTGCTTGGTTCTCATTCTGTCTTTGCCAGCTGCCATGTAAAATATGTCTTTCACCTTCCACCATAATTGTGAAGCCTCCCCAGCCACATGGAACTGTGAATCCATTAAACCTCTTTTCATTTATAAATTACCCAGTCTTGGGTATGTCTTTATTAGCAGTGTGAAAACAGACTAATACAGTGAGAGCATAGCATCTTCAAGAAGGGGGCAGAGGACAAATTCCCCATCCTGCCCGGGCTCATGCCCAGCACTGTGGCCCTTCTCTATCCAGGAGCCTGCCCTCTCACTGTGCACACCCTCAGTCACTGTCCTCTGCTTGGCAGCATCTCTCTGGACTCACACTTTGTGGACAAGTCTGTTCTCATGGACCCCAAAACTTAAATCTCTATCACCCATAACACACAACCTTTCCCTGTTCTAACTCAACCCCTTTGTCACTTTTCCCACTTCTGACCTAAAGGTAATCCATCTTCCCCAGTTACAATTCCTAGTGGCTCAGCCTTGCCCCAGTACCAATTTTTAGGAGACTATTTTTGTCACCATAGGTTTTATTTGACTGTGAAAGGCATAAGATTTTTTTTCTTTTTTGAGGCTCTTCTCTCTGTATATCCACCTTCCCTGCCCTCAAGTGATCTCCCAGCATGATCTCCAGTCTTCCGTAATAGCCATCGGTGCCACTTCCCCTCCAGCACGCTGAGTTATCAGCCTGCAGAACCATGAGCTGCTCAGGTCAGCCTGCAGCAAGTCACTCCTCCCACCCCAGATCGTTCTCCCCCCAACCCATCAGAGCAATCCCTCGAAAAGAGGAAAGTGGCCCCTCACTGCCTCCCCCGCCACACTCCTGCCTGGCAATTCCACCATGGTGGCTTTCAACCTCACAGGGTCCTCAAGTCCCCCGGATACCTCCACCCCTGCCATGATGTCTAGAACTCTCAAGAAACGTTTTGGACAGTTTTTCTGCCTGCTCTTATATTTATTGAGTGGGTAAGAAGCTGTGTAAGTTCACATATCTCTACTCTATCCCTGACATTTTTTCTTGAGAAGAACCAGGAAGTGAATGGAGTTGGGGATTGAGGAAAGAAGGGAGAAAGAGAAGGGAATACTTTAGGCAGCTGGGCAAGAAGAAACAAAGCCACACCATCCAGAGACAAGGACTTGGAATAATTGCAAAGTCACAAAAGTCTTGGGAAGATGACTCGATGCCTCTTTAATTCTAGTCTTCAGACATACACAGATATTATGGTAATCATCATAGCAAAGCTAGTCTTCCCAGGAAAGAGAAAGTCAGAGGTTTTCCTCAGAGGAGGCACAAAATCGGTCTTGCCAGTGACCAGTTAAAGGACAAGTGTTGACTTTACCCCAGTCTACCCATGCTGCCACCCTCATGCCCTATGGAGCCAGCCATGTCCACGTGTAAAGCACACCAGGAGACACTGAAGATATCACAGAGCAGGTCCACGTGGCATGTGGGTTCTGAAACCTTAGTGCAAACCAATGGTGGTATCTGATCCCACCATGACCTTCATCTCGAGTAAGGTACCACGAGGCTGTTTCTTGCAAGGGAGTTTTGCTGACCTGGTTCCTATACTGAATATGACTACTTGCTACCTGGATTTCCTTAGCTATTTGGAATAGCAGCAAGACCACAAGCACTCATTACCTTCCTGCATGAAATTACATCTCCTGGAAGAAGAGAGCCACACATATTAAGGTGGGTATCACCTGGTCTTAATTTCTTGGCTTCATTAGAAAAATCTGAGAACTTGGAACAACATACCCACAGAGAACATTTGGGTTTATATAAACTAGTATTTCTTTCATCTGCAAATGCATAGTCAGTTTAATGTGAAAAAATTGTGGGCCCAAACCAACAGTTTTAGGGTATTTAATTAGGATATTACTCAATAAGCACAAATGGGTCTTCCTAGGTCTGTACTTGAGTCCCCATTGAAGAATTTGGAACTAGAAAGCGAATCTCTGGAGAAGTTGCTTTTATTATTTTAGAGTGATGGTAAACCTTGGGGATTTGATGAAAGTGATGGACCATCTCACCATAAAAATTCACATAGGCAAACTTTTTTTCTACACAATTTAGAGGGTACCCAGCCCCAGCTAAGGATCTCTGCTCTGTTAATTAAAATACTAAAATAACTAAAATAATACGCATTTTCTTTTTTTTTTTTTTGAGACAGAGTCTTGCTCTGTTGCCCAGGCTGAAGTGCAATGGCATGATCTCGGCTTACTGTGGCCTCTGCCTCTTGGGTTTAAGCAATTCTAATGTCTCAGCCTCCCATGTAGCTAGGATTACAAACATGTGTCAACACGCCCAGCTAATTTTTGTATTTTTAGTAGAGACACGGTTTCACCATGTTGGCCAGGCCGGTCTTGAAACCCTGGCCTCAAGTGATCCACCTGCCTCGGCCTCCTAAAGTGCTGGGATTACAGATATGAGCCACCATACCTGGTCCCAATATGCATTTTCATAGTGCCTGAAAGCTACCACGACATGGACATGAAGTGGGCCCAGTGCAGACTACACATGTGAGAAGAGACTTCCTCCAGGCCAGCACGACACTTTTTCCCTGTGGTCATAAGTCCCTTTTTCCTCTTTGTGTAACAACTCCTCCCCTTACCAACCACGGTTTGCATGTGGTTGAACCAAGCCCTAACTCTGAAAACTCAGGACTGGTCAGTTGGAACCTTCCATTGGCTACAATGATAGGTTTGGGGGATGGGCATGTGACTAAAGTCAGGGAGTAAGACTCAATTCCAGGACTCTCTTGAGACTACTGGGAAAAACAAATGCTATTACTGTTGGAGTGCTTGAGAGGCCATGATGTAAGCCAGAGATTCTCAACCAGTGGTGATATGACCTCCCATGGGACATTTGGGAACGCCTGAAGACATTTTTGGTTGTCACTTCTAGGGATGTGTGACTGACATGTATTGGGTAGAAACCAGGGAGGCAGTTGAACCTCCTACAAATGCATGGGACAACCAACCCCAACAAAGAATTATTCCACCCAAAGTGTCAGTAAAGCAGAGGTTGAGAAACCCTTCTGTAAGCTTAGAGTTTCAGCAACTATTACGGCATTGCATAAAATGAGCCTGCCCAAGACTGAGGCCAACCGAGAGGAGATAAAGCTGAGAGATGGAGGAAGAGCAAGTCATGAAGCTATCCTTTGGGATCTGGGATGCATCTCTGTCTGAAGTCGAGCCCTGGATTTTACAAAAATGCATAATTTACAAGTAATTGCTTGTTGATTCAGCCTTCTGTTGATTCAACACATGTTCATTAGGTGGTTGCCAGGTGCCTGGACTCTTACTTTCATTGAGTTATACCAACAACAATGAGAATGTGAAACAAATAACACAAATAAATAAGAAAACAGAAATGGGAATGGCGGATTGCATACAGAGACTTATTCAGATGAGGAGGAAACTGGAAATCAACAACAGAGCATCTTCAGTGTGGTCCATAATGCATGAAAATGTAAAGTACACAGTATTTGGTGCCACTGAAAGAGTGTGGCTGCCGTCACAGTCATCAAATCCTTGCAATGTCTTCACAAAAATCTCAAGTTCAGAACCCTCTAGAATTGCTATGTAGCTATCAGTATCGGCGAGAGCATTTCTGATCTTTAAAGAGAAAACGTGCAGGATTCTGCCTTCAGGTGGCGTTTTATTTCCTGGCTAGGAGCACGAGGCAGACATTTGGTATGAAGGACTTTGACCCCTAGATGCTGGCGAGGCTATGGAGAAATAGTTGTAGTTTTTATGTCTTGTTTTATAAAACCATTTTGCATCTCAACATCATATTCTCCTGTAATACCTTCTAAAATGCTTTATAAGTTTAAATTTTAAACTTAAGTCCTTAATCACATTTGCATAATTGATTTTTATGTGTAATTGATTTTTATGTGTGGTATTATGTAGAGGTCCTATTAATTTTTCCCATTATATGGATTTCTAGTTGTTTGGCCTCATTTATTTAAAAATCCAGTCTTTCTGCATTGATGTTTAGTACTATTTCTGATTATATCAAATACCCATATCTGTTAGATTTGTTTATGGACTCTCCTGTTCCATTGTTCTGTGTCTTTTGAGCCATCCATACTGTTATTCTTAATTACTATAACTTTATAATAAGATTTAGTTTCTAGGGGAACAAAAAACACAACACATAGACTGTGCTTTCAAGCATACCTGGGCCTGTGCAATCTGGCCCTCTGTGTAAATTTTAGAAACAGCTTGTAAAAAAAAAAAAAAAAATGTTAGATTTTTTCTTTTGAGAGGAATTTCAGTGGATTTCTAGATCATCTTGCAAACAATAGACACCTTTATAATATGGAATTATTAAATCCATGAACATGATCCATCACTTCATTTCCTTAGATTGTCTTTAATGTTTTTCAGTGAAGGTTTATTGTTTTCCCATGAAGTTTTTGCATATATTTACAAAATTATTCTGAGGTATTATATTTTTATGCTATTGTAAATTAAATATTTTTAAATTTAACGTTCTCAATGTATATATTAGTATGTAGAAATGCAATTGAATTTTGATTCCAGCCCTTTTGCTAAAACTCTTAAAAAATCAAAAATTAACCTAATGATTAATTAGAATTTTATACGTGCACAGCCATATTTTCTATGAATAATAATAGATTTGTTTCATTCTAGTACTTACCATTTTTATTTCTTTTTTCCTTGCCATAGTGTTCTGGTGAGCCTTCAAACCTATGTTGAATAGTAAATGTCTTTGTCTTGTTCTTGACAGCAAAGAAAATGCTTTTAATTATATAGCTTTGTGTGACATATTTGCTATATGTTTTCTATAGATACTATTATCAGGTTAAAGAAGCAATTTCTATTCTTAGTTTCTTAGTAGTTAACAATATATAGATGCTTAATTACACTTTCTATATGTATTCGGACAATCATACTTTTCTCCTATAATGTTCTCATGTGGGGAATACATTGATCAATGATTAATTGATTTCTTAATATTAATTGATTTCCCAATATTAATCCAACTTTGCACTATTTTGATCAACCCACCTTGGTCATGATATAATTTCTTTTTTATACATGGTTGAATTTTCTTTACGAACATTTTTGGATCTTGCACTCATAAGAATAATTGGTCTTTTTTGTACTCTTGTTTTTTTGGTATCAAAGTTATGCTAGCCTACACATTTTAGCTATGGCAGCTAATTCAATTTCTTTAATGGCTATAAGATTATTCAGGTTTTCTGTTTCTTCTTATGTCAGTTTGACCAGGTTTGTTTTCTACACAAATTTATTCATTTAATCTACTTTTCAAATAAATAGGCATAAAGTGGTTCACAACATCCTCTAATCATTTGAAAGTCTCTAGCAACCATAGACTTATTCCCATTTTAATTCTTAATATTGTCTGTCTTTTCTTTTTTAAAGTAATCTCACTAAAGACATGATTTGTCCATTAGTTTTATAAAAAAAAAAACCTGCAATTTTTATCTTTGTTGCTTCTCTATGTTTTTCAATTTGTTAATTTCTGTTCTTATGTTTATAATGTCCCCCTTCTAATTTTTTTTGTTTGTTTCGCTGCTTTCGCCTTTTTAAAATGGATACTTAACTCACTAATTATCATCATTTTTTTTCTATTTCAACATAAATATTTAAGACTATAAATTTCTATTTGGTGTTTTAGCTATATACCAGTTTTATCCGTATTTTTGTTATATTCAATCATATTGTATAACTTACATTGTAACTTCTTTTTTGAAATGCTAGTATATTTCCTAAGTAAATGTTTCTACTTAACTTTTTTATTGACATCTAGCATAATTGCTTTAGGTATGAGTAGGTATTATATTATTTTAGTCATTTAAATGTGTTGTGAATTTCTTTATAAAACTATTTATGGTAAATTTTTTTAAATGATCCATGTGTAAGAATTTGTGTCTTTCAGTTGTTGGGAGCAGTGCTCTGACCCCATTAGGTCAAGTTTGTTTAATTTTCCATTTCTTGTTTTTTTTCACTCGTTTCATCAATAACTGAATAGGTATATAAAAAGTAGGGTATGAATGTAGTGCAAGAAATTATGTTGCTCTTGTTATAAAATTGAAATGAAATTGACTCCACAAAGAATTGGTGAGAATTTTGAATATTTTAATCTCATCATCATTGTGAGTTCTGCTCCATCCATAGATCCTGGAAGCAAGAGTCTTCTGGTCTTCAGTGCACACGATGCTCCAAACCCTATAGGCTGTGGCTTCAGTGTCAAGTACAGGTACAGGGATCCCTGACGGGGCTAGAATCCACATAACTTTAAGGCTCCAGCTCCCTAGCAGAGCCACACCCCTGAATTCCTGTAAGTATCCAGGACTTATACATTCATGATGGTCTAGGTCCCCATTGCTTGTGAATCCTATAGACTCTAATCTTTTCCCATTATTGGGATAATGTCTCCCAACCTCTCTCTTGTTTTGCTACTCTTCTTATTGTTTCCTTTTATATTCTGTTTTCAAAATTTCCCCAAGAACCTTTAGAAGGTCATTTTAAACAACTCTATCTTAGACTTGGGGGTGGAGGAATAAAATGCTGAGACTTAAGATCTGGTAATAATTCCTAGAATAGGCATGCTTCCCCTCCACAGAAAGGTCAGCCCCTCTGTAAATACACAAACCAACTGCCTGACTTCCTGGAATTTTTTGTATCAAGTTTTTGTAGTACCATTGAGAAAGTGGCACTGGGTGGTTGAAAATATAACCTGGCTAGCATACAAATCCTGGGTTCAAGTTCAAGCTCTGCTTTTCACTAGCTACATGCTTTAAGATTTATATTACACTCTTGGAGTCTCTACTTCTCATCTTCAAATGAGGACAAGAATTCTATAAGACTCTGAGGTCTACCAAGTCAGGGCCTGTGTTCCATTTCTTTTTATATTCCTTGGGTCTAATTCCACATCTGCTATTGTAGATCAAATCTTTGTTCTGAATGAAAGAGTAAACAAATTGCTATCTTCAAGATTTTTTGCTATGATGAACTAAGACAGCACGAGTAAGCTATTTGTAAACTGCTAAGCACATGACAAATACATATTGTTATTATTTTCTTTCTATTATATCTCACAGCAATGTGAGGTATCCTCAAATATGCTTTTACTTCCCTCATCCTCAAATCGTTAGGTCAGTCCCCAATATTTTCATATATTTCAATTGTTTAATATGACTTCTATCCAAGGAAGAGATAGAAGACACTTGAAAAAAGTCTTAGGGCTATCTCTCCAAACTGCTTGTTATTTATTTGAGTGTCTTATATTTTAAAATGTGTGCAGTCAATTTTTAGCTCTCTTGTGCTCCAACCCTTCTTCAGACCACAGACTACGGTAGGCCAGACCCAGAAGTGCCATGACTTTTCAGACATGGTCCACACGTGTAGCATGATGCCCCAATCCCCCACTCCTCAGTATTTTTTGGTTCATTAAATACAAAAAAACGAACATTCTACTTGGCCTTATATTGTTTTGTAAACCACAGACTGCTTGAGTTTTTTTGTTTTGTTTTGTTCCCATCACTAGTATATTTTGCTCCTGAAGATTTTCTGACCCCATGCCTTTGCTCAAGGAAAAAAAAAAAAAAAAAAGTCCCTGCCTGGAATGCATTCTATTCATTAAAACTCTTCCCCTTCTGAAATACCACCTTCAATAAGCCTTTCCTGCTCAGCCCACCGTATGAGTGTAAGCATCCTCCTCATACTCAGATGCAGCTCACACATTGTCTTGTCTTGCACTAGAGATGTTTATGTACATTTTCCCTTTCTAGAATAATCTCTCCAAGGGCAAGAACTCCAACACCTTTCTGTACTTCTTACATCATTGTGACATCAAAAATTCCGAGCAAATGCTTGTTAAATAAATGAGAGCAGACATCGTTGCTCTCCGTTGATTTTTTTCTTAGATTCTAATAATACAGTAACATTATCTCCAAAAACCATTCTTATAGAGCCCGATGCACAGTGGAACAAAAACTGAGAGTTGAGTTGAATAACTGAACAGAGCAAAGGAAACATTTTGGTGAAATCACAACCTGTAAACAGATATCAAAACATAGCGTTCACTCAACTGAAGCCAAATAATCTTATAGCCTGGATTCATTTGGCTTGATTGTGCATCACTTGTTTACTTGGTGTAAACCCATAGAAAACAAAGGGTCCTTTTGTAGGCATCTCTACTGTGGGTCTGTTGTGGGCCCCAGGTAATCATAGTCCCACTCTCTTGCTGAGAATTCTCCTCCATCCCCCACACAACTGGACATCACACACTGACTTACAATTCAGCCTCCTTCCAACTGTCTTTCTCCTTCTACCTAGTTTCTTCCAGCCTTGCTTAACTTCTTATCATCATATTAATAATCATTTCTTGTTTGGCCAACCTATCGTGGTTGCCCATCCTGTGAGCCTGACTCTGATAAGATAGAAATCGGGTCTTAAGTCAGGTCTTTCTCAGAGGTAAAACAGCACAGGGGCTCCCCATGGTGGGTTTGGAATCAAACAGAACCTGATCTGAATCCTGTCCTTGCTGCTTAACAGCTAAGTGAACTTAGATAAAATAATCTTAACAAGTATTCGGCCTTCCTTGAATGAAAGCTATAGAATCTTCTGTTGGTATTTTCTTCTTAATTGGAGTAGGGTGGTTTAGTGGGCATGGACCTGACAGTATTGGTTTAAAACCCAGTGACCACTGCCTATTCCACTTTAAAATGTCCTGTGCCACATGTGTCTGAATGGGTCTCCCGTTAGAAAACATGATGAAGACAGCAGCTTCTTCTAAAGAGAACTGTGGAACTGCCTGATGTAAGTCTGGGCCTATTGTTCATATGGAACAGCCATTTCTCACTACGCATGTTTCCATGGGGTGGACACTGACGGGTTACTCTTGCTCTCTCCCACCACTTCCGCTGTCTTTCACAGGAAGAGGCGGGTCCTACTGGTCTCTGTCCAATGGGAGTCGCTTCCTGTCCTGCACCTTCCCAACCACATCAGTGAAAGGATGGAAGTACGGCACACCCACTGCTGCAGGCTTAAACCATATTCTTCGTACTAGGAAAGGGACATTTCTATTTCATCCACCCAACGCCTGAGTTGGTTGCAAAGGTGGAAAAAGAAGAGCATTTATTCTCCCGGAGGCAGGACCTGACCAGTCTGAGAGGGCCTTCCCTCTGACCCCAAGCATCAGAGCGGATGGAAGCAGAACCCTGATTCTGCTGCGGGGCCCAGCACCACTCGCCTCCCCCAGGTTACGGCCCAGCAGCTGGGACTTGCCCCAGAAGAGCACCTACAGCATGTATCCTGTGTTCTCCATCAAAGCGGCCTCGAGTCCGCCCGCATCCCCAGCAAGCAGCACTCCCGCCCTAAAACCAAAGGGCGCAGCAGGGAAATGGGAGGGCTGCGCTTTGCTTCCTGTCTGATAACTACCAACAACTGGGCTTCTGCCCAGCATAGCTAGATAAGGGGAGGGCACTCCATTTGACATGCCCTGAAGGCTGTCCAAGAAATGGCTTAGGAAGGCCATTCCAATTTCAAGTCCCAAAAGTTGTAAGATTTTCCTGTGACTTAGGGTGATTTATAACATGGTTTAACCTCTCAAAGCCTCCATTTCACATCTGTAAAGTAAGGATAAAACTATCTCAAAGTGCTATTGTGCAAGTTAAATGAAAAAGATAGTGTATGCACATTGTTTGGCACTAAGCTGTTGTTATTATCAAAAATAGTAGCAATTAGTATTATTGTTTAAAGGAGAAAATGATATCCATTGGGAGGTTCCTCTCTGGACCTGAAAGCTTCCTATCAGGAATTATTTAGAACTGGAATGCCAGCCTCCCCCTCCTGCCAGCAGCCTGCTGCCAATTCTGATGAGACAGCTTAGAAACCATTGCCCTGATGCCATAGAAAAGAAGACAGCTAGCCTTTTCCTTTCTCTTTGCCCTTAATTTTAAAAGGTTGGGCAAGTTACCCATCCACCCACCTCCAAACCTTTCAAACAGGTTTCAGTTATATTCTTGCCAAGTAAAAAACCAAAAATTAATAAGAGAACTTAAAAGTTGTTAACATCTTGAAACATCCCGACTTTCGAGTTAAGAGACTTTACAGGATGGTTTCATGATTTCTACACCAAATTCTTTCTTGTACATTTTGTCTACACCACACCCCTTCCTTGGCCTCAACCTCATGAGTGTAAATGGAAATCGGCCCTGGCTCCTGGCCTCCCATGACTACTTGGAGGTGGAAATGGTTAATCTGGAGTGGGATTGAGGGTCCCTGAAGTAGACTGACACTCTTTCAGCTGATCCATGTCTAATGCTGAGCAGGCTGTGACCAGCTACCTCCACGACATGTTTTTATGCAAGTGTGCTGTAGGGGATGGTCTTCCTTGTAAGAGAGAAAACGTAGAAGCAAAGTTCATTTATCCCATGAGTTGGCTGCTCTCACCATTCATCTGGGCTTTGCAGTGCTGATAAGATAGGATATATTTTAACCTCCAAGCAGACTGGGCTCCAGTCAATTTAGAGACACAAAGTCACAATATAATTCAATTTGGGGTGATTCCAGTGCCTCTGTAATGTCTAAAGCCCTAATGTACTCCTGACTCTTAGGACGAAGTGGCACTGATCAAGAGTGAGGCTACTAAGCCATCACTGACTTCAGACTCTCACCCCTGACTTTCTATGTATGTCTATAGACAACACTTACTATTTCACAGAACCCAAGTTGCACAAGACTGAAGAAGACTTAAATAGCCACATGGTCCATGTGCTGCCAAACACCTGGCAAATAGTTACACGGTTGTTACATGAGCGCACCCCACATCCAGGAACTTCTGGACAAAGGCTGACCACTCCATCTGAAACTCCTCCAACTGTTAAAAAGCATTCTCTTGAATTTGGCCAATGGGGATTCCTGCTGAGCCCACTTTTAGTCCAGATATTACCTTTCTGGATGTTCGTTCATGCATATAGCTGCAAACATTTTCTGACAGCTTGATAACTGCTATGCACTGTGCTGGGTCCTGAATCAATGGGTGGTAAGGGTAATCCCACTTCTAGCAGACACTGACAGCCCCTCCTTGGCATAGCCCTGGATTCCCTCATTCCCCTGTCTCTCCCCACTGAATTTTCACTAAGTGTCCTATGTCACTCTTTAAGTGTAGGCCCAGAATTGATATTGCAGTCTGTTCAATGTATAACGAGTAAGTCCTCGTTTGTGATCTGTTTCAGAAAATGCAACCTAATTGGGCAGTCATATCACCTTCCCATTTAATTTGCTGTCCATATGAGGCAAAATAGCTTAAGATTAAGTATAGCTAGCACTGGAACAAACATTTATTCCACCTCTTACCTTGGAGTGCTGGGTGAATTATTCAATCTGTCGAGACGTTATTTTTTTTGGGTGTGCTGTGGGGGCAGTTGGAAGGAATAATGAGGCAGTGCATATACAGCACCTAACCTATTCATGGCTCATTAAAAGCTGAGATTCCACATCTCATTGCTGTCACCTCCAACACCCTGAAGTCCTTTTCACATGTGCTGCTGCTCCTTCAAACTCCCAGGTGTTTTGGAGAGGACTGGATGGAGGTCCTAACACCTTTAACATCTAGCCCATCACCTTAGCCTGTTCTTTGGCATCCTGGGTGTGTCATATAACCTATTGTCATCTCAGCCCCATGGCATTGGGGGCAGTGTGTTCAGGATCTCTTCTGTATTCTCATCCAAGTAAATTATGACAAAGTAAGTTCAAGGGCAGCAGCCAGGGGTTTAATCCTGTGACCTCCCTTGTAGATGAGGGAGGTCCCTTTTAATCAGTGCTCTTTGGCTGTGCTTATTCAACCAGTCACAGCCCTGTAACATCTCCAGATTGTTTTATGAAGTCAGGTCAGGATGAAATTCTGGCAACCTACTATTTCTGTATTATCTTCTTTAGGGAACATGCTGTGTTGTTATAGAACATGAAAAACCCATTTCTTTTTTCCACAAAGTTTCTACATATAACATGCTTCCCGCAGAAATTTGTAATTGACACATTCTAGCACAAATTATAATCAGGTAATATTATGACTTCCTCCAACAGAATAATAGTTTAACACTTTTTGTGAGAAAATAATTATGTTTTACTCAGTAAAATTAGTTTAAAATTACAAGTTAGAAAAGTTTGTCTAGTTGTTTCTATATAGCATTAATCTGGGCTGCTTTGTTAAAAATTATTTTATTTTTGAATCAGGGTTTCACTCTGTCACCCAGGCTGGTGGCGTGATCACGGCTCACTGCAGCCTTAAACTCCTGGGACTGCAGGTGTGCAAAGACCATGCCTGGCTAATTTATATATATATATATATTTTTTGGTAGAGACTGGGTACTGCCATGTTGCCCAAGCTGTCCTGAGTTCCTGTACTCAAGCGATCTGCCCGCCTCTGCCCTTCAAATTGTTGGGATTATGTGTGTGAGCCATCTTGCCCAGCCAACAAGATTTCTTTAAACCAAGGTTAAGATAAAGAGAAGGCACAGAATTTGATGTATTTTTGAATAGTCCAAAGTAATTTTTATTCTCTAATTAGTCATCTCACAACTTAATTAGAATCAAGTAATGAGAGGCTAATTAAACCAGTTTTTTTAAAAATAATTTTCTTCTCTTTCTCCAGGTAACGGGTCATTTTGGGGTGCTGCAGAACATCTGTGCTTTCCCTGTGCCCCGTCAGCTTCCCAGCTCCCGAGCTGCAGCCATCTCTGCTGCATCTGCTGTCAGAAGGCAGCTCCTCCAGACTCCTGTTGCAGGTGCTATACCTGTGCAAAGGGCTTAGGAGGAGCAGAGAGCCTTCTAACTGCAGCAGTCCTGACAAAGCACTTGGTGAACTCCTCCGGGACATAACAAGGGCATCAAACTGGGAACAAAATAGTCTTCACTGAGATTTCGCGATTTTTACCACATACAAGGCCCGAAAGATGATTGAAGACAAGAAAAGAAGATAAATCCCTTGCCAGCAGGAGTAAGATTGTACAGGAGTCTGAGTGTACATCAGGGCAAGCCAAGAGACAGGGAGAAACAGAGAGAAAAGGTTCATGCAATTATGAATATGACCTGGAGGATGCTTTGGAATTAGATTACAACAGGAGCAGAGCTAATGCCATTTTGAGACAATTTAAGAATTATGTATTTGAAGGAACTCAGTATTATCATGTTATCCAAAATCAGCCCAGTTGCTCATAAGACTTGCTAATAACCTGCTTTGGGACTGGAGGGTTGACGGATCTAACTGAAAACATCTGTTAATAATCATGTCTTGTTTTTATGATTTTGCTCATGAGACAGTCTTGAAAGAGAGAGCGGAGTGATTATCCAAGTAAGTGTATTTTTATGCAGAATGTAGGTGTGTCTTAACTTTGCATTCCAAAATAAAAATGACTGATCTTTTCCATTAGCACAGCTTGGTTCGGCCTAACTGCCAGCTTTTATGATTGTATTTATTTATTTTCCCTAAGGAGATACAGGCACTTTGGGGGCCTTCCCAGGCTGCTGCAAAATGATAGATGGTTGGGCTCTGTCTAATCTAAGTGACATGGGGTGTCAGGAGCATTGGTAATCGTATCCTGCCGACTTCAAAGACCACTGCCAAAACATCCACAGCACAGAGGTTTGGCAACTTCACATAATCATAGCAAAAGGATTACAAACTGAAAAAAAAACAAGCCCTGAAACAGCTATGAAAAGGGCCAATTCAGAAACCAATTCAGCTAAGATGTTTAGGCTAGCGCCTTCCAACAGCCACCTTGGATTTCACCTCTTGAGTTGCCTTCACCTAGATCAAGGTTGGCAGCATTTGTGATGCATAGAAAAGATGCCCAAGGAAATTGACTCTAGGTTATATAAGCAAACAGTGTCTTCAAGGGATAGCCAGCAACATCAGGCTCAGAGCTAGTGAGATCCAAGCCACCGTGCCCAGGTTATTCTGATGTAGGAAGATTAAAGCTGTCTACCTAGTGAGATCTTCTGAAAGAGAAACCCCGTGGCAAATCTAGAAGTTATCCCTTGTTTCTGTAAAGTGAGAAACTGCAGCTATCCATGACTCTTCATTTACCAAGAATAATGCAGTTTGTATTACACGAGATAGCTCATTCACCATTCGATAAATGTTTTTTTAATCACAGGAGGAATTAAGGGTGATTTGTGACCAGGTGCTGAACTAGAATTTCTCAATGACAGCCCCAGTTTCATAGGCCTCTTTCCGTTCCAGGCATAAATATGGAGGCTCTGATGTGAAACCTGGGGTCCTTCTGTTCCAGCAGGGGTTAGAAATATGAGAGAGGAGAGTGGGCAAGAAGGACCCGGAGAGGCTGACACCATTTGGGTGCCAATCATCCTCTCTGTTTGGCTCTCCCTTGCACAAGTTCCTGGACAAAGTAAAATTATAACACAAAACCTACAACATTCAGCACATGTTTTCATTAAGCAACTTTAGTCACTAAAAAAAGTACAAATGCAGACTCCTGTATAAATCTGATTTGCCATGCTAGGCCAAGCTTATTTTATTACATACATTCTGCATTCTAAGAACTAATAACTTCATATTGTAAACATTAAGCATACAGAGTTAAAATTCAAGGCCACATTATATCATTGATTGTCTCTTTTGTCGTGTGTCTTTGGCTGGCCGAGATCAACTCGTAGTGTATAAATGCATAAGTTATATAATTATTATATAAAAAGGGGGGAAAAAAAACATTGACTTGTATACTTCACTCTGACAAACGCACAGCGTTCGCAACTCAAAGGAAAACTGGTGGCCGCCTACCCAAAATGCCTGCGTGATTTCTGACTGTGGCAGCCGAGAAGGCCATCTCTTACCTGACCCTGTGGAGAACAAAGTCCCCACGTAATGATGAGGTCCTGAATGTTTCTCTTAAATATCAGACAATTCCAGTTAAAATTTTCATTTGAAAAACAAAGAGATGCGCATTTTTGTTTCTGAATTCTACTACTTCCCCTTTCTCCATTACGCTGGGTCCTTTCTCCTAACACTGGGTTCGGTGACTGCATGAACCCTCAAGTCTCCGTATCTCATTGTACACAGTCCCCAAATGTCCTGAGTCCAGTCTTCACTGCTTGAGAAGTTTCTTTCCCAGCCCTGGTCTCCTCCTCCTCTGCCTCCTCCTCCTCCTCCTCCGCCCCTCTGTCTACAATCACACGCTCACTCTATACACATCCTCAGTCCCACCATTTAGCTCATAGTCCCGGTAATACTGTAAAGGAGTTGGAAACTTTGGGTCCTCTTCACAGTTTGAGAAAGCTGACAGCTCTCCATCAAACGGAACGTATTCGATTTCAACCGAAGCAGCACATGCCGTCCAGTTGCATATCAACGCCGGCTGACGGGGCCACAGTCTTTCTCGTGTCTTTTCTCTTGTTTTTGATATGTTTTTATTTTTAAATACAGGTAGTTTTCCTTAAAATGGCATTTATAAACGGTATGTTAGGTCAACACTGTGTTGTTTCTATTGCTTTAGTTTCATCCCAGTTTGCATTAGTGGGGATTCCAAACTCTACTCTAAAGTTTATACACTTCTTAAGACCACTTTCTTTGACACTGTCCTTAAGACTTCATGCTTCTACATACACTGTCTTTTACAAGGTCAGTCCACAGATGACATGTCCGTATTCATGACATTTTTAGCATCCTCCTCATTTCTGTGGTAATACTTCTCCCTCCCCAAGAGTCTTTGGATCTCTTCCCCGGCTTCCTTCCCCAGCCCCAGTAAAGCTTTTTCATTCCTCTTGAGGCACTTTTGATTCATGTTCTCCGGCAGAGTTTGTGGCGATGGGCTGGTGAATACGCGCTGATGGGAAAGGCCTCTATCAGGTCTTTAGTAGTAAGTGCCCAGATGAGAAGGCATATGGCTGGTGGGGAGCCTAGTGTTAGGGTATATACCCCCAGTTGGTGAATTCCAGTATGGGTTTGGGGCAGCAAAAAAACTGGAAGATGTCACAGGGAGGGCTGGAGGGTGGGGCGTCACAAAGTTCATCTTCTGCGGGGTGGGCGTGATAGGAGCCCATGTACGGGAGGTCTGAGGGGTACTTGTACAGAGATGACTCCGGAGGGTGGGGCTGGAGGGCCTGCGCGATCCGTGGAAGTCGAACTTGTAGGCGTAGCGCTTCCCATGGACCTTGGTCATGATGTTCTTGTCATAGTAGTAACGGAGAGCGCGGCTGAGCTTATCGTAGTTCATGTTGGGTTTGCTCTTCCGCTCTCCCCAGCGCCGGGCCACCTCGTCGGGATCCGTCATCTTGAACTCCCCGTTGGTGCCTTCCCAGGTGATGCAGCTGGAGTTGGAGCTGTCCGACAGGAGCTCCAGGAGGAACTGCCAAAGCTGGATCTGGCCACTGCCTAATGAGGTGTCAGGAGAGGAAGGAAAACTCCGGTGAGCACAGGTTCCAGGGGAAAGGGTCTCTCTGATGATAGAAGGAGGTGCTATGGGTTTGCCGCCCACATTCCCTTCCCCAGGCCTGTCCCTCCATCCCTCGGCTGCAGGGGTGCTGACTGCTCTCATTCCATGACGACCCACTTCTCCTGAGAACTGCCCTTGCCTGAACAGAGCCGCCGCCTCCCCCACACCCAGGTCTCCCACAGCTGGGTGGACTGAACAGGGTCCTGTGGGCCGGCCCCTTCCTTCAAGGAAAGACCAACTCCATGATGCTATTCAGACTCCAGGGCTCCCTTGGGATGGGGATGAAACACATCCAGCTGCAAGGAGGTTTGGAGGAGGCCAGAAACTTCCTTAGCTCTCCCCCTGCCCTGGGCTGCTTCCCATTCTCTCTCCCGGGAGCATGCCGTTAAACAGCCCTGCCCCAAGCTCTGCATCTAGGACGATGACCTAACAGATCCAAGACCTAGATGGAATGCAGGGAATTCATATGGGGCAAAGTTCAGGCTGGTTCAATCCGTTTCTGACTTCCTTAAAAGAACAGCCAGATCAACCTGGTGGTTAGGGGATGAAAGAGCTATATATTTTTTCCTATCTTGTGAAGCAGAAAGTTATCGTTCTGTGGATGGCAATAATGACTTAATGCCATTTATATTGGCTAGGTCAAATAAGATAATAAAAGTTAGATTTAGGAAATGAACTTCTAAAAGTTTATGGAAAAAAATAGAGAATGGATGTAAACACCATTATTTCTCACATAACATTTTGCTGGCGCTCACAAAGCAATTCTGTCAAAATTTTTCCTAGAACAGAATTAACCCACTCAAAATGAGGAAGTTTAGGAAAAAAAAAAAAAAAAAGCTGGCTCTTTTTCAAACCAGATCACCCAGTTCCAGTATTTGGTCAAGCGCATTGTAACGGAAACCCATGCGCTGCCTGTGCCCTGCAAAGCCAATTGTGTGAAGCAGCATTTCCAAAAGAAAAGCCCCAGCAATGAGTGATTGCAAGTCCCCTTGGGAAGCTGAATGAGACTCTTCCTTAGTCACAGAGATCGCATTTAGCTGGGTGGACAAAGTCAGAATGTTCTTGATTTCATTGAGAGCATATAGATCTGGCTTTGTTTTATGAACTTCAAAGAAAAATCTAGGTACATCATTCTAGCCATCATCATGTATGGCTCCCTAGAAGACAGCAGCATGTAAATATGGACGGTAGTGTCAGTACTGAGAGAAGCTCAGCTATGCTGAACATATTTCAGAAGCTTAAGAATGGATGGGAGGTGGGTCTTTCCTCCCAAATTCCAGTGAGAGCATTGCCTTAGGCTTATTATCAAAAAGATTACCTTCTATTATATTGTAAGTAATGTCAATCGACGTGATAAAATGATTAAAGTAACCTTAACTGGCATCGACTCAGGGAATTAATATAATGTAAAAATCAATTATAAGTCTGTTTTTCTCTAAATCCTCGCTAGCCTCCTGTAGGTATCGCCCCACTCATAAAGCCTTCTTTGCATGTTGGCTACATGGAAATGGATATGTTTGTGAATTCGTCCATACAACATCACTGTGAGAAAGGTCAGCTTTTTCTGAATCTATTCTGGAAAGTGCTCATTTTCAGTCTAGCGACACATTTGAAATGTATTAACAGCTTGTAGCTTATTACAGTGGAAGCCTTTGCTTTTTCAGAACCACATATACAAACTGTTCCCAATCAAGTTTTGTTGCCTCCAACATTTCATTCATATGCATTTAGAAAATACAAAGAATGGTATGAGAAAACCATATGGTCTTAGTATGTATATTGTAACCAAAAAATTACAACTTGAAAAAAAATTCCATATATGACCTGGGAATAGGAAAAAGGATGGATTTTTGATTTAACAGTCTAACAGATGCTTCCATATAAACACATACGGTTGTTTGAAAATAAATATTCAGCATCAACTTTCTCCCATAGAGAAATCAACTCCACAAACCTGCTGAAATCACACTCAGAATCTACACAAACCTTGGCATTGCCTCTTAGGAATTTGTCCCTCACCCAATTCTCTTATAAGCATGTAAAGGACAGAACCAGTGGAAAAAAGTGATCTCATGTCTCTCCTATTTCTGAAGAGTTAGAAAGCAGGAGACCTAAATTCATGGCTGCAAACTCAATGCCCAAAAGATGGACGAGCTAATTTCTCACTTGACTATTTTACCCATCAGCCAGGAAGACACAGGCTCATGCCTGTGAGCCTTTCAAGGGAGGGTCTATAGAAATAAGAGATCTGTAAGCAAAGCTCATCAGCTTTCAAACCTTAAAAGAAACCTGGAAATGCAAAATCAAAGAATGTTTAAGTAAATGATAGAGTAACATTATGTCAAACTCATTAATTGTTAAATTTAGTATCTGTAACAAAATTCACTGCATTTTGGAGTGTGTAGAGTGAATTTTCTCACTGCAAGAATTCTCAAAACTGAACAATGGTTGCTAAAAAAAACTTGTCAATGGTAAATTAAATGAGTTATTCTCAGTCATAGAATTTCAAGAGCAGTTTTTCAATTCTTACTTTCCTTCTAAAACAATAACATTTAAATGTGTGATGAGGTGCATTTCAGAATATAGAATAGAGATTTCCAAACAAGAATGCTTAGGGTTTAGGAAAGCCTAAAAGCTGCTTGGGTTACTCATGGGCCAAACCGGGAATCACAAAGAGAAGTTCTTGAAAGGCAAGAACTTTCACTGAGTAGCATCCACCTCTACCCCAGGACTCACCTTTCTTGGGTAAACCCTTCAGGTCTATTTTTTCACTCTATCTTAATAACATGCTTGCGATGTCAGTAAGGAGGAACCAGCTTTTTCTTAGGGTAATTACCAAAACAAAACAGATTTGGGAGTAAAAGACAGTGGCAAGCAGCATTGCCCACCTACAGAGAACCCTGTGGATGAAAGGGAGTGGCTGTGGTATTTAAGATGACAGAAGGCACTCCTTCAATTTTACAGAGCAAAGTAATCTCCTAATACTGTTAAAAGAAACGGAGAGAAACAAGGTAGCAAAGAGGCAAAAAAAACACAACCAACCCTAAACGGTTGACAAACCACAGAGCAAAGCAGAGAACTGCAGAGTGACTCAGCAGCTGTGGGTCTGGTGGAAACAGCTTCCCTGTGCAAAGCCCTGCAGCCATCATCTGATGAACAAGGGCAGTAAATACAGCAGTGAGGGGCCCCGCCAGTACCATGGTGGCAGTGGTTTGGGGCCACTTTCTGTAGAAGCCAGGGGTGGTGCAGAAGATCCCACGTGCACAGCCTGGACCCTCTGCAAGGCAGCGGGTGTGTCCTGAATGGAAGTCTCTGCCTCAAGGCTCAGCGACGTCCTGGGCATCACTTACTGGAGGGGGCAGGAAAGCATGGTGGTAGGGAGCACCAACTTTGGAGTTGGCACTGCCTCCGTTGAATCCTGCCTCTGCCTTTTGTGGGACCTTTGGCAACTCTCCCACCTCTCTCTGCTTCAGTGTCCTCATCTGTAGAGAGGGGATAATGGTAATGGTACTGTCTTACCAGATCACGGTAAGGATGAACTCAGTACATGAATGGTCTCGTCATAATTTCTTTGGGCTGAAAACCAGAGTTTAAGGGAAGATAACACTCCTCGCTTATAGCCAGGAAATGCCTAAAGAAAGAGGAACACCTGTGCTGTTCAAATGGCCTATTGAACCATGCAGAAGCTTGAAACGGTGCTATTCTCAGGCTGACTGATATTTTTTGAAAGCTTACTGTGTGCCACACACCATTCTAAATGCTTTACATGTGTTAGTTTATTTAATCCCCACAGGAATCATGAGATTAGCCCATGGACAAGTGAGGAAATTAGAGCTCAGAGAGGTAGACTGACTGATTCTGCTCAGCGTCAGCGTGGGTTGAAACCCAGACCCTAGGCTGCCATGCCTAACCACTGCCCAAATTTGCTTTCAGGCCTGGTTTGTACACACCTCTGCAGCCTCCTCAGATCCTTTCCATGTTGTCAGCTCCCTGGGGGGCTCCCACTGGAAGACTGCACACTCCCAATTCCTAACAAATGGCAAAACAAACCTAACCTGGTGTGTAGTTCTGAAGAGGCAGGATGCATTTTCACGCTCACCACTGAGGGGTATCCAGTCAGCACCAAGGGAGCCTCTGAACATAACCCAACAAAGCTCTTTCATTAGAGAAACCATGTTATATTCTCAGCTGCTCTGATGGGATATGAAGGAGCTGTGTTGCTTATAACCAGTCCATGGTATCAGAATACAGGGACACACTTTTCTCAGCAGGAGAAGTGATATCCAAAGTGCACATCAGATGAATATTTGGCCAGAGATAGGATGCAATATCATCTTGTGCATTCATACTGTATGATGTAACCTTTCCATTCAAAATGATGAAAAGGAATTTGTATTGTATGAAGAGTAAAGGCAGCAATTTTTAAGTGATGAAGGATTTATTTTTCAGAGAATAGAAAAATAGAATCAAACAGGAAGAAGCATTCTCATTAACACAAAGATAAAAGACATTCTGGTTTCAGGGGAAAAGTTCACATGAACACAACAGACACAGATCTAAGCATAGAGGGAGAGAAAGTCAAATTCATCAGAAACTAAATGAAATAAATCTTTATCTCAAAGACACTTGACTGCAAATCAAAGGTTGGATGTTGCCATTTTCTCCAGGGTCATTAAGAATAGTCTTAATGGTAGGAAGCACAGTCCTGTTTCCCCAGGCTTGTGATGGGTTTCCAGTCTCCTTGCTGTGAGCTCAGGTCCCTCTGTCTCCAAAGGACATCCCCAGGCTGCTGAGCCCAGGGCAGATGCAGTGTTCTCCTGTGAGAGCTGGCACTGTGCTTAGGAGCAAGTCACTCTGGCCCTATTCTACAAACAAGCTTAGCAGTACATTTGAGCCGTGACAACCTGGTCATGGACATGTATTTCATTTGGCCAATGTGCGAGTGAGTGCAAAGGCCAGTTTGGTCTCCTTTGGTGCAGCTTGACTCTTTCCTCCTCTTCCTTCCTGACCTGAGATTCATTGCCTGGACCTAAGGAGTTAGTACCCTGAAAGGAAATCCTTGCTTTCTAGTCTCACAGTCTGCATTTTCTAATGCCTCCTCTTCACTTCCTGCTTAGTTAGGGACAGAGTAGGGCAAGGACACAAAAGCAGACTTTGGAGACAGAGTCAGGTTTCAAATCTGGCCTCCCTTATCATTGGCTGTGTGATGCAAGAAAAGTTACTTAACTTCTCTGGATTTCTAATTCTTCTTCTGTAATATGGAGATAGTAACCTCCCAGGGCCGTCATGAGGTGCAGAAAGGACCACAGACATTCTATGGGGGGTGTGCTGTGGGGTGGGAGCTGTTTGATTGTTATTTCACATGATTTTATTAACATTCCCAGAGTGTTTCAGCTTCCATCATTTTCTTTTTTCTGATCTATCCTGAACATTGCTGCCAGATCAGTCTTCCTGAAGCATGACTGATAATAATCATCTCAAAACATAGTCATTATTTTTATTTGAATGGTTATATGGCAGTTGCAAATGAAAAGCTGAGCAGAAGTCTGAGAAGGGACCACAGCCTCAGGAGACTGGGCTACCAGATGAAAACCAACATGAGTGAAAAGGGCTTGTGGCCCCATAGTTAGGACAATGTTGTAACCACCTGTGTCCATCCATCCACCAGCCAGAGAGCTCCCTGAGCTAAAGGACTATATCTCATGATCCTTGGCATTCATGTATGCAACAGATTATCGAGCACCTAGTCTACTCCCCCAGGCTAACTAGTTTCGTTAGATTTTCAGCTGTGTAGAAAATATTTATTGAATTCATTAACATCGACCAAAATTTAACATCAAAAATGCAGATGTTCAATAATGATAACATTTCATGTTTTCAATGTATAGATTCTCTTGCTGGGGTGTACACTGATTAAATCTGAATTTTTCCATTTCCAACCTTATTTTGGCCCCAACATTTAGGAAACATACATTCCATCTTGTGCTTGCAATATGCCTGTGACATCTTGGCATTTGAATTTGCAGTTGGGAATATGCAGCATGGGCTATGAATTTCTGAAGTTGGTACCAGCACAGCTGGTTGTGATCTGAATACAAACAAATAAAACTATGTGGTTGGCACTGAAGCACGGGGACAGGTGACAAACCTTGGCAATGCACTGGTTACAAATGGGCCAATTAAGAATCTGCACTTTTTTCTGGCATCGAAGTTCAGAAACAGACCATTGGAGATGAGCCTGAATCTGAAGTCTGTGGTTGTAATTAAGGCTCTCTTTAAAAAAAAATACTAGTTATTTTATCTGCTTGTATAATGGGTTGAATTGTGTCCCTTCAAATCCCTATGTTGAAATCGTATAATTCCCGGTACCTCAGAATGTGACCTTCTTTTGGAAATAAGATCCTAAGGTAACCAAGTTACAGTGAGGTTATGGAGTGGGTATTCCAATCTGACCCAAGTCCTTGTGAAAAGCTGACATTTGGACACAGAGACAGACACACATAGAGAGATGATGATGAGAAGAGACGCGAGGAGATGACGGCCATCTGTAAGCTAAAGAGACTCCCCAGAACAGACCCCTCCCTCACAGCCCTCAGAAGGAACAAAGCTGCTGCCATAACACTCTGATTTCAGACTTCCACCCTCCAGAACTGGCGAGATAATAAATTAATGTTATTTGAGCCACCTCGTCCGTGGTACTTGGTTACAGCAGCCCTAGAAAACTATTACAGCTTGGATTCGGTTATAATGTTCTTTGCTGAAGCTGAAATCTTAATTTATAACCCAACCCATTTTTCCATTAAGGTAAATAATTCGGTGAGACCTAAAACTAAAATTTGTTCAGTTGAAGGAATTTCTCACCAGTACCAATTTACTTTTCAAAATAGCCGCTGTCAAAAAAAGTAATTTTGTAAGCAGAAAATCATCAGCAGTTTCTTACCTGGATTTGCAAGGCGGCTACTTGTTGGTCCAAGAATCTGATAAGGATCTACAGCAAAAAGAAACAAAGTCAAATTCTAGACATGGTTGTGACATAGTATGATGTGACTTCAGACATAATGCCTGACTCCATTGTGTTTTCAGATTTCAGAGCTGAAAATGTCCCCCCAACTCCAAATCACCTGCCTCCACCTCCTCTATGAGAGAAGATGTCACATAGTATCTCAGATGTTTTGCTAGGGGACTCCTAATTGGTGGCAGAGCTTGGATGCAACCCCAGGTTCCTGACATGTAGCCCAGGGCTCACACCAACCAGTGATATAAAGAGGGCAAACATGTGCTAAGCCCCATCAGTCCAGGGCTGTCCAGGCTGTGTTGTTCAGACATGGAAAGTAAAATCTAAAAAAAACCCATCAATCACAAAGAAGCAGCCTGTGTGCAAGTAGAATTTTTTTCCCCATGTTTATTGCATAGTTGTGGAAGTATTTTAGCACTGTCTCAAGTCACCTCATAGGATAGGCTGATGATTTGGACCCTATCTTATGTATGGAGCAGTCGCAAAGAAGCAAAAACTCATGTTAATTTCCATTAAAAAGTGATGCATTTTAGAAATTCCCTGCTGAGCCTGAATCTTCTCTTATGGTTTTCCAGATGGCCCCCGAAACATACCTAACTGAGGACGCTGGTCTTCAGTTTTGGGCACTGTGGAAGGAGATGGTTGAGCAGCTGAAAATCCAGAAATACAAAAGACAATTAGCTATAACTCAGATTTGGCCACTAGTCTTTGATGTTGTTATGTAATCATTCTATCAATTAATTTCATTATTAACATAATAGTCTAACTCAGAAGCATCTTATGGTAAGGAAAAACTTTCCTTTCTAATTAAACCAAATGTAAACATTGTAACAAAAAAGAGGACATTTTCAATCATTTAAAGAATGGATATCCCCCACATTTTTTCCAAAAATTAAAGAAAAAGAATTGGGGGATGGCTTACCAAACAGATTACAATACATCACAGTCTAAGATAAATACATAAAGGGAAACCACCAGACAAATAAAGTAAAGCCAGAGACACTTTCAAGCATGGCCAAGATTCAGGAAATCACCGATTATTTAATGTGTACTCAAACATCCCACGAAGCATGCATTTGTGAAGGCTGAAATACACTACATCATCCCTTCATTTTTGTTATGAAATTTGTGATGACCCAAATAGAAAAAGAATCACTGCAGTTAAAGATCAATTGTACTCTGTTGTCAATGGAACAAACACACTACATGTTGCAAAATCACAGATTAACCACAGAAATTATTATTTACTCCATCAGCAGTCATCCACTGCCTGTGACATGAAACTCAGAGCCATGGGAACCAACACTGTACCTTTCGACTGGGGTGTAGGATGGCCATGACCGGTCCAGGCTGATCTCCTGGGGGGCTCATACGGTAAATCTGTAAAGACAAATAAATTGACTAAAAGATCAATCATGTAATTTTTATATGAGGCATTTTGAGTTTTTATTTGGTTTTGCATTTATTAGAATAAATTTTGTGCAAAAAAGTCTGGTGTTCCAAAGTAATATTCTACTAGATTTGAGTTTTGTTTACAAATTATAATTTCATATATTACAGTGGTCTAAAATTCTCACCCATTTATCTGAAAACTACTATTGACAGATTCTCCCAGAGCCTGCTGACTCTTCTAATTTCCTACAATCATAAGTCAAGACCCTATTAAAAGTTTTTTACAATCTAGTTCATCCTGCTTCCACTGGGACTGATCTCCATCTGTCTCCTTATTATCTTCATGACTCATCCAAAACAGAGTCTACAACTTGGATGAACCAACCAATTTTTGTTTGAAGTCTGCCCCTAAATCCATCAAACAATATTCAGTTTCTTCTCTTCTTGCTTCTCCTGGAAAATGATCGCTGCCTTATGTTTTTGTTTGCCAGTTGCCTCTTAGCCAACTCTCATTTTCCCTTTATAATCTCATCCATTTATATTAAATCAATCTTATCTAGTGATTTTTGCAGGCTAAATGTCTCCCCTTTCTTATTTTCTAAATAAATTTAGAATTTCTCTAACATGAACTGCATGAAATGAATTACAGGACTGAAATAATATTGCTCTCACAGCACATTAATGATGACCTTCTGAGCTTAAGTACATGCCAATCATTTCTTTGTATTTATAAAGTAATATCACTTGTCCCACAAACCTTCATTCACTTTGCATATGCAAATTTAATAACTATACCTCTGCATCCTCAGTGTGAGTTCGATTGATGATGATCAAAGCTCTAAGTCATTTCAAGTTTGTTTCAAAAACATATTCCAGAAACTTTATTATACATACTCTTAATAAGAGTGCATATCTGAGGCTATTTCTACATGCAATGTTAGTACACAACCATTTCAAAATTATGTCTTCTTGGATTGATGGGTCTCAGTTCAATGTCACGTGTCATTTTGGGCCAAGTGAAGGCCATGGCCAGATATCTCAGCAGGTATTTTGTTGCCAGACACTAGGAAATAGCTACAAAATTTCACTTGGAGGGTAGGGCCATGCAATTGTTTTTAAGCTTCTCTTTAAACAGATACTTTAACTTCGTTTAAAACTGGGAATTTGATGGGTCAATCTTCAAAGAGATTGGCTGTGTTGCAGAAGAAGTGTCTCTTCCTATTTTCATATCCCAAAGAGAATAGAAATGACATGCAACGTGAAATTCAACACAAAATCTCCTTAATGTATTTGATCTGTTTGGCTGCAAACATCTTTGCTACTAGTGTGGTCTGTGAAATCCTACCCTTCAGAGCTTTGGAGAATTAGATAATTTTCTTTTTAAACTCTGGTATTACTCACTCCTCTTTCTCAGCTAGTATTTTTGCATTTTTGGACCTAAAGCTTTTCCCACCCAGCTCCTCAGATTTTCACTTTTCTGGTGTTGGGGTTACACATAGGAATTGAATCTGCAGCCTCTACCAATTTACAACTGAATTTCAACTTAAGTCTCTGGGAAAACTTTGCACATGGGGTTCTCAGTCAATTGCATTTTGTCAAAAAAAAAAAATGAATTTCAATTTGCGAATTGTCTCAGAAAGAAAAATCTACTCACAAGGCAATCCTAGCAACATCTAGCCTAATTTGAGAGCAGAAAGGCACATTAACTAAGGGCTTCTACTTACCAAATGAAAAAAGCAAGATAATACAGAAATATGTTCTAGATCTCTGTTTCCCAAAGGGTGGTCTGTGGACCAGCAACATCAACCATGCCTGGGATGCGGAATCTTACCCCAGACCTACCACGTCAGAATCAGCATTTTAACAAGTTCCCAGGTGACTCTGGTGCATAGTGAAGACTGAGAAACCTGCTCTAGACCGTTGCTCTTTCCAGCAGATAATGATTTCAGAAATGCTATCTACAGTGTGCAAAGACAAATTAAAAAATGTTTGAAAGGGTTCAAGCTGGATTGCTTTTACCAAAGGCATAAGCATGCTAATGGAACTAATAGAAAGCATCAGTAGGTGAGTCAGATACTACCTTAGACAGAAAATTATTGCCCATGAAATGTTACTGGGAAAAAAATGAATGTCAAACTTCTACTCCCAAAATATTTTGAAACTCTTTATTCACAAAATCCTTCTTAGGCGTATAACCATATTCCATCCTCCCTTGAAAATAAGTTGAAACTTAACACCAAACAGAGTCTACTTTTCAGCCAAGTATTTGAGACGTTTATATGAACAATGATTAACATGTTCATAGACATATTGCCATGGAAGATAAGTGGGCTTTCGTTTTCTTCCATGACATTCTGGTCCAATGCTTCCTTATCGGCTACCGATCACATGCTGTGGGTCCTAAGTACCCCCGCTGTGGAATATGACATTGGGAAACATTCAACTCAGGCTCGCTGAGATGGGCGACAGCCAGGGGTGACTGCTTTGGCAGCTACACCATCTCAAAGCCTCAGTAGTTCTGCTCTTGACTCTTGAAAAAATCACTCCTCTGTGTATCTTTGCTATGTGTGCTTTACTGATAATACAGCATCGGACTTTCAATAAAAATATATTTTACATTTAATTTTTGCTGATCATTTCAACACCCTCTCCATTTCTCTTTAACTTTGATCTTCAAGGTAATAAACTCATATGTTGGCAGAAGTGACCGTGTAAGGGAAGGTTGCTTTCTGGGGCACTGGTTCTGCTGTTTTATCTGTAAGAGACTGTGTTTAAAAACTGAGTTTTATAAAAGTCATTTCATAGGGAGCTTGGGTGAACATGATGTATGTTACATCACAACAGTATAAAAAAACAGCATGAAGCTACAGAGAGGGAGCTCGGCTAGTGCTGAGCCCTACACACCAGCAGCTGTGTTGATTTCCTAGGAACTGGGGTCAGCTTCTCATTCTGAATGAGACTCCTCCTCTACCACACCCTTCTGAAGACATCAATAAATTAATACAACATTCTGGCTACCCTTTCCAGGAGGGCTAAGATCAGCCAAGTTTTACATTCTCCCTTCATCAAACTCACTGAGGAGGAACCCTCTAGCTCTTGTCCCCTGACTCCCGCTACCAGCTTTATTTTTTAAAGGGCCGGAATGTGGACTGGACCATGGAAGAGGTCATCCTCATTCTGCAGGATCCACGTCATATCTGCAAAGCAACTCTGGAGGTTCCCTGGCTGGACTGGATGGGGAAAGATGAGATTTGTCTGCTCTCGAAATTAGATGCTACTATTCACAATAGCAAAGACTTGGAACCAACCCAAATGCCCATTAATGATAGACTGGATAAAGAAAACATGGCACATATATGCCATGGAATACTATGCAGCCATAAAAAAGGATGAGTTCATGTCCTTTGCAGGGACATGGATGAAGCTGGAAACCATCATCCTCAGCAAACTAACACAGGAACAGAAAACCAAACACAGCATGTTCTCACTCGTAAGTGGGAGTTGAACAATGAGAACATATGGGCACAGGGAGGGGAACATCACATACGGAGGTCTGTTGCAGGGGTGGGAGTCTAGGGGAGGGGATAGCATTAGGAGAAATACGGAATGCAGATGACGGGTTGACGGGTGCAGCAAACCATCACGGCACATGTATACCTATGTAACAAACCTGCATGTTCTGCACATGTACCCCAGAACTTCAAGTATAATAATAATAATAAAGAAATTACATGCAAATGGGGAAGACAAAGGAAAACTAAGAACTGCTGCTGAGAATCAATCTATAAACGTCTGTTAAATGAAAACGATTTTTTGAGTCAATCTTAATTAAGTCGTCCTCTCTTGCTTTCCTCCAGATCTTCTTAAAATTCTATATCAAAGGCATGGAGATTTGGAGACATTTTGCATTCCCTTCTTGCCTAGGTTTGCAGATCTCTGTGGTTACATAAGAACTAGGGGAAAGCAAAGAACACAGTTTTAGCCATTTGCTAAGATATAGGCTTTACATAGCACCTAACTGAGGGGTGCTATGAAGTAGCTGCATTGTCTCAGTATGCCTAGCTGTGCTGATAAGCACTAAGCCGTGAGCTCCAACAGAGGAAAAGTTTAAAATTCCAATAAACCCCTGAAGAGCAGCAACTTCAAAGCAGAAGAGAAGGCTGCATTTGCAGGCTTAATTCTCTAATCTCCTTTGATAATACCCCAGATACATATCATAATATATGGGTTGTCATGGGGATGGAGGAGGAAAGGATGGGGTTGTAGAACATCATCCTTGGGACAGAAGTGAGCTTTCGCATGACCTGCTCCTGAGAGGACAGTCAGAGTGGTGCACTGTGTAGTTAATAGGGGCCTGCAAGATTCTGTGAATCAGGTCTGTCTCTGTTTTTGCCACTTTCTCCCCTGAGACCTCAAAGGCCTATGGCTCCAAAAGAACTGGATTCAGGAAAAAAGAAGGGTGCTTGCTGATGAGATACAGAAAGGGATTCCGGTCGCAGTAACTGCAACAACATGAGAAACACATGAAACATCATAAAATAATTATCATAAACCCACAGAATGTAAAATGATATGCCTGTGGGTTGATACCTTATGAGAGTAGAAAAGACACTGTCTCAATGTTAATTCAACAAAGGGGTCATGAAAGAAGGTACATCTTGAATCAGGAAAATGCCACACGGGGTCCCCTGTGAGATGCAGGGGAGAGTGAAATGACACAGCAGAGGTGAGACTGACCTGACAGGGAAGTAGTCACGGGGCTCTGGCATAAGTGATCCATTTGGGAAGGTGGGCCATGAACAGAAGAAAAGGCAGATTGGGGCAGTAACCCAGGATGGGTGACTCACGGCGGGAAGGAAAGGAGAGGAGGGTGGTGAAGAAGCACTGGGAAGGAGGACAGGCAGGATGATACACATGTAGAAGGAGTCTCCGCAGAAAGGGGGTGGAATGCCGTCTAATTCAACCAGCAAACCTTGAACAAACACCACTGTCTCTGCTATCAGGGACTTTATAATGAAACAGCCACCATGCAGAGGAGAGACAGATTCTGGTCTAAGTAGAGTTGTTACCCAGGAGCCTGGCTTGCCTCACGGTCAGCACAATAATGCTGACCAGAGTTTGGTTCCCTCGGATGTGAGATTAGACAAAGGGTGTGGAAATGAAGATCGTGATATGGCAAACCGAGAGCGGAGGAGACAGGAATTTGGATCTGTATCCCCAAGGACCTTCAAAGAAACAGTCAACAATCACCTTTCTGAAAGCAGTCATATACCCACTTACCACAGGGATATCGTCAGATTCCCAGGGACCTCCCTCTGTGACTCGTGTGGCTCTGAAAGTTAGTGATGCAAAGACTCTTCCCCCTCAGCCATCAGGACATTCATTCTCCAGTTGCAGGTGCACACCTTTTATCTCCACAGGATCAGTCCTTTAAGGTTAATCGCTTAGCAATGGATGACCCAAGGTATAGAACTAGTTCTTATCTCCAAGGTCAAGTCCCTGAATATAACCTACAGTAAATAGTCCTCTGGCTTGTTCACTCTGCTTTAAATCTTTACAGGTCAGATACCAATATCTGTCTCGCTTCTCTTAATCACAGCAGCAGTAGTCAAAACAGGTTATTTCAGGTACAAACTCAGTCTCAAAAATATACTTGACTAGTAGTGGAGATGTGGAAGCGTGCTCTCTCCCAGGTCATGCTCAAATCATGGGGCCATGGCCCCGTCAGAGAAGCATGGGAGGTGTCTGAGTTTGCCACCTTTGCCTTCCCTGAGCTCAACAGAGAGGGAGTCCCAACCAACACCCTCACAGCCACCCTCTTCTCCAACCACCTGGATGGATCATACCTTCCAATTCCACTATATCCTAAAATGTGAAAACAAAGCTGCTCCAGGATCCACTGTCTTATCCAGGTAGCATCCATCAGTCAGCTGGCTCATCTGATGGACAGGTTGTGCCAATGGATTTGGCCAGTGTTGTGATCTTTTAACACAATTTCTAACACTAGCTCACAACCCTGGCTTTGTAACTCAATCAGAGGCACCTATGAGATGTCTTAACATAAACAAACAAATACAAAATTAAAAAGCAAAAAAAAATTTAAAACCCCAGCCAAATGCTTTGGAGATAGTTTTTATTTCTTTAAGCACAGATGGAAATATTTTTTAAATACTCACAGAATTACAAAATCTCTAGAGCTTGAGTCAAACGTGAATTTCTATTTTCCATTTGCAATACACGTGGTGGATTTCTTTAGGACCAGTCTAGTAGACTCTAGGCACTGGGTCTCGCCCATGTTTCAATGGCCTGTGAGATCTCTTACATGACAGAGGTGACTCTCTAACTCTTAGTACCTCTTAGCTAAGCCTTTCTATCCTGCTTTCCAGAAGCAAGAGAGAAAACATTTTCTCTGAGGTTAGAGAAGAGAAAATTGCCATCCTGAAGTCACTAGGCAGTAACAGGACAGTGTCAGATTTGAACAGCCTGAGAAGCTTCCTCATTCATTCTCTTTAGCTCATCGGGTCCCCAGTATTTCTCAACAGAATGAAAGAGTAGTCGCCAAGCCTAGATCTTGAACCAGTTCAAACTGAGAATTGCGTATCCTGGATATGTGATAGAGGTGGAAGAGGAGTCGCCTGAGTTTAACATGAATTCTGGAAGCATGTATGAATATGGAGAAACCGTCCCACCACCCTGAACACAATGTCATCAGCTGTGAGGCTGGCACAGTGATACCTAGCTCACAAGGCTGCTGTCAGTCTCAGGGAGGGGACAGATGCTTAAGGCATGCAATACCGTTTTGTGAAATGCCCTCTCCCTGTTCATTATTTGCCTGGCAAACAGCTAATTCCCCTCTGCCATGTGGCCATTCCTCTGGAAAGCATCTTTATGCCTTTCATGGGAGGTTGAGTTCCTTCCTGCTCCTGCTCCTGCTCCTGCCGCCTCTACTGCTAGAAGTGGTGCCTCTACTGTAAAATTAATCACATTAGGGAAAACATTTATGTGTACATGTCTCTCTCTCTGGTTCTAGGTCACTCTACTGAAACATCTAGAACTTGAGGCAAAACATTTTGGCTTGTTCACTGCCGTACCCTCTGTGGCTAGCACAGAGTAGGCACTCAGCAAATAAATAAGCCGAGCCCAACGAAGAAGGGAACTTTCTGAAGACAGGAAGCTTACTGAAGCCTGGTTCATCTCTATATTACCAGAATCTAACATCATGCTTGGCACTGATGGGCACTTGACAGATGTTTATTTTTGCATGATTGGCATGTAAATTAATTACCTAATTAAGTCAACTGGAAGACACGCAGTAAGACTCAGATGTAAATACTACCGATTGCATGCTTCTGCCCTGCAAGACTTCTTGTGCCATACAGAGAATTGGTCACTGTGAATCTGGGGGAGTGTCCTTCTTTTGTGCTCTTCCCCCCGAGGGAGGGATGGATCCTTCCATTAGTTCAAAAGTGGACATATTCCTAACTGCCAGGCATCCAGGATGCCTTCTTTGCCCATCTGTCTTTCTGAAGAGCTAGTTAAAGGGCTAATCTGCTCTGAATTCCTTTAGTGTGGTCTTTGAATGAAATTGTTTGAGTGGATTTAGTCTCCAAATCAACAGAGGCAGAATAAGACTGTCTGGGACTGGCTTCAGATCCGGGATCAACTCTCTGTGTGTCGCAAGACTTAGGGCACGGATCTCAGCAGGACATCTGGGATGTCTCTCAATGAAGAGATCACACAGGGGTGTTTTCGTACCTGGCCTAGTTGTAATTCTTTGCGTAGCTTCAGGATATACTGAAGTATTTGGAAAAATAAAAGCTGCACCCCCTGCAGACAAAAGGAAAGACAAACATGTGAAGGTCTTTTGTTGTGGCTGTCGATCTCAACATCAGCGCCAAATCTACTTTGCCCTGTGACAACAAAGGAAAGAGCCCTCCTCAACCTGCCTTCACAGAGCTCCAGAGAAATGGACAGGTACAGATGTCAGATTCTCAAGATGGATGTGAACTTGGCACCTTCGCACACTCCTGTGCCCCATTTGCTATAAAGTGTTTTGTGTTCTGATTTTATAGCTTCTTGATGAAACCCCATCTGTGCCCCCCACCCAACCCCACTTCCTGCTGGGCAATCTCATTTTTTTAAAAAAATTATATGATGCATGTTTGATTTTTCAAATTTGTATAAAAACCGTAATGTATTTTACAGAGCTCTTGGAAAGCAGTACCAAGAAATTCTAAATGTTTAGTCTAAGAGTACATGGATTTTATTAATAATTAATCAATCCACATCTCTATTCAAATGCGTTTTCCCTTTCTTTCTTTTGACCAACACTCATGTTGTTAGCTGAGAAGATTCCCTTTCACAATTCAGTCCATCTGGAACTTGCTGTCCTGTTGATTGGTTGCTTCTGCGTTTAACAATAGCAAAATTAAATAACTTTTTTGAAACTTTCACTCAATGGTTAAAGAATTCCTAAATAAATATGAGCTTATCAGAAAATGTGCAAGCTCAAAGGTGTTTCCTAAGAAGGGGAAGTAACTTCCTCTAAGTTATCTACTATTTCTGGCAAAGGTCATTAATAGGCTGATGTGTGCAACCAAAATGATTGAAAAAGTGTACTACCAACTCAAAACAGGTTTTTTAAAGCTTCAGATTAAAAAGACAATGTTTCGAATACAGAAGACCATGATAAATGAGCAATTTCACTGTAATACTCAAACCGGGACTCACCCACATTTTCTACTTTAAAATAGAATGGTAAATATTGGGAAAATGTATTTCCATGTGAGGGCTGACCATGAGTTAACTGGCTGACTTACAAGGGGCTATCTAAGACTTCCTGGCACTTCCTGTCTCCATCCCCAGCCCGGGTGGTTGTGGAGGGTCCCTGCAGCTAACAGAGTGGGTGAGCAGCTGGTGGCCATGCTTCTGGAACTCTCTGCATCAGGAAGGAGCAGATGGATGTGAACCAGGACCACCTTCATCCACAGAAAACCCAGCTTCTACTGTGAGCGGGAGGCAAGGGAGGAAGGTTAGCCAGGATGAGGTAAGGTGTTAAACCCTATTTAGGCTCAGGCAAAATAAATACAGAAATAAGTCAAATGTAGAGTCAATGGTTAGAGATAGAAAGCAGGCATTTGGTTAGTGACTAATTTCACACTCTTCAAAATTATAGCAGAGTTTCCCTCTGAATAAAAGCTCTCACAATATTACCGAAATTCCCTCCTTCTGCCTTTGCCAACATACAAAGTCTGTAGGAAAACAAATCAAATAGCCTAAACGTTTATTGGACAGGAGAAAAAAAACTCGAACTTATCCTAGCAAATATTTCTTTTAGAATAAAAATGAAAAGAAATTAAAGGAGGCTGCTAAGGGCCCTTTTATATCGAACATGCTTTTATTGTCTACAGAGTCAGCACAGCGAATATATTGGGATTAACAGAAGAGATTGTTCTCTGGCAAATGTGAGCTAAAGTTATGGCTAAAGGCAAATTCTACACGACTCCTGGTTAAAAGGAACCCTTTGATAATCAAAGGGTGGGTGCATGGGAAGTGCTCAGAAAACAAAAGAGCTTCACCTTCCTTTAGGCTGCGGAAACTCCTAAGTATTGGAAAGTGTCCTGAATCATCTACCTATGTTCTGTCTTCCTGACATGCGCTGACCGGTTTCCCAAGAAAGCATGCGACCTGTACGCAAGACCCTACGCTCTTGCTAGGAGGCAGGGGTGGGGCCAGTATTACCTGTGTTTCTAGCATGCATTAACCGTGGAGAGTTTTGTAAGGCTTTATCAACATCATCTGAAGTCAAATGTGGAAGAGGAGCTACAAAACAAAACAAAAATCGACATCAAAATGAAAAAAAAGAGAGAGAGAGAATTACCTTATCAAAAAAAAAAAAAAAAAAGGAAAGAAAGAAAGAAAACCATTCCCCCACTCCCACCCTAACATCATGGGCAACTTATAACTATTTCCATCAACCTCCTACTTGTTAGCATGTTAAAACCTACATGGGGGCCCATCTTTAATTCAGGGAAGAAGTGGTTGGGATGCCAGGCAAAGCAATGGAGGAGAATTCACTCCACCTCACTGTCTGTCACACTACTTCCTTCTAAACATGCTGGACACTGTAGAAATTAAAGCATGCAGCAAACGTTCTGGACTCATGCCAACATGCCATCACATTCTGTCAGGTTAAGCCCAATCACATGATACAAAGTGAAAACTTCCCTTGTTCTGTGTTCAGGTTAGAATACAAAGTGGGGCTTGGTGTAGCTTTAAGGAGAATAAACCCCAATTCCTACTAAAAAGGAGTCTTTCCTTAATGTTTCTATTTCAAGTTGGGGCATCATGGAGACTAACTCATGTGTGACCAGTTAATGCTTCCTTTCCTTTTGATATTCCATCTTCTTGGTGGCAAGACCCTGGAGGAGGCAGCTGAGTGCAGAGGTGACTTTTTGGCTTCTCCTGAGAGCGCTGACTACTTCCCACCAGCTGATGTGGCCAGGGTGTTGCCCCCCTAAGTCACTGCATACCAAGGCTGTGGTTCCCTCATATCCCCCAATGGGAACTGGAGGAGGGAAGGATGATGCTGTCGACACACCTGTTTGAACCCTCTGAAGCTCAGGTCATAAGACCCATAGCCACAGCCACCTATCCTCGGAGGAAGGGGGCAGCTTACTCTCTCTGAGGTAGTGGAGGTGGGAGAGAAGAATGTCTGCGTTGTAGCTGGGGGTGAGCCTCTGGAAGTCGTCCTTGGTCATCTTGCACAGTTCCTTCCCGTCGATGTTCTGGAATAACAAGATGTTGACATCTGGGAGGCCGTATTCCTTCACCGCCCACTCCAGCCACTGCCGCACATGGTCTGTACTCCACAGTGTAGGGTCTGAAAGGGGTGGAAACAAATTCAGTCAATTCCTGAAGCCAGGCGTCTGCATGTGGGGCAGATTCCCATCCAGAAGGGACTTCCCACCAGCTGCCTTCCGCAAGCACAGCCTCCAGCCAGCCTCCCTGGCTACCCAGGAGAGCACCTCGCAGGGAAAGACAAAGGCTGCCTCACATCCATAGATCATTGTCTTTCCAGTGAATAGTTCTGGAATCTTGGGATTATTCACACCACCCACCTTCTCTATTGCTCAGACAATCTCAAGTTTCCTGTAGGCATGAGATTTTTAAAATTCTTATTTCTCACGTACGTCCATTTTTATTTATTCATTTGAAAAAGAATAAGAGTAAACTTCCTTTCCTTAAACAACTACTGATATATTTATATGGAAATAAGAGTTAGCAACACATGTGAGGAAGGTGCTAATTACAGACCACAACAACAGCAAAAATAATAGTAACAGTATGTATGCAAAATACTGAAAAATACTGACCACAGAATTGGAAATGAAATATAGATACACCAAGACTCTAGCCCCTCCTGTGAGCCAGCGTTCCTGAGAGAGCTGTCAGTTCCAGACTTTTCCTACAGGGTGTTTGGTTTTGCAATTAAACAGCACCTGCAGGAGTGGGCTTGGTGAGTGGTTTTTGCATTCCGCAGCTGGCCACCACCGAGCACAAATACCCACAGGATGCAGGCCACGTCGTCACACTCCACTGCCACCTACGGGACAGGGAGGGCAGGGCCCTGGGGAGAAGGAGCAGGTGATCTCCAACAGAAACGCCAGCCGGGACGTCCGTGGTAAACACCCTCAGTGGTAGGGTCTTCAGAATGTTTTCTAAACGGGGCAGCTGCTCCCCTGGGCCCCGTGCCCTGAGACACCTGGCCAGAGAGCTGGAGCCCTGAGTTTTAATACCACCATTTCTCCACTTTCTGGATCTTGCTGTGGGCAGCTGCTTCTCATTTCTGTGTCTGTCCCATCCGTAAACTAAGAGCACTGATCTCAGTTCCCTAGACAAGCCCTTGGGGGTCAGGCATGCCAGGATGTTCCAATCCTCTTGAATGAAAGTCAGCTGTGGGAGTCACTTTTTAGCTAATACTTTCAGATCCTTGTTTGGTTCCACTAATATTTTAGGCTACTCAAGAATGGAGCATGCAGTATGCTGCTGAAATACATTTTTAGGTTTACAGAGATAAACCACAATAATAGTGAGAAACAGCCAGCCAGTCATACACCCAGAGTTCTCTTACTCTCCCTCCTTCCCCCCTCCTTCCTTCCTTTCTCTCCCCCTTTCTTCCCTCCAGCTTCACAGAAGAAAGAAATTATTGCAGGTCCAGTAGAATCTACCCGTCCTCATTCCATTCTCCTACTGCAAATACTGATCCTGGTTATAAGTAACCACTATCCTGAAGTTAGTACATGTATCATTCCTATACATATTTTAATATTTTTACCATTTAAACTACATATATTGTTTTGTGTTTTTAAAGTTAACATAAACGATATCTGATTTGCTATCAGCACTCAATGTTATAATTTCAAGATGTAGCCAAGTTAATTCACAAAAATATACTCAATCATTAAGCAGCTCTTGGGCTTCCTCCAGTCCCAATTTATTTATTGAACGTCCCCTGTCCATCTCCCTGTATACGCGTGAAGGAGTCCTCATTGGTCCACAGCCTGAGATCCTTGTTGGAATCACTTGAGGAGACTGAAAAACTAGTGATGCCTGGTCTCCCCCAGGGAGAGTCTGTTTGAATTAGGCTGGAGGGCAGCTGGGCATCACAGTTGATAGAGCTCCCCCAGTGACTATAACACACAGCTAAGGTTCACACCATCTGCTCTGGGCCTCACTACTCCAAGGGTGGTCCTCCAATCCAGCAGCATCAGCATCACCTGGGAGCTGATTAGAAATGCTGACTCTCAGGCCCCACCCAGACCTGTGGAACCAGCACCTACATTTTCGCATGAAACTTGGGGGACACACTGACCTAGGCTGAGTACCCAGATGTGGGATTTCTGAGTTACAGGGCACATGCATCTTCAACTTGACCAGCTAGCATTAGATGTCTACCCATATTAAAACACCCACATTCTCACTTAAAAATCAGTGCACAGGAACTGAAAACTAAAGAGAACTCTGGTTTTGCTGCAGAGAGAATATCAACAAAATCTCTAACGGCGGCAATGACAGAAAAGTGTACATACTTCTTTGCCATCCAAACACTTGAAAACATGTTGTTAGTCTGTGAAAACTGTAGATATGGAAAGTTAATGTCATGCAGTTAATTGAAGTTCAGATGACTCTTTGTCATTGGGTGAGAATTTGGCTTTCAGGGATAAAATGTTTCTCTTTTCATGACATGTCAGAATCCCTCTTTCTACAAAAATGGATCACACTGAAGTCTTAGGACAAGTTCTTTTTATCTTGGGTTCTGTGCAGAGGATGGTTTGTTTAGCCCTCGCAGAGAGAAGACCCGCCTTCCACCATCCTACCCAAGTCATTCCCTGTAAGTTCCATCCTTTGATGTTAGCCAAAACCACCTTTTTGTTTTCTTTCTTTTTTTTTATATATATATATTTTTTTATTGCATTATAGGTTTGGGGGTACATGTGAAGAACATGCAAGATTGTTGCATAGGTACACACATGGTAGTGTGATTTGCTGCCTTCCTCCCCATCACCTATATCTGGCATTTCTCCCCATGCTATCCCTCCCCAACTCCCCCACCCCCCACTGTCCCTCCCCCTTTTCCCCCAACAGACCCCAGTGTGTGATGCTCCCCTCCCTGTGTCCATGTTTTCTTTTAACAACATGGGAGGACTTTTTTTTTTTTTTTTTAATGTAACAACTGTACTTCCTAGAAATAAGTTCATTCTGGGAATAGACTTTCTTCTCTTAATGGTGGAACCGGATATTCTCAAAATGATACATAAACAATTTGCCTGAAAGCCACTAGGTTCATTTTAAACTCGGGAAAGAAGTCTAATCTTACTGAAATCCCTTGATGTGCCCCTTAATTGGTTTCACTCATCAAGCCAAGGCTTATCATGGCCCAATCAGTTTTCCTTTAAGGGAATCAGGTGCAAAACCCCAAAAACCAAGTCCTCAACCTGTACTGTACTTGGATTATCTCTACAAATCTCAGTGTGAGTCAGTACAAGGCTCTTTTGGAGTTCTGCTGATAGAGTGTAAATCACCACAACCTTTGTGATGAACAACACAATACATCTCAAACGTCTTTAAATGGGTGCAGAGTCTCTGGCTTAAAAATTCCATTTCTAGAAATTTATCCTAAGGAAATAATGCAGGATGTGCGCAATGATTGATTGTCAAGGATGTTCTTTGTAGTGTTGTTTATAATAGCAAAACATTGGAAACACCCTAAACGTCCAGCAGAAGAAAACTCGCTTTGTAATACATTTAGGAATGTTCCTGTGATATTTAGAGACTGAAAATTACACTGTTGAAATATATTTATGGATACAAGAAAAATGTTCAAAGTATATTAAATTTTAAAATTGCAAAACAGTATTACACTATCATTGTATTTTGCAAAGATACATAAGTATCTGCAGAGAAAGAAATTCAGAGGGAGATACAGCAAAATGTGAACTGTTGTCTCTGATGGAAAGGAGATGGGAAATTTTAGATTTTTCATTTTCACTACACTATATCTTCTCATTTTTCTATAATAAATATGGAATACTTGGGTTAAGATTATTTATAAAAAATGTATTCTCTGTTTTTTAAATCACAACACGGTCTTACAAAAGACCATAAGACTAAATATATATACATATATATGCTTAACATATATTTTATATATACTATATATCTACCACATATATATATGTGAAAGTATTAATACTTTCTTAAATACTTTATAAAAAGTATTTTTAAAAGTATAAAAAATAAAAAAACAAAAATAAAAGTTAATAAAAATGAAACTACTTTATAAAAAGCATTTTATAAAAAGCATAAAAAATAAGACTACTAAAATATTCTATAAAAATATTTTTATAAAATATATATAAAATATATACTCACATATATACTATATGTATATACTACTTACATATTATATATGTGAAAGTATTTTTATGAAATTTCTTTCAAGGGTATAAAGCATTAGTTTTAGTTTTTTTTACATTTTGTTAATATGGATTGCTTTATTTGAAAAGGGAAAAATTACATGAAATCAGAACACTCCCATATCCTTTTAGGATTTGATCTCCACAGCTCTGCCATAGAAATTTATAAGCAAACAATAGTAAAAACAAAAAATAGCCACTTGGTAGAAGAAATGAGGGCATTCCTTTTCTCCCATGCATCGGCATCACTGTCCTGGACCCACTCGGGAGGTGCTGCAATAGAGGACAGTTTGCAGGGGAAAAGCCCAGATTCCTCAGCATGAAGCACACAGACCTCTGTTCCATGGGTCCCACTGTCTTCATGGGTGTCATTCCCAACCATCCCTCCTCCACCCTACATTTCCTGAGCCAACGCCCCCGTGTCTGTGCCACATGCCACCCACAGTGTGAAGGACTAGTGCCTTCTTGTGCCCTCACCTGCACTCACCACCTCCTTTGGGCATCTATCGTCGATCCTTTCACAGAGGAAACACTTAACAAATTTCTGGACAGAGAAGTGATAACAAGACTGAAGACCTAGTCTCTGCCCACACTGAACCCCGCCTCCACTACCTTGGCCAGGCATGGATGCTGCAGCTATCAATGACGGTTTTTAGAGTTGAGGTCAGTGCACTGGGTCCAGGCTGCCATGTTTTGGCTCTAACTCACCTTTTAAGTCCATGGAGAGTCCCAGTAGTCTGTCTAGTCTCCTCCATGGCCCATGATATCTCAGCAAAGCTTGATGGCTTCTGTCACACCAGGAATCATAGAAAGGGGCTCGAGAGGTCCTATGAGATTCAGCAGGCCTGTCTTTTTCCTTGACCCCAACCACGTATGTGTAGGAGGAAGGGGAGGGGACTATAGCATGAGCCCCAGCAGAGGCATCACCTTTACCTATGTTTAGGTGCAGCCTTCTGCTCTGGGCAGAAACACCTCTTGCCTCCAGGTAGCAGCGTGATCAGAACCTGTCATTTAATTTTAAAACTGGACCTCATTTTTCTCTTCTATAAAATAATGTGAAGAATTTTAGGATCTGAGAAATGACTCAAATAGGATAAGAACTAAGATAGATTTAATGTAAGTAAAAGTCATTAAGCATTATGCATATAGTCATATGCACCAGTACTACAGAGATTCCAAAGTGGCCAAGACCAAGAGGGACACTAAGGATCCACTGAGAGAGACAGCTATGACCACAACCACAAAGCAGAATTAAGACTCCATGATCCAAGCAGGAAGCGGAAGTGCAGAGACGCAGCACCAACCAGGAAAAACGGGAAAGGCTTACCAGGAGAATGAGCTTGCATTAACAACAAGGATTTTTTACATTAGTAGAGAGAAGCTATTTTGTTCAGGGGAACCACTTAGCCCAGCCTCATCCTACAGGGGCATGAAATATCTGACATGTTTAATGAAAAGGGAGAAATTTGGTGTGGCTGCAGTGGAGGATTTCAGAGAGAGCACAGCAACATATGAAGACGGGGATGAAAGCTGGGCTCAGATCAACAAGACCCTTGAGTATCTTGCTAACAAGGTTGGATTTTCATATCTAGAGATTTCAGAGTAACTGAAAATTTCTGATAAATTTTAAAAATCTTAAATAACACCAATCACAGAAAACTTGGTGATGAAAATAAAAGGCTTTATTGGGAACCCAAATACCCACATTTAGATTCTTATTCAACCATTTATTAGAGGTAAATGTCAACCTCTCTGGAATTTGTTTTATATTTTTCTGTGGGTAATTAAATGAAATGTTAGGGAAATAGAAAATAAATGAGATAATGGATGTGAAAGCACTTTGCCAACAATAACATATTGCAGAAAAAAGAATGCATCCACACACTGGATTTTGCATTGCAAACTCTGCTATGGAAAGAGAGCAAAATCTATTATCACAGGGGCAGCCTCTTCCTTAAGACACAAAAATCCAATTTATCATTTTATTTTAGAAACTTTTAGAGGTGCTTCTGTCAGATGAATCATAAGCCACTGAAGATAAGTTGTTCGTTTGCAGCCTTCCATTCTGATTGTTTTGAAAATATCTGTATCATCATTCTACATTTCATGGACACCAAAATGGTAAACGGTCATGGCTCAGGCTAAATGGAAGAAGCCATCACTCTCTGCTGCCTCTTATTTGTATCTTCAGTTACATGGTTATTATGAAATCTACTTCAGTAAATTGGAATTTAAAAAATAAATAAAAGCAAACCGTTACACACAGAGTTCTGGAGTTGTACTATTAATGTACTCTGCATGTGGAGTGGGAGTTGGGGGATAAGCAGTGGGTGGGAGGAAGCCTGACATTTAAAAAAAATATTTCCATGAAACAGGATTCTGACCTAGTAGAGTTCCACTGTTGCCAGGAAAATATTGAGTAGATATTTAAATCAGGCAAAGGGGTACTGCATTGCCAAAGACATACTGTGCCTTTGTGAAACAAAATGCCTCACACAGGCAAACATCCTATTTCAGAGGCCCCTTTAGAGAAATGAATAGAAGTAAGATTAAATAAAAGCCAAATTGGTGATAATATAAGTCCTGCATGTCATTTTTCTTGGATAATATCAATGTAAAATATTGGCTTCCCAATAGAAAAAAATTACTCTTGGTTAAGAAAAAACATCAAAAAATAAAATAAAAAATAAAATGTACCTCTAAGTCATATCACAAGCCTAGTGAGGTCTTTGTTTATAAAACCAGGTCCTGGGCAAGTCAGCCAATCTGCTGTCTAAGACACTCACAAGGCTGAAAGAATAAGATTTAACATCTTGCCTCCTCAGGAGGACAGAAGTTACATTTATAAAGCAGGCCCAACAGAGAGAACTGGCTTAAATTTGAGCAATGCTTCATTCCACCATAAATGGAAATTTGATCTCAAATAAAGCGCCTACCTCAAGGCTCTTTTAAATTTCTAACTTTTATAGAGAGTTCATTTATTGTTTTGGTGATTTCTAATTTTACTGCACTTTGGCCAGTGAATAGAGTCTATATGAAATTAACTTCTTATTTTTATTATTATTGTTTTGAGATGCAGTCTTGCTCTGTCACCCAGGCTGGAATGCAGTGGCATGATCTCAGCCCACTGCAACCTCCATCTCCTGCGTTCAAGCAATTCTCCTGCCTCAGCCTCCCGAGTAGCTGGGATTACAGGCACCTGCCACCATGCCCAGCTAATTTTTGTATTTTTAGTAGAGACGGGGTTTCACTATGTTGTCCAGGCTGGTCTTGAACTCCTGACCTCAGGTGATCCACCCACCTCGGCCTCCCAAAGTGCTGGGATTATAGGCGTGAGACACAGTGCCCAGCCAAAATTAACTTTGGTGCATGGTCAGTTTTTATAAATGTTCCTTGATTGCTTAAGAAATGCATATTGTCTAATTTGGGAGTACAGAGTTCTAGAAAAAACCCTTGGTAATGTAGATTTAATTTTAATGTCACTGACCTATCAACTACTAAGAAACACAAATTAAAATATCTCACTAAAGTGGATTTGACTATTTCTTTTTGCAGTTCATTACATATTTCAAGGCTATGTTATTAGGTACATATAAGTTTATCATTAGAATATATTTTTCATGAATTTAATCTTTTTTATTATGTAATGATGCTTAGTTAACTATCTCCAGTCATGCTTTCTGCCTGAAAGTATATTTTGTCTGCTTTTCTATTTCTATTTTTGTTAGCTTTTTAAAAATTCAACTTTGATTAGTATACCTTCTTCTGTCAGCTCTCAATCTTCGTGTAAGATGTTTTTGTAAACAACCCATAACTGACTGTGGAGTATATTTTAGTCTAGTCTATCATTCTGTCTTTAATGGCAAGTTTGTTCTACCTACACTTATTATTACTGATCTATCTGATTTTAACCATCTTATTTTGTGCTATATGTCAAACTTTCTTTGTCCATTCTTTATTTCTCCTTTCCAAGTGTCTAATCAGATTGATCTACTTTTCTTCATTCCTTTTGTTTCTTTGTTTCTGTATTGCTTTGACTGTTTGACATTCTAATTTTCTTTCTTGTTAATCTTTAAACTCTAAGTTTAATCACCAAATTTAACCTTTTCCCGAATAATGCAAGTAATTTAGAAAGCGTATACTTGAATCATCCATCTCTCATTTTACATGACAACGTTGCTTCATTTTTTTTTTTTACTCTGCCAAATTTTCTACTCCCTACTTAGGAGGCTGTAGTTGTCATTTTACAGCCATTTCTTTCTAGAGCTACCCTCCCCTTAATCACTTTCATTGCTCTCATCTCCTTCCTGTATCTCACTCTCTTCTTCTAGGATCCATTTTTTAAATTAAATATTGTGTTCTTTTATGAAGTAAGGTTCATTTAGCAACAAACTCTCTTTTTGACTCCTTTTTTATGTTCTTCCTTAATATTTAAAAAATCTATTTATTTTATATCTTTATCCAATACTTTAACTATGTAACCTTCTTGAGGGTTTAATCATATTCATTGTTTCTGTTAAATCTTGATCAGGAGAGGTTCTTTCTTCAGCTGTATTTTGTAATTTGGGGTGGCAGAGTCATCTTTAGCAGGTCTTTACCTGCAGGAATTCTGTACAGCATAGGTTGAAGACATGCCTCTCCGTGAAGATTTCGTATTTACTTCTGCCAGGTTTCCCAGATTATCACTAGCCTGTGACATTTTTCCATATTAATTTCTCAGTCTGAGAGTTGCTGGCACCCACTGTTGTGTGTACAGGGTGGGGACGTGGGTAACAACAGGCTTGGTTCCAATTCCCTGCCTTGTGCAAGCCCAAGACCTCATTCCTTGCCCCTAGTTGACCTTTAAAACCCAAATCTCTGCATTATAGCCACCTAGGACAACCAGGTGCCAACATAAGAATGTGATGCTCTATTCTCACTTTTCTTCTTATTTTAGTCCCTAAGAAGTTCATTGACTTTCTTCCCAGTTCAGCTGTGCATTTAAAAGGATATTAAACTCTACACAGCGATTCTAGGTGTTTTGCAAAAAGAATGTTATTTAGGTTCTTTTATAAAAACTTCTCCATTTTACTAGAGTCAAGAGTCCTCTCTGCATACTTTTCACCTGTTTACTTTGAATAGTTTTCATTTTTAATGCAGCCATCATCCTAACTCACGCTATGCTTTACTTCATTTATTAATCAATTGCCAAAAATTACGTATACGAATTGTGTAACCCTCTATGAAAGAGTCATAAACAGTAAGAAAGAGTGCCTGTCCTCAACTCGCTTGAGAATCTACAATTCTGTGTATTTTATTTAAAAATACATGACTAAATTATTTTCATTGGGCTCTAAACACAGCTTTGTCCTTCTGACACACCAATTTATTTCTCTGGATGAAACCATTCTCAACTAATTATCTTGTTTTTGGATAATGAACTTTATTTTTCTTTGTTTTCTTTTGATGTTGCCATTGCCTCCCATTAGTTATTCCATGACAGCATTGCATATGCTCATCATGTTTTAGAAATGCAATGACTTGCTCCATGTAAAGGTTTCTCCCTGCCTGGGTTTTGTTTCTTTGTCCTCTCTTTAAATGTTGTTATCACCAGAGTTTCATCCTTGGTCTGCTCCTCTCCTCTCTATCCATAGTTACCTTTGGGCCTTCTTATTTGCTCTCATGTTTGAACAACAACATGCATGCTGTTTTATTTTCCTAGGGCTGCTGTAACCAAGTACCACAAGATGGGTGACTTAAAAACAACAAAAATTTATCGTCTCATAGTTCTGGAGCTTCGAAGTTTGAAATCAAGGTATCAGCATGGCCCTGCTCCCTCTGAGACTGTGGATAAAATCCTTGCTTGCCTCTTCCAGCTTCTGGTGCTGTCCAGCAATGGAATGTTCCATGGCTTGCAGCTGCATCAGTCCACCCTCTGCCTGTTTTCACATGGAGTTCTCCCTCTGTGTTTCCATATCATCTTCCCTCTGTGTGCATTAGCATTTCTATTTTAGTGAGTTTTGTTATTTAGTTGTTTGCGTATAGCACGAATTTAAACAGAAGATTAAAGAAGCACGCCCCATCGTATCGACAGTGGAAGAGATTCGAGGGTGTGTTCAGGGATGTAGCAAAGAAGAAGAAGACACATGTCATTTCACCAGCGGGTTCTTATTAGACCTGAGAATAGGCCTAATAAGGAGGTCTCAGCCAATGGTGCAAGTGACCCTGGGAGAGTCATTTCACCTCTCTCAGTCTTGGTTCTCTCAGGTTTAAAGGAAGATTTAGACCACCAAATTTCACCTTTTCATAAATTTCCAAATCTCTCCTTTTTGTAAGGATACCAGTCATTTTATGAGGCTCACCCTAATGACCTCATCTTAACTTGATTAAATCTGCAAAACCTCTATTTCCAAATTGACCTTATTCCAGATAAATAAGGTCACATTCTAAGGAACTGGGGGTTAGGACTTCAGCATATCTTGTGAAGGAGGCACAGTTTAACCTGTAACAGACACCAGTGTCTGCCAGTCTATAGTTTGAGTCCCCAGGGAGCTCTTGCAAATGCCAGACCCAAATCTAAAGAGAAGGGCTGACCTTTTTTTGAGATATTACTTTATCCCAGGTACTGTTTAACCATGTTACACATATTGCTATATTTAATCCATATAGCACCACATGAGGTACGCATTATTATCATCCATATTTTGGTGGTGAAAAGCCTGAGAAACAGCAAGATTAAGTAACTTCCCAGATCCCACAGTTAGTACATGGCAGAGTTTAGAACTCATGGCAGAGTTTAAACTCAAGTGCTGTGACTCCATATAAAGGACTTTCCATCCTGAGCTCTAGGCCCACCACACTGCCTGCCAGGTGTCCCAGAAACATCTCAAACACAGGATGAACCAAACCGAAGTCACCTATTTTAAACACTTTTTTGTATGTATTCATTAACACCTACTCAGCTGCTCATGCTAAATCTAAGCTGTCTTCAATTCCATTCTTCTCTTTGACTTTCAAGAAAAACAGATATCATTAGCACTGCAGAAAAGCAAAAGTTAGCCCTGGGCAACACAGTAGATTATTTTGCAAAATTCCCTCTCCACCTCCTTTATTTACTTAAGTCTTCTTTGAAAAGGCTGTTGCAGAATGTCTACAACAATTTAACACACATATTCTCTCATCCCATTCCTTGTGTTACTTCCCTAATTATTTCTGTCAGGGCAGCAGAGGAACTCAGACTCTGGAGTCAGAAAGAACTGGGTTAGAATCCTAGCTCTTCAAATGATTGTGACATCTTGAGCAACTCTCTTAGCATTCCTAGTTTTAGTTTCTTTACTATAAAGTGAGAATGATGAGTACCTACGTCATGGGGTGGTCGCATGATTTAAATGAAATAATACCTTTGCTACAAAGTGCGTGTCCAAGTGCCTGACAACAGTGCATACTCAATAGAGAGTAGCTGTCATTGCTTTTTTAAAAAAATGATTTCAGCCTCACATTTAACCCAATAGCAGATTCCTCGACTACTATTCAGCTGATAACTTTAAAATACATATAATAAACTTTGATGTTAGCATTTCTATTTTAGTGAGTTTTGTTATTTAGTTGTTTGACTGCACATAGCACAAATTTAAACAGAAGATTAAAGAAGCATGTCCCATCATATCGACAGAGTGGAAGAGACCCTCGGGTGTGTTCAGGGATGTAGCAAAGAAAGATGAAGACACATGTCATTTCACCAGCGGGTTCTTATTAGGCCTGAGAATAGGCTCTGGTCTCACTCAGTTGGGCAAGCGTCCCGGAGAGAGTCATTTCACTTCTCTCAGTCTTGGTTCTCTCGTGTTTAAAGGAAGACTGAACTGAGACCACCAAGAGTCCTGCAACCCCTGTGAGTCTGCGATTCCTGCTAATCAGACCTAGATGACCGTTAACTTGATAAATCACATTTACTCTCCTCCACACAGAATCCAAGTGCTGGCTGTGTTGTCTGGTGATTAAGAACACAAAAGACATGATCACCAGCTCACTAAATGTACAATCTTATATAACAGACAGGCTTATACATAACTCATGCTAAGAGGATTAAAAACATAATACGTCAGCCATCAGGGCTTGGTAGGAGGGCATATTCTATGACTTGTTATTCAAGCTGGCTTTCAAAGTCCAGCTTGGGAATGTCAATATTTTGGGAGGATCATGTGAAACATATGCAGTCCTCTACCACTCCAAGAACTCAAAATCCCTTCTTTACATGAAACCAGACTGCCAAAGACACATGCTGGGCGTCTGCTCTCTACCTATGCTGAGTTCTTCGCTAATGTAACTCAGTGCTTATAGAGGATGTCACAAGAAATAGGCTGTTGAAATGCAGTGCCGCAACTGTGGTAAGAAGATGGTCGGTGGTCGGGTGTAAGGCCCCAGTGGCCCCAAGGGATCCTGCTTTTAGGATTTCACACTGAGATACACATTACCTTCCCTGTGAAACTCCTTTTTTGAAAGGGAAAATTATTTCCCCAAATAACTCTCTTTATTTTGGCTGCCAGGAAGCTCAAAGCCATATTAGAAACTTAAGTATAGCATCTTGGGCAAGCTTGTGGTCAAAATGGCTGCGTTCCTCCCTCTCGTGCTCTTGGTTTCTCATTTGTATTTCTAACTGCCTGAGCACTGATTCCTAATTTCTATTTGATAAGTAGTTTGGGCACATGCCCATCAGGAGTTTAATTCACAAGGCATCTCAAATCCTTTGCAGAATACCTACATTTAAGTAAGTACATAGATGCATTAGAGAATACAATATGAAGCAAAATGAAGTGTGATACACAGATACAGGGAGGGGAACATCACACACCAGGGCCTGGGGGGCTAGGGGCTAGGGGAGGAATAGCAGGGGGTGGGGAGGTTGGGGAGGGATAGCATTAGGAGAAATATATAATGTAGATGACCGGGTGATGGATGCAGCAAACCACTACCATGGCACATGACACCTATGTAACAAACCTGCACGATCTGAACATGCACCCCAGATCTTAAAGTATAACAAACAAATTTAAAGAAAAAAAATGAAGTGTGATAACAAAGTAATTGGTAAAATGTCCTAAGAGAAGTGATTAATTTGCCAGAGGATCAAGCACGGCTCCCTTGATTTCAAAGATGTCTGGAAGAATAAGAAGGGTTTGTCAGCAAAGAAAGGAGGAAGAGCATTCCAGAGAGGGGACCACAGGGACAAGGACACCAAGTGGGGAAAACCGCGTATGAGCTTTCACCATACTCATATGTGGCAGAGGAAAACGGCGGAGGCTGCAAAGGGCTTTCGAATCACATCATCATGAGTCTAAATGAAGCTTTTCTTGATTCGTCCTGTTTAAACTGATCTCCATTCCTCAGATGTTCTGAAACACTGGTCTGAGTCATTCATTTGAGCTCTCAATCATATACTCTTCTGTCTGTCAAAAACTACTTACCACACATGGGTGGGTCTTAGCTACTTCTGACAGCCTTAGATCATCTCCTCAGTGACAGAGTAATGAGAACTCAATGAACGCTTTCTTTTCCTTTCCTTTCTTTTCTTTTTCCTTTTTTTTTTTTTTTTTTTTTTTTTTTTTTTTGAGATGGAGGCTTACTCTGTCACCCAGGCTGGAGTGCAGTGGTGCAATCTCAGGTCACTGTATCCTCTGCCTCCCAGGTTCAAGTGATTCTCCTCCTTCAGTCTCCCAAGTAGCTAGGACTACAGGTGCACACCACCACACACATAGCTAATTTTTGTATTTTTATTAGAGATGAGGTTTCACCATGCCGTCCAGGCTGGTCTTGAACTACTGACCTCGTGATCTACCTGCCTCAGCCTTTCAAAGTGCTGGGATTACAGGCGTGAGCCACTGCCCCAGCCACACTTTCTAATTGAGTAGAAGGGGCCTAGCACGGGGATCTGAGTAAGACACAAATCATGTAGCTTCAGGCACACGTGTTAGGTGAGCAAGAAAAGGTGATTTTAAGTCTCATTAGTGTTTTTATTCATGGTGAATGGAACACAGTAAGAGTTTAATGAATTAATAATGAAGAAAGTGAAGAAATAAAGTGAAGGGATGAATGTGGCTACTCTTTATCTCTGAGATTACTGATTATCACAGAAGTCTATGCTCAAAGTAAGTTATTTTAAGAATAAAAGCAGAGACATTTGAAAAGCTCAACACTTCAGCCCCTATTTTAGGGAATGAAAACAGAAAAAGAGAAATCTTTCAAAATGCTATAAGCTGCTAAAGCCAGAGGTCCTATTGCATTTCAGTCAGCATTTTGCAACTTTTAAGAAAAGTGAATGGAGCCTGTGCCTTCCTCTTTGTTAACAGCTTGGTTAGCACCTCTCCATGTTCATGGCCAACACCTAAAGAGTGTCAGTGACTGCCACAATGAGTGACTCTTCATTTACATTTTCTTGGAATGTTAATGTGATACTGTTAGTCATTTCTAGCCTTGCTTTTTGTCTACTTGCCTCTTCTAAAAGTGATAAACCATATCTTTATTAAAAAAAATTCAACTCTATTAAAGTAAAATGTATTTGATTCTTCTATCTAGATTAGAACTTTTCAATCTTATTATACTTGAAAATTACACAAACAATAAGCATTTTAACAATATAAAATCTCCAACCCTACATCCAGATTTTGGAACATTTGGAAGTGTGTGTGTGTATGTGTGTGTGCGTGTGGGTGTGCACGTGTGTGCATGTCTGGGACAGGATCTCACTCTGGTATCCTGGTGGGAGTGAAGTGGTGTAATCATGGTTCACTGCAGCCTCAAACTTCTGGGCTCAAAGAATCCTCCTGCCTCAGCTTCCCAAATAGCTGGGACTATAGGCACCTGCCACTACACCTGGTTCATTTTTAAACTTTTTGTAGAGATGGGATCTCACTATGTTACCCAGGCTGGTCTTGAACTCCTAAGCCCAAGTGATCCTCCTTCCTTGGCCTCCCAAAGTGCTGGGATTACAGGTGCAAGCCACTATGCCTGGCAGGAAATGTGCATTTTTAATCATAAATTTTCCAGGTAAAGTGGTTCTGACTATACTTTGAAAAACACTTTCTAGTCAACCTGCAAATTAAGCTGGGCCAAAAAAGAGCCATGTAACCAGCATGGGGGGTGTCACACTTGTCAGGCCCCTCTTATTACGACTGGTTTCACTGAATGACATCTGAGTCTACAACAACGTTAAGAAACTGCCAGCCTTATGAGAGATCCACCTAGATTTATAGACACCTGCACCAAATACATAGATAAAAACCAGAAGTGCGACTTGTTGCCTAGCCAATACCATTTGGGAAGGCACAATCAACAGTCTTGCCAGAACAGGAGGCACAAACCAGGGCTGCCCAGAATGCCTAGTGGCGCTACTGGTTGAACAGCTTGCTCATGACTCCCCCTATCTTCCGTAGGACAAAGAGAGGAACACATCTTCCTCCAGACTCAGAATTAATAGCTGAACCATCTTTCCTACATTTGCTTTCTTCTTATCCTGTGGACACTGAATTATTCCTTTCTTACTGCCTGCTGATACCTCAAAGCCAACTAACACTACCTTTTGCAATTCCACAGTATTTAAAAGTTGCAATTAAAGACACACACACACACACACACACACACACACGTGCATATAAACCTCACTCCTGCTTTCAGTCTCACTGTTAAATTCTTACTGTAGTTCATACTCCACATTCCTTTATTTTTAAGGTGGATTCTACTGTGCTCTTTCATATATATCTATGTGAGCTTTCTTAAATCTGTTCTGAAATAGGAGGTAGTGTAAATATACCAAATGACAGACTACATTTATTCATTAGGGACATTTTATGGGCTTCTTTATTAACTCAAGATCATGAGTCTCAAAACCAGGGTTGAGGGAATCACTTCTCAAAACTGCGTTCCAAGTACCAGAACCCAATCTGAACACAGACAAAGCCCCCGAGCTCCTCTGTGGTTTTATCTGTCAGTCTCCATACAGTACAAATTTTCTCATCAGCGTTTATTAGGACCACTGTTATCTCTAGGGTGTGAACACTGGCATGTCTTGACGGATGGTACAAATGTTTAGAAATAACTAATGGTTTAATTTATTCTTCATTCAGCTATCTGTATGATTTGCATTAGTGCCAAGCAATGTGTCTAAGTGGTAAGAACCAGGTGAACGCCTCAGAACCAGGTCTGGATAATTCTTTCTGTGTACATGGGGCACTCTGTACTCCAAATCTGCCTGAGTGAGGTGCCTGGACACCATGGGGATGGATGCAGTGGCTGGTACAGCTGCCTGAGGTCCTGCAACCTCTTGGCTACATTGGAAAATTGTCCAGATTGTGAAATGAAGCTGTGTGTGCGTGTGTGTGTGTGTGTTCATCTCTGTTTGTGTATGAGCACACATACATGAAGCTTGACCAATAACTGAAAGACTCACAACTTGCAAAATCAGCCACAACTAGCTCTCTTACAAACACTATTAACTGAATAACTGCCTACACTGGCATGAAGCAACTGAAGGAGGGAAGAGCTGAAGAGAAGAGTACTTTTCTCAGAAGAAAGGAAACAGCCTTTACATCAAAGCTTAATATGAGCCAATTCGCAGAGCCATCCTTGCATCCATCCCGCCAACATTTGATGAGCACCTACTATGTATAAAAAATGCTGGGTGCTCTGACTTCAGCTGATTCTCTGTCACTTCCCCACATAAATCTCTCTCTTATTTTCTTTCTTTCTTTTTTTCTGGGATGGAGTCTTACTCTGTCACCCAGGCTGGAGTGCAGTGGCACAATCTTGGCTCACTACAACCTGCGCCTCCTGGGTTCAAGCAATTCTCCTGCCTCAGCCTCCCAAGTAGCTGGGATTACAGGCGCGTGCTACCATGTCCAGCTAATTTTTTGTATTTTTAGTAGAGATGGATTTCACCATGTTAACCAGGATGGTCTCAATCTCCTGACCTCATGATCCACCTGCCTCGGCCTCCCAAAGTGCTAAGATTACAGGTGTGAGCCACCGTGCCTGGCCATATCTCTCTTATTTTCTGAATACTTTCCTTAGTGTAGAGGGACTAAAGTCTGGCCCTATTGAAAAGGATATTGATAACAGCAAAGCATATTGATGGCCTCACAGAAATACATGCTCATGAGTTAAAAGATGGTACCAGGCATTACCTCCTACATCTGTGGTTCATGAGGAATCAAGCAAGGAATCTTCAGACTCCCTCAGATGGAGTCTCTCATCTTGAGATCTAAACACTTTGTTTTCTCTCAGTTGAAGACATTACATTCTTAAGAAGGAAGACAAAGGGTGAGATGGGTTGGGGGCTTCCTTTGGGTGTTGACTTCACTTTGTTTATGCCCAGCAGTGTCTGGGCAACACATCCCTGCCCTCTTACCACTCCTCCACGCACATCCCAGCCCTTGAGTTTTTCTTATGTGCCACACATCCAGAATGGGCACCTGGGACATTTGTGCTTCTATTTTTTCCATCCAATGGGAACTTCTCCCCATTCCAAGGCACAGCAGCAAGTGAGGTAGTCTCGGGCACACAGCTGCACTGCTGAGGCCAAAACAAATGCATGGCCTCTGTGTACCTGTCAATTGCCTTTCAGTAAATACTAAGGATAGTTTTGTCCCTCTCGTAAAGCACACATGGAATCTACCATAGGTGTCTCCTAGAATAGTCTTAAAAAGTGCTTTGAAATCAGGCACAACCCCAAAGGATGGTCCCTTTCACACCCCACCGCATCGAACCAGTTTCATGTGTTTGCTGACGCCACACAGCGAGAAATCTAAGGCGAAACCCAGGGTACAAATCCAGGCCAGATGTTTTTTGAAGTACCCTGCACTCCTGAACTCTCCTGTCTCAAAGGTAACAGGAGCTCACTGGGCATGATCGTACTCAGGTAAAGGAAAAAATCACACCATGGAGACAATCTAACCTGTTTGCCATCACACTTCACAGGTATGAATTTAGGTGACCCCAGGAGCAAGGGAGAATTGAGTTTGTGTTGATTTCACCCATGCACGCTCTTGGCTACTTTGGCAACGAGGAGTAACTTGTGCAGTGCGGCTCAGTGATGAGGGGTTCATTCATCCGTTCTCCTCTCCATTAATATTCACTGAGCACCTCCTACATGCCAGGCCCTGCAAATGGCCCTGGAAATATGGCCTTTGTGGGGCTTACGTTCTATTCAGGGAGGAGGATAATCAGAAAACTTCTACATAAATATGCAATATAATGGGAGATGGGAATGAATGAAATCAAGAAAAGTCAGGCAGACAGGAAGCTGTCAGTCAGGTGGAATGGAGAGCAATTCTAGATGGAGGTGCTCAAGACCAGCCTCCCTGAGGCCGTGACACTGGCGTGGATACTTGGTGAAGGATAATGACGTGGAACTACCTGGAATCAAGGGTTTCAGGCTGAGCTGATGCCAAGTTCAAATCCCTGAGGCAGGACCACAGGGTGACCAGATGGCTGAAACAAGTAACAGGAGGGGAACCCATAGAAATTGCTGTAAGCAGCTGAGATGTAATCCAATGCCAACAGGCAGAGACTAAAGAAGGGCAGACCTGCCTGAATCCTAACTTGGCCACTTATTAGCCAAATGCCTTCCTTGGAAAAGCTGGTGGACCTCTCTGAAGTCCATGGTCCTCATTAGGAAAATCATAAGAAAGATGCCCATTTTCAAAGCCTGCGTGAGATCATGTTTCTAAAGCATTTATCAAAATCCCTCCCGTAGGCAAGAGTTCACTCACTGGTGACTGTTGCTGTTGTTCTTACATTTCTGGTTTTATGTAGCACGTGCCCTCTGAAGAGCTTTAAGTCAATCTTTCTGCTACCTTTCCTTTGCTAAATAAATAGGTTCTTGGCATTTCTCTCAAGTTCAAGAACTATTCCTTTGGGCTGGTTTTCAATTATGACTGTAGTAAAGAGTTACTCTGGTTATTAGACTCTGTATCACAGGCCAGTGATAGCTGGAATTTTAGATGCTTAAGAGCATGTAAGAGAGCAATATATGGCTCCCAAATTTTTATTTTGCCAGATAAGGAAATTTTAAAAACAACCGCGTCTATCATCTATCATAAATAGCACTTCATGAAGGACAGGATATTTGGCACAATGATCTCCTAGAAGGGGCAGTTCCTCCCGAGAGAGGTCACCTTTCATAGACATATAGACACATGTACATATGTGCGTGTGCACAAGCATGCCTACATGTCTGCCTGGATGTCCTCTTTCTATCTCCATATGTCGTGTGTGTGTGTGTGTGTGTGTGTGTGTGTGTGTGTGTGTGTGTATTTTTCCCTATGTGGCAAAATAAAGAGCTGGGGCTACATATTGCTGTCTTACATATTTTTAAAATCTGAACTACACAAATGTGTTTATCTCACTTTGCTGGCGATCCATGAACATACATAGACAGACCTCTGCCAGCTCCCATTTACAAGCCCCGCTCTGGACAACAGAGGTGTAATCAACGCCACAGGTTGGGGAGAAGAGCTCCCTGCGGCTCAGCCTAGCCTTGGGGAAGATGTGATCTGCTGAGTGCAGTGAAGCTTTGGGCACCTGACCTGCTGGCACGATAACTCTGCGCTCGTTTGTGGTCATGTTTGGGGGTGGCATGTGCTTCTCCTCCATGTAGCTGCCGTAGTTCATCCCCACGGTGTCTGGGCTGCCCACCATCTTCCCACCTTTTGCCACACTGCATTCATCAGGAGAGTTCCTGGAGGAAAAGAAGAAATGTTCTTCCATTACTACAGCAACCAAAGCGCATGTCCCCATCGACTTCTCACCACACACAGAGAGAACCAAAGAAGGGCAAGAGAAGAGACCTGGGGGAGAGAAGGAGAGGTGTGAAAAGTCAAATACAGTGCCTGCTATGGTCTGAATGTCTGTGTGCTCCCAATACACATATTTTGAAGTCCTGACTCACAGTGTGATGGTATTAGGAGAGAGAGCATTTGGGAGGTATTTCAGTTTGATGAGGTGATGAGGGTAGAGTCCCAGGATGGGATTAGTGCCCTTATAAGAAGAGGAAGAGACCAGAGCTCTCTCTTTCTGTCATATGAGGGGAAGAGCAAGAAGGTGGCCAGGCCATCTGCAACCCAAAGACAGAGACCTCCTCAGAGACTGGCCCTGCTGGCACCTGATTTTAGACTTCCAACCTCCAGAACTGTGCAAGCTTGAGTCCTGTTGTTTCAGCCAGTCAGTCTGTGGGGTTCTGTGAAGGCAGCCTGCACAGGCTAGGACAGTACCTGCACTGGTTAGATGGACAGAGCATCCACGAGGCAGGTGGAACTGCCACCTGGCTTCTATTTCTTAAGCAGCTCCACCTGAAGCTGTCATGTCAAAACTCCTTCTGGGACAACTGATTGGGAACACTTGCGGGGAACAGTGAACTGTTCTTTGTTCCTGCAGTGTGACAGTAAACAGGCAGAGAAGACAGATGCTGAGAGGCGAGGTTTATCCTGGAACGATGCTCCTTTTCAAAACCTCACAATGAAATCCTCCTGCTCAATTTCAAATCCATGCAGCCAATCTTTACACATGGAGCTTTAAAGACTCGCTGTGTTCCAGGCTTAGGTGCAGACAGGAAGGGCAGGGAAGGGTGGGGGCTGATGCTAGGGGAGGCCTCATGCGAGTGGACTCCAGCAGTCTTAGAGGACCCTTGGGAAAGGGATGTGGAAGGAACCGTGTGGATGCAGAGAAGGGTCAGCTACTGACTACTGACCTTGGGCAGCAGGTCACAGGGCTGCTGTTAGTAAGGTAGTCACTGTCATTTGGATAAAGTCAAACCTACCTTTCTGGAGAAAGAAAAGGAAAACATTTTAAAAAGTGAGATGTGAAAGCTATAGGACATTGGTGATATCGCATCTGATAGGGAAATGCCAAAATGAAAAACCAGCTTAAGCAGAAAACAGAAAATACATGTCAGTGCCTTCTTAGATGGCTAACACACAGATGGTTAACCCAGGGTCACTGTAGCTGAGAAGTATTAATATTCAGGGTCTGTGGTCTAAGGTGGATTTCCAGAAATGCCTCTCAGGCTCTATCCAATGCATCTATTTTTTTCATTTTCCTGGGAATCTGGGAATCTTCACTCTCTCTGGATTTTAGATTTCTATCCCAGTGTTTCTGGTTGTGGGATCCACTCCAATGAACTCTCATTTATCTTTTCCACACCTTGTTAGTTGGAGTTCTGCAGAGAACTTGTAGAATCAAAAAGCTACAGGCTTGGCATGGATGTGACCTTCAAGTCTAAGCAGGTCAAAACCATCTGAGGCAGGAGAGCACTTTCTGAGTGGAGTGAGGAGATCATTCCACACCTGAAGGTCACAGCTGGGACATGGACAGGAAGGGAAATGGTTTGTTCAGCATCTGGGAACTTGAAAGTATAGGTTTGTTCTCAGCATCGCTTACAAATGTGTCTGAAGCCTATGGATGGATCTCAGGTGTTGACAGTGAAGTGGGGGGCATGGCCATGTGCGGATGGAGGTTAGAGTCAGGGCCATGCAGGACTCAGGCCCTACCACAGGCCTGGGACACAGCCCTGCCTGATGGCATCCTCACAGCTGTGCTAACATGAAGGAAATTTTAAAATAATAATGGTCTGAGTTCCCATAAAGTAGATCCTGAATATTTCCACCGCTGCCGACACATGCATTATTTCCTCTGGATGCTGTTTTTCCTGGCTTCACACATTTATCTCTAAAAGACCCATCCTAATATCAAAACACAGAATGTCTTCACTTGAGACTGAGTTTCCTATTCCTCTGGAAAATTCCGTCAGCTGAGTAGAGTGCATATGTTTTGGTATATTTGTCTCAAGAAGAGAAGTTACTAGGGAAGAGAAGTTAGAGGGATTCAGTCCTATAAGGAAAAGACTTCACCCAGATGATGTGAGTAACTCAAGTAACAACTATAAATTCTAGACAACCTTTGTTCCGTTTCAATCATTCACTCATCCATTTAGACAACTGTTAAGTGCCTACTGTATACCAGGCCCCATCAATTCTTTCTTCTCCAGCAATGCTGTTAACTGTTTGAAAAGCAAAAGATCCAAGAGATGTATAGAATAATAGAAACAGGGGACATTGGGGATTTTGAACCCTTATGGCCAACCCCTTTTTCATTTTCTTTTAGTTCTTTATAGTTTAATTTTCATATCTGAGCACAAGAACTCCAGGCATAGATCACAAAAGTTTTCCTATAACATTAAAGTAGATCCTTCAGGTCAGTCATGGTGACTCACGCCTGTAATCCCAGCACTTTGGGAGGCCGAGGTGGGTAGATCACTTGAGGCCAGGAGTTCGAGACCAGCCTGGGCAACATGGTGAAACCCTGTCTCTACTAAAAATACAAAACTCCACCAGGCATGGTGACTCATGCCTGCAATCCCAGCTACTCAGGAGGCTGAGGTGGGAGGATCACCTGAGCTTAGGAGGCGGAGGTTGCAGTGAGCCAAGATTGTGCCACTGCACTCCAGCCTGGGTGACAGAGCAAGATTCTGTCAAAAAATAAAAACAAAACCCTTCACCAAATCCGGATATAATGAACTATTAAAATGCATTTTGCGAGAGCTTTCTAAAAATATGTGTAAATATTTAACATAGGCAATGGCCAGTAAAGCTACTGTTTTCATTTTACAAAACAACATCCAATCCATCTCATTAGATTTTCCCATCCTAGCTTTCACTGTGGAAAACTGCAGAATAGGCCCTCAGACCCTATTTTCAAAACTCACAACTTTAGGGTAATTTTTTTTAAAGTTTTTTTTTTTTTCCATTGCATTTGGTTTAGCTTTAGAAAAAGATAGAATAGAGCCATATTTTTATTGTTTCATGTGTTTTTTTGTAATAACTCTGAGGGAACTCCATCCCCAAAGAGGAAATGATCATGGAAGGGGTCACTGAAGTGCTAGACTCACTCAAAGCGGGTATTCAACAGATATTAGTTAAGCGGGCCCCAACTGTTCTATTCTCACTTTTTAGTCTTTTTCCCTTGGTTAATTCTCTTGCCGTTTTTGTTTTTTGTTTTTTTCTGAGACAGAATCTTGCTCTGTCGTCCAGGCTAGAGTGATGCAATCTCGGCTCACTGTAACCTTCTCCTCCTGGGTTCAAGCGATTCTCCTGCCTCAGCCTCCCAAGTAGCTGGAATTACAGGCATCTGCCAGCATGCCAGGCTAATTTATGTATATTTTGGTAGAGACGGGGTTTCACCATGTTGGCCAGGCTGATCTCAAACTCCTGACCTCAGGTGATCTGCCTGCCTCAGCCTCCCAAAGTGCTGGGATTATAGGCACGAGCCACTGTGCCCAATCATCTCTTGCAAATTTTAACGGAAAAAGAGTAGCATTGACATGTTTAACACCTGGTCTGGGAGCTCAACAGTTATCAATCTTCACTAGTGGGAACTGTGTTGCTGGCATCATCTCCACTTTCCAGAGGTGAAAACTGAGTAGCAAAACACAAGGGGCTGCCTCCAGGACTCACAGTCAGGAGGAGGTAGAGTGAGACTTCAATCTGGGTGGCCCAAACTCTCCGTCCTGCTTCTTGACCCTGCACAGAATGCTCCGCAAAGTAAAGGCAAGACAATGTTCTTTAAAAGGTAACTAGATCTAAATTTCAGGAAGGCATCAGGGACTCTCTGACCCATACACTACTCTGGTTTAAAGTGTACACTGAAACACTCACCCTGACATACTGTCCTACCCCAGGACTGTTCATTCCCTGCACAGCATGTCTATGTCACAACCAAGGCACATATTCAAGACACAAATAAGAAAGAGAGGTGATTCCTGGAGAAGAAAAGGATTTTCAGAGGTATCTGCTTTACTTAAGAAAAGGACGCCAAGCACAGTGGCTCACACTTATAATCCCAAGATTTTGGGAGGCCAAGATAGGTGAATTGTTTTAGCTCCAGAGTTCAAGATAAGCTTGGGCAATGTGATGAAACCCTGTGTTTACAAAAAATACAAAAATTAGCTGGGCATGATGGCACACCTGTAGTCCCAGCTACTCAGGAGGCTGAGGTGGGAGGATCACCTGAGCCTGGGGAGGTTAAGACTGCAGTGAGCTGAGATCATGCTACTGCACTATAGCCTGGACAACAGAGTAAGACTCTGTCTCAAAAAAAAAAAAAGAGAGAGAAAAAGAAAGAAAGAAGGAGAGAGAGAGAGAGAGAAAGAAAGAAAGAAAGGAAGGAAGGAAGGAAGGAAGGAAGGAAAGAAAGAAAGAAAGGAAAGAAAGAAAAAGAAAGAAAGAAAAGAGGAGAAAGAAAACGAAATCTTATCACAATTCAGAGAACGGAAAAGTGTTCATTTGAAAGTCTCACTATAAATACATTTTTGGCTCTTTGCCCAGGTGTGATGAGAAAAGATCCACACGCAGAAAGCTGTGTCTTGATTACCACATTGCAGCCCCACCTTCACCGGGCATTTCAAGGCTCACATATCACCAGGGGAAAAAGTTCCCACAAACAGCTTGGTATGCCACCTGCACCAAGTGCTGCCCAGCATAGAGGACCACGTGTTCTCCATTCTCACATGATAAGAATTTGGAGGTTCGATTGTGCACATGGCACAGAGCACACTGCACAGGGAATGAACAGTCCTTACGCAGGACAGTGCGTCAGGATCAGCGCTGCAATGTACACTTTAAACAAGAGTAGCATATGGGTCAGGGAGTCCCTGATGCCTTCCTGAGATGAAGATCTAGTTACCTTTTAAACATATACATACTTTTAAACATACACATGCAAACTTTTTAAACACACACATACTTGCCTATGTGTGTTGCAGCAGTTCCTGAGAATACTCTCAGGTTATTCAGCAGGTGCCTGTCAAACAGACAATCATTTAGTAAATATGAAATGTGTCTGTCTTATTGTTTGGGGTGGAAATTTCTTTCTTACAAATAAGTGCAGTTCAAGATATTGCTCTCAGAGACTCCTTTGAGGACATACAGAAATCATTTTGTCTTTTTTTAAAATTTCAATAGTTTTTGGGGAACAGGTGGTATCTGGTTACATGAATAAGTTCGTCAGTGATGATTTCTGAGATTTTGGTGCACCTGTCACCTGAGCAGTAAACACTACCCAATATGTAGTCTTTTCTTCCTCACCCACTCCCACCCTTCCCCCAGAGTCCCCAAAGTCCACTGTATCATTCTTACGTCTCTGCATCCTCATAGCTTAGCTCCTCCTTGTAAGTGAGAACATATGATGTTTAGTTTTCCATTCTTGAGTTACTTCAGTTAGAATAATGGTCTCCAATTCCATCCAAGTTGCTGCAAATGCCATTATTTTGTTCTTTTTCATGAGTGCATAGTATTCCATGGTGTATTTGTGTGTGTGTGTACATATATATATAAATGTGATATATACACATATCACATTTTCTTTATCCATTCATTGGCTGATGGGCATTTAGGCTGGTTTCACATTTTTGCAATTGTGAATTGTGAATTGTGCTGTGTCCAAGTGTCTTTTTCATTTCCTCTGGGTAGATAACCAGTAGTGGGATTGCTGGATCAATGGTAGTTTTACTTCTAGTTTTCTCTTCTATTTTCCATAGTGGTTGTACTAGTTCACATTCCCACTGGCAGCGTAAAAGTGTTTCCTTTTCACCATATCCATGCCAACATCGATTACTTTTTGATTTTTTAAATTATGGCCATTTTTGCAGGAGTAAGGTGGTATCACATTGTGGTCTTGATTTGCATTTCCCTGAAAACAAGTGATGTTGAGCATTTTTTCACATGTTTTCTGGCCACTTGTGTATCTTTTGAGAATTGTCTATTCATGTCCTTAACCCACTTTTTGATGGGATTATTTATTTTTTTCTTGCTGATTTGTTTGAGTTCCTTGTCAATTCTGGATATTAGTCCTTTGTCAGATGCATGGTTTGGGAATATTTCCTCCCACCCTGTGGGTTGTCTGTTTTCTGATTATTTCTTTGGCTGTGCAGAGGCTTTTTAGTTTAATTAAGTCCCATCTATTTATCTCTGTTCTTGTTGCATTTGCTTTTGGATTCTTGGTCATGAACTGTTATTCTCAAATCCACACTCTCAGATCCATGTTCTATTTGTGGCCCACGAAACATTAGACTTGACAGTCCTGTCCAATATGTGGCATCAAGAGTAAACAGGAGCTGGGAAGACAGATGCTTCCCTCTGCTCACAGCAGGAGAAATTCCACATTAGCCAGGGGTCCCCAGGAGGGGACGGCTGGTTCAGAATTCTGAGAAAGAATTCGACAATGGCCCAATGGCTGGGGTATTAAAAAGCCAGACATAACACTTCCCAACTCTCTGGCAACACCCTTGGGGCCACAGAATCTCAAACTCCTGGGCTCAAGCGATCTTCCTGCTTCAGCTTCCCTATCAATAGCTGGGACTACAGGCCACACTCCTTGAGGACTGTAGCCTCTGCAGCAATCTCACACTTTTCCATGGCATTTGGGCATAACTGTGGTCACTCACAGGAACGTAGAAACAGTGTGGAAAGACACGCAAACCTTCAGGATGGAAACAAAAAACAGAATGCTGGTGTCCTTCTTCTGGTAACTGGAGACGTGCCCAGTGAAACTGGTTTGTTGAGCTTCAAACAATAATACTTCTTAAATAGCACTCGGAGAATTAAGTTCAAATCATTTATGAGCACTGACTTCTTAAAATACAATAGTATTCTGAATTAATGATAAAAGGACACGGCAAAGAATATCAAATACATTGGAAATTTTGTTAAATTTAAATTAAGGAGAGAAGGCAGACACGTTGCTAAGCCCAGTTAGGTTCTCATAGGGTTACTGAATCAGAGGGCTGGAAGAAGCCCCATTTCCAAACCCCCAGGCATGACTGTCTGGAAGCCACTTGGATGAACAAGCATTGAGCTTCGTTAACAGTTGTTTAGGGAGGGCCTCCGTAATTTTCCTCTGCCACTCCAGAGTTCTATTTATAAATACGTATAGTGGTTTTAAATACACGTCAATCCCCTACCTGTGTGCAAATTATATGAAGTTCGGGGTGGGTTATAAACACGCATATAAAACAAAATGATAACACAAATAATTAACAGAATACAAGTGAGTGGAAAACAAGGGCAAAAACGGAATTAAGAGATAAAAGCAGCCCACCGAGTAAGCTGACTATTTATCCTGCTGAGGTGGGATACCAATTTCCCTGTGAGCTTTCTACTAGCCAAAGCAAAGACGGAAGTGCATCTGATGACAACGTTCAAGGTATTAGTAAGCTACATACAAATCAGTTATTGAGCACAAATAAAGCTCTCCCTGGGGTAACATTTGAGAGTTTTTCTTGGGGCTTCTCATGAAGAAAACTGGGCTATGCAGCAAGCCAACTGGGCTTAGCGATATGTCTGCCTTTTCTCCTTAAACTTAACAAAATTTCCAATGTATTTGATATCCTTTGCCACGTCCTTTTATCATTAATTCAGAAAACTAGTGTGCTTTAAGAAGTCAATGCTCATGGTTTAAATCCTTCCCAACATCTCATAATACATCTAAGACCATCCCACACAGTGCCAGGGGGAGTTGGTGGTAAAGCAGGACACTCCCTGCACACAGTGCTCAGATCTGCAGCCACAGAGGCCTAGAGACAGCACGTCCTCAGCCTGTACTCCATACTAGCTGCTATTGGAAGGAACTGACCTGTCAGAGAAGTCAGTGCAAAAACATGAAAAAGTGAGTGATTAAAAAATGAAAAAACCTTGAGAGATGCAGTATTATATACGTCTCCAGTTTCATAACTCCCACATTTCTAGATTTTATTTTTATTTTATTGTGTTTTAAGAGACAGGGTCTTGCTCTGTCACCCAGGCTGGAGTACAGTGGTATGATCATAGCTCACTGCAGTCACAAACTCCTCAAGTGATCCTCCTGCCTCAGCCTCCTGAGTAGCTGGGACTACAGGCATGCACCACCACACCTGGCTGTTTTTAAATTTTTTGTATAGATGGGGTCTCACTATGTTTCCCAGGCTGGCCTCTAACTCCTGTCCTCAAGCAATCCTCCTACCTCAGCCTCCCCAAGCACTGGGATTGCAGGCATGAGCCACTGTGCTGAAACCCCTACTTTCTAGATTTTAAATTCAAATTTACCAGCATTAAGTAGGGTCATATTTATGTCTCTGAGAGCACCAAATGCATTGTGGGTAAACAAATCTTTCCGGACCTCAGTTGGTTAATCTTCCAACCAGTATTTCACTGTAGACTAATGATAAGGATGGCTCCGGACGCTTTTCATGTAGTTATGTGATAATAAACATATGCATAAAGCATTTTAAATGGTGCCTAGCACATGACCATGCTAGGTGTCACTGTTGCTGTTAGTTCATCTCATCTGCACATCTCTGTGACATAAAGACTCGAAAACAGCAGCCTTGTTACAAATGAGGCACAGAGAGGTGGGATAACTTGCCCAAGATCACACAGCCAGTAGTAGAAGAATTGGGATTTGAACCTAGATAGTCAGAGTATCAACTCCAAGTATTGCACTGCCACACTGTGCCCTCACTTGGTAAATCCGTGTGAGGAGTATCTTTCACAGACCTGAAGCACCATTGAATGGAGCCTCAGAAAACTCAATTTCATCACTATTAAGTATTTTAAGAGAGTATCTTCAGAGTGGCCAAGAAGACGGTCATGGAAGAGAGTTACAGAAGTGAGCTGAGCAGAGTGGCCATGAGGGGAGCAGGGGCAGGGCCACCATAGGAGGCTTGGAAGGTGGCAATGTTTATGTGGACATATAAATGAATTTTGATAAGTTTTGTCTAAAAGAAAGAGTCACCTCAATTTGCAGATAAGTGTTCTATGCTTCTCCCCCAAAACTTCATTGATGTGCCCAGCAGGGTACACGCTTTACACAGAGGATGGGTGAACATTGTTAACTGCAAAAACAAAAACAAACAAACAAAACACACACACACACACACAGACAAAAAGTCCCCCATGGTGGGAGAGCCGAGTGGGAGTGCATCTGGCTCTGACTGCAGACCCAAAAAGATGGAGGTGAGGACCAGGGTAGGAGCTGGACCACTGGGGAATTAGTCAGTCTCATTAATCTAGTTTTTTAAGATTAAATAAAATAAGTTGAAGATGAAAGCCTCCTTGAGCTGCTGCCATACATAATACCCCTTTAAAAAAAAAAAGTGGATTTGGGGGTAGGGACTAATATTCCTGAAAAAACATACTGAGAAATGTAAAATTTGGTCTTTAGTCTTTGAAAAACAAAATAAACTTGGCATTTGACTTTGGTTTTCTCACATCAGAGTCTACTTACAGCGAGGCAGTTTCCGTCACGGAAAGAACCCACAATGAAATGGCACAGTCGTGGCCGTTAGCTTGACAAGCATGGAGCCTCAGCCCTTGTAAGTGTGAATGGACCTCATTTATCCAAGAATGGCACTGAATACATCCCAAAGGGACAGCCCCACGCTCACTGGCCACATTAAATCTGATTCACCCTCACTGCAGAACACTTAGCGGAGGTCCACTCCTTGGAGAAAGTCCAAGGCAAGTCAGAATGTAATTGGGAAAATCAATATCTTCTTCTTTGGGTCAGTGGAGGCAAACCCGCTAATCCTGTCGAAAATCTACCTGATCTTCCAGAGCCATCCTCCTTCCTAATTCTCTGAATTCCTCTGGCACCTAGACACAACTTTCCACCCCCCTATTCTCCATCACATGCTGGTGACTGTCCCTGAACTTCACTTCCAAAGCTTCCCCCTCCTGCTACCAGAGTGCTCTTCCCCAAATAGAAATGCAAGCTGGCCAAGTCCAAACTAATCCCTGTCACGGCCCATAGCCCCTCCCTAGATTCTCCTCAGTGATCTGGCTCTGGGGCCCCTCAATTCATTCATTTAGCAAATATTTATTAAGCATCTTTCTAGGCCAAGCACTGTCCCAGGTGCTGAGGTTATATCAGCGTTCCTATTATCATGGGGATAGGGCTAGGGCTAGCATTTGAGTGGCCAGAGCCCCTCTCCCCAACTCCAAGTGCTCTGTGCTCAAAGACCACAACCCACATCACCCCCTACCAGTCTCTCCCCTTCGGGCCTTCACTTTCGCTACTCCCTCTGCCTTCAAGGCTCTGCCCATGACCACCTGATACCTGCCCTATTCACCTATTCACCACCTGGTACCTGCTCTATTCACCTGTCCACGCTCACCTCTAGTGTCTCTACAAGCCTTTCCCAGGCCTCCAGAGAGGAATGTCTCCCTTCTACTTCCACCATTCTCTGAATTTTCTCAGTAAGTGTCTGCAGGATGAGTGAGTACATTTATGAATGAATCTTCCATTTAAATATCGAGCTCCTTATCTTCTACCTGCATTGTAAGAGAAAACCTCTCATGTTGGAATCAGAAAACTAATGTTGACCTTGGTTGACCTTAGATGAGTCACCTAACCTCTTGAGGCTCAACTTCTTCATTCATAAAAAGGAATGAATGCTTTCTTGAGGTCGCTGTGAGGACATCCCTGAGGTGATGCCTGTGAATAGAGTCTGCAAACTGTGAAGCACTCTACAAATTAACACAGCAACATACCGCATGTGTGTATGTGGGTGTAAATGTGAGGCTTTTTGTTCTTGGCAACTGTTCATAATTGTACCTCGGTAAACTTTCATGTGGGTCAGCAAGCTAAGGTGTTCTATTGCGCAGTGTTCAGCATGCAACTGTTTTTGGGAATGTCATGTCTTCCTGAATGTTCTTTTTAGTTCATTATGTTAGTTCACATTAAGAAGAACTTGGTGAGGAAGCCACATGGAAGAAATGGAAAGGCTTTCTTTGGCAGCCGTATACCCTAAGAGGGCAATGGGGTCAGTGCTACAAGAGAACCCCCACAAGGAGGCTGGCACGGGACAAGCATTCCAGACCTGTCTCAAGTCTGAATACAAATAAATCCCTTCTCAGGTGGTTTTCTTCCTAAGGATCCTAAAAGCACATACTCAGTCCTAATTGACCGAACAAACTCCTAATCAAGTTTCATAGTGTGAATTGAGGTCAGTCACCACAAAAGGTATTTTTAGGACCCCAGACAAGGAGGGGATTGTCTGGAGCGCTGCAGGGTAATTTGTGGGTCTGTTTTATTTCTGAATCAGAGGCAATGGAAAAGCTGTTTCAGACCCCATGGCTGGAGCAGCGGGTGGAGCTCAGCAGTGATTCATGTAGAACTCCAGGCTCAAACTGAAACCGTAGATGTTTGTCTTCACAGCTGTGTGTTATTTTTACCCTCACTAAATATTCTCTCTTACACCTGGAATTTCAGCCTCTTCCCAACAGTCCTTTCCTTCCCCCTTCTCTGAAGCAGTTGAAGACAAAATTAAAAAGTCACCACCAGCTCACCAACAGTTGGTTCTTTGTCCCCTTAAAGGGGGCTCCATGTTTCTCTGAGAGCGCTTCATTACATGTTTGTATTTCTCTTTACAGCTGAAAACGAATGTCAGCAAGACCGTGTTGCTTTTAGATCTTGAAAACTGGGGGGGAAATGCAACATTTTGGGATTCATCATTTGAAAAAATGCTATGTAGCATAAGATCTCTACAAGCAGTTACACGACCAAGATCAGATGTGATGTCTTTTCTATCTTGTGTATGTCTTTTTATTTGTCTGAATGACTCCTTTTTCAGAGAAGAAAGCATTGAGCCCAATAGCCATTATGGTGCTTCAGGTTTTCATTTTTATAACAGGCTAGGTTATAAAAACGATTTTACTTTCAAGACAGAAAATGCCAAAGAAGGCCAGGCACTGTGGCTCACGCCTGTAATCTGAGCACTTTGAGAGGCCGGGGCGGGTGGATCATGAGGTCAGCAGCTCAAGACCAGCCTGACCAACGTGGTGAAACCGTGTCTCTACTAAAAAAATACAAAAATTAGCTGGGCATGGTGGCGCACACCTGTAATCCCTGTTACTCCGGAGGCCAAGACAGGAGAATTGCTTGAACCCAGGAGGCGGAGACTGCAGTGAGCCAAGATCGCGCCACTGCAGTCCAGCCTAGGCTACAGAGAGAGACTTCATCTCAAAAAAAAAAAAAAAAAAAAAGAAAAGAAAAGAAAAGAAAATGCCAAAGAAGAGTTCCCTCCCCACCCACAGCACCCACCACGACCAGGTGGAATTCACTTGTATGATAACGAAGAATGCAACCCTTAAGTTCTCTTCTACAAAGTAGCCCCCAGCACTTTGACACCCTAACAGATAGCAAAGACAGTGATAAGTGACTGCTGAGAAGAAGGAATGGAGAAAATCTGCTCTGGACAAAGAGGTAGGAGCCGAGCTTCTGTGTCTCTCCCTAACCTTTATCTCTCTCCATCCATGCATGAATTGGCATTTGCAAAAACTCAAGGCCCTTCCCAATTAGGACAGGCTATTACTAACTGGCTTCACCCCATCAACGGAATGTTTGCTCCCTCCCACAAAATTCACGTGTTGAAACCCTGCACCACAATGTGATGGTATTTGGAGGTGAGACCTTTAGGAGGTGATTAGGTCATGAGGATGGAGCTTTTATGAATGAGATTTGTGCCCTTACAAATGGACCCCAGGGAGTTCCCCTCCCTTTTTCCATGTGACCCTACATGGAAATGTGCCCTCACTGGACTTCAAATCTGCCAATGTCGTGATCTTGGAGTTCCCAGCCTCCACAACTGTGAGAAATAAACTCTGTGGTGTATAAGCCACCCAGTCTATGTTGTTTTGTTACAGCAGCCTGTGCTAAGACACTCAGTATTACATTGAGGAAAAAAATCGCTTGTTTGGATGCCTCCAACACAGGGGCCACCACGGCTTGGAAGGTGACTGAGCTAAATTTGGAAATAGTTTTTATGCCAATCCAAGTCAGAGCCCCAAGGCAGAAAGGGGCAAATAGAATTATCTGCTGTGTTGTGGATTTCCTGTCCTAAAGTTCCATAGAAAGGAAAGAAATCATATGTGATGTCACAATGCAGTGAGTCAAAGCAGAAAGGCATGCAAAAGACCGGGCCCAGGAAACTACTTTCAAATATTAAATATTGAGTGCTGCACATAAAATGAGATGGCCTGATATTAAAAGACCCTCAGCCAAGATTTCATTCTGTGTGCAGAAGTCAGGCAAAGCGCCTTTGCTAACAATGACAAATATGGCATACAAACAGTCATGATACTAAAACTGAGAATTTTTCATTTTAATTTCAGCCTAATAAGTACTTACCAAGAGGCACTGAAATGGTCAGAGGGCAGGTCTCTTCACCACATCTAGTTTTTTTTTTTTTTTTTTGACATGAAGTTTTGCTTTTGTTACCCAGGCTAGAGTGCAGTGGCATGATCTCAGCTCACTGCAACCTCTGCCTCCCAAGTTCAAGCAATGCTCCTGCCTCAGTCTCCCAAGTAGCTGGGGTTACAGGCATCTGCCACTACCATGCCCAGCTAATGTTCTGTATTTTTAGTAGAGACGGGTTTTCACCATGTTGACTAGGCTGGTGTCAAACTCCTGACCCACCTACTATTTTTAAAATGTGATTTTGTTTGGAGACACCTTATGAGGTTAATTTAAAGGTGAGTGCATGTGAATTCACCTGATGTGATAAGATAAAATGGGAATAAATATTTTGAAAACGTGTAATATATACAAAAAATCAAAATGCAATTGGCACTTGGATTTGATACTTCTTAGAAGACAAGAGACATGTGGAGGGGAACCTTGCTATCCTGGTCAACTCAGAAAAGAAGTTCAGCTTCTTCTAAGAAGCCCCCGAGGGAGTGAGGAAGAGTTCAAGCCTGTGGTCAAATGGCCAACAGCAGGTGGACTTGAGCAAGTGACAAAAACTTTTGGAAACTCAATGGTCATCTGTAAACGGGAATCATCGTAATAATGTCATCTCATAGATGTATGAGAAAACTGGACAAAAATATGTTGTATACCAAAATCTATTAACACATCACAGTGTGTTGTATAAATATGGGTTGATATTATCCCTTTCAGGGTCTTTCTTCTCCTGCCCAGGAAGAGTTGATCACACCGTCATCCCTGCTATTGCTGGGCCCTGAACATTGCTCTGTACTGAATGTGTCTCACAATTTATCTCACAGAATCGTTTCTCTCTCTTTTTTTTTTTTTTTGAGACAGAGTCTTGCTCTGTCACCCAGGCTGGAGTGCAGTGGCATGATATTGGCTCACTGCAACCTCTGCCTCCCAGGTTCAAGTGATTCTCCTGTCTCAGCCTCCTGAGTAGCTGGGACTTCAGGCGCCCACCACCATGCCCAGCTAATTTTTGTATTTTTTGTGGAGACGGGGTTTCACCATGTTGGCCGAGCTGGTCTTGAACTCCTGACCTCAAGTGATCTGCTCGCCTCAGCCTCCCAAAGTGCTGGGACTACAGGTGTGAGCCACCTGCACCCAGCCAGCTTTGTTTAATTCTTAATCCATCTCTGTAGAAGATATCACAGTACATGATGCAGATTAAATACCAAATAAATGTTGGTTTAGTGCAGCATTTGTTAACTTCAACACTATTGCCACTTGGAGCCAGGTTGCTCTTTGGACAGGTTGGAGTAGGGCTGGCAGGCATGCTGCCCTGTGCACTGCAGGATGGCCCCAGCCTCTATCCGTCAGACACCAGTAACACCTCCCAGCTGTGACCAGCAAAAATACGAGCATTGGCAAATGCCTCTGCGGGGCAACATCGCACAGGTTGGTAACCACTGGGCTAATGAATTAAGATCTGCTGAACTCAGTCAAGGAGGAAAGAGCCTCTTGTGTTTTCCTGGTGTTTATTAGAGCAACGTTTCTGTCCCGGTCTGCGTTGATGCTTAAAAGGGGGCCTCTATGCTCATGAGGATTCCTAGCTATGGTTTGTCCACACCTCGTGTGGGGTACATTCCCCAAACCTTGGCCCATGCTCGCTTCCTCTTTTCCTCATACCATATGTTCAATCCATCAGCAAAGCATATTAATTCCACCTTCCAACTATACCCAGGATGTGATTGCCTCTCCCATGCTCCCTTGCTACCACCCTCACCCACTCTCATGCAGACTTCACCCATCCCACACCCAAATTTTCACAGGAAGGCTTCAACACAGGAGCCAGAGAGGCCCTGCAAAATCTAAGAAACACTATATCCCTCCTTTGCCTAAAGTCCCCTAATGGTTTCTGAGCTCACCAGAAAGTGAAAGTCAAAGTCTGGCAATGGCCCCATGGCCTCTCCAGACTCATCTTCTGTGACTCTTCCTCCTGAACACGGAACAGCAGTCATGATGGCCTCCATGTTGTCCTCAAACACCTCAAGCTGACCTCAGGGACTTTGCACTTAGCATTCCCTCCTCTTGGAATATTTCCTGCTGTTTAATCCCAAGCCTTCTCCCTCACTGCCTTTGGGGCTTTACTCAAATATCACTTTTTTGTGATCTTCTCCAGCCACCTTCTCTAGAGCTGCCATCCCATTCATGGCTTTATTTTTGTCCTTAGCATTTGCCACAATCTAACCTGCTGTGTATTTTCATAAGTGATCTGATGTCATGACCATCTTCACTGCTAGAAAGTGAACTTAGTGAGGCAAAACTTTTTTATGTATTTTATCACTCTATCCCAAGTGCCTAGAACAGCGACTGCACATAGTAGGTGCTCAATAAATACTGAATGAATGAATGACTCCATGTATAAACACTATGTCTAAGGCCCAGATGGACCCAGCAGGTAATCTCCATTTTTTCTCATCTCCATCACACTACAAGTGGCATGTTTTTTAAATAACATCTCAAAAGCATCTTGTTATCTGACCTGCGGCTGGAGTCATTCATGGCATGCAATGAATCTCCGTCCCAGAGAGAGGGAAGGCCAAGACAGCATGGTCTCTCACTGCACAGGCCCAGCTGGGCAAAGCGCCAATGTGTGGGGGAGAGAAGGAGGTACTTCTCAACTCAGGCAGGCAGACTTCCAGGAACAACCCCTCCTCTGCATGGCTTCTCCCAGGTCATTCACTGGGTGGGCCACCTTCACCCAGCTGCTGGGCATTCTCATTTTTCATTTCCTTGGATCGTGCAACAGAGCAGTGGTTCTCAGACTACCACACATCAGAATCCCACAGAGGGTTCCTTCAAACACAGAGTGCTGGGCTGCCACCCAGGTCTGTTCTGATTCTAGGGCCGGGCCTGAGAAGCTGCGTCTCAAACAAGCTCCCAGGTGGGGCTGATGCTGCTGGTCCTGGAGCCCATGTTGGGAACCACCGCCCCAGGGGGAACCCTCACTCAACAGAATCAAATGGCAATGGCTCCAGGTGACCTGCAGACTGGGCTGAGGGAGGACTCACAACATGGCACATAAATTCACTGAGTTCCACCTGCAGTGAGCCTCCAGGTGGGCTTCATGGAATCACCATCACCCGCGGAAAGGTGAAGGTGCCGCTTAGTGTAAGCTGCCTGTGATCTGGCCTGAGCTGGGGAGGCAAGATAGAGGAAAAGCAGCCAGCTCTGCACAGTCCTGCCAGCCTGCTCAGGGGAAGACAGTTTGCTTGTGGACCATGTGTGAGCAGGTGTTACCTCTTTGTTTATCCTGCCAGTCTATCATGACTTGAGCTTTAGAGACCTCACATCAAATTCAGGGCATTGGTAAGGAGCTCACAGGAGGCCGAGCAGGCGCCGATACCCTCAGCTGGGCCCTTGGTGTGGATGGCACAGAAAAACAGCTGGTTTTAGTTTGGCCGCATGCTGACAGTTCTCCACTGTGTGAACACTTGGGGCTTTCTGGTGTGTGAGGCTAGAGTGAAGAAAGGGAGAGGCAGGGTGGCTGTGGACCGCGAAGCTGAGAAATGATGTCCTGTGTCTATACAACGTGCAATTAGATTAGCGTCTGCAAGAATTCTGCCGTTTGATCCGGCAGTGGCCAAGCCAAACCCACAATGACTTCCCTGTTGGCTCGAAAAGCAGTGGTTCCTTTCTCTCCTGTTTTTCTTTTATTATGTTTTACAGAAACTCTATTATGATGGCAACAGATCTCGTTTCACCACTCGTATTTCACTTCAGGAGCTTATAAGCATGTTAGGGCTGAGGTTTTGTAGATTCCACTATTCAGTTGGGAACGAAGTCCTTCCTTCCTCTCAAAGCACATGGCCTTTTTCTCCATGGGTACTGGATGGATAGGCATGGACAGAGGGCATGGTTCCCAAGCGGGGTATTCTATGCAGAAGGAGGTGGGCCGTGTTCTGGAAAGATCTAAGCTGCAGAGAGTGCACTTCTCCCGTGGAGGTGTTTGCAAGATAGTCAGGGGCCAGAAGGTAACAGCCCACAAGTTCTAGTCGAAGAGCAATTTTTGACTTAAGTAACTTCCCCTTGGACTTGACTTCAAGTGGCATGTGCACTACAGGAAAGCCCATTCTTCATAAGCTCAGAGCAAGGACAATTAGAAGAAGCTACTGGGCCAGGGGCCAGGAGATGGGCTAACTCCCCGGCATAGCTGGCCTGGGGCTTCAGAGTCTGGAAGTGAGATGGTGATTATTACTTGCGGAGGTCTGTCCTGCAGACTCCGACTTAGCAACGGATGAATGAGTGCACTCACGCACACATAATACAGCGTCCAGTGGGCTAGGAATGGTCGTCAACTGCTTTCGGAGGTGAGTCGCAGATACCTGACTACTGCTTGCTGCTCCTCTTCACATTTATTCAGTAGAGCTTTAATAACAGAGGTTCTAAGTCAACAGGCTTATGGATAATTAACATGGTGAAAACAGTGGTTTTACAAATGGTAAAAGGTCTTGGTTTTGGGGCCCAGAGTAAGCACCATTAAGGAGTAATTCTTCTTCAACCTCCCCCTGAGAGGGCTATCTAGCACATAGCTTACATGAGTAAACAGAGACAAAGGAATGTGGGGTAAACAGACTTAACTGGGGACGCTTTTATTATCTTAATCTTTATGACTTAATACTTTAACTACAAACTGACTGCCTTCAGTCCATTCCATAAATTAATAAAAACCTTTCAGCCTTCCAAAAGGTTTAAGTCTATAATCTTATAACTTTCCTAATATTTCCCTTAATATTTTGCCAGCTACCTTGAGTGAATCTTCACATGGAAGGAGACAGGTGCAGGCAGTGGAGCGTTCAGGAGCTGCACCCGCAGCACAGCTCCTCAGGGGTCAGGGAGCCACACCCAGCTCTGCAGCATCTCTGCTGTGAGCCCCTCCCTGGCAGGCTGCATCTCCATGAACTCTCCCTCTGCCCCAGCCCCTCAGGCAGGGACCACACAGCCAAGGGCTGGTTCACAGTGTCCAAAATAAAGCAGAGTGAATCACACCCATGTTCCTTTTTATGGGGCTGGACCTGACATTCGTAAAGAGCCCACAGTGAGGCCGGGCGCAGTGGCTCATGCCTGTAATCCTAGCACTTTGGGAGGCGGAGACGGGTGGATCACCTGAGGTCAGGAGTTTAAGACCAGCCTGGCCAACGTGGTGAAACCTCATCTCTACTAAAAAGTACAAAAATTAGCCAGGTGTGGTGGCGGGTGCCTGTAATCCCAGCTATTCGGGAGGCTGAGGTAGGAGAACCACTTGAACCTGGAGGGCAGAGGTTGCAGTGAGCCCAGATCGCGCCATTGGACTCCAGCCTGGGCAACAAGAGCAACACTCCATCTCAAAAAAAAAAAGAAAAAAAAGAGCTCACAGTGAGTCAGCAAAGCCTGCAGATTGGATCCCAGGCAGCCCAGGCTGCCTCCAACCTCTGGCTGAGATGAGTCTTAGCTCCACTGATAACCTTTCAGCTTTCCTTTCCCCATTCCTCTTCAGGAAGCCTGTTGGATTCTGAATAGCAGGACACTGACTCACCACCCATGTTTCAACTCCTCCACGTCACTGAGCCTCAGCAGCCCCCTGGTGAACTTCTGACCTGACACGCCACCCCATTTACCACTTGCTGTCCAGCCAGGCTGAGCTCCAGCAGGAGCAGTGAACTGGCCCCCCAGAGCACGCTGGCTCAGAGATCTAAAAAGTACAATGGGTCATCAGTCACTGACCAGGGCAGCATCCCTGGAAGTCAGGTGTGGGAGTCAGTTCCCTGTGTCAACTTGTCCAGGGTGTAGCACCCAGTGACTTAACCCAATGCTGAGGTGGTACTGGGAAGGCATTTTGTGTAGGTAGTTCAGTCAGTTGACCCTGACTAAAGGAGATTATGCTGGATAACATGGGTGGGCATCATCTAATCATTTGAAGGCCTTAAGAACAAAGCCTGCAGTTTCCAGAGAAGAAGAAATTCTGCCTCAAGACTGCAACGCAGAAATTCTATCTAGTTTCCAGCCTGCCAGCCTCCCGTGCAGGTCTCAGACCTGCCCACTTCCACAACTTGGCATTAGTCAATTCCTTAAAATAAATCTCTTAAAATATTAAAATATCCTATAGGTTCTGTTTCTCTAGAGAATCCCAACTGATATACCAGGCCAGCTCCAGATGCAATGCCAGGAGACACACTGAGCTCTGGGGGAGATGGCCATGAGCACTGTGTCCTTCTCTTCTATAAAGGGGATTATTAGTGCCAGCCACTCCTATCCCTCCCCCCTGGAACATCTTTGGGGTTGGGGGATGATGACACTTGGTGACTGGTTAACATGTGTACATTGCTAGATGCCTCGAAGCTTGGGTGGCCTCTGCCGCCAGTATTCCTTTCCTGCCTATATCACACCCAGCTGCCCTTTTCCTCGAAGGAGGCATATGGGTCAGATGGGGTCCACCTTGTTCTCTTCGTGAACAGCACCTGCCAAACTGACACCACTGCGAATCCACCAGAGGACCCGGAGGACGAGGAGGATGACATGATGGTCTTCACTCAGTATCCACCCACCAAAACACATCACCGATGCTTGAAGAGCTGGAGCAGCACTGAAAGTTTATGACGGGAGCATTCTGGGCACTGTTAGAATTCCGTGAGCCCTGAGAGAGGAAGCGCTTAAAGTTCCCATTGTTCCCTTGAAAGAAAATGTCCAGGCCGGGCACAGTGGCTCCTGCCTGTAATCCCAGCACTTTGGGAGGCCAAGGTGGGTGGATCACCTGAGGTCAGGAGTTCGAGACCAGCCTGGCCAATGTGGTGAAACCCCGTCTGTACTAAAAATACAAAAATTAGCCAAGCATGGTGGTGGGCATCTATAATCCCAACTACTCAGGAGGCTGAGACGGGAGAATTGCTTGAACCCGGGGGGCAGAAGTTGCAGTGAGCTGAGATTGTGCCACTGCACTCCAGCCTGGGTAAAAAAGAGGGTAACTCCATCTAAAAAAAAAAAAGAAGAAGAAGAAGAAAAAAAGAAAATGTCCAGTTCCCCCTGAAAAATGTCATTTCCCAGAAAGACACCCTCAGCCCAGCACCAGCCTTTCACCTGCCTGAGAAAATAACCACCCAAGAGCTTTCCCCAGTGTGCTGTGCTGAGGGCGCTGGGGGAAACTGCCCTGGTCTGTTTCTTATGGACTGCAGCCCCTTGCCTGGGGCTGAGAGTTGCTCCAAACTCCCAACCTGCATCCCTGGAGTAACAACGTAGGCTGGAAAGGCTGCCCCGTGCCTGGCCAGGAGGGAGAGTAGACATCAGCTACCAAGGGGAATCACAGGCCCATGCTAAGGAAAACAGTGTTCGCACTTCTCCCACATGCAGAATGCTTATTTTATTTTAAATTCAGGAGTAACACAGTGAGAACAACAGAAATTTTCATTTCTGGAGCACTGTTCTCGCCTCCTCACTCAGTCTCCCTTCGGAGGTTTGCTGAATCCAGCCTGGCCCCAGGCCAAACTCTGAAAAGAGGGCCAGGACATGGCTCACTTTGCCTGTTGTCTGTCGGAAATCATCTCAGTGCCCTTTGTCTGAGGTGTTTCCTTCCTCTCTCTCCCATTTCCAACATCCCCCACCTCCCTGCAGGTGAACTGCCCATAGGTAGAAATTAGCCTCTGCAGAAGAAAAGCTTTAGAAAGGGGTCCTGGTCTTAGTGTCTCCACCGTGAACACACTGGCGTATACGGGATCATACGACCCCACCCAAAACAGAATTCGTTTAACGTTTCCAGGTCGTGTTTCACCAACTGTTCTTCTGCATAAACACTCCTGCATTCTTTAGAACATGATTACCCTGCATTCTTCTGTGTTTCGGAAATATATGCAGTTAATGATCAGCAGAAACATTCTATCAAATGGAAAGGATTTTTGGGTCAAAATAATCATCAACTTCCCAAAACTTTGGTGTCCTGGACCCCATCATTGCACTCTCTACCCAGGTCCTTTCATAAATCCAGGAATGAAACTCTTGATGAGCTCCAAGACGGGCCTGCCTTGAGTTCCACTTGAAGGACCAGTGCGTTGGCAATATTTAGCATCAGAGCCAGTGCCATTTCAAGAAGTTAGCTGCACAGACGCAAACTGGCATCTCAGAGTGGAGGAGCGTTCTGGCATCCCCCGTCTCCCCATCTGGCACGTCCAGCCTTGCTGTTGATGTTCCTTCTAGGACACTGTGACTTGGCACCTTCATTTACACCACACTAGGAATTGACGCAACGGTTTCCAGACTTATAAACTGTGACACTTATAATAAACCTTTTTAGCGCTGAAACATATATGTAACAGAAAGGCCCCATTACAAGCTTCGACTGAGTGGGAAAATGCTCAGGGTGTGGAGTCAAACACTCCTGGTTTAAATCCAAATTCTGATTCCATTTAAGTGGTGATTTGGGGTCAGATTGGAAATGCCTGATCATAGCTTTCTTCATCCATCAAATGGAGTCCAGCATTCCTTATGGGGGCTGCTTGGAGGACTGAGGGGCTATTGGATATAAAAGGGCTTTGTACACAGTAAAGTATCCAAAAATGTGAGCTGTTCTTATGATCGGATGGTAGATTATGCAACATTTAAAATAAGCAATCTGTTCTTTACCTTAAGATTTTATATTCTTTTTCCTGAATATATATGGGGTATTAGATCATAATTGAAATTAATTTTACTTTTCAAAACTACACATAATTCAATGCTTCTTGAGGGCCACGGACAGTTCTGCATTTGGTAATATATTTTACGTGACAGCTGCATTTTCATGACAAACTCAGGGAAGCTAACAATTACAAGAGACACTGGAGTGGGCTTTATGTGTAAGCTAAGAGGAGGAAAAGCAGCAGGCATTGAAGGAAGAGGACCACAGGGACTGGAAGGCAGGTGAGGGTAGAGGGCAGACAGAGGAGATTCACTAGCAAATCAAATGGCTTGGACATACGCTGCACTGCCCAGCCACTAGCTGACACTCTCCCTTTGTGAAAACATAAGACGGCATTATTTTCCAGGCAATAAAACCTCAGATGAATTCTGCCATATGTGGGCAAGGCTCCCCTCCCACAGAACCCTCATGCCTGGGAAATAGAATTGAACACATCTTCAAAGAGAGTTCTTGGTAAATATACAACTGATTTTACAACCTCTATGCTCTACACAGACCACTGGAGAACACATTTTCCCAGTGCTGCCCAGCGTCACCATTCAGTGGCCTTGCTGCTTTCTTTCTTTCTTTCTTTTTTAGCCAGTGTCTCGCTCTGTCACCCAGGCTGGAGTGCAGTAGCATGATCCTGGCACACTATAACCTCTGCCTCCTGGATGCAAGCGATTCTCCTACCTCTCAGCCTCCTGAGTAGCTGGGACTACAGGGGCCGTGGCCTTGCTTTCTGAGTCAATCTCCAGGGAAGCGTGACTAACTTCTACGTTGCCTTTCTAAGGGATAGGAAAATGGGAGGTCGGAGGAAAAGGGATAGGAAAATAGGGAAAGGGGCAGACGTCTCCTTACCTTGAGCCATTCACCTGGCTAGGGTTACATTCCATTTTGATGGTGACCCTAGCTGGGGGCTGAGACAGCCAATCCTGCTGAGGGACACGTGGGCTCATCTTGGAAGTCTGTCCATAGTCGCTGGAGGAGGACGCTGTCATCTCCGTCTTTGCCAGGTGTGGCGTTCCGTAGGCACACTCAAACAACGACTGGTCCTCACTCACAACTGATAGCGCTTCCTGAATGCCCAAAGAAACACATAATTCAAGACACTCCAATGGACAATCGTATCTCCAAAAGTTGTTGATTTCAGAGTCCTTTCTAAGTGAGATCACATTTTAGATAGGTTTTATGGTCTCCATTTCTACCTTTCAGAAGAAAAAAGTAGCTTGTTTTTCTTTCCTCCAGACAGTAAGAGTTAGAAGTGCCAGCCCAGAAAAACTTTCATGCAGGTCTCAAAGCCTCCCAGGCTTGACTGCGGCAGGGCAGCAGAATACCCACTTTAATCTCAACGTAAGGAAGTTGAATTTCAAAGGTCTTAGAAGACATCCAATTGCATGTGTCATTATTTGACAAATGCAATCTATAATTCAAGCAGACAGGGTACAGAACAGTCATGAAGATTAAAAAAAGAAATGTGAAGGCTAACACCTAAGCATCTGGCAAAATTGCCACATTCCCGGGGATTTTGAGGAGGAGGGACTTAGAGGAATACAGAGGCATCAATGGAGCACCAAAGGGCAACCAACCAAAGATACAAAGGTTTCCACTCTAAGTTATTAGCTGAAGTAGAGTTTCTAGTGGTGCTTCCATGATGGTGAACATCTGGATGATAAATGAACCAAAAAAAAGAAAAAAAAAAGCTGTGAAGTATTCCAGATGCTTCCAAACACCAGGATGTTTAAAAGATCTGGATCACTGACAAGCTCTTTTTTCCCCCTTACTTTCTATTAAATATCTTTGCTCTTTTGCATGATTTGGTGAGAAGAAACAGCAATTTGTCATTGTTGGATCAATCATTTTTCATGGTTTTAAGCCAAACAAGTGGTTAGCGGGGGGCTATGTTTATATTCTGCAGCCAATGAGCTATGGCAAGTTTGATTGGGAAATTTTAACTACTTAAATGTTGTCTTGTGCTGCCATGGCACAGAGCTGCTGTGATACAATCCCATTTTGGTTCCTACAATAGACAAAAACACCCATATGAATGCTCATTTTTATATTGGTCTTTTGGCAGCCTCAGTATTGACATCAACTGGTGAGAAGCAAAGGCTAGTTGGGCCACATATTTTCATTAAAAAAAGAAAAAAAAAGAACTTTGGAGCCAGAGCAGGGAAAGCAGGGGTGTGTGGACTGTGCACACCCTTCCAGTCCAAACTTCTCACCTCCAGATGAGAAATCTGAGACCCAGAAAGGTCTAGAGTTAATCTTGAATGAGCTGGCCATGATCAACCAGGGAATTGGTGAGAGGAATGACTTGTATATTACCATCTGCCTTCTCCTTGTCCCCCACGCCCTATGATGCCCTTTATGACCTTTTTTTCACTTGGGACATGTGTTTAAATTAGCGCCCCTCTTCTTCTTCTTTGAGTTGACCTTTAAATAAATAAGGGTGCTTCCCATCAGTCATTGCACCCTAGAAGCAGCCCTTCTTAGATGGAGACCTCCCTCCCCACCTAGAAGGATCAGAATCTTTAGGAAACAATCACTCCTCAACGCCACATGTACTCTGTCCCTCTATCCCCCACCTGCCCCAGGACCAAGTTTTTTTCCCTAGCTTCCCAAGTGCACAAACTTCTTTGCCAGACACACACTGCACTCAGAATCAGCAAGGAAGAACAATCAAACAAACTTGAACCTCTGTCTCTCAAAGTGGTGGTCAGGCGTCCATGCACATGCAAGCCCCCACCCTGGACTCCATTAGAATCTGTAGAATGACAGCCCTGTGACACCCTGGGAGAAATGAAGCCCAGAGTTCAAACAGTAATGCAACATGTACCAAAGAGTCCGTTATGCCAGAGCAGAGAACCAGAATCAGGCACAAGGAAAAAAATCATCTTGAATAGACAGCAAAATCAAACTCACCCACAAACAAAAATAATACAAGGCAGTGGCACAGAAGCTGACGGTACAGAAACACATCCTAGATGTCAGCGAACCTGAATTTCACTGGCTTTCTCTTCTGGTCACAACTGAGTGACCAAATCAAGGATTCTAAACTCATAGATGTGGGTTTCAAAGTAAAATCAGCACCATAGACTTAGTGTAGTCATGCTCATTAAGACAAAAATTAGACCTTCTTAAATAATTTTTGCAAAACAGATACTCCCTTCCCATGGCAGCACTGGGTAGTGTGTTTTACACGCTCAGAACAGGAAACGGGCCTGATGGCTGCTGCCTCCCTCCTTCCTGGGCCTAAGTCTGGACCAAAGCTCGGAGGGGAATAACACACTACGTAATGTTAGCTTTGGCTTACCCATGATGAGAAACATGAACAAATGTGTGATTTATATCAGAAACTGGCAAAAACAGGTTATATATATAAGAAACAGGCTAAATTTAAAATTACAAACTAAAAAAAAAACAGCTGCACCACCAGCAAACAAGCAATAACTTTAAAATATTAGTACCTCTCCAAGATGAAGTCAGATATTCTTGCAAACAAACCCAAAAGCCAGATAAATATGGTGTAAGATTAAATTTAAAAAAAAAAAAACAGACCAAAATATTAGAACTAAAATGAAGCTTAAGTGTGTGTTTGTAGGGGGAGGAATTCATTCTCACATCTGGCAAAGCATTATTTCAGCACATGGTTTTCTAAAGAGAGAAATCAAAGTTAATTGAGATCAATTTAGGAAAGGAAAAACCCTCAGAAATGCTAGAGATAGAGGAGGCACGCCTCCTTTCTTTGCATCTTAAAATTCTTCTCACAGTTAATATTGCACAAAAATGAGACAGGGGAAATAATTCACAATATTTTTTTTTCTTGTTCTCTTGCTGTTTATTTTTATTTTTTTATTTTTTTATTGCATTTTAGGTTTGGGGGTACATGTGAAGAACATGGAAGATTGTTGCATAGGTACACACATGGCAGTGTGATTTGCTGCCTTCCTCCCCATCACCTATATCTGGCATTTCTCCCCCATGCTATCCCTCCCCAACTCCCCACCCCCCCACTATCCCTCCCCTTTTCCCTCCGACAGACCCCAGTGTGTGATACTCCCCCTCCCTGTGTCCATGTGTTTGCATTGTTCAACACCCGCCTATGAGTGAGAACATGCGGTGTTTGATTTTCTGTTCTTGTGTCAGTTTGCTGAGAATGATGGTTTCCAGGTTCATCCATGTCCCTACAAAGGACACGAACTCATCGTTTTTGATGGCTGCATAATATTCCATGGTGTATATGTGCCACATTTTCCCTGTCCAGTCTATCATCGATGGGCATTTGGGTTGATATTAAAGCAACCCCTCAGTTGCTCTTGTTCGTTAGAAGGGAAAGATTTTAAAAAGAAGGAGGTTCAGGATAAACATTTCAAAAGGGGTGAAATACAGCCTGCATTTTGAAAAGACAAAGCAACCCAAACTATGCCCCAAAATGATTCTTATTAAACAAAGGCTGCTGAACACCTAGGATGAAGTACAACTCAGAAAAAAGAAACAAGTGAATAAATAAAACCTCTCTCACACACACATTAGGGGAGTAAGAATAAGCTGAGAGTGGTTCTCATAGATCCACTCCAAGAAGAGCGATCACTAAAGTGCTGTTCTGCAGAAGAAAACCAAGCCACACACCACCACATCTCTTTGTCTTCACACTTGACTTGGTTATAGGCAGGTTTCATCATCCCTTTGGTTAAAGCTTGAATGACACAGGCTGCCACAGAGGACCGTCCCTGCCTGGCAGCCCTGTGACTTAAAAGGGGAGAGAGGATCTAGCCCAGTAGGATTAAAACCAGAAAAAGAGTGCTGAACACAGGCTGGTAACCAGGACCATATGCGTTCTTTACCTCTAGCTCTGGGAGAGACTTCCTGGCCTTGACTGACATGTCCTTCCTTCCCTGCAGCCTGGCTTCTCCTCCTTATAGCTAGGAGATCTCATCTACCTACCTACCTACCTGCCTACCTGCCACGGGGGTTGGCAGCTGCCTTAGTGAACCTGTATAGATTGTTACTGCAGACACTCTGGCCAGTGCAGGGCTTTGTGGCTTTATAACAGAGACTATTTTAAATGTCAAAATCTGGCAGAAATGTGGCATAATAACTTCATATGTCTGCTTCTATGTTACTATAAAAAGACTTGAACTTTAGGTTGGTGTTTGCCAATGTGTGGGGTGTTTTTTTCTGTAGCTCCAGGAAAGTTGGGATATTCCCATCAGGCAAGTGGCAGGCTACCAAGGCCATTTTTAAAGAACTTATGAGAAGCACATAATTCTAAGCAAATAGCCCCCAAACAAAAGATACTGCTGTGTTAGTACTACAGTGTTTATCATTTCATTTCAATACAGAATATATCAATAACATATGAGGACCATTCCTTTGGATTTTGGTCATGGGATAACAGTTGACCTAGAGTTCCAGAAATGGGGGGAGGTCCCACCAGGTTATAGTTCATATTATAGCTCTAAAATATGCATCTATTTTCAAGTAACTAAACTTGAGTACAACAAAGGATCCAAAATATTTAGATTTAAGCACTAAAAAACCTAACGAAGCTGAATGCATTCTGACATTTTCAGCAAAATATTTCAGGAATCCTGATGCCTTTCTATAACAGATGAATATTTTGCAAGATGCATACATCTCACCAAAGTATTAGAAAATAAGGGCCCAAATTTGCTTCTAACTTGTGATCCTTATAGCTCATAAAAATATTACATTGTTAATACAGAGAATCTATCATACTTAAACTCTTTTGAAAATCTGGGAGTGGTAAAGTGTTGAAACTGAGAAAGTCTTAAAGAATGGTCAGCTGGATTTCACATCTGGAGCAAGCAAAAACGCCTAGGGAAATGGTCCTTTCATGGTTTTCAAAAATTAGGAAGATGGCCAGAACTAGACCTCCTGAGAATTGGATTATCAAATCCATCTTCAATGTTTTCAAGTCTTATATGCCATAATTATTTGATAATTATGAAAAAAAAAATGGAACAAGTAGGTGGAAAAGAATTTTATGATCACGGTCATGCTTAAAAAAAATCTTAGGCCAAGTGCGGTGGCTCACGCCTGTAATCCCAACACTTTGGGAGGCCAAGGCAGGCAGAGCATGAGGTCAGGAGATCGAGGCCATCCTGGCTAACATGATGAAACCCCGTCTCTACTAAAAATACAACAACAACAAAAAAATGTAGCCAGGCATGGTGGCACACACCTGTAGTCCCAGCTACTTGGGAGGCTGAGGCAGGAGAATTGCTTCAACCTAGGAGGCAGAGGTTGCAGTGAGCCGAGATCATGCCACTGCACTCCAGCCTCGGCGACAGAGTGAGATTCCATCTCAAAAAAAAAAAAAATCTTAAAGAAGTCCTTGCTGCTATCACAATACAGTGTGGAGATCATCCACTTAAGAAGCCAATATCATCTTAAATCAATAGCCTGATTTTTCTGTCAGTTTAAATCCCATTACAATCCAATACAAAACCCTTCCTTAAATTTCTCTCGTGTATAACCAAGCAAAATTTTGTACATCACTGAACTCCCTATACTGCCATGTATATGATATCTTTTAGCCACTTTCATTAATAGCTTATCCATCAAATAAACCAGATTACCTTGTTAAGCACTTTGCATGCGATATCCTCTTAAATTCTATTTTGCTGATTATAAGATACACCACTTTTCACAACTTATCAGCTCTGAACTATGAAAATGAATGGCTTATCCTAGGTATTAGGCAGCATATCTTCTTCTCTGATGGCAGATAAAATAATGGGACATTTTATAACCAATGACATCTTATATTTTATGAAAAATGATCATTTAATCCTTACAATTGTCCCATAAGGTCAGCTGTTATTCTTGCCCACCCATCAGAAAGTGCAATTAGAGAAGTAACATCAGTGGTGAGGATGAGGCAGAAATAGGTTTGTGTCTCTGAATTGAATCATTCCCCAAGGTTGTACACTGGCGACTATCTGGCTGTTACTGGAAGGAAGAAGTTGGATTAAGAAAAGTCCCACAGTGGAGTCTTTGGGTGCCTGGTCTTGCCATGAGAGATGGAATCACGTAGAAAGAGACAGAGAGAGAGAGGGCTGGAAGAGGGAAGAGATAAAAGAAGGATGAAGGGATAAATGTCCAGAATCCTTGGATCTAGGATGGAATAAAGGATCTGGACAGTAAATGGAGAGCATTGGAAGCCGGTAAGGACCTCTCTATGTATACCATGCTCTTCTATGAGCCTAGGGGATGTGTAGCAATGGGCCCCACATACTGTTTATTATTACTTTTGCAATGGCTTAAATCAACAACCCTGTTCTTTTGTTTGGTTAATCTGATTATTCAGAAACAAAGACATTGCCAGGTGTTGGGATGTGTTCATTGCAGGTGGATGCCTGCCTTCTCTTAATGAGTACAATGCAGGAAAACTAGGACAGGTAGGAGTACCATTCACAAATACACTGAAGCCTGTGACACTTTGGTGGCCTTTAATGGACCTAATGATATTGGAAAACTATTTATTCGGCTGTCTCAGGCTCTATTGTTTATAGCTTCTCTTTCAGGCAGCACATAGGCAGTAGATGCTTCTAAAAAGTCTAGTATCTAATTGCATTTGGAGGAGGAAAAAGCAACACAAACAAAATACACAATGCACCAGAGAAAGCTCTGCTCTGCCACCAGAAGCCCGACAAAGACATGCCAGTCCTTCAGGAGATTTCATTCTAAACGTGTACACTTTTGCAATTCTGAGGCCACAGGTATCTCATTAAACAAGAATCTTCATCTGACCAGTGTGTCTTTTAATTACAACACAGAGAAAAACCAAATGTGGTAAGTGAAAGAAGTTTCATCAAGCTGGGTATGATCGTTTTTGCCCCTTCTTGATATGATTTCCTTTTTTTCTTAATTCTTCAGAGGAGGAAACATTAACATTGTATATTAAATGCAGCATCTAGCTTTGTGTTCACGTTTTTCTAATTTAACAAATTTCTATTTTAGGCCTTGAAAGATATAAAAATATCTTGGATTAACCTCAAAGGAAAAATGTATGTAGGCAAATGAAGTCCATCTAATGAGAGTATTTCTCCAATATGATGTCACTTCAATGTCAAACAATTTCACCACTCACAACACTAGTCCAGTGCTAACAGAATGAGACCCAGAACTAGTGTCCAGATACAATTGCACATACATATATACAAACACATACACATGCATATATATATATACACATATACACGTGTGCATGCATGCAAATATATACACACACATATATACAGATACATACATGTATATATACAAGTGTATGTAAGTATATATATGCCATATACAAATACAGGCATATATACAATACATAACATATATACAAATATATCACACATATTTACACGTATTACTGAATACATATTAAGATAATAAGGAGAGATGAAAATCTTTATCCTCATTATCTTTATTAATAGAACACTTTAGTTCAGGTGTGGTGGCTCACACCTGTAATCCCAGCACTTTGGGAGGCTGAGGCAGGCAGATCACCTGAGGTCGGGAGTTCAAGACCAGCCTGACCAACATGGAGAAACCCCATCTCTACTAAAAATGTAAAATTAGCTGGGTAAGGTAATTTTGCATATAAGGTAAAATAAGCATATGCCTGCAATCCCAGCTATTCAGGAGGCTGAGGCAGGAGAATTGCTTGAACCCGAGAGGTGGAGGTCGCGGTGAGCCAAGATCACATGATTGCCCTCCAGCCTGAGCAATAAGAGTGAAACTCCGTCTCAAAAGGAAAAAAAAAACAGAAAACTTCAGAGGATTTTTAGATATTCCTTATCTTTAATCATACCCACTAGGGTTAATGTTGCCTAAAAGATACAGGGAACCTGGTTTCTTTCCTTTTTTACCTCTGCTGCTTCCTCTCTCATCCTAGAAGGTGCTTTTCCCTGTGCTCAGCACATCCCTTCAGAACAGACTTCGCTGGGCATCCATCCCCCTCCATGCCCTTCAGCTGATTTTCCCTGCTCTGGACTCATTGGGTTTCTCAGGGCTCAGAAAAGGCCTGGCTGGTGCCAGCAATTCTCTTTTCCCACATATTTCTCCCTTGGCCTCACCTTTATTAAAATATAAACATTTTCAGGACTGGCTCCTCTATGTGTCTGCTCCTATGAACGAGATAATTTCTTAACCTCAGAGGTTTGTTGGTGCTCATATCAGCCCTAGGACTAAGCCATTAGGTAATATTACAGCCCCATCATAATGGTATAGATGGGGTCCACAAACTTCTATCACATCCAAATGAAGAGGCATGTTTTTGTGAGATGAATGGGTTGTGCAGCCAATGACCAGGAGTTCCAGGGAGTCTGGAAAAGAACTGCCATTGGTAATATGTCTGCAGTCGTATTACCATAGAGCACATTATTGCAGAGTCGCCTTAAATCCACATAGGCTTACCTAGGGACTTCTATAGCTAAGCAACCTATGAACAAAATAAAGCTTCCTGGAAAATGAACATTTGCAAAAGGAGGAAGGAGCATGCAATCTGGAAAGCAGAAACCCTAGAAATATTATGGAAGAGTGGAGCTTTGCAGAAAAATGTTAAAGAAAGAATGGTTATGTCTACATAATGAAAACTAGGTTTAAATGAGCCTTGAGAGATTATGAATTTCAACCAACTTAATTTTTAAACAACTCTTTGTTTTCTCAGTGACTTGCAGAATAACCTTGAATGCATTTCAAAGCACAATGAACCGGGACTATTTAGCCTGGCAAATGTCATTTCCCTGTTCAAGAAACAATGTGCCTGGGATGGTAAGAGCTTCTTATCTTCTTCTTTAAAGTATCACCTTTTTGGCTGGGGGCAGTGGCTCACACCTGTAATCCCAGCATTTTGCGGGGCAAGGCAGGTGGATGACCTGAGGTCAGGAGTTCGAGACCAGCCTGGCCAACATGATGAAACCTGTCTCTACTAAAAATTAGCTGGCTGTGGTGGTAATCCCTGTAAAAAATTAAAACTAAAAAAAAAATTAGCTGGGTGTGGTGGTGGCACCTGTAATCCCAGCTACTTGAGAGGCTGAAGCAGGAGAATCGCTAGATCCGGGATGGGGAGGTTGTAGTGAGCCGAGATAGCACCACAGTACTCCAGCCTGGGCAACAAGGGTGAAACGCCATCTAAAAAAAAAAAAACAAAAAGAACCACTTCTTCCCAGTAGGCTTCTTTCCTTCTTTGGAGATGAGCAAAAAGTATAAAAAAACTATGGAAACTTCCTATTTGTATGTTTTACATGGAAATGAGTGCAAAAAATGCCCTCGCTATTCTTTTAAAACCTTCTAAAACAGGGCTGTTGCTACTCTTGACATTCAGTGCTTGTTTTTGTTTCTTGAATCACTATCATATATTACTCATGAATATTCATCAAAACCCTTTTCCGTATTTTTTAATCTAGTTTTAAATAATTCATTTAAGATAAAAAGATCTTTTTTAATCACTCAGTGGAGGATGAACATGAAGCTGTACCAACGTGCAGGAGACTGTCTGGTGGAGCACAGGAGCCAGGGAGAGGGATCTGAAGACGAAATATGTGAGTTTCAAGCTGGGCTCTGCCCTTGCTCCGGGAATCACCTGGGTCAATCCTTTAACCCCTCCCTGCCCCAAGTGTGAGCCGAGAGCTTGCCAGAAATGCAGATTCCAAGTTTCCAGCCCTGCCGAATCAGAATCTGCTTTGTAACAACATCCCCCAGGTGAGCTAGCTGCCTGCTCAGTTCAACAAGTGCTGCATTACCCTTTCTTGACTCTCAGTATCTTCAACTATAAAGGTGGTACTGATGGCAGCCAGCTGCCCAGCAGCTGTATCCCAGGACAGTTGAATGGGTCAAATAAGCTAGTGTGTGTCACAGCTTTCACATTCTTAATATTGTATTTAATTTATCATCACACGATAGAAAGGTGATGTGACTGACTCCAAACCTTCACATATGAAACATCAGAATTATCCATTTCTAGTCATGTTATTCTAACAAGCCAGATGCAAGGAAGATCAGTCTCTTGTGTGCAAATTATTACTTACTCATTTAAGTACTGGATTTTCAAACTATGTATCTACCTATCAGAGGGGGAAGGGTGATCTTTTATTTTAAGAGCACATCTGTCACTTTGATTTAGACTTTTTGGTCCCTGGTCCAGTTCTTTTGTGTGTTTTCCATTCTAATTCTATATTAGTTTGTTGAATGTCAATTAAATCAAAGCTTTGTGCAGGAAGGAGTGAATCCTGGTATGCTCTCCATCATGCTGTTGGTATTCTCTACATAACAAGACGCTAAATGAATGAATATACCATGGTCTTATAACATAATCTCCTTTTTTTTTTAACCTAGAATAACACAAAGCACATGGTTGACAGCCCTCAAACTTTCGAAGAAAAGTCTTTTCTTCCAGGATGTGGAATCCGCGATGCTTGTTAACTTTCTCTAAAATTTGTTGAAGTTTTCATAAACTTCTATGAGGAAGTGTTTCTATGGCAGTCTGGCTAAGAAGTTCACAGGATCATTCTGCCATCCTGATTTTTGAAACTTACTAGCCCAGGTTGAAATTCAGGTGATTCAGGGCTTGAGAAACATGAAGGCCAAGTTCAAGGAGCAGCAAAGATACTTGTATTTTTTTCTATTGGCACAGTCCCTCTCTGAGCACCAGGGAGGGATGGTGCATCACTTCTCTCATCTTCAGAAGGAGCTCCATGAAAAATCAGCAGCTTTATGCTTGGCCCTTTCAAAACACACAAAGGCTAAAAATACAGCATGCTACGCATCTGGAGTGTGTCTCTTCTGTGGAGCTCTGACACATGGATTCATTGTTTTCGATAAAATTCCAGGAATTTTATTCATGAGAAAATTCTGGCACAATGGAAAACTCTGGCAAGCACAAGATAGGAGCAGCAGATGTCCTGGCCTCCGCCCACAACTCTGTCTCTGCTTTCAGCTAATTTTCATCAGGTGTCTCTCTCATGCCTTCAAACGTTCAGTCCAGAATTTCCCATAAGATAGGGAAGAGGGGGGTGGGGTGTTATAACAGCCTTAATTTTATTGAATAATTGGTGCGGTTCCTCCTTCCCCCAACGGGTGTGTCATACCAGGTTCAGTGTTTAAGTGTCGGGATGGGCACTTTAAAAAGGAGCCGCAAGAGCATGGGGACACTGGCTCCAGATCCAGCTGCCCATGGAGCTCCACCACTCAGCGCCCGTCATGTCCCGAGGCTTCAAGCTCCTCATCTGAAATGAGGGTCTGCTCTACTGGTGTTTTCTAAGGCTCCATTTTGCACCAAAATGAAATTGATTTTGTTTAACTAGTAACGTTCTCTTTCTGCCATGGCCAGCCTGCAGTCTCTACTTTCTCCATCTTCGAGCAGATATGCAGATAAGACATAGAAATCTGCCATGTATGGAGATGCTAAAAAGTTTCTGTGCATCCCGGTTAGATGCTAACTGCAGGCTCCTTCCCTGTTACCCCCAGACTTTAATTTCCCTGGATAATGTGGCTATCTCTTTCCGTGCTAATGGTAAGAAGCTAGTCAGCACCCTGCGAGCTGGTCTCACGTTTTCAAGTATGGAAAGGATCTACTCTCCTGCATGGGAACATGGTAACTGTTCTACACATAAAACACATCAATAATAATAAGAATAATAAAACATGGTAATGCCAACCGAAAGTCTTGCAGAAACTGGGGCTCTGGCAGAGAAAGGAGCACATGAATAAGTCCCCACTACTCACATGATGGTCCGGGGACCCCCTTCCTTTGCCTCCTATCCCTATCCCCAGATAACTGTTGGCATGGGCCACATACTTTATAAGGCAGACATGAACACAGACGTTTTCTTTTCCTTAAACACTGACTTAGTAGAAAGAGTTAGTCTTTACCCACTGTGAGGGTCCAACCCCTGCCAAGCTCTTTCTTCAGCCTGGTGAGTGATGATGTCTGACTCCCTGGGGCTGAGAGGCTAAGCCTGTGCTTTGCAGAAGATTTTCCAGCACATAAATACATCCTGGTTGCTGCATGAAAAGGGGACTGAGTAACCAGGGCATCACAGCCCTTTGCTAATGCTATACACTGAGCTCATGCTTTTCCTATGATGTAGATGAACACTGGGTAGACCCCCGTCCTGGTAAAACTTTTCATGCACCAACAAGCTGGTTGCCAGTGAGACTTGGTTTTTATGACTCTGGGAGTGCTGACCTCAAAACTTAATGCATTTGAACTAGGAGACCAATCCCTTCAACAATTTCAAATTACACATATAAATATCACACCCAATAGGGCTCTTTTGGCATCTGGCTTGAGCCCCTCTGTAAATATGTCTACTATGAAAGTCACAAGGCCAGGTGCGGTAGCTCACACCTATAATCCCAGCACTTTGGAAGCCAAGGCAGGCAGATCATGAGGTCAGGAGATCAAGACCATCCTGGCTAATATGGTGAGACCCCATCTCTAAATAAAAATACAAAAAATTAGCCAGCCATGCTGGCATGCGCCTGTAGTCCCAGCTACTTGGGAGGCTGAGGCAGGAGAATTGCTTGAACCTGGGAGGCAGAGGTTGCAGTGAGCCAAGATCGCACCACTGCACTCCAGCCTGAGAGACAGAGTGAGACTCTGTCCTCCCCCCACCAAAAAAGAAAAGAAAGTCACAAATACTCTTTAAAAAATCTGTAGATTCATTCATGTCCAAACCACCAAGACCTGCAGAACAGCTTGGTGACTTGAAATCCTGATGTACACCCAGGGGTCTAAATCTCAGTCTTTGGATTGTCTCCTTACTGGGGACCTCTTTACTTAATAAGGTTCATCCTTGTGGAGGAAATGAGGTCACAGATGTCCACATCTATCTTTCCCAGGAAGAAAGGGAAGCCTCAACAGCTCGGAAATGCTATGCACCACTGTGCAGGTTCCCAGCAGCACAGAGCCACCTGTGTCGGGGGAGGTGGGTAGGTGAGGAGTGGACATCTGACCACGAGGCCCTGTGCAGGACTACCTCTTTGCAGAGCAGGTGGGGACCTTCCAAGTCGCCCACCCATCCAACCTGTGCAGTGCCTTATGGGAGTGTCATGGGGCTACTTCAAAGAGCAACTTGGCTAAAAGAAAGAGAATGTGCACTGCTCACTTCCATTCCAGCAGACTTGCACTTGTCACTGTTTATTTGTGAACACAGACACATTTCAGATTGACTTAACAAATAAAAACAGGTGCAAAGAACAGGGCAGCTGAAACTCGGGAAACCACTTACTTCTGCCACTGCTGAATCTGAAGCCTTAAGCTCCTGAGCTGGAAAACTAGCCGACTGGAGCACTGAGCTCCCTGGACCCTCTAAAAGAACGTGCCAAGTAGTGGCCAGTCAGGTTCCCACAGGTCCTGACATGTGAGGCAGGGTTTTTACTAATGAATCTGACGCTGATTCAGTATTTCTGCAATCACAATGCACTTTCACAATATTTACCCAAGCAATATTTATCCAACAAAAATAGCCAATGTTTATTCATCCAGGATCTCTCAAACGTTCACTCCAGTTTCACTCACCTCAGTGTCTCTAACCTTCATATTTTGCTTTCAAGCAAGAGTAGACGTGTGTTGATCTGGGTGTCCGAAGGTAGGGGTGGTAGGTGGTAAACAGGGAACCAAACATTGGCCATACTTCCTTAAGTAATTTACATCTCTTTAATGGATTCTCATCTCCTGCTCTCTTCTCCAACCTTGCAGTCTGGTTCTGACACTGTCCTGCCAAGATTAGGAGTGAGCTTGTTGGGGTTCCCTCAACGTACGCTCCCAGCTAGTCTCTGTGTTACCTACTCAAAAGCAGTTCATACAGTCGGCCACTCTCCCCTTTTCTATCCCTCTTTTCTTTGGCTTCCATATTGCTGCTGTTCCTCCTATTCGGTTGACAGTTCCATCCCCCATCTCTTTCTGCCCTCCTTTTTCTCTCCTCATTCTCTAAATGTCAGTTTTCTTCTGTGCACTCTCCTGGGCCACTTCTCTACCAGGGTATCACCTCTTCCAAGTTATCACTCAGGAGCCACTCCAATGGCCTCGGCACTGCCTGCCAGCACAGCCCGTTTAATTTCAATGGTGAAACTGCCTTGGAGGGATGGCAGGTGCATGTTTAATAACTTGTTAGGTTTTATCCAATTTATTTCCCAAGGCCCCATAAGTGTAATTACTAGATGATAATCATCAGCTCAAGAGGAAAGGTTCCAAGACAGAGAATGCAAACTTTCAAAAACGGGTCTAAGACAATTTTCCAATGTGAGATTTATTACGTCACAGTTTTGAAGGCAGTGCCTGATTCCCTGTCTATATTCTCCAGAACAATCCGAGGCCATGGTTGCCCTTACAATTTACTTTGAGGGATAATTTTATAGCACGTCTTCACAGACAACATGGCAAACGTCTTTGCTTCTGCTACGCTGACGACTTAAAGTGAAAATGTCTGTACTTATGTAGCCTTTTAAAATCACCCCCTAAACTGGTTATTCCATACCCCAGGGGTGTGGGACTGATTCAAGTGCACTAGAGATATCTTTATTCAGAGGATTTAGAAGTTTGGCTCAGAGAAAGACCATTTCTAGTCTCCACTTGAATCACACATATCTTCCAGGAATAAGAAAATTCTCATACTAATAAGTTCCAGAAATGTGTACTGAACACCTCTTCTACTCTAGACACTTTTCTAGCTGCTTTTAGGTTATATTCATGACCCAAAACCACAAAGACACCTATCTGCACAAGGCTTACATTCTAGCACTACAAGCCATGGATAATTTTCAAAAACCAATTAATCAATCAATAATGGATAGGGCAAATTTATAACCTTGTTTTTCAAGGCTGATTTCAGGGTAGAAGGTGGTGATAGTGTGAAGAAACAAAAGGTAGAACTAGAGACTCAGGAAAAGAGGGATGAGCTGGTGCTTTTAACTTAGAGTAGTCAGGGTGGGTCCTGAGAACAAGAAGTGGGGGTGTGTGAGCCCCACGCATTCATGAAGAATAGACTTTCCAGCCTTGGCAACAGCTAGAACACGGCCAGAGTGGACTGTGGCAGCTGCGGGTGGAACAATGGGACCAAGAACAGCCAGGGAGGAAGGGTTACGGGAAAGGAGGGAGAGAAAGAACCAGGAGGTGAGCCAGGAAAGGCTGGGGGTGGCAGAGCCTTGCAGGCCATTGCAGGAACCTGGATGTTGACTCAGAGAGAAGTGGGAGTCTCTAGCCGTCTTGGCTAAAAGCCCGGGAATTGTCTTCTTCTGTGTTGCACTAACATTTTCCATCTCATAAGGGTCCTGCAAAGAAAATTCTTTCTATCTTTAAAGTTTTGTTATTTTCAAAACTAATTGTGATCAGAATGCATATATTACACATGCCATGTGTACACCAAAAGCCACACCTAATAAAATGTTACAGCCATCCTTTGTCCCAAGTGCAATGGGAACTTCCATTCATCATCACATGCAGAAACTCTGAAGACTGAGAATCTGTGCTTTTCATTCAGAGAGTCTGTAAGGGGCCATGGCCATTTTAAAAGGCTTTGACTTGCACAGGAAATACCTCACTGAGGCTCCCACCCACCCATCCTCCAACAGGGCAGCCTTCGGGGAAACTGAAAGGAATAACGGCACCAAAGTATTCTCCTGCCCTGAAATCTCTGTTTACCCGTGGACCGGTGACGGGTGTGTGGCTGTAGGTTTTAACGAGCTCTGGATGGTAAATGGCAGACTATGGTGTCACTTCCTTTCTGCTTAGGAAGGAGGCGTTTGGAGGAACTGGTCACTGCTGTGCTTGTTTATGGTATGGAGAACTCAGATTCCCAGAGCTCTAACTGGTAGAACGTGTCTCCATATTAATAAGCAGTGGATCCTCTTTTGCTGCTGAATTTTCCTCAAGGCAGCAGTGTGGGCCTTATTACTGCCCTAAAACCCAGTTTCAATATTCAACACATAGTCTGTGTATTCATTTGCTACAGTTGCCAAGACAATGTACCACAGACTGAGGGGCTTAAGCCACAGACATTTCTTCTCTCACAGTTCTGGAGGCTGGAAGTCAGAGGGCAAGGTAGTAGCAGGGTTGATTTTTCCTGAGGCCTCCCTTCTTAGCTTGCAGATGGTCATCTTCTCCCTGTCTCTTCATATCATCTCCCCTCCAGGCATGTCTGTTTCTGAGTCCAGATTGCCTTTTTTAATATGGTCATCAGTCACAGTGAATCAAGGACCACCCTGATGGCCTCATTTTAATTGAATTATCTCTGTAAAGGCCCTACCTCCAAATAAGGTCCCATTTTGAGGTCCCAGAAGTTTGGACTTCAACATAACTGGGGGAACACTATTCAGCCCATACCATCTTCCAGGAAGGACGTGTCCCTTTTCTTCATTGCTGTAACTCCCTGCCTAGCACAGTGCCAGGTACCACACTCTGCTCTGTAGGTCAGTGATTCTCCTAAGCTCTGTAGGCCAGTCATTCTCAAAGTGTGGTCCAGGAACACCCTGGCATCGCCAGACTCCTCCAGGGGGTGTGTTGCTTGATACTGCTTCCATAACATACTAAAAAAGTTCTCCAGAGGATGCATGGCATGTCTCATCACATCAGGACTGCTTAAGGTGCAAGCAGATCTGAGAATCCAGCTGCCTCCCATTAGGCCAGACATTAAAGAGATTGCAAAAAATGCAAAACAATGCCACTTCTCATTAACATGTTTTCAGAAAATAGAGTTATTTTCATAAAAATATGTCATTTGTGTTAACATGCAATGGGTTTATTATTATTATAATATTATTTTTGAGATGGAGTTTCACTCTTGTCGCCCAGGCAGGAGTGTAATGGTGTGATCTTGGCTCACTGCAACCTCTGCCTCCTGAGTTCAAGTGATTCCCTGCCTCAGCCTCCTGAGTAACTGGGATTACAGGCACGTGCCACCACACCTGCCTAATTTTTGTATTTTTAGTAGAGACAAGGTTTCACCATATTGGCCAGGCTGGTCTCGAACTCCTGACCTCAGTGATCCACCTGCCTCAGCCTCCCAAAGTGCTGGAATTATAGGCATGAGCCACCACGCCTGGTATTATTATTGTTATTTTTAAATGAATTTATAAATAAATGTTTTAAAGTTTCTGTTTTTATTTCTAATTTAGTAAATAACAACAGATACAACTCATATAAACAAATGGGTTTTTTTACAATCTTCAACCAATTTTAGGAATGTAAAGGGGTCCTGGGACCAAGTTTGAGAACCACTGCTGTCGAGGATTTAAGCATGGCTGGGACACAATCTGTACTTACTGAAGTAACCCACAGTCTGATAGTAATAAGACACTTTATGAAGAACATATTTTTAGTAGCTAAGTGTCATAGAAAAGGAAGCTTGTTAGCCATTTCCTCAAGTTGACAAAGGAGAGTCCTTAGGAAAATAATTTTTAAAGGCAATATTGAGCCTTCCAAGACTGCACATGTAGTGATATGTAAAATTTGGAATTTATGCAACTTAAAAAACTGGGAGTTGGGGGCTGGTATTTTTATGCATCCGAATTGATGAGTGCTCCCCCCAGGACTCTCTTAACTCTGCACACAGTCTACTAAAGAAGCAGGCTGCCCACCACGACCCTTGGCCATCAGCCGCAAAGCACACATCTGCTTCTAGCTGAACCTTCTTGAAAGTGGCCTGACTTATGCAAAACTGGGGGGCAGGTGTGTCAAGGGGACCAGAGACTGGCAGGAAATGAGCAGCGACTGCATACCCCCAACCTGCTGCCAAGCTAACTGTGCTTTTCTGGATCAGAGGCACCTCAGGACACTGGTCCCCGGGGCTGAGGGGCTGCAGAGCCTGGGGACAGACTCCCTGCCTATCTCCCAGTGTGTCCACCTTGGCACACCTGGTACATCTCTTGGTTGGCAAGTGGCACTCCACAATGAACATTAAAGACCACTCGTTTTAAACATAACCAGATTATTTTAATTTTTAAATGTGTATTCCATACATGGACACTGAAATTTCCTCCCTGTTTACCTGCTTGCTTGGGGTTGTGCTTGGGTGTCTCATTTTATTATAAAACAGATTCTCAAAGGCAAGTGGCTGGGCATCCACCACGTGCAGAGCAGGAGCCTGGTGCTGGTGAAGGCTCATCCTCCAAGTGGATGACTCTAGGAATTACTCTAACAGAGAGGAAGAAATACACTGGGAGAAAGGAACAGGAGATTCATCAGGGCTGGGAGAATACTGGCTCCATGAGCGTACAGATTCCCCACCCCCGCCTTTTTTTCAGAGCCTGTAAGTAACCACATATCACACACATGCAGTGCATATTTGTTGCATGAGTTCCTAGTACGGAGGTGGTAAGTGTTTTGCTAAGTGTGCTGCCTGTCTGGATGACAGATGATGGAAGGAGGGATTGAAGGAATTGGTGTGCACTGGCCTGAGCCCTGAAGAATGGGGCTTTCTGGGTAAATCGAAATAGTGGGGACCATTTCCAGATGCAAAACCTGTGAGGAAAAGCACAGAAGTGGGGCCACCCCTTATGAGCTGCAGGGGGGGCCCAGGGTGTGTGTGCTGGTCGGCAGGAAGCTGACACTGAGGAAACTCGGATTGGATTCATAGCCTGGTTCTGGTTTCCACAGGCCCAGGATGCCCGTCCAGAGTTTGACTTTCATTCTGCACACAATACAGGCTTGGTATGCCTGTTTCCATATCCTCTCACTCCTTTTTCACACATCCATTTTATCTATGATGCTACTGGGGTCATGGGTTAGTAGGTCCTGTCCTCTAAGCAGCCAGACTGCATCAAAGCCGGATTTTCTCTATTGATTCCAAGGCAGTGATTCAAAATGGTAAAAACCCTGAACACTAAGATGAGAGTTGGGGATGGGTTCATGTTTTAAAATCTCAATTTGCTCCCTCGTCCTAGCAATAATCTTCTCCACCTCCCAGGAATTCAAGCCCCAATGCAACATGAATTCTTCAACTATAGGAGGCTAGACTCCAAATAATTTGTCCTGGTTTTGTTTGTGGGATATTACAAGTGCACCCTGCTGTATGTAAGTGTTTCTGAAGTGTTCTATGTAAGTAGGTTTTTGTTAGTTGTACTTTAAATGTACCAATCAAGTTCCCCATGGAAAGAGATGGTCACAGAGACTTTTTGAAAAATTAAGCATCCCAAAAGAAAAGCCAGTCTGAAAAGACTACATACTTAATATATGATTCCAATTATATGACATTCTGGAAAAGGCAAGACTATGGAGATGCTGAAGGAGCAGTGTCTGCCAAAGGTTAGAGGGAGGGGAGGCATGAGAAGGTGGAGCACTGAGGGTTTTTAGGGCAGTGAAAGTATTCTGTATGATCCTATAATGCTGAATATATGCAAGTATGTCTGTCCAAACCCACAGAATGTCCAGCACCACAAGCGAACCCCAGTGTAAACTACGGGCACCGGGTGACAATGACCTGTCGATGCAGGTTCATCGACTGTAGCAAATGCACTCTGGTGGGGGATGTTGATAATGTGGGCAAGGCTCTGCAAGCACAGGGGTAGCAGATACATGGAAATCTCTGTATCTTCCTCTCGGGTTTGCTATGTACTAAAATTGCTCTGAGAAATAAAGTCTATTTTTTAAAAAATGAAGTATTCCAATTAATGTATAAGTTTTGCCATGCTTGCAATGACAACCCTAACCACTTGACTTTGGTTGTCCAGTACTGAATATGTCACCGTGAATGTCTCATCCTTTGATTGTATCCCCACCAAAACTAGAGAGTGAAATAAGACGAGATGGCCCTCCCTGACCCCCCTGGTGCCTTTCAGAGAACCTGGGATGGAATGGGGAGGAACTGAGGCTTCCTGTGGGGTTCTAATGCTGGGTGTGAAACTGTCTGAAACTAGCACGGTGTTGGAGAGATGAGTGCTGGACTTCGTGTGTCTGGGACTAGTGATAAATGCTCGTTATTATTTATATATTTTTTTTCTTTTTTTTTGTTGTTTTTATTTATATATTTTTAAAGCTACATTTAAATTTGTCCCCAATCCTAGAGACTTTAATACTATGCTGAAATACTATATAACAGGATGTAAACAGTTATATTCTTACCTTGTTGGTGCTGTGTATTAACATTCCTGTGTGAGTGAAACTAGAACCCTGAAGAAAATCCATCACTACAATAATGGTCTATAGGTTAAAACAGTGTAGGCTGTCTGATGGTCTGACGTGTGTGTGTGTGTGTGTGTGTGTGTGTGTGTGTGTGTGTGTATAATCTCATCATATATATTATATATAGAAACTCATCTAGCTCAAAACAATATCACTCTTATTTAGGTAGGCATACTGTAATATGATTTTAATTAACTGAAAAGTACAGTTTGTTTTACAAACTGTACAAAAGTACAATTTGCAGGACTGGTTTAATTCCTACACAGTGTGCTAAGATGGCCTCTCATGGGCTCATGATCCTGGAAGATGTACTCCCAAAGTGAGGGATCTACGTTGGCAGCAAAAATAAAAGTAATTTAAAGAATGGCAGGTCTGGGAAATTCTTCCTATGGATAGTCAGTTCTCCATATGGTAAAATGGCGATGACAAACCAAACAGGCACAGTCTCATGTATGCACTGATTTGCATGAACCCACTTTACAGATAATTAATTTAATTGTTTGGGACTACAGTTTCTTCCAAATGGGGACAACTTACAACAGGGTGGGAACCCCAAACTATGAAATCATGTGAGGTCATGTGCAAACTGAAAAACAGGGTTTCTCTACTAGAATGATAATCCTATCATGTTACTCTTCTCCCCAAAATGAAATCCAACATCTTTCACGTTGCCTAAGAAAGAAGCCCACATGTTCTGGCCCCTAGAAACCCTTACATCCTGCAAAGAGGGGACAGGAGCTTGTTACTCTTATTAGCTACTCTTAAAGTCACAGAGGCAGGTTAATTTGTCAAGGAATGGCTGCAAATTCAAGAAACGTTCGGATGTGCTGAGAATCAGAATCCAATCTTGGCCTTCAAGTCATAGGTTAAAGACTTGGGTTTGTTTTTTTTTAATCTAGATGAGGTCCCACCTTGTAGTTCACGCAGAAAGATCTAACAAATGAAGGCAGAAACAACATTTGACAGCTCAAGTTCAAAAGCAAGAGGCTTGTCAATGCAAAATTCGTATGCTGAAAATGTTTCAAAGAAAGTATCCATATTCTGAAGCATGCAATTAAAAGAATGAGCTGATATTCTTGCACTGTTGCCTCAAACAAACCTCCCTCCTCCTAGCCAGCTCCAGATCTTTTATGTATCATACAGTACAGCTTCCCAAAAAAGCAGGTGGAAACCAAGTTGTGCAGAAACATACATTTTCCAAGAACAAATGCATTATACTAGCAAGTTATGTGTGGTAGGGCTAAGTGTGCCTGTGGGTGTGGAGGAGGAGGAGAGAAAGAAAGGTCAGGAGGAAGTGTGTAGGGTACAGAGACATGGAAATAAGAAACAGGAACCCTGAAAGACACACCCGCAGAGGTTCTGTAACTGTACGTGTGCTCTTGTTAAATCATCAGTTTCAGAAGAATCAGATATGAGACCTGATAGAAATCTATTAATTTGCATCTTGACTTTGGGGCTTCTAGTAATCAGTAACTATTTGTATTTCAGGATCCACCCAGCAGAAAGGCCATACATATTCAAGTTACATAATAAGTTGATAAATTCCAAGTGAAGTTTGAATATCAGAAAAGAAAACTGATGATGTGACTTTCTGGAATATGATGTAGAAGTTGACCTAACAAAATGCTCATGCACACTTCATGGCATGTGTGCATGAGGTTGTCATTCATGTACACAGGTCATGTGCACATCCAACTCATGGCCATGCACGCTGTAGCCTGTTACCCACTCTGGGAGTCATGTAAGCCTTTGTCTTTCTTCTTCCAGCTTCCTGCCTTCTTAAAACATTTCACTGGTCATCAACCAAAGACTCAAGCTGGGGTGCAGAAAGGAGAAAAGATGAAACTCCTCTTAGTCCACACGGTGACTTGTTAGTGCTTCAAGTGCAAGGGCTGTGGTGGAGAGCCAGAGAGAGCCCTTGGGTGAAATGAGACTGTGGTTCCTATAGGTCAGCACCTTCCTCCCCCACCCAGCAGGTCAGCTCATCAATTGCATTTATCTCTCAGCTGCCATAGCCTGCCTCACTCCTTTCTCTCTCCCGTTGGGCTGCTACCAGGCCTGGTAAACTACTCAGTATGCTCTGTGAAATGGAAGATAGATGTGTACTTCTCTGAAAGGGAAATTGGGGTTCATGTGGAATGGATACTGTGAACTTACTTGTTTTCTGAAAGCAAAAGTTAAACTTGAAAGGAGCAAAGTTTTCCAAATTTCCCATAGTGCTGGCCTCAAATCCTAAAGATTTTTTTCCATGACAAGAATCATGGGATGACTTGGAAGATCTGGCTGCTCCATTCACCACAGCTGATGATGCTAAAACCCATGTCACAGCAGAGGCAAGAATCAAACATTCTACAGTCCCCTCTGGCAACTGAAATACCAGGGGGCACGTACACCGTATACCTCATCAAACCACCCCAAACAAACCTGCCATGTCAGTGAAGTAGTGTGCTCACTATGAAAATGTGGCTTTAAGATCAGGCCTCTAACCCCTTGTCCAACAAAACCACAGCCTCCGAGACCCCTGATGGAGCTGGACATGCCACTGGGGGTCCCTTGTCTGTTTATGTTATGGAAATGCTTCTAAGAAGAATGGTTTCAGTCAGAGAATCCAAGCAACTTGTGCTAACGTCCAGCCTCATCCTCAGAACTCTGGGCATGCTTGTTTTCAATGCCATGTCTACCCATCTGTGAACTCGTTAATGAATGCACTTCGCAGACACTAAGTAACTGACTCTCTCTCCATTTGATATGATTCAAATGCCTCTTACAAGACCGGAGCAGTCTAGCTACGTGCTATGCCATTATCAGAAGAAGAATTCCCATTTCTTTGGATGCAAACGTCACAGAAACTCTGCCACAAATGCTCATGAACACCATCACATGGGCTGGGCTCTAGTGCGTTAGAATATCCTACTTTTCTAGAAAAATCAATAAATACATATGAATGTAATTAGCTGCACCCTGCTTCCTGCAGAATCATTGTATTAACTGCTTTGGACTATACTCCTTCTTTCCTTTCAGGTAATATTAATTTGTAACAAACACATTTTAAGATATAATAAATTATGCTTCATTTTTTATTATCAAATATATGAAGAAGTAAAAAACAAAAAAACCCAGAACCTCTAGGCAGCTCTTAAACAAGTCTTGCTGTTACTTGGAAAAGTAACAAGTTCACAGGCTTATTGTCTATGTTAGTAAAGTTGTGCTGGTGTAACCATTATTACCTCTTACATTCCCTCCTGTTTATAGTTCACAGAATATGTTTATACATGTGATTGCATTCAATTGTATTATGATCTGCATAAATTATGGGTATTAACACTTGCCATATTTATTACAACAATTTCCCCAGCAATTTATCTTAATTGTATCATCTATATTGCACACAGTTGTCTGCAGTTTGTATATGAGGCTATGTACTCCTGTGGTTTATGCATCTATCTTAGGCCATTGAACTACAAGCTCCTGGAGGGCAGGGATGTATCTGATTCATTTCTGTATCTCTATAATCCACTGCACAGTCACTGAATGGATACACATCTAGTTACTTAACTTCTGTGTCCTTCAGTTTCCTCCTCTGTGAAATGGCAATGATTGCAGGAACCTGTCTTTTCTGTCCCAATTGTATTAAGCAAAACACTTAATACAATGCCTAGCATATAATAAGCATTCTATAAGTGTTTTCTATTATTGTTTTGTTATTATCTAGAGTTAATTGAATTAGAGTTCACAAAGGTGATCTAACTCATTTGGGGGAAGGTGATGAATAATTGGCAGAAATAATTCAATATCAGGGATCTTATATGCTGATCCTAGCTTTGTCTAATCTGCCAAACTAAGTTGTAAGATCTTCCTTTTTTCATAATTACTTCTGTTAATCTAGTAAAAAATATTTACTTGTCAGGATTCCTTGTGCTACTTTTTCTGTCATCACTGCATTTACGTTACCAAATACATACTGACCATCTACACAGTGGATAGGAGAAGGGCCACAGAAATAAGTAAAGTCTAGCTCACCGTGCAGTGGTAACTCTTTTCTTTCACATTTACATTTCATAATTACATGTGTCAAACTGCTTCATAGGCAAACTCCTGGACCAGGGACCAAATAAAATTGACCCAGCTTACAGACAATGGAAAACTAAAAGTATAATCAACTTTGGCACCATTAAGTTCTGTTTCATTTGTTTTTTCCAAGAGTCTATTAATGTTGCCATACAGAAATAGAAGATTTAATTGAGTGTATGCATTTTGAGTTGAAAGCAGACACTAACAAGAAAAGCTAACCTGGAAGACATCTTGTAAAGTGTTTCATCAAACTGGACCAAGAGCCAGGGGAGAGTAGAGGTGACTCAGGGCTGTTGGCAACACAGCAGAAATTGACACTGGGTTTCTCTGTCCTCCAGGTAGCCTAGGCTACCTGACTTTCTGGCTTATTATGCATTATGGTTTAGTTCACCAGAGAGGTTGCCAGTGAGAAGTGCATAAGATTAGAGATTTTGTAAACATACGTTAATTTGCATGAAGACAAAAATCAGACTATGGAGTTTAGTGATGAAAATGGATAAACAGTTCTGTCATTTGATTTAAATATTAAAATAAGAAAAGACAAAGCTCTTAAGGGAATTACTACTTCTTGGTTCTCAACTAGAGGCAATGCCTATTCTGTCCCAAGCAGATGGACATTTGGGAACATGTGGGGTGACTTGGGTTACTGTAACAATACAGGGGTTCTCTAGCAATCAGAAGGAGAGCGAGGGGCACCTTCAAAATGTGGTCCAGATCCACATAATCAGGAAAGGCTATTCACAGAAAATTTCCATAGCACCTCCTGTTGAGAAGGGCAATGCTTACAGAGCTCATCAAAGAATGACAAATCACTGGACTAGTTCTGAGACCAAAATCTCATTCATTCTGGGACGTATCCAATTACATAAATCATTTATGTTTTATCCCATCTCTACTTTCCCAAAAAACCCTGCCACACATTCATAGTGAGTATCAAATCTAATTAAAGATCCTAAGCAGCTGAGAAAATTATTCAATGACCACAATAAAATTAGTTTTCTACAGGTAAGAAAATGAATACAAATCGTTGCTTAATTTTGTTTAATTTCCTCTTACCTGTACTTGACCATTAAGGTCAAAAGTCTGAAAATTTTTAGGCCAAAAAAAGTGAACATGATTCAAAGTCACATCTATTTGTTAATAAGAGAAAGTAATTCCTTTTCTAATTACACATGAAAATATTAGTATCCAACAAACCTATTGTGGAAAATGGGGTTTAGGTTGGGTAGATGAATTACTTTCAGATTTTTCAATGTCCAAAACGCACCTCAGAACTAACAGGCTCATACAAGAACTTTATGAGATCACTGGATCCCCCTCCAAAAGCCTCCCCCCTCCCCTGTTGATCTCTATTCCACATGCTGCTTCATTTGATTGTGTAGCATGTATGACGAGCTTGAACGTGGGCATTTGTTGATCTGAGTATTATCTGAAACAACACATACACCAGAATGTAAAATCCATGAGGGCAGAGACTGTCTTCCCAGAACCTAGAACAACTCCTGGCACATACTGGATGTAAAATCATTGTAGAATAAAGGAAAGAATGCATGAAGAAAGGAAGGAAGGAATGAAGTGATGTACTATTATATGTCACCTTAAGTTACTCATATAAAATACTGCATGCTAGCACTCTATGCAATGGGTGTTACATTAACCATCATGGAAAGTCATTGATGGGATGATACACTGGGCACCTTATAATTTAATCAACACCCTTCAATCACGATCTCATTTGTCCCTCCTTGCCACTCCACATAGTATATAGGACATATTTTATGATTACCAGTTTAGAGATGAAGACAGAGGTTGTGTCCCCACAGTTTGCTCGTGAGTCTGGTATTTGTAACTTCTAAAACTTTAACTCTCCCCAGAAAACACATCCTAATAGTGGTAAGGCTCCCAAGTGCGCTGCCAATATTGGTCCCCACCGCCCGCTGAGCTCATTACATTGTGCAGGTCTCCCCTAACAGCAGCTCCTGCTCCCACTCTAAGATAAGAAAGAAGACGAAGCCCTGAGAGTCAGGAGGGAGAAAAAGAAAATGAACGTTTTGAAAAAGGCATTCCCAAATCACAGGAGTAGGGAAGAAAGGTGTCTCAGTTACCACGTTTCTCTTTTCCACGACCCTCAAAGAAGGAAGTGGCTGCATGTGGGCAATGTGTGCACTTGGAGCTCAGACCTGCAGGGTCTTGCAGTTTGCCTGCCCTGTCTTGGTGGATGCTGTGCCTGACTTTTTGGTTTTTCCATTTCGAGGAGCCCCAGCAGAGCCTGGAGGAAATGAGTTTTGCACCCCATCTCGGAGCTTGAGCTTGGCTCCCCACTGACCTCAGCTCCCCGCCTGCAGACCCCGCGTGAGGCAGGCTGCAGGCACTGCAGGGCAGAACTTCTGGGACCTGCAGACCAGTCCGCTTCCTTCTGAGATGTGGTTCTGAAGTGTAGCATGTTTTCATTTTCAGAGCATAAAACCGTCTACAAATAAATACTTCAAAATGAAATGGAGGATGTGCTCAAAAAACAAAAAAAAGGCTTAGAAACACGTTAAAAGGACATAGGAGCTGAGCCACGTCAAGTAAGTTCCCAAATTTGACTCACATCACCTCGGCCTCATCTGGACATTACTCTCGCTCTGCCGAGGCAGGCCAGGCTTCTGTGGAATCCTCTATCTTTAGCGAATTCCTTCTTTATCTTGTTCAGCTTTTCATTGCTCTTTGGGAAACTGGGTCCATGGTTTTAAATCTTAGTACGACCTTGCATTCAATTATACAAATAAAACTGTTTTTTTAAAGACAACTTTAAATAAGAAAAAATAATTATTTTAGATACCAGAGAGTGGTGAAATAATAATGATTCAAACTTAATCCTGACTTCAAGTAGAGGAAATTGACTCAAATCTGGGAGCATCAAAAATTAAGATGCATTTACAAATCCTAGGAGAAGATATCCTTTGTAATCCCAGAGAAAATAATTGAGAGAGGGAAATTTTTTTTTGAAAGACATGGTTTGGGGATATTATTATTTTGTGAAATGAAGTTGCACTTAAATGTATGGTATAGATAGTAAAATTCACTTAAGTTTTACCTACATAAACTATGTGAGTTTGGAACTAAACAGGCATAAATATACATATCTGTGTGTGTGTATACGTATTTGGATGCATGTGTATGTGTGAGTAAATGTGTGTGTATGCATGTATGTATGTAAGTGTTGTGTGTATGTGTGTGCATGTGTGTGTATGTGTGTATGCATGTGTGTAAGTGTAAGTGTATATATGTGTGTATGTGTGCACATGTGTGTATATGTGTGTATGCATGCAAGTTTTGTATGTATGTGTGTGTATGTATCTAGATGCATGTGTATGTGTGAGCATATGTGTGTATGCATGTGTGTGTTGTATGTATGTGTGTGTCCATGTGTGTATATGTGTGTATGTGTGTACAAATCTGGATGCATGTGTATGTGTGTGCATGTGTGTATATGTGTGTGTATGTAAGTTTTGTATGTATGTGTATATGTGTGTATGTGTGTATGCATCTGGATGCATGTGTATGTGTGAGCATATGTGTATGCATGTGTGTAAGTGTATGTATGTGTATGTGTGTATATGTGTGTATGCATGTAAGTGTATATATGTGTGTATGTGTGTGCATGTGTATATGTGTGTGTGTGTCTACGAATCTGGATGCATGTGTATGTGTGAGCATATGTGTGTATGCATGTGTGTATGTGTTGTATGTGTGTGCATGTGTGTGTATATGTGTGTGTGCGTGTGTGTGTGTGTGTATAACAGAGAGGAAGTAAGTTGGAAAACATGAGCCAAACTAATTTTTTTTTCCCTTAGGTGGCTAAAGAAGAGTGGTTAAAAGTTTACTCACAAGTAAATCTATCCTTTAAGGAGCATTTACTTCCCAGAAACAGCAATGAAATCTTGGAGGGGCAATTCTTGCCAAGTGTGCATCATCAATGGAGAGGGAGTACCATTGTTGGTCCTGACTCCTACAACCCAAATGGTCATATCTCAGGACTTCCTGTGGTTCTCCTGACCCCACCCTCTCCATGGCACTTATTGCTTGCATATACCCTGGACCTCTTGACAGGACATAGCAAATTCCTCAGTAGGAAAGGTGAGAAGTGAGAGGGGACATGGAGACTAGAAGCTCACTGGGTGCAGCCCCTCAGGTGACAGGCAACATGGCCTCTGCATGTTGAGTATCTTTGTGACACACGATCTCCTTGTCTCGTGACCACAGGCAGCAGGGTCTGGATGGGCACCCTGGAGAGACCTGTCCTCCCATCTCTGGGTGATACAGAGTCTCAGAAGCCAGCAGAGATGCTGCCCCCGGAGGCCCACACTTCCACCCTGCCTGTCTTCTCCTCACTTCTTTGCCCTGAAAACTATGTGCTTGGGCGGGGGTTGGGGGAATGGGGTTAAAAATGTCACTAAGCCACATGATGCCTGTGGGGTGAGAAACAACCCTTGCTCTGAAAGAGTCACGAAAAAGTAATGAGATTCCTACCTGTATGGAAGGTGGTGGCCATATAGCCCTTACAAAAACATCAAACAAAACAGGGTGGAAGACTCCATTGTTTTTGCCTGTTTGTTTGTTGTTTTTTGGAGAAAACATTGTGAAAAGAAGCCTCTAGCCTACAAAAATGTCTCTAGACTTAATGATAATTGATCTTACTTTTCTCAGTGAAATGGATGAAAGGGAAGCCTTGTAGACAATACAGTACCTTCCTGATAACATCTCACATTTAGTGACATGATCACAGCCTGGCAGGCTCTAAAAGACAGGCATATGTAAATTAATGCATCTAATCTGCACACTAGCCTTTAGAAGTGGGAGCTACCATTATGCCCATTTTAAAGATGAGGAAAACGGAGACTCCAAAAATTGAATAAGTTGCCTAGAACATCTTGTCAGTTAGCACCAGGATTCTACGCCAGCTGCCCTCGTTCCAACATGCATGCCTGTAAACACTAAACATACTGCACCCAATAGCCTAGGACTGAAACAACTGCAAATGCAAGTCAAAATACAGGAAACTAGAGAATGTATAAAGCTAGCCCCACCATAATCAGAAGCAAGGGATAGGAGATGGGAAGAAGAGAGAAGGGAAGGGAAGGGAAGCTAAATAGTTTAAGCTTTTCTCTGTGCCTTTAACTCCTGTCTCCTGAAAACGACATGCCAATTTCACCAGCATGTGAAGATGTCATATCTTGGCCACCATGGCCAAGATGCATTCCCCAAGCTTTTCACACCTGACAGAAAGGGACCCGTCTAGGACTGTACCCAATTACAGCCAAAGCATATGGGCCCTGCCTTAGGATAGGGCTGTTCCTCTGGCAGCCTCCTCTGTGAAACTAGATTGCAAGAGCACGTGCTATTCTCAGACACCGCATGCCTGTCCCTGCTTTGGGGTCCTTGCCTTTGCCATTCCCCTGGGCCTCATCACTCCTCCATGGCATTTGCAAACCTTGTTCTCACCTTTCCTTTGGGTCTCTGCCCGACAGGCTTTGCCTGACCACCTTCTCTGAACTGGAGGTCCCATCCCCGGGCCACCTGGCTCTAGCATGTTCTCTCCTGAGTCTCCCGACTTCCTGCTACGTTCTGTCTTGGTTGAGCTGTGATCTCTCTGTCAGTCTCCCCCCATCTGCATCCCGTGATTGACAGCACTGAATGAGCCCAGCTGTCTGCTGCTCATGCCCCTCAGCACGCTTGACCCTAGTGGGTGCTCAAGTAAATCCTTAGTGAGTAAGTGAATGAGTCAGTTCCCACGCACCAAATTCCAAAGGGATGAAAAGACATCGCCTTTTTGCCATTTCTTGGAAGAATTTTTTGAGACAAAGGACAGAAAGGAAGCTACCTGTTATTAAACGTTTTTAAATCTGCCTACTATTTTCAGGCAACTATGTCATGATGACATCTACGAAATCTCTGAAATTAAAGAGAAGCCTGACAATTCACAGAAATTAAATGAAGTTGCTGCACCACAGGTGCTCACTGCCACAGAGCTCAGTGTGGCGGCAGCAGACAAAACGCCTCTCTGCTTAGGTGTGGTCCTTAGGAATGAAACTCTGACCCTAGTACATTAAAGAAAAATCTTCAAAAGCAAGCAAAGCCCTAAGTGTCATTCTGTATTATCAGGGCAGGGTCCTCCTCAGAGAGAGGGGGCTGCAACTGCCCCCTGCACCTTTCACAAAGCGCCTCGCTTCCGTGGTCCCATTGTCTCCACGTTTACAAGCCTTCTCGCTCTTTGTAACACCACCGAAACATGTTCTCCTAAAGATGTTCCCTGAGATACGACACCGCTCTGCATTGTTTCACCACATACCAGCATTAATATCCCAGGGTAATCCACCCTCCTTTTAACGGCTGATGACGGCTCCAATGGCCATGCAAAAATCAGTTGAAGGAAAGGGAAGTCTTGTCGGAAATGAGATTAATCTTGTAACGAGTGTTCAGCCCTGATAACCCATCTGGGCACAGAACTGCTTAAACTGGAGAGCAATTAACCTTCGCCCGACAAGCTCTGTCCAACCGTTATAAACATTAAAGAGACAGAATCCTTCCCCCCTCCTCGTAGACTAAACAACCAGATTTGAATTCCATGTAAACGGCCTCTTTCTGCAGATGTGCACCAACAACCACGCTTAGGGGGAAAAGGTGGGCAATGGCTCTGTTCATAACTCTGGTAACTTTTGGCCTTGCTTTGGGTGGGCTGAGGTTATCAGCATAAAAATTTAACGTGGGGTACTTCCACTAAAACCACTAGTTTTAGGGGGAGCTGGACATAGTTGCTTTCATGCAGAAACCCATGTCTCCTAAAGGAACACAACTTGATGCTTGAGATTTTCTTTCTTCTTTTCTTTCTTTTTTTTCATTTTTGAGACAGTCTCACTCTGTCGTCCAGGCTGGATTGCAGTGGTGCAATCACGGCTCGATGCAACCTCGACCTCCCCAGGCTCAGGTGATCCTCCCACCTCCACCTCCCAAGTAACTGTGACCACAGGCGCAGGCCACCATGCCCCACTATTTTTTCTATTTGTTTGTGGAAACAAGGTTTCACCATGTTGTCCAAGTTGGTCTCACTCAAGTGATCTACCCACTTTGGCCTTCCAAAATATTGGGATGACAGGCGTGAGCTGCTGTGCCGGTACTTCTTTTTCAACAGTAGAAATACTTGCACTGGGTGAGACTCTCACTCCCTCCCAATTCCTCTCTTTTGACATTTGCATGAGTGATGCTGCTTGTGGTCACAGAAGGGCGATTTTTTTTCTTAATCTCTAAGAAGTTATTGGTTTTCATGGGGGAGCAAACCTGTGATCTTGCCTTTATCAGCATATGCCGTAACCGGTCAAGTTAACCAAGTTGGGCCATGTGAAATACTGAGTGGTTAGAGAATCTACTAGGAAACCTACTGTTAAAAATAACCTTCACAACACTGAAGAGAAATAGCTGAGGTCATTTAATTTATCACTCAAGCATGAGCTTTCTTTGGCATTAGTTTATGCTGAGCCACTGGCTTGTTTATGGACATGATATTAACAATAAGCAGGTAAAGGGTAAGGTCCCTATAACTTAGAGAGGGCTACAAACCAATGTGGGGTGTATAATATGCCTAGCATTTAAACAAGAAAAAAAAATGTCAAGTACACGCAGAAAGTCATAGGAGGTAACCAGAGCTCCATGTTACTGGCCTGTTAATGTGACTGCCACTCAGATTTTTTTTAAATAGAAAGAAAAAAAGGAAAACATATATTTAGCATGTCCTAAACAAATTTATCTCCCCAAGGTTTTAGTGCAGTCTTCATGATGGCCCGAGATAGCTCTCAAAATAGTCCATCCTAACATTAGATCTTATATCTCCCTTGAACCCAGCTTCTCTTTTCCGGTAGGTAAGTCATAATATTCAAGGCCTCAGGGATGTGTTTGCACACAACAAGGCTGCGTCCCTCTCACTTATAAAGATGATGTATCTCACTCATGCTGGACTCCAGACTGGCCCCGATAACAGGTTTGAAGAGTGGCATGGTAGAGGGCGTGTGTTACATGGGAAGTACCACTGTACCTTGGGACAAGATATCCTGGCAACGTGTCTTGTTTTCATGGTTTGCATTTACAAGCTTAACTGCTCTTTTCCTGGCTTTATAAGACTAAGAAAATCCTTACTGTACAGAGAAGGAATTGTGAAAATAGAGCAAGTGGGACTGACTCTCACATTGTGGGGATATGCACCATCTCCCATTTTGCAGCCAACTTAGATGCAAGCCCAAGATTCCATTGGTCCGGCTCTCCCAGGAACGCTGGGAGCTTCTTGGCATCTTAGCTTGAGGTGAAGTGATGCTATGGGCACTGACCAGTTTTTCATCCTGTGTGCCCTGGAAGTAGACAAGGGCACACACAGACATGACAAGAATCCCTGACCTAGCTCCTAACGTAAATCTTCTTTCCCAAGACAATCTTACAGAGACCCTATGGTCAGTGATAAGAGGAACTTCCATTTTTACTTGGAATCTGATCTGTTTCATAAAAATGAGTAACACCTGAATATTTAGGTGCAGAAAAGAAATCCTAGTGCTTGACAATAATATTAGTCTATGATGCCGTTTTATGAGTTCAGTCTTAGGTCTATGTAGGTGCAACATGAAGACTTTCCTGAAGATAGCCACTTGAAGCATTTTTCATAGGATGCAATCAGCATTGTCATCTATTAGTCCAGACTTGGCACAGAGAATGAGGGTGATTGGCTGCCTAAGTGACAAACTCCCCGTGTGTGCTTCTGACGAACTGTGTGGGCTGCCCTAAGCTTTTGCATGCCTCGACACTTACCAAGTAAAATGATGAGATAAGAAAAACCACAACATCACACTCAGTATCTTGTGAAACTGAAACGGGTGCAGAGTAAACACTTTGCTTTACAGTGATTTCATTTTGACTATTATGCTGGATTTAACAAGAGTGGTTGATATTCATGCTAGAAAGTTTTATGCTTTCTTCAACAAAACTAATTGCATTGACACCTTCAAAATGTTGTTTGCACATAAATGATTTATACATACATATGAGCATAACAATCTTGCCATCGGGACTTCATCTGTCGGGAGATATCAGTGAGTGGAACCCTGCTCTTCCAATGGGCAACCAATGTGCATTGCTGAAGCTGCCACCCTTGAGACCTGCCTTGCCTCCTTCCCACCTGTAGTGGGCTAAGTAGTGTCCCCCCCACAAGTCATGTCCACCTGGAACCTCAGAATACGACCTTATTTAGAAGTAGGATCTTTGCAGATGTAATTAAAGCAATGATTAAAATGAGATAATAGATAAGGGTAGGTTCTAAGTCCAGTGAAGCCATCCTCATAAGAAGAGGCCGAGCAGGATACACAGAAACGTAGAGAAGAACGCTGTGGGATGAGAAAAGCAAAGACCGAAGTGAGCATCTACAGTGGTCTCCCTTTATCCATGGGGGGACACACTACCCATGGGGGACCCCCCAGGGGATGTTTGAAACCTCAGATAGTACTGAACCCAACTGCCATTAGCTGGAACACTTTCTGTTCCACCCACAAATGTAATGCCTTTTCCATCTTAACGAAGCACTCACTATACACCGGTCATCAGTTTTGCAGTTTGAGGTGCAACAGCAAAACAAGCACAGATTTCTTTTCCTTTCTTCAAATTTTAAAGATAGACGATTCATTCTTACTGTACATCTTAGCAACCATGGCATACGCTCTTTTTCCCTGTAAGTAGAGAACTTTCACCTTTTCACTGAAAAAAATAGCATGTTATGGCTTCTCTTTGGCATACCGGAATTTCTATCATCACTACTCTTGTGCCTTGGGGCTAGTACTGAATAAGATAAGGGCTACCTACGAACAAGCACTGTGATGCCACGACAGTCAATCTGATAACCGAGAGGGCTACTAGGCGATTAACAGGCAGGTAACATCTGCAGCATGGATACAGCGGACAAAGGAGAATTCACATCCTGGGTGGAGCAGGGCAGGATGGTACAAGATTTCATCATGCTACTTAGAATGGTGAGCCATTTAAAATGTATGAATCATTTATTTCTAGAAATGGCCATCTAATATTTTCAGGCAGCAGATGAAACCACCAGAAACCATGGAAAGTGGAATCTCAGATCAGAGAGGACTATTGTACAAGCCAAGGAACACAGGGCTTGCAGGTAGCCCCCGGAGCTGGAGGAGGCACCAGGTGCATCCTCCCTCACAGCCTCCAGAAGGGAGCAACCCAGCCAACACCTTGATTTTGGATTTCTTGACTCCTAAGCCGTAACAGAATAAACTTCTGTTGCTTTAAGCCACTAGGTTGTCATAATTTGTCACAGCTGCCCTGAGTAACTAGCATAGTACTTGTGGATACTGTTTTTAACAAAAATTTTGCCACTTTAGGGCATTATATGGTTTCTCTCTTTTCCCCCTCTTATAGACTTGGGTCAGTTTCCAAAAGTGCTGGAGTTTATGCCAAGAATTAAGTGACTCCCTGGTTACAGTGGCCAGATAGCCTGAAATTCTCAAAGTAATACTAATTTTGCAAAACTTTTCATGTAAACTCCTTTGCCTGACCATGCTCTAATTTTTCTGGTTAGGAAAATCTGGCTTTTATCCCCCTGGAGGAAAAGTGTCTAGTGATTTTAGTGGAAATTATCACTTGGGAGGTACTTTATCAAACATCTCTCAGTTTTATTTGTTTAAAAATATGTTAGAAATTAAGAAAAATAACTAATGGAAAATAAAATGTAAATTTTAGTATATTTTCCTGCTAACATTTGTGGGCAAATTAGTTAAATTATGATGAATTCATGCATACTTAGACCTCCAACAGAAACATAGCTCTCTTAGGAGTTTCTTTTAATTATCCTCAAAACAGTTAAGAGTATACTGATCCAAAATATAATTAGGTTGAGAAACAATGAACTCCCAAATGACCAATCAAGTTTCTTCTAACATTTTAATTCCCAAATAAAGGTCATTTCCTTTTATTTGACTCCTTATAAACTAGATTCTAGTTCTGCTAGGAGAAGAACTAAGGTTTCTTTTAATCACATACATTGTCAAATACATGCTTCACTCAGGGAAAGATTTCAATACACATCATTTATTCATGCATTCATTCATTCAGGAAACAGAGAGTAGCATCTTACATGCCAGACACTGTGGAAACAATGGTGATATGAATTCTTAAATGATTAAAGAAACAGTCCATTAAAAAGCCTGTCAAGATAATAGAACACTTTAGGTTTTATGAAAGATCATATTTTCATTGGCCTATTTTTAATATTTTAACCAGTAAGGCTCACAAAGTTAAATAATATGCTGGATAATTTTAAATTACAGTAGGCGTTTACTATTTGGCTTAGATAAGCTGGTAGTTACTTGCTAAAATTCATCTTTATTATAAAGCAGATCATCTTGAAATTGAGTCCAAAAACAAACGTAGCTATTATTGAAAATGTTATGCTACCTCATATCCATTACAGATGTTATTTATATAATAAGTACTGTGTTGTAATCTGCCTGATTCCCATGAATGCAGAAACCCTCAGTGTGAATCAATACACTAGAAACCAGTGGACATATTTAAGACATTGCTACTTTTCACTGAAATTTCAAAGAGGTGACTGCAGTAACAAAAGAAGAAAGATGAACAGTCCCTATCATAGCACATTAATACAACTTGTCACTAGTCCATGCCCAGAAAGACTTATTGTACAGAAGACTGTCAAAGTTGAACATTTCGATGACCCAATGCAAATCCTGGATGAATACTGGTAGGTGTTGCTGCTCAATAAAAATGAAAGTGGTGTTTGGTTTTGCTCATCAAGACAAGTGTTATGTAGCAAAATGCAGGCTATGAGTTGCCTGGAAACTGGATTTCTGCTTTTAATTTGCATGTGAAACATTTCCATCCATGGCCTGGAAGGGACCATCATGCACTCAGCAGCACTAGATTCTGGGCAGCCCTGTGGTCATCTGACCTTCCCAAACATAGGCAAAGGACATGGATAGACATTTTCCCAAAAAGACATGAAAGTGCCCAACAGGTATACAACAAGTGTCCAATATCACTAATCATCAGGAAAATGCAAATCAAAGCCACAAAGAGGCATCACCTCACACCTGTTCAGATGGCTATGAGCAAAAAGACAAGAAATAGTAAGTGCTGGCAAGAATGTGAGACAGGGAGTCCTTGCAGACTGCTGGTGGGAACATGGAATGCTGCAGACACTGTGGGAAAAGTATGGAGGTTCCTAAAGAAATTAAAAATAGAACTACCATATGACCCAGCAATCCCTTTTCTGGGTATATTCTCAAAGAAATGCAATCACTATCTCATAAAGATACCTGCAGTGCCATGCTCACTGCAGCATTACTTGCAATAGCCGAGATATAAAAACAACCAAAGTATCCATCAATCAATGGATGAATACAGAAAACAAATTGTGGTAGATATATACAAGGGAATATCATTTAGCTTTTTTTTTTTTTTTGGATAGAGTCTCTTTCTGTTTGAGATGGAACCTCACTCCCAAGGTTGGAGTGCAGTGGCACGATCTTGGCTTACTGCAACCTTTGTCTCCCAGGTTCAAGTGATTCTCCTGCCTCAGCCTCCCACATAGCTGGGATTACAGAAGCCCACCACCACACCTCCTAAATGTTACATTTTTAGTAGAGATGGGGTTTCACCATGTTGGCCAGGCTGGTCTCAAACTCCTGACCTCAAGTGATCCGCCCACCTTGACCTCCTAAAGTGTTGGGATTACAGGTGTGAGCCACGTCACCCAGCCCATTTAGTTTTCAGAAAGAGATTCTGCCAGTTGTCACGTTATGGACAAATCTGGAGGACATTATGCTAAGTGAAATAAGCCAGACACAGAAATACAAATATTGAATGATCTCACTTATATGTAAAATCTAAAAAAAAAAAAAAAGACTGAATGGGGAAATGGGGAGATGTAGTCACAGACTATAAGGTAGCAAATACACAGGGTGAACAAATCTAGAGATCTAATGTACACCATAAAGGATGTGCTTAATCATACTGTGCTGTACTGTACTTGGGATTTTTGCTTAAAGAGTAGATTTTAGGTGCTCTTGCCCCACAAAAAAAGAATGTATTACTATGTAAGATGATGGATATGTTAATTTGCTTCACTATAGGAATCTTATCACCATCCTCATGTATATCAAAACATTATATTGTACACCTTGAATATATAAAATAAAACTTTCAAAAAATCAATCACAAAGCCATAGTTCAAAACCACTCTTTTGGAAAAGTATGGATCTGTTAATATAAGTGGTATATTATAATTGTATATGCATCTGGGGAAAGGGACTCCATCTTCATGATATAGAAAGCAATTCTCTGTGATTTGACCTAGGGTGCCAGCCACGTCACTGATTCATGCATTCGCTCACACATTTGTCATCCAGGAGGTTATTCATTCATTTATGAAATGGACATTGCTGAGAGCCTGCTTCTTACCAGGCACCATCAACAAGAATGAAAAGTTAATGACGACAGTCACAGAACTTAAGGCATAGAACTTTAACAACCTATGTTTTGAGTTTCTGGTCTTGATGCCCAGCTAATTGTTTGTATTTTAGTAGAAACGGGGTTTCACCATGTGGCCCAGGCTGGTTGCGAGCTCCTGAGCTCAAGCAATCCGCCTACCTCGGCCTCCCTAAGTGTTGAGATTACAGACATGAGCCACCGCACCTGGCTGAGGTTCTACAGATTCTTAATCATGATTAACCAGCAATATGATAATTGAGTAGGTGCCTGCTCACCTCCCCTAAAGAATGTGCCACTCTAAGTAGTTGGTTCAAAATAGCTTGACTTCTTCACCTCTAGATCCGCTCCAGAGACCCGCTGTCTCTCCCCTTTGCACAAACACATTCATTCATTTAATGACATCACCCAAAGCGTAAGGATGGGAGGAAGCAATGACTGTCTTTCATTTCTCCAACTTTGAATTATCAAAACTATTGATTTTCTGGGCTCACAAAAATGCAGCTGTTGAAAGTTTGGTTAACACGTCGCTTGAATCACCAAATGGAATAACAACTGTGACTCTCTTATGTCTTCTCTACTATCCTCAAAGGAATAGCATGAGAACGAAGCAATCAGCATACATTCAGGAGCTGCATAAGGATGTTACGGACAATGACAGACTGCATAAAGGACGATGGCGCTGAAAAACTCCTATCGCCTAGTGACACTGTAGCGGTAGTAACATTGGAGCACAATGCGTTTCTCACATGCTTTTGGTGGTGCTGGCGTACAAACCTACTGTGTTGCCAGTTGTATAAAAGTATAGCACGTACAATTACGTGGAGTACCTAACAGTTGATAATGATAATAAATGACTATGTTACTGGCTTCCGTATTTATTATACCATACTTTTTACCATTATTTTAGAGCATACTCCTTCCATTTACAAAACAAAAAAAGTTAACTGTACAACAGCCTCAGGCAGGTCCTTCAGGAGGGATTCCAGAATAAGGCACTGTTATCATAGGAGATGACAGCTCCATGCAGGTTATTGTCCCTGAAGACCTTCCAGTGGGACAGGGACAAGATGCAGAGATGAAAAACACTGATACTGATGATCCTGACTCTGTGTAGATCTAGGCTAACGTGTATGTTTGTGTCTTAGTTTTTAATAAAAAGTTTAAAAAGTAAAAATAAAAAAATAGAAAAAAGCTATTAAGTAAGGATATAAAGAAAATATTTCTGTCCAACGTAACAATGTATTTGTGTTTCAAGCTAAGTGACTACAGAAGAGTCAAAAAGTTAAAAAAATTAAGTTTAATAAGTAAAAAATGTTATAGTAAGCTAAGGTTAATTTAATATTGAAAGAAGTTTTAAATAAATTTAGTGTAGTCTAAATGTACAGTGTTTATAAGTCTGCAGTAGTAGATAGTAATGTCCTGGGCCTTCACATTCACTCACCACTCACTCGCTGATTCACCCAGACCCACGGCCACTTTCAGTCCTGCACGCCCCATTCATGGTAAGTGCCTTATACAGGTGTATCATTTTTTTTCCTTCTATACTGCATTATTACTATACCTTTTCTACATTTTGATAAATAAAAACCATTGTGTTAAGTGTCACCACTGCCTAGAGTATTCAGTATGGTCACATGCTGTACAGGTTTGTAGCCTAGGAGCATAGGCTATACCATATGGCCTATAGCCTCGATGCATAGCAGGCTATGCCATCTAGGTTATCTAGGTTTGTGTAAGTGCTCTTTGTGATGTTTGCACGATGAAATCATCTAACAACTCATTTCTCGGAACTGATGCCATGGCGGTGACGCATGACTGTGTAGGGAAATACTTTCATCCCTTTAGAAGAAGCTATAAATACCCAGGTATAAATACAGGATTCCTTTTTAAAGACAAATACTGGGAACAAACACAATCAAGGAAGATAATGGATTGCTTCAGAAAAAGCAAATAAGATACGAGAGTACATTAAATAAGAAGACTGGGTCTAGGGTAAGTAACCAGTAAGAGTCCATAATAGCTAACATTATTATCGCTGTTGTTGTTACTATGAGATGAGGCCTTTTGCCAGGTTACCCAGGCTGACCTCAGATGCGAAGCCTCAAGAGACCCTCTTGCTTTGACCTCCCAAGCAGCTGGAACTACAGGCACCTGCCAGTATGCCTGGCCTGCAACTTACATCTTTTGTACACTACAGCATGTTACTGTTCAAAGCACATACATGTGTTAAGCTGTTTAATCCCTGCAACACTACCAAGAAGTAGGAGTTATTATCATGACTGACTCTCTTCTACAGATGAGGAAACGAGGCACAGGGAAGTCAGAGGCATGGTGGGACAGAGACCTGCCCCCAGGCAGTCTGGGTCTGCTTCATATGGAGAAACTGGATCCCTAAGAAGGAACATGGGCCTTAATTTCTAAATCATAACAAGTTTCAGCCCTCACTCCTCTTTTTCTCATGATCCTGAGGAAGAAAAAGAAGTAAATAGAAAGGTACTAATAAAAATGAGTTTAATTGCTCAAATTTTATTATTCTTTTTAAAGAATACATAAGAAATCTTATTATTCTTTTTAAAAACTAGGAGTAAAGACCAAAAAAAAAAAAAAAAGAATCAAGTATTAAAAGACCCTTGATGGTATAACATCAATTATTTTTAATTTGTTTTTTACATTTTTATTTTCTAAACTCCTATAATAATTGTTTTTCAAATGGGGGAAAAAGAACAAAGTTTTTATTAATGCTTCTACAATATATTATTCAATGGAGATATTGAACCTGTATTTGTACAGGTTAAAGAAAATAAAATAAAACAATCCCCAACTAGGCAAGGGTGATTTTCAGAGGCTGCCAGCAGGGCCCTATCCCATCAGGCATCTGTGACACTTGATGTCTGCTGTCTGGTCCTGTAGCATCACCCAAATGTGGTTCAGGCAGCACTGGAAACAATACAGATTCAGCAGATCAGGGAATTCATTTTGCAAAGAAGCAAAGGTGTCAGGAGGGAGCACCTGTAAGGATGAATGCTGGAGGTGTCTCGTGGAGTTTCACAGAAAGGTGAAAAACTGCACAATGGCTGTCTAGGGGCACCAGATGCATAGGAGGAAAGCAGTCTTCATTCAGACAGGATCCTGAGATTTACACAGTGTGTCTTCCAACAAGATAAGTAAAAGTATGTGAAGAAATGAGTCTCTAAAGGAAAATATCTCTTTGGGCCATTTCATTTCCATTCAATTTCATGTTAAATACAAAATACATATAATGAGTATGTGAATGAAATCATTAGAATACATTTATGCATTAACAACTACATGAGACATGACAGCATCTCACCATATCTGGCAGTCTCTTGGGGGTCAAATGTAATCTCTGCCCCGCACCTGGCAGTCACCGGCACTTATGGAATAGGCCAGGCAGAATGCTCTGTTAGACACTGCCTTCTTCCCTTTGCAATGCAAAGTTTACAGCATTTTCTGATCACCAAAGCGGGTACTTCACCATTGATGTGACCCAGCAATGAATGGCTGCTGAGCTCTCTGAGTATCTTAGGGACCTGCAGGAGATCTGGGTGGGGCTGTAGGTTTCCATCTGTAGACTGTGTAAACATCACCCTTTGGTGCTTCGCCAGTGCTTGAGGGGCTCCCAGGTGCTATTTATTTTGTTTAGTTTATTGTTCAATGTTATTGTTTGTTGACTTGATCTATTTTTTTCTTCTACAAAGGGGCCAGTCGGCAAGGACATATCCTGTAGACGGCTAATTGATGATGCCCTATTGTTCAGTATGTGTGCACTGTGGTTTTATTTGCTTCGGTTCAAAGGGCCTAAACAATGCATTCGTTGGAATTTAATAACTGCTGTAAAATCAGCACAGAGAACAATCTGTGAGCTGACATTTTTTGTACCCAAATCTGGTCATCTCTGCTTGACTAAAGAAAGCAAAATCTAAAGTGACCTTTCAACTAACCACAGAAAAGGCCTTCCATCGAATCGCAAAGACACTTATTTTCTACCAAATACACAAACATTAGAATCATGTGTCATTTTCCATGATTCAAAGGAGACCGAGGTGCCTACAGGGAACATTATTCATAGACAAGCCTCTTCTAGTCTAATCATATCCCCTTAAAAATCAGCAAGTAGATGACACCAAGCACAAGAGCAAGGGACTGAAGTCATTACTCTAGAAACTTTATATTTTTACCTCTTTCAAGACAGAATCCTCCTAGAAAATCTGGAGCAACAAGCTTATTCCCCTCGGAGAGGAGATAACGAATAATGGACCACGCATTCGGAGAGAGGAAGTTTCCACTGGGAGCGCTTCCTGCATCAGTGCGTCTCTGGTTGGGCTGGCTATCTGTGTAGGAAGTGAACGCAGGAAGTATCTGTCTACAAACCCTTTATCCTCAAGGTAATTGCTGTAGCAGCATTTTACTGTTTACCAAAGCAGTAAACATGTGATCTAAAAAAGATGTTTTCCATCTCCAGAAGAACAAGGCTTTAAAAAAATGTATACATGTGCTTATTTCATAACAAGCTTCTCCTCAAAATTGGTTACAATAGGCATGGGCTTTCAACAGTGAGTCAATGCAAACAACTCTTTGGATTGGACAGAGGTACCCTCACAGGGATGCACAAGAAACAGAGAAGGGGCTTCCTTCATGAGAATGCTACCCTAGCAACATAAATTTTATGTCGTTTGTCCTAAGATCGGCTTAACTGAGTTCATATTGTTTGGCTTACAAAGAAGGTAAAGTCAACAAAACTATCTATATTAATTCAAGTTGGTAGAACGAGTAGTTCAGAAAGTCAGATAACTCATAAAAGTCACTTACATTTGACCTTGGACAATATTATTTTTATGTGAATATAAAAATGCTTCCAGTTTAGGATTTCACACAAGATGAAGTGAAAAGTTAGAACTCAAAAGGAGGTGTGTAGTGACTGTTTTTGCTGACTTTTGCCCAGCACAGACCAAGTCCTGGTCCTGTCGTTCCCTTTATTTCTTTATTCCAGATCAAGTTTGCAGATCTGCACTGTCCCAGATTTCCTGGGGTGAGAGAAGCCACTGTCTATGAGAGGCAGCTTGGAATAAATGAGAACAGGTCCAGGAAGGATCCCCCGGCATTTAAGAAGCTCAAGAGGGTTCCCCCTTGTTAGGGGTCCCCCCTCATCATCACTGTTGCCCTTTGTGTTTTTCAAGCCTCCTCCTGGGTGGGCATTGATTGCAATGAGGGAGAAAGAGGATGGTAGTAGAGTAAGAAGTATAGGGAGATGCAGAAGGCAACGATGCCCTCAATGTCTCCTCCCAGCACCTGCTGTGCACAATGTCAGGCGAACTCACCAGCAAGCGTTTCCTAGCCCTGTTTTAAGCAATCTCCAACGCAGATCAAATGCCTGTGAATAACCGGGAGCTCACTGTGTCTGTCAGAGATCACATTTCATAATGAAGAGAAAAAAAACACGTTCATCACAAGAAAATGGACAAATTGGCTACTTGAAAACAAAATTCAATTCACAAACTGTTGTAGAAATTGAAAAAAGCAGGGGGGAATGCTTTTCATAGATTCTCTGATTTTAGTCTTAGAAGAAAACTTTATTTGGCTTGAATGAACAGTAAAATGAACTAGCATTGACTGAGGAGCTCATGTGTACCAAATACAGTTCTGGGCTCTTCTGAGTGGGTGAATCTCACCATAAGCCTGTGAAATAGGAACTATACCATTCTACCCATTTCACAGATGGAAAAGCCTACATTCTGTGAGGCTGTGTCTTGTCAAAGGTGAAACTGCCAGGAAGTAGAACAGCCAGGGGCTGATCCCCAAAAGCCAGGTGGGAGCCCATTTCCCTGCCCACTGCACAAAACCTCTCTCCAGTTTCAAGATCCGATGGGGCACTGCTATTAGCTCCCGTGTCCTGACAGCAGCACAGTGATCAGATGTTCACAGTGGAGAAGGCGGAGCAGACCACCTCCATCTTCCTATAATGGAACTAGGGCCAGGAGAGGCGCGTTCACCTGGTGAATGCTGCAGCATCACACTAAAGCTCTGGGCCACCCTCTCCCAGACTGGCCTCTTTCCAATTCCCCATTGCCAGCAGCTATATCTCTGCCTCCCATCCCTTGCACAGAAGATAAGGCCAATCCCTTTTCCACAGAGGCTATTTTAAGGATGCCACGAAGAAATGCAGAGTACCAAGTGCCTCCCTGGGCCAAAGATAAAAATGGGCTGTGCTCTCCCGATTCAGCTTTCATGTTTTTGATGCTCTTTGGGAGGTCAGGGAAGGCATACATATCGTATAGATCCAGAGGACTACGCAATGCAAAACCACATACTTTTTTTTTTTTTTTTTAACTTGGAGCAATGTCTTGGGACATCTACCTCAAATTGGGACATAAACTAATTGTGTTGACAGATTCTGAAGTGTTGTTTCAACAGTTTCTTCTTCCTCAAAGGTGAGCATCATGTGCACACTGTCAAAGTTTAAAAAAAAAACAAGGAAAAAAAAACCCAGTGGAACCCAAAGAGCACGGAGATGAGAAACTCACTGCTGGCTGATGATCTGAATGAATGGCCTTGGGAGGAATGTGAGTGTGGAGGTAGGAGAAGGGTCCTGTCTTCAGTGCTGACTCTGTGTCAATATTTGGTAAATTAAAATAAATAAATCAACACACGATTTGCTATACTGTAATTTCATGACAGCAAGGAAGATTTTAAATCATCAAGGCGGAAGGATTTGAAAGTGGAACGTGTCAACGCCAAGACTGTGGAATCTCTGCATAATGTTATTGTATTTTCAAAAATTCAACAAGCATTTTTTTTAACAAATGTGTTTAAAGTAACAGTCCTGATGTTACTGTTATGATTGGATTCTGATGTGGCACTTTAAAAATAAATCATTTTGCTTGGCTTTAGCATTTCTTTTCAAAATGTCTCTGTACTTATCTGTGTACAACAGCAGATTATCATTCTTCCCAGAGTTTAATTCCATGAACACTCTGCTGAAAGACTTGTTAAGGCCTTACGGAAAACTCTGACCTGCGTGTTCATCATTGACGCCCAAGACGAGTGCAAGGAAGTTGATACTTGGGATGAGGAAATTTAAATCAGCAGCTGATCTGGAATCTGAAAGCACTGCCCCTTGGATCTCGCCAAATATGGAAAGAATTCTTGTCACTGAGCAAATATAGAATTCGGTGCTAGGGTTTTAGCGCTTGAATTTTCTAGCTCTTTATTTTGATCAGCCACATAGAGTATAAGAAATGCTGCCTATAGGGTTTTTCACAGAAGAGTAGATAAAAAGTAGCCAGTGATAATAATTTTCATTATCCGATTATTTAATGTGTCTCCATAACACTTAATACATCGTGTTTCTCTGCACAGTAATTCACTACTTAGGGCCAGGGTGAATAGCAGGAAAAAAGAGAGCAGATGATGATAAAGAGAAGGGAGACAGATTTGTGTGACTTGTGTAAGTCACTTGGCCTCTCTAACCCTTTGTCCTTATCTGTAAGAAAGCAGCGGTACTCAGGCCGCTGTGAGGATCACACGAGACCCTGCGAGGGTTTAGTGTAGGGCTTGGCACATACCAAGCAGTTACTAAGATGATGTTAGTTTGGATTATGAATTCAAGATACTGCAGCTACATTTCCTATACCTCCTTAAACATCAATCTAAGTCAATTTCAATTAATGTGATTTTACTAAGAGAAATGCCTCTAAAAACGTAAGAATTTTATTTGAAGTCTACAGCAATGATTACATTACTCTGATCTCTTAACTTCCTCTTTACGATTTCAAGTAATTAAAATTAAAATTTATGTTTTCAACAAGTGCTACTGACCCTCTACCCTTTGCCAGTCACTGTGGAGGACACGGGAGAAATGGATAAGCTATCACTAAAAACAGCTTCGCTATGTCAGTGGGTATACCTAAATTATTCACACTCACCAGCAGAACAAGCAAAGCTGGAAGAATGTGCTGACAAGAAAGAAAATGAAGAGTGGGAGGGTGGACAGATGAGAATTGATCTTAAACTTTATAAAACATGTCTTGGCTAAGCTCAGTCAGTAGGGGAAATATATGGAAAGAACACTAGACCAAACAGGGAATAAAATTATAAATAAGAAAAAAATCCAAAGGTCACAGTGGACCACTAGCCAAAATGAGTTCCCAGCAAACAAACAAACAAAAAAATGTAATGAAATGCTAACATTAAAGAAAGAAATGAGATTTAGTTCTTACCTGTCAGAATGGCAAAGATTCAAAGAGCAAAATATTCAGAGTTTTTATGGGTGCAGTATGGAGTTGGTTTCATATGTGGCTAGCAAAAAGGGAAACTGGTATAATTCTTCCAGCAAATAATCTGGTAATTATTTTTTAAATTGGCAAATATTTAAATTTTGCAAAGACTTAAAAAATATGTATACTCCTTGGCTCAATAATTCCTTTCTAGGCACCAATACTAACAAAAAGTATTCAAAACTTAAATAGATGGTGTACTGCAATATAATTAGTGAAACATCTCAAGCAGCATCTCTTCATACACTAGGATATGGTTATAAAAACTATAATACATATTTTAGATAGAATACAATGAAGCATAAAAATTCTGCTTATCAAAAAAATTAAGTGACATGGAGAAATACTTGTAAAACAACGCTGACTGAGAAGAGCAGGACAGGTAGGTAGATAAAAGGGCAAACAGATACACACAGTGGAAAGACACATCCCAACTGTTAGGAATTTGCTGTGGTTGGTTAGGATCTGAACAATTTATACTGACTTTGTGATGATTTTTAAACTTTTCTCTACCATGAGCATTTTTTATGTTTATAATTTGTGCTAAGGAACAAGATGCATTTTTTGTAATTCAGGAATAAAGAGGATAGTGAGGGTATTCCAGGGTGCTGTTCCTTCCCTAACCAGGAGCACAATACCGTCGCAGGCCCCTGCCCTCCTTCAGCAGCCTTGGCTCAGAACAGGATGAAGCCAACCCTCTCTGACCAGCACCACCTCGGGCGGCCCCTGGACGCTCCACCTGCCCCTGTGTGTGGTACCTGCCCTGCGACACCTTTAACAAAGATGCCTGCAAGCTCCCTCCTCCTTCCTTCCCTGTCCTGTGGCTTCCCAGGCCCAGATGTACCCTGCCTGGGCATGGCGGGGGCCACACATCAGAGCAGTCTGAGGCTGTGGGCTTCACATTGGAAGCAGGGTCATGGGAAATGGTAAGAGGATTGAGTGCAGAGCCTGTAAGACAATACAGTAGAAAAGGTTACATCAGTGGGGGTGTCTGATGGCATCTCCCATTTATTGAGAAAGGGGGCAAGACAGAGTAGCCATTATGATCCCATTTTACAGGTGAGGAAACTGAGGTCAGACAGGCTAGCTGCCTTGCCCTGGGTCACAACAGGAAGGAAGCAAATGCAGGTGTGTCTGTGGTGACAGAAGGTGAGAGAAGCGTTCTCAGGGGTGGTCTGATAGAATTCCCAGGCCAGGGAGCTGTCCTCTATCCTGTTGGGTCAAAGGAGGGGACAAGAAGGCTCTCCTGCAGCATTTGAGGCAGCTCCAGAGAAAAGACCCTGCCAGAGCAGAGTGTGCTACCAAACACTGGAATGGCCCAGAGACTGTCCCTGTCTCTTTGAGATTTCGCATTTCAGAGAAGCTCTCAACGGCCTGGCTTCCCCATGGCCTCATACTCTGCGATTCTCTTTGTCAGCTGCTAAATCAATAAATCCGCCAAGTGGTTGGGATGCCAATAATGGCTTTGGGTCTCCACTCCCACAGAGGGAATCTTATTCTAAAGTTCTAATTGTATCAGTCATATTTTCCTGAAGACAACAGAAGTGGTTGTTTCATTTACCTATTTTTATGTATGCTTTTTCAAGAGTGGTTAACCTATGTTTGTGTTTAAATAAAGATCTGTTTTTGCAAAACAAAAATTTTATGAGATAGTCACTTCAACTATATTTGTAGATAATTAAGAAATGGTTCAGGCTCAGCATATTGAGAGCATCGCAGTCCTGCAGTATATTTCATAAGGAAAAAAAAAGTTCACAGATTTAGCCATTCTCAGTCCTGTTTTCAGGGGTCATTGAGTCAGGGTGCCTGGCATGCATGGGTGCATGAACGCACAAGCAGAGGGCTGGGGAGAAGGGTGCGGTGTCCACAGAGGAACGCCTGGATCACAGAGCTGCCCATGAACAGGAGCAGCAGGCTGCTTTAAGACAGTGCCCTGTAAAGCTACTTTTCGGCAAGGACAGATTCTCAGAGCGTGCTCTGAAATCACTTATGCACAGCAAGGCAGCGGCATTTTGCACCTGGCCTTCTTTCCATCCTCCCGGAATCCCCCCAAAGTAACAAAGACTGAAGCAATTCGTATTTCACTTAGCCAATGGATTGATGAAAAATTTTCATATATCTGTAGTTATTAAACGCATTAATCACATCTATCAAAATTCTATGAGGAGTTAACTTTCTTCACATAATTCTTAGTCCTAATAAGTTTCCTTCACATGTGATAGCAAATGTTCAAATACGTACAAATATGGCATATATAACACAAGCTTTATGTCTTTAAATTAATAAAATATAGTCCTATCAGGTCATGTTTCAATTACCATCAAATCTTTCAACCTCTGCTAATTCAAAGTAACTTCATTAGACAAGTCATGGAAATAGCACTAGGCTGCCCTCAGATCTCCACCCAGCCTTGTTAGTAACTTTCCATGTCCTGTCTGGTTTTTAAGATCCTTCCCCCAACGCTGCTGCCAGCCACTTGCTCTCTTCTCATCCTTCAGTGTCAGATCTCCGTGATGATGGAAAATCCCCTACATTCCCTTTTGACACATTAAGGATCTTTCTAGGATCAGAACTTATAACCCGGGGTTCATGTTCTTTTTAAAAGGTCCTGGGAGAGAACATGTTTCTGCTGTAATTCTATGTATTTCTATTTATGCACCTGAAAATTATTCTGAGAAGGTACTGTAGGCTTCATCAGACTTCCCAAATTGTAGATGGCATTAAAAAAAAAAAGGAATCAGGAAAGTCTTTGTGAAATTAGGCTAAAATTCCTGACTGAAGCACAATCAAGTTTTCAGAGTAACAGCAGGATCTCTGGAGTCTGTAAGCAAATACTATGATGTTTGTGGGGGACAGTGGGGCTGGTGAGGTTCAGCACCTCTCAATATTGTCAGATGTCACCAAGACCCGAGGGAAGCGCCAAAACCAATCCCTGAATTGTCTGCAAACCATCAGCTTTGCTGCTTCCGAGTCTTTACTAGAGAATGCTTAGGCTGATCTTAAAATTCACAGACAGTTAAAGATAAATGAGCACTCTCACATAAGTTCCCAAAATGCCTTTTCTTCTTCCAGTTGAAACATTTTGTTCCCAATTTCAAGTTACCAAGGGAAAATGATGGTAAGAATCACAAAAACTGGATAAGAATATTTTAGCTCTTCATAGTGTCTCATAGGGTCTTGCAAATGTTAATGCAAAAAAATAAAAACTCCACTCCAATGCGGAATACCAGCTTAACAAATTCAGAGCATCTGATACCTGATCGACTAATTGATTTATTTACTGAAACAACAAAAAACAGAGTGCACTGGAGACTGGAAACTGCCTGTATGAGGGACTGTTTCCTAATTCCAGTGGACAGCCATAATTTTCCCTATGCTAACTTGGGCTTTGCACTAACGTAATTAAAACTGTAGTCAACAGTCTCAGGACCTCCTTTTCCACTCTATAAACAAGGCTGTAAAATCATCTCATTACTTTACCCAGGAAATCTAACAGAAACATGTCTTAAAGGAAGTCACCTTTAAAGAGGGACTATTTTATTTTAACAGAGGATTAAAAAAAATATTCACCTGTAGTCATTCTGAAGGTTCACTTGGGATACGTGCAATAAACACATAACGTAATGCAATAAAATGTAAAATAAGGCCTAGTATCTTAGATAAGTGTAAACTATTATTTCCAAAAAATTGTTCAGAAAATCACAAAACATTCACACTTTCAAAATAATTTCATGTATCCATAAATGTATATTTTAAATTAAGCAGTATAACACATCTGGATGTTTTGCAAAATGTACCTACCTTCTTAAAAATGGTCTGTTATTTCAATGTTCTTTTCAATACACTGATTTTTTTGGAAAAAAACAGATAAGATTGTACTCAAGTTATTCAAGATTTACACAGAATATTTGATTTAACAAACATGAATATAAATAAGGATGAAAATAAGAACAAAAAAAGATAGCATTTTGGGTTACAAAATCAAGTAACTTCTATTCACGTAGCTAAAAATAGGGCACATCAAACCCTCAATTTTATAATTCCTTTCTATAGTAGCCGTATTTCAGCAGATTCCAATCCTGGAGGCCAGAGAAAGAAAAATCTCTATAAGGTGAAAGCTCTTGGTACACAGATTTTTAATATATTATTGAACACACCTTGAGAAATAAAAACTGAACTTCTGAAACACAGTTTCTATGGTACATATGAGTCAAATCTTCTACTACAAACATTTCAAATTATGAAAATACCAAACCAAAGAGTACTTTTGAAAATGGCTTGGCCCAATTCTGGGCAACCTTCCATTTTCTTATGCGCTTTCCAACAAAATAAAAGCCTGATGAAAACACCGCCAAATGCTTCTCACCTTCATGCAGCAAAACTAAAGACATGCAACAAACACAATTTTCTTTTTCCTCCACTCAGTATCTGCTTTTGCTGCTGATTTTTCACGTTTCTACAAATGTCACGAAGGTAGGATGGCCTTGGAAATAACTGACCAGACCCCCACTCAAGACGGCATGCCCCTTGACCTGCAGTCACCATTAAATTGGCTTCATTACCAGGAACCAGGCTATATTTAGGATCGCAGATTTACCTCCACTTTAATCTCTATATGCTGTCTACTAGAAACTTATGCAAGAAAACACATCAGACCAAACACCCCAGAGCACAGCGAACCGAGAGGCCCTTGCCTTCCAATTCCCGCAAACCAACCAGCGCTAGGAAGAAATCTTACTCACAGTGCGGAGAGAGTAGGTATTTTATTGAAGACAAACATATAACGGAACAAACCGAATTACCACCATTTGAGTTACGAGAACACTCAATTCTCAGCATGGATGTCCCACAAATCAAGTCAACATTTGTGTGTCCCGTTACCAGCAGCCACTTGCCGAGTCTCTCTTTGCTTCCACTGGGACTGGCTGGCATCCCTGATGCTAAGGAGTCAACGAAGAACCTCCAAGTGTCCGACATTCACAAACCCATCTTTTGCTTTGACCTGACCCTTCAACTGCTCCGAGTCTGCTGCCTGTTCTCAGACACACATCCACGCACCGTTAGGGATAGTTAGAGAATCTGAAAATTCAGAAGTGCTCCAAAAAGCCTTTCCAAAAGTAATCCACAGCACTCAACAGTGAATTTAGAAACCCCAATTTTTTTCTGAGTTTGAAGTTTTTAAGCCTTGCGGATGGTTGGAGTAGGAAAAAGGAAATTTACTAGGCAGTGCAAAGGAAATCTTGTTGTCCTCTATTGTGGCAGTGGGGGTGTTGCCCAACCCTAACTTATCTGCCTTGATAAAGGAAACCAAAGAAAAGAGTAACAAGAACAAGATTTTGTCAAATTAAAAGGAACCCTTTCCTTACCTTAATAGTGCTGGCCATAATGCAATCAAGTTTATTGATCGTTAATAAATGTTAATAATAATTATTGCTTCTCTCTGACCAGAAAGTAGTTTTGATGAGGTTGTTTAGAGCGGATGAGATTGTGCTAAGTCTGGGAAATGAAGTCAGCCAATGGCAGGAAGAGGTTTCTATTGGTCCTGGCTGTCCAGCCCAAAGAAACAGGATATTTGGGAGTGGAGAGATAAGAGACCCTGAAAACAATGTTGTTTTTCTTGATGATATGCAGCCAGGAGATTTTTTTCTTAATTTAAAAAAAAAAAAGGCATCAATTGGGATGGGGACTGCCACAGCAGGTGTGACCGGTGTGCCGCTGTGTGACACACTGGTCTGAGACCAAGGCAGGATGCAGATGTGATGGGACACCGCACAGCTTCACACAAGCTGCAAGCACCTTGGAGCCAAGGCATTGAGGGTGCCCCGCTGCCCCGGTGCCAGCCCTTTGCAGCCCAAGTCTTCGAAACATTTCTTACTAGGCCCAATTCTTACTAGGACAGAGGACTTGGGCTCCTTTCTCCTACAAGGAAACTTTGCAGGTGGAGTCTACTTCATGTTAATTGATGGCCATGTTTAGTAACAGCCATTTATTTACTGCCTCATTTTTAACAACCTATATTTATTCAACATTTCATATATGTGTTCCAGAAGAGTTTCATTTTCTCCTTCCAAATACACGCAGTTCTTATTTGTTGTACCACAAAGTTGTTGAAAACGTAAAGACTCTAGGCTTAAAGTGAACAAGAAAAATAAAGAGGAAAAATAAACCTACCCAAGTCTTGCTTTCAAGTATTTATTTAAAATCCAAATAACTAAAATTACTACAAATGTCCCAGAATGTCAGTGAGCTGGCCTCACTCTGACAAACATCCATGTTGCAGACAACAGATCCTCATAGACCTTCTGACTACCCAGAGATGCCATGTAAGGGCCCCATTACTTGTTTAAAATCCAAGCTATAAGTTCAGGGTCACACGTCTGTTTCTCCTCAAAGGAAGTACAGCTAATGCAGGCCTGAACATTCCTTAGAGGGTTTCAGGACTTTAATTACTCATTTTCAGGAAATAGCTTGGAAGAAACATTTTGCTTTGAATCTAGCTACAGGAACGCAGGACCCATAAAGAGGTGTGGTCTCAATAGGGGACTCCGAGAACACAATAGACCAAATCCTGAGTCATCCAGCAATTCCTGGTTTCAGAGACAGATGTTCAATAAATGGATTTCACTTAGACTTTAGGCTGGCATGTGTCAGAGCTCTGTCCACCAGCCTAGGCCATTCTGGCTTTTATTTACCTCTGACTTATCACCTTGTGTTAGGATAGAAGAAGGAGAAAGTTAAGGAGAGAAATGGGGAAGAAGGAGAGGAGGAGGAGGAGGGAGGAAGAGGGCAAGAAAAAAAGGAAGAAGAAGGAGAAAGGAAGGGGAGAGAGAGAAAGAAGGGAGGGGAAAAAGAGAGGGAAGAAAGAGAGAAAGGAAGGAAGGGGGAATAAGGGGAAGGAGGGAAGAAGGGAATGAGGAAAGGAGGGAAGAAGGGAAAGAAGGAAAGAAAGAAGGGAGGGGAGGGAAGAAGAGAGGGAAGAAAGAGAGAAAGGAAGGAAGGAGGGGAAGGAGGGAATAAGGGAAGGAGGGAAGAAGGGAATGAGGAAAGGAGGGAAGAAGGGAAAGAAGGAAAGAAAGAAGGGAGGGAGGGAAGAAGAGAGGGAAGAAAGAGAGAAAGGAAGGAAGGAGGGAAGGAGGGAAGAAGAGAATGAGGAAAGGAGGGAAGAAGGGAAATGAGGAAAGAAAGAAGGGAGGGAGGAAAGAAGAGAAAGAAGGAAAAGAAAAGAAAGAGAGTATATTGTAAGAAAATCATTCTGTGAAAATCAGTACCTAAGTTGTCAGCACCTACATTTTGAGGGGGGTGTTGACTTCTGCTCCTTTCATCTCTGAACAACGAATAAGGTGGCAAGCTGATTAAAATTTGTTTCCCCGAAGCTTTCAAAGTCCTGAGCCGTTTTATCTGGGCAGCTTCCACTAGAATTCCAGAGCGCTGAGGAGAAAAGCTCTCTTAGCTTCCCTGAGAGTCCTTGCTTTTTGTTCTCTCCTAAGAAACATCAATGTGGAATGGTAACTGTGGCACCCACAACACGTGACACCCTGCTATGCATTCACCAAACACCAGTTTTAAGTAAGATGAACGCTTTGCTGACAATGCAGCCACAGGAGAAAATCCTGCGTAGTCCTACCTCACCCACGCCTCCTGTTGCTAACCCAGCCCTCAGTTGTTCCCTGCAGCAGGAAAGATCACCTTTTCTATGGGGACCTAAAGCTTCAGTGATGGTTTGACCTTAACTGTGAACAGTGGGATTTCTGGTATCTCTATTTGGAAATAACTTCCAACTTACAGAAAAGCTACAAGATAATACACAAAACTCCTAATACACAAAACCCTTCGCCTGGTTAACTCTGACTGTCTACTGGTGCCAATGTATATCATTTGCTCTGCTTTCTCCCACATTTGCGTTCTCTCTCTCAATCTCTGTCTCCTATATTTATTTATGTATAACATAGATGCATGCATATATCCTTCATTTTCTAACTAATAAAAATATTGCTTTATAAGAGACAAATTTCTTTACTGGATACTAAGGAAAAAAAAAAACATCTGATCAATGTCCTGAATATTCGATCCATAAATTTCACTGAATCTAATTTTGGAAATGCATAAAAACATAGTAATCTAATAAAAAGTTAATTTGGGGATAATGAGTTGTAAATTCTGTTCCAAAATTTTATGAAGGAAACTCTTCCTCATTTCGAATGACAAAATGTTTAATTAGTTCCTGTCATCTTCAAAGAGAATAATTCTTGATGTCCCAAATGGCATCATAGCATCCAAGCCTGGTAATCTCTGATTATTTAATGCAAAGTGTTTAAAAAAAAAACACTCAGACTCTTGATAGCACAAGGCACTAGAATACAGCAGTGCAGAAACCATTTTCCAAACATTATCCTACAGGGAAACTATCTGAAGATATAGATATAACTTCATCTTTCCTCACCCATACCCCAAGTTTATGCTATTAAATGGCCTCAGCCCTAGAGCACTCAGCAGCCTAAGAACCAGGATGCCTTTCCCACCTGATACTTCCACTCCCTAGGGAAAGATACCCTCCAGGTCACCACACAAACCAAGTTAGGGGGCCACCCAGCACACGGCCCCTACCTGAGGCCCATCCTGCCATAACCTCATCAGGACAGGGTCCCTTCTCACCCTCCTTGAGATGCAGCAAACACCACAATAGACCAGCACAACCCATTCAGTGGCTGTGGACAGCAGAACCTATGAAGAAACTGCACATTTCCATGGAGTGTTTCTCCACCACAAACCCATCTCCTGTGAATTTGCCAAACCCTTCACAAGTCTGCTCACATTTTACTCCAAAGAAAGAAACAAAATAATATAAAATAGATATACCATAAACTCATTGTCACAATAAAAGAAGCACTATTACTTATTTATCCCAAAACTATTTCTTCCCATTTTCTTTTTCTTTTTTTTTTTTTTTTTTTTTTTTTGACAGAATCTAGCTCTGTCACCAGGCTGGAATACAGCGGCATGATCTCAGTTCACTGAAACCTCCACCTCCCAGATTCAAGCGATTCTCCTGCCTCAGCCTCCCTAGTAGCTGGGACTACAGGCATGCGCCACCACGCCCAGTTAATTTTTGTATTTTTAGTAGAGCTGGGGTTTCACCATGTTGGCCGGGATGGTCTCAATCTCTTGACCTCATAATCTGCCTGCCTCAGCCTCCCAGAGTGCTGGGATTACAGGTGTGAGTCACCGTGCCAAGCCCATTTCTTCCCACTTTTTAAAGATTGGAGAGTTCTCCTCCTTGTTCGCTTACTGACTTCTCTGTGTGAAATACGGGGAGGAAGGTCAGGAGCTGAGAACACCCTGAATGACAGCCACATGGTTCTCGGTGTGATACACAAGCAGAGCAAAGAGAGGGGGATCCATCTCAACCTCCACATCTGTGGGGACACAACAGAAGATTCACTCATGACTCATTCATGTCTTTATCCCTGCGTTAAACATCCATACAATGGAATGTCAATCCTCCTCAAAAATACTGCAGGAAAATGATGTAGTAGGTGAATACTTAGCAATATGGAAAACTGCTCTGATATGCTACCTGGTTAGTTAAAAATCACAGTATATAGGAGAATTATATCGCAGACCCATGTTGTTAAAAATAAAAGGGCAGGTGAGGGTGGCCATGCATTCTGTTCCAAGGCATCTGTGAACCCGAGGAATAGACACCATGAGCGAAGCTCACGTCTCCCAAGTTGAAAAATGAAATTCAATGGTGGCAAACATGTCCAGGGAGTATTATGAGGACTTGATCCCTTTATGAATCTTGTGATAGATGAATGTGTGGCGATGTCAACTAGTTGGCAGCAGAACAATATTGGAATGGTGGTAATACAAGGAAATAGTATCGTCATGTTAGAAACCTTGGAATGAATATAAATAATGGCTGTTCAGCCGAGAAACCCATGTCTCCTCTCCAAAAAGCCTATTTTACTGTGATGTAAAAATTAAGTCATGTATGTTTTCATATTAGATCTTTTGCTAAATAAGCCTTTGTCGGGTTAGGGGCGGTGGCTCTTGCCTGTAATCCCGGCACTTTGGGAGACTGAGGTGGGCAGATCATGAGGTCAGGAGTTCAAGACCAGCCTGGCCCACATAGTGAAATCCTGTCTCTACTAAAAATACAAAAATTAGCTGGATAGTGGCACATGCCTATAGTCCCAGCTACTCAGGAGGCTGAGGCAGAAGAATCACTTGAACCCAGGAGGTGGAGATTGCAGCGAGCTGAGATTGCACCACTGCACTCCAGCCTGGGCAACAAAGTGAGACTTTGTCCCAGAAAAAATAAAAAATAAGTTTTTGTCATAGTCAAAATATAAAAAAAATAAATAAAAAAGCAAAGTAAAAATATTGACAGCTATATATTATAATACTAATAGCAGAGAATCTTTTTGTTTTTTTCCCCCTCATTTTCTTTGGTTCATCGATATTTTCAAAAAATAAATTTGTAATAAACATAAATTATATCCTAATATAAAAATGTGTAAGTAACATGCAATGTTGTACATTTTTGTAACTATCTAAAAAATACAGGCCTGTTCTGTAAAAAGTGCATTCACAAAACTTATAGGTGTTAAACCTTCTCTGCGTGCATACACAAATGCATGTTCTTTTTTAAACGTCTACAGCAAGCATAGAGAAGGTTTTTTTTTCATTTTATTAAGAAAACCCAGAAATGTTCATGAGATTTGTGGAGGTCATCTATGCAACATTAATCCATTCAGGTGACATTAACGGCATGTCTTTTCTCTAATGGCAGAGAACCTTTTTGATTTTTCCCCTCTTCTTCTTCTTTGGTTCACTTATATTTTCAAAACATAAATTCGTCATAAACATAAATTACATACTAATATAAAAGTGTGTAAGTAACATGCAACGTTGTATATTTATGTAACTATCTAAAAATACAGGCCTGTTCTGTAAAAAGTGCAGCCCAGGATACTTGTAGGTGTCAAACCTTTTCTGTGTGCATACCCAAATGCATGTTCTTTTTTAAATGTCTACAGCAAGCATAGAGAAGCTCTTTTTTTTTTGGCATTTTATTAAGAAAACCCAGAAACGCTCATGATATTTGTGGAAGTCATCTATGCAACATCAAGCCATTCAGGTGATATTAATGGCAAGCCTTTTCCTGCCAGGAACTCTGGTAGGCACTCAGGAAGCCAGGATTACAGGTCTCTGTGTAGTCACCGCCTGTCTCGGCATTCGGAAAGCCTATCAGTCTCCTCAAATTCTACACACATAAAACTTCAGAGCCTGGAAGCGACCCATGGAACGCAGGTTTTAAAGGACAAAACAATGGGACAAAAGTGCTGTATACTTGTCCCTAAGATGACACATGAATTTAAAATACATAGTGTTTGGATTATTCATGAGAGCCCTGCAAGAACGATGTCCCCAGGATTTTTGCCAGGCACATGCCTGAGATTGCAGATAAGAATCAAGCATCTGGGGGCTGCCCACACAATGGAAAACTCCATCACTCCGTGGAACTTTTCCACTGGCATCAGTTGGAGGATTTGCCTGAGAACATATGCGGTGTTAAGGCACTCGCAGCCCTCAAGGTCACCCATTCAGTGCTGTTTAAGGACGGTTTTTCTGTTCACAGCATACTTCATGATTACAGCTTCACTCCACTGGATAAAACTACAAGAGTATGTGTGTATGAGTGTGTGAGTGTATGAGCCTGTGTATGGAGAGGGGAGTGCCATATCCCCCCAGCAGCATATTAAGAAATAATCCAATTACAATTTAAATAACCACTGTTTCAACACTTTCTCTAAGTAGTTAATGTATTCTTCAGTCTCTTGGTTGATCTGAACTAATAGAAACAAGGAAACTGTTATCACATACCAAATCCTCAACTTCTCAACACCAAGTTGCAATTTCCTCAAAATTGAAGCACACGTCAGTTCAGTTCTATAAGCTCATATGGAGCAATGATTTCAATAAACACAATTTCATAAGCATCCCACATATTCTCAAGTTTATGCCAATTTTACTCTTACTCAACTCCATATGACTTTTAAAATGCGGGAATATTAAAACTATTATCAAGGACTCCAAATATGTCCATGTATTATCTGTGGTTTTAAAAAAGACACCTAAGAGGAGAAATTATTTTTTCACAATTATTTAGGTTAAAAGAACTTTTAAGTGGATTGTTCCAATTATTAGACTTCTCTATATAATTTGGAAACCAAGAAATGAGTTTCAACTTCTTATCTATATAACTGGGTGTATCTGGGCATATAGACGTCATGTTGCCATTGCTGACCATGAGGCTTGGTATGCCCACAGGGCATATAATTAAGATTCACAAAAGCATCTCGCCATCTCCCCAGAGACTGGCATCCTCTCTGCCCCCGACTAAGATCCAAAGGGTCCTTTCCCCAGGCACTGTCCCCTGTCATCATCTTTGGTCAAACTGAGAATTTATCCCAGGTCATTGAAATTAATTTTGATTTTGATTTCTAGTCAGAATTTTAAATGATGTTTTAAGAACTACGTCAATCTCACCTATAAGATACTAAACACCATCACTTATTTTTGTCTTAGTCTGTTATTACTTTATGAATTATTTTTAAAGAAAATACAGGTTACTTCTTAAAGAAAGATAGTAAGTGGCACTATAATAGCGTTCAATTGATAGAAATTTACGGAGAAGCCTGCATTAATAACGTTTCCTGCTGTTTTCTAAAGTCGGCTTTTAGTTTTACGCTGAGGTGGACTTTAATTCAACATCGCCTCATTCGATGATTTATTTGCTAATCTATTTCTATCACAAATGGAATCAGAAATGAAGCAAATGCAAAAAACGTTTGCCACAGGTTCATTCATATTTGCATGAGTATCACCAGGCTTCCTGCAGATGTAATGAATCCCTACACCCGTGCTTGAAGTCAGGAGCACAGGACACTGGGAGTCTGTCTCAGAGCTGTAGCTGCTACATGTAGCTGTTCCAAGGCAGAAATAGAGTCTATTTCTACTCTAGTATAAAATATATACACCCTCTACATGTACTCCGCTTTAAAATAAATACACCCTCTATTTCTACACTGTTATACTAAATATCCACCCTCAATTTGTATTCTGTTATAAAAAATATAGTCCCTCTACATGTACTCTGTTTTAAAATAAATACAATCTCTATTTCTTCTCTGTTATAAAAAATATTCACCCTCACTTTGTACTCTGTTATGAAAAATATATACCCTCTAGGTGTACTCTGTTTTTAAATAAATACTTCCCCTATTTATTATTTTAAATAAATACATGGTACACTCTACACGGTACCCTCTCCACGGGAGCCCTCCTCAGCCCTCGCCCCCTCTACACCTGACCCTCTCCACACTGTATTATCTCCCACTGCAAGCAATGCAGAGGACACAGAGGTGCAGCTGAAGAGAAGGCAGGCCAGTTCTGTTCCAATTCACTCATATGCAAATGTGTTCAATCCTGCTAAATGCACGGACTTGAACTGAAACAATGATGTCAGTAAATTGGTTGTTGTCATCTGAGCCCACACAGATCTCAGCACATGTTTGGAAAAGTCTGCAGTGTTCAGGGAGTACTAGAAGTGTTTATTCTGAGTGTACTGGCCATGATAAGCCAAAGAATATTACAGCTGATAGGGAGAAATCATGGTTTTTCCACAGTGCAGTTGCCTGATGGAGACTATTCCATTCTTTATTTACAGCTACAAAAATAATCCTGCCTCAAGGATTTTTAGGAAGCAACCATCTCCTGCCCAAAGAACTACACTGCATTGTTTACTTGCCAGCTAGAAATCAGACGTGAGCCTCGAAGGGAAGTTCCCTTTGAATGGCTTGAACTGCTGTCACTAGAGGGTGCTAAACGTCCCTCAAAAAGGCCTTTAGAGAGATTACCAGTATGCTTAATTCTTGACTTTAAATTCCTTGAACTGACGTTACTTCACAAAGTGGTCGCATTTTTTACTTGTTAAAATTAAAATCTAACATTTATAATGTAGAAATGTTTTTGAGATAGTTTCATTGTTCATTATCATAGCACATAAAGAAATATACATGTTTTAGGAGCAAAGAGGAATTACACAGATCTGAATATAAGATTAAAGGCATGAATCTGTGGGGTGAGATTTGACCGTAGAGATTGTATAATTGTTCTACACCACTGGTAATGATTTTGAAGCCTGAAAAATATTCCACTTTACAATAATTTTAGATTGTTCAATACATTCCCAATGTGAGCTGCATCAAATTCAGTAAATGTAGAGAATGTTTGTTTTCTCTGTACACAATACTGACATCAGGGCTAGTGTCTGCCTGCCTAAACTCAGACGTTTCCAGAACTGAGTATTGTAGGAGGAATATGGATTACACCATGTCAGATGTGAAACATACCCCATGGTCCCTTCCTTTCTCAAAAACTGTGTAGTATTTTGGAATATGCATGGAGTATATCATTTCTAAAAATGTATATACTTTATGTATACATGAAGTAAAATAAGCCTTAGCACTAAATATGCAGATTTTCCTGAAAATAGTCTTACTATACAATTACACTGACTTTTCGGTCATCCAAACGTTAAACACTTAAGCAAAATGCAGTGTGTTGGCAATGTTTGCTAAAAATATAACCAATTTTGCAACTTTCCTCTTTCTGTGTTTGCTTGTACTTAAAAATATCTGCAGTATTTCCTTCTTTCCCCCTTCCACTTTGGTTCCTATACCAAGGAATCGTGAGGTCAATGGGTGAGAGTTGTTTGTGTTCAGGACTTTCGGGCGAGGCTGTGTGTGGGTAAGGTTCTGACCGACATCTGAAGAGGCTTCATCCACTGTGGTTTAGGGTACATTTTCCTCTCCCTCTGCCAGCAGAGCAGAGAGGCTGGTTTTCAGTGTGTTCTACAGAAGGATAATTAAGGCAGTGTTTCATCTGCTCGTCTGCTGTTTTTAAAGGGAAACAAACATAACCTTTGCATGTGAGAGGTATTGCAAACTAGATGGGAGGAGGCCTGGACCCTGTAGTAGTCATGCATCCCAGTCCCAGCTTCTCTGGGGTGCAGCTGCAGAGAAAAGACGCTGGCCCAAGCGACCCTGGGCTCAGCATTGCCAGCATCCACAGTACAAGTTGCTACTGATGAGCTGGCTTAGGTAGGAACTGAAGAATGTGAGTGCAGGGCTAACTTCTGCTTCACAAGAGAGGTCCACTGGCGCACGCTAGACGTGGGGGAGCCTTTGTGACATTTTTTGGAATGGAAGAGTCCTTCTAGTATTCTGGTAACAGGGACCCTGGCTTCATCCCCCAACTGCTTGGTGACCCCACTGCATCATTTAATTCATTTGTGCCAATTTTCCATTTTAAATCAACCAGTAACTTTGCAGGGTTATTCAAAGAAGAAACTAGAATGCATTGGAGATAGAGAACAGTCATCTTCCTGGTGCCCCATTGCCAACACTGGGAGGGGAGCCCCAGGGATTCCCCTCGTGACTGTGTCAGTGATGGCACTCAATAAGCACTTGGTGAAAAAATGAATGAATGAATGAAGCTGGCCACAGAGCCCAGGAGTATCAGGGGAGGGCAATTCTGGCTGTGTCAGTGGCTAGTCCATGAGAGCTCCTCAAGAGCACAGAGTCTGGCTTAAACTTGGGACTCCCCCCAGGATAGGTGAGGGGTTCTCTCAAGGGCAAAGGCAGAAGGACTTGGGACAGGCCAAGCCAGTTTCAGTCCAGCCAGCTGTGGCTCCCCTGAAGGGATGTGGCCAGGCCTAGCTATTCCCAAAGCACCAGCCTATTCCTCAGTTCTGAACAGAACGTGCCCAGCATCTGTGCCTTCATCTGTTTTTAAACTGCCTGCTGACCATCCACAAAGTTAAGTTGACAGCTAGGACTTAAGTTGTGAGGCACCAATGGCTCCCCACATCACTTTCTCTCACTCTCTCTCTCACACACACACACACATATGCTGTACAGATACACACACAGACACAGACATGGACATATACACATACACACACATACAAACACACACAGACACACCACAGAAGCACACAGACACACCAACACAGACACACACACACACACACACACATGCACACACATACATACAGAGACACATATGTGAAAACACACACAGACATGAAGACAGGCACACATCAACACACATACAAATACACATAAACACACATATATACATACACTGACACATACATGCACACACACAGACACAAAGACAGACACATATAAACACACAGACACACAGTAGCACACAAACACAAACCTAGACACAGACATATACACACAGACACATAGAAGCACACAAACACAAATGCAGACACACACAGACATATACACACAGACACACAGAAGCACAGACACACAAACACACAGACACACACATACAAGTTCATACATATACACACACATACACACAAAGACACACATAAACACACATACACACGTGCACATATATATACACATGCACAGACACAGACACATACAAAAACACAGACACACACACAATAGAGGGTATCGATATCTCTGAATAGGTGAGACAGAGACAGAGTGAGAAGCCATGTGCTCCCCCATCCCCCCTTCTCCCCAATGTCACCACCTCTCTCCCAAGTCCAGCTCCAGACTCTGTGAGCTGTGGAAGTGGCTTTTTTGAGCCATTTTCTCAGATTGAGTCATTGGGAAGTGTGGAAGGTATGTTTTCTCTAAGAGGCCTACCAAATCTGTATCATGGGATTTCCATCTCAATAATTGACCTAATAGTACCTGTAAGCAAGTGGATAGTCAATTAAAAATACTGACTGTAAGAACAAATGAATGAATGAACGAGTGGGTGAGTATACATCCTTTATTTTGCCGGCATAGTGATGAGTTTGCAGATTTATCTGGATATCAATGTAAAAGAATAGCTCTCATTTGTATACAACTTAGTCCTTGTAATTTTCCAAAGTAATTCTGACTAAAATTATTTCCAACTAAACTATTTAGGCAACTGGGTTGGTTTCACAGGTACTTATTAGAAACCATTAGAATGGCATACTCATTGTATTCTAGACATTTGCCATATCACCATAGCAACTGTATTTCCCAAGATGGCCCAATAGCATTTCCCATCACACATAACCTTGTATAAAGTGACACTGACTTTGCTTCCATCAGAAAGTGAGGTCTGTGTTCCCACTCCTTGAATCTGAGTGGGGCTGTGACCACAGCAGAAGTTCAGCTATGTGGCTTCCAAAACCACCTCAGAACGGTGATACAGCTTCCACCTGAATAGAGCTTCCACTTGATTTTCTTGGGAACAGCCACTCTTAAACCTCAGCCATCACATGGGGAGAAAGCCCAAGCCACGTGACGAGACCATCTGTAGGTGTTCCGGGCATCAGTCCCAACCCACAGCCAGCACCAACCCCCAGAGTTATAAATGAAGAAACGAAGGTCACTCCAGCCCCAACTGGCACTTGACTGTAAACGTATAAGAGACTCTAAGCAAATAATTTCTATCGCAGCCCAATCAAGTCCTGGAAACATGAGGTATTCTAAATAATAAAGTGATCATTGTGATTTTAAGCCACTGAGTCCTGGAGTGACTTGTTATACAGCAACTGGGCATTGGCATGCCATCAGAAGATTCCTTACTCTAGAAGAAACTTTTGCAACATTGCTACTGCAGAAAATACTCCTTCTGTATGATCATTCATCCATTTATCAAATCTTGACTGGCACTGGCTATATGTTAAGCATTGTGTCAGTCACTGGAGGTGCAGAAAAGAAGAGAAGCAACATTTAGCCAAACAAACAACAACTTGCATATTGGATAAAGAAAAAAGCATGCCAAAATTACAACGGTAGTTTGACCCCAACAGAAAAAACATAAGAAGTGAACATCAACAGTTCTTTCCTCTCTTTTTCACTCTTTTCCTTTCTGGTCTCATTAAACGTGGAGGTGCCTCAGGGTCACTTTACCCCATGAGAGTAGACACCCTCCTCTCCCATCCCTAACTTTGGTCTTCACTCCACACCCAGTTAGCAGCTCCCCAGGCTCCATGATGTTGGTACCCCATTCTCTGGAAACATCTCTGCCCATCAACCTCAGATTACTTTCCCAAGGAGATGTGGAAAAACTCCAATTTTCCCCTCTAGGACTTGCAAAGAAATGGGAGTGGTAAATGAGAAGCAGAGGGAGAGGGTGGGGATTCATTACCTTGAGTTACTAAAAAGAAAAGCCCTAGTGTTTAGAAGGTGCTGTTATTATTTTCTCTGAAACATTAGCTCCTGGAAATCAGGGTTTCTGTCCCTAGCATGGTCTCTAAGGCTTCCAGGACGCCCCGGGGGCTTCCCTCAGTCAATTTTGACTCTAATGAGAGCCATCTGGAAGGCTGCAACGGTGGGCCTTGCTGACCACTGGACGGGGCCTTTGCTGTGGGCACAGGGACGTGTGCAGGTTCACAGAATGTGTCTCCCTTTCTGAGAACCATAGTCCTGTGTGCTCCTTCCCCAAGGAAAGCAGGAGAAAGAAAAAGAAAACTCACAGTCCTGAGTGGGATTCTCCCCGAAACATCTGTAAAGCTTCTTTGAAGAAGTCAAGTTATAATTAAACTCACACAAGGAATTCCTGTAGACAACACATTGCTGTTCCAATCTCAGAGAGCTAGGGCACCCAAAGCCCACCTCCCAGATGGAGCTAGGATTTGAGATACTGGATTCCACATTACTTAAAGTTATTTGAGCTTTTCATCGGGAATGGAAAACATTAATGTGTCTCACACATCAGTCTCTGTTTTACGGAATTCTTACACTGGGGAGCTCTTTTTATTTTACTATTTTTCTTTAACAGCCAGAACACTGGGAAGTTCACAAAGAAATTTTTCGACTGCCTTTAGTGACCCTTAACTCAAGAGGTTTCGCCTAATCTGTAATTTGGAGTTGAAAGTATTTCTGTACCTTTGGAGTGGGGGAGCTTTTTGTCTTTAAAAGAGTGGAACGACACTAACAATAGGGCTATACATACATTGTGCTTCTTTGTCAGTTACTGCAAACCAAAACCAGATGTGAAGTACCAGCAGCTACCGCGGAGTGACCCATGGAAGCTGAGGGTAATCCAGATCATCCTTAATAACTCAAAACCGCCACCTCTTAACTGCCTAATTTTTTCCTCACTTACAAATGCAAAAAAAGAATTGACAGTACACATTGAAATCCATTTCCCTCTACCACATACAGATTTTCTACGATGAGAGCCAGGAATAAAAAGCTCACTCCATTAAATCACGCAGCCGTCATCTGAATATGCTTTAGCTGAGGTGATCCTCACCTTTAACAAACCAAGATCTGGAAGGAAGGTTTCTGATCTTTAACAAACCAAGATTTGAAAACTAGATATTCCTGTCATGACCTTTTCCCAACATTCAGTATGTAAGGGATTCACTGGATTATTAGACTGCTTGTCAATGTAAGAAAACATAGAAGGTTCGGAGCAAAAAAGTTAGCAATCTAACAAATGCTTCCCCAACACTGAAAATCCCCTGAATTTTCAATAATTTTCCTGAATGTAAAGGTAATGAATATAAATGAAGAAAATCAATAGATATAGGAATGACTCACAAACTCTCAAATGAATAAATCAATCATTCCACCCTAAATTTGAACATTCTATCAGTATTTTATCGATTTACTTAATCTAAGAACGATTTTAACATAAAACTAAATATGAAATTGTTTCCAACATTGGATATTATGTATTGCCTTAGAGCAGGCATAAAGTGGAATGCCTATGGATGTAAAGCTAGACATTGATTGATTTTTAATACCTACAAATACAGCAATTACACTGTCATGCTACACATGAAACTTCCTATTCCTACACTGAAATTAGACTTATACATACGTAGAGATCAAAGATAAGACACAATCATATCATATTTCATCAAATCTAAGACTTTGGATGGTAAGACGTAAAGCACATCATGATTTAAAGTATCACTAGGAAAGAAAAAACAATTCTGCCAATCAGAATTCACCATAATACTTTCTAATCAATCACTTGTAAGACACATCCCAATTTTTGAGAAAGAATAAATGTGTTAAAATGAGCACAAATTGGTACACTTGTGATACAACAAATCATCAAAGCACTAAAATGTCATTTGCAATATACTACAGGGTTTCTCAACCTTGGAAGTATCGACATTTTGGGCTGGTTAATTATCTGTTGCGGGGGGCTGCGCTGTGCATGGCAGGATGTTTGCTAGCATTCCTGGCCTCTACCCACTGGATGCCAGTAGCACCTCCCCTGCCTCCCAGTTATGACAACCAAAACTGTCTTTAGACATGGCCAAATGTCCCTGAAGGTGCAGTCAAAAATTGTCCCAGTTGAGAACCACTGGACTAGAGTAATTGAATTTTATCAGCCTTGTAATTTGATTGTATGTGTGCAGTGTGTGCATGACAGTCAGCCAAATAGAAGGTATATTGTCAGACGGGATATATTGACCTGTAACACATCACATAAGCCAACAGCTGGCACATATATAAGAGTGTGTGCTAGCCATCCTAACCCACACAATACAAAAGAACCTGGATGACCACAAGTCAGCATCCCAGGAGTTTACTATCCATAACTGTAAACCATCAAAGAAAAGTGAAACAGATTAAAGAAAATAAAAATAAATAAACCACCACACAATATTTGGGCTTATCCAGATAACAATGAAAAAACTGAATATTTTGTAGCATTGGCAACAATATGGAGGAAAGAGCACTGACATTCCTGTATATTGGGAATAAAATAATGTATCCTTTGACTCCACAATGGATATTCTAGAAATCCATTTTGAGAAATGCTCACAATAGACAGAGTTATAGGTACAAAGAATGTTCACTATTACACTGTTCAGTAACAAAAAAAGAAAACAAATTGTATGTCTTTCAATCAGATATTGGATAATGATACTACACTGTATTAAGAAGAAAGAGATAGATACTAATTCACTGCATAGAAAAATGTTCAATGTATAATAAGTTTTAGAAAATTACTACATATGTATATTAGCATATGCAGAGAAAACATCTTAAAATACAAATTTGAGTTTTGAGGTTTGGATCATGGAGTAACTGCCCCCTTTTCAAGTCAAACAGTTGAGAAAATTTGGGATAAAACAAGTGTGTGCTACCTTTGTAATCAGAGAAAGTATTTTTAAATAATTCATATTATAATATAGAAATACTGAAATGTGAAGAAAATTTAAATATTCTAATTAAAACTTATAATAGGCTACCAATTAGACTTTATAGAATACATAAATATATTAATATAGATACAAAGAGGTTGAAGTTTGTTCATTGAGGCAAGAATATTTATTGAGCATTTACTTTAGTAAATACACTGTTAGTAAAATAACAAGTGAGACTTGTTAAAAAAAAAACTCCTAGGAAAAAAGAAATTTCAGCTGACTCCACAAAAATAGGGAATATTCAGATTGTAAGGGAAATTGCATAAAGGATTTGCTTCATTATGAAAGGAGCAAAGAAACTGCAGGGGAGGTTATGCTGAGAAATATATCAGTATGATGAAATATCTTGACATCTACAGACAAATATTTGTTGATGATTCATTTGGGCATTGAGGATTCACAAGAATAATTCAAAACGCATAATATAAAATCCTTCTGATTAGAGCACATTTTATGACACTGCATAAAGAGATGGCTGTAGGAGTCATTTATATTTTAATACTAACTTGAACTAGGCTTGGTTCTGCAAATAAAACAGAACAGTAAATATGAAGTGGAGCACATAATAATGTTACTGTTTCTGTGGGTGAGCTTCCATGGGAAAGAAGCAAAGACATCAATCTCAAAAACGTTAGGAAAACCCAAAGAAAGAAGAAGAAAAATAACAAAGATGAGAACAAAATTAAGAAATTTGTAAATAAGCATATGGTAGAAAAGATAACAAAGTCAAATTTGGTTATCTGAAAAGATTAGTTATGTATAGTGACTGGTGATTACAGAGAGAAAAGAGAGAAGGTTAAAATAACCAAAGTCAACAATAAAAAGGGGGCTATTACTACAGATGCTACAGACATTGGAAGGATAATAGAACATTCTGATCAATTTCCTATCAATAAATGTGAACATTTAGTTGAAATAAACAATATCCTTGGAAAATATAATTTACTAACACTGTCAAAAGAAGAAACACAAAACGTGAATTCCTATAACTATTAAAGACATCGACTAAAAATCTCAGACCTCTTAAAGGAAAACTCTAAAAATAATAAAAAAGAAAAGTTCCAGGCCAGATTGATTTATCTGCAAATTCTAACATGCATTAAAAAAAAAATGTGATGCCAGTCTTACATAAGCTTTTCAGATAAAAGAAAAGAAAGCTTGATACCAAAATGCCATTAGAAAATTATTTTAAAAGGAAAATTATAGGCCAATTTCATACATAAACATAGATGAAAAATCCTAAATAAAATTCTAGAAAACCAAACCCAACAGTATATAAAACAATAATATAAATATTGTGAACAATTTGGATTTAAGAATAAAAGTTTATTTCAATCAATATAATCAAATTTACATTGCAAAGAAAATTTATATAATAATTTTAAACAAAAGATGAAAAACTTTAATAAAATTCATTATTCATGTTAAAAATTCCTAGTAAATTAGAAATAAACAGGAACTTTATTAAGCCTACAAATTGATAAAGGGCATCTACCAAAACCTACAGTAAACCACACACTTTCATGTCAAAACTTTTAAATTTAATCCTTTGAAATTGGGGGAAAAGACAAAGAAGCTCTGCATATGACCATGTTTGTCAGAAATTGAATTGGAGGTCCTAGTTAGTAATAAGGCAAGGAAATGAAATGAAATGTTAAAGGATTGGGAAAAAGTAAATAAAACTCTATTTACAGATGACATCATTTTTTACAGAGAATTTCCAAAGAATTTGAAAATAAATTATTAGAATTAATAAGTGAGCTTGAAAAGTTTGCCAGATACAAGGTCATTGTAGAATTTTAAGTTCTATATATCAACACAAACATCAATAGAAATCAAAAATTTTAAATGCTATTTTCATAGCATTAAAAATACCTTACAATATGGAAATAAATCTAACATAATATGTGTAAACCTTTACACCAAAAACTACAAAATATTATTAAAAGAAGACAAAAATAAATGGATAGATATATTCAGGAATTGAAAAACTTAATAATCAAAGATGAAAATTTTCTTCAAATTGATCAATAGATTCAATGTAGATCCAATCAATATTTTAACAAAATTTTTGTGGAACTTGACAGAGTGATTCTAAAATGTGTATGGAAATGCAGAGTCAAAAATAGACAAGAAGCTCTTAAAGAAGAGTGAGAAACACAAAAGATCATCAGAGACTAATACAAACTGGAAAACCTAGAGGAAATGGATACATTTCTGAAAACATACAACCTGCCAAGATTCAATTAGAAAGAAATTGAGCACCTAAACAGACCAATAATGAGTAATAAGACTGAATAGAAAAAAAAGTCTCCCAACAAAGAAAAGTCAAGGACCAGATGGTTTCTCTGCTGAATTCTACCAAACTTACAAAGAAGAACTAATACCAATCCTCATCAAGCTATTCCAAAAAACTAAAGAGGAGGGAATTCTTCCAAATTCATTCTATGAGGCCAGCATTACCTTCATACCAAAATCAGACAAGAACACAGCAAAAAAGAAAACCACAGGCCAGCATTCCTGATGAACATCACTTCAGTTGAGCAGCGATATAGGCCAATATCTCTGGTGAATATCAATTTTCTAGTATTTTGTTCAGCAAAAGTTATCAACAAAATATCAGCAGGCTGAACCCAACAGTACATCAAAAAGATAATGCACCATGGTAAAGTGGGATGTATCCCGGAGATGCAAGAATGGTTCAACATACACAAATCAATAAATGTGATATATCACATCAATCGAAAAGAACAAAAACCATATAACCATATCAATAAATGCAGAAAAAGCATTTGATAAAATTTAACATTTCTTCATAATAAAAACTCTCAACAAACTAGGTACAGAAGAAATATATTCAATAAAATAAAGTCCATACATGATTAATGCACAGCTAACATTATACCAAATGGGAAAAGGCTGGAAGTCTTTCCTCTAAGAACTTGAACAAGACAAGGATCCCCATTTTTATCACTTCCATTAAATATAGTAAGGGAAGTCTTAGCTAGAGCAATCAGGCAAGAGAAAGAATAAAAGCCATCCAAACTGGAAAAGAAGTCAAATTGTCCCTCTTTGTAGATGACGTGATCTTACATCTAGAAAAACCTAAAGACTCCTCCAAAAAACTCTCAGATTTACTAAACAAATTCAGTAAAGTTGCAGGATACAAAAATCAACATTTTTAAAAAATCAGTAGCATTTATATACCCAATAATGCACTGGCTGAGAAAGAAATCAAGAAGAAAATCCTATTTACAATAACTACAAGGAAAAAAAAATCTAGGAAAACAATTAACCAAGGAAGTGAAAAACCTCTACAAAAAAAACCTACAAAACACTGATAAAAGAAATGAAAGAGGAGACAAATGAAAAGACATTGCATGGTTATGGATCAGAAATAATATCATTAAAATGATCATCCCATCCAAATAAATCTATAGATTCAATGCAATCCCTATAAAATATTAATGTCATTTTCCACAGGAATAGAAAAAAATCCTAAAATTTGTAAGCAAAAAGGAGCCTGAATAGCTAAAGGAATCCTGAACAAAAACAACAAAACTGGAAGCATCATACAACCTGACTTCAAAATATATTACACGGCTATATAGTAACCAAAAGAGCATGATACTGGTATAAAAACAGACACATAGACCAATGGAACAGAACTGATAACCCAGAAATAAATCCACACATTCATAGCCAACTGATTTTCAACAAAAGCATCAATAACATACATTGGGAAAAGGACACCTTCTTCAATAAATGGTGCTGGAAAAATTGGATCTCCATATGCAAATGAATAAAACTGGACCTCTGTCTCTTGCCATATATGAAAATCAACACAAGATAGATGAAAGACTTAAACCTAAAACCCAAAACTATTAAACTATTAAAATAAAATATAGAGAAAACACTTCAGGACATTGATCTAAGCGAAGATTTTATGGCTAAGACCTCAAAAGCACAGGCAAACTAAAACAAAACAGAAAAATGAGATTATGTTAAACTAAAACACTTCTGCACAGCAAAGGAAACAAAAGGAAACAATCAGCAGAGTGATGAGAAACCTGTTGAATGGGATAAAATATTTGCAAACTGTTCATCCAGTAAGAGAAAAGCCAGAATATGCAGAAAACCCAAAAAACTCAACAATTAAAAAAAAAAAAAACCTTTACAAAGAGGGCAAAAAATATCAATACACATTTCTCAAAAGAAGACACTGAAATGGCCAAAAAGCATATAAAAAAAATAATACTCAACATCACTAATCATCAGGGAAATGCAAATCAAAACCACAATGAGATATCATCTTACGCTAGTTAGAATGGCTATTATTTAGAAGACAAAAAATAACAGATGCTAGCCAGAATGCAGGGAAAAGGGAACTCTTCTACACTGGGGGGTGGGAATGTAAATTAATACAGCCACTATAGAAAACAGTACAGAGATTTCTCAAAAAAAAAAAAAAAAAAAACTAAAAATAAAACATTAATATAATCCAGAAATCTCACTAATGGGTATTTACCTAACGAAAAATAAGTCAGTATGTCAAAAACTTGCACCTTCATGTTTATTGCAGCACTGTTCACAATAGCAAAGATATGAAATCAACCTAAATGTCCATCAACAGATGAAAAGGTAAACAAAATGTGGTACATATACACAATGGAACATTATTTGGCCCTAAAAATAAGGAAATCATGTCACTTGCAGCAAAATGGATGGAACTGGAGGTCATTATGTTAAGTAAAATAAGCCAAGCACAAAGAGACAAATATCACAGGTTCTCACTCCTATGCGTGAGCTAAAAAAGTTAATCTCATGGAGGTAGATAGTGGAGTGATGGTTACCAGAGGCTGAGCATGGAGTGGGAGTGGAGATAAAGAGAGTTTGGATGATGGGTACAAACATACAGTTAGATAGAAGGAATAAGTTCTGATGTTATATAGCAGAGTAGGCTGACTATACTTAACAACAATGTATTGTATATTTCAAATTAGCTAGAAAAGAGGACTTGCAATGTTCCCAACACATAGAAATGAGAAATGTCCAAGGCGACAGACACCCCAAAACCCTGACTTGATCATTACACATTCTATGCATGTAACAAAATATCACATGTATCCCATAACTATGCATACATATTATATATCAATTTTTAAAAGGCGAATCTTTAAAAAACAAAGTGAGGTAGGACAACCTGCTCTACTAAACATTTTTATAAAGGCAATTAGGTCAGAACGGTGTTCATGCAGGTAGAAACAAATCAGACAATGGAGAAGAAAGTCCAGAAACAGATTCACACATATATGAACACACTTGATTTTTGACAAAGGTAGCAGCTGATTTTTTACAAAGGTGCAGAGCAGTAAAGAAAGGGAGGAGGTGTTGGTAAATGGTGCTGGAAAATGAGAAATTCACATGAGAAACAGAAACTGCAGAAGTAACTCATGCCATCACAAAAGTCAACGTCAGATAAATTGTAGAACTAAATATGACAAGCAAAAACTATGAAGTTTTTGGAACATCATATAGAACAATACATTCCTGACTTAGGAAGGGAAAGATTTTATAAACAAGGCACAGAAACACTAAGTGTAAAGGAAGGACTAATAAATTTAACTGCATTAAAATAAGAAAAAAATCAAGAATTTATTTTCATCAAAAGACACTATTAAGAGAATCAATAGGCAATGCACGGAGTGGAAGATGATTTCTTTAACATATTTAATCTAGTATTCATATCCAGAATATGTAAAGAACCCCCACAAATCAATAGTAATACCCACAAGCCAATGGAAAAACAAGGAAGAAACTGCACAGGCAGTCATAAAAGAGGATATCCAACTGCTCATTAAATATATTAAAGGTCTTCTACTTCATTAGTAATGCAGGAAATACAAATTAAAACCTGAATGAAATAACACCACAGATACATCAGAATGTCTAAAACAAAGACTAACAACAGTTTTGGTGAAGATGTGGAGCAACAAGAACTCTCACACACAGCTGGAATTTATGAAACATCCTTATTTATCCAGCAGGGCTGTAATAGGAGACATATAGTGTATTCAAACAGGTAAGTGAACAAAATTTAATGAAAGAAATTACAACGGTGAAGGTAGAATTTAGTAAAAACCAAAGGGTGATGAAGTCCCCTGGGCTAGCAAGAACAGGAAGCCATTACTACCCTCAGGCCTACAAAGGTGAGGGGAGGTAGCAGTTAAGCATCAGCAGTAGCTATAAATACAAGAGAGGATAAACTATAGGAGCTGTGGCCTTCCCTGGAGGGGAAAAAGCCACTGCAACCCATGACCAAAGAGAGAAAGCGGTAGAAAAAATTCCCCCACGCTCTCTCTTCCTACTCTCAGGCTTCTTTGTGGTGACTCTCATTTGCTGAACCCAGCGGAAGACAGAGGACAAGGGAGCCATTTGATGTAGTCAACAGAAGTCAAATCCCAGGACAAGAAGAGCAGAGAAGGGTGGAGAATGAATTGGAGAAGTAAAAAAAGGAAGTTGGCATGTCTACTGTCATCAAAGACTGTGTGATTCCATGATTTAATACACGTACAATAGAGATATGTGTATATGTGCACCAGAAGTCACCTACAAGAATGTCCACTGCAGCATTACATGTCATAGCCAAATACTGGAAATATCAAAATGCCCTTTGATAGTGAAATGAATCAACAGATCAATAAATTGTGGCACACTTATGCATTAGTGTACTCTACAGCAATGAAAACACAGCTATGAAGGACAAGAGGGATGAATCTCACAAACAGAATGTGGAGGGGGAAGAAGTTCAAAATATTAGCATCACACCAGGGGTTTAGTCTAGGTCCTGTTGCTCATTGCACAAAAAGCCAATCAAAGTCAAGTATTGCCAGGGAAGAAGGCTTTATTTGGGTGCTGCAGCCAAGGAGATGGGAGATCAATCTCAAATCCATCTCTCAGGTGGACTAAAATTAGGGGATTACATAGTAGGGAAAAATGTAACCATGTGTGAAAAAATGGGAATTAGGAAGGGGTAAGGAAGAGGAGTTGGTCAACAGGAAGTAGGTGGTCACTTAGGCAATCACAATGAGTCTGGCAGCTCATTGTCCAGATGCAGTGATCTGGTGAGTTTTAGCTCCTTGATACTATCTGGGAGTCCTAATGGTTCGTTTCCTGAGAAAGGAACTCAGATCAAACAAATGTAACTTTCACCACTTTCAAGATTGGAAGGGTCCATTTCTATGTTTATTCAAAAGCTATGTGACAACTGGACTAGTTTCAAACACAAAGAAATACACTGTATGGTTAAATTTATGTAAAGATCAAAAAGGAAGCCAAGCTCAACTATAGCGACTAGATATGCACATTTCGATGAGAAAATTATGAAAAACAGCAAAGAAACTATGATCATAAAAATGAATAATTTCCTCCTTTAGAGGAAAGGATGGGTAAGAATTGGGAAGGAGGAGACATGGGCTATTCCTTCTATTATAATTAATTATGTTGTACATTTACTTTTCAGGTACTTCTATCTATTATCTTCTAAATTTTAAAATTTTTAATTAAAAGATGGACATTACCATGAGATGTTAGAGTTAAGAATGCATTCTCTCAGTTAAATGCTATATCTGGCTACACAACTAAATTAGGACTGAAATCCTAACCACACATGTAGAAGCCGGGAGAAAGATGCAGTTGAGAAGCACTTTGCCCTCTGATTAGCTTCCAAATAAGGGAAATTCAGCTTGGACATTGAAAGCATTTTGTGTAAAATACTCTTTGCATAGCACCCCCACCGCACCACACACACACATACAGACACACACACACACACACAAACACACAACAAAAACAAAAAAGCCTTCCAGGGTTACTTTTTTTTTAGGTTAGCAGGTCAAAACTTTTCACATGTTAAATACTTTTGCAAGGAGGCAGATCAAACGGGGGAGAAGGGATAACCTTGTCTTGCAGTCGTTTATCAATTCACTGCAAGGAAGGAATGGAGAGCTTAAATATGAAGCATCTGGAGTTCTTCCCAAGACCCCTATTGCTCCTGGCCAGAAGCTGGAGGGGGCGGCCCTCACTGAGAAGTGGCATCAAATTCGAACCTGCACAACAAATAGGAACTAGCCACTTACAGATCCAGAGAAGCAGCCCTCTAGACAGAAGGCTGCTTGAGCCACTCACAAGTTCAGGGGCATCTCAGGAACAGAGAGTGCTAAAGAGACACAAGTCAAGGCTGAACAGTCTCATCTGTGTCCACGAAGTGTGCAAGAGCCAGATCCTACTGAGGAGTTTGCACTTAATCCCCAATATGACAGGAAGCCACTGGGGCCAAAGATGAATTAGGGATTGTTTGATCTCCTTGACACGTTCTAAAGGTTGTGCATACAGAAAAGGTTTGTCAACATACACAAAGAAAAGCTGGGATGACAAAGCTAAGATGCTGCTGTATCATTCTAGGGGAGGGGTGATGGACCAGGAGTTTCTGCAGAAAAAGCCGTCAGGACTGGTGATTGCCTGGAGGTAGAGAGCAAGAAAAAAGAATCATAGATGATCGTGGTTTGTGATTGTTGTGTAATGTTAGGGCTTAACAACTGCGAAAATAGTGTTTCTGATTTACAGAGAAGAAGACTTGAAGAATACAAGATAGGGGAGTGCAGATCGGGATTTGTCCTTTATGCCAGAGGTGCTCATAGATATACATGTCAAGATATCAGTTGGGAGCTGGGTATATCAGGATGCAAGATTGGGAATCACCAGTTTATCGATGGTTTTTATATGCAAATATGTGAGATCCATGTAATTGGATAATTATATGTGAGATCCATGTAATTGGATCTCACTTCTTAGTGGGGAGAAGTGAGATAACAAATAAAAGGCAAGATTAAAGCTGAGCCTTGAGCCCGTCCATCACTTAGAAGCCCAGCAGGGACAGAAGGGCCAGCCGATAGCAAAGTGGAGCATGAGGATTTCCAAGCTTCAGTGAGTGCACATAGGAGATTTATGGACACAACTTAAAGTGAGACCAGCCACACAGCTCCCTTCATTTTCTCAAGCAACACTGAGCAGCTCAAAGTGTAGCTACTACATATGGAGCCAAGCCCTGGTCCAGTTGTCACAAAACCTTACTAGGTATGTCTATTATTAACTATATTTTATAGCTAAAGGTAGGGACGCACAAAGAAGTTAAGTCTCTTACCCAAAGTCACAGCAAACCAACAGAAAGACCTCACAGCAAAGTCTTTCTCCTTATTTCACATTCTACAACACTATGTGACACCGCATCCAAAAAAATGTGGGGGGTTACTCTAGGACAAAGAAGCTCATGAAAAAGAAACAAAGAGACAAGCATAGAGCTTAAATTTAGAACAATATTCAGGGTGATTGGGAAAGACAGCCTCCGTATAAATTTAATATGGTTCATCACCATGTGAATAAAATGAGAGAGGAAACTGGTACAAGTGGAGCTCATTGAATTTGTTTGCATAAAATCACAATTCAAGTGTTGAAGTTTGGGAACTAAAACAGTAATCCATTTAAGAAATTTGCAGGCCAACTTAGACACAATGGTGACAAAGCTCCTCTGAGGAGACAGGAACTATACTACTTGCAACTCTAACTGAATGGACTTAACTTGGCAATTATGATCGCCACAAGATTGATCGGATAAGCATTAAAGGGTGTCTTGGGGTACATTTGCAGATTCAGACACTCCTAGTTGTGATACTCTTCATGAAGAATTTGCAACTTATGGCTTGCATATTAAAAACATGATATGAATGAAATTCAGATATCTCTTGGTAAATTTTATAATTATTCCTCCCATCAGCTAAAGTTCTCAATATGAAGGGTTATAACTGATGTTATGTACAATAATTACAAGCTGTAGTGTACAAAAATTGATACTTTTCAATTTTAGAAAGAACTGCTTTAATCTAAACCTAAAGTAGCATCAGTAATTTTTCATAAGTGGTCCCCTTCATATGAATAAGCCCCCAGGAAAAACAAATTGCTTTCAAGAAATGCTATAAGTGTAAGCTGTTTTATACATACATTTTGGCAAAATTTGGTTAATTAAAAAAGATTTATACTTTTTCTCAAATGTAAGAAAAAAGATTTACTTCTGAAATAATGGTCTTTATAGAATATGCATTTTTGTTCCTTTTTCTTAGTGTATCTATAAATTTACTAATAAGAGGTTCTCATCTTGATATACTAACATTTGAAAAGATTGATTATATTGGTATTGCCAGAAGAGGATACCATAAATTAAAAATCCATACATTAACCACATTTTCTTATTTGCAACATGACAAATGATCCTGTAAAGTTATAATCAATAAAAGTTATTTGAAAGTCATAAAATGGATTTTGCCATAACTGCTCTCCTAGCAAGGTTAAAACACTTCAACTATTTTTAATCATCAACTTATAGTGTAGTAGATCAAGCATATCTAAATATTTCACTTTAATCAAGCAAGTATATTTATGCGGTTTCCTATTACAATACGAAAGTTTGGTTCCAAATATTTCCAAGATATTTAACACAGTTCAATACAGGTCCTGTCTCATAAATCAATTTCAGACTAGACAAAAGGAAAAAGCAGATTCTTGTTTACTTCAGTATTTTTCAAGCCAGTTCCAAAGACAGAGTTGTTACTCTCGTGAATGTTTAGTAGATGGCTGAACAATGTTGTTCTGACAATCTTTTTTTAATTAATTAATTAATTAATTTTTTTATTGTACTTTAGGTTCTGGGGTACATGTGCAGATCATGCAGCGTGGGTGCATAGGTACTTACATGGCAAGGTGGTTTGTGCCTCCATCCCCCCGTCACCTATATCTGGCATTTCTCCCCATGTTATCCCTCTCCAACCTCCCCACCGCCCACTCTCCCTCCCCTAGCCACCCCCCACAACAGACTCCAGTGTGTGATGCTCCCCCTCCCTGTGTCCATGACAATCTTTTAAATACTATATGGTGGAGACAAAATAACAAAAACAAAGTAGGTGTAAGCTCTAGGAAATTAGTTCTCTTGGACATAAAATATGTTTGGGGAAGAAATGCATTTTTCCATATGGACTAGGGTAGTTATTTCTCTAAGTGGGAACAACTTAAGACTCTGAAAAATGGTTGCTCAAAGGGGGCTTTGTGTCTGGATGAGGCCAGTGTTCCACTCAAAATCATTTTATTAAATGCCATTGGATCAAATGTTTTCAGGTTTGCTCCCTAAAATATGCCCTATCATTCTTAAAAAGCACACTTAGGTAGCAAAAGGCATACTGAAAGTAATATGGGTTAATGTTTCTATCGTGTCTATGTTTTCTAAGTAGCCCCTGCCTGAGCTTTCGACTTTTTAAAGTGAACCATCAAATAGTTGTTTGTCTACCACAAATAAGCCATCTATTTTGTTATTCCTGTACCTTTTCATAGAATCCAGAAAGTAGCAATCTTGCTGCCATATCTTACATAACACCAAGTCCATTTTTTAATAATAAGCATTCCAATGAGTATTCATCACCAACATCACCCCGAAAATATTTAGAAAAAATACAGGCTAAATCCTTTATCCAAAGTCAATGACTAAGAGGCGGGGTCAGGGTTGGACCAAAGATCTCTTTGGCCAGGAAGCTGGTGGTCGCCCCTGACCTGTTCTCTGAGCTTCCACCCCTGGTGAATGTTCAATATCTGAGTCTTGCCCCATGCATTATCGTAATTCTCAGTAAAACCCTAGTTACCCACATGGAATTCTCATCTACATCTAGCCCAATTTGCTACTGGATTTCAATGTTATTTCATACAAAAACAATCACTAACAGAAAGAACCTGCATCTGGTTTCGAAAACAATTTGAAAGGCATTCATTCTGAGGGCTGCAAAGCCCAGTGATGGCCCATCGGTACCCTGAAAGGGCTTCTCAGGTACCTCCACTCTCCTCTGCATGCCTCCATCCATCTCAGAACACATGTCTGGCTCTTCCTGCTCGAAAACAGAAACAGAGAGTTCCGGGATCCAAAGGCAAGGCTGCGATTTAAGGGACACTTTGTTTTTGTAGGTGTTCAAGGATTTGGAATCAAAGCAGCAGAATTATTAAAATTAATCCAATTTTCTTGCATTTATTTTGTTAGTTCATACCTCTAAAAGATATATTTTGGAAGGCACCTTTCAACCCAACCATTTACAAATCAAAGCTTTCTTTGGAATCCCTGAGACCAAACCCAAGCTAGACACTGACACACTGCCAGCTCCACAGCCCTGCCCACCTGGAAGGGGTATGGAATGCACTATTTGACTTGAGCTCACATTTAATTACAGTGTCAAAAATCGAACTTAATTGCTTTAATCAGCTGCCAACACTATGAGCCTTTCTGGCTTGAATTTCTATAAACAAAGAATAAATTCAAATATGTCACAAAGTGGCAGCAACTCGTTGCCCACTGGACTATGGATCGTTATGCAACCGTGGCTCACTGCAGAAAAAGCCAGCACCTTCCTATATGTGACTCTTTGCTGATCTTTTCGGACTATTAGTCAACGGAATCATTATAAACCTAAATTATCTATCTGCACGGAAATTACTCAGCCTCAGACATCCAAACCAGTAGCTGTTCACCAATAAAGCCTGAATAAAACTGTCGCTGACTTTCCCTGCTTCAATTTAGAGTATTTTTGGAAACATCATTGCATGTTTAAAATATAATAAGCAAAAGGACCTTTGGTAATTAAACATTCTGTAATTAAAAACTCCAAAAGACAGGAGCAGTGATATTAGATTTTCTTTACTGAGGTGAAAAAGACAGAAAACACGTAGCTGTTTTAAAAAAAGAAAAAAAGCAAGGATTTTTAGAGCCAGAAACAGTGTCTTTTATTTTGGAAATGTTTAAAAGTCTGTAAGCAGAGATCACCCAGTTCATCCTCAGCACTGGTGAGCAAATAACTTCTAAAATTCTCCTGAAAGAGAATTCTCCAGCCTCTTCCGTTTGAAATGCTTCCTACAGCAAACACAAAATTGGGCAAAACACAAGAGCTCATGTTAATTCCAAACAAAGAGACCAACAGTCACAAAGTAAGAGTCCATCTTAGAAGCAGCTGCTGCTTCCACATCAAGCAACTATTGGAAAGAGGGGATAGATGCAGAATTAAGAGTATTTGTGACTATAGGCAGAGACCAGAACATTAATTTTTAAAACTAAAAGAGAAATTTATTTCAGATAATCCAAGGAAATGAGTAGAGACAACCTAAGAGGATTCTCAAGCCCCCTCCCTGCTGGTGTGGTATGAAGATCATGGGCAGGGTAGCTGACACCCCTCACATCTTCCCCGGGCCCCTTCTGCCACCTCTTTTGGCATTCGCCCCTCTCTTGGATTCTGAATCCCTGCCCATGTTCTCCATGAAAGGCCACGTTAATGCCCATGGTCTCTCCTGCCACTAATAGACTGATGCCTTCTACACTGACTCAAGCTTTAACCCTCCTCTGGATTCGGACTGTACATCAAAAAGCCTGCCAGACATCTCTTCCGGATGCTCTCAGGGCACATGATGAAAAGCACATGCAAAGCTCTCCTGAGCCTCAAGGCTTTCCCTCCCACATTCCTTCCACCCTCTCAGTTATCCGAGCCAAGACACAGAGTCGGTTGTGAGTCATTTCTCTACCTCATCCCCACCACTCAACCTTCCTGCAAGATCCTGCTCAACTTACCTCCTAAATGCTGTTACGTGACTTCAACCACGTCAGCTTTTTATGGGGGAGGAGAGGCACCTGTCACCTCTTGGACCTATGGACTCAGAATCTCTGAGGTGGACCGGGAATCTGTGTTTTTAAAACCCCGTGGTTGGTAACTTCCTGCTGGCTGAGGATAGAGAGAATGCTTAGTGAACGCTGAGGAATGACGGGTTAAATAATCCCTGAATGATTCCTGAGCAGATCAATTTCTCAGCCAGGGTTTTGACCGCAGCTGATGATGAACAGGCCATGACCACCAGGAAGGGTCTGAAGAGGAAGCATTGATTGCAGTTTTCTGCCTCTGGTCCTCATGGATGGAGCCCCACCCCCAACTCTTACAACCCTCACTTACAAGGACGCCAAAGAAAAAGCTGGAATTCTCCAGGAGAGCAGGACCTGTTAAAGAACAAAGGGCTTCCCAAAATTGTAGGAGTGGCCTTGCCTTGAGAAGCTTTGAGCCCAGAAGTTACTGAACAACTACCCTGGTAAAACCCTAACGTGACAATGATAACGTGTGATTGTATGTGATCCCTTCAAAACGGCAATGAGTTAGGCACAACGTGGATCTCAGATTGTTCCGTGAGTTTGGTTGCATAAGATTGTGTGCGTTCCCAGGGGTGCCATAACAAAGTGCCACACCCTGAGCGGCTTCCGCAATGTATTTTTTTTTTTTTTTTTTTTTTTTTGAGACGGAGTCTCGCTCTGTCACCCAGGCTGGAGTGCAGTGGCGAGATCTCAGCTCACTGCAACAACCTCCCGGGTTCAAGTGATTCGCCTGCCTCAGCCTCAGCATCTCAGCTGGGACTACAGGTTCGTGTCACCATGCGCAGCTAATTTTTTGTATTTTTAGTAGAGATGGGGTTTCACTGTGTTAGCCAGGATGGTCTCGATCTCCTGACCTCGTGATCCACCCACCTCGGCCTCCCAAAGTGCTGGGATTACAGGCGTGAGCCACCTCGCCCGGCAACCGCAATGTATTTTCTCACAGTTCTGGAGGTTGAAAGTTCAAGATCAAGGTGTCAGCAAGGTTGGTTCCTTTTGAGGCTGTGAGGGAGGATCTGTTCTAGGCTCTCTCCTCCAGCTTCTAGGGGCTGCTGCAGTCTTTGGTGTTCCTTGATTTATAGAAGCATCATCCCTATCTCTGCTTTTGCATTCACATGGCCTTCTCCCTGCATGCCTGTCTGTTTCCAAATTTCCTCTTCTCATAAAGACAGCAATCATTGGATTAGGGGTCCACCCTACTACATCTGCAGTAACCCTATTTCCAAATAAGGTCACATTCTGAGGGACTGGGGGTTAGAACTTCACAGTTACTGACACAACTCAACCCATACTAGGTTGCTTAGTATTATACATTAGGAAGCCATAACAAACTTTTTTTTATTAAAATTTGGTATAATTAATATTTAAATGTCCTTTCTGACAAGATTTAGCCAGTTTTTTAAGCTTCATTGAGAGTGTCGCAACATTAGCACTAATAATAGAATGGTCTATTAATTTTTTAAAAAGATATTATGTCTGCATTTCCAATAAAATTCACAGCAATGATTCAGGTAGAAATAAAATGAGAATGTCATTGTCAACCTTTTAAATTATATTATGGGAGCAGGGAGCACATGGGCCCTGAGGTAGAAACAAATATGGAATACTCTAGAACTAGCAAGAAGCCAGTGTGGCCACAGCAGAGTGAGCCAGTAGTGCTGGAAGCAGGTGAGATCTTGAAGGGCCTTGGGAGTATGAACAGGAGCTCAGATTTTATCCACATTGGGGAAGTATAAGGGGGTGTTTAGCAGAGCAGAAATCTCATCCGATCTGTACTTTGAGGAAAATACTCTGATTTCTACGTAGAGAACAGACTATAAGAAGCCAAGAGGAGAGGCAGGGGCGTGAGGGAGAGGTGACTTCAGTCTCCAGGTGAATGAGCTAGTGGCATGAATTAAGGTGCTCATGGTGGAGGAGGTGAGGTGGAGAACTGGACACTGGGATCTATTTTGAAGGGGGAGCCTACAGAACTTGTTGGTGGATGGGCTATGAGTGAAAGAGGATTGAACAATGATGCTAGGGATTTGGGCCTAAATAAATCCCCCAGGTAAATGGTTATCCTATTATTAATACTAAGACGAATAATTCCAGGGAAGGAGGAGCCTTGGGGATGCGAGGCAGTGATCAATTATTTTCTCAGAAACCATGATAACTATAGGAGACTCAACAGAGTATCCAGTTAGATACAATATCTAATGTCCTGATGTGTGTCTGCATTTTTTCCATTAAAATACACATGGCCACATTAGGTATTTGGTCCTTTTCAACAACTGATTAAACATAGATATACATAAGCATAGATATGGATGCATTACATTCTTCTTTAAAAACATTCTAACCACCATAAACATTTTGGTGCCCATCCTTCCATAACTCTCTCTAAAATACATAAAATACACACACATATGAGTTTTACATATATGGGGCCCTATATTACTCAGGCGGTTTACATTTTGAGTGACGTGTCCTATCACTGCTATTTCTCACCAGGAGGATTCCAAACTGTGTGAATTTTTTTTATGTTTACTTTTCATGTTTTGTGAATTGTTTGCATTTTTTAAATGAGTAAATCATTATTTACATATCACCCCACCACACACACACAAAAGTAGTGAAGTTCCCTAGGAAAGCGCTTCTCATATGGGAAAATTAGAAAGTAAAATCAGAATAGGGCCCAACGGGCTCTTGGAACACATTCGATGTGACTGGGGAGAGAGCCTCCTACCATTCAAAAAACTCTGTACTCCACTGCTTGGATCAAATCTGAAATAGTGGGTGTACTTTTAACAGTAGTCTGATCAACACAGACTGTAATGACAACATTTCAAAAAGTGATGCTGGCATTGGGAATATGACCATAGGAGAACAGCCAGGATGGTATAGAAGATAAAAACTGGCCGGGCACAATGGCTCACACCTGTAATCCCAGCAGGGTGGATCACCTGAGGTCAAGAGTTCAAGACCAGCCTGGTCAACATTGTGTTACCCTGTCACTATTAAAAATACAAAATATTAACTGGGCGTGGTGGTGGGCACCTGTAGTTCCAGCTACTCAGGAGGCTGAAGCAGGAGAATCACTTGAACCCGGGACGCAGAGATTGCAGTGAGCCAAGATCACATCATTGCACTCCAACATGGGCAAGAAGAGCAAAACTCCATCTCAAAAATAAAAATAAATTAAAACCATGGGAAAGAACAATTGAGGAAACTGGGGACTTGTCCTGGAACAGAAAAGAATGAGGATTTTTGGTTTTTTAATTTTGTTTTTGTTTTGAGATGGAGTCTTGCTCTGTTGCCGGAGCTGGAGTGAAATGGTGTGATCTCAGCTCACTGCAACCTCTGCCTCCGAGGTTCAAGTGATTCTCCCACCTCGCTGAGACTATCACCACTCCCAGCTAATTTTTGTAATTTTAGTAGAGATGGGGTTTCACTATGTTGGCCAGCCTGGTCTCAAACTCCTGACCCCAAGTGATCCACCTGCCTCAGCCTCCCAAAGTGCTGGGATTACAGGAGTGAGCCACCGCACCCAGCACGAACGAGGTTTGAAGGGAAGCATGAGTGTGTTCTCTTCAAATAGTTGAAAGGTTCCATTTGGAAAAGACATTTACTTATCCCTGTGGTTCTAGTAGTTGCAGAGGGTGGATCTAAGACCATCTAGTGAACTTTATGGAGAGGCCAAAAACCCTTCTTTAGGGGAAGAAGGAGGCAAGGAAAGGTCTCAGACTGTCTGGCAGAATTCTGTAGAGTCCTCAATTGGGTGTGGAATTGGCAAGTATAATAAGTGTAAATCCCTCTCAATCTACCATCTACACCGTTAGGCTCCTTGGAAAGGAGGTCACTTCTTCATTTCCTGAAAACTCCAACACATGAGTCATTACACACTCAGCATAAGCAAGCTTCCACTACATAGTGAATCTGACTTCAATAGGACTCATTTTATAACCTTTAGGAATCTTTAAGAAGTTGAAAATGTAAAGACCTGCAAGATCAACTGATCTTCAAAGTCCCATTGAGTCAGAGGATTTTGTAATTATGTCTAAACAGGAAAATTCCCATCTCAGAAAAGGCTGAATAGTATTTAATAGTTAGCTCAAAAGGACCAATCAAGTTCTATGTGGGTAGCTGCTGAACTGCAGCCAGGCCAACCTTCAAGCCCGGAGAAGACGACTGGGTCTGTAGACACAGCTATTGATCATAAATCATCACAAACCACAGCTTTCCTTAACTGGGGTGGTGGGCAGGGAGACCAGGCTTCAGGTTGGCCTTCCTCCAGCAAGGGCACACAGGCGAAGGGGACCTGAACACGTGGAGCTCATGGTCAGGAAGCCTGAAGTGCCTGCTCCAGCACATCTGGTGACTAGTAGTATAGATTCCCCATGGAAGGGATGTCAAGGCATCATTATTCAAAGTGACCTTCCCTCCATCAGAATAATCAGAAACAGCTCACAAATAAAGTAATCTGTAAAACGCTTCATCTTCTCTAGGTAACCCCCCTACATGATGACATCATTTCACATGTGGTGACATGGTTTTGTGAGGACTTTTTTTCCTTCCAAGTTTGGAATCTGGCTGAAGGCTAAAATTGCCATTTACAACAAGCCTTTCTTGACACTTTGAAGAAGGGTCTTTGTAAACAGCCAGTCCTACCCCTCAGACTCACCAGAGGCAAAACCTGTTTTGCTTTGGTAGCACACGCTCTTCCTTAACTGGTAAAAGACTTAAAAAAAAAATAAGATGCTATTTTTAATTGTTTTATAAATCTGGCTTAGATATAGTAAGGAAATTGCTATTTTATATGTAGAACAGCGGCAAACAAATCTCAAGAGATTAAAAATCATGTTCTTGTGGTTTTCTTTTAAAAGCTGCAAATTTGAATTCAATTTAAAAAATCATGGCACAGGGACAAGAATGAACAAAGATGGGAAAAATGTCCGCAGCATTCTGCAGAGTCAAGTGCTGCTGTGAGTGTGCATGTTTCCAATTACACAGTGGGGCTCGGTGAGCTCCAGAAGTCAAATTCAGACAGAACCAAAGTGCAGTGCGTTACACAGAACCCAGGCCAGGAAAAGCTTCACAAAGTCTTTTCTTTCAACCGAAGCAATTGCATAGACCATTTGATTCATTTCAAGAAAAAAAAATAAAACTGACGTAAGAAAGAAAAATATTATTATATGATTTCTCTCTTTTGCTTCCTAAAACAAAGTCAAGTTGTGTTGGTGTATGAATCAAGATTTAGTATTTTCTTGGTTGCTTCCAGAACAATAGTAGATCACCAAGAGAATAAGAACAAGAGAGAAAGCTCAGTTCTCAGCCAGACGATCTAAGGTAACAAAGGGTGAGACCCTCCTTCCATCACTCATAGGAGCAGACAGACAACCGATAATAATTGGGCACATGGAGGTTTTGACAAGACAAACTGTTATGTGAGTCCAGGGTGCTAATTTCTGGCTTCTTTTGAGTTGCAAGAAAAATACATACCGATTCCCCACCCCTCACCCACCCACATAACAAGACCCAATAGTTAATAGATGGAAAAGTGTAGCTAGGGGGAAAATGTGATTGTAGGCTTCCATTTCAAATGATGGAAAATCATTTCTGAAGTCACTACAAAAGTTACTTCACAAAACTAAAACAAGCCTTGACACCTTGTGTTATCCCCTCCCCTAAAGCAATTCTAGGTTGGAAACACTTGATTCTTGGCGGGGGATTCTAAAGAAGGTGCTGTAGGTGAAAGGCTGTTAGGAGGAGCTTTAACAAACTGGAATGAGAACAGTAAAAAGCTAAGATTTCTGATTGTAATCCCAGGCCTGGATGTGTTCAAGATAAGAAGAGATCATCCGCCACCTTTGCAATATTTTCAAGAGAATGGGGTTTTGGTGACATTGATCAAACTCTGACATGGACTTTCAGCTGCCTTCCAACTCCACATGCCTGCAATGCAATGATCTCTATGGACAGTAGAAGTAACTCTCACCCTAATGTTCTCAGTGATGATTTATATGTGAAGTGGACTCAAAAGAAATCACTTAATAAAAATTATGTCCATTGACCCAACAAGCTTCCCAGTGCTGTATCAGTCATCAACCGATTTTAGAGACATTTGGTCAGAAATGATCTACTTGTGATAAGCCATCTGAGGGCGCTAGCTCTTTTTCACCTTCAACAAGGAAGTCAGTAAAATCACTATTGAATTAAAATGAAGTAAAGTACTTTGAGATTTCGGATTTCTAAATTAAGGAACACACAACATATAGTACTTTATTCAGACAAGAATTATTAGAACCCAGGTCTAACACCCAAGTGAGGTCACAGGTAAATGAAAATCTGTCTGTTATTTGAACCCAAGTCTACACACAGCCAGAGCAAAGTACGGCTGACCTCGGATGCACAACCCACTATTCTTATCATGGCATTCCAGAAGTCATCTCAGTCATTCTGTTACGTAAATACAAAGACGTCAACTGGTTTAAAAATTCATTTCTTTTTATTTTAGCTTCTTTGTGTCAAACTCAAAGAAGCCTCACATAAATGATCAAAGACTTTTTGGTGGATCTTCCAACGCACATGCCGGCAAGAGCTGCTTGCACTTTTTCCTTCAATCCTCTAAAATGAAGGTTTTGAAGATGCTTGCCAATGGAACGTTGTGCCTTACAGCTATAATATTTTTTAAAAGGCATTCAGTTTAAATTAATATATTTGGCCAGACAACTGTATTAAAATTCTTGTTGTTTCTTCTGTTATAATGGTAGCCTGTGGTATGACTATTCTTCTTCAAAAATATGTACAGTTATTGCTTCTCTCTTGCCTGGGGTACATCATGTGTTTTTCATTTGAGTGTACATTGCAATACCTCATTAAAACCAACACTTAGGCTGCACGAAAGTCTTCATATCATGCCGCAAAGAGCGTAAACTAACGTGGAAAGTTTCAGAGCCTTATAACTCATTGCAAACAGCTCTTATACTAGCTGCTCAACTGATATTTAGCTCTGCTGGATGATGTCACAGTTTTCATGCTCTTAAAATTGACCCCCTTCAGAAAATATATAGTTTTCCTCATGCTGTAAGCATGGGGGAGTTACAGTGTAAACAGAGCCATTTTTTTCTTATACAAGGAACGCCTGCTCCTCACCCTCCTCCCTTCTCCCCTACTCCATACACAGAAGCATACACCAAACACTTCACTTATACTGCAACAAAGAGTTGCAAATATGTGCAAATAAAGCCCTTATAACTCGCCTCTCTCCTGCTGGACAGTTCCTTGACTCAAGAATTTCCCAAGACAGACATACTGATAAGGGGTCTGCTCTGAGCTTCATTCTCAGCATATAGTCCTGGGATTATTTAGCTACCAACATTCACCTCTGCATGAACTCATAAGTCATCACTGACAAAAGAAACAATTTGTGATTTTTTTTTTTAATGTCACAATTTTTCTTTTAAGGTTTGGGAGAGAAAGTTGTTTTGGATATCTCATCAGTTTCTGTTGCCAAAAGAACACCTGATTCAAAGAGTTCTTGAAAGTCACACATAAGAAGCTTCTGACTTCAAAACAAAATCTGCTTTGAAGAATTATTTTTTAAAAGGAATCAACTGATTGAAGATAAGAAAGTAACACTCATAGCTTTATTCTTTAGTCTTAAAAAATGATTTTTATACCTCACACCTATTAGGATGGCTACTATGAAATATTAAAAAATTGAAAACAACAATGTTGGCAACAACGTAAAGAAACTGGAATCCTTGTGCACTGCTGGTGGGAATATAAAATGATACAGCCGCTATGGAAAACAGTATGGTGCTTCCTAAAAAAATAAAAATAGATTACTGTATGATCTGGCGATTCCACTTCTGGGTATATATTTCAAAAAATATGAAGCAGGATCTCAAAGAGATATTTGTACAACCATGTTTCCGGCAGCATTACTCACAAGAGCCAAAAAGTCAAAGCAACCCAAGTGTCCATTAACAGATGAATGAATAAACAAAATGTGGTACACAATAAAATATCGTTCAGTCTTAAAAAAGAAGAAAATTCGAACACATTCTACAATATAGATGAATCTTTTTTTTTTAATTAAAGTGTTTTTGTTTTATTTTAAAGTTCCAAGGGACATGTACAGGATGTGCTGGTTTGTCACACAGGTAAACGTGTACCATGGTGGTCTGCTGCACCTATCAACCCATCACCTAGGTATTAAGCCCAGTATGCATTAGCTATCTTCCCTGATGCTCTCCTATCCCCGCCATCCCCCAATATAGACTATTGATGAATCTTAAGGACATTATGCTAAGTGAATTAAACCAGTCGCAAAAAGTCAGTATATGATTCTACTTATATGATGTACCTAGAGTAGTCCAAATTCAGAAAGTAGAACAATGGTTGCCAAAAGCTGGGGCATGGAGAAAACGGGGAGTGCTGATTAACAGACACAGAGTTTCAGTTTTACAAGGTAAATAAGTTCCAGACATCAGCTGCACCAACGATGTGATACTTAACACTACCGTACTGTACAATGGTTATGACTATACATTTTATGTTTTATGTATTTATCACAATCAAAAATAAAAATTAAATTAAAAATAAAAGATTTTATAACACGTTTAACATACAAAATCCACTGTATATGCTACATTTGTGAATATTTTATGATTTTCAAAACACCCTTATTTTTTCCCTATTCATTTATTCCTTCATATATAACCCACAATGTGTTAGGTTATGTGCTGGGCAACCTGGAGGACTCAAAGATGAATACATTTAAAGACCTTGCGAGGACATAAATATCAATAACATAAAGTAAAATATGTTCACTGCTGAAAATTGATATAGTTCCTAGATTTTTCAATTCACTTGCAATTTCTAATATTCTGCCATGTTGGTGCCACAAATTCACTTGTGTTTAAAAGTTAATGTGCTTGATTATCATACAACCACTTCTTTCATAAGAGAACAACAGATAAAATGCTATGGGATTTCAGGGGGAGAAAGAACTTCTTATTAAGTGCATATTTTCAACCAATAAGAAAACACTTTTTTTTTTTAATCAACACTATCTTCTTGGTGCTTTTTCACATCTCATCCTGTTTGCTTCTTCACCCTGCCTAAGCAACCATCTCTGGACCCAATCTTGGGCTATTGCATCTGATGACACATGTTACATGGGCCATGGGCCATGGGCCATGAGCCATTAGCTCCCTCTCTACTCCTAGGGATGGAGTACATGTGATGACTTCCATCAGACTCAGGTTAAATATCTTGCTGATAAGTTACCCCTAAATATGGACTAATGAACTCTCCAGGTAGACAATGAGGTAGACTCCAACCAAACCTAACTTATACTTAGGGGCTTTGGGAGTCCACCAGAGCCATAAAGCCATATCTCCATCTAGGGTCTACACTGGAAAGCTGTTCAGTAACATAAAGGACAAGCCATTTGGGAAAACAGCCCGCATGAAGAGAAGTGTGGTTTCAAGAATAGCATTCTATCCCAGGTTTAAAATGCTTTTCTCCTCTTTATCTAGTTTGAGGACTCCTATCCATCCTTCCACACGAGATCCAGCCTCATCTTCTAAACGAATCCCTCCCCGGGAACATCAGCCCCTCCTCTGCATTCCCTAGCATTTTGTGCATCCTCTGTTAAAGCACCTGTTTGCACAGCTGTATCCACCACTAAACTTAGAGGCAACAGACCATGGTTTTGAATGTGTAGAACTCAACATAGAGCCTGAGACCTCGTGGGTATTCAGTGCAAGTAGGAGGGAAGAACGAATACATGAGCAAACAAGACAATGGAAGTCTGTCATAAGTATTTATATTTCAAAATGCCAAGTGGAAATTGTGCAAGTCTCTGATCAATCTGTACTTTAAAATGCTAAATTGATTTGGCTAAAAATATTTCAACACTGAAATTTCATTTTGCAAGTTAAGTCTCTGCACAACAAAAACAGAAAAGAACGTATCAATGAACTAAATAGATAACTTTTCGGCTGATAAAATCTCAAGATTTAGTGTTTGAGAGGAAAGCAAAATTAAATGTGTCCTTGAAAGTTCCTGGGTCTAAGACATATAGGCCAAAAGAACAGAGACTTCGGAAATAAACCAAGCCATATATAGTCCAGTGATTTTTGAAAGTGGTTCAAAAATGAGAAAAAAGCAGTCTTTTCAACAAAAAAGAAAAAAAAATGGTGTTGGGAAAACTGGATATACATATGCAAAAGAAAAAAGTTGGGCTTTTACCTTATACTATATACAAAAAATTAACTCAAAATAGAATAAACACCAAAAAATGAAAGCCAAAACTCTAAAGTTCTTAGGAGAAACTCTAAAATTCTTAGAAAATAACTTGGCAAACCTGTCTTGAATATGACAGCAAAAGCACAGGTAACATAAATAAAACAGACAGATTTGCCTGCATTAAAATTAAACACTTTTGTGAATCAAAGAATGCTATCAACAAGGTGAAAAGACAACCTACAGACAACCTATAAGAGAAAATATTTGAACATCATTTATCTAATAAGGGATTAATACCCAGAATTATATATATATATATATATATATATATATATATATATATATAAAACACCTACAACTCAACAACAACAACAAGAAAAAAGCAACCCATTTTTAAAAATGGGCAAAGGACTTGAACAGAAATGTTTCCAAAGATAACACTAATGGCCAATAAGCACATGAAATTATACTCAACATCACTAATCATTGGGAAAATGCAACTCAAAACCACAACGAAATCCTTCATAGCCATTAGTATGATTATTACTAAAAAATCAGAAAATTACGAGTGCTGGTGGAGATATGGAAAAACTGCAAATCTTATGCACTGTGGGTGGGAGAGTAAAATGGGAAAGTCAATATAAATAACAGTATAGCAATTCAAAAATTAAAAATAGAATTACCATGTGATTCACCAATTCCACTTGAAGATAATAGGAAACTGAACTGATATTTGCACATTCATGTTCATGGCAGCATCATTTACAATAACCAAAAGGTAGAGGCAACCCAAGTGTCCATCCACAGAGGAGTGGATTAACAAAATGTGATATACACATATCGTGGGATATTATTCAGCCTTAGAAAAGGAGGGAAATTCTGACATGTGCTATAACACAGATGGATCTTCGGAACATAAGAGATTGTCTGATTTATCTTACGCTAAGAGAAATAAGCCATCCACAAAAGGACAAAGGCTGTATGATTCCACTTATGTGAGTTACGTAGAGTAGTCAAATTCACAGAAACAGAAAGCAAAATGATGGTTTCCTGGGGCTGAGAGAAACGTAGAACGGAAAGCTGTTGTTTAATGGGTTGGAGTTTCAGCGTGAGAAGATGAAAAAAGTTCTGGAGACGGATGATGGTGATTTTTGCACCACCATGAGAATGTATTTAATACCACTAAACTGTACACTAAAAAATGATTAAGATGATACATTTTAAGTATATTTTACCATAACAAAAAGTCATAAAAATCAAACATGGTTCTTCTTATAAAAAAAGAGAGAGTTCCTGGGTCTAGTTGGTTCTCCCTCCTTCTCAGTTCTTCAATCAAGGAGACAGAATTGTGTTCAGAGTGACCAAGTGATCGAAGGAGCAATGGGCTTCCATCCAGCCACTGCCTGATTTATGACAGAGCTGCACTGGGAGAGGCATTGTCAGGGGAAATTCCAGGTTTCTGGAATTGGTATCTAGCCAGAATTTGTCATTTGTCCCAGGGCTAAGTGGCTAAGGCAGTGAAGTAGCCTGTCAGCTTCTTTGTTTTAAATGGAGTCATGCAATTCCATCACATACCCCTTGCTTTCAACTATATGACCAGAAATGACTGGCCAGGATGCTGGGGGACAGAAGACAATGTGGGCTCGTGGTTGTTACCTGGAATTGAAAGGAACTCTTGGTATGGTTCTTGTTCAAGCTCCATGGTTGACTAGCGCATGATTACCGAGAGCTACTGTACTTCTCTGAGACTAATTTTCTCTTCTATTAAAGAAGACAGAGTTCCTTTCACAGTGCATAAATCTTTTCCTCCAGGAACAGAGTCTGCCCAGGGCCCATCCAAGACAACTAGGAAACCAGAACAGCAGTTAAGCTTTCCTGGGCAGAAATAAATGAGCATATGTCAGCTCTCAGAATCTCGGTTTTCTCATCCACAAAATGGAAAAGAATACAACTTCTTTTATGTCATTCACAGTATTGTGAGCTAAAGGCACTTTAATGATGCTGAGGCTGTAAACTAATGCATAACGTTCATCATTCTTCGCCTACGTTTTTAGTTTACTGAGCATCTCCCGAGACCAAAGAGGACTCAACAAAAATAGTAACTCCTAGAACTGCACACTCCAAACAGCAATCACTAGCCCCTGTGACTACTGATCACTTGAAAAGTGGGTAGTCCAAATTAAGATGAGCTGTAAGTGCAAAATGTATGCCAGATTTGGAAGACTTTCTATGAAAAAAGTGAAGTAGTCTTTTTTATATTGATTACATATTAAAAAGATTCCATTTGGGATAAGCTAGGCTCTTCAGATATATCCTGGAAGATTGTACTAAAAGAAAATACAGGATGGAAATTAATTTTACCTTTTTCTTTTCACTTTTACTTTGTCTTAGTGTAGCTAACTATACTAGTAGAAAATGTAAAATTACATACATGGTTCACATTCTATCTTTACTGTTCTAGACATATAACTTTTGGGTTATTTTTAAGCATGATAAGATTATTTTTAAGCATGATAAGATAGAAAGAAATCAATGAATAAAGTGAAAAAGTTAAAGATTAAAGATATTTACAAGTCATTGCTGTATTTTTGAAGAGGTCATTTTGAGCATACTCCTCACCATTGAAGCCCCTGCCTGCCTCACTCCTCTGCCCACCTTGTTTTGCTAATGGGTCATGTTCCTATACGTGCACAGGAGAGGATCATCTCTCAGGGACCAACTGCAAGCACAGTCAGCACACCCCGGACGCCCATGCTCTGACCCCAGGTTGGCATCTTGGAGAGAGAAGCATTTTCCCAGTCTTTCCCTGACTCATCACAGAGGTATAAAACAGCATCTCCATCACATGAATTTCTTTTTCTTTTCTTTTCTTCTTTTTTTTTTTGAGACAGAGTCTTGCTTTGTTGCCCAGGCTGAAGTGCAATGGCGTGATCTTGGTTCACTGCAACCTCCGGCTGCTGGGTTCAAGCAATTCTTCTGCCTCAGCCTCCTAAGTAGCTGGGATTACGGGCACATGCCACCATGCCTGGCTAATCTTTGTATTTTTAGTAGATACCAGATTTCACCATGTTGGCCAGGCTGGTCTTGAATTCCTGACCTCAAGTGATCCATCTGCCTTAGCCTCCCAAAGTGCTGGGATTACAGGCGTGAGCCACCGTGCTGGGATTACAGGCGTGAGCCACCATGCCTGGATACATGATTAAGAGTGTGTGTGTGTGTGTGTGTGTGTGTGTGTGTGTGTATGCATGCACAAACATATTTGTTTCTTATTGAGGTGAAATTCATATAACATGAAATTATCCGTTTTAAAATGAATAATTTGGTAGCATTTAGTGCAACCAACACCTCTGTCTAGTTCCAAACATTTTTGTCACCCAAAAGGAAACCCCGTGCTCACTAGGCAGTCACTCCACATCACCCCCCTTCCCAGCCCTGTGCTTTGCACACACTGAGTCACCCTGATAGTTATAAACTAAAATCCCTTAAATAAAATTATTAGTAAACTGCAAACCCCTGGCAAATGAATTACTTTATATCTCTTAAAATCCTGACATCAAATGATTCCCCTGTAAAGCCATGAAATGCTAAGAACATCCACCTCCCTCTCTTGCTCCAATGGAATGAAAGCCCCTCGTCAAGGCAGGTTATGGTCAGGCATCAGGCCTCGCAATCATTAGACCCAATCACCCATCATATATTGACAGACGTGCAGGCCTGAGACCCTGACTTCTGGAGCTTTCTAATGCTCCTTGTTAACTCAATCCAATCCTTGTCAGGAATTAGCTCTTCTGCTGAATGTAAAATTTTTCCATCTGCCTCCGTAAAGTATGTGCCACCTGTCAGCTGACTATCAACCCCAAGCTCAAAGTACAACGACATTTTGGGAGTGACAATGGTGAATGTACATCTTTAGCAAGGATTAAGAAGGTACCAAAAGAGGACCAAGACGAGGCCACATCATGCACCCATCCCAGCAACGCAGCAGAATTCATCAGGAAAGCTCTAGCTCTGGGTGGAGCTCCTCGCTTTAGCTTTGCCTTAGAGCACTTGGGTGGCTGGGAAGGGGCTGGGGTGGAGGGGGAGAGAAGCAGGAATTTGTTCACTGCAAATTTCACTGCACTTGACCACAGCTTTGAGTGGAAAGAGCACTGGCCTTTCTTTACAAGGTCTTAAAGTGCTGTTGAATCCATCTGGATGAAAGATGCCATCCAATTATAAATCCTTGGGACACTTTTTATTGCCCTTCAAGAGTTCTGATGCCGCTCTTCCACGGCCATATGTTTCTGCTTAAGGGGCTTCATTCAAATCAAATTTGCAGAAAAACCCAAATTACAAAACCACAATTACCTGAGTAAAAATCCCCTCAATTATCTTGGTAATCCAAATAAATTCAGAGTACAAAGGTGGGTTGCCTGGATAGCACTGGCTAAAAACCTACTTTGTATCCTATTTCACCTTGCATTATTATAATCTACCTGATTACACTTCATTTATAACAATGGGAAGGGCTTGTTTTATTCCATACATTGCCACTTGCTGAAGTATAAAATAAACCTTAAATGACTGGCATACTGCTAAATTTACCTTAAAAAGCAATCGTAACAGGAATCTTAAGGCAATAAGGTCAAACAAATAGAATCTTACACAATTTAAAAATTATTTTGTGAATGATTTATATTAAAATATCATCAAATTTATTTCAAAAGAAGTCTTACTTTAAACTGACTTAAAATATAGATAAGATCAATTAAATAATGCGTAATGAATTCAACAAAACAAGCAGTTCAAATGAATTCATGTTACTCTTCTTAAAAATAGATACTCTAAAATATACATCAGGAAAAATAGATAATGCATGTGTGGCTTAATATCTAGGCGATGGGTTGATAGCTGCCGCAAACCACCATGGCACGTGTTTACCTGTATCACAAACCTGCACATCCTGCACATATATCCTGGAACTTAAAATTAAATTAAATTAAATTTTTAAAAAGCAGATATTCTGAAAATATAAATAGATTCAAAGTAAAAATATGCGGTTAATTTTATCACTTCATTTATAAGTCCATCAGGAAGTCCTGTGATTTTTCAATACAAATTACTCAAATCATGAACTTCTCTGTGTGTCGTTTCCACTGGCTTGTTTATGAATTCTGCTGATATGTCTGCTATAGTTTCTCCAAAGGCTAAAAGATGTTTACAGGACAAATGGCATCATGACCATGACAGGCTTAACTGTATTTATATCAGTTGGGTTTCGAGGGTCTTCAAAACATGACTTTAAAATCTCAGTTATTATGCAGCTTAATGTGTTCCTGATGTTTCTGGAGTAATGTATTTCTAAAAATAGAGAAATCGATTGGTTAAAAGAAAATGAATTATTGGTCTAATCTATCTTATGCATGGCTAATGAAATGTATTTTCGGCCGGGCATGGTGGCTTACGCCTGTAATCCCAGCACTCTGGGAGGCTGAGGCAAGCAGATCACCTGAGGTCAGGAGTTCAAGACCAGCCTGGCTCACATGGTGAAATCCTGTCTCTACAAAAAAAATTAGCTGGGCATGGTAGCAGGCGCCTGTAATTTCAGCTACTCAGAAGACTGAGGCAAGAGAATTACTTGAGCCCAGGAGGCAGAAGCCGCAGTGAGCTGAGGTCACGCCATTGCACTCCAGCCTGGGCGACAAGACTGAAATTCTGTCTCAAAAAAAAAAAAAAAAAAGAAAGAAAAAGAAAAAAAAAAAGAAATGCATTTTCACACTCTTCTATGATAATATGACACTTAAACTGTGAGGATCACTGGGGTGATAAGAGAGAAAATAAACAGTAAATCGATATTCCATGCAAGTTACTACTCTATAATAAACAGAAAAGACATTTTATAGAAAAGGGAAAATACTCACCAGCATATAAGAAATGTCCTATTGTTGTCAGCACATTTACTGTTACTGGCTGCCTTAGAGGTTTTTTTAAATGTGTCTTTTCCACCTTACATTCTCTGGATGAAAGCCATCAAGTAGCACACACCTAGCAGGAGGCCATCGTGTTTCTATTTGAACTTCTGTGGATGTCAAGCTCTGTTCTCCAAAATTTAACCCCACAAATGGGTGGCCCACTGGAGAGAATTAACCTCACTATGCAGCCAACATTGCCCCTTCTGGATCTCTCCCCCAGTAGTGCAGGTTCTGCTCCAGTCCAGAATTATGCAGAATAAGTATACTTTGTCTTAGACATCATAATTCTTGAAATATCTAAAATGTATTTGACCTGGTCATCTCCAGGTCAAATATCTCTGAAAAACAGTCCATCAGGTAATGTGGCTTTAAGTCTTTATCCCCTTGGTCAGATACCCACAATCTCATTCTATTTACTATATCCCTATTCATGCCTCAATTATATATGTATATGTCTTTTTTTAAAAAAAAAAAAAAAAAAGCAGCAATTCCACTGAAATTTTAGCAGAGGTTATTTCCACATAGAACTATGTATATATGTATATATACATATCTTCATATGATATACTTTTCTGTGCTTTCCCAATCATCCACAATGGGCCTAGATGACTTTTATAGCCAGGTAATTCAATACTCATTCATTCAATGAACATCACTGAGCATCCACTATGTGCTGGGAAGTGAGGATGGAGCCACAAACAAGCAAACTAAAAGCCCCCGCCCTTGTGGAATTAGCTTCTCATTGGAGGAGATGTAAAGAAAAAGAATACAGTTAACAGTATGCACGAAGGGGATATAAAACTGGAAAGGAAGACAGGGTGATGTGTGGGGGAACACTTCTGATGAAGTCTCATTCTGTCGCCCAGGCTGGAGTGCAGTGGCATGATCTCAGCTCACTGCAACCTCCACCTCCTGGTTTCAAGCAATTCTCTTGCCTCAGCCTCCCAAGTAGCTTGGACTACAGGCTTGCACCACCATGCCCAACTAATTTTTATATTTTTAGTAGAGACGGGATTTCATCATGTTGGCCAAGCTGGTCTCAAACTTCTGACCTCAGGCAATCCACCCACCTTGACCTCCCAAAGTGCTGGGATTATAGGCATAAGCTGCCAAGTCTGGCCTGGGAACACTATTGAATAGAGTGGTCAGGGAAGGCTTTACTGTGAAGGTGATGAAGACCCAAAGAAAGTGAGGAACTAAGCCATAAATATTGGGCAGATCATCCCAGATTGCAGGGCCAGCAAGTGCAAAGGCCCTGGGGTGAGGAATACCAAGAAAACTTGTGTGGGTGGAGCAGAGAGAACCAAGGGTAAAGCATCAGGAGATGAGGCCAAAGAAGTAATGGCATCAGGTGGTTAAGGCCTCACGGGCCCTGGAGGAAGGCTGGCAGTGGTGGAGCCACACGGACTGACAATGCTTAGCAGTCATCCTGGCTGCCTGTGAAGAAGAGGCCCACAGAAGCTTAGAGAGAAGCAAGAATGGTTAGGAAAGCAGAACCACGATCCAAGCTCAGGATCACGGTGACTTGGACCAGAAAGAGAGCAGTGGAACTAGGGAGTGACTCTTCTCAGTATTTCCCAGGTTGCACAGTGGGATCTGTGGAGAATACATAGGAAATGTCTGCAACTAAACACGACTCTTCAAACATGATCCTACTTGGCAGAAGAGAGACGATTTTACATTTCCTTTCCCAGGGTATCTTATTCTAACAAACACAGAAACCCTAAAAACAAGCCAACCAACATGATGAAAATGATTATATAAGGTACACAGCCCAGGCTGGATTTGAACTGATGAGGGCAAAAAAACTTCTAGGGAAAATTCCTCTCACTAACCACAGCCTTCTCTCCTTCCATCTTCCCCTAGCCGTCACTTTCAGAAGCCTTCCTGTATGCTCATGAAGCCCCCTCCTTCTTTGACTCATCCTGTTTTCCCAGGCCCTTTATCAACCCATGGCTCCACTTCTCTCGCCACAGCCAGCTCACTGTGCTCTGACCAACTTCTTGAAATTGCTCATCCTCTTACTAACCAGGAAGCTCCTATCCGCTCTTGCTCTTCTTCTCCACCCGAATGCCAGAGAACTAAGCACTAATGGAGAAAAATCATGCCACTAATACCGGCTGGCTCTACCACAAATCTCATAATTTTTAAAGCACATTTGGAATTTACATTTACTCCTTAACTTCTTTTTATTCATCCCTAAATCACTTCCTATGTGATTCCTTACACAGCTGCTGAAAACCTTCCTTTCTGCTGCCTCTCACCCCAAAACTACTCTCACTTTACTCACAAAGGTTGACTTTGTTTTTTATTTACTTTTTTTGGAGTAATGATGCCATAAAATGTAAGTTCTTTCAACCTGGACCTCTCACTCTCAGGTTTTCTCAATAACTTCACCTGTATTCTCCCCCTTCACTCTTGACTCAGAGGTAAAAGTTCCCTTGCTCTCAAGTCCCTTACCAATGGCAGGGTTGATAACTGCTCCTTTCGAAATTTAATCCCTCCATCTGCGCCCCTGAGACAGACACTGCCATGGTTTCCCGGATTGCCTTCTTCACTCTCCAGCATCTTCTCTCTATGACGGGTATTTTCCCTGTGCAAGAGAAATTTCTTCTACCCTAAAATAAATAATCCAAAGCATCTCTTGACTCCACTTAAGCTAACGTTCAATATCTCACTTTCCCTTGTATTAACAAAGCTAATAGAGTCAGTAGTACAGTGCTACAATTCTCAGACACAACAATAAACATGATAGAGACCTGGCTTTCGCCACCCTATTTCTCAAAGGAGCCATCAACACATCTTGGCATATTGCCTGCTTTCTCTTTAATTACTTGCAATATGGCTTCTGCTGAGCTCCACTGAAAGAGCTTTCACAACATGACCACATCCAATCCCATCGGTGAAATCATCCCCTCGCCCAGTGGTCTTCAAAAACCTCCGACTCCACAGTGTCTCATTAACTCCATCTCATTTCCTACGAAACAGCTCTTCTCAGCTCTTCAAAATCAAAGGTCAGGAACCAAATCTACAGACTTCTCTCTTCTCCTTTGTGTCCAACTCCATCCTTCTCTTCTCCATAAACGTCTTATTCCTAGAAATGGTGTCCACATCTTTTAGGCTTCCAGGCTCGAGCCTAGAGTCATGTTTCCTTCCATACCCAGACTCCCGAGACCCAGTCAGCTCTTTAGGTGTCTCCTCTGTATGCAGCTCTTACTGTCATTGCCCTAGTCCATCTCCCAGAGCCCACATCTTGTCCCATTGTCTGCTAAGCCTTTCCTATTCTCTGGATATGAGTGCAGACTCCCCCTAAAATCCCATTGAAGTTTTTACTTTTTTTTCTGTTACCTTCCTCTACCCACACAGAAATGACCTTATTTTATTCCCTTGACTGTCAAAGCCAAAGCCATGCACACCGTACAAGGCAGCTTCCTTCAGTGCCACCCTGGCACGCCCACTCCAGCACGCCCTTCCTTGTGCAGCTGTGGGCTCATGGGATACAATCACAGGCAGCACTCACTATGCAATACGTTTTCCACAATCGCAATGTTGTGATATGAGCTCATTCTTCAGGCCTTGACACAAGTGCCCACAAACCTAAGAGAATGCATTTTCATTTTTATGATACACAGTTTCTGAGCGCCCCACTCTGGCTGCCAAGGCATTCCTCCTCCAAATCACGATGTCTGTATCAAAGGACGAACAATGAGGGAGAGCTGGAGGCAGCACTAAGAAACCTGCTCCAGCTCCCAGGTATCCTAGAGAACACCTAGAACATGCTTGTTAGAGGCATCTGCTCCTGGCCTCAGCATCCCAGATACAAGTATGTATCTTCTGGGTAAATGTGGAGCGTGCAGTGCAGAATACCAAAGCAGAGCTTCCCATTGGACCTGGTTATTGATCTCCTCATCCATCTCCCTCAGCTGAACATTTCTTAAGAACAGTGTTCCCTGGTGGCTGGCAGGATGAATCAGTTATGACTTATTTCACGTTTGTTGGGTGGATATATGAAGTGGTCTTTATCCCAGCAGACAATCATTAGAAATAATATTCCTCTTTTAGACCTCAAAGGAGATTTTTCCTCTCTGCAGACAGTCTGCCTGTCTGTAGAGTTACTTCTTGTTATTTCCTTTGAGAGGGAATATGAGCCAGGGTGTTGGAAGAAGGAAGAGTCCAAAAGCTGTCTCAGGGAATGTCACATGGCCATTGGCCTGGTCTGCCCTAGATAACTTCTGAGCCAGGTCACCCTGAAGTGCTCCATGAAAAGTCACGGATTTGTGTGTGTGTGGGTGTGCGTGTGTGTGTGTGTGTGTGTGTGCATGCCAACTTGTTGATTTCAAATATCCTGATTTGGTATGAATATCCAGCTTCCCATGTTTGCAGCTATGGATTTATTCTTGCCAAAAAATTGGGGATTGAGTTAGAGAGGGAAGAAAGTGAAGATGCATTCTGTGTTGCCCAACAAGATCTGCATGGCTTCAATCAATGCGTGTTTTACCATATGGATATTTACAAACTCCACCATCAATTCACGAAAATGAAGAGTGGTTTAGACTTATTCTTACAAGACAAGAGGGAACGCAGACTCCAAGGAGACTCCCTGAGACACCTGGGAGAGATTCATTTAATGGAAAAGAGGGGAGGGGAGGGGAGGGAAGGGGAGGGAGAGAGAAAAGAAGAAAATAGAAGAGAAGAGAGAAGAGCAGAGCAGAGCAGTGACCTTCAAATCATTAAAGAGGGTGACTTGATCATAGGCAAGGGCTGTTATTAACGCTAAAATTCCACTTCAAATTTTGCTGGTTCATGGATACTTTTTGTATTGCCATTTGCTTTGTAGAACTGACTTGTTTTTTGTAGGCAAAATAACTAGGCATTTATAACCACATATGGGTACAAAAGAAAGATAAAACAAGGTCTTTAGCCCAGTCAGATATACTCTTAACCACTGAAACAGTTCCCTGAACCTAGCAGGTCAGCAATATTCCAACACCAGAACCTTTGCTAACACAGCCAGAATTTGTAAGATTCACCACTGTTAAGTAGAGGCAGTTTTTAATACTCAGGGTCTAATCACAAGGCATAAAAGGCACAAAACATGACATAATCCTGTACATTTAATAATTAAAAACACATAGACTCTAAGCAGAAAAATATCTGAAATCCTTAAAACTGTACAATCATAATTGTTCTACATTGGTGATATGTATGATGCTATTTTTCTCAAAAAAACAAAATCTCTACCGTTTCATTCTCTTCACTTTCTTCTAGCCCTTAAGGTTCAGCAAACAGGAATACCTGAGAGCATGCAAACTGCACCCCTGTGCGGTTCAATGACAGCAAAAACTGCAGCCCCCACCCCACCTCTTATGTTCCCTGAGCAATCTGTGATCACTTGAGGGTGAGGACAGTATATTGCCCCAACGAACTAGCTCTCCACCAAGTACCACCAAGAAATCAAAACAGCTTTTCTTTTATCGTCTCATCATATATAAGTTAATAGTTCACAATTAGTTCAAATTTAAAGATTATGTTCTAAAAATAAAGCTTTCTAAATCAATGTAGGCAACCATTCTAAGATCCTTATGGTTTTCTACTCTTAAACAGAGACCATTCTCATACGATTTTTAAAGAGAAACTAAACAGTTATTTGTAGAAACTCTGCAAATTATGACTTTGGAGTAGTTTTTAAAAAATTATTATTTAGGATAATAATTTTTAAACCCCAGGCAGCACATTATAATCACCTTGAGGCAATTCTAATTTAATCTGCTTAATCTAACTCCATTCTTATTTTTTTAAAAAACAGCTATGCCCAAGCCCAACCCTGACCAATAAAATATCTGGGTTAGGGGCACAGGTGTAAGTGTTTTTTGATGCTCCCCGGATGATTCCTGCATCCAGGCTGGTACATCAGCATACTAAAGGCATCATCTGAAGGCTCCTTAGAGTATAGAGAAGTTCAGAATGAGAATCCCAACCTTTTGCACATCCTGACACTAACTAGCCATAGCTGTGCACCCCACAGGGACAGATCTAAGCAGCTAATTAACTTACTTCACCAAAATCTACAACTAAAAATGTCTACCCATCTATTATAGCTTCAGCTTCCCTAATCTAAACGTTCAATCTACTTCTCTGCGATTTGGCAAAGTAAAACACACACATACAGTAATGCACAGTGTCCTGATTTTGGGGATTATTTGTTCTGGGTTTACCACTTCTTAGGTATGTAACAGTCTGATGTCATGGGAGCTGAGTTTTTTGAAACAGAGGCGTGTTTGGATGCAAATATTAATTTTCTATGAAAAAAAAGAGAAAGTACAAAAAAAAAAGAAAAAAGCAGCAGTAATACAGAAATGAATGCCTCCTTGTCTAGGACACAGTGTTTTTTTAACCTGGATTTCTTTGAACACAGATTGACACAAAAAATAAATACTGCAGCTCCACTGGGGAGGTGCAAACCTGGGTCAGTGAGAGTGAGGGGAATGGAATGAGAAGGGACTTGTCACTACACTGGCTTCTGGAGACACGGAGACAGCCAGTCACTGAGCCGATGCCTTCCCTTGGCCATGCAGATGCCTCTAGCAGGTTGTACCGAAAAATTCTACCTCACAGCAGCCCATGGGGTGGAGGAAAAATAGGTACTTGGTTGCCTACATTCATCCTGCATCCTCTTTGTATTGGTCAGAGTCATCCTGCATGTCTGGGATGTCACCTGGTCCCAGAGGTGACCACTCTCAAAGTCCAGTTCTACTCCCAGTGGTGGCGGGGTGCTTTGTCAAAGTGCAGAAATGCCAAGAGGATCCAGAAACCTTTTGACCTGGTTGCTGAGCCACAGGAAAGAAGGGCCAGCCCTCCTGGGGCAGGTAACAGGCTGGCCCTGAGCTGTGGAAGCCCTCACACCCAGAAGGAGTCAGTCTGCTGGGGTGGCCACTGAGACCAAGCAGGGGCTAAAGGTCCTGCAGTGATAGATGGAGGCCCATGAGATGTGTTCAGACACATAGTGTGTTTGTCAACTGCAGTGTGTGTGTCTGCCCAAAATTCATGGATTTAAATCCTTACCCCCAATGTAGCTGTATTAGGAGGAGGGGCCTTTGGAAGGTGACTAGGTCTGTAGGGGTGGAGCCCTCATGACTTGCATTAGTGCCTTTATAAAAGGCACCCCAGAGAGATCCCTCACCCTTTGCCAAAGCGTAAAGACCCACTAAGAAGATGGACATCTATGAATCGGGAAAAGAGCCCTCACCAGAACCCAACCCTGCTACACTCTGATCTCAGACTTCCAGCCTTTAGAACTGTGAGAAATACATTTCTGTTGTTTATATCCCACTCAATCTATGGCACTTTGTTATAGCAGCCCAAGCTAAGACAGCCTATCATGCACAAGCAGGTGACTTTGAGATAAATGGGAAAACAGAGACTACAACTAAAACCAGCCAGAGATGGGGTCATTGCAAATGGGACTCGGGTTCACACAAGGTTTTGTGACACAAAAAACATGAGGCAGAGAAATCAGTAAGGGTAGCAGTCAGAAATGGACAGACGATTAACGAATTGAGGAAACAACAGAAAATTTTAAAGCAAAACTTTGTACACGAAAGAATTCAGAAGATGATAAAAGTAACATTTCATATCATGGAAAAGTAAGTTATTCAATAGCAACAGAACAATCATTTATTGAGGAAAAAAAACTATTTCTTCTTGGTTCAAACTTGGGATGTTGTATGTTTCCAGAAATTTATCCTTTTTTTCTAGGTGTTCTAGTTTTCGTGCATGGAAATGTTTTTAAATAGTCTCTGAGGGGTTTTCTTTTTTAATTTCTGTGGGTTCAGTGGTAATGTCCCCTTTGTCATTTCTAATTGTTTATTTGGATCTTCTCTCTTTGTTCTTTATTAATCTAGCTAGTTGTCTATAAATCTTATTCATTCTTTCAAAAACCCAACTTTTATTTTTGTTGGTCTTTTGTATGGTTGCGTCTCAGTTTCATTCAGTTCAGCCCCGGATTTTGGTTATTTCTTTTCTTTTGCTAGCTTTGGGGTTGGTTTGCTCATGTTTTTTCTAGTTCCTCTAAGCATGACATTAGGCTGTTAATTTAGATTTTTCCAGCTTCTTGATGTGGGTGTTAAGTTCTATAAACTTTCCTGTTAACATTGCTTTAACTGTTTCCCAGAGATTCTGGTCTGCCACATCTTTGTTTTCATTTGTTTCAGATAATTTCTTGATTTCTGCCTTAATTTCATTGTTTATCCAAAAGTCATTCAGGAGCAGGTTGTTCACTTTCCATGTAATTCCATGGTTTTGAGAGATATTCTTCGTATTGATTTTATTTTTACTGTGCTGGTGTCTGAGAGTATGGCTAGTATGATTTCAGCTTTTTTTCAATTTGCTGCAAATTCTTTTACAGCCAAGTGTGGTCAATTTTGAAGTATGTGCCATATGTAGATGAAAAGAATGCATATTGTGTTGTTGTTGTTGGGTGCAGTGTTCTGGAGATGTCTGTGAGGTCCATTTGGTCAAGTGTCAAGTTTAGGTCCCGAATAGGTTAGTTTTCTGCCTTGATGATCTATCTAATACTGTCAGTGAGATGTTGAAATCTCCCACTATTATTGTATGGTTTTCTGAGTCTCTTCCTAGATCTCTAAAAACTTGTTTTATGAAACTGAGTGCTCCAGAATTGGGTGCATACATATCTAGAACAGTTAAGTCTTCTTGTTGAACTGGACCCTTTATCATTGTATAATACCCTTCTTTGTCTTTTTTGATCATTGTTGGTTTAAAGTTTGAAATGGAAACCCTGAACATACCAATAACAAATTCCAAAATTAAGTCAGTAATAAAAAGACTACCAACCAGAAAAAGCCCTAGGCCAGACAGATTCACAGCCAGATTCTACTGGATGTATAACGAACAGCTACTCCCAATCCTACTGAAACTATTACAAAAGATTTAGGAGGAAAGACTCCTCTCTAACTCAATTTATGAAGTCAGTATCATTTTGATACAGAAACCTGGCAGGGACACAATTAAAAAAAAAAAAAAACTTCAGGTCAATATTCCTGATGAACAGGGATTTGGAAATGCTCAACAAAATATGAGCAAACCAAATCCAGTACCACATCCAAAAGCTAAGCCATGATCAACTACACATTATTCCTGGGATGTATGGCTGGTTCAACATATGCAAATCAATTAATGCAATTCATCCCATAAACAGAACTAAACACAAAAACCACATGATCGTCTCAATAGATGCAGAAAAGACTTTCAATAAAATTCAACATCCCTTCATGTTTAAAACCCTCAACAAACTAGGCATTGAAAGAACATACCTCAAAATACTGAGCCATCTATGATAAACCCACAGTTAACATTGTACTGAACAGGAAAAGCTAGAAGCTTTTCCCATAAGAACTGAAACAAGCTAAGGATGCCATTCTCACCACTCCTGGTCAATATAGTACTGGAAGTCCTAGCCAGAGCAATCATGCAAGAGGAAGAAAAAAAGAGAGAGAGAGATAAAAGGCATCCAAATGGGAATAGAGGAAATAAAACTATCTCTCTTCACAGAGGATGTGATTTATACCTGAAAAACCCAATTGTATCTGTCTAAAAGCTCCTAGATCTGAGAAACAATTGCAGCAATGTTTTAGGATACAAACTCAATGTACAAAAATCAGTAGCATTTCTAAACATCCACAATGTCCAAGCTGAGAGCCATATCAAAATGCAATTCCATTCAAAATAGCAACAAAGAAAATACAATACTTAAGAATACAGCTAACTGGGGAGGTGAAAAATCTCTACAACAAGTATTACAAAACAGAGCTGAAAGAAATCAGAGATAACACAAAGAAATAAAAAAAATTCCATGCTCATGGATAGGAAGAATCAATATTGTTAAAATGGCCATACTTCCCAAAGCAATTTATAGATTCAATGCTATTTCTATCATACTATCAATGGTATTTTCACAGAATTAGAAAAAAACTATTTAGAAATTCATATGGAACCACAAAAGAGCCTGAATATCCAAAGCAATTCTAAGGAAAAAAAAAAAAAAGCTGGCAGTATCACACTACCCAGCTCCAAACTATACCACAAGGCTATAGTAACCAAAACAGCATGGAACTAGTACAAAAACAGACACATAAACCAATGGACTAGGTTAGAGAACCCAGAAATAATGTCACACATCTATTGTCATCTAGTCTTCAACAAAGTAGACAAACAAACAATGTGGAAAGGAATCCCTATTCAATAAATAGCGCTTGGATAACTAGCTAGGCATATGCAGAAGATTAAAACTAGACCCTTTCTTTTTACCATATACAAAAATCAACTCAAGATAGATTAAAGACTTAAATGTAAAACATACAACTACAAAACCCCTAGAAGAAAACCTAGAAAATACCTTTCTGGATACAGGCTCTGGCAAAGATATCATGACAGACTCCAAAAGCAACTGCGACAAAAACAAAAATTGACAAATGGGACCTAATTAAACTAAAGAGCTTCTGCACAGCAAAAGAAATTATCAACAGAGTAAACAGACAACCTATAGAATAGGAGAAAATATCTGCAAATTATACATCCAACAAAAGTCTAATACAGAATCTATTAAAAAAAAAACTAAGCAAATTAACAAGCGAAAAACAACTCCATTTAAAAATGGGCAAAAAATATGAAAAGACACTTCTAAAAGAAGACGTGTGGCCAAAAAGCATACAAAAAAATGCTCAACATCACTAATCACTAGAGAAATGCAAACCAAAACCACAATGAGATATGACACACCAGTCAGAACAGCAATTTTAAAAGTCAAAAAATAGCACATGGTGAGGTCGCAGAGAAAATGAAACACTTATACACTGCGTGTGGGAATGTAAATTAGTTCAGCCACTGTGGAAAGCAGTTTGGAGATTTCCCAAAGAACTTAAAATAGAACTACCATTCAACCCAGTAATCCCATTACCGGGGATGTAAAGGAAAATAAATTGTTTACCGTAAAGACACGTATGTTCATCGCAGCATTATTCACAACAGCAAAGACATGAAACCAATCTAGAAGCCCACTGATGGGGACTAGATAAAGAAAATATGATACACATATACTATAGGATACTACACAGCCAGAAAATAGAATGAAATCATGTCCTTTGCAGTGACATGAATGAAGCTGCAGGCCATTATCCTAAAGGAATTAACACAGGAACAGAACACCAAATACCACGTTTTCACTTATAAGTGGGAGCTAAACATTGAGCACCCATGAACACAAGTAATGGAATGATAGACACCAGGGACTGCTTGAGGGTGGAAGGTAGAAAGAGGGTGAAGACTGAAAGACTACCAATTGGGTACTATACTTATTACATGGGTGATGAAACAATCTGTACACCAAACTCTCATGGCATGCAATTTACCCATGTAACAAATGTACATGTGTACCCCAAACCTAAAATAAAATTTGGAAAGAAAAAAAATTAAATCCCTAACTCATATTATACATCTAAAAATCCAAATAGATTAGAGATTTAATTAAAAACTAAATCAAAAACACAGGAGGAAAATATAAACGAATAGTTATATAATTCAGGATGAGAACAGCATCTGTCAGGATGAACTAACGAATCCATAAAGAAAAATGTTAAAAAATTAAATGACATGTTAAAAAATTAAGAAACCATATATTGAAAGACTACAAAAAAAAGTTTCATTTTTTTCCTCAGTAACCAAAGAATATATTCATTGTCAAAAATTTTCTATTTTCAATATTATTATTTAATAGAAAATTTCCAACAATCTGGAGAAAATACATGAAACACATTTGACAGAGTTTTAACACACTTAACATAAAGAGAGTCTTCCCAATTTTCTTTGTTCAGTTAACAAGTTTTTATTGAGCAACTATATTGTAGTATGCACTATGTCTGACACTGGCAACATATTTGAGTAAATAAAGAAGAAAAATTCAAGTCCACATGGAAAAATAAACTAAAGACATGAAAAAGTATAAGTCATCAATACACTTTTAATAAAGTTAATAATCAAATAAATGCAAATAAATGTGACCTCTCAAGGTCTTGCTATTTGTACTGTCAAATTATAAAAATACAATAACAAATATTGGCAGATATTGGGGAAATAAGTGATGTCATTTACTGGTATGTGTTTAAACTGGTAAAAGTCTTCAGAAAGGAAATTGGAAATATATGTAAAAATTTTACACAGTTACATATTCTTTGTTCTAGAAATTCTACTTCTATGATTATAACCTAAGGAAGTTATCATAGATTTAATCAAAGATAGTTATAGGATATTCAACACAGCCCTGTATACAAAGCCAAAAATCTGAAGCCAAGAAAAATTCATCAATAAATATTTAGTTGAAAATGTATGGAATATATATAGGATGAAATTGTATTGGTCACTAAACAGTTTCTTGGGACATGGAAAAACAAAAATGCGATATTGCAGAAACACAATATTTTGGTATAATAAAAAAGCGGTTACAAAAAATAGAAAAAAGAGCAGTTACTATGACCTCTTTTGGCAAAAATATTATATGTAATATTGTTCATGGAAAAACAGACTGAAAATATGACCATTAAAATGTTAATTGTATCTCAATTGGTGGGATTATATATAATTATTATATACAATTCTTTACTTTTTTAGATTGCTCACAGTGACATCAAGATTTGTCATGAGAGAAAGAATGAAGATTATTATTTTGTAGCCACCCAAGGAAAGAGGGAGAAGTGACATTACATGGGTGATGAAATAATCCAATATTCTAGCTCATTTAAAGCTGCTTTCCTTATTGATATATGATAGGAAAGAAAGTAATTCCCAAGGAATATTATCCCAGTACAGTTAGGAGGAGATAGGGCAGATGAGCCAACCACATTTCTGCAACCTTTTGTGGATACAAAAGAGGCTGACCAAGCCTTTGTCAATATCCTTCTTCCTCCTTGGCACCCAGACACACTATATATATTTACAAGCCTCATTTGCAGCCAGGTATGGTCATGTGACTCATTTCTGGCCAATGAAAGGTAGGTGGAAGCCTGGCCAAGGAAACATATCCACATGCAATTCTCCATTCTTCTCCCACCCACTGGCTGAACAGAAAGGCTTCTGAGGACACAGAGAAGGGGAAGGCTAGGCAGAGGCTGGGTGGGAAGGAGGCTGGGTTCTCTTGTTCCTCTCACAAGAGAGCTACACAGGAGACCTACCACACACAAACCCCTGCACTGGACTGTTACAGGAGTGAGAAATAAACTTTGTTTGGACCACTGAAATTTGAGGATTAGAGATATTAGCCTACCCTGAGTATCGCTGAGGTAGCCCCTCACACCTGCCCAGCATGCTCAGCAGAGCCTAACCCAATCATCCAAGGTTACCCAGTAGACAACTCAGACTTCCACTAGAGTAGCTATCACATAGAGTTACTGGGTGTTCTGCCACCTTTGCCACGTTTTGTGGTACTTGCCACTGAACACTCACAAAGCACATGTATTCAGCTACTCCAAAGCAATGTGTACCCAGGAAGATAAAGTTCCAAGTGTTTCTGTGACCTTGTGCCACTGAGATCATGGGTTCCATCCTTCAGAGTACTAAGAAAAGTGTTAAATCTCCAGAATAGCTTTGGAAAAGTGGAGAAATTTGAGACTTTCTCTATTTTTAGTTGCTAATGTGCATTCCTGAAAATTTTATTTAAAGCCACAAGGAAATATTTCCATATTGAATTTCAATAGTGCAATATATTGTTTTAGAATAAAATGGAAAAATCCAGGACATAAAGCAGTGGAGAAGCTACACAGTCAGCCCCCGGGCTTCACTCGGGCGGTGCTCCTCTAGGCTGCAAGTCGTAAGTCTTTGTGTTGCCTGCTATTAGAAGACATTCCCGGGACTTCTGGGGCCAGACTGGGTTTTGTATGGATCTCTGAGGATTGGTGACATAACATATATTAGCTTGAAAAAAACTAATATATGTGTGTGTTTTTAAAAGGTTAAGTTGTTAACAATTTAGAAGTCTTGGGATTATACTCTGAGAAGGTTAACCAATGAGAATAAGAGTGGCAATTAAGATGTAAAACCTCTTAAAGCTGCAGATAAAATCCTACCCACATGGGGAAAACCATGTGTTTTGTGAACGATTTCCCTGGATTTCTCAGAAGACTCTTAGAATATCTGGGTATGACTTTGGGGGCATCTGTTCTATGAAGATGGGCACCCCAGCATCACCTGCATGTTAATCATCCTTTTTGCTCCTAAAGATGCAGAATTAGGTAAGATTAGGAAGATGTACAAAGCTTTCTCACTGCATTTTAACAAATGAACAAAACTTTTTAAAAATTACTTATGATTTGGACCTATTTTATCATTTTATATATGCTATGGCAACTGGCATTTTATAATTAATCTTATCATTTTTTCTTTTTTCCTTTGATCTAAATCAGGATGCTAAGTTTTGGGGGGTCCCAGAGTTTTGGCAGAGACCTCATTCTAAAAAGAGGTTCCAGACTATTAAGGTAGAACCTGCTGAGGGTGGCCCCAAACCTGGTCTGCTGAACCTCACTCAACTCATCATTGATTTCAGGGGCACAGACAGGGAGATGACAGCAGAAGTGGACATGTACCATAGAGAAACGGGACCAGCCACTCCCTCCATCCAAACTGAGGCTTCCCGGCCTGAAACACGTCAACACTGGCGGAAGCAAGAAACTTTAAATTGAGTAGGAGATTAAGGTAATAAGAAGATGAGTACTATTCATTGTAAAAAAAAATATTGGTAATAGTTTTAAGTTTCATCCTTTAAGAAGGGGTGAATCACACTCCCTTCTCCCAAGGTTCTTGTCAGCATTCTGTTTTTCCAAGGGCATTCAAAAATTTCTCATCCAAAGTCAAAAATTACTGTGTGTGTGCCTCAAACAAGAAATCGTTTTCCATCAGTCTCCAAATCCTTGAAGAGTAAATGGCAAGAGTATAGAAATGCAAGATGGAGTGGTGCTTAATGTTGCCACAACATTCCTACAATACTGGGATGTCTTCCTTGGGAATTATTTTCTTTCAATCATATGTCAATAAAGAACGCAGCTTTAAATGAGCCAAATGCAAAAAAATGATGAAACCTCCCAGATTTACTTAACACACGAAGGTGACAATTACAGTGCAAATGAGGGAAGAAGTAAATGATTTCAATGAATGAACCAGAAACACTTAAAAGCCACATTTAAGAGAAATGGAGTCATGAGGGCAATATTTGTGAGCAGATAAAAAAGAGCACAGAAAAACGTGAGAAATAGACAATGTCTTTCGTCAAGATGCAAGGAAATATAAAATAATGTTAAAAGCACCAACTACATAATTTGAATATAAATAAAATATTAGCAAGAAAGGAGAGGGGGAAGAGATGGCGATTTGGAGATTCAGTCTCTTTTGGGTGCACAGGGCAGAATCGGTGCCTCTGGCTGGAGGATGTCTATGAGTGCCCCACAATGGAGGCAAAAGATCACCCAGCATTGAAGCCACAGACCTTGCTTCATGAATCCTAGCTGATGGCCTGGCAGAGACATCAGGAGCAGAACAAGAAAACCCATAGGAGGATTCTCCCAAAGTACTTTTTTTCTGGCCCAAAAATCCTTAAATCTGTTAGAAGTGGGAGGTCAGAGTGGGAAAATAGCAGAGCCTGAACACACCTGCCTGCTGATGACCCACTCTGAGGGGGGATCTTTCTGTTTGCCAGCAATGGAGTTGGTAAAAAAATAACAAATCCCTCTCTGTGGATCCCATTTCCCTATTTTTTTTTTTTGAGACAGATCCCCAGGCAAGATTAAAGACCAACTCTGGAACCCAAATTTTTGGAGGACAAAGGTTGGTGTAATGACCAGCACAATTTAGGCATTTAGACTTCAGGTCTAACTAATGACAGACTTTACCAAAATCGCTGAGAGAAATTTAACATCAACCTTAAATAACAGTAGAGGCAGGTACTATAACAAATAGAGTCAAAATTGCTCATCTAAAGGTCTAAGCTCAAGAAACATCCAAACAATAAATTAATCTAAAAGGAATTTTTAAATAATCATATTTTTTTAACATTACAATTTCCCATCATGGTGGTATTTGACAATGATGGGACTGTCCCACAGCAAATGACCCCATATAAGCACTATGGACAGAAGCTATTTTAGGTCATGAAAATTACATAGATTTTGTAAACAAAGGGCATTTAATTCTGAGCAGAAGGTAGTCTTGCAAAGGTAAACATGCAACAACAGAAGGACAGGGAGGGTGACAATGTCAAGCAAGTGATAACCCTGCTGGACCTTCAGAAAGAACCAGCTACATCCTTTTCCCGCTTCTACAGATGCTATGGCAGCCCCAGAGGTGTGCCACTCCGAGCTCCCTTCAAGACAGAACCCAGCATGCAGCTGAAGAGCTCACACCTCAGGCCCTGCCTCATCCCAGACAGCCCTGAGCCAATCACTGACACAGCCGTGTGCAAGAGCCTGGTCATTTCTGCCCAACCCTGGGCCCCTCCAAAGGCAAGCTCTGCTCCACAGCTACCCATTGGGTTTGTCAAACCATTGAATCTGTACCTGGTCTAAGGCTCTCCCTGCCCAATCTTGCTTCATCCTCGTTTTCTCCTTCACAGGCACAGCCCCCTTTCCTTTCCAATAAAACACTAGCCTTCCTAATTCCGTCTCAACATCTGCTTCCCAGAGAACCCAACCAACACAATACTCCTAAAACCAATACCAGCAAAAAGTGACATTCTAAGCCCCTACATGAAGACTCATTTTCTGGAAAATAAAATTTAATATAATTCCAATTACCCAGGATGTTATTTAGCCATTTCAAAGGAAATGAGAAAAGCTTCCCAAACTGTAATCCTCATGGAGCGAACTGATCATCAAATGCTGCTGTTTACATGATGGCACACAATAATTAGGGTTGTATGTAACATGCTACTCTCAGATTTTCAGGTGAGTCTAAATACTTTTAATTGATGCAAGAATAATAAGTCCTTCAGTTGATTTATGTCATGCATTAATATAAATCAAAAGGTTTTCTAACACATACTTTTTAATACTGTAAAATGTGTTTTTTAATGTCTTTTTTTTTTCTTATTCAGAGCCACATCTCTTCACATGGTATGTTTTACATAACAAGGGTTCTGTCGTTTGCTGGCTTGTTTTTAATTTCAGGTTTGAGGAATCAAGTAGCAGGTCTTCTTAAATCCTTTTATTGGATAGATCTTAATTTTCCATTATCAGAAAAGACTGAGAAAGAGGAACAGCAGCATATTGTTTAAATTATTCATAGATAAAAATATCTTCTCCCTCTGGGTCTGTTTTCTTTCCCAATGTCTTTGCTCATTGCCAATAGGTCGATTTTATATGTAATTCTTGCAGGACATCGTGCAGGTAGGGAGATGACCCATCACCCCTTTTTGCACCTGCAGGCTCTAGATCACTTTTGTAATATGCAATGAAATAGGTAAATTCTACACAATCTTTTTTTTTTTTTGAAACAATAACAGAAAGTAAATACTTGAATTGGGGGCTTTTTCAAACAACACAGTCATAAAAAAAAATTGACTTCTTTTGACTGTTTCTTTAGGCATATATTTTTGATTAATGACAGTTAAATGTAAATATAAAGATATTTTAAACTTGAGGTTTTTAAAACAAAGGATACAAGAATCACCTGGTTAAAGTTAGATATTTTGTCAGTCTCAGACTCAGTTGGTTCAATAATACCATTATCATAAAATTTTATGAGACTAATTTGAAGGTCCATATGAATCGGTATTATTGTTCACTTTTGGATATTGTTAATAGCAGTGTATTAGCAGTACACGGTAAAGTTAATGTTTAATACAAACAAACAAGATTTCCAGAAAGTCTACAAAGAATCACTAAAAAGTTAATAGCCGTGCTTCAGTTAAGTTTGTTTACTTTTTAAAGTACGTTCTCAGAAGTAACATGTACTCTCAATTAAGCAAAACACAACCAGAATTTTCATTGAACCCTGGAATTTGATCTTTAAAATTAAAAAAAAAAAAAAAAAAAAAAAAAAAAAAAAACCTTTCTCTGCTATTTACAGTCCTGCTTTGGGATAAATCCCAACATCTGGATACCAGAATCTGAGCAGCAAAATCCACGGAGACACATGTGCAATTTTATGCCTGCAAACTCACTATTATTTAGAATAAAACCAAGCAGTACTTCTACCCTTGTTTCTTGCTACACAGAATGTATCCAGAGTACAAAATAATGTAGATTATTATAAAGCCCACTATATGTTTTATATATATATATATATATATATATATATCCATACATATGTGCACACTCATATATAACTAAAACAAAAGTTTTCCAAAATAATACTTTTTGTTTCTATATGTGATGTGCTCTGATAGCTTCCGTTTTACTCCATCCCATTTTCTTTTGTTAATACTGGCCTTGACTCACTTAGACAATGGGTCATGACCTTTAGTTTGGAAAACGGGGCTTTTGAGCCTGACTTTAAAGAGGCTGGTCCTCAGGCCAGCAGAACCAGCAGCACCTGGGGGCCAGTTTGCAGTGCAGAATCTCAAGGCCTGCCCTAGACCTGCTGAAGTGGGATCTGCTTTCAGCAAGGTTGCCAGGTGAACTCATGGGTATATTAAAGCTTGAGAAGCTGTGCTCCTGCATGCAAAACTACAGACTGAGGATCTGTGATCTGAACTACATATAAATCAATAATGTGCCTCTTAAACTATCTTTGTTCAAAGAGGTTCTATCCTCCTACTGAGCTCAAGAAGCAACACAGTTTCTAGCAAGAAAGCTGCAAAGAAAAATTCACTTTCAATTTCATCAACTGCTTCAGTGGGTTTCAGGGGCTGCCTAACCTTATATCCCAGCTTCTGCAGGACAGAGAGTGTGGGAAACGGGTCAAGGGTAAGTATTGAATTGATTGCAATAGATCCATGAGTATATAAAATTGTGTGTGTTTGTTCTTACTCCTGGGAGAAAATATATAGTAGTCACCTAATTTTAGAAGAGTTTTATGGTTTAAAAAGTTAAGGTGAGCTATTAAGCCATGAAAAGACAAGGAGAAAAATGCATAATTCTAAATGAGACAAGCAAATCTGAAAAGGCTATATAGTGTATAATTTCAACCATATGACATTCTGGAAAGGACAAAACTCTGTAGATGTAAAAAGATCAGTGGTTGTCAGGGCTTAGAAGGGAGGGAGGGATGAATAGAGAGAGATCAGCGAATTTGGGGGACAGTGACTCTAATCTGTACAATATTATAATGGGGGATCCATGTCGTTACATGTTTGTCCAAACCCACAGAACATATAACACCAAGAGTACACGGCATTATATTAGAGTATAACCCTAATGAAAACTCTGGACTTTGGGTGATAATGATGTGTGATGTAGGTTCAGCACCTGTTACACATGACCCACTCATGTGGTAAAATGTTGATAGTGGAGGAAGTATGTATGTGTAGGGGCAGGAATTATATGGGAGCACTATGGTATATGCTTAATTTTGTTGTGAACCTAAAACTGCTCTAAAAAATAGTCTATAGGTTTCATAAAAGCAAAGACACATGGTCCTTGAGAGCATGTCCCCTCTGCTATACATTGGTTGTATGGTTACAATCATACCTAGAAAGGAGAGAATAAAGAGTAAGTGAATACCAACATGTTCAATTCTGCCCCAGAATACAATGAAGTCCCTGGGTCACTCCTGTCTCATTGTTCCCATTGCTCATTTAATTCAGTCAACCCATATATGTGAAGTATGTGCTATCGACACAATGTATAATGCAGGATACAGAAATGATTATGTGATCACTTTAAGTAATTTATAACCTAGAGAACATACAAAACAGGAACACAGACAATCCTCATAAAGGAAATGTCCCTTCTTTCCCAAAACGGCAAGGAGACAAACAGCAAGGATCAGAGGACAGAAAGGCAAAAGTTAGAAGGCCAGAAAGGCATGGAGAGAGAAATTCAATTCATACGCAAGTAAGGTATCAGGAGAGAGTGGTGCATGACGTGACAGGGACACCTGCTACTCCCAACTGTAATCTTTTCTGATTGGTTTATGCCCTGTTCCAATTAGTGTGTCCATGCTAATTATCAAATATTTTTTTTATCAACCCTGCAGAGGGGACTAAGATTAAAAAAAAAAAAAAACTGCTGCAAAGTGATGCCATGTTCATTTTGCACAGAACCCAGAAATCCTGATGAAGGAGCCTGAATTGGATGCTACAAGCCATTCTGCTTATCTCCTGTGAATGCTGAATGACTTTGTTCGTAGTTTTTATGATAAGATGTATTTTCTTTTATATCATTAAACAAGTTACACAGAATACTGAGAAATGCACAAAAGTGAAAAGAAGAATAAAATAGATTAAAACTTTGTAAGTTAAAAGCTAGGGGAAAAATAAAGAGAAATATCAATCGGTGTGATAAAAAAAATATTTATCTCATGGGGTGTTGAAAAAGAACATTGGTAGGGTGCAGTGGCTCATGCCTGTAACCCCAGCACTTCAGGAGGCCGAGGTGGGTGGATCACGAGGTCAAGAGTTCAAAACCAGCCTGGCCAAGATGGTGAAACCCCATCTCTACTGAAAAAAAAAAAAAAAAAAAAAAATAGCCGGGCGCGCTGGCAGGTGCCTGTAATCCCAGCTACTCAGGAGGCTGAGGCAGGGAATTGCTTGAACTCCGGAGGCTGAGGTTGCAGTTAGCCAAGATTGTGTCACTGCACTCCAGCCTGAGTGACAAAGCGAGACTATCTCAAAAAAAAAAAAAAAAATCATAAAAATTAATAGGTAGAATAATGGTCAAAAACAATCCGCACAACAAATATGACATAGTTGAGGCGTGCTGTCATTAAAATATAGTGTACACAAATTGCTGAGAAACTCACTAAACCTTGTAAATCATGTCAAAAGCGTTGTTTGCGTATAAGCTGTCTGCACTTCTTCTCTCTCTGTTTTGTTGTTTGAACTCACTGCAAGGTGACTTTTGTCCACTCCATGCAAATCACGCATATGAAGGTCACAATGATGTCCATGTGGCCAAAGCTTTGGCTAATCCTCAGTCCTCGTCTCACTTGGCAGCACTTTCTTAGCTCTCCTACCCCCCACTGGCACCTCTCTCAGCACCTCTGTAAGTTTCCCTTCCTCTTTCCAACCTCTATGCATCGGAGAGGCCCAAGCTCAACCCTAAGGCTCTTCTGCATCTCTGTCCTCGGTGATCTCATCTAGTCACTCAGCCTCAGATACAGCCTTAGGCTCAGGACTCACAAGTGTATCTGTCACATGACCTGTAGACTCATATCAACCTTGGATATCCAACAGGCATCTCCAGCTCAACACAGCCAAACCCCACTTTCGATTTCCTGCTCATTGCAACTGGCCCCTCCTGCAGACATCCCTTTTAGCATAGATGGCACCCCATCATACACCCAGTTACAAACAAAATCTTTGAAGTCATCCTTGTCTCTCCTACACTGCATATCTAATCCATCAGCAAATGCTGTCTTTTCTGCCTTCCAAGCAGATCCCCGATCTGATCATTTCTCACCACATCCCCTTTCACTGCCTGGTGCCTGCCAATGGCCTCCTCATCGGCCTTCCCTGTTTCAACTCTTGGTCCCCCTCTAGTCTGTTCCCCACACACCAGCCAACATGGTTCTTTCAAAACTTCAACCAATGTAAATTATACTTCAAGAAAGCTTTAAAGAAAATTCAATCAGATCACATCTGCTATAAATCTTCCAGTGGTTCTCCTCCCCTCATGTGCAAAATAAAATTGACATGCCCTTATTCTTGCTCAACAGAATTCTACAACACAGCCTCACCAGCATGTCTCCAACTCACATTCTGCAGCTTTAACCTCACTCCACACCAGCCGCCAGTCTCCTTGCTGTTCCTTAAACATGCCAGGCAAGCTCCTACCAAAGGTCCTTTGCACATGCTGTTCCCTCTCTCTGCAATACTCTTCCCTGTGTGACCATTTGGCTCCTGCTCCCACTTCCCTCAGGTCTCAGCTTGAATGTCACCTCTTCCCTATGACCTTCCCCCACCTTTTGCGTAAAATTCCAACTCTCCCTTCCTCAGTCTCTTGCTTCCCTGCTTTGTTCTGGAGAATAGCAACCAGCACCACATGACATGCAAGTATTCCCTTGAGCATATTCCATCTCAGCCACTGGAATGGAAGCTCCATGCAAGCAGGAACATCATCTATTCAGTTCACGCTGTAGCCTCAGCAATTCTGAAATTTTACATTGAAATTGGGTCCAAAAATATCACAAATGAGGTGACATAACTTGTTGATATGTGCACGAAGAATATGAAGAGATGATCAAAGTCACAAGTTTCCAAATGCTAACATGTATAAAACTCCATTGTCACCTATCAAATCCGCAAAGATTAAAAACCACAATAGAATGTGACAAAATAGTGCTCTAAGAGAGAGCACTCTTATATACATAGATATCTATTAAATATATAAATATATAGATATCTACAAAATATATAGATATTTTATCACACTATCTGTACTTCCTGGAGAAGTATAGATGGGCACAATTGGGTGATCTCGTATCAATGATCACTCTTTGATACCAATACACCATGGGATTTCGTGATCAGAAGGTAAAGAAGACACAAAAGGAAAAGAAGGTGAAGATTAAACCAGCAAAAACCCATAAGTAGGACTTGTTCTACTCACTAGCAAGAGAAAGTTGGGTGTCCCCATGGGAAAGTGCAAATTTAGTGTCTTCAACCACTGTCCCCTCCAATTCCTGCTTCCCCCACAACAGTGGCCCCACACTGAGTCCTACAAGGAGAAGAATGACCCTCAACCCCCAACTGCACAGACAGAGTTAAGTCAGAGACAGTGGTGTCAACCTTGCTGGTGTCTCTAAAACACTCAACTGCTGTGGGCTAACCCTAGGAAAAGTTGCTGACTCAAACTCCTAAGTTGATTTCCCGTAAGGTGGAAGAAGCAACACGTGTCACTTCTCTTCTGGGCCCTATGACACCAGCCAAAGAGACTTGCTGATGTTTTGAAACCCACGTCCAAATAGTGTTCTCTAAACCTTTAGAGGTGTGACTAGGATATTAACAGCAGCCATGCAAAACAAACAACAAAAAAAAAAAAAAAAAAATGGTTCCTTTTATAAATATTTATCGATTATCTAAGGCTAGATTAATTGTTGGTCATTATCAATTATCTGAGCAAGGTACACAGAAACACTTCAGGTGCTTAAACTGCAATGCCCCGGGCTCCAACCCAAACTTACTAGAGAAGAAGCTTTAGGTTAGACCAGGCATCTGTATTTTAACAAACTCCCCCAGGGAAACTGCCCCGGAGGCGGGGCTAGCCAATTGTGCCCATCTATACTTCTCTAGGAAGTATCTGAGAGCACTATTTTGTCACATTCTATTGTGGTTTTTAATCTCTGCAGATTTGATGGGTGACAATGGAGTTTTATAGATGTGAGTTTGATCATCTCTTCATATTCTTCATAGGCTAACCATGTACAACTTCCACCCATTCTCCTGGGAAGTGATTGTGAATCTCCTCCAAGCCTACGCCTCCTGATTAAGCTGGTGCCCCCGCACTGCACATCAGCCTCACTGAATCATAATGAGGAATCGCCAGATTGAGGGGGATTGTGTAGCATGTCTGGGGAACACTTCACTAAACCTCGCTGCACACATGCTGAACACCGCTCCAAAGGCTGCAAGGTCTGAGCTCCGCATTGGAATCTGGCCCTGGAGGGTGCCCAGCACGGCGACCCCAAGGGGTGCAGGAAGCCAGCCAGAAGGAGAAGGAGAAGGTACAGTCCAGCTCGAGATTACACCCATAAAGAAATCTGTAGTTAGGGTATCCATTATTTTGTCATATTAAATATCTTGTTTTTTGTTTTTGTTTTTGAGACAGAGTCTTGCTCTGTCACACAGACTGGACTGCAGTGGTGTGATTTCGGCTCACTGCAACCTCCACCTCCTGGGTTCAAGGAATTCTCTGCCTCAGCCTTCTGAGTAGCTGGGATTACAGGTGCCCACGACCACCCCTAGCTAATTTTTGGCATTTTTAGTAGAGATGGGGGTTTCACCATCTTGGCCAGGCTGGTCTTGAACTTCTGACCTCGTGATCCACCCGCCTCAACCTCCCAAAGTGCTGGGATTACAGGCATGAGCCACCGTGCCCAGCCAAATATCTTGATATTATTTTTCTGATTATAAAAGTCATATTCATCGTAGAAATTTTCATCATGCCATCAGCCTGCAGAAAAAAACGAATGTACAAAAAATGAAAGAGCAGCTATGTATGGCCACAAAGTCACTGGGCTCATTGGGATGTGGTAACCGGGCTGGAAACTGATCAAAGCTGATTCATTGAGAAAAAATAGGCAGCATATCAAAGACTTACATCAGCTTCATAGGAGACAGACTTCGAGCGAGGGAAAGAAAACTGTCTCTTTTGAGTGTATTCTCAAAAGGATAAACTTTCCATCTTCCTGTAAAGCAAAGTTACTATAAATCAGATTTGCAAACTGTGAGAAATGCTTACAACTCAATGAGTCTTTGTCAGCCAGGTGGGAGCTCTGTAGTGAAATCCACCCTTTACCATGGCGATGAGATAAATCACCACCAGCCCCTAGACATCGCCTAATCCCTTCCTCGCGAGGCAGATTCGGGCGCTTTCTGCATCTGCTTTGTGTTATTAAAAAGAACTTGTCTCATCTGCTGGGCTCTCAGCTTCGCAGTGACCTCGCACATAATGCTGCTACTTCTGAAACTGTTTTAGACTCTTCAGTCTATAAAGCAGACACAGGGTTTAAGTTTAGCATTTTTTAAGGTCAGAAATAGCTTTACTTCCAGAGCGGCAGCTGTGGAACAATGTGGGGGAAGAAGTGCTTCACTTCACTTCTTGGGAAGTACTGACCCTGGGTCTATGTAATTTTCTCCATAAGATTTCCCCTTCTTCCTTCTCTCCTTCTACTGCTATATGTAATGGTACGCTAGTGTACAACATTATAGATTAACAATATGCTATATTATTTTAAAATATTAATATGTTATATAATTAATGTGGTGTAAATATTATATTAACAATATGTAATGTGATAATAAGTGCTCACTGTGTGTCAGGCACCGTTTCGAATGTTCTAAAGGCATTAGCTAATTTATTCCTCATGATTCTATGAGGTAGATGCACTATTTCATTCATGTATACTTTTACAGCTGAGGAAACTGAGGCAGCTAGTAACGGGTGGAGCCAAGCTTCAAACTGAGATCATCTGATCCCAAAACACTTACAAAAATAAGCAAAAGTATAAAAGCTAAAGGGAAAAGGAACCCAAGCGGTGAAAATCATGATTAGAAACAAATACTGGGAAAGCTGGTTTTTTAGTCCTTCCCCACATCTAGAAACCTGAACAGTGACTTCGTTGAGCCTGTGATCCGCTGTTGGTGACTGATCCTCACACAAAATCTTAGGGAGCAGTATCTAGTGATCAGCTCAACAGAACTGAGCGTGGACACCCTTCATGGGCTGGAGGACAGAAGATGTGTCGATGGCGGGTCCAACTTCAGGCGTTTGTACTCACCTGCTGCAGGTGAGTGGACCTATGAACCTCCAGCCTCATCAATCACCCTCAAAGGTAATCTGCCCTGCTTCCCCTGGAAGAAACAGTAAAGTGTGATCTCAGGAAAATCCTCTGCCAGGAGGTCTACAGGCAGAAGCAGCGGCTGCTGAACACAGGTGCTGCAAGCGGGACACGGGGGTGATGGGTGAGCCAGTGGGGCAGCTCAAGGTGCAGACTATGGGCAGCCCCCCGAGATCCTGCCCAGACCCCAGCAGCAGCTCCCCCTGGGCCTCACTGGCAGCTTCACAGTGTCCCAGTATTTGAGACTTGATTTGTGGAATCATATTGCAGATAATCTGTGACTTTTTTCTACTCACATATGAGAATCATCCACATTGATACATGGCTACAGATAGACACTCATAGTTTCTTTTTCACTGCTGTATAGTACTCCATTGGTGGAGTACAGGTGACCCATGCTCTGGATGGCAGACGCTGTGTCTTTTTGATCCCTTCTCTCCCTCCTCCCCCCACCCCCAGTGTGGGTACATGGAGGGTCTGCTAAATGTTTGTTGAATGAATAAACAAGCCCAAGTCAGGAACAGTCTCCAAATCATTTCTCATTGCAAAAGGGTGGGGTGTAAAACTCACAAAGCCAAGGCAGGAGGTCACACTCAACTTGGAAATGGCCCGTGCTCAGCTTTGGTGCAGGCACAGCTTCTGCTTCAAGGGAGTCACTTGACCAGCAATGTCTCCTACCTTTCCTTGCAGTTAGAACAGCATCAGACCAAGTGATCTCTAATGTGGATGATTTGCTAAAGTACAATGTTGTTTACAATTAGAAAGTAGCTTCCTCCCAAGAATGGCTTCACTATGAGCCATCTAATTTTTCCTCTCTCTCATTTTAGTACTTTTTATTGCAAATAGCACACACAAAACAGGATATGTAATCTATTTGTGCAATTTAAAGAATAAGAAGCAAACACCTTTGCATGCACTTCCTAGTCCATAAAAGTCAGCTCCAGGACCTCAGGAGCCCCTTCTGCCCTTCCCCCAAAACTCTCCCCTCCCCCAACAAGGTAATCTCAATGCTGAGTTACGTGTTTATTTTGTCCTTTTTTTCTTTTCAGCACATATTATGTTTCCCTGAATTATATGCTTTTTGATTCTGCCTCTTTTAAATCCTGATTTTTGGAATCATATTGCAGATAATCTGTGACTTTATTCTACTCACGTATAAGAACCATCCACATTGATACATGGCTACAGATAGACACTCTTAGTTTATTTTTCACTGCTGTATAGCACTCCATTGGTGGAGTACAATAGGTTTATTTATCTGTTTTTCTGTAGATGGACATTTGGGTTTTTCTGTTTTTTACTCATATACACCTCCTGGTGCCCAGGTAGATCCTGAATGAATAAACGAGCTGGATCACAGGCTAGGCACATCTTCAGCTTTACTAGGTAACACCAAGCCAGTACAAAAGTGCTTGTCCAAACTCATGCTCCTACCACTATAGAGGACCCACTGTGCCACATAAAAGCATCACCGTTATTAACTTGTTTTATTTGCATATAATTATTTTTTCCCTTATCCCCTAACCACTTCTCAAAGCAACTAGCCAGCATGTACCACACAGGCAAGCACCCACTCCAATGTGATCTATATGTCTTAGGTATGTATGTACCTTTGAAAATCCTATGATGTTGCTTGGGGAGCATATAACTTGTTATGTATGTAAGTAGCATGTGCTACAGAGAGCGTTCTGTTTTCTGTATTTTTCACTCCACTCACTGTTTTGTAAGACATATCCATGTTGCTCTATAGATACCAGAGACAGGATGATATTTTATCTTTAAGATGGGTATGCTACCCTCACTTTATAGATCACAGTGACAGCTCACAATTGTTTAGCACTCAGCAGGGTTTAAGTGTACTAACTCATTTAATCTCCCACTAACTCTGCAAAACAAGTGCTTCTGTTTCATGTAAAAGGAGACCAAGGCACAGAGAAATGAAGGAACTTGTACAAAATCACCAAGTGAGTAAACGACAGAGCAGGATTTGAATCGAGCCAGAATGTGTTCTTATCCACAACATGAAACTAGGTAAGAACGCAAAGCTCAGAGGGTTTTCGTGACTTGCATCTCTGGGATACACAGCTGGAGACCACGGAGCAGAACTAACATGCAGATGGTTCCCCCTCTCAGTCCAGTCCTCATTCCACCCGCTTCAAAATGCGTATTATTCTACAAGAGTAGCTGGCGAACAAGGGGAGTTCGTCCTCTTCAGCAAGTATTAGTAAATGACAATATTACAGAGACAAAACTCTTTTTAGGAAATGCAATCATGTGAATTTAAAAATGTTTTATCAGAATTAGAATTAATGACAAAAATATTTATAGGCTCCTAAGAAAGTGGACTTGCTAGTCTTTTTCTTCTGTGCTGTGGGTAATTGTCCAGGTGCATCTTTGCTTGTGACAGCTCTACCCCTTCACAGAGCTGTATCTTCATATACACCTAACATGCTAAGGGTAGATCTGCATGATACGTTAGTATAATTTCTGTTATAAAAAAGTTCTTGGCCATGCCTGTAATCCCAGCACTTTGGGAGGCTGAGGTGGGAGGACTGCTTGAGCCCAGGAGTTTTGAGACCAGCCTGGGTAACAGAGTGAGATCTTGTCTCTACAAAAAGATAAAAAATTAGCTGGGTGTGGCAGCACACACCTGTAGTCCCAGCTACTCAGCAGGTTGAAGCAAGAAGATTGTTTCAGCGTGGGAGGCAGAGGCTGCAGTGAGCCATAATCATACCATTGCACTCTAACCTGATCAACAGAGTGAGACCATGCCTTTAAGTAAGTAAGTAAGTAAATAAATAAATAAATAAATAAATAAAGGTACCTGGAATGGCCTGCAAAGAAAGGCAAATCAAATTATCCTTAATGACAGTTACTACTGTCATCAACACAGAAGCAGCTAAAATAAACATTCTGCTCATTTTGCTTGTCAACGAATTGCCACAATTCTTGCACTATTTAAATCAAGAATATTTTATATTCCACAATTATCAACCATCCCTCCTTCTTTTTTATTGTTTCTAGCTCCTTAAACATATAAAAGGGTAAAAGCCATTTGTTCCAGCAGAAAAGAGTCATCATGAATTGCGCAGAGTGAATTTCTCTAAGATGAAAGGAATGCTCCTCTCCTCAAGGACGGCCTGCAGACAGGACTGTGAAGACACACAGAGTCTTCACGGGCATCGCACCTACAGTGTTAAGTTACTTCTGTGGAAAACTCAAGTCCTTCTCAGATAACAAAAACATTTTAGTAGCAATGAACCAAAAACAAAATCTTCCACTATATATGTTAACACATCAAGAGGAATCATTCATGCTCGATTTATATGAACTTCCTTCCCAGAAATAACAGCAGCACTCCACAGCCCAAAGCCAGAAACTTCTCGCACATGAAATTTTACTTCATAAACGCCAACATGAGGCATTTTAATGAATCGGTGGAAGAAAATTATTCCCCCGACTTTGTTGTCAAGAACCCCAAACTCATATGCAAAAAAAGAATTACAAAAATAATTGTTCGAATTCTAATAAGTAGAATTTTGACAGGTTTATAAAGGAAATAAACATCTTTAACATAATTCTACCTCGCAGTCAATATCAGCTATTAGTAACCACACTTCTTATTGCCAGTTCATGTCTCCAAACACACAGAAGCCATTTGGGGTGAAATTTATTTTTAAAAAACTCTCAGAGTCATGATTTCTCAAATTATCTTTCACTTTATATTGACATCAACCAATATGACGGCAATAAGATAAATCAGAGCCGAAAAACAGTTCATTCCTGAAATCAAATACAGAATATTTCTACCAAGCTCCACTTTCAAAGATGGTGCTTTCAGGTTTGCATAGAATTGTTTCAGCTTTATGAATTATTTTTTTAAATCTGTAATACTTTCTTGCTGACTTCATCACTTCCTTCTGGGTGCCTGGAGCAGTGGTGTGGAATGTCAATAAAATGAATTTCAGTTGCCGCCCCTCACATTCTGAACTACAGAAGATATTTATTGTCTCAATTCCCCATGAGCTTTTCTTTGCCTCATGTAGCTTCATGGTTAGCAGACACTAAAAATTAAAGAAAGTCTTTCTCCCACTTTACGTGTGTAGTAGCATAGACATACTGATCAAATATATTCCCAACACTTCTGAAGAAACTAATCACATCCACAAGAGATAGCCCACTTGCATTTTTTTTTGTAAACACAATTGTCACAGCCCAATGAAATACCACTCAGAAATCCAATTATAGTGTCCCCATAAGCATCTGCTCCTCTGTGACCCTGGGCAAAATTTAGAATCCTCAACGACCCAATTTCTGAAACTGCAGGAGCACCCACAAAGCTCAAGGAATGCACTGAAATTCTTATTACTTCCAATTCCATTTTCAAAGAAAGTAAATGTGTATGCATGTGAGCTGCACATGGCCCAGAAGGCCTCACCAAATGTATTGTTTTGAAATGTGTGTGCGTCCATGTGTAATTGTATGTCTGCGATTTTGAAAGGCATTTTATATTTTATTCAAAAAGAGGTACATTTTTCAATACCACAAACTTTCAATTATAAGCCACTTTCCATTTTCAATAAATGTTTCAGGCAAGGAATATAAATTAGTAAAACCAACCACGCCACTTAAGGAAAATGAATTAATATGGGGAAAGTGAAGAACTGGCTGTGCAGTCAATTACTTTGGCCAGCATACATATAGTTGAACCAGAACAGGTGTAGACAGCCTATTTGGATAAGGTAGCTTAAGCCCCAATTTTTTCTGCAGTCTTTATTTGCGTCAAGTATATGAAAACTACCATCTCATTTCCTCCCTGTAGCTATTACCCACACATATGTGTAGTGTCAAAATAAATGGGCCAGAGTCCTCTCAGGGACCTCCTTTGGCACAAGTCTCACTTCCTCACCCTCTCACCTCCACAGGCTCAGGAAGTGCAGGTCAGAAAGCAGCCAGGGAAGGTGTGAGGTGACAGGCTGCTGAGTGTCGGTGAGCCCAGATAAAACAAGGTTCCTACATCAGAAATCCAACCATTCACCCTCTTGTCTCCTCCTCACTAACCCCAGGCAACTATAAAGGAGATGGAATTAAAACAGAAGTTAGAAGAATTTGGATGTGATTTCATATATTAACTCAGCAAACTTTTTCTGAAAAGGTCCAGACAGTAAATATTTTCAGCTGGCAGGCCATATGGTCTTTGTTGAACCTACTCAACCATGCCATTCTACAGTGAAGGCAGCCACAGATGATATGGAAATGCATGCATGAGGCTGTGTTCCAATAAAGCTTTCTTAATGGACACTGAAATGTAAATTTCATGTAATTTACACGTGTTATGAAATACACTTCTTTTGATTTCTTTTTCAACCATTTATAAAAGTAAAAACCATTTTCTTAGCTCCTGGGCTGTGTTGACTGGCCCCGAATTGACTGATATGTGGGCAGCTATCCATGAAAATCTAGGCACAGAGGAAGCCAGAGCTGGCTTCCCGGCCAAGACGGGACTTACCTTGATATGAGCTGCTGGGTCCGGGACAGTCTGAATCATGTCCTTCAATAAGCCAGCCCATCTACCAGCTGTTCAGAACCTGACAGCTAGAAGACAAAAGGAACAACATAAATAATAATAAACAACCGCATTTCTTTGTTTTATGTTCTAGCAGGACTGGAAACAATTCACCAGTGACAAAAGAATCATAGCTTTGCATTAAGCATATTTGCTTAAAGGCATCCTCCGGGTATGTGTGGTCCATGAGGTGACTGGATAACTCACTTCCCTTCCATTGCAAAAATCCCTTAGATTGAGCCCAAGAGAACCCCAGTCCGACAAGGCCAGAAGAATCTAGCTCAAGCTGACGCACGTCGCATGCAGTATCTACACATCCTTCCACATGCGCAGCATCTAATGAGGGATCCATTAAAGAAAGACATGAGACTAAAATGTGGCATGCTTCTCTGTTACACTGAGAAAGCAGGACTTTGAAATCTCGTTATAACTAATGCCATCTGCACATCCTTTTCGGCTTCGTTACTAAGTTCTTAGTAAACAACACAGCTAGTGTTCACTGAGTATCTCATTGCCAGTTCCTTGACTGCTAAGGGTTCCACACACATTTTCTTATTTCATTCCAACCACGATGCTGAGAGCTGTCACTCCCATTGTCCAGATGAGACTTCAAGACTCATAAAAGGTTACCGATTTGTCCAGGATCACCTGGTTAATAAGCAACCGAACCAAAATTCAAATCAGACCAGCCTATCTGACTCCAGAGCCCATAAAAAAATTTGGTCTGACTTAATTAGCAGGTATCAACCCATATTTTGAAGGGACATTTTAAAACATGCCTTAAAAAATTAAATTTAAAGGTGCCCATAATTTTCCAGAAATAAATACTTCATCCAATATATATTCCTTTATTTGGATTATAAATCGGCATGTTCTGACCACTGTCTGTGCCCCTCCCCTTCCACCAAGCCAGTCTCCAGCCTCCCCGTGCTGTCCCAGGCCCCCGGGCTGACCTCTACAGATGGACTCAGCAGGGCGCCTGGCCTCCTGGACACCTGTCAGAGTTGATTGACATGGCCCCTTCTGGAGAGCAAGGGTGAGAGAAGAGAGGGGTATCTCTTCCCCTCACCTTCCCACCGCTGACACCTGCTGCTCGGCCTCCCTGGACGCTTGGTCACGGTTCTGACTGTGGCTGGATTCTAGGCTGACCTCTCCCATCACGGGGCCCCTCCTTCCAGGCTCCAGCCTCCAATAACTGGTCCCCAGCCAGTCTCTGGTGCTCTGCAAATCAGCTAAGCCATCAGTTGTTTTCTGGCACTAAAGATACCTTTTTTAATTTACATTTTTAGATGCCATCACTTGCTTTTTATCTCCCATATTTTTTTTCTTCTTTACAATGGTTCTTTGCAGTAATAAACACAAAATAAAAATAAACAATATGATTACAGAAATTTTCGAAAGCTGTCTTTTGAATCTGCTATGGAGCACATGACTCCAGTGATGTGGAAAAGCCCCCACAGGAGCCCTCACCACATTCACAGCCCGCCCTTCCGACCTCTCACGGCACAGACGCACCCACTTCCAACCCGACCGCCTCTCATGACCCGTGTGCTCTGAGTCTATCCTCCTGAAAGGTCTCCCCCAGATGCCTCCCAAGATTGGGAGAGCTTGGCTGGTCAAGAAGAGGATGCTGGGAACCTTAGGCATTATTTTTTTCTATAGCCAAATGTCTAGGTCTTAGAAAATATGTACTTTTCCCCCCCTCAAGCCCTAAAGTAAGTCCTTCTGGGAGATGATGGTTATGAAAATGCAAAGGGAGTGGAGTGCAGTCCTTAAATTGAACCAGGAAGCAGATGAAGGGGACCCAGGCTCCCGGTGCTCTCATGGGAGGAGAGGCTGGGAGAAGATAGGGCCTGGCTGAAGGTTTCTGGGAGCACAGGAATCCTCAACTCTCCTTCTCCTAAGAGCAGCAGGTGCCCCAGGAAAACAGTACTCTGGTCCTGGGATCATTCAGCCCGGTCATTCAGCATTCACAAGTTGTCCTGACAAAGGGAGGGCGTCCCATTGCATGACGCTGCTCTGGGGGAGCATGGCTGTTTCCGTTTGTCTGGGCAGTCCCTCCGGGCTAGTTCGCTCTGCACAGTTCCTCCCTGCTTGCACGCACATGCCGCCGCTCACACCAGGGGCTGAAGCTTGTCCCCTCCCCCCTCAAACCCAGGCTAACCTGTGCCTGCCTCTGACCTGGAGAACACAGCAGTGGGAATGTTTCAGGAGCCTCAAGCCCAGGCCTGGACTTGGGAGCTTCCCATTCCTGCTTCCTGAAACGAAGTCGCCATACCCTCAGCAGCACAGCACATGGCAGAGGTCCAAGTGCCCAGCGGGCAGCCAGCACCATTGCCAGGCCTGGGGAGAGAGTTGTCCTGGATGGTCCAGAGAACCATCTCTCAGATGACCATGGCCCCTGCCAACACCAGCGAGGCAGCTTCCAGCTGAGTCCAGTCAGCCCGCAGGACTGTGACCAATAATAAATGGGTTGTTGCACTAAGCTACTAGGTTAGTTTTTTGCACATACAGGTCATTGAAACACCCTGTAAGTGCTCTAGAGACACGGAGAAGATAGAGGGTATACAGCTTGTTTCACTTTCACTATGGTTGAGAACAAAGATGGTCCCAACACTCAACCCCTCCTGTATCCATGCTTTTTGCCACATAACTTTGTGGTTCCTCCCACTAAAGAGGTAGAATTTCTTCCCAACCCTTATTTTTTGGCTGCCCATATGATCTGCTTCAGCCAACAGGATATAGCAGAAAGACAAGCATGTCAGGCCCTAGCTGAAGCCTCAGGAGGCAGGATGTGTTCCCATTTGCTTTTCTGTAACTTTCCACCAGCCTGGGAACATGGCCTGATGCATGCAGGAGGATGAGAGGCACCTGGGGTAGAGTCATCCATCCCAATCACTGCACCAAGACTACCTCTGATCATCCCATAGACAACCAAAACCCCAGACATGCGAGGGAGGCAACCAGATCAGCCGCTAGCCAGGGCCTGAATGGCCAACCCACAGGCTCACAGCTAAATAAGTGCTTACTGCTTGAAACCACTGAAATTTGGGGAATTTGTTACACAGCACTTTTGTGACAATAGATGATTGACATACACTTTGCCCTGCATAATCAGATTACTGAGATCTTCGTTAAAACTTTTCCAGCCGGAGATAAAAGGAGACTCAGGACATTTCAGAAGAAGCCAACTTCATCCCAACACAGAGACATATTATTTCCATTCACCTAAGACACATGATCTCAAACCCTAATCCTACCCTCAAAATGGGTATGGAAACTGAAAGATAACCAAGAAACCTCCACCAGAAGCACCCATGGGATTCTCAGAGCCCTTCCGAGGAGCAACTGAATTCTCACTCCACATCATGCCCTGCCAGCCTTCCCAGAATTTTAAAAATAATGAAATCGAAACAACATCCTTGGATATCCAAGAAAGCGGCAACACCGTAGAAGTTACAGTGGCCACTCGGTCTGTAACCAACCAAGACATAAACCTAGTGAGCAATTGTTTGAGTGTCTTGTTTCTTATAAGGAAGTTTTGAGTACTCGGGATGCATCAAGGGTAAAATGACAGGGAGGGAAAATATAGAGATTCCAGACAGAACACAGTCCCAGTCCTCCAGGGATTGAGATGGGGAAACAGGTCTGTTTCATACAGATATGAAGCGGTCAGTCCTAAGAGCAGGCAGTTAGTGGAGGTGCCCAACGAGGTGTGTGGATATACCTAGAGGAAAAAGAGACCTGATTCATGCAGAGATGAGAGGGTGCCACCAAGGAGCCTTGATGAACAAGAGGCATGAGGATTGGAGGAAGGAAGGTGAAAGGCATGAAGCAGGAACAAGTCTCCCCCAGCTCCCCCACATGAGGGATCAAGGGCACATGAGTTCCTCAGACCACCACCGAGTGATCACACACCAACAGGATTCACTCAGCATGTCGTGCGATGGCACTGCCATCCTCCACACCAGGTCAGCAAAAACCCAATGGACCTAAAGACCAGGAGAATAAAAGCTCAACCTCCCTACCCTGCCTCCTCAATCCACACAGATCTCTGACTCTGTTTGCAGCCATTTGGGTGCCTGTTCTTTTTTACCATTTCAGAAGCATTTTATGGATTTTTTTTAAAGAGCACTTCTAATTTATTTTTGTGTTCCTACTGGTCATTTTTCAAATATTTAGCAGTTGGTAACAAACAAACTAGCACCATACTAAAAATTTTTAGTAGTTGGTGATAGTTTCATGTCATTGTAGGAGCCTTTTTATTTTCTATTTCACCTGCCTTTGAACCCTTGCAAAATTTCACTCTATGTTAATGGAAAATCGTGTCTTTAATACTTGTTTCTTGCAATAAACTCATTTGCTAAAGTATTTACTTCTATATGATTTTGTGTTTCATGACTCAGCTATATTTCATTATTGGGTATCTTAAACAACAACAACAACAAGCCCTTGACATTAACAGAATTCTGCCTGTGTCACTTCTTTATTTTTGTTTTCAAAATGCCAACATCTTAGTAAATAGAAACAAACTTGGTTTGGATTACCTAAGCTCTAACTGCATAAAAGATGGGCTGATACACAGACAGAAAGGAAAATAAGCATTCTGTAATTATGGAGGCAGTATTGCAAAATGGTTACAAAAAGAACTATTTGCAGGGCTGGTGCAAGAAAATAGATAGAAATTTCAGATCCCTGCCCCATCCCCTGACCCTACCCTTCCTCTCTTCTCAAACCCAGTTCTGTCCTGTAGGCTAGGGGACACATACAGTCATGTGGACATCCCGATCCACATAGCCACACGCCATTCAGCAGTGCTCCCTGTTCCTCCTTCAGACCCAGGGAAACACATACAAGATCTTCCCAAGAAGATGAACTCCAGGAAAGAGATTGGTGCAACCTAAAAGATGCTCAGTCCGGTTCGGAAAGGAGCTTTGGGTGCCCTGGCACCTGGGGTGTGGTCTGGAATGGGGGTGGGTGTAGCTGAAGGGGACGGGAGCGGGGTCCAGAAGGCATGGACAGGGCCCTGGGCAAGGGGCAGTGCTCAATATGAGCACAGGTGCAGAGCCAGGTGAGGGGGTGGAACCAGATCTGCCACTTACTCCTTGGAAACCTAGAAATAATCACTTTATCCTCCAAGAAACTTAGTTACACATTTGCAAACTGGGGGATAATTTTATTGTAGTACAATAAGAAATCCGTTTGCCCTTGTCTCTTGTTTCTGGCATGGAGCTCCTAAAACTCTTGGAATTTCTCAAGTGATGGGAGCATCTTTTGTTCTAAGAAGGCAAAGGGCTGGGGAGTCCCCCGGACAGCTTCAGGATGGCAGCTGATTGCAAGAAAGAGCAAGTCTGGATTAGAAGCTTAGAACTTTCAGCCCCAACTCCCAACCTCTCAGGAGAGAAGAGGGGCTAGAAATTGAGTTAATCAAGCCTGCCTATGTAACAAAACCTCCACAAAACACCCTGACAGGGTTAGGACAGCTTCTGGGCTGGTGAGCATATTGGTATGAGGAGTTTGGTGCACCCCAATGCTAAAGGGACAGAGGCTCCCGTACTTGGGGATCCTTCCAGACCTTGCCCTGTGCTCCTCTTCATCTGGCTGTTCATTCATATCCTCAATAATAAACTGAATCATAAGAGCATAGCGTTTTCCGAGTTCTAGCAAGTTACTGAACCTAAAAGAGGGGTTGTGGGAACCCCCAATGTTACAGCCATGTCAGACAGGGTATAAGGTAACCTGGGGACCCAATACTTGCAATTGGCATCTGAAGTGAGGACAGGGTTGGGGAACTCAGCCCTTAAAGCTGTGGAATTTGACACAAACTTCAGGTTGTCAGTGTCAGGATTGAATTGAACTGTTGACACCCAGTTGGTATCAGTGTTGAAGGACTGGTTGGTACTGGCAAAGACACCATGTATTTGGTGCTGGGAGACAAAAATAAAAAATTTTTAAAAACCTCCAGATGATGTTCAGCAATTCACAAAGGGGTCAGTGCAAGAGTTGGTCTGTATCTGTTCTAACTGGTTAGTACGCAGGTTGAACCACTGCTTGATCACATCCTTTGTCTACGCCGTCAGACTTTTGTGAGGATTAAATTGAATTATGCCTAAGAAAGAAACCTCTCTCAATGCTAGGCACATAATCTACACTAAACAAGTGGTAATCATTATTACTAAGAAAGCAAAAATATTTCAAATGGATGATTTCAATACTGTATAAAATGTTGCAACTTTTTTTTTTTTTTTTTTTTTGAGAGGGAGTCTCGCTCTGTCACCCAGGCTGGGTGACAGAGATTGAGACAGAAATTGCAGTGGTGCAATCTCAGCTCGCTGTAACCTCCGCCTCCCGGGTTTCAACAATTCTCCTACCTCAGTTTCCCAAGTATCTGGGATTACAGGCATATACCACCTTGCCTGGCTAATTAAAACGTTGCAACTTTTTAAGAAAAATAATTCTCAATAAATAAATTGCTGACTTTCATAAGAGCCCTTTGTCAACTGACTAAAAACATCCTTAATTTAGAAATTTAATTTTTAGTTTTAAGCTAACTAGTCATTAAGTGAAAACGTTTTAGACAAAATGGTTCTAAGTAATTTAGGATTCATAGAAATGAATCTATTCCCTGAATGCGTTGGTCGCTGGGTGCAATTGTCCTGGATGAGTAGGTATTAGGCAAATCAGTCTTTTACCAGCAAATCCTACCATAAGAACTGCACAGGCCTGATTCCTGCCACGCATGCCAGACCCCTGACTGGGGCAGAGTCCTCCCTTATGGAGCAGGAGAAGGAGGCAGGGAGAAATGCAGGGCCCATAATTTAAGAAGGCTTTCCCTCTCAGGTTCATGCAGGTGCAGGATCAGCACCTGAAGGGGGAGCACCACCCAAAATCCTGAGCCCCACTTGCCTTAACCCAGTCCAGTCCTGGCTCCTGCACTCCAAAGCTAAGCAGGGGGTACCAGCAGGAGATGGAAGACAGCATGAGAAACTGAACGGACCTCTACATTTATCTAAAAATAAGAAACTGGACTTCTTCAGTAGGAAATGGCTCCTCTTTCCAAATGAATAAAAATACTTATAGCTATGGATTGAATTGTATCAATTCTCTCCCCCAATTCATGTGTTGGAATACTAACCCCCAATCCCTCCGGATGTGACTATAGGGAGGTAGGGCTTTTACAGGGACAATCAAATTAAAGTGAGGTCATTAGTGACCTAATCCAACATGGCTGATGCACTTACAAAAAAGATTTAAAGACAGACCTGAACAGAAGGGCGATGGTGTGAAGACACAGAGAAAAGACAAAAGCAGCCCGGAACGGGATTTCCCCCCAAAGCCCTCAGAGGGAACCACTTGGGCTGACACCTTGATCTTGGACATCCAGTCTCCTGAAGGTGATACGATGCATTTCAGTTGTTTTAAGCTACCCAGTTCATGGCACTTTGTTACAACAGCACTGGGAGAGGAAACCGCCTCGATTGAGGGACTTACTAAAATCACTTAACTGTTGCAGATTAGAGGCCTCACGGTGGGGTCATGGCCTCAGGAGCCATATCCATTTTAATTGCACCATTTCTCACTGGACCCTGATGCTGGTCAAGGCATGTCTCAGGCTCCATGGACTGTTAATTTCTTCTACGAATTGATCCTGGCTTCATTCTGGCAGGGGAGGGGCTCTTACATTCTGTGGCCGACATGGGTGTCATGTGAGCACCCCCATAACCTTGATCCCTTCAGTGCTCCTCCTCCAAAGGAGTGCTAACAGCCTGGCTGGCCTCAGGGGCGTGCCTTAGAGAAAGGATGCTGACCCTCTCCTTCTCCAACGGGATTTTATTTTTATTGTTTGGCATGTTTTGTGACTACAAAGACTCATTGCCTGGGTGTGCCCCTTGAAATGAGGTTTCAATTGCATGCAGGTGAAATAACTATAAGATGACTATAAACCAAATGTAGTAGTAATGATAAAAAAAAAATGGAAATATTGTAAAAGCACCGGTCTGCAGACACCGAGCCTCTGGTTCCTCTGGAAAAGGGAGAAGAGAGTAGACGGTGGTGGAGGAAAAGAGGAGCAGGGGGAGACCACAGTGGTGAGAAGGTAGCAATTCTAGAATCTCCACACTGTAGGGGCAGGAACAGGCAGTGCTGGGTAATAGGTCATCTCATCCTGGGGGGAAGTCAAGGGTGCCACGTAGAACCAACATAAGTCATAAGTCATCCAAGTACAGCAAAGGATCCAGATATGGTCTGTGGAGGTCTGGCACCACAAACATCAGACAGTAAAGACACAAAATATTTACATATTCACATTTTTTAAAAGGAGTCTTGACTAGGCAGGGTAGGATTATTTGGGTTCTGTTCGTTTTACCTTTAATTGCCCTTGGTTCCGCCATCTTTTTTCTCTATGAGTCATTGGTCTTGCTTTTGGTCAACACGGCTTTTCTTGGGTCTCCAGAGATCCTGGAATAACCTGAATATAAGTTTAAGACTATTAAACCTTATTTCATTTTCAAATTTTCATACCAAGGATCAACTGTACATGTAGGGACAAAACCTATTTCTTAAACATTATTTTAAAATATCCTAAAAGGGGAAAGAACATAAATCCTTCCCTTTAAAAAAAGAGGGGGCAACATTCCTCTCCTCTGAGGGAAGCACAGCATTATGAAGCAAAAATCGGGAGCGGAATCAAGGCCAAGCCTAACTGGCATGCTGAAGCACACATACACTTTTGCACAGAAAATATTTTGAAAATGTTTTCTTTTCCTTACAGCCCCCAGCTTTGGTAATAATGGCTTCCCCAGATCATTCCGTTAGCACTTTTTGCTGCTTAAAACAGGGTGGAGGGATTTAGAATTTAGAAAACATCCTGAGAACTATAACTAAGCAATTATCTTAGTCCCAGAAAAGAAACAACCCTTTTAATTTGTAAATGCTAGGAGGATCTGTATTTTTTAAAATCTTAGAATACTAACAAGCTAAAAAGATAGAAAGAAAAAAATATTTTTTTACAGTATGCCTGTTAGCACAGCTCCAAAATCTGGTCTCTCTCTCTCTTTTCTTTCTTTCCTTTTTTTTTTTTTTGTTTTTGTTTTTGTTTTTTAGATATGGGAATTTCTTAAACAAGTTTCCAAGTAAAATATTCAATCCCAAAATATATTTAGTAGAATCTTTACAACATGACAAATTGTAAATGGCATCTGTTTCCATTGAAAACATTTTTAAATTACAAAATGTCTTAAATACTGCATCAAAATCAATATTTGTAATGGGCAGATTTATTTCTAAATGGTTCCACAGGCCAGCTGACACTCCCATTCTACTTAGGAAGCCCCCAGCCAACCCCTCCAGAAGTCTTCCAAACCTATACACAGAGACATATAATCCAAATGGCCCAGATCTCACAGAAAAGCATTTGTTGTGATAACAGAAAATACAACATAACATTCTTGGTGAAAAAAAATCAGGGTACAAAACCACATACATAATATCATCCCAATATTGCACAAAGAAAAAATAATAATAAATGGATGAAAGAAACGAGGGAAGGCAGGAATGGAAAGAGGAAGACCTGAGAGAAGTTTTCACAACAGTAACAGTCATGGTCTTTGGGTCTGGTTTCCAGTGTGAAATAGGAGTTCTTATTTGCTTCTTTTTAAATCTTTTTAAAATTATTTATTTTTTAAACCAACAAATAAAAGTTATATAGATTTACTGTGTATAACATTATGTTTTGAAATATATATATAAATTTTGGAATGGCTAAAGTAAGCTAATTACCATCTGCATTACCTCACACTTACTTTCTTGTGGTGAGAACACTTGAAATCTATCTTAGTGATTTTCAAGAATATAATGCATTGTATTATCCACAGTCAATAGATCACAGGTCTATTCAAGAAATTACTCCTCCTGTCTAACTGAAATTTTGTGTCCTTTCACCAACAACATCTCCCCAGTTCCCCTACCCTCGACATCATTAATCATCAAGGAAATGCAAATAGGAATCGTGATGTCATCTCACACCTGTTAAAATGGCCATTATCAAAAAGATCACAAGTGTTGGTGGGGGTGTGGAAAGAGGGTACTCTTGCCCGCTGTAAGTTAATGTAGATCAACACAGCCGTTATGGAAAACAGCATGGAGGGTCCTCAAGAACACAAAGATCAATTACAAATGAAAATACTATATGTTTTACAAATGCATTACAAATCAATTTTGTATGTATTACAAATCAAAATAGTATATGATTGCTGGCAATCGCACTCTGGGTATAGATCCACAGGAAATGAAATCAGTATGTGAAAGAGGTACTTCCACGTTCACTACAGCACTATTCAGAACAGCCAAGGCATGGCATCAACCTAAGTGTCCATCAACATAAACGTCCATAGAGAAAAGCAGTGCACATGCACAATGGAATGCTATTCAGCGTTTAGAGGAGAAATCCTGTCATTTATGACAACATGAATGAACCTGGAAAACCTTATGCTAAGCGAAATAAAACAGGCACAGAGAGATACATACTGCATCCTCTCACTTACAAGTGGCATCTGAAATGTTGAACTATTTCCTTCTTTATAGTTTTGTATATTTTCCAAATTTTCTAAACCGAGAATATTTATCTTTATAATCAGGAGAGAAAACTAAGGAATAATCATTTTATAATCCTAAACATGTTTTTAAAGCATTTATTTCACTGTAATGTATTCTTTTTCCATCCAGCCATACATGAGCCCAAGGAGCTGGCCTTGCCTACTGAGTGGCCTGATGTTCAAGGGGACGGGGTGGGGGTGACAGTGAAGTAGATCATGCTTTGAAAAGCTGCACAAATCCTGAGTTTAAAAACTGTTCCCAAAATCCAAAAGCCAATATTGACTATTGCTTGGTTAACTGTTTTGCACGGATAAGTGGTTAAAGGAGTATTTGGTTTTCAACTTCTGCAAAGGGAATAAGAGTTTTAAAAGCATAAACTAAGATTTCCTATAGTATGCTATTCTATAGTAGATTTTTGTGCCAAAACCTCTACTAGGCAGAAAGAATAATTCGATTTATGGTTGAGACATTGTTAGGCCTGATTTAAAGCCCAGAGTGAAGCCCAGAGAGGATTTTCTTAAATATATGCAATGGGTATTTTTAAATTAGCATTATGGCGTTATTAATATTTCATTTATCCTGAGGGCATTTACCTGACAACCTAAATTATCCATAACACAGCTGAGAAGCCACAAAGGATCCAAAAAGATGTCACAAAGTCCGGGAAGAGAAGCTTTGCCAGAGAAAGGCACACTACCAGCCACGTGAGGTAACAGCTGGCCTCATCAAAGCAAAGAAGTTGGAAAATTATGCAAACCAGACTCAAGAACTCAAAAAATACAGCCGTTTGAGAACTTTGGTAAGAGCGCAAACTGCTCAGCCCAGCTCAGTAGCCCCTGCCCCAGCAATGGCAGAAAGCCAAGGTCAAGGAGTCACATGACCTGCAGAGAGACTCCCAGCCCTGCCACTGGCCAGGGGGACAAACCACATCACTCCTGGGACTTAGGCAGGCTCTGTGTTCTGTGTGGGGGAGGCAGAAGAAGGCACCAGATCATCAGGAAATCTAGACTGGAAATGGCCAAAGCTAAACACGTCTGGATACCTGAAGGGTAAGCACAATGTTCAAAGCAGTCGTGGTGAGGCAGAAGAACCTTGAGCTTGGAGCCCCATGTTTGTGCTGACCCACTAGCAGCCAACAAAACCTCTCTTGGCTTCAGTTTGCTCGTCTGAAAACTATGGGTAAGAGGCCTGACTCCAGAGAGGTGGTGCAAGGCCAGTGAGATGGGGTTGCTGATGGTCCAGGTGCAGATGCAAAGCATTGTTTTTGTTTTACTTTTCTTTTCTTTCCTTCCTTCCTTTCTTTCCTTCCTTTCCTTTCTTTTTTTCTCTCTTTCTTTTCTTTCTTTCTTTCCTTTCTTCTTCCTTTTCTTTCTTTCCTTTTTCTTTCTTTCTTTTCTTTCTTTCCTTTCTTTTTCTTTCTTTTCTTTCTTTTCTTTCTCTCTTTCTTTCTTTCTTTCTTTTTTCTTTGATACAGGGTCCTCTCTGTCTTCCAGGCTGGTGTGCAGTGTTGCCAATACAGCTGACTGCAGCCTGGACCTCCCTGGCTCAAGGGATCCTCCCGCCTAAGCCAACTGGGTGGCTCAGACTACAGGAATAGAGCCACGCATCACCAAGCCTGGCTAAGATTTTGGGGGAGATATGAGCTCTCACTGTGTTGTCCAGGCTGATCTCGAACTCCTGGCCTCTAGCAATCCTCCTCCCTCAGCCTCCCAGAGTGCTTGGAGTAGAGAGGTGAGCCACCATGCCCAGCAAAGGCATTGTTAAATTCAGGAATGAATGACCTCCTCATTCCCCAAAACACTAGACAAGAGAGCCACTCTCTGTGCACAGATCTCTCTGGCCACAATGTGCAAGCAGCAGTAAATACTCCATAGGTGGAATTGGCTACTGTGAAGAAAGAAAAGTAGGTCCAGAAAAGCTGCCCTCAGTCTAGGAAGTACCCTGTACCTCAGGTGAGTGACAATGGCCTGGGGGAGAAGGCTCCACTCCCACCAGCAATGCCAGGGACAGAGCAGCAACAACCATCTATCCCCCACAGTCATGGTTAACGTAGCCACAGAGAGCCTGCTTTTTCCATTTATAGCCACGCACAGGTGGCAACGGCAGCAGACACACTGGCTGCCCTTCCTCCCGTATAGAAGGAAATGTAATTTTGCTTGGGCATTCTGCCTGCCCCCGCATAGCCCACAGAGGATGACCAGCCCCAACACCAGTATAAATCCTATCACTGGGCACCATCTCTTCTCACCACTGATTGGTTTAGGGAAGGGCACATAATATGATTCTGGCCAATCCAACACTGAGGGAAGTGAGCTAGAGGAAGAGCGCTGGCTGATGAAGAAAGGCCACAGAATAGCAGTCCTGTCTGTGTGGCACTTGGAACTATAAGAGCCATCCCAGGACCATGAAAAGAGGTCACCTGAGGATAAAACCGATATGCTTTGGATATCTGGGGGAAAGGAGGGAAGTCTCTGTGTTTCTACTTATGGTAGGGAAGAGTGTTGACCAACTCTGAAGGCATCTCATAACTGGGCATCTAGGCACATCAAATGCATTTTCCCTGTTAACTAAACCATTTTGAATTGGGACCATTTTTGTTGTTATTGTTATTACTGGCAGCAAAAGTATCCCATACACTCTAGTCTCTATGTTCAAAAAAGCCACTTTCAGCTCTTTTACCATCTGTATCCATATTCATGCAGACATGCTGAATATGCTCTTCAGTTCTAATTTTAAAAGAAAATGATCTGCTGGAAATTAGCTCAGCTCATAGATCTCCATACTTACAACACTATATCTAAGAATTAGGAAATAAATAACTATTACCATGATAAGTGGCCTATCTCAGTCTATCCACATGTTGACTATCCAGGTACTGGAGGTGACATGGAACCTACCCTCAATAAACAAAGAGTATGATGTGGGGGTTATATTTTTAATTAAATCACTGAGTGGAGGCAGAATGTGGTGAGGGTCACAAGAGAGGTACCAAAGATGCAGCAACAGAGCAGTTGATGGACACTTAGCATTTCAGTAAGTGGGAATGGGGGAGGAGAGCAGGAAAGGTGGAAGAAATAGATGAGGAAAGGGAAGAAGAGCAGCATTCTCCAAAGAGGCATGCAGTAGGGAGAGAGTCTTTCACCTTTATGTCCACACAAGGCACAGAGTATGAGCTCAGAAATGTTGAATGATTTGTCTCTAATTAAGGGAAGATTTCACTGATATTTATCTCCTTCCATGATCTAAATTCAACCTGCCCTTCAAATCCATTCATTCATACAATTGTTCATCCATCCATCCATCCATCCATGTATTCATTCATCCATCCATCCATCATTCATACATCCATCCATCCATGTATTCATCCATCCAGCCATGTATTCATCCAGCCATCATTCATACATCCATCCATCGATCCATCCATGATTCAGGCATCCATCCATTGATCTATCCATCCATGTATTCATCCATCCATCCATCCATCCATCCATCCATCCATCCATCCCAAACTGAGTTCCTTCCATGTGCCAAGCACTGAGCTAAACACTAAGGATGGACTTCGACCATGAGTTTGGAGTCTAATAAGAGAGAAAGAGTTATAAAGAAACAATCACAAATGCCAACTCTGATACTGCCTTGCTTGATACCCTGATGCTAGAGTGTAGCCTGGTTGAGCATCACAATCAGCTGGAGAGCTTTTTAAAAACAGAAATTCTGCAATTCTTTTTCTTTTTCTTTATTAGAAGGTCCAGGATGAAGGGGGCAAAAGAGTCTAAGTGGAAGTTAGAGAGGCCAAAGAGGATTGAAGGCAGTGCCTGAAATATTTCAGACTGAGAAGGAAAAGGAAAACAGCCAAGAACACAAGGAGGAGCAGTCAGAGCATCAGGAGGAAGCTAGGAAAGATCTAAGTCATGGAAGCCAAGGAAGGATATTCAGTAAGATGAAAAGTTCGGTGTCCCAGCTGCAGAGAGATGAATGCCCAGGAGAAAGTCATTCAACCAACCACATGCATTGAGAACAGGTTCTGCAACTTACAACCTCTTGCTGTCCTCTAAAAATGTTATAGGAGCCTGACAGCAGTAAGCTGGTTTCCAAATGGCTCAGTAGTGAAAGACAGGGAGGATATGCAAAGGGCAATGTAGGCTACTCATGGAAGGAGTTGATCAACAAAGACAGGAAGGGAGTAGCAGTTCAAGGAGAAGCACTAATGCCACCGGGCACGGTGGCTCATGCCTGTAATCCCAGCACTTTGTAAGGCTGAGGTGGGCAGATCACTTAAGGTCAGGAGTTCAATACCAGCCTGGCCAACATGGTGAAACTCCATCGCTACTAAAAGTACAAAAATTAGCCGGGCATGGTGGCAGGCATCTGTAATCCCAGCTACTTGGGAGGCTGAGGCTGGCGAATCACTTGAATCCAGGAGGAAGAGGTTGCTGTGAGCTGATATCGCACCACTGCACTCCAGCCTGGGAGACAGAGTGAGACTCCTCAAAAAACACAAAAACAAAAAACAATGAAAATGAAAAGCACTAATGCTTTATCCACCCCCAACATTTGCTGGGCATTTCCTGTGTTTTAGAAATTACTAGTAGTTAGGGAGGCACCAGTGCACAGGGCATCAGTCCTGCCCTCAAGGCATTTACAAACCAATGAAAAGAAGGTTTATCTTACTTGTTCAGTCTGTTTGAAGGATGAGAAAAGCAGGTATGTTTATAGACAGGGTAAAGGGAGCCAGTGGAGTAGTGGAGACAGAGGTTCTACAGCCAGGGGGACCTAAGGACATTACTGTCTGGGGAGGAGGCAGAGGAAAGGCCATGGTGCACAGCACAATGGTGGGGTCAGTTCTGGCAGGAAGGTGGGACCCCACTGTCCAGAAGAGGTGTGCTGCTAGACATTTAACAACCAGCTCTCACAGGAAAACTCCTCATTTGAAGCACTTGGTAATTACTACGGAGTCAATATGTCCATCATGGGCAATTGCAAGGAACCCAGGAGGGTCCCTGAACACAGAGTTGGGAAAAGATGCACTTTAATGCATCATCGTCAGCTCTAGCAAGTTGGGAGAAGCCAGCTCCAGCACACATGTGCTCCAGAAGCCAAAGAGAAACCAAGGGGCCTGTTAATAAGGAAAGGGTGTTCAGAGCAAAGCTGTGAAGCCAGCATAACCAGCTGCTCTCCTAGGCACTGAGTCCCTGTGAAGAGAGGAGAAACCAGGAAGGCGAAGTTCCAAACCTGGAAAACTGGCAGGCTTGGGTGCTCTTCAGTTACTCCCATTTAAACAATTTTGCTTCCTAAACCTAATTAATAGCCCCAAATGTGGGTTGTTTATTGTCATCTCCCTTCACACTGCGTGTGTGTGTGTGTGTGTGTGTGTGTGTTTCCTGTGTAAATTACTGTTGCTAACTCTGCTATACTTTAGAACTCAGTGAGGCAATCCCTAGAATCTTACAGAATTCCCTAAAGAGTCCCCTTTTACTCTAAGTCATAGAGAAATGTTGAGCATTCAAACCATCAAGGTGCAGTTTTGCTGGAAGAAAATCTCAAGAGTCTCCATGAATTATGTCTGAGCCATGTATTGGCCGTGACCATACACTTCCTGTCAGTCTTGTTTCATTTGGTTGTTACTGTGGTTTGGTTTCATTTCATTTTCTTTTGGAGGGTCAACCTTTCTGCCATTCATGACACTCAATCAACCTTTCTCCCCAACACGTCTTCCTTTTTTTTTTTTGTCAACAGTTAGTGAAACAAACACTGGTATTAATGTGCCTGTTGGCACCAGTTTGTAAAGCCCAAGATGTTCTTGGACCCAAGTAAACTTCCAGTTCTTTCTCAGCCTTGTCGTTTTGCATGTGAAAGCATTCAAGCTGATCTCAGAGTTGAAGATGTGGCTGCCGGCTTCCACCAGAACAAAACACACAGCAGGAAAATAGCACCATGCCCCTCAGTGTGGGAACTAGGGTCTGCTGGGCCCCCCATAAAAATGAGAGATTTGAAGGAAAACAGACTGTATTTGAAAGAAGGATGACATCAAGAAAGTAAAAGCAATTATAAATATGACTTCTCTCCTGCTTTACACTGAGCCTTCTGTTCAAGAAAACACATTTACCAAGAATTTTTTTTTCCTTAAGCTCAACTGGAAAAACAAATATTTAGTCATTTTATAAGAGCAGACAATTGAAAAGCAAGCCACAGATTAAAGAAGCATTATGTATTTCTAAGAAAGTTCACCAAACACAACATATCTTTGAGAACACAATTTTGAAGTCTGTTTTAGAAGCAAATTTTTTCTTCAAAATGAATTTTTGTCTTGATATAATTACAAGTTCAAATCTTAAAGAAGCAAATGCATAACAATCTTTGCAATGAGATGTTTTATATTTTCAAATGAACAATACTGCACAGAAAAAAAAATACATAATTGCTTTTGAAGTTATATATAAAATACCCAATTGCCAGTTAATATCATATTAACATCTCAGTATTTTAGATAAAGCAAAATTTATGAGTGCAAAATAACCTATAATAGAACAAAAATAAGTGACATTAATAAAGAGACCACATGTAAGAGATTTTATTACAAGTTATCATTTTTTAGATAAAATTTATTATTTCAGCATCACTTTGATACTTGCAGGAGACAGATACGGTATAGAGAGACAGCTAGAGAGAGGTGAGAATCTTTCCTAAGAAAAATCAAGCAGCAGTAAAAGCAGAAAGAAAAAAGAAGAAAAAAAATTTCAGATTCTTAATTCTGTATATCACACTGTTACAAAAAAAAAAAAAAAAAAAAAAAAACTTGTCAAAGTCTTAAAGAATATCAACAGGAAAAGGTTTCCTTGTACTCTTTAAGGGTGGGGGAATTTCAAAGAACCTTGAACTCATCATGAAAATAGTTCTATGCCATTGGCTTTGCCAAAACACTTTAGGGTTTCAGTGATGAGTGCTGAGCCACCAGGAGCACTGAAACCAGCTTTTCCATTTCCACTGAGTTTTGGCTGGTTTATGAGGATTGCACAAAGATCACCTCATTTGTACTGGACACAATTGGGAAATAAAAATTTAAAAATCATCCTTGATATTTAAAATAGAAATCATGAGCCCCGCCACGAACGTGCTTCCCCAGCACTCAGGACCTGAGGTTGACAATATGCCTCCCCCTTGACCTGTGAAGCCTCACAGGTATACACTGCATCTATATAGAAGTTTCCATGCATTCCATCATCAATGCATCCTTTAACAAGTATGAACTGAGCACTCACCCCATGCACAGAGCTGTGGATGGGGCCATATGGGACAGAAAAGTTCCAAGGTGTGTCTCTCACTCCCAAAGAGCCTACATGCCTTGCAGGAGAGGAAGCCTATGGACCCAGGTTTTCAGATGGAGAGGAAAGGGCCATATAGCTGCTCCGGTAAGAATAACTGGAATTATTTAAAGGAGAGGAAAAGAGGTGTTTCAGCCTTGAATAGCAGAACCCAGATCATGAAAAATAAGAAGAACTTATATGAACATCAGAGAGGAGGGCAATCCAGACAGAAAGATTAACTTAAGCAAAGCAGAAATGAAGGGAAGCTTGCAGAAGACTCTGTACAGGGAGCCAACACAGCTACTTTATGTGAGAAGTCAATGAGACCATTTAATAGAAGCCCCTCGTCAAAATTGTAAAAATGATTTTGTCATCCTGGCCATCTCCCGAGATCTTTGAAAAGGGATTTCCAAAGCAGAAAAAGAGCTGAAGAGTTTTTCACAATGGCATGGAACAGAGAGGGTGGAGAGAAACCAGACAAATCTCTCAGGCAGAAGTTCCAGAAAAAATGAAGAAGCGGGAGAGCCCAAGGCAAGAGGGAGACAGCGGGCACATTGGTTGGACTGTGATAGTCTGTGTGGATCTCAAGGGGCCAGGCCATGGGGACAGTCTAGACTCTCAGGCTAGGAAATCTGAACCTTGCTGTGAAAACAGCTGAAGTTTTTGGAGCCCCTGTAGAGCAAAGTTTCCCCCAAGAGGCTGTTGGGAAGATTCACGTGGCCAAGATCTGCAGGGAGGAAAGGCCAGAGGCAGAGAGGCCAGTTCCAGGATGGCTGCCATGGTCCAGCCGAAGGTAATGAAGGCAGGGAAGCCTTGGGATGCAGGAGACAGGGTGGAGATTAGAAGATATGTCACAACCTGGTGGCCAATTAAGCATGGAAGGAGCAGGGAAGAGAGGAGAGCAGGATGTAAAGGCAGGAAAGGTGGGTCTCCATGAAGATGGGGGAGTTCTGTTTCGGCCCCAAAAATGAGCAGGTGCATCCTTGGACCCCGGGCCTGTGAGGCTGGTTAAGTTGAACAGAAACTCAGGAGCTCTGCTTAGTCAGGGTCTAGGACTGGTACTCCTGCTGGGGCCACCTCAGAGCAGAAGCAGAGCGGGGTGAGGGGGCTGGTTCTGAAGTGTTCTGCCCTTAAAGAACAACAAGACTTTCCAGAGGCAGTGTGGAGGGTTTAAGATGGAGACTGTGATCTTTAAAGAATGGAGAGAGATGGAAAGAGCTTCTTAGTGACATGGGGGAGAGGGTCTGCACCTGGAGGCCAGAGTCTTCCTGGAGGTCGGAAACTCGCTGGCTGTCTCTGGCCTCCCACACACCTGCCTGGTGAACCAACACACCGCTAGGGGGTTCTTTCCTTGCTTGAAATGTCATTGAGTTTTCAATTTGCAGCATTCATGAGGTGCATTATAAGGTTTATTCAGCACTTTTTTATCTTGCTGAGAAAGGCACGATTAAGTACTAGAATTTTCTTTGCCGGCCTCGCCTTCTGGAATCCAAACAGGTTTTGCAATCCCTGGACCAGATCCTCTCTATATAAAATTTGGTGGGGGATGGGGGGATCTCTTTTTGTAATAGATAGAACATCTTAATACTTTGTAAAAAAATAAGCTCATCACGAACCCAGTGAACCCAGCAAGGCTAGTGCACTTCTTCTGCATGGTGGTAACAGCTTTGTTCAGCACTGCAAGGTGCAGGCAGAGCCTTCCATGGTATTCATCACTAGGTCCATTCATTCAGAGAGCTTGAAAGGTGATTATTCCACTCTCATTTCTCAGAAAACTGAGGCATGCGAAGATCACAGATAGGGTAAGCAAACGAACAAAAATTCAAACTCAAAATTCAAACCCAGCCTCTATGTATTCCCCAGGACCATACTGTCTGCTAAGTGTAGAGAAAGTCACATGCTGGTTCAACAGCAGAGAAAGCAAAGAGGAGGCACTTTCTGTGGTCATCTCCACCACAGGGCCCTCTCTCTCGTGATCCAGCGATACTCATTCAGTCAAAGCCCAGGAAGAGAGGGAAAGACTTATCTTTGTAAACTGAACAGTGTGACACTTCATTACATGACAGAACTAATCCTTCTGTGCTGATGACAAAAAACTCACCTACACGGATACACGCAAGCTAATGTTTGTTGTAATGCCTCCCAGTTTCTCTGGATAATTCCTTCATTTCCTGGACATCTCTGAAATGCTAAGTTTTGGCAACCAATCTCTGAATTAACCTCTGAAAAATCTCACCCAGTCAAGATGCCCTTCTTGAGAAGACTGAAGAACATGGTGGGTTTCAGGCTGAGCTGGAAGAGGTTTACCTCCCAAGACAGGTTCCCCACACTGGTGTTTAAGGCATGGTGTGGACCAATCCCAGGAAGACTCAGATATCACACCACCGACCTTCAACTCAGTCACATCTATCTGCATTTTCTGAAGACAAGAGACCCTTGTGTAGGGAATTTGAGCAGACACCAACTTCCTAGGGCTTCCTCTTATCAAGGAGAACTTGGCTGCTCTTTTAATGGTAGTATCTCCTTCTTTCTTCTTGCTGCACCAGGCTCAATCTGGAGAACTCTCCTCAGAAGGAAGAATCATTGCTGGCCTGCCTTCCTAATTTCAGACTTGCCAGTCTACAATTGTGTAAACCAATTCCTTAAAATACATCTCATTATATCTATCATCCATCTGAATCTGTGTGTGTGTGTAGATATATATATATATATATATATATCTACACACACACACGTACGCACACAGTTTTAAATATGGATCAATATAATGAGATGTATTTTTAAGAAATTGGTTTATCTGTCTGTATATATTTACACACATATACATCCATACATAGATATCTCATTTTATCTATCTCTACATCTATATACATATAAACACACATGTGTGTACATTTATGTGTGGACATAGAGATGGGTGTAGTAAGATTTATTTTAAGGCCGGGCGTGGTGGCTCACGCCTGTAATCCCAGCACTTTGGGAGGCTGAGGCGGGCGGATCACCTGAGGTCGGGAGTTCAAGACCAGCCTAACCAACATGGAGAAACCCCCTCTCTATAAAAAATAAATAAATAAAATAAAGGAGACATATGTGTGTGTGTGTGTATATATATTAAAAAAAAAAGATTTATTTTAAGGAATTGGAAATACAGAGCGATATCTATGTATATCTATATAATCTATATATGCACACATATATATATGGAGAGAGAGAGAGAGAGAGAGAGATCTGTCTACATCCATCCTATTGGATCTTTCTGGAGCACCCTGACTGACATTCCTGCATTGATGAGTCATTGGTTGCAGGATGTCAAGGAGGCATGAGCTTGGGCAGGGCTGTTATCATCAGCAGGCATGTCCCAAAGAGGGCTGACAGCTGAGGCATTTTCCAGCCATACTCCCAGCCTCTGATGGAATAAGTCCTTCCCTCCCAAAGGGAACCAGACAGCACATCGCAGAGCTCACACCAACTGGGCAAGTTGAATGTGCACGGAGTAAATTACCAGAACTGTCAATAGAACCCAGAATTATAAAATCACATAATTCAGAAATTATGTGATGTAATTAACATTTACAATCTGTAGCCTGAAAGTCGATTGTGTGAGAAAGAACTGAGAGATTGTTAATCTGTCTGTATTCTTTTTGTTTGTTTGTATTCTTTATGTTTTAATTTTTTTTGTTTGGACAACCAATAACAACATATTCAGAGCATCTTCTGTAAGAGCCACAGAGACATCACTTGAGATTTCAGATGATTTCTAAACTCTGCTATCACCCCTTAAAAAGACAGGCCTGGGGATTCCAACCTATTCATACATCTAACTCCACCTGGAAATCTTTGGCTCCAAGAGTCTAATGGTGATGGTTGCCACTATTCGATTTTCTTTCTCTCTGGCTATTGCAATCAGGTTTACAAGGAAGAAACACAAACCAGGGTTATCACCTCTACCAGTGGACACAGAGTTCACCAGCTTTTATTGCTGGGACTGACAAATGTCAAGGGGAACGCTGGATTCCCAGGACTGAGAGGATAGAACGGTCAGTAGGACGCCTTCCCCAACAACTCAGATGACAAGAGTCCACAACACTGCAGCCAGATCAGGCATGAATCCAATCTAATGTTTCAATAACACCAGTGATGGGACTCCCCACTGAATCTCAACTGAAGGCTCAATTATACACTGTGGGCCCAAAATAGCTACAAAGTTCTGCAAAACCTAAAGAAAAGTCAGATCTCTTCGGTGGCAAAGGCAATGTAGTGAGTAATCTTTGAGGCAATCTAACACTGTATTATTGTCATAAATATGCTCAATAGGAAAAATAATCATATAGAGAAATAAATAGATAAATGAATAAATACTTATTTTGAGGTTTCACTGCCAAAGTCTGGCCAGAGAAATCAGGACAGATACAAGGTAAAGATTGGAATCACAACCAAATATTGTTCCCAAATAAGGAGAATTTTTCCCATTTAAATTCCTATATTACTTGACTCCCCAAGTTTCTCATTTTTTTGACAGATACCCATCAGCATTTCACTCCAAGCACTCATCCTCCCATTTCCATATGTCATATCAGTCACTACCTTAAGTAGAGAGGATAACAGTTTTCTCCTAGATAGTAACTTTCAAATATTAACAGTTTTCTCCTAGAAGCAACTTAAAATGAATTTACTGACATTAAAAAATTTTTAATGAGGTGGAGTCAAAGCTTAATAAGCACTTTTTTAAAAAAGGAACATATTTCACTTTATTTTTATTTTTATTTTTATTTTGAGATGGTGTCTCCCTCTGTTGCCCAGACTGAAGTGCAGTAGTGTGATCTCAGCTCACTGCAACCTCTACCTCCCAGATTCAAGCGATTCTTAAAGAAGCATATTTTGTAAAGAACATTTCTGAGTCATGTCTGTTGTCTTCCTGAGTGCTTTCTACCTGCTCTTTGCACGTGGCATAAACTCCTACTTCTCTAATGCATCTCAGTTTTTAACTTTTGTCTCTTTCACTGAAAACACAGGAACTTTTAAAATAAAGAAACCAAAACAGTTGTACAAACATCAGATATTCAAAAATCAAGTGACTTGATAAATGTTGACTTTAATAAGGCAAAGAATAAGGAAGGGAAATGCAGCAATTGATGTATTTACAGTAATTAATCATCCCTCATCATTAAAAATGCTGTTCCATTTTGTAAACAGCAGCGCAGAGCAACCACACTGGAGAAGTCATGCTTAATAACACATCCATTTGTTGCCTTTGTGATTTTTTATTTTTTTTTCCTCTCAAGCCATTTTGAAGAAAATCTTTGAACATCTCTCAGGGGGCATGATGCTTCACATTAAACTCCTTTAAGCAGCTAGAAGTTTCCTGAAGAAAACACATGAGCCTTTCACTCCTAGAACTCCAAGAGCTGGTGGAGTCCTCAAAAAAAAAAAAAACAACAATTCCAGTGGGTATGAATTTCCTCCTGAGAAGTGAAGGGCAAACCACATCGAAAAAGTTATTGAAGAGCTTCCTGCCTCAACTCAGAAAGTTAACCTAGCCAGGGTCTGGGCAAGAACAAAATCTACCAGAAAGGCAGGGTGAGCTCAGACAGATTTCAAGTGGGAGCACAGGCAAGGTAATGATCAAAATCCTGTCCAGCCCCCAGGTACTACGAATACCCAACAACACCTAAAGACATGTCTGCCACATGAACAGACCCAAAATACATCTCACATCCAGAGGGAGTGTGAAATGTTAACTAGAAAGTGTACTTATTATGGGCCGTATTATTTCTTTTCTTGCTCGCTTCTTTCTAACTGAAGATTCTCCTCTGGTTCCCCTTAAAACAATCTTCAGTGTTTCCTAGATGAAATATTTTTCTCCATCTGTCCTCTCTTCCAACTTCCACACAGTTGCAGGCTTACTCTCTTGCTGAATTTTCAGTTTTTCCCACCAAAATACTGGCTATTTTTATTTTCTCCTTCCCCCACTCTGTCCACTTTTTAATGCTTTCAACACCAATAATACAAAATTATAAAAAAATTTGATCTTGGAGTGGTACAGTAACCATTGTCATGGGGTCACAAAACCACTTTTTAAAAAAATGGTTTCCCTCACTGAACGCCCATGCTGTCCCTGGACTTCACTGGAAGTACAATAAATATTCTTCATAAAGAGCAGCCTGAAATCACCACATGGTAGACTCGCCTGAGACAATCAGGCCTTATTCTAATCACAAGTATGCTGAAATGCTAGAGAAAATCTAACCACCAACATCTATCCTACCCCCAAAAAACAATCGACACATATTATATACATGACCAAGAGCAAAAGAAAGAAAGCAGAAATCCCCAAGGTCCAGAGTCAAAGAAAGAAATTCAGCTAGCAAGTGTTAGCTGAATCCACAGGAGCCCATAGGAATTTGGGTCACAAGCGTAAGTCCTAAGGACTGTGGGTGGGGTTCCAAGGCTCAGGTAGGGACAAAGGACACTGCTCATGGCCCAAGAGAATCAGGAGAGCAAAGATTGGAACGCTTCCTAGCAAAAGTCACTGTGTGCCTAAGGCTATGTGTGCAGCAAAAAAAAATGTGAGAAATAAAAACCACATTTCTATTACTTGTATGGTGTGTTGCAGCCCAGATAGATAGATGATAGAAAGATAGATAATGGATAGGTGATAGAAAGATAGATAATTGATAGATACATAAGTAGGTAGATGATTGACAAAAGTAGGTAGGTAGATACATAGATGACTGACAGGTAGGTCATTAGATAGATGATAGATAAATGATAGAAAGAGATAGATGATAGACAGATAGGTAGGTAGATAGATTTTTGATAGAAGATAAGTAGGTAGATACACAGATAGACTGATAAAAGACAGGAAAGTAGGTAGGTAAGTAGACAGATGACTGACAGAAGATAGGTAGGTAGATAATAGGATAGACAGATAATTGATAGAAGATAGGTAGATAGATGATTAGATATATAGAGAGATGATAGATAGATAGATAGATAGATAGATAAACTGATTCGTGGCCATCAACACCCCTAGGGCTCTGTAGAAGCAAAAATAAAACTAATCTATAGAGACACTTTCATATCTTAGAGAATTCACAAAGAAAAAAATAATCCCCCACTGAAGATAAGCTCACAAGAAATATTATAAAGTACATAAAGAAAAAAATAAAAGCAGATTTTAGTAGCTGTAATAGACACAAAAAGATTGAGTATTAGCACCCCTAACAGCATGAATAAAAGATCAAACCAAAAGCATCTATAAAGTTAACTTAAAATGACTTCTTTGAAAAAAAATTTAAACCATAATAAAAAGCAGCAGAGTATAAATCAATAACAGGCAGAGCTGAAATAACTGAAGATAAATTCCAGAAATAAAAATTTAACAGACTATCTTAAAATCAGTTATTCAAAAATGATTTTAAAAATTAGTGAACTACCTAGAAAGAAAGAAAAATAGAGATGTTAAGGAGTGTGGAGGCTAGCATGAGATGTCCAAGTAAACAGTGAAAATGAGGGATAAAAATTATTCAGAAGACATATTTAGAGATAAATAATAACCAGATTTTGGAGAAAGAAATGAGACTTCAGAATTTAAAACCTGAGCAAAATAAACATAATTAAATCCACATCTAGTCGTATCATGATATAACATCAAAGACAAAGAAAAAGTATTAAAAGTGACCAGAGAATAGAATAAAGATTATCTGCAAAGGAAACAACTTGATGGATACAAGATTTCGCATCAGCAACAATAGATGCCATAAGGGAATAAAACAATGCCTTCAAAGTGCTGCTGGAAAATAACCGGCAACCTAAAATTCTATGTCAGGGAAAATTACCATTCAAGAGTGACTGTAAATTGAACAAATGCTGTAGGAAAGACTGAAAGATTTTACTATTTACAGACATCTAATTAAAGAACTATCAGAGTATATCTTCAATTAGAAAAACATTAAACCCAGAAAGAAAAAAAAATGAAATTCAAAATACAAAGACAATGATAAGTTGATATATGTGCATCTTAAATTCAATTTAAAAAAAAATATGAGTTGATAAATCAAGATAAGCATTGATACAACTAAAAAGATAATAGTGATGATTAACTTTAGAAAGATTTTTAAACAAAGTAGAACTAAAGAACTAGGTAAAAGTAACTTGGGAGGTAGGAGGAGGGGGAGCAGAGTCAGAGGGGCCTTGGATCGTTTAGAAAGTGAGTAGAAACAATGCTTGATGTCAGACTTTGCTAGGTGAAGAATAATTAGACAATCATAAGAAGAGTCTAACAAGACTAAAATTAGAGTGTATAACATTCCCAAAACAGTAGCTGGGGATAGAAGGTACAAATAAGTTTGATAAAGTCAGGAAAAATGAAAGTCACAAAACAAGTTCATAGTAATAACTATAAATATATTTTGTATGTATTGTAATTTACATAATATTTAAATGACTATCACTTGTCAAAACATAAATATTCTCAGTCTGGGTGATTTTTTAAAATCCAGTTATACTCTGTTTATGAGAGATGTATCTAAACCATAAATAAACAGAAAAGTTAACATACATTTACTGAAAAAATATATACCTGACATACCAAAAAAGGAGGTTCGGCTATTAACAAAAAGAAAGCTGAGACAGCAACTTTACTATCAGGACAAGGGAGATTTTAGGACAAAATTATTTATTAGGGATAAAGATAAGCAATGCTTAGTAATAAGAAGCAATAATTTATCAAGAAGATATGAAAGTCGAGAAGCTGTGTGCACCAAACAGCAGAGCCTCAAAATACATAAGCAAAAATCAACAAAACTGTAAACAGAAATAGAAAATCCTTCACTATAGAGAGATACTGTTGCTCTCTCCAAAACAGATTAAGTAGACAAGCAATTAATACAACGATTCTCGGAGGACGCTTTGTGAGTCTTCATCTGTTGCCTGGCACTTAGCGGCCAGGACCTAAAGCCAAGAGGAGTTTGGAGGAGTCTGGGACCCCACATTCTGAAGACAGATATGTATCAATCACTGGGGGGCTCAGGTTTATAAAGAGGCAGCTGAAGTGGCCCTAGCCAGTTTTTATTAAGAGGCCAGGGACTGCCTTAGTCCATTTCTGCTGCTATAACAAAATAGACTGGGTAATTTATAAACAACAGAAATTTATTTCCCACAGTTCCAGAGACTGGGAAGTCCAAGATCAAGGTGTCAGCAGATTCAGTGACTGGTCAGGGCCCATTCCCTATAGATGGACCATTCTGGGTGTCCTCATAGGGCAGAAGGGGAAAAAAAAAAAAAAAAAAGAGGCCGAACTTGCTCTCTCAATCTCTTTATTAAGGGCACTAATCCTATTTATAAGGGTGGCGCCCTCATGGTCTAATCACCTCCCAAAGATCCCACCTCTTATTAGCATCACCTTGGGGAATAAGCTGCAGCATATGAATTTTGGAAGGACACATACATTCAAACAGCAGGGACAGTCAAGGGTGTGTTTCCTATGGATAGGATGTGAGGAGCAATGAGACTTGAACCAAGTGTCTTCCTGATATGAGATGAGCTTGGGAATCAGCAAAGGCTCCCTGCCAAGCAGGGGCCACTAGGGGGAGCTGAAGAGCCCAGAGGCAATGAGACCAAAAGAGTCTCCCACTCCAGGGAAACCCACAGGATCCCCTGATCCACTCACATATGGACTACCACTCAGTGGGCCTTGGAAGGACAGTGTCAGATACAGACAGAAACAGCCAAGCTTTCTACCACGGAAGCAGTCAGACAATTTCTTTCATCCTCTCTGCATCCCACATACAGGGGTACCAGAACCAGTAGGGTGGGAGCAAAGGGATGGGCACAAATAATGGAACAGACCTCACCCTCCAGATTCCCATGGCCCATTCCCCACACCTTGGGAGGCAGTTTAGGGAGGAAGAAGGGTAGAATCATGTAAGATATTTTACGGGTTTTTTAATTGTACCTATTTATTGAGAGTATACAGCATAATGTTTTGAAACACTTATCTGGATATACATAGACACAGCACAATGATTACTACATAGTGATACTACAGTCAAGCAGATTAACACACCCATCATCTCACATTGTCAATGTCTTTGTTGGGGATGGGGGAATGGTAAATGAACCTAAAATTCATGTAAGAGTTTTTTATTAGACCAGATCAGACTTTTAAGTGATTAAAGGAGATTGGAAAGCTCTTGAATCTACTACAGACAGTAATAAGGGATGTAAAAGAGAGATTTGTCCAAACGTGAATAAGGCAAAGGGGAAGAAACTTTGTTGAATGCACCACTTACACAAAGATCTGAAAACACAATGATCCAGCTAGATCTAGCAGGCATTAAGAGAACCCTGAACCAAACGAAACCAAAAATATATACTTTTTCATGCCCATGCAGAAGATTTCCAAAAACTACACAGTAAATCCTGAAGAAAAGTATCCACAGATTTCAAGGAATGAAGATCCACGCAACACACTCCCTCACCACAGTAAAACAACATTGGAAAAAACAGACATCTCAAAAAAAAGAAAAGATTTATACTCAAAAAATAAAAATAATGATGAGACAAAGAAAATTATGAAATAATTAGAACTAAACCACCACAAAAAAATCAGCATGTGAACTCCACCTACTTGTATTCATATGGATAAATCTTAACAACATAACCTTGAATGAAAAAGCCACTTGCAGGAGAAACAGGAACACTTTTACACTGTTGGTGGGAGTGTAAATTAGTCCAAGCATTGTGGAAGACAGTGAGGCGATTCCTGAAGGACCTAGAAATAGAAATACCATTTGACCCAGCAATCCCATGACTGGGTATATACTCAAAGAATTATAAATTGCTCTATTATAAAGACACATGCACACGTATGTTCACTGCAGCACTGTTTACAATAGCAAAGACCTGGAACCAACCCAAATGTCCATCATCGATAGACTGGATAAAGAAAATGTGGCACATATACACCATGGAATACTACGCAGCCATAAAAAACGATGAGTTCATGTCCTTCATAGGGACATGGATGAATGTGGAAACCATCATTCTCAGCAAACTGACACAAGAAAAGAAAACCAAACACCGTATGCTGTCACTCATAGGCAGGTGTTGAACAATGAGAACACGTGGACACAGGGAGGGGGAGGATCACACACTGTAGTCGGTGGGGGGGGGATTAGGGGAGGGATAGTGGGGGGTGAGGAGGGTGGGGAGGGGATAATGAGGGGAGAAATACAAGATATAGGTGATGGGGGGATGAAGGCAGCAAACCACCTTGCCATGTATGTACCTATGCAACAGTCCTGCATGATCTGCACATGTACCCCAGAACCTAAAGTACAAAAAAAAAAGAAAGAAAAGAAAAAGCCACTTGCAGAAGGATATGTATAGAATAACACCATATGTGCAAAATTATAAACACATTTATAGAATACACGTGTATGCAGGTGCACATGCATATGTGTGAAATTTGTGATGTATACAGACGAAGAGAAAGCAGAGTCACATGAACAGGAAGAAAATATACCATTTCTGAATACTGAATGGAGGAGGAAGAGGCTGGGCAAGGAAGGGGACGCAAATGAATCATCCGCTCTGCTTGTAAGTTGTGTTTCTTTGAAAAGACTCAGAAGGCAATACAATCAAGCATTAGCCTATGATGAATTTGGTCAAATGATTTTTTTTTTGTTTTATTGTGACTGGAATTTTGTATATTTCAAATAAATAGAATTAAAGGAGAGAAGTCACTCAACTGCTCCAAGCCCTTTCTAACATGGCTTCTGCTCCTCTGAGCACCAGCTCCGGCTGGTGCCTTTAGTGTGGCGAGAGATGAAAGGCCATAAGGGAAGAATGGGAGGGAGATTCAGGTTCACAGGTTATTTGCAATTTAACACAGCAACGTTGCCATCACTATTCAAACACACAGCAAGTAACGGATGGCACTTAATATGCACCTAGGTTTCTCCCGCTGGACTCGTGCAAAGTAAAACTTCCCAGAAAATAATAAGAACTAAAATGTTTTCCTGAAACGATGCTAGATTCCTAAAAGTAATACCCAAGCTCAAGCCGGAGGGGTTCAAGGGCGGTGGATGAAATACATCTTCAACGTTACTGTCAGTTCACTGCCACCCAGGTGTCTATGCAAATGGCAACATTCACTACCCAAGAAACCCTCTTCCACAGATCAACTGTGCCCACATCCATCCACTTCTCTGCCTTCAGCTCTTTCATTCATAAGCGTGATATTAGGGGTGTGTGTGTGTGTGTGTGTTTAGCAAGAGAGGCTTGGATTCCTCAAAGCCTCAATGAAAACTCAGTGTAGACTGAAGCAGGGGGAGACTGAATTGCAATTGAACCAGTGCTTAAGGATAATGAACGTTTGATCCCAGCAATCGTCCTGTGCTGTGGTGTAAGAAAGGAAACCTAAGGAATAATATCCCTCCTTCCTGTGACCACACGAGCTGGACCGTGCGTCTTGGCCATCTCTAACGCAAAGTAACACCAACTCACGCTGTGTCTCTCCCTGTCCTTGGCGAGCTCCTACACACAACGCAAGTAACTGTTTCACCACACTGGCCAAGGACAACAAGAGTAGGCTTGAAGGGAGATTGAAACAGGGGAAGACAGTGTTTCACAAAGAGGAGAAATGAAGTTTTAAATTAAAAGAGTCCTCAATACTTCCTATGTGCTGCCACTACGACTGCCTGGGGAGAGAAGCAGTCCCTGCTACCCACAAACCAGCAGGACTGGCAGAAGGTGGAACACAGAGGTAAAATCCCTTCTAGGGGCTCAGACCCAACGCATGGGCTTTACCGTTGACTCATGTCTTCTCATGCCATGCATCCAAACCCTATGCAGAATAACACGCATGCCCCCATCACCACCCCCCTTCCCACCTCCACTGCAACGTCCCTGGTCCAGGCCATTGTCACCCCTCAACTGTATTACTATATTGGCTTCCCTTGTTCCCTGCTTCAAACCTTGAAACTACTGTCCACAAGGCAACCAGCAAGATCTCATGAAAACATCCATCAGTTCACATCACTCCTGCTGCTCAGAACCCGCCAATGCTGGGCTTCCCATGACATGGACCCACAGCCCTTAGGGGGCCTGGCAGCACCCCTTCATCACGTGGCCTCTCTTTCTCTGACCTCATCTCCACTCCTCCCCTCACTCCGTCCAGCTGCCCTGGCCTCCCTGCCACTCCTGAAGCTCAGAAGGCTCGCTGTTCCATGTGTCTGGAATGTTCTTCCCCAGACAGCTCCCGGCTCCCCCTTCACATCCCACAGGCCCTCATTCCAATGCCAGTCTTTCCATGACTGTCACGCTATAAAATCCTAACCCCCAACACTCTCCATTCTCTGCCTCTGCCTGATTTTTCTCTCCTTAGCATTATTTCCATCACAGCAGGCCTCTGCCCATTGGTCTTCTTCTCAGTCTCTCTCCGCCGGAGGGCAGGGGATCCTTGTTTGTTTGGCTCCCTGCGGCATCCTCAGCACCCAGGACAGGGGTGGGCACAGAGGAAGAAGGATATAGGTGTTTGTTAACGGAATTATAAAGGTCAATGGCAAAAGAGAAGGGAAGTGAAGGCAGACCTTTGTTTTCTGGTTTATAAACTTAGTGCTGAGCAGGAGGAAAAAAAAGTGGGGGGGTTCATGTGAAGCTCCTTTCCTGAATCAACATGGTGATCTAAAATAAACCAAATTCAGTTGGAGACCTTTTAAATCATTTTTCTCAAGTAAGTTATATGTGCTCTAGCTCATAAATAGGAGGAAGAATGTGGGTAACATTCCCAAGACTGCAGCAAATGTTGGCCAAGTGAAAAACACAGAATGTCCTAAAGATCCAGCAACATCCCGAACGTGACGTGTTCCAGTTTACAAAGAGGGGTCACAAAACGTTTATAAACTTTTACCACTCCATTTACATGGACCCTAACATTTTCCTCAAAAATAGCTTTCTAAAATTGTGACTGGTTTACATTAATTTTTCCTTTCTTCTTTTTTCTCCTTTTCTTTCTTATTTTAGAAATAAAGGAACAGGAGTAGCTTTTTGATTAAAGCATATTGATAAAATGTTGAGATTTTATTTGATTTTAAAACATGTTCCAATTTCCATCATTATACTGACTTCTGTATGCCATGTTTAGTTTTTGAAAGGCTAAAATTATGTGTGACGACAAATTTATTTTATATGAAGAGCATCTGTACATATTTAATCCGATATATGTCTTGAAAAGTATCCCCTTACCTTTCTCTATCATGTATTTTACCTGAAGAATTATATGCCTTTGGCCGGGCACAGTGGCTCATGCCTGTAATCCCAGCACTATGGGAGGCCGAAGTGGGCAGGAATTTGAGACCAGCCTGGCCAATACAGTGAAACCTCGTCTCTATTAAAAATACAAAAATTAGCCAGGAATGGTGACAGGCGCCTATAGTCCCAGCTGCTCAGGAGGCTGAGGCAGGAGAATTGCTTGAATCCAGGAGGTGGAGGTTGCAGTGAGCCAAGATGGTACCACTGCACTCCAGTCTGGACGACAGAGAGAGACTCCATCTCAAAAAAAAAAAAAAAATACATACATACATATATATATATATATATGTCTTCATAAATAGAGGAAAAAATGAAACTCAGTAACTAGGAACCATTAGAATTATTTTCCTTGACATTTCTAAACAGCAGATAATATTTGCAAATCATGTTAACGATTTGTAGAGGTATATTTCTAACAGGAAGGGCCCACTGAAATCCTAACTCATCTCCATTTGTCTGCTGATTCTTATCAGTTTAAATAAAATGTTCTCTCTTAAACTATGTTTTAAGCACATAATTTGATCAGCACAGCGGGAATGTGTTCATCCGGGGAAGCGGTGAATGGATATCATAAACTTACTCAAGACTTTTTAGTAAAGTCACAAGTAAGACCAAGCAGTTTCACTGCCATGAGTTTAAAAAAGAAATCACCGATCTTTAGCCAGACATAGTTTTCTGAACACAAGTTAGCACAAGCGGCTCCTTTCCAGTCTACTGTTGACATGTGTCTTCTAAGTGACTAGACTGTGAAACCTCTAACACTCTCATCAGAGAGTTAATTCAGAGCTGGTCACTAAAGCATGCCACCCGACCACATTGCAACTAGTGTGAAAAGCAGTCCTTGTAGAAAGCATGACATTCTTTTCCTTCCCTGTTTGCAGAAGGTTGTTCATTGTTTTTGTGAGAACACATGGGTCCTTTTCCAAATAGCTGTCCCCAAAATGCAGAAGTCAGCAAACGACAGCAGGTAACACCTGCAGACTGGTGCTCACCGCTCGCTCTGAAGGCAAGCAGACTTCTCCCTCAGTTTTTTCTCCTGTTCCTCCTCTGATCCACTCCAACCAACACCAATGACAGTGGAGACACTGTTATCCGGGTGAGAGTGAGGGGACAGAGGATCCTGTAGTTGTTCCATTTATCCTCATCACAATGGGTAAAGAAGGGACTTCATGTCCATGTGCAGGTAGCTTCCAAAAGACAAGGAAATCTCCTACCTAGAAGGGGAATCCACCCACCAACCACAGACTGGGGCTCCCTTCTCAGCCGGCCCCTTCCTAGGTCCTGCTGACCAGGTCCCTCCTCAGGACACAAACTGACACAAGGTCAGTTCAGGACATCAGTGGCCTCATCCCTTGCATCCCGCCCTTTGAGTTAAGGTCTTTCAGAAACACAGCACCATGGGCTTCTAGAGCTGCCCGGGACCCTGGAGATCACCCCCCCTCCACTTGTTGAACAGCTGGGGAAGTCAAGGCTTAGCAAACAGAGGGGACTTTTCCCTCGGGCTTCGTGAGCAATGGAAGGGCACCAGCTAAAAGCAAAGCATTTTGACTCAGAGCCAAAGACCAGGGACCTTCCTAGCACCTTCCTCCCTCCCCATAACTTCTATGTAGGAGAAACAGTTGTTTTCACGAGCCCATAGAAGGAATATGTCAAAGTATGGAAGAATATTGGATACCATTAATGTCTAGTCAATACCCATTCTCCCCTTGTTCTTACAATGAACCCCAGTGTTGCTCAGGGTCACCATATCTTCAGGTACAAATGACATTCCCAGGCTTCCTTGTAAGATGTGGCCATGAGAGGGAGTTCTGGCCCTCTCATGTATGCAGACATCTAGTCTGGGTTTCTGGGAAATCCTGCCCTGCCCTGCCCTTCCTCTTAGGGACACCCTCCTACCTGTTCTCTCCTTGGGAAACATGCAGATGAAACCACCTGCAAAGGTGGCAGGCAGTGACTACAAGCGGACTGGGTTGGGGATGAATGACTTCCTTAAGCACTGGACTGGTCCATGACTGCTTGAGTCCAAACCTTTCCTTAGGTAAGACGAACACGCATGTGGGGAGGGGAGGTCCATTTATCTGATCAGTGAGTTGGGAAGAAAGCACAAAACACGATCGCCGTGGCCTCAGCAGGGGGTCCCTCCTTTGGGGAAATATCCTGTCCCAAGGCCAAGATACTACTCTCGTCTACCATTGGATGAGATTCCTGGGACAGTCTCTCCCTCTGGGGGAAGCCCAAGATTGTCCAGCTCTACTCAGAACAAATGTGTTAAGTGTGTATCAGAGGTATTTAATTATTATTAAGGCAAAGATTACATCACTGCCTAAGATACCCAAATCCCACCCCAAGCAGTTTCCTAACAACCCTCTTATTATTGAAAGTCCAGTGCAAACTGATTCTTAGAGACACGATTATTCAGTACAAGAATCAGAAAGTCACCATAAAACCATGGATGTCCACTTAATTTCTCACCTCACTAAAGCAAATAAAATACCTTTAGAATTAAAGTGGCAATACCAGTGCTGCCCTCAAAACGCACTTCTGCCTCACCAACAGATAAAATGTCAGACGAGATGACATAAAATAAATTGAGAGATGCTGAATTACTTCACTGAATAAAATGCTTATGTGAACAAAATGTTATGTAAACTGACTTGTCATGGAACCTAAAACTTCTTGAGTCTCATTCTCTTAGTTGAAGTCTGGAAGGCATCTCAAAAAGTGCAAACGCAGGGCTTTGAAAAGGTCTTTGAGAAAAGGGGGCAGGAAAAGTACAAAAGGTAGAATCGTGGGCTTTGACTTCAGAGTTGGTTCTGGTTCTGGCTCAGACATGGACTAGTTTTGTGACCTTTTTCTAATAAGTAGACACCATCTCAGAGCTGTTAACATTTTGAGATGAAGTCTGTAAAGCATCTAGTGTGTAGAAGCATAGAATGAATGATAGCTGATGATTATTAGAGTGATTATGATTTAGAGTGTCTGGCAGTGGTGTGCTGACAAAAGGATTTTTTTAAAATTGTTTGTTTGGGGGAGGAAGCCCTGGTTTGTACTGACTGCCACCCCCTCCATGGTGTGAATACTCCCATTATGGCCAACTTCAAGCTACCGACACGATGTCACTGAATGCAGAGTTGAGAAGAGATATATACAGGCAGCTCTCAGGAGCTGCCAAGGGTTAGCAAGAGCTCACCTCTGGTTCAGGCACTGCGGTCACAGCTATTGATATGGTTTGCCTCTGTGTCCCACCCAAATCTCATCTCAAATTGTAAACCCCACGTGCCAAGGAAGGGAGGTGATTAGATCATGGGGACAACTCCCCCCATGCTGTTCTCGTGATAGGGAGTGAGTTCTCATAAAATCAGATGATTTTATAAGTGTTTGACAGTTCCTCCTTCACACAATCTCCTCTCTTCTTCTGCCTTGTGAAGAGGTGCCGGCTTCCCCTTCCACCATGATTGTAAGTTTCCTGAGGCCTCCCCAGCCATGCAGAACTGTGAGTCAATTAAACTTCTTTCCCTTATAAATTACCCAGTCTTGGGTATTTCTTTATGGTAGCATGAGAATGGACTAATATGCCCTTCTTGCTCATTGGGATCCCTGTGTGTATGGCAAAGCACCTAGTGAATGAATGATTTATGAATGATGGGTTATTATTAACATAGAAGCTATTTTTATCTCAATAATTTTGCATACCTTTGAACTGAGACTCAGAAAAAAAGTTTTCATGAATATTAGAATAGATAAGAGGGACATTAGAACATGGACTGCTGCCTACACTTGACCATGAACATACAGACAGTGCCTTCCCAACACCTAGCACTATTCCAGGTATATGATACATGGCCTGTAAATGTCTTCTGGATTGGACTGGACTGGATTGGACTGGACTGGATTGGATTGGATTGGACTGGATTGGATTGGATTGGATTGGATTGGACTGGATTGGACTGGACTGGACTGGATTGGATTGGATTGGATTGGATTGGACTGGATTGGACAAGGGTGCAAAAGAAACTGAGCATTAAGTCTGCTCAGAAAACACTCAACCTCTAAGAGGCAGGGAAGTCCACCCTCGTCTACCTCATGTTAATCCGAAGCATAGCCTGGAGGAGACGCCCTCCGAGTCCCATGGTGGAAACCAGCTAAGGTGCCCTCCCTCCATGGGGCTTGCTCTTTATTTTAAATACAGTTCAGTTTTGATTGCTGGAATTGTCTTGGAGCCAAAGGATTCCAACAGTGCTACTACTCAGAACATCAAGAAATTCCCCAGAGATTCCCAAAGTAAATAATGCAACATGACTCTCACCTACAATTAATCTACGCATGAAAAGATGTTGAGAATTATGGCATCTCCTAAAATTACCTGCCTGAATTTCTAGCAGAGAGACCTAAGGAGTTCCATCACATGCTGCCTCTCCAAACCAAACCTCTGAATGACCTCCACGAAGGAACAGCATAATAACGTGGCTGTGTCTTGGTAAATGTCATTTATTCCCTCATGAATTTTGACAGAGATGACATCAAGTTTCTTCCAATTCTAAAATTCAATGGTACCATAAATGTGGCTTCAATTTTTAACAATTTAATGAAAAAATTTTTCTGGAAAGAGCTGCTCATGGGGAAACACATCTCAGGCATGAGGTACATTTTCTTTTCCAGCCCTTCCTCCAACCATAACAGATCCAAAATGGACTTCCAGGAGGATCCTGAAATGAGCCCATGTGTTCAGCCCCTCCCTTAACCACATGGAAAGGGCAGGCGGATGACCTGCCCAGGGTTGGGAATTCTCCACACGCTAAAGTCCATGACTGACATTTAGGAGAACATTTTGTTTAATAAATTTAAAATGTTCTTTAAAACTCTATCCATGCTTTCATTGTCAATGGTCTTAAGGGATGTGTTTGAAGCATAAATGAATATAGCAGGCATACTGCTTGCTTAACCTTCCTTCCTCACCACTTCATCTCATCACATAACATGAGACAGGACAAGCCCTGAACTCATTTCTATTCCAAGTACTGACTCGAGTCACTGGAAAGGTTTCTATTTCATTTAGATGGTACAGAGGTGTCCTGCTGTTTCTGTATCATCCCCATCCCATTATTGATATTTGATACGTCGTGTTCAGAATCGTTGTCTTTGTTTCCCAAAGGGTTTGTTTAGAGTCCACTGCTGAAGAACTACATGGAATCTGTCTCCAGGCAGGGAGGTAGGGAAGGCCCTTGTTTTACTCCATGGTGGCACCCACCCAGACAACAGAGGACAGAGGGAAGAGTCCCCAGGCAGGACAAGGCCAGCCAGGAGCAGCAACCGGCAGGACAAAGCTTGAAAGAATGAATGAGAGATAGACCCAAGGCCACATGTGCCACGGGGGATCATTTACAACTCTGCCCACTTGTCAATGGAAGTGGGGGGAGAGTAGAGCCGTCCAGACCATCAGCAGTAGAATCAGAAAGTAGAAGAGTCCAGAAAACCAAGACAAAGCCAGAATCAACTGGAAGAACCCAGCCCCAGTGAGAAGTCAGCAGCCAAGCAAGGAGCAAGACCATCCTGTTAAGAAGCACTGAGTGGTGAAAACAGCCTTGTCACGGAACAGGGCATGATCATCCTGGAATGAACAGGTGCATTCAGCAAACATAAAAATGAAAACAGGAAGATGAGAATCATTAATTAGTAAAGCAATGCACACCCCTAAAATGACAACTGACAAAGATAAAGCGGCACAGACTGAGAATCAAAAAGTAACTTAGAGTAGATTGATTCTGACAGACCTTCTCTGGCTCTGAAAGCAAGAGGTTTGGTTAATGACATTTTAAGACACCATAACTGTAAGGTCCCTAAGTGGACAAGAGCAGACAAGCTCTCTCATTTAAAAGGGAAAAAAAAAAAAAAAAAACTTTAAAATAGAACTTAACAAAATGGCTAATACTAGCTCCTTGAGAATAGGATTATTCTAGAGAAACGCAATGGTTCGTAGGTAATGTAGCCATTCTATCAATGGCACCAGCGACAGCACTGTCTCCTCTACAACACGGTGACATTCAGGACTTCTCAGCATCACCCTCTGTGAGGTAGGAGACAGAGTGAGCAGAGGTTAGTCACATCCAGGTGAGTTCTAGTTCCCCTCTACTATCACTAGCAGCGTGACATCTCTCAAGTCACAACTCAGTGCCTCAGTTTCATGGACTATCAAATGAGAATAAAATTAGACTTACTCCCAAGGTTGCTGGGAAAACTAAGTGTTAAAGGGTAGAACCCAGTTCTGAAAATTTAGCAAGTACTCAATAAATCCAAGTTAGTCCCTGGAGAAGGACCCAAAGCATTAAGTATTTGTAGTTCACCCAGGGTCATGCAAAGCAGGGTTCAGTGGAAAGACCAGATACTTCACATAAGGCCGAATTCAGTCACTGTGACCTACCACCATCCATTTCCCTGACTTCTCCAAGACGGCATCAATGACAGACTCTACCTGTAGACAGAGTTCCCTCCTCAGGCTCCAGCCAGTCCAGATAAGAAGCTGAATGTACTTCAGGGTTTCAGCTTCATAAGTCGATGGGGTCTAGAATTATAGCTCACACGCCTGGTATCCAGAGCCAGAGAAGAGCCTGGGGCATTTATTTCTCCAAGACATGGGATGTGTTTCTCCAAGACATTTCCTCATCCTCCTCCCCTCTATTCCCCTCGCTCCCTCCCCTTTTTCTTCCCTCCTGCTCCCCTATTTAATCTCACTGTGATCCTAGCTGTCTCTGGCCTTGCAGCTAATTAAAACTGTGGCCCTTAGTCACCTATTTAAAGACCAAAAAAAAAAAATGGCACAGGACATCTAGCAATCACAAGAGCATCACTTTTCTGAGATTCTATCTAACAGGGATGGCTCCAGAGACCCTGCACAATGTATTGGTGAATCTATTATACTTCAATCTCCCTTGCCTGACACTGTTTATAGAGCCAGAATTTATTACCAGCCTTATGGCTTCATAAACTAGCTAGTAAGTTATTGCCGCACCTCAGTGTATTGTCATATCTGTGAATTTACGGCATCGTGGCTTAACAGAGCATTACTGTCATCACTTTCCAGTACCCGGAGCATTCATTTTATCCTGGAAGATAATTCATCATGGTTATTATGAGAATGTCAACACAAACAAAAGAGGAAGAAAACATGTAGGTTATGGTCTAATTGCTTGAATCAATCCCAGAAGAAAATAAGATACTTGACAAATCTGCAGTCTTCGGATGAATTTTGAATATACTTAGTGTTATTCAAACTCAAAATGCTTTGCACACTTGAATAGGAAAGTACGCAGTGAAAAGCCCATTGAAAATCCACAGAACACCAGCCAAGCTAACGTGCTGCACAGGGTTGGAATATCTGGGCTCTGTCCCCCTCTGTAAATGAGCGTTCAAAGTGTTGGATACAGAGAGTCCATAAATCAGTATTACATTTCTTCAGCAAGTGTCTTCTGCTGTTTGGCTGTTCTGATCTGGTTTGATATGGCTGGGTTTGGTTGACTTCATCTCGGGGGATGAAGGAGTTATGCAACAGAAAAGTGATGCCTTACTCTTTTGCTCTTGCTCACAACTCCAAGGACTAAAAACAATGCTGGTTCAACCCGCCTACTCATGTCTGATGGCCAAATCTGACTTCTGGCTTCTCACTACAAAATCCCCAACACACTCTGCAGGCCCGCGGCCAGCCTGTCTGCTTAGGAAGGAGCAATAGAGCAATTCAAACACGACCAATACAAGAGAACGCTGGTCTTATTTACTTTTACGGGTTATACTGTACCACAGGTAAGGAATGGAAGTTTTTTAACACATTGAAAAATAGAGATTCCTAACCAATAAAATATCCCCATCACCAAAATTTCAAGGATGCCATGAGTCACTGGTATTATCAATGACATTTATGTAGTGGTAAAAGCATGGATTTTGGAGAAAGAAAGATACAGGACTGGCCAAGCGCGGTGGCTCACGCCTGTAATCCCAGCACTGTGGGAGGTCGAGGTGGGCAGATCATGAGGTCAGGAGTTCGAGAACAGCCTGGCCAACATAGTGAAACCTCGTCCCTGCTAAAAATACAAAAAATTGACCGGGTATGGTGGCCGGCGTCTGTAATTCCAGCTACTCAGGAGGCTGGGGCAGGAAAATTGCTTGAACTTGGGAGGCAGAGGCTGCAGTGAGCCAAGATCATGCCATTGCACTCCAGCTTGGGCGACAGTGTGAGATTCTGAAGATAAGAAAGAAAGACAGAGAGAGAGAGAGAGAAAGAAAGAAAAAGAAAGAAAGAAAGGTAGAGAGAGAGAAAGAAAGAAAGAAAGAGAAAGAAAGAGGGAAAGAAAGAAGAGAGAGAGAAAGAGGGAAAGAAAGAAAGAGAGAGAGAAAGGAAGGAAGGAAGGAAAGGGAAGGGAAGGAAAGAAGGAAAGAAAGGAAAGAAAAAGAAAGGAAGGAAAGGAAGGAAGGAAGGAGGGGAGGGAGGGAGGGAAGAAGGAGAGAGAAAGAGAGCGAGATAAAGAAAGAGAGAAGGATGCAGGCCTAAATGTGGATTTGTGGACTCCATTATCCACTATTACACAAGTACAGGCTTTCTCTCCACCAAGCTAAGTCAAGTTTCCCAGTATACAGGTGTGGCGGGGGAGGGGGAGTGGTTCTACAGTAGCAGGCTGGAAATTTAGTCCTAAAACAAGACAGCTCTAAAAAGCTTGGAAAGTAGAATCTGTTTGGAAGCTCCTTCTAGACATTCTCTTAAGCACAGTCTTGTTCAGTAAGAAAGACCTTAGACATACTTCACCCATGGCTTTTTTCATCCAGAAAAAAAGTTAAGGATGATGCCATTGGTTTTTAGCATTTATTGAGAGAACCCAAACTACTGGAGGATTTCAAAGATGCTTATTGGGTATCCAAGTAAGATGTCAAGTAAAATTTTGGATACAGGAATTTGAGTGTGAAGGGAAGGCCAGGAATGAGACTATTTGGGGAGTCATTGGTATGGGTGGGATTGGAAGCCATGGGATGAGATGAGATCACTCAGGAAGTAACAGACTAACCCCCTTCTGTGATAAATAAATTCCAGCAGATTAGTGTGGATTACTGTCCCCAACTCTTATCTCTTATGTCCTCCCTCCCTGCCTTCCTTTCTTTCATTTTTTTTTTTTTTTTTTTTTTTAGACCAAGTCTCACTCTGTCATCCAGGCTGGAGTGCAGTGGTGCGATCTTGGCTCACTGCAATCTCCACCTCCTGGGTTCAAGCAATGCTCCCACCTAAGCCTCCCAAGTAGCTGGGACTACAGGCACACACCATCATGCCTGGTTAATTTTTTATGTTTTACTAGAGATGGGGTTTCACCATGTTGCCCAGGCTGGTCTCAAACTGGTAATCTGAGCTCAGGTAATCTGCCCACCTCAGCCTCCCAAAGTGCTGGGATTACAGGCATGAGCCACCCCGCCCAGCTGGCCTCCCACCTTTCATGCAACTCCACACATCATCTTATGACTTGTGCTTGTCTGTCAGTACAGAGCATACTTTCCTCTCCATGAACTTTGGGCCAGGAACTTATGTGTCTTGCTTTGACCAGTAAATGTGAACAAAAGTGAAAGTGTGTCCATTTTAGGACTTGAAGAGGACACATGGATTTCTGCTTGCCTCTTGCCATCTGCCTGCTGCCATGAGAAAAGCATGCCTCAGAGAGCTGCTGTCCCTTCAACCTGGGACCCAGAATGAAAGACACATGGACCTCCATTAGGCCTAGCTGAGCCTGACAAAGCTCCAGGGACCTGAAGTCATCAGAGTGAGAAACAAGTGATTGCTGTTATAAGCCACTGAGACTTTTGGAGGCCACTTGTTACTGCAGCAAAAGCTGACTAATACATAAATAAAACCAATCTCCTCTGGCAGATCCCTCCAGAAAGGAGGGTTAGTCTCCCTCACAGACATCAGGCCACCAAGCCTAAGAGAGTTCCAGAGGGCTTTGCAAGTTCAGCCTAAGGCAATACACGAAAATGGTCTGAGTTTACCACTGGAATTTCCAGACTCCATTTAGATGCTCCTCTGAGTCCCCACTCATGCCTTTCCAGCAATAAAAACCTGCTGTGAAGAAAGAATAACTGACACTGAGACAGCTCTGAGAACACAAGGCTGAGGAGTTTCAGGAGACAGAGGCTCTCTCAGATCTCCAGGTAAACACAGGCAGCTGCTCAGGAAGGCAGCCTGATCCAGGAGGCTGTGGGAGTCTGGGTCCTACCCAGATGGCCAGGCACAGCCCCAGCTGTGCCGGGACATGGGAGGAAAGGGGACCACGTGCCATCAGACAGCAGTTCAGGCACCACTGTGCAGTGCGCAAGCACACACCTGTCACAGGCCTTCATTCAGTAGGGGACAGGATTTGCCCTCCTTGTGAGTCCTCTCACACTCCATGTGTAAACACAACTCACCAAACAGAGCCACTCTTGCTTTCCTGGCCAAGTCAATGGAGGGGACTGAAGGCCGGCTCACAGCTAGGAAAGCAGAGCTCTGCCGTACCGAGGGAACGGGTCCCAGGTCTCTTTCAACATCAGTAGGTAACACACATACAGCACACATCACACACACAACACACAACACACACATCACGTACACACCTCACCATACACACACACACCGCACACACCACATGGTCATACATACCACATACCACACACATCATATACTCATACATACCACACCACACACATGAACCCCACACATCAACATACACACCACACCATACATATACACACCACACACACCACATACTCATGCATATCACACACAACACACCACATACACCATATGCTCATACATAACACACACACACCACACAAACCACATGCTCATACATACCACACGCCACACACATCATAGGCTCATACGTACCACACCACACGCACAAACCCCACACATCACATATACACCACACCATACACATACACACCACACACACCACATGCTCATACATAGCACACACCACACAAATCATACGCTCACACATACCACACACACAAACCCCACACCACACCATACATATAAACACCACACACACCACATACTCGTACATACCACACACACAACACACACCACATACACCATATGCTCATACATAACACACACACACCACACACACCACATGCTCATACATACCACCCCACAATCACACATACCACATGTCACATACACACCATACCACATACATACACACTACACACATACACATGCATCACATAAACACCATGCATACACACCACATGCTCACATCTCACACACCCACACCACATGATCATATATACCACACACACCATACACACACCACATGCTCAGCCATACCACACCACATACACATCACATACACGCACCACACACACACATTATATACATACCACATACACATACAAAGTATGCACACCACACACGCACCACACACATCACATACACACAAGACCACACGCACACATCACACATAAATCCCACACACATCACACATAAGCCCCACACACACACCACACACATCATATACACATCATACACTCACACACACATCATGCACACACACCCCACACACTACATATACATGCCACACACACATCACACATGCACACTAAATACACACATGCTCATAAATATCACACACATCACATATTCACAACATGCATACACACCACAGAGCACAAACACAGCCCACACACATATCACATACTCAACACTCCACCTACACACTACACACCACATACACAGTAAACACACACGACACAACACATATCATACACATATACATAAAATTTGCATGAAGTAAACATAAAAACAATGAACACCAAGATTCATTTCTCTTGCCCTGCCTGTTGGATTGAAACATGGAGGAGACTGGCCACATTTAAGATTTTTGTAATGTCTCTCTGAAATCTTCATCAAATCCCAAATACAATTTCACTTTTTGCCCCCCTCCGGCAGTGTTGGGGGTTTTGCCACTGAAGCAACAGAGCATGTTTTGCAGTCACACCGTGCAACAGAGCTCGTGTGTGTGTTTGTTGCAGGCCTCCTGGTGGCAGAGCATGAGGTCCTAGACTCAGGGTGAGTTCCTCCCTCCAGAAGTGACGCACTGACAGCAAACATGGAAATAAGGCAAAGATTTCCACCGGCGCAGCAGGGATTGAACTTGAAATGAATCTGTGGCTGTGAGCCCCTTGCCTTTGACCCATGGGGAGCTTCATTCCATAAACAAACAATGCAATACCTAACAGTCAGCCATTAGACTTCTTCAAGGCTGTCTCTGCCATTTCTTTGATGAAACAAAACAAGTTCGTAATTTCCTCCCAAGCCAATGTTTTACAATAATTTTTTAAAGATCTCAGAGTTACAGTAATCACATATCAAATAAAAACATTCTTGAGATGTTTTTCATTTGGAACAGTGAAATTATTTATTAAAGCCTCCTGGCCTTCATCCCTCAGGCTATATGTGAAGCCTTCAAGAAAAGCTCCTCCTGAGCCCAACCACGTGACTTGGCAGCCCCCTGCTCCTACTCTTCTAGATCATCCTGGGCCATGCCCCGCCACCTATCCCATGGTCCAGCCTCGGCAAAGCCCTGGCTGTCTCCACAACACACTAAGCACCTGGCTGCGTGGTCTGGCATACACCGCTTAGACTTTCCTCTCTGAGGAGCTTCACATACCGGGGCCTGTCTGGGGGAGCATGGGAGGAAAGGGGAGCGAGAGCATTAGGACAAATGCCTAATGCATGCAGGGCTTAAAACCTAGATGATGGGTTGATAGGTGCAGCAAACCACCATGTTTGTATACCTATGAAACAAACCTGCATGTTCTGCACATGTATCCCAGAACTTAAAGTAAAATACATTTTTTAAAAACCTCTCTTCTTACTCATCCTGGTGAACTCCCGGCCCTGTAGACACAGTCCATGCATCAGCTCTGCTGTGAGACACTGCTTTTAGTTCTCCATAGAGCTCCTGCCCACCTCCATTCACAGTGTGGGCCTGGGGAACAAGGCTCACTGGTGTGACCACCTGGGTTTGAATCTCAGCACCACTCCCTGGCCATGTGACCTTGAACACTTAATCTTCCTGTGTCTCAATGTTCTCTTCCGTGAATTGGGATAATGTAAGCACCCATTTGATGCAAATGTGGTAGGGAATAGATATTTTAGTAAATGTACAGCACCTAGAAAAATACCTGGAACATCACAACCCTTATCACGATGCATTAAAGTTTTCTGTTCATGTAGCTATCTCCCCCACTAGACTGTAAGCATTTTAAAAAGAGTATGCCTTATTATTTTAATATCCCCCAGTATTTAGCAAATAACCTGGCACACAGAAAATACTTTTTTTCAGAATGCTGAATGAACAAATAAATGTATAAAGTTAAAAATATATATTATATTAAATTTCTGTTACTCTCTCCCAAAAGACAATGTGCTGTCATCACTGCTTGAGAAGAAGGATATTATTTCACATCTCAACCCACCTTCATCCGTTGAGAATTTGTTTTAGAGCAGAAATAAACTCTATCCAAACCATATGGCATAAAGCTGTAGTTTTTAAAGATAAAGGTACTCTTCAAAAAAGTGCTGATTCATTTCATTCTTATAGGCAGAATACTCATCTTCAGCATTACAAGTTTGTGATAGAAGAATACAAAATTTTGAAAATACATAAATTCACCTCTTAGAGGTAAAGGTTTGAAGAACAGAGTGATTTGGCCTACTTGCACCATTAGGGTTTTTTTTATTATTTTACTTTAAATTCTGGGATACATGTGCAGAACATACAGGTTCGTTACATAAGTTTACGCTGCACCATTCGCTTTTAAGAATCATTGATCTTTTAAATGCTATCCATTTTGCCTCTCTTTCATTCATAGTCTTGTTCTCCAGGAAAGAGGCTGAAACAACTCTTAGGGAACATTTTCTATCAAAGTGCTAGATCAGGAGCCTGCAGTCGTGAGCCTGCAATTGCAGGAAGTCACAACAGCAGAAGGCAGAACGCTCCTCAAACTCGAGCACACGGTCCGGTGCGGCTTCCAAGAAGTCCCAGGCCAGCCTCACCTCCCATAGCTGATCTCAGGATCTCAACCCATGTTCGTTTTCACATCAACACTTTGTTTTTGAACAGGTTCTGAAATAAAAGCATTTCTCCTCCACCAGCTTTTTTATTGAAGGCAAAGCATTCTCACTTACGTACTTACTAATTAATATGATTGGTGATATGGTGATTATGTAGAGTAATCTGAGATAAAACTCATTGAAACAGCCTTAAAAAACCCATTATAATAAAAATAATACTTGAAGCTCTTTTCTGTTTTTTGCTTTTTGAGACCAAATCTCACTCTGTTACCCAGGAGGGAGTGCAGTGGCATGATCTTGGCTCACTGCAACCTCTGCCTCCCGAGTTCAAGCGATTCTCCTGCCTCAAACTCCTGAATAGCTGGGACTACAGGCACCCGCCACCAGACCTGGCTAATTTTTATATTTTTAGTAGAGACGGGTTTTCACCATGTTGGCCAGGTTGATCCTGAACTCCTGACCTCAGGCATCCACCTACCTCGGCCTCCCAAAGTGCTGGGATTACAGGCGTGAGCCACCGCGACTGGCTGAAGCTCATTTTTCTTAAAATGTCTTGATGATACTATTCAGTGATGATAATATTCAATATTCAGGACTGAATTCGGAGCCACTTGCAAACCATAATATAGCCTGTTGCAGCGATACTCAGAGTATAGTCCATGGATCAGTGCCATTTTGCAAAATGTTGCCTGCCCATGATGAGAGAAGTACACAAAGTGAGAAGGTCTTGTAAAATTTTAGAGCAAGTTGACATCACTGTGACATCAATATGAGCTCAGCGTACTAGTTCCTCTAAATAAAGTGCAGACCACTTCAGACACTGCGGCATGACTCACATTCGGGCACCCATTGGTAGGGCCACATTACAACAGGTCACCTTTTAAGGTCAGTTCCTCAAGGATAAATCAAAGTATATAAAAATGTAAGAAAAGGGAAGCACTTACTTATTTTCATAATGTGTTGTTTTTATATCTTTTTAAGTTTTGCTAATGCCTTTTTAAAATTTATAGTTTAACATTACTAGCTAAATAAGGGAAGTCAAATTAGTATTATGTATTTATAACCTTTATTTATGGATTGATGGCCTCTTTTTGGTCAGAAAAACATATATCTTTTTTGAATGTGCCAATCACAGTAACCAAATGATGACAAATAATTTGACATTGAAGAAATGAAAACCAAAAAGTTTTGCATTCATTTTACTTGAAAGCATAATCCCTCATATACAAATTTTTATAGTTTATATAGCCACAAACTACAGTTTTGTAACCATAATTGATAGCAAAGTGCTAAAAACACTGTATGTCATTTGAACAAATGTGTTGGCAAACAAAACAATGAAACTATCAAATCTTAAGTAGCGTTTACATACAAAACATTTTTTAAATACCCAGAAAAAATCATTTGCAAAAAGAGAATTAAAAAGACAACAAAAGTAGATGTCCAATATTTCATGTCTAAAAATGAACGTCTTAAGGCTTCCTGTAAAGCAGCACTTACTTGAGTTACTAAAACTAAAAACAAAACCAACAATCAAACAAAAATCATGAAATTGCCAAGACATTAATGTACAACTACATTAAAGAAGTCTACTTGGAAATGTTAGGTGAATCCGTGACCCAAAAAAAGGAAGCTTTAGTACCATTTTTCAATAATACCATAATTCAGTGTTTTTAAGAATGGGTGGATAGCATAGCGGTAATGACAGGAAAATACTGTGAAATCATTATTCAGATTAGGCGGCCTCCAATGAATATAAATCAACAAACTGCTTCTTCAGAAAGTCTTGCTAGGAGAAAAAAACAGCTGAATAACATGCTCAGCAACACAGTATATGTTCCGTATTTTTACACATTATGTTCCGTATTTTTACATTTGTTACGTGGTATTATAGAAGATGAACATAATGAACCATAGAAGCATGCAAGGCATAATGGCTGTGATGGGGAATGATTCCAACAAGAATGTCTGAAAGGAAAATGAACTCTTAGCATTTTGGTAAGAAACGGGTTTGTCCCACGTTTTTAAAGATGTGAATTAGACAGCCAGACTTTCTTATCTGTCTGACAACCTCAGCATTAGTAAATTATCTTAATACTCCTATGCAAGAAAGGAATGTGGTAATTTTTCCATGTGTATCTTTATATAACTATGCATAGAACAGTCTGTGAATATATGAAACAAAATAGTAAGAGTGGCTAGCTCTATAGAGAAATGACAAGGATGGCAAGGAGGTTTTTGTTTTTGTTTTTGTTTTTGTTTTTTTGAGACAGGGTCTCACTCTTTCATCTAGGCTAAAGTGCAGTGGTGCCATCTTGGCTCACTGCAGCCTAACTCTCCTGGGCTCAAGCACTCCTCCTACCTCAGCCTCCTGAGTAGCTGGGACTACAGGTGCATGCCACCACAGCTGACTAATATTTGTATATTTTTGTAGAGACAGGGTTTCATGATGTTGCCCAGGCTAGTCTCAAACTTCTAAGCTCACGAGATCCATCTGCTTCGGCCTCTCAGAGTGCTGGCATTACAGGCATGAGCCACCATACATGGCCTGTTTTTTCTTTCTTTTGTTTCTCTGTATTTATAGTTGTTTTTCTACGCTGGATGTTGCCTATGTCATAAGAAACAAACACCACAGTCATAAAAGGATCACACAAGTTCAACCATTTAAAAAATGTTGTCAAGAGCTTTGCCCATCTAAGGGACCATGTGAGCATCAATGACTGATGGGCTTCATACACTACCCAGAATGACTAACACATCAGCGAAAAACATGATGATCTAAGGACTGAGGGAGGAGTCTATCTAAAACACAAAACGTCCCCACTCAATAGCCACCTGCACACCCACAACTACTGTGTAGAGAAAAGAGAGAGCTGGCTGCAACGTCCCTCCGGGGGAGAAGCTGTGAAGCACAGCAGAGACCTCCCATCTGGAATCCGGTGGCTCCCTTCCCACAGTAAGCACACCACACCCCCACTCTCGTGCCCCATCTTCTCTCATGGAGCTTCCCTGCCCCTTCCCTCCACAAGCTACAAACTCTCAGAATCACACCTGTCATGCTCCAGAGTCAACAAGGCTAAGTTTGTGGTGGGCAGCAAACAGGCTAAATGTTCACACAATTTCTCATTAAACAATCCCCATTCATGAGGTCTGCATTAAAAGTTTTTTCTCTTTTATCAAGAGAGAAAGAAAGCAGCAGCACAAAGCTTTTGAGGACTAGGGCCATCCCCAGTAACCCTTTCCTCCAAACCCTTCTAAACAAATTATCATTATCATTGGTACTATTATCACTACCACTAGTACTGTTAATGCCAAGAGATGACCTGTTTTAGGCAATAACAGTTACAATTCAATAGGAGAGTTTCCTGCACTGACTGCACTATTCAGAGAGTCCTGCAGCCCCTGGATAAGGGAATACAAGGCTCCCAGCTGCATGCTTGCAGAGCCCCCCCACGGGAGGCAGTGAGATGGAAACACCTGGATGAGACGGCAGGAGACCTAAGCTCCTCCATCCCTGGTTCTGCCTCCAGGGAAGTAAACTGAGACACATTGCCCACTCTCTCTGCTCCTAAACCAGAGGCAAGTTTAAATGGCTTCCAGCATTGATACGTCAGATCTCTATGAAAAGTGCAAACCTTCCCCCACTCAATGGATTCTCATCACAACCAAAGCAGCAGGGCAGTGTATTAGTTAAAATCCATTTTAATTGCAAGTGACAGAAGATAACATTGATTTTTAAAAAATAATGGTGCCTTAAAAACAAACAACTCAGCTCCAAAGTGAGCAAAGGACATGAACAGACATTTCTCCAAAGATGATAAACAAATGGCAAATGAGCACATAGAAAAATACTCAACATCAATGAGATACCACTTCATACTCATTAGGATGGCCAGTAGAAAAAACAACCACCACCAACAAAAAATAGCCAGTGTTGTTGAGGATATGGAGAAACTGGAAGCCTTATTCACTGCTGGTGGGAGCGTGAAGTAGTACAGCTGCTGTGGAAAATAGTATGACAGTTCTTAAAAGATTAAATGTAGAATTACCATGTGATCCAGCAATTAAACTTCTGGGTATATACACAAAAGAATCAAAAGCAGGAATTCACACAGATACTTGTACATCAATGCTCATAGCAGCATTAATCACAATAAACAAAATGTGAAAACCCATTCATCATCAACAGATGAATAGGTAAACAAAATGTGGTCTACACAAACAATGGCATATTACTCAGCCTTAAAAAAGAAATGAAATTATAATCCATTCTACAAAATGGATGACCCTTGAAAACATTATGCAAAGTGAAGCAAGTCAGTTACAAAAGAGCAAATATCAGTTACAAAAGAGCAAATATTGTATGACTTCATTTATATGAGCTACTAAAATAGACAAGTTCACAGAGACAGAAAGGAGAATCCAGGTTAGATTCTCCTTTCTGTCCAGGGGCTGTAGAAAGTAGGAAAGGGAAATCAGTATTCAACGGGTACAGAGATTTTTGGGGGATGATGATTCTTAAAGTTCTGGAAACGGATGTGACAATGGCTGTACATTGCAAATGTGCTTGATACCCCTGAATTATACTCTTAAAAATAGATAAATGGCAAAATGTATATTATGTATGTTTTACCACAATACAGTTTTGTTAATAATAGTGGCTTAAACCATAGGAAAACAAGCAGATAGGCCTGGTATGATTATCAAGGATCCAGGCTCCACCCATTCTGCCATCTTAACACAGGGCTTCCTCTTTCTGATCCAGCAAGGGTACTCCAACTCCAGCCATCATCTCAGCCATGCAACAGGGAGGTGTGGGGAAGAAGGACAAGGGCACTCCTCTAGCTGGAAGTTCAACCTTCCCTTGAGGGACACTTTCTGGAAGTTGCACACAGCCCTTCCATTCTATTGGTCAGAATTTAGTCACATAGTGGCACGTAGTTTCAAGGGAAGCTGGGCAATGTTGACTTTGTTCTGGGCACCCATCCTCTCAGTGAACGTTGAGGAAGAACAGACAAACAAGTACTGAAAACAACAAGCCACCCTGTTGAAAATCATCCTGAGTGCAATTTTTTTTTTTTAGCACAGAGCTGTACCTTTATGTTTTCCTAGGATCACAGTCAAAAAGAAGGAGCTTTAAGAAATGACTCTGAGGACTTTCTTCTTTGATACACTCACTTTACAACATAAGAAGAATTCAGACCTCATAGGGATGTGAGATACATAGTTATTCACCATATACCCTCAGGAAGAAGTACAGCTAAACTGAGAAGCACTACAAAGAAAAAAATAAATGAGGAAGAAAAAAAAATGAAGATGAAGGGTCACTTTCTTAATGCCTCATCCTATGCATTTTGTAGAATTTGAAACTCCTGGAATGGAATGCATAAAGTTCTGACAATCTGGGCTGCATTCAGCCTTGGCAGAAACCAGGATGTGCCTGCCCACTGGTTCATTCCTAATGTTTCAGCTAGGGAACAAATATTTGCTTTCTCCTGGGGGCTGACCACACACCCTCTTCCACTTCTTTCAACTCAGAGTGCATCTTGCCCTTGAGAAAAAAAGAGTTGGTACCTTCAGAACACACCATTCCCCACACTTCATTTCCCATTAAGGTTGTCTTGGTTAAAAATGTTATGGGCCAAGTACATGGTTTCACATATTCACATGGTTAAGAAAGAGAATAGGAGTTCTATGAGTCACAGAAAATTTGGTTGGAAAAAAAAAAGAATCAGGAAGAATCAGTAACACTAAACGCCCACATGTCTCGTCTCTTTAAAGCACATTGGGGGAAATTTTGCTTTTAGTGGTAACTGAACATTCTGTTGCTGCTATATATGTCATTTTCAGCTGAGATGAAATAACTAACAGCCTGGGAAGATTTTTATAGCCTTCCCGTCCTTTAAGGGATGGCGTGGTCCCAATTTTGACCTCCCTTTTACTACTTTCCTTCCCTTTGGATAAAATCCATGTAATCCACTGTAACACTAGAACATCTCTGTGTTACTGTGTGCACACCTGATTTCCATGCCGTTTCCACCCCTCATTTTGGCAGCAATCTGTGCATAGAGGCAAAAAGTTCCATACCCCTGTTCTGACCTCTCGGTAACTGCGACCCTCATCCCAGCTCAATCCTCCTGGCACCTCCTCTCTCCTGCCAGGTTCGTGGCTCAAGTCAGGAAGCACATCAGCCCTGAGACCTGCAAACTGAATCCCACAGACAGTTCTAGAGGGTGTGCTTGACTTTGGAAACCCAGCTTAACTGGCTTCTGCTTGAATCATCACACCATTAGTATCACCATTCCAGAAGTCACAGCTCAAGGTCTAAAGCACTTGAAACCCACCCTTATACTTAGCGTTTATCATCCATCTTGAAGGAATGGCATCCAAAGACATCCTCCCACCTTGTAATACGGCTCCCCTAGGGAGGGGTATAACATAGTGATTGCACAACAGGACTCTGCAGCCAACCATCCAGATGCAAATTCTGATTCCATCACTTGGCCTGAATGTGACTTTGGATAAGCTGACTAACCTTCCTTTGCCTCCATGTCCTTATCTATAAAATGGGCACAGTAAAAGTGCATCCCCATTAAAAACGGCCTGCAAGCATATTGAAAAGATGCTCAATATCACCAATCATCAGAAAAATGCAGATCAAAACCGCAGAGTTGTTCACTTCACACTGATTAGGATGAATATTATTTTTTTTTTTAATTAAAAACAAGAGTTGGTCAGGATGTAGAGGAAGTAGAACCCTTGTGCACTGTTGGTGGATGATACGGTTTGGCTCTGTGTCCCTACCCAAGTCTCACCTTGAATTGTAATAATCCCCATGTGTTGTGGGAAGGACCTGGTGGGAGGCAATCAAATCATGAGGGCAGGTCTTACTGTTCTCATGATAGTGAATAAGTCTCACGAGATTTGATAGTTTTATAAAGGGGAGTTCCCCCTGCACATGCTGTCTCTCTTGCCTGCCACCATGTAAAAGATGACTTTGCTCCTCCTTTGCTTTCCATGATGATTGTGAGGCCTCCCCAGCCATGTGAAACCATGAGTCAATTAAACCTCTTTCCTTTATAAATTACACAGTCTCTGGTATGTCTTTATTAGCAGCATGAAAACAGACTAATAGAGTGGGATTGTAAAATGGTGCAGCCACTCAGAAAAGCAGTATGGAGGGACCTCAAAAATTAAAACCAGAAATACTACGTGGTCCAGAAATCCCACTTCCACGTCCATATATTCAAACTAGCTGAGATAGATATGTGCATACCCACCATTCTTGGAAGCACTAATCACAATAGCCAAGAAGTAGAAGCAACCCAAATGCCCATGGATGGATGAATAAACAAAATTTAGAATATACATATCATGGAATATTATTCAGCCTTAAAAAGTAAGGAAATCCTGTCCCATGTTACAATATGGATGAACCTTGAGGACATTAAGCTAAGAAATAAGCCAGCCACAAAAAAAGACAAATATGATATGATTCTAGTTATATAATGTATCTTAAGGGAGTGAAATTCATGGAAACAGAAAACAGAAAGGGTTACCACAGGCTGGAGAAAGTAGAGGGGAATTATTGTTTAATGGGTATAGAGTTTCTGATTTGCAAGATGGAAAAGTTCTGGAGTTTCATTTCAGAACAATGTGAAAATACTTAACGCTACTGAACTCTACACTTAAATATGATTAAGATGGTAACTTTCACATCATGTGTTTTTTAGCAAAAACACATTTTAGAAAAAAATAATTTAAAAAGTGACTCTTCATAGAGCTTTCGTATGGATCATATCAGTTCATGTGTATAACGCATACAACACTGGCTGGCACGAGTGTTTCACAAATGTCACTGTTCTCAACAAATTCACATACCTTGCTCCATGCTACATCAGTGTGCGTGAAGTATTTTCTGTTTGGTTGGGTACCTTTTTATTTGTTTGTCTGGAGTTTTGTCTTCTTATTTCTTTTTGACTTCTCTATTTTCTGTGTCATATATTGTTTTCTGAGGCCTAATTGTTTTAGAAACTTTATACATCTATTTTTAAATTATTCCCTATCAGGATAAAAATCTAGAAAATAAATGTCTGAGAAAACCATCATCTGCATCTCCTTCAACTTCATAAGATACAATCTGAAGTTTTGAATTATTTTGTTTATTTGGGGTTTTAAAGGTCCTTCTTTTTACTAAATGAGAGGGATCTAGATTGGCAACAGTTGATATTTAAAAAAAAAAAAGATCATGTTGTTTTCAAAGGCAGTGTGATGGGGCTGCCCTAAAGCTGCTGCCTCAAAAGAACCATAAAGTCCAGATCACAAAATATAATGGTCTCAGATTTCTTAAGACCTGTTCTGTACATAATTCTCTAAGAAGAACATTGATGATAATATGCACAGAAAAGTAAAACTAACATATGATAGCTCTAAAATATACATTGTATGAACGTTAAAATAATTAGTTGTATTTTATCTGCAAAAGAGAAATTCAAGGAAATACTGCCTTGAAATATATGAAGACCAGTCAAATATTCATTCATTTATTCAGTTTTGAAACTATTTGGTCAATATTTACTGTAAGATTTCTAGGTACCATTCTAGAAGTTCCTATTCCCAATTATGAGCAAAAGTAGCCACTTTACTGTGCTATTCAAGGAGGGAAAATTAGATGCGATGATAGAGACATATTTGAGTCAATATGAGAAAGCTCACACTTGCAAACAGAGCTGTGGGTAATGGGAATGGCTATTTTATGAGGTAGTAAGTTCCCCATCCCTGGGAATATGCAGGAGAAAATGTGAGCATTAAGAATGCTGAGAAGATGCTCCCCTCCCTGTGTCCATGTGTTCTCAGGGCTAGGGGAGGGGATAGCAGGGGGTGAGGGGGATTAAGGAGGGATAGCATTAGGAGAAATACCTAATGCAGATGACGGGCTGATGAATGCAGCAAACCAGCATGGCACCTGTATACCTATGTAACAAACCTGCACATTCTGCACGTGTACCCCAGAACTTAAAGTATAATAAAGTTTTTTGAAAAAGAATGTTGAGAAGAAACTTCTAACTAGACCCCAAATATCTGCTATAGATAACAATCAACCTCTCCTCCAACAAAAAACTCTGTATAAAAAACTATATATATAATATACATAGTTTATATATTACTATATACACAATATATATGTAAATACAATATATATACTATATGTATACTATATATACAAAGAAATTATATATACATAAATAAAGAAATAGTAATTCAATAAATGAAAAAGTAATCAAGAGGAAACTTCACAGGTATGAGTCCTTTAAGGAAATAAATAATAAATAATAATAACCTTCTCATTTCTAAAACCCAAAAACTGTTACAAAAGGATTCAATGTGATATTTTTAAAGCACAATTATTGAGCATAAAATACAATCTGGAAGACACATAACTTTGCAATAACCTTTTCTGTGTTTAAGTAAGCTTGACTGCAGAGTTGAAAGCTGGGCCATCAACATTTGGGGTCATGGTGGTAGCAATTCCCCGCTATTACCATCTATGTCCAAACATAGTTGACCCTAGCATGACTCGGGTATCATTCAACCTGAGTCAGGTTGAATGATACCCGAGTCATGCTAGGGTCAACTATGAATATCAAGGAAATGAGGCCTTAGGCTAGGGTCCCAGCTCTAGCAAATCACTAGTTGCACAATTTGGGGGAGCTGACTGTTCTGGGTCTCTATTTTGCCATACAAGATGATATGGTTTGGCTGTGTCCCCACCCAAATCTCATCTTGCATTGTAGTTCCCATAAACCCCATGTGTCATGGGAGGGACCGGGACCGGTAACTGAATCATGGGGGTGGTACCCTATGGTGTTCTCATGATAGTGAGTGCATTCTCATGAGATCTGATGGTTTTATAAGGGGCTTTTCCCCCTATTGCTCAGCACTTCTCCTTCCTGCTGCCATGTGAAGAAGGACATGTTTGCTTCCCCCTTCTACCATGGTTGAAAGTTTCCTGAGGCCTCTTCAGCCATGTGGAACTGTGAGTCAATTAAACTTCTCTGCTGTATAAATTACCCAGTCTCAGGTATGTCCTCATAGGAGCATGAGAATGAACTAATACACAAAAAAAAAAATCACAGAAGAGGTCAGCTAGCAGTTTTCGCACCCATCTCCGGGAGAAGAGAAGCTGGGAGGAGCAGGAGGGAAGGAGGGTCTGGCTCCCACCAAAAGAGTTTACCCTTTTGGGGGAAGGACTACTTATTGGGCTTTTATGCACAACTTTATTTGAACAAAGAGTTCCTCAGCTTTAAAAATAGTGGCATCTGGTTCCTTTTCCCTGAAGGTATTTACGCAAGCCAAGGAATGAAGCACCTGTGGGTGAAAAGCAGATGAAAGCTGGAACTATAAAAACTGGAGGGAGGCTTTTCTCATTTCTAAGGAGATTATCAGGAAGAATGTACTCTGGCTTCTGGTAACCCATCCAGCTTCTCCTCTCCCACCTTGGCTGGCTGCAGTAGCTCTGCAGAATGTCATCCAAAGAGATCCATTCCCATCCCTGTGACCCACAGCCTGACAGGAAAAAGAATTCTCTCAACTTGCATTCCGGGGCCCTAGACTCTGAGAGGGCTAAATACTGACTGGCTGTCCCCCTGCTTAGAAGGAAGCAAATGTTTATTCAAAAATATTTATTAGGTAATACAACAAACTGTCAAAAAGGAAGAGGCAAACATTGTTACAGTTTACAAACATGAATCGTGTATTCTTATCATGTGAGAGACTAAATGGGGGATGGGAATAAAGCCCGGAGGAGGGGGAAAGGTGTTGTAGAAATGCTGCCCAGTGGAAGGAAGCTTGGAACCCCATGCTGGGCTGGCTGTTGACACTCTAGTCTAGCTAAAGACCTGGACAGGACCCTTCTGCTCAGCGACTAGCCTCTCTTTGCTTTCTAGTCAGTGCAAAAAGCATTTCAAAACCATTGCCTTCCCAGACTTCAGTCTCCTGAAACATGTGTCTGTGTGTGCATGTCTGTACGCATGTCATCGCGTGTTTCTGCAAGACTTTCTGTTGAAACTTGCCAGAGAAAATGACCCACCGGCAAACGGAAACTGACTGAGTAAAAAATGCTTGATTCGGAGCTTAAGAAACAATCCAGTGGATTTCTTACTGAGATTAAAACCTGGGTGTTCAACATAATCTTTCTACTTATTTGGGCTCAATGTTTTGGAAAGCTACTGTGGTGAAAAGCGTGCACATGTTGTAACTGATGCTGTGCTACTAATTGTGTGTCCCTGGAAAGTCACGTAACATCTCTGAGCATCACCTAACATCTCAACGTCAAATGAGGATAAAAACGTCCGTCACACAAGACTGTTCTGAGAACTGTGCTACTGTCTACAGGATCCCAAGAAAGCGCAACCAAAACTATGTCAGCTATTAATAATAATTTTAATCATCGATACTATTAATAATAATAAAAGAATTTAAAACAATTTCCCTGTTTTTAACTTATTGTATATCAACTGGCTGTGGTAGCCTGTTCACTTGCTTTGTCCTTGGTCTTACGATCCACATCTTTTTCTTACCTGTTAGTTTTACACTGTGTCTCTTCACAAGTTCCTTCTGTGTGTGTATACACGTATGTACGCACATGTGTGTGTTCCAACAGGGGTTCCTACTTGCCCATGAGAAGTTTATTTTGGGGACTAGATAATAAAAGCAAGAAATCCAGGACTGCAAAAATGTTAGCTGAGTGGACTGAAGACCAAGAGAGTTCTCATCACAGCCAAACTCATAAGCACAATGGCTTGGGTATATCAGAGAAAACAAAGGTCTAAGGTAAGGGGCGAGACACAGCACATGCAACTCTGGAAATGCCGGGAGGAAGATCTGGTAAGGGGACCTGGATCGTGACATTCTTCAGATCTGGGTGAGCCAGTCCGGGTGCAATGTCCAGCTTAGCCACTTCTCCCCATGGGACCTTGAGCAAGTCACTAATGATGCCATCCCTCGGGTTCCTGCTCTATGAGTCTGGAATAACAGGGTCCCTCCCAGGGGGTTGTTGTGAGGATCTGGGGAGTTAATCCAGGTAAAGCCCAGCACAGTCAGCATTCTATAAGCGTGAGCTTCATCGTGATCATCTTATCACTTTGCGTACATCTGGCCCTCCTCACTCACAGATACTGCATCCCGTGGTAGAACACAGCACTTATCCAAGAACACTTGCAATTCACTTCATCTCTAAAATGTAACAGGACCAGGTAAAAAAGGGCAGATTGAATTTGTGAGCTCACCTCTAGAATAATATTACAAAGAGTAGAAATTCAAATGGACAAAGGGAAGAAAGAAGAGACAACAGCCTGTGGAAGATGTTTGCAAAATGCGGAAGATGGGAAGCAAATGAGAGAATGGCAGCTGATGAATGAGGGGACCTCCCTGCCAGAGGATGGGGGGAGTCAGTGGAGGGAGAGGCAATTTGCACCATGGGACCCTGAGAGGTTTGGAAATCAGAGGTCCCAGCATGTCAGAGGGTGGGACCAGGGTGAGGAATGGGGCTGAAAACATGAGAGTGTATGAGTGTTGGAGAAAGGGGAAATTCAAGTACTCCCTCCTCCTCCCACATCCCCTTTCCGACCCCCTGCAGCCAGGTAACCTAGGGTTTCCTCTCCAGAGAGAAATCAGGGACTCCAGGCTCTGCAGAGCGAGGGCATGAGCCAACATACTGAAAAGGGGAACCAAGTGAATAGCAAGGCACTTCCCCCAGGATCTTCCCTCATCTTGACCCTCAGAACCCTGCAGCCAGGCTCCAACAACCCCACCCTCATTCCACCACCCTTTCCACAGCTTACAACAGCAGGATTCTCCCCAGGAAGTGCTGACCAACCCAAGAGAAAGAGCTACAGAGACAGTCACTTGTGGGTCCCCAGTGACACAGCCAGGTGCTGATGCCCATCACCGCACACACCGCCAGCCAACAAGCCCTACCTGGGCACACGGTTTCCTAGTGAATTATTCTTAACATGAAGAGCATCCAAAGCCTATCAGACATTTGTGAAAAACTTCCAAGCATGAGAAATGATGACCAAAATCCAACAAACACAGAGAAAAAATGTGAAGCATAAAAAAATATTTTTAACTTAAAAAAAATTCCATTAAGATCCTAAAGATAAGAATAAATAATACAGCCATTTAAAAAAATTTTAAAGATGCCTTGAAAAAAAAAAAAGGACCAGAGAGGAGGTTCAACATCTAACAAGAGCTCCAAGAAGAGAAAACATTTAAAAATGGAGGAGAAAACTGTCCAAGAAATCAGACAGAAAATATTCCCACAACTGAGTACCCCACACAATAAAAGGAAGAAGACTCTTACCAAGGCACATCTCTGTGACATTTCAGGACACTGAGATGACAGAGAAAAACCTAAAACATTCAAAGAAGAGAAATGGGAACCAGGATGGCATCCCAAGATTCTTGATAACAACAATAAGAGCTGGTAGTCGATGAAGCATCGCCTTCCAAATCATGAAAGAAATGTTTCTTAAAAGAGAATCAAACACCCAGCCAAGCCATCAACATGAGGAACTACACCAACCAAGAGGCTGCTAGGATAACCTGGAGACAGGGAGTCCAGCATGAAAACCAAGAGAATCCTAGGGTGCCAGAGGGCAGAGATGCCAGGACAGCCACACCTGGAAGCAGCCGGTTCCATCTGTGAGTACAGGACTCCTTAAAGCACCCTCTCCAACACCAAACAAATAAAAACCCTGACAGATGACCAAATTCATTCTACCACACTGAGAAGAGGTACTGGTTTCTTTATAAACCACCCAGTCTCAGATACATCTTTATCGACAGCATGAAAATGGACTAATACGAAGTCCAAATGAAAAGCTCATGAAAAAGCCGTGATTTGTCACCCAGGAGGTAAACGACAGAAAAACAGCTAAGAGGACAAGAGTTACCTCTAGGAAACAGGGCTCTCTGGGAAAATGGAGGGCAGAGAGTTTAAGGGAGTCTTACTGGTAAGTACTCAGAAAAACCAAGGCAATGAAAAATCACAGACAGTTATTAAATTTTGAAAAAAATCAAACATCACAGCACACTGTATAACTCAGTTCTAAGTAACATTTTCATAGTTATAATAATTTACAAATGAATATCAATTTAACCAACATTATGGTTTACCTACATTGGAAGGATGGAGAAACAGGAGATGGGGGGAAGGGGACATGAGCTAAATTCTCATCTTTCTTAGGAAAAAACTGATAATTCCGATATGGTTTGGCTCTGTGTCCCCACCCAAATCTTATCTTGAATTGTAGCTTGCGTAATTCCCATGTGTTGTGAGAGGGACCCAGAGAGAGATAATTGAATCATAGGGTGGTTTCTCCAACACTGTTCTTGTGGTAGTGACTAAGTCTCACAAGATCTGATGGTTTGACAAGGGGAAATCCCCTTCACTTGGCTCTCATTCTGTCTTGCCTGCTGCCATGTAAAATGTGCCTTTTGCCTTCCACCATGATTGTGAGGCCTCCCCAGCCACATGGAACTGTGAGTCCCTTAAACTACTTTTTCTTTACAAACTACCCAGTCTCAGGTATGTCTTTACTGGCAGCATGAAAATGAACTAATACGAACTCCAAATGAAAAGCTCATGAAAAAGCAGTGTTTTATCAACAAGTAGGTTAAGCGACAGAAGAAACAGCTAAGAGGATAGGAGTTACCTCCAGGAAACAGGGCTTTCTGGGAAAATGGAGGGCAGAGAACTGCTATTTTTCCTTAAAAGCCCAGAAATACTATTTGACTTTTACAACTATGTATTAGCATGAGAAATATAACAACTAAAGGAGAACAGTGATAAAACATGTAGAAAATTTCACAGTGAATAAACTAACACATACATAGATAGACAACAGTTTTCTGAGAGTCAGTTGTGAACCCAAGGAAGGCATAAAGCCCAGTGCTGCAGAGCCATCCCATGCTCATTGCAATGTACCACAAGGCTGTTTCCTCTCAAAATTCACATGTTGAAATCTTAACCCTCAAGATGATGGCATTAGGAGCTGGGGGCCTGTGGGAAGTGATTAGGTCTTGAGGATGGAACCATCATAAATGGAATTAATGTCCTTAAAAGGGACCAAGAGCGCTCCTTCACCCCCCACTACCATGTGAGGACACAGCAAGAAGGTGCCATCTATGAACCAGATAATAGGCCCTCAACAGACAACAAACCTGCCAGTGCCTTGACCTTGAACTTCCCAGCCTCCAGAACTATGTGAACTAAGTCTTGTTTATAACCACCCAGTGTACAGTATTTTGCTACAGCAGCCTGAAGGGACTAAGACACTCATCATCAGGGATGCCGCATCTGCCACTTCCCACCACAGTCTGTCTCACTAAAGCAACCAGAAAGAGGCACCAAATACATCCCCCTTTGTTATCTTAGTAACATGGTCATGTTACAATACAAAATAAACTAAGCAAAGTCAAACAGTTCAACATGATTATTTAGTAAGTTATCAACCTCTTCCAAATGCACATGCAAAGGTTTTCATTCTTTACCTTTTAAAAGCCTTAAAGCTTAAAAAATAAATTTCTGAATGGTAATTTGTGTGAAAAAAACAAATTTCTGAATGGTAATTTGTCAGTCGATAATGAAAGATTAAAGATGTGTATCTTTCATCACACAATTCCACGTTCAAAACCGTATCCCAGTCTAATAAACTACAGCAAAATTTGAAACAGTAATTTTCATCTTGAAGGCATGTGAGGATACTGATTCCTGGGCCCCACCCCCAAGACAGCCTGATTCAATTGGCCTGAGATGGGACCTAGGCATCTGAATTCTGCACTCAAGATTGAGAATTCCTGGTTTATAATATGGAAAACTAGAAACAGCCTGAATACGCAATAGAAGAGGACTAGGTAGATAAATTTATAATGACAGAGGCATACAATGGGATACTAGACAGTTTTAAAATAATGTAGGATTTTAAAATACCATTAAGCATACCTATGAACATGGGCAGACACTTCCAATGTGCTGGTGAACAAAATAGTGTACCAGCACATATATATAAAAGTGTATATGTAATGCACTTTTCCCATTGGGGAAAAACATATGTATAAGAGAGAAATTCCACTATCTGGAATTAAATGCTTCACTTTTCAATAGCCATTATGTCTGAGTGCAGAAAGATTTAATTTAAATATTTTTGTCCTTCTGTATGCTCACAGTGAACAAAGTATTATTGACACCACCTTCTAAAGTTCAAAAATGCTGATATGTGTCACTTGTAGGTTTTAAATGTTTTAACACTGTTCATATAGATTTTGCCTCACACCCCACCCTGCCCCAGCTAATAAATCCATATACACAGACCCACCCAAACTCTCACCAGCAGATTTTCAGGGCGCACTATCTCCTGCCAAGTCTCCAGGGTGAAGAACAACTTTTGCATACATTTCATCTTTCCTTTGTATTAATAGATAACAAAATTTAGCTGCCTCAGACTCAGAACATACGTGCAACACTGATCTTCCAAGTTCACCTTCACAAATATCCAAGGGCTGAGGAGGACAAGGACCAGCACAACTCCTGATCTCCCAGATTCCAGCCCAGTAAACCATTCAGCATCATTGAGGTATCGGGTCACTGAAGGAGGAAAGCGGTAGAAACAAGGCATTGATTCAAATACTTCCAAAATATGTATGTGTTTTCCCAAGCAGCTGATACTCCTCAGCTTGAGAAAAATGCTGAGTTACAGATGATGCAGTATGAAACACTGACAGGTGCACACCCTGTGCCTTTGCAGCAAGGACAGCAGAGCTACAACAGCTCTGGTGTTTTACTTCACCCACTTTTATGCCTATCCTTTCTCAGTCCCCCTTCCCTTATTCATTGCATCAAAGTTATCCACTGAAAAGAATCAAGTCAACTGCAGAGCTCCAAATTGCTATCCTCAGGAGTTTTGAAACTTAAGATGAAAGTAGTCAGGGAATTAAGACTAAATCCTGAATATGGAAGAAACGGGCTTTCCCACGTGGCACAGTACACGTACTGTCTGCTTCACAGGTCCAACCTGGTAGCAATCAGGCAGGATACCAGAGCACGCAGGAAATCCAAAATTAGGTTTTACTACCTATAATGAAAGATTTATGGGATGGTTTAATTGGTAGTCTCAGGACTAAAACCTGAAGTAGGGGAACAAAAACATCTTTCTGGACACAGCCAGTGAGCCCACGCGCACTCCATGACTCTCACTCACAGGATGCACAGGCCCGAGGCTGCAGGCAGCAGAGTAAAGGCACAACTCCTCCTTCTATGAACCTCGACACACACCAAAGCCAAGAACATGCTATTCCCCTGTTCCTTTTATTTCAGAGGTAAATTTCTTTCTTATTTATTGTAGGATAGGTCTTAAAGCTACACACACACACTCTCAGGTGTTCTGCAAAACAAAAGAACCCATTCAATTCAGTCCTCCCTGATATTTCCAAACCACAGGGACAACACTCATAAGCTCCAAAGAGGATTGCATTCCGCTGGGAATGCATCCATCTGCACCTGTCTGTTGCCATTTCCAGGGTTAGCAAGGCCACTGGAAAATTTCCTCAGTACCATTTTGGATCAATGTAAAAAATAATTGAATTGCATGTTTCTGTAAACTCCATGTGTTCAGAGATTTTAAGTAAACACGAGCAAATAAGAACTGAGGGCTTGAGCCATAGATTGGCTGGCCAGGTGGGGCAGGAAGAATACACACTCTGTAACAGGCAGTGGGTAACTGGAAGCCAAGTGCCCACAGACACCATCCACTGCCAGAACTTGGGAAGCTCAGGTCCCAAGGGACAGTCCCCTCTGCTCACCCTCTTCCCTCTTCTTTCTCACTCTCTCAATAAACTTTAGTGGAGTTGGCTTTTCTTCCTAGAAGCCTTCATAGCTACTTTGTCCCCCTCTCCGGGAGGTAGCCTGGGACCCACTGTGCAGACGGATATGCAAGCCTGCATCAAGGTCAAGCCAGGAAGAGGTGGAAGCACAGAGCAGGGCAGCCACTGGCCCCTGAAATCCAATGGAGGAGGTGGCACCATTTAATGGAGTGACATTCTGTCTGCAAACCAAGGAGATGATATTGTTACAAAGCAGAAGTATCCCTTTTAAAAGAAGCTTTGACGTATTATAAAATACTATTACAAGGTGGGAAGACATTTTTCCCTTTAATAAATTTTCATAAAGGAGATTTCAACTTTCCAGTGATGGAAGCACTTTTCCTGGCTTCCACTTGTTTTGGGAAGGTTTCCATTTGGGTGTGATTTCTTAGCAAACAGGAGCCTTCCCACACACTGCGTGCAGGCATCTTGGTCTGGAGAAACCCCTCATAAGGAGATCAACGTATAACACAGTCTTTTTCTACCTAGAGATTGGCATAGGGTGTAATTTGGTATGACAGGGGTCTTCCCTGGACTCCTTTCAATGGTAGACCAAGGAAGAACTAACTTAGGCTGAATTCTAGGCTCTAAAACAAGGTTATCACAATATTTACAAGATTATTCATCATGATTATATCAATTGAAAATTCTGGGGAAAAAACTGCCATAAAAAATCGTATTAAAATTGAGCCAAGTGAAACAACTCTCAAATGGCATAGAAACTAACATTTTATATTTACTTTTTCTGAATAAAGATGTGATCTCCATGTCGTCATTGACCCCAGTTGGTGCAGATCATCAATGTTTCTAAGTTCCTACATTGGGCGGCTCATGCCTGTAATTCCAGCATTTTGGGAGGCCAAGGTGGGAGCATCACTTGATCCCAGGAGTGAGAGAGCAGCCTGGGCAACATAGCAAGACCCTATCCCTACAAAAAATATTTTAAAACTTAGCCAGGCATGGTGGCGTGCACCTGTAGTCCCAGCTGCTTGGGAGGCTGATGCAGGAGGATTATTTGAGTGTGGGAGATGGAGGCTGTAGTGAGCTGTGGTCATACCACTACACTCCAGCCTCAGTGACAGAATGAAACTCTGTCTCAGAAAAAGAATAAAAGATTTTAAAAATTTTAAAGCTTTTAAAATAAATAAATAATAAATTTCTACACTGTTGTACAGTTAATGGCCCCAATTACTAAGCTCAAAGGGAATTCCCAAAAACGCAAAGCAAAGTAAGTGTGAACTATGGCTGTAGAAGATCAAATATATGGCTTGTAATATAAATAGGTTTCATATAAATAAGTGTGTACGCATACATGGAAAGATATCATCTCATCTGACCCTGTTACCAAAAAAATAAACAACAATGTGATTTTGCGACTATGGAATCCACTGTGAAACTAGTCATGTTTCGAAGAGGTATTTTTAGTGATTTTTAAGGGCAAGCATTCACAGACTTCCAGATCTGGGTTCCATGTGACCATTACACAGCACTTGGTCAGTTCTGCTGCTTGGGCTTCAAATTCTATATGTGGATCACCACTGACTCCAATTAACTCTATCTGTAAGGCTTTTCAGCAGAGATAATGGGGGAAAAAGAGAAGGAGGAAAGACTTGAGGAAGAGTGAGTTTTTAAAACTAAACAATACTTGCTTGAATTTCAACACCCCTTAAAACACAGAAAACAAAGACAAAAAGCATCAGTGAAAATGTATTTCCCTTTCACAGTGCAAATACAGGCCCAGAAAGCAATAAGCAAAAGGCAGAGTTAGGCTCTGGATAGTCGACTTCTTGATGCTTAATGTAGGTACCGCTCTGATCTCACCCCCTCAGATAGAAGCAAATACTGTAGTCATGCCTCAGGAAGATGTCTACCAGCAAAAAACATCATCACACTTCCTGTATCCTGAGCTAGACACAACCATTCTCTTAGAAACCTAGTCTTCACTGGGTATGATGACTCATGCCTGTAATCCTAGCACTTTGGGAGGCCAAGGCAGGCGGATCACTTGAGGTCAGGAGTTCAAGACCAGCCTGGCCAACATGATGAAACCCTGTCTCTACTAAAAATACAAAAAAATCACCTGGGTGTGGTGGAGTGCACCTGTAATCCCAGCTACTTGGGAGGCTGAGGCACAAGAATTGCTTGAAACCGGAAGGTGGAGGCTGCAATGAACTGACATGGCACCACTGCACTCCAGCCTGGGTGATAACAGTGAGTCTCTGTCTCAAAAAAACAAACAACAACAACAACAACAAAAAAAAAAAAAAAAAAAAAGTCTTTGCGCCGTCTTTTGTGCCTTCTGCACTCATGTAACATTCTTTACCATTTAAATTCTCCTAGAAGACAGGGCATTATCATAGCACTACTCACTTGAAGATGAGAAGTGGAGAATTTGTTAGGACTGCAGGTGATGAGGAGAGACTGAAACAGGATGCTAGATTCTGACGGATCTGCTCCAGCTTCACACACTTCTTTCCCTTCCAAAGAATCTGCTTTTCCCCTCGTGTACTTTTTCCTATTTTCAGTATCATTGGGTCATTTCTAGCAACTCTGCTTAAGTGATCCTGTAGGCTATAGGGCGTGGGTGGGTTATTCAGCTCTGCCTCACAGAACACTCACCCTCCATCTCTGAGTCAGTTGCCTTTTAATGGACATACTATTTGCTGATAATTTTCAAAAAAAACACGGGCCAACCTGGTTTTGTTTCTCTTGACAATGGCCCAAGTGTTTTTCTCTTCTGATTGAGTTTTGGGTTAAACTCAGCATGTCTTTGCTGCTGTTGTTTGTTTTATTATATTTCCACTTTTACTGGAGGGGGAAATATCAGAGTCAATATGATCCAGCTGCCGCACATCAGCCGCCCCACATGACCTGCACTTTTACATCCAAGGCATGCAGGGCAAAGGCTGCCTGCTCAGGTCCGGGACGTTTATAAAGGCAGCCCCCTCCCATCCACTCACTGGCCAGTGGATGCCAGCCTCTGTGTCTCCTTGCTCTCTCCAGGCTATTAGCTTTTCCACCCTTCTGCTTTTGTCCACCCGTAACTTTGATAAGTATCGTGTCACCTTCTCACACGTGGAAAGCGTGTGGTCAGCGATTCTGCATGTTTAATGGTGCCTGAACAATACAAAGGGGACCTGTCATCCACCTTTTGTTTTCTCATTATCAGCTTTCAGGCCACATTCTAAACAAGGACGACGACCATCAGAACATCATTCCCTGGCATCCCACTCCTTGCTTACTTGGAATCTCCTCACCACTCTCAATCCTTTCTAAGATCATGTACGGGGGATCCACCGTCTTTTCTCCTAAACAGAATATTTTGCAAAGTTAAGCACCAGCATTGCGCATTGAAGCCACACATCTTCAAGGAGGCTCCAATTAGTTCTTGAAGGATGAAAAATGTCTTATTCCTTTTCTACATAAAACACAGATATACCTAAATGTAGACATAATGTATATGTACAATGCCCAGTACTAAAACAGTATATCTGTAGTATTAAATTTTCATGTGAGGAGGGACAATTAGGGGAAAAAAAATCAGAAAAGGCTTTTTGGGAGGTTGATCATGAAAAAAAGGTTGAAAAACACTAATTTAAGCTTAAAGGTAATTGCATTACAAAATGTCACTACTTCTTGATGGTTTTGGCACCAGTGCCTCAGGTGACACAGAAGTACTAAGTTTGCTTTTATTCTGATATGCTTAAAGTATCCTCAAAATTATTTCTATAAGTTGGGAATTGAAAGGGTTATATCACACTCATTTACTCTTTAACAAACAAGTCGCATACATGTCACCTTCTATTTTAGAAGCCAATGGGTATAAAGCAAAAGAAACAAAACCACCGAAAAGATAAAGAAATAAATAAACAGGAAAGAAATAAAGACCTGGCACTCTGACACAGATGATTATATATAAAACAGCCACTTATTTTTAATGTCTATGAACTAAAGATTTCTCAGGACATCTTTTCATTTCATGTAAAGTGTCCAATGCAGCAATCTTTGCCTTACAAATTACAAATAGACTTGTGCATTCCAGAAAGGAAGCATGCATTTCACTTTCTCAAATATATAATATGCAATTCTTTAAAAAAAAATTTTTTTTTACTTGCTTGGAGCAACGACTAAAAGCAAGTATTTAATCTCGCTTCCTTTGCCAGTGCAAACATAACTAATTCTGATCCTCATTTCCATTTCTTCCTTAATCTTTTTAAATCAGGGCTGGGCCGGCATTTATTCCCAACCTTTCGGAGAAGTGGCCCATATTTCAAACAGGGCCGTGATGCTACTGCATGTTGTCCTGACTGGCACTGTCCGGGTCCTTGCTGGAGAAAGAAATGGAGGCATTTTACTCACAATCACAGAGCTTACATATGCCAGCATCACAGAAGGCAAAAATAACTTTGCAATAATCTGAAAGGGTAATTTATGGAGTGTGGACAGTAAATGGGGTATGTTTTCTGTCCTAAAAAACCCAGATAAGGGCAGGCTCATGAATAATTTTCAAAAATCAGGAAGCCTGTGGAAATCCCCGCTGTCTCATCAAGACTGTACCATGCTCGTCGCATCTCCTATGGCTTCTGCCTCCTTCAAGGTTCCTTGGTCCTGACTCCTCACGGCAAGGGCCAAAGAACACAGGCACCTGCCTCCAGCAAATCCACTCTGATTCCCCCTCATTCCCAGACACAAATTTCCATGAAAACCAGACAGAGGACAGAAAGCAGGGGCAGGATATTCCAAAAGCACTTCAGATCTG